>CM076572.1:784249488-785703717 GCA_034641835.2 Pinus albicaulis
TGTTAGGTCCCTATAAGACTAGTATGGTCCTTATTATTGTTAGTGTAACCCCCTTATTGTTATTATTGAACCCTTGCTGACCCCCATTTTGTTATTATTGTGCCTTTACATTATTATTGTTAGGCCGGCTAGGATTACATTGTGGCCCCACTAGGATTATATTGTGCCCCCATGGACTCCTATATATAGAAGGAGGTTTTGTAAATTGTATCATCCAAGAATTTTTCATTTATGTAATGTATTGGAGGTTGCCCCCTCGAAGTGGCTCATTTCTAAGGCGTTGATATCTCTTTTCTTCTCTTTTTGGAGCTGGTTACACAACATTTGGTATCAGAGCTTTGGATTCTAGGGTTTCGCTGCTCCAAACAGGTCATCGTGGAATTTTCTCTATAAATTTTTTTCTATGAAGTTTCATAAGCTGAAATTTTTAGGGTGTGAAGCCAAAATCCTGAGCAATTTTGTCTAAAAATTTCAGAGGTTGGTTCGCAATATTTTTGGAGATATGATCTGTGGAAGTTAGGTATGGTTTCAGGCTCCTAAACAGGTCATCATGGAATTTGCATTATAAATTTTTTTCTATGAAGTTTCAGAATCTGAAATTCCTATGGTGCGAAGCTGAAATCCTGAGAAAATGCTTCAAAAAATTTTAGAGCTTGATTCACAATATTTTTGGAGATATGATCTATGGAAGGTAGTGCTTTTTCAGGCTCCTAAATTGCATCTCAAAGAGGTGATCGTGGGAAAAGTTCAATAACTCTCTCTCTGGGCATCGAATTGGAGTGTCATTAAAATTGGTCGCAAGTAAATAGACTGTAGTTTCTTGGCTATCAATTTCAGAGAAAAAGGACGAAACAGTGACACGTGGCAAGTCGTACAAGTTCGCTCTACTGAACTAGTCAATAATTAGGTTATTGTGGGAGATTGGACACAACTTTGTCTTGGAGAATCCAAATCAGGTTAGAAATATGGCATTCAAAAGATAATTCAGAGGGCTACTTCAGTGCTGAATTTAAGATATTGAAGATCCACAATCATAGAGATAATACAATTTCAATATCGAGCTCCTCAAAGCAAGTAAAAGGTGTGTATTTTTTTTGCCGAATTGCATAAGTCTTGTTTGAAGAATCAAGTTGAATTGATTGCAAGGGCCTATTGTAGAATAGATATCAATATTGGAGTCTAAAATGGCCCCTAAAAAGAATTCAACACCCATTAAGCCTTTAGAAGGCTCTACTATGACTCATGAAGACAAAGAATGGCAATATGACATATCAAAATTACAAGAGCAAGAGCAACAAATTTTGCTCTCGCAAAGAACAACAAAAAATGAAATGGAAGTTTTGAAGAAAGGCGTGGAAGCTAAGATGAATGGTTTGGAAGCTAAGATGGATGGCATGGAAGTGGGCATGGAAGCTAAGATGGATGACATGGAAGCTAAGATCGATGAAAAAATGAAAGACAACATGGAAAACATGAAGAAAGATCTAAAAGTAGACATCAAAGGTTTGGGAAAGTTGATACAAGAAATTTTTCCTAATGGTGAAAAGATAGTAGAGGAAACTCATGATGAGAAAAAAATAAATGCTAATCATGATTTCATAAACTCTACTGTTGGAGGGAAGAACCACCATATTCCAAAAATGGATATGAGGAAGTTTAATGGAAAGGATCCGGTAACATGGATACTATAGATGGAGCAATATTTTGATCTCCATAATGTGCAAAACACACAAAAGATACACATTGCAACTTTACATTTAGAACAAAATACATTTGTATGGTATCGATGGCTTTGCTCCCGTAAAAAAATTGTCACTTGGTCAATTTTTACGGAGGAAATGATAGTACATTATGAGGATACAAAGAGCAACACCTTCTTTAGCCAATTGATAAATCTCAAACAAAGGGTTTAGTGGGGCAGCACATTGAGGACTTCCAAAAATTGAATATAAGGGTAACTGATATTCCAGAGGAACACAGGATTGATCTCTTCATAGGCACTTTAAAGGATAACATCCAACATGAAGTTCGCGTTTTGGAACCTGATTCATTGGAGAAGGCATTCGGGTTGGCAAGAAAAGTTGAATGTAAAATTATGGCGACAAGGAAGCCTACCACTCAATTCTATAAAGAAGGAAGTGTTGCTACGCCTAGATTTCCACAACCTACAAGGTTGACACCACAACAATTGGAAGAAAAAAGAGCAAAAGGGCTTTGCTACGGTTGTGATAGCAAATACACTAAAGGTCATAAGTGTGCTGAGAAGAAATTATTTTACATAGATTGTGAAGAAGAAGAAGAAAATGAACAAGAAGAGGATATACACCAGGAACCACCCCTAGAAGAGGAAGAAATGAATCCAACCATATCATGTAATGCACTGGCAGGAATTACCACTCCTCAAACTCTCAAGATAGAAGGACATATAAAGAAGAAAAGGGTAATAGTGTTGATTGATTCAGGTAGCACCCATAATTTTATTCATTATAAGGTAGCCAAGGAATTAAATCGTTTCCTATACCCAGCACCAGAATGTCAAGTGATGGTTGCAAATGGAGGAACTATAAATTGCTCTGGAAAATGCCATAATATCAAGCTAACCATGGGGGAATATTTGTTGACAAGTCCAATGCTTTCCATTACTATGGGAGGTGCTGATGTTGTACTAGGAGTACAATGGTTACAATCTTTGGGGACGGTAGCTTTTAATTTTCAAGAACTTTTCTTGAAATTTTTTTCAGAAGGAAAGGAAGTCGAATTACGGGGTATTGAAGGGAAGCGAGGAAGGATAATAAGCTCTAATGTCATGACAAAGCTTCTAAAGAAAGAACAACGAGGCGTAATTGCACAATTATGCTCACTAGAAGTTCCGACATCAAAATCATCTATTTCTGCAGATCTCCAACAAGTCTTGGACAATCATTCCAAGGTGTTTGAAACTCCGAAAGGACTCCCACCTATTTGTGATCATGATCATGCTATTCATTTGATTCCAGGAAGTGTTCCTCCAAACATCGGGCCTTATAGATATCCTTACTTCCAAAAGAGCGAAATTGAACGTATGATTGCAGAAATGTTAGAGGCGGGTATAATTCAACCTAGTCAAAGTTCTTTCTCTGCTCCTGTAGTTTTGGTACACAAGAAGTATGGATCATGGAAAAATTTTCCGGATTATAGGGAGCTCAATAAGCTCACCATTAAAGAAAAATTTCCCATTCCTGTGATTGATGAATTATTGGATGAATTACATGGAGCAATTTATTTTACCAAGTTGGATCTTCGTTCAGGATATCATCAAATTAGAATGAAGACTGAAGATATTCCAAAAGCAACATTTCGAACTCATGAGGGTCATTATGAATTTTTGGTCATGCCTTTTGGCCTTACCAATGCACCTTCTACATTTCAAGGGTTGATGAATTCCATTTTCAAACCCTTCCTTAGAAAATTTGTGCTAGTATTTTTTGATGATATACTAATCTACAACGGGTCTTGGAAGGATCATGTTGAACATGTTGACAGGGTGCTCAAACTATTGCAGGAGAAACAATTATATGCAAAAAAATCCAAATGTTTCTTTGGAGTACAAGAGGTGGAATATCTGGGTCATATTGTATCTCACGAGGGTGTTAAAGTAGACTCTAACAAAATTAAAGCCATTAAGGAATGGAAAGTCCCCACAACCATAAAGCAGTTGCGAGGATTTCTCGGGTTAACGGGGTATTATCGCAAGTTTGTTAAGAATTATGGGAGAATAGCAGCACCTCTAACAACATTATTGAAGAAAGATGCATTTTCATGGACTCCTGAAGCAACTAAGGCCTTTGAACGACTTAAAGAGGCAATGTGCCTAGCACCGGTCTTAGCTACACCAGACTTCACAAAAACCTTTATTGTGGAATGTGATGCCTCAGGAAATGGAATTGGTGCAGTTTTAATGCAGGAAGGAAGACCCATTGCTTTTGAAAGTCATCCAATAAAAGGAAAGTATTTACAGAAACCTATTTATGAGAAGGAAATGTTAGCAATACTGCATGCACTAAAGAAATGGCGAACTTACCTAATGGGAAGACACTTCGAGGTAAAAACTGATCATGATAGTCTTAAACACTTTTTGGAACAAAGACTATCTTCAGAAGAGCAGCAAAAATGGGTCACAAAGATGTTGAGTTATGACTTTGAAATAATCTACAAAAAAGGAAAGCTTAATGTTGTTTATGAGAGATGTGTAAAAATTAAAATTTGAATAAATCACTTATTCATTGAAGATTAACCTGGTCATATATCAATTTCGAATTGCATACATAACACATAACCTTCTTCTACAATTAATTGTCACATGCGGAAATAATATAGAAGCAATCGCACATCAAATCAATCACACATTAACTCGGTATGTATGGGGGAAAGCCTATAGCTGAAAACCCCGCAGCTATTGTGTATATTATAATGGAGAAATCATGTAACAATCATAGTACACCTAATGGGAAGACACTTCGAGGTAAAAACTGATCATGATAGTCTTAAACACTTTTTGGAACAAAGACTATCTTCAGAAGAGCAGCAAAAATGGGTCACAAAGATGTTGGGTTATGACTTTGAAATAATCTACAAAAAAGGAAAGCTTAATGTTGTTGCAGATGCACTCTCAAGAAAGAATGAAGAGGTGAAGCATTGCTTTGTGCCATTTCTATTATCCAACCAGATTGGATAACCGAAGCAAGAGATGAATGGAAGAAGGACAAAGATGTATGGACACTCATTCAAAAGTTGCAGCAAGATCCTAGTACATCTGATACATTTAGTTGAAAAATGATTCCTTGTATTCCAAAGATAAACCCCTTATGTTTTACAAAATTCCCAGCTAAACAAAATTCCTTAAGATTTACACCTTCTCTGTAAGAGGACATAAAGTTTTGAAACTTATCACAGAGGTGAAAAGAATTTTTGGGATGACGCTTAAATCTACACTATTCAAAAGTTTGTGGCGGAATTTTGGTTTGACAGAATAAAGTGGAAGTAATTAAGACCCCAGGACTTCTACAACCTTTATCCATTTCAAGTCAACGTTGGGAGGAGATTTCAATGGATTTTATCACAGGTTTACCTAAGTCTGAAGGAAAGAATGTCATCATGGTGGTAGTTGATAGACTTACCAAGTATGCACACTTTTGTGCATTATCTCATCCGTTTAAAGCAAGTACAGTTGCTACTACATTTATGGACAGAATTCAAAAGCTACATGGAAGCCCAAGGGTTATTGTGAGCGACAGAGATCCCATTTTTACTGGAAATTTTTGGAAGGAGTTATTTTCTTGTTTGGGTACTCAATTAGCTCATAGCTCATCTTATCATCCTCAATCTGATGGTCAAACTGAGATAGTAAATAAATGTTTGGAGGGATATCTTCGTTGTTTTGTATATGATAAACAAACACAATGGGTCAAGTGGTTACCTCTCGCTGAATGGTGGTATAACACTTCCTTCCATACTGCAGAAAAATGACCCATTTATGGCACTTTATGGATATCATCCACCATCCATCACATCATCTTTAAGGGAAAATTCGAAGGTTCAAGCAGTGGAAGATCACATCGAGCATCAGCAGGAAGTTCTCCAACTCTTAAAGGATAACCTAAATTTGGCACAAAATCGAATGAAACAACAGGCAGATCAACATCGCAGCGAGAGAAGTTTTGATGTAGGAGATTGGGTATTTTTACGGCTACAACCATACAAACAAATGTCCCTTAAGCAAACTAAGAAGGATAATAAATTATCACCAAAGTATTATGGTCCTTACAGGTTTGCAAGATTGGTTCTAGCACCTGGAATTAGACTTCACCTTTATTCCATTGTCAGGTTTCATGTTTCCTTTAAGAAAGGTTAAGGTGAAAATCTTTCTGAGTTGAAACAATGACTTGCCGGGCACTTGATGAGAGAAAAATAATAACCCAAGACCTAGGTGGTGCATGAAACAAGAACTGCGAGCAGCTCCAGAATCGGTCCGTTTCGGTATCTCGTGAAGGAAGGAACTTACCTTTGAAGATTCCATGGGAGGATGAAGACACACTCCTCTTGGAAACTTTTAGGGCTATACCAGTGTTGGGAACCTTACTTTTTGAAGAGAGGGCATGTTAGATTTCTCATATTAATTATAGCCTTATTATCGTAGTGTAAACCCCCTTATTATTGTCCTTGTACCATAACAACCCCATTTTATTATTGTGCCTTAAATTATTATTGTTAGGTCGGCTAGGATTACATTGTGGCCCACTAGGATTAGATTATGGCCCCATGGACTCCTATATATAGAAAGGAGGTTTTGTAAATTATATCATCCAAGAATTGTTCATTTATGTAATGTATTGGAGGTTGCCCCTTCGAAGCGGCTTATTTCTAAGGCGTTCATATCTCTTTTCTTCTATTTTTGGAGCTGGTTACACAACACAAAGGAAAAGCTCCATCACACAATACGTCTCCCCATCCCATGTTTTATGAATTTGATTGAGCATTGATATGCTCTCATACTTAGCCCTGTTGGCCTTGTTGGATCCAAGCATCATTCCAATGTTATGCAAAAGAAGAAGGAAAGGATCTATATGGGTAGAAAAATATGTCAAACCATATTCTCCTAATAGTAACCACCAGAGTAAGGCCCTTTGCTGCCATCCTCCATCTCCTCCATGTAAGATGGACAAGCCAAACTCCCTCAAAAGCATCCAAAGCAACAAGAGATCTTGCTGATTTCTATCCTCCTCATGTGCATCATGAATAAAAAACATACTAATGGACATATGGAATGTCACATCAACCCAATACAAAGAAACATCATCAATGCACATCATGAGAGCATCATGCCAAGCTTTACCCAATACAAAATGCATAGACATAGGAGATGTCATGTGGTGGCCAATCTCTCTCAAGTGAAACCAAAATGAACATGCCTTCTTTTTCTACATTCTATCATTGATACACAAGGCATGAATCAGAAAAATATGAGCTATTGGGTGGTAACCATACTCACCCAAGAGTAGCCAGCGCAACCATGACTCCTTCTTCATTTCATAAGTGTTCCTCAAGGCATGAATCAAAGAAATAGGAGCCTTTGGGTAGCGACAAGAATCTCCCAAGGGCAACCAATGTAACCAAGCTTGCTGGCCCATATCATAAATCTGCAAGTGGTCATGCAACCCCTTGCTTATCATTCTCACCCACTCACCCCAATATGGAAGATGAGTGATGTGTTTCATAATCATGGTATCCTCCCTTTGTACAATACCATCTTCCCCAAAATAATGAATAACTTTTCACTCCATGAAATGTTGAAGTGCACCTCCAATGAGATCTCCTAATGAGATTCTATTTTCACCAAAGGCCCTCCAAAACCAATGAAGTCTTGGATCTACTGTAGGTAGAAGTTTCTCTTTGAGCTATGAGATGCTCATTGAGAAAGGGTCATCTATAAAGGAGAAAAGGTTTCTCATCTCAAGAAGTCTACCATTTATCATCTTTACCTCCATTGCTTCATGAGTGAAGGTACCTTCAGAATGCTCCAAGAATGATGGGACCTCCTCATCTTCACAACTACTAAGTGACAGCACTGTAGATATGCATGATAATATAGGTGTTGTCTCAAAGCAAGGCACAACATTGATCTCATAACCATTTATTGTACATAGGATTATGCTCATCCCATTTTCTGAAACTATACACTTCAACTCAAAGGGTTGAATGTAGCTGAACAATGATGAACTGGGATAGTTCTTAACCTCCTCCTTTATTAGATGAAGGGTCCTCTGCGCTGTGATATGTTGCTACTTCAAATCAGCATTATGTTCTATCCCTTAGTTATGCATTGGCCCTGATGACATGTCCCCCAATAAGATCTACTGAAACAATAGGTGATGAATGTGTATGCATACCTTGGATCAACTGATATGTGGGAACCTCTTGATAGAACACAAGAGTTCCTTCAACCGGGACAATAGTGCCTCCAACTGCCAGTAAGAGTGATGGCTACTCTTCTCCAAGTGTACAAACACTGGAATCTTCCTCCTTTCCCTCATGCATCTCCTGAATCATGCATGGGAATCTATATGTCAAGAGCTCAAGACTATCTTGCAAAGATGCAAGTGTCTCTTCTCCGGATGCAAGTACTTCTGCAGCTGGTGGTGAATGTAGTGACTTCTTGTCCAGAGTGACAAGATTGACATCCTCCTCCTTAGGAAATGTCACTTTGTGACACATCTCTGGTTTTATCTCATCAAATTCCTTCCTCAACTTGTGAAAGAAGTTTGAATATTTAGTCACCTTTGCATGCTCCATGTGGCCAAACCACCAATAATTGGCTTCATCTAAAAGATGAAGTGCTGCAATTTGAATAGCCTCTTCTTCAGCTACAGGATTTAGTCTAAAAAATGCATCTAAATCTCTCCTCCAAGCCTTAACATTGCTTGAGGAGGATCCATCAAATGTAGGAAAATAGAATCTATTATGCCTCTTCCTTCTATTGCTGCTATAGGATCTTCTTTTTTCTTTGATTTTTAAGAATTGTTGGAGAGTTAGCTTCTCCTTGAATGCTCTAGACTGTGCTTTGTACTCTTCAAGATATACACTGAGAGTCTCATGAGTCTTAGGTGTTATTCTTTCTTGATTTCTACACCTCTCACCTTCTCCAAAGAAAGTGGGCATAGTGGATCTATGAGGAGATCTATGATTCTCCAGTTTTATTCTTTGTTGATAGGAAGTGATTGGACCTTCCTTATCACAACTTCTTCTTGGATCTTCTTCCTGCCTTTTCTCTTTCATTTTATTGGCCTCCTTGGGGAGATATTGAATAGATATAAAAAAATGAGTGGCAGAATATTCTTCCTCCATGATAGATATCATCTATCTGCTTCTTATTTTGATGTGAAAGATGAAGTGTCCACAAGATGAGCCAAAGGTCATGCTCTGATACCACTGTAATATCCAAAAAGGGAGAATGCAGTAATACTTAAACACAATATAAGAACTGCAAAAAGATAAACAATAAATCTTAAGACAACATCAGAATTTACAAAGAAGCTGAGCCATTTTATTATATGGAGATGATTCAGTTACACAATGTACAAGAATATAAGGAGATCTAGCCAAAAAGTTATTCTAGAATCACCCAAAAAAAATGATACAACAGGTACAACGTAACTGGAGAGGCACTGAAGCAAATACTGCGTTGTCCCTTCAGCAGAATATGAACATATAGCTATAGGCTAAAAAGGAAAATGTAGATCTACTAAAAAATGGAGCTCAGATGATGCTAAGATTCAAGATCTGGCCAAAGTTATGGATTCCCAAGATAACCTAGAAAGGATTTTATAGATCTACAACTTTGGAAAATCACCTCCCTAGGATTTGATCCTTGATCTGCTGGGAAATATAGATTTGAAGCTAGATATGAAAGATAGATGGCTGAAATATGTCACAAGATCAGATCTAAGCTTGAAGGTTTGATCCCTTCTTCAGATCTACAAGCTAGAAGCTCTAGATCTAGCTTCTCATTCCTCTAATGATGATTGCAGCTGCTGCAACACAACTGCCAACAGAAACTGAGTTGTGAGGGAAAGAGAGGACTTCTTCCTACTGAAAGATGCTGCAATAAACTCTAGGATGATGGTAAGACTGATGGAAATGTGAGGGAATTATCTCTCACAGGATTACTAGATGAAATGCTAGTAACTTCCTTCCTCCTTTTGGATCTGCAAAATGGACAGCGTAATTCCTGAAGGAAATACTACTGCTAGGAGGTCAATAACTTTTGGCCTGATTCCAGATCTGCAATGAAGCTCTGGGAAGCTGACCTTTAAGCCCAAGGTGATAGGAATAAACCCACACAAGTTCTCCAGATGAAGTACTGAAGACAACTTCCTCTTCCAAACTGATCTTCAGAAATCTGCAATTTCTGAATATGGATGTTCTCCAGAAAGTAGGAAAAGGATATGTGGCACTTAAATCTAGATGTAGAATGAAGTACAAGACTCTTTCTAGAGATTCTCTAATAAAGAGGTGGGATTCCCACCCAGGAACACCCTATGCTAAACAACACTTGCAATCTCTGCGAAATAACTCGAGAAAGCAATGGAATGTCACATGAAAATTCTAGATCTGGAAACATCTTTACATCAAGAATAATCAACATGCCCTCATCCTTGCCTTCATCTTATTTATATAATATTTGAGCCTTCCCAAGTCTTGGCGCTCATCTAGACTGCACAGTGTATGTGGACAATATCCTCTAAGTTTGACTGCGTTGTTTGAACAAATCAACCATCATGTCTAGGTGCAATGTACACCCTCTCCATCAAGTGTGCTTTGTTTGCACATCATCCTCCATCAATTTATCATGAATGTCTCATGATATTTTGTTTGACATATTCAAGATCTTAGTTGACTCTATCAACCTCCATGATCTATCTCATTAATGAGACAAGTCCTCCAATTTCATTCACATTAGTAGTTGATCAATTCCCTTATTATGTAGATCTAGGCTTAATTAATCCAAATTCACACACATAAAAGTGGATATTTATTCATATTGAGGATTGTGGGTCCCTCCACGCTTTTATTTACTTAATTAATTAAGAAAATAAAGGACTCTAATATTCCAAATATGATGTGGAAATTTGGGAATATTACAGGCACAAAGATGCATACAATAGTGGTGTGAAATCCCTATTATCCGGAAGAAAAATACCACTCATGGGTAGTTCAAAGATGAGTTTCCTTATTAAAATATCATTCCTAACAATTTTGGAGTGACTTTTTAAAAATAGAAAGTCATGTATACCATTTCAAGTATGACTTTCCAAAAATAGTAAATCACCTCCAATCAATGGGTAATCAAGTATAATTGAAGGAAAATCACTTATTTTATGATTAATCAATCGTAATAGTTCAATATTGACTTAATCCTCAATATTATTAATATTAATATTATATTTTATGAGACTGTGATATTATTATTAAAAGAGAATTATATCTCATCAATCACTTCACACCTCTCTCCTTTATGATTCTCATGGCTCTATGTAACTCTCTCTTTCTCTCTCTCTTTTAATAATACATTACACTATTTTATGCATATTCCACTTACACTCATTAAATACATGTCATAAAATATTCCTCTTACACTCTCTTTAATGCATATGTTACACTCTCCTTAACTAAGGCATGCATACCTCTCCTTAATGGCATGAATTACACTCATCTAAATGGAATAAAAGGCATGCATATTTGTTGGAACAGGGTCTCTTACAAGCTGCAAAACGGGTCCGATTTTATATATTTTTTATTATATTTAGTATAGCGCAGGGGTTTTGGGGTGGTTCAAAGCCCCGAAATCATTGTAATGGGTCAAAGGGTAGACCGAGAAGTCCGCAAACCATGGTTTGCGGACCATAGGAAAGATTAGGCTAGATTGTTATAAATAGGGGGACATTTTAAATTGTAAGGCAAGAAGATGATGAGCTCTTGATGCAAATTGTGGCTTAGTAGATATGTTTGGGTTTTTGGGGAAAGGACTCCTATTGGCTCTGTGTGCAGAGATCCCAAGTCTTGATGTGTGCGGACCCTGCCACTATGTGCGTAGGTCGGGTTTGGGGATTGTAAGAAGGAACTGAAGGATCAATGAAAGAGAAAGGTTGTTGCGTAGCTGAATGTATTTGTACTGTTGGTTAAAATATTTGATAACTGTTGTGTTATGCTTATTTTGTGTTAAGCTACGAAAGTACTGTGTTAAGTGCTCCTTCTGCATCCAGTTCTGTTTTGTTATGTTTTATGAGAATAACTATAATGTTGCACTACCATTTTAGAAGTATATGATTTGTTGAGTACAGTAAGTATAGTTGACCTTGCGCACGTAGATGTGAAGGAGATCTATAGATCTGGTTCTAAGATAGGCGATCTAGTCATTATAAAGCCGGACGCAGCTCTGCTTGGCTTACCTATCATTTCTCAAGGTGCGGACACCTAGTTCCAGCACCCACCCATACTTCTTCGGGTGAGACTTTGACCTGCGCAAGCAGGTCACTGCCGAAAGGGCCAGTAGTTTAGGGGTTTGTTGTAAAATCTTAACCTCCGAACCTGGGTCAGGACCCCTCAAGCCAACAAATGGTTTCGTTGCCAGGACCGGGAGCATTTTGAGAGGGATCGGGTAATGCCAAGAAAAGTGTTGAAGGCCTGAGAAGGAAGAAGAGCAGGTATGGTTGAATGATCTCCAATCTGGACAAAAGTACAAAGCAGAGTGGTAAGTACTATCGAACCAATAGTGAAGGAGATAGATTTGTCTATAGCCTGGTAGAAGGAACAACTGTGTAAAACCTATCAACTGCACTGCCTTCAGGACCACGTAAAGATAAAACCTTGTCCGAAAACCTTCCAGAAGAAGATATGGTAGCGCACTTTAATTTACCCACCTTCAAAAGGTGTGGGAGATGAGGAAATCGACTGATTTTGGTTTGTTGCAGATTCGGTATGGATTGCGCAAAATGTGGCAAGTGATACTGTGAAGAGGGCGCAGTTATCCTTGGCCTTCGAAAGAAGAGCTCTGGATTGGTATATGCGATACATATCTCAAAACGAAAGCACATCTATTCAAGATATTAAGGAAGCTCTAAAACAACAATTCTGAAAGCATAAGTCCTATTCGCAGATTGTAGCAGACGTGAAATATTTCAAGCAAGGAATGACTGAGTTTGTATGGGAAACTGATCAACGCCTCAAGAAAGCTATCAGAGAAGGAGAATTTAAGTATGACGACAGAAAACATATTGAGCGGTTCATCGCTATGCTTCTACCTCACCTACGCGTACCTATGGGTCACCAGAATTTCGAATCATAGGACAAAGCTTTGGAAGTTGCTATGAAAATAGAAGCTACGACTAGGGAAGATACTCCATTAAGAGTACAGCAAATTCAGGAGCAGCTCGGGGCAATGCACATGGAGATTCAGGACCTACGAAAGGAACGAGGGAGGGAAGCTAGCGCATATCTATGGTGCATACGATGTCGAGTATCAGGACATACGAAGGATCTGTGCCCACTGCTGATAGACTACCTGCAAACAGGAGGACCTAGTCCGATGCGCCCTGGATCAAGCGAAGGACCCAACCCAATATGACTAGGCCCAAGCGGACCTGCGTTATGGTGCGAGGATTTTCGTGTAGCAGGGCTGCATGATACAAACCACTACCCCCGTCTGGGTGCATACATCCTAGAGCGGAAGCAACAATGGTGCCGGTTCTGTCGGTCAGTAGGGCATGATGAGTAGAATTGTCGAACCTATAATCTAATGATAGATCGGGGGAACTTTTATAGGGTACAGTCAGACCCCGCATCACCAAACCCCTACAGGCATGGGCGGCTCCCCCTCCAGAAGCAGGGGAGGAGGTCGAAGTGGAAGTGTAGGTCGGGGTTGGGGGAAATTGATTTGCTATAATTGTGTAGACACAGGGCAATTTTCGAGGGATTTTCCGAACCCTACAAGACAGTCCTGCAGGTAATGCAGATAGTTGGACCATATGCTTGAAGACTGTCCAGTCTTGATCGCAAAAATACGACAGAAAAAACTACCACCTACACAGAATTTGTAGAGGATTAAGACTGAGCTGCGAGATAAGGATCCAAGCGTAAATGTTGTTATGCACAGTGGATTGGCTACTAGAGGGACTGGGGTGAAGGTTGAATCTGAACCTCTAATCTGCAAGGCAGTTAGCAAACAAGAAGGGATGGACCTAGAAAAATAAAGAGAAATGTTTATAGCATCTCGCAGGGACTTTATCGCGACAGAGGCATCTACGTCCCTACTCCCTGTGAACCTTAAGGCAGATGAGGAGGTCAAACATTTTTTGTAGGCATGTATGAAGTTGTTGTGCAACCCAAAATCTGTGCATAATCTTCAGGCATTAATATATAGCTGTGCAACGTGCCCTATCGTGTCCCTCGATATTAAGGATGTGCACAAACTATATAGATATAAGAAACGCATTGGGAGGGAGATGCGGCTAACGGCACAGATTGGTGATTACGAGATGGACCGGGTTATTTTGGACCTCGAATCGGATGCCAATGTATTACCTAAACAAACTTGGAAACAAATGGGCGAACCAAATTTGGAATGGTCCGCTATCCAGCTACGCATGGCTAATCAACAGAAGATCGTACCTGTAGGGAGGTTATCAGGGATTATGGTAGATATCGCAGGGGTTAAGGTTGCTGGAAATACTGAGAGGGGGGTGAATCAGTATTTCATTCAATTATAGAATTAGTTAATCTTCAATTATTATCAGTGTTTGTAAAATGATAGCAACAAACAAGAGGAACACAAATGCACACAGTTTTTAAGGTGGAAACCCACTCTGGGACAAAAACCACCTAATGCTTTTCTAACAATTATTTAATATTCAACTCTAATTGAAAATAAAGCTCCAACTTCCTAGAATCTAGAAAAGCATTCTTCTCCATCTCCCACTAGATGGATGCTCCAACACCCGAGATTCTTCAGTAGTCAATTGAATGGATGCCCCAACACCCAATGAGCTACAACTCACCCTACCACCACCCTACCACCCTACAGAAGAATAAAAGAAAAATGGACTCCCATACCAAGGAAAATGGTCCACTTTACAATGATTTAGAATGATGTAGAAGAAGAAGATACACTAGACCATAACCCGACATGACACAACCACTATTATTGATCCTAGAACACGACACCGCCTCTTCAACCCTTAGCGGATAGATACTAGTACAATATGTACGATAATAACACTTCTGATGACTTAGTGAAATGATACCTTTACAATGATTGTATGCGGTCTTGCCAGTTGAAGACTTCATGTGATGAACATCTTCTTTGTTATGTACCTTGGTTTCTACTCTTGTCATGCTACCCTCTACTACACACCTTGCTTTGCTTTGCTTCCCCTATAAATTACGGTCCTTTAACGACCCTTGACCTTTTTATAATCTAGCTTTTTCTTGCCTTCTAGGAGCTCGATATTGAATCTGGTGTATATTTGTTATTTCAGATCCCCAATATATGATTTTCGGTCCTGTAGTAGTCCTCTGAGTTTTCTTTCCAATCCCATAGGTCTGACCCAATTTGGATTCTTCAAGGGAGATTTATGCCCAATCTCTCACAATGCCCTAATTATAGACTGTTTTAGTAGAGCGAACTTGTATGGCGTGCCACGTGTGACTGTTTCTTCTTTCAGATCTAAAATTGATAGAGAAAAAACAAAAATATGTGCACTATCTGCCAGGTTTTAAAAAATTCCAATCTGATACTTAGAGAGAGAGTTATGACGATTTTCCCAAGGTCACTTCTTTGATATGAATTTCAAGAGCCTACAAAAACACTGACTTCCACAGATCATATCTCCGAAAATATTGCGCACCTTGATCTGCAATTTTCACAGATGCTTCCTTGGGATTTCCGCTTCGCCTCATAAAAATTTCAGCTTCTTAACCTTCGTAGAAAACAAGTTAGAGCGCAAATTCCATGATGACTTGTTTCAGATGGCGAAATCCCAGGGCATAAGGAGGATATGAGGATCACAATTTATATAAATGCTTAGGTTGAGAGGGGCTTCAACAAGTGAACGTGGGAGGGATTCAAGGAGCTTAAAAAATATTAATTATGACTTTTCAATGACCCTTGCCACAACCCCATGGGGTTTTAGCCCACTAACTAGAGTTACAAACTTCAAACATGAATATCTCTCAAACCGTGAAGAATTACGTGGCGTGCCATATATCAATGCAAACATCTCGACAACAAGAAACCATCAAAAGAATTCTTCACCCAGAATATATTAATTTGGTAGGTCAAAATTGCTGTGCAATATTGGGGTAGCCCATGGTGCTACTTGGGTTGACATCAATGACAACCGATGATCAACAATCTCCCCCTTTGGCATTGATGGAAACACAAGTACTCCCCCTGCGATCATGACACCTCTTTCTACAACATTCTCTCCCCCTTCGACATCAATGGCAAAGGGTAACTCCCCTTGACACACAACCATCCTGCAGACCTGCACACACTTCCACTCCCCATTTATATTATGAATAAGGAAAATCTAATGAGAACTTGGGAGAATCCCAAGCTTCTAGCGAAGATATTCCAATGCTTCACGAGTACTCTCATGATCATCAACACTTCCAGCCCAATCTGAATCTGTAAAGGAATGAATAATGAGATTGTTACCCTTGGGATACCATAAGCCATATTCTGTTGTTCCCTTTAGATATCAAAGAATTATTTTGATGGTAATAATATGTGATTCTTTTGGTGCTGCTTGGAATCTTGCTACTTGTCCAACTGCTTGCATAACATCTGGCTGGGAGGCTATTACATATAGAAGACTACCAATCATAGATATGTACAACCTTTGATCCGCATCCTTAGATGAGTCGTCTATTCTCAATTTGCAACCTGTTACCATCGGAGTAAGGATGAGTTTGAAATATTCCATTTTAAATTTATTGAGCATTTCCTTGATGTACTTGACTTGAAATGTAAATATTCCTTTCTGTTCTTTGAGATATTTGAAGCCCTAAGAAGTATGTCAGCTCACCAAGTAAAAACATCTCGAAATCACTTGCACTGTCTAGAAAAATTCTTACTTAGTCGATCATCATTACTTGATTATTATATCATCCTCTTTAGTTATTAGACATGCTTTAGTTGCTTCATCGAACATATATGTCATTTGGGCTACCGACTTCTTTGTAGCCAAAATTTCACCATATACGCCTTTCCTGATTTCACATTTTGTGGAGTTAAATAGCATTGTGTGTCCTTGATCACACATTTGTCCAACACTGAGTAGATTGTGATTCATGTTTTCAACCAATAGAACATTCTTGGCTATAACATCTTTACTTCCGAGAGTGACGTTACCTGATCCTATAACATTTGAAAATCCATCATTTCCAAAGGATATGCTTCCATCCTTCTTCTCTTTCAAAGATACAAATTTCCTTCTATCTCTAGTCATATGCATTGAGCAACTGCTGTCAACATACCACACATATTTCTTTTTTTGAGCCTTGAGAGCAAGAGCACAATTATCAATCTTATTCTTCTTCCATGTTCATTCATTCTGTGGCTTCGAAGATTCTTCTGGAGGATTTTCAAGTCTGCAGTCTCTGGCTATGTGTCCAAAGTTCTAACATTTGTAACATTCCATATTATTTCTTAAATTTTCAAATCTATTAGTGTTTATTTGAGCCATGGGAGTTTCATATTTGACAGATCTCCTGGAATTGTATTCGTTCCTAGGGTATGTGCGACATTCTACAGCTTTATGACCAAATTTTCCACATGAATAACGGTAGCCATAAAAAATATGTTGGTACCTGGATGGAAATTTTCGTCGAGGAATTGTCTTCCAAGGCTGTTCTTGCGAATCTTGTCCAATGAAGTCTACATGCATGTCAGATCTCATAGGTTCATTGTATTTTGTTGTAGAAGGTCCTGTTTCTTCTTGTTTGTAACTGATGCTAGTTCTGTCGTTGTAAGATCGTTGATTGTTGATGAGTTCTTCTAATTCCCTTGAGTTGTTGGCATAGTTTTGGATAGTTTTTCCTTTCTTCACTTCCTCATGCAACGAGACTATTTTGGCTTCTAATTCTTCCCTTTCTTGGTTGCTTTCTTCCAACTTCTTTTGAAGTGACTCTTCAATGCATTTTTGTTCTTCAACTTCAATTTTGAGACCTTGAATTTGTTCTTCAATAGTATTGTAATGGATCTTCTCCGCCTTGAGATCTTTTATAAGCTTGATTTCTTCCTTATAAAATTCTTCTATGGTCAATATTTCTTCTTCGTTTTTTGATACCTCTTATTTATTGTGCTTGGCCATAAACAATACTCTCTCATTGGCTTCTTCTTTGCTGTCACTTTCTTCATCGGATGATGAGCTATCTTCTTTAGAGAGAAAGTTCCTTTTGGATCCTTTCTTTTTTCCTTGCTTATTGAATTTCTTAAAGCCTTTCTTTCCTTTTGTGTTGCCATCACTTTTGTTCGGAAATTTTGCTGCGAAATGCCCAACCTCACCACAACCGAAACATATCAATGGAAGTATACCTTTGAATTTTCCCTTACCATTTTTTATTTTTCTCGTAAAGTAAGCATATTATTCATCTAAAAGACCTTCTCCATCATCTCCCTTTCTTCACACTTGCAGGTGCATGTCATTTCAATTGAAGGTTGTTTGTCCTTACTGGTTTTCTTAGATGCAACGAACGTAGTTTCTAGATTTGAAGTACCCTCTTCTTCATCAAGTCTCATTTCATATGCTATGAGAACTCCATGTAATTCCTCTTTGCTGAGTTTTTCCAGATTTGCACTGTATTCTAAGATCGAGACCTTTGGGTTGAATCTCCCTGGTAACGTTCTAAGAATATTTCATATAATAGTCTTCTCGTCAACTAGCTCTCCCAATCCTTCCAGAGTATTGTTATTTCATCAACGTATTGGAAGTATGCATCAATGTTGCAATATTTTTTCATTCTAAGTTGCTCAAATTTTTCTCTATAGATTTGAAGCTTTGCTTCTTTGACATTTGAGTCACCTGCATATATATTATCAAGCTTGTCCCATACATTTTTGGCGGTTTTACAACCCAACACCTTATGAAAAGCAGATTCAATAAGTCCACTGATAATAATATTCTTTGCTTTTGCATCATTTACCAAATTCTTCTTACCTTGTTCATCCGTGGTTGATGTAAATCCATTTTGAATAGTGTCCCATAATTCATAACCTTGTGCCAAGAGATAGACCTCCATTCTTCCTTTCCAGAGTGCATAATTATTTTCATTCAACAGAGGTACACCATTCTTCGTATGCTCCATGACCTCCTTCCAACTGTTAAACTGCTATTCAAGGAACCAAACTCCGATACCAATTGTTGGAAATACCGAGAGGGGGGGGGGGGTGAATCAGTATTTCATTAAATTAGAGCATTAGTTAATCTTCAATTATTATCAGTGTTTGTACAATGATAGCAGAAAACAAGAGGAACACAAATTCACATAGTTTTTAAGGTGGAAACCTACTCTGGGACAAAAAACACCTAATTCTTTTCTAATAATTCTTTAATATTCAACTCCAATTGAAAATAAAGCTCCAACTTCCTAGTATCTAGAAAAGTATTCTTCTCCAACTCCCACTAGATGGATGCTCCAATGCCCAAGATTCTTCAGTATTCAACTAAATGGATGCCCCAACACCCAATGAGCTACAACCCACCCTAGCACCACCCTACCACCCTGTAGAAGAATAAAATAAGAATGGATTCCCATACCAAGGAAAATGGTCCACTTTACAATGATATAGAATGATGTAGAAGAAGAAGATACACTAGACCATAACCCCAACTATGACACAACCACCTAATGATGATCCTAGTGAACCCGACACTGCCTCTTCAACTCTTGATAGATAGACACTAGTACAATTTGTACAATAACGTATTTACAATGACTTAGTACAATGATACCTTTACAATGATTGTATGCAGTGATACCCACTTGAATACTTCATGTGATGAAATTCTTTCTATTTTTATTTACTTTGGTTGTTTCTCTTGTCATGCTACCCTCTGTTGCACCTTGCGTTGCTTTTCTTCCCTAGAAATTCTAGTCCTTTGCAGCCCTTGACAACACATAATCTAGCTTTTTCTTTTCCTTCTAGGAGCTCAATATTGAATCTGGTGCATCTCCATTATTTCAGATCCAAAATATCTTATTTTTGGTACTGTAGTAGTCCTATGAGTCGTCTTTCCAATGCCACAGGTCTGACCCAATTTGGATTTTTCAAGAGAGAGTTATACCCAATATCTCACAATGCCCTAATTATGGACTGTTTCAGCAGAGTGAAATTGTACGGCATGCCACATGTCACTGTTTCTTCATTTCGTATCTACAATTGATAGAGAACAAACTCAAGACTATGCACTATCTACCACTTTTTACGGAATTCCAATCCGATACTCTGAGAGAGAATTATGACGTTTTTCCAAGGTCACTTCTTTGAGATGAATTTCAGGAGCCTACAAAAACACTGACTTCCACAGAACATATCTCTGAAAATATAGCGCACATTGATTTAAAATTTTCACAGAAAATTCCTTAGGATTTAGACTTCACCTCATAAAATTTTTAGCTTCTGAACCTTCGTAGCAAAAAAAATTTAGAGCGAAAATGCCACGATGACCTGTTTCAGATGGAAAAATCCCTTGCATGAGGAGGATGTGAGTATCATAATTTATATAAATGCTTAGGTTGAGAGGGGATTCAACAAGTGAATGTGGGAGGGATTTTAGGAGCTTAAAAAATATTAATTATTACTTTTCAATGACCCATGCCATAACCCCATGGGGATTTAGCCCACTAACTGGGGGTACAAACTTCAAACATGAATATCTCTCAAACCATGAAGAATTACATGGCATGCCATATATCAACGAAAACATCTCGACAAGTAGAAACCATCAAAAGCATTATTAACCTAGAAAATATTAATTTGGTAGGTCAAAATTTCCATGCAATATTGGGTTAGCCCCTGGTGCAACTTGGGTTGACATCAACGACAACCGCTGATCAGCAAAGGTCCGGGCTGACTTTGAAGTCATTTAGATTGTAGAAGATGCGGACCCCTACCCTACACTACTAGGATTCGATTGGGCCATTGACATGGGTGGTATTATTAACTTAAAAAAGAGAAAGCATGGTGTTCGAAAATAATGATACAAGGGTGGTAGTACCATTAGACCCTGCGGAAGGTAAAAGCTACACTGAACTTGTACCCAAGGAGGAAGATGTGGACTATATCTATAAGTTAATTGCGTGGGATGTGGTTAACCAAACAATGGATGAAGTACTTTGCGAGGAGGAGGATAATGAATGCTTATCTGATCCCGATGAGGAGATAGAGAATTGGAAGAACCGGTTACATGATGTCTACTCACTGCATTGTCTTCGGGTCACAAAAAATTTCTGTTGCATCTCCTCAGATGTAAGGGACCTACCTTACTTTGACAGCTCAGGTAATGTTAAGGAATTCTTACGAGTATTCGAAGCCACGGTCCCAAGGGAACAAAGGCTATGGGCCATTAAATTAGCCATGCGTAAGAAAACTACACGATGGTGGGACACCCAGAAGGAAGCATTCCAGGATTGGGCAGAGTGTTGTGCTATGTTGACCCTGCGCTTCGAAGGACCAACAGATATGTAGACTACTGACACGATGGAATGGAGTAAATCGCACTTGTATATGGCACCTGAACTACCCAAGTGGGACTTGAAGGAGCCAGGAATAATCGACTACTACGGCCTAACCCCAGAAGAAGGTCAGGCTGACCCACGAGCTACTTCCAACTCAGGGCTGCACACGGGAACCAAACTGATTCGGCCACGAGAAAGTAGCACTAAAATTCACTCTACACCGGCTATCGGTACAAAAAGCAGAGATTTCATCTATCAAGCAACCCCGAAAACAAAAAAATAGCTGTGGTTAACCCTTGGCCACGCAGGTTATTATAGGAGGTTTGTTCAGAAATATGCTCTGACTATAGCCCCTCTTAAAACCTCACTTACACTGAAGATAAGGTTCTCTTGGGATCACGAATGTCAGGAAAATTTGTCGTTGGTCATAAGTTACCTAGGAAGCAAGCCTATGTTGTAGGAGGATGCGCAGAAGATGCAGATGATTGACCCTAGCATAGCAGATAGGCCAAGCACATAGGGGATGTGAAAAATAGCCATTGGAAAGGTGACAATTGGTAAAAAGAAAAAGTTACTGTTAAAAGGAGCAGCTTCCGGGCATTTAATGAAGAAAATTTTGGGGATTTTTTACCATTTCTTGGGGGATACATCTCAGATAAAGTTTACCTTACCATTGCACGATTGTGGGTATTATAGAAGGAGCAGGATAGTTCAGCCAGAGGTTTCATCTCACTTGCATAGCTTGAACTCATCATTCTTCTCTCGGAAGAACTTGAGTAATCAGATTTCATGTATCTACACTATCCCTCTCATGTCTGGTTAACTGCTCTGTTTGATAGTTGTCACCCAGGGCTAGGATTCATCTTTCACGCAAGGATGACGACCACTAACCCTGCCGAACCTTCAGTCCCGATAGGGCCTGACGTTGAGGAGATAATGGAAGTTGAGTGTGAACTAGAAGAAGTTCCCTCTATGCTGGTCCCAAGGAAAGGAAAAGAGAAAGAACAAGGCTCAGGAAAAGCCCTAAAAGCTGCGAAATGGGCTACCGAGAAGCCTAGGACTTCTCTGAGGCACGCCAAGTCCCCGCCGACATCACCTTTGGATCAAGATGAACAGGAAAGTGCTCTTCCTACTAATCCGATCAATTTATTACCTCCTTTCGTTCGCCCACGTAGACCATCCATGCGAACGCCAAAAAAATTGGATGGCTTGGTCACCTATCTGCAAACCCCCTAACCCCGGGAGAAGTCCCTATCCTCAGTGATCCTTTTGGAAGACTCCATAAGGTCAAGTTTGATGATCAAGACTTGGCGGACTCTGAAACCCTCCTTGATTTGGCCCCCGCATTGTACTTCGATATGATCCGTGAAAATGATGGAGTCATGGTGGTTCCTCAACGCTGGGTATGTGGCTTGGTCGGGTTTGGACTCTTGAATCTGCTCTGGATGCCCCATTTTGGCCATTACAATGTCATAGATTAGTTGGCTCACCAGTTTCTTGCCCTAATTCACGATGGCTGCTTATGGATTCAGGATAGAGTCCGTATTGATGCTACGTTGATCCACAAGATTACAAGCATTCCTATGCAAGGGTTGCACCCTCTGGAGAAGGTAGGTAAGAAGTACAACACAACTACCGCTAAATTTATGCAGAAGACCTATAAGGTAAGTTGAAATTAGCAAGGCTTTGTGATCTAGACTATCAATGATCCTGCTACACAGATGGGTAATAGGCTCTTAGCCTATAAACTAATGAGGAAGTGCCAGGTTGCGACTGTCCCCACCTATGTTATTCAGTTAGCCAGCCGGTGTGCGAAGGGATTCTCTTTCAATTGGGCTCAATATTTATGCAATGAATTTCTGGATAATGTTTGTGAATCCCAGGAGCAGGGGACGTCCTTCTACTATTCATGGATATTACTCCTTATAGCACTGGTCACCCAAGACACCCCTGAGGAGTCGGTCCTCCTTGAGCCCCCCCAGGGATGTGTGAAGGAGCTTGGTATGCTCATTTATGGGACTCTAAGGATGCACAATGTGTTGAAGATAACAAATTTTTCTGGGTCCTCTTCTAGAGTAGCATGGCAACAGCCATGAATTCCCAACCCCGGCTGTCCCTGATGGTATATGAAAAATACAAAAGTGTTGCAGAGTTCCAAGTTACCATGCACCATATTCAGATCTGCAGCCTCAACAATAAGACATGGACAACACTTCCATATATGGTAGCAGATGAAGAAATTGACCTGATGATCTCGCTATGGCCCCCTGCCTGGAAAAAAGGCTTCACAGCCACTTGTAGGGAGACCACAGAGCCCAGCCAGACGGGCTCAGACATAGCCACGAAAAAGGATACACAGCTGCCACAGACCACCGCGGCCAAGACTCAGGTAGGGTATGATAGAGATACCACCCCCCCCATGGTACGAAGTGGTCAGGTGAGCCGGCACCAGGATCCAAAAAGAAACAGTGGGCCCACCGCACGCAATATGATGTGACGATCACACTAAATGATGGTGACCTCGAGAAAATCGTGGATGCAATCACAATGGCTACAGAAGATAAGTGGGAAACCATAGAGGCACAAAATAAGGCTGTGCTCGACACCATCCAGGCTGAGCTCCGCGCCCTTCAATTAAAAACGGATACATTGCAGACCATCATCGGCCAGACACGGACTCCTTCGATAACTAGTAGTACAACGCTAGCTACGGAAGAAAGTTGTCTTTGTTCTGTACCTAGTGCTGCCCTGGTAGGAACTCAGATCCAAACAGGAATAGGGATGTAGCTGGACTTGGCTAAGCTGTCCCACGAAGCCTTACAAGGCCTCCACAACACTGTATTCCAGGAGATTAACGATCGCGACCAGAAAATACATCAATAGCTTGGTACGGCCGAGCAGACCATCACCTAGCAGGCCACATATTTGTTCCTCGTTGTTTCACAGCAGGCGGAGCTCGAAATAGTGATCCACCAGCTCTGCACGGAGGTAACAGACGAGATCCTAACCGCAGCCATGCCTCGGGCTAAAGTAGAAAAATTAGTTGCGACACTAAAAACATATATGATGGAAATGCATGTCGTCAAGATGCGGCTGGAGTAGCAAATCACCAACCTACAGGCCAAACTGTAGCCTGAAACGCCTCCGTAAGTACGCGCCTAGTGCGCTACAGTAGTAACCAAAGTGACGAACTTTATTTCAGGGCAAATTGCTCAAGGTGCCCAGTTGCTAGAATCAACCATGCAACTCTGGACTAAGGTCCAGTGCGATCTGGTCCTCCGTAAAATCAATCAGGACTTATGGAAGAAGGAAGAAGCTTTCGAGCAGGTCAAAGCTACGATGCCCACCTTGGTGCCTGCACAATGCTTGGCACGTTTGAAGACCAGCAATGATCTACAGGATGAGAAGAGGAACTCCAACGCAAAAGAACATGTCTTTGTGAAACATCTAAAGCCTTGGGATGTTGCAGCCCTCTAGGTTTCGTGGAATGTAGATGGTGTGATCAAGTGACTAACTCAGACACTAGAGTGTGTCACCATGGAAACTGAAGGACTGACCTCCCAGAAGGTTGTAGACATTGCATATAGTGTTGCTGCTTAGAGTCAAGAAGTGTTACCTCCAATGGTCATAGCCATCAATGCCCTCTGTGCGCAGGTAGAGAATGCACCACCACAGTTGCTTGGGCTGAGTCATAAGATTGTGTTGGGGGACTGTTGGAACAGGGTCTCCTACAAGATGTGAAACTGGTTTGATTTTGTATATTTTTTACTATATTTAGTCTAGCGTAGGGGTTTTGGGGTGGTTCAAAGCCTCGAAAGCATTGTAATGGGTTAAAGGGTAAAACTAGAAGTCCGCAAATCATGGTTTGCAGACCATAGGAAATATTAGGCTAGATTGTTATAAATAGGGGGAAATTTTGAATTGTAAGGCAAGAAGATGATGATCCCTTGATGCGAATTGTGGCTTAGTAGATCTGTTTGAGTTTTTGGGGAAAGGACTCCTGTTGGTTGTGTGCGCGGAGATCCCAAGTCATGTTGTGTGTGGACCCTACCATTGTGTGCGCAGGTCGAGATTGTGTATTGTAAGAAGGAACTGAAGGATTACTACAAGAGAAAGGTTGTTGCGTAGCTGAATGTATTTGTATTGTTGGTGCGAATCTTTGATAGCTGTTGTGTTATGCTTATTCTGTGTTAAGCTACGAAAGTACTGTGTTAAGTGTTTCTTCTACATCCGGTTTTGTTCTGTTATATTTTATGAGAATAACTGTAATGTTGCACTACCGTTTTAGAGGTATATGATTTGTTGAGTACAGTAAGTATATTTAACCTTGCACACGTAGATGCAAAGGAGATCTATAGATTCGGTTCTGAGATAGGTGATCTGGTCATTATAAAGCCGGACGTAGCTCTGCTTGGCTTACCTATCCTCTCTCAGGGTGCAGAAACCTGGTTCCAACACCCACCCATACTGCTTCGGGTGAGACTTTGACCTGCACAAGCAAGTCACTGCCGAAAGGGCCAATAGTATAGGGGTTTTTTGGCAAACCTTAACCTTCGAATTTGGGTCAAGACCCCTCGAGCCAACAATATTACTCCTCCTTTATAAAAATAATTTTTTTCTCCTCTTATATGTGTGTCTCATGTATTCTCACTTGGGGAGGTGCATGGTGATACCAAGAGTTGGAGAGATTTGAAAAAAAAATTATCAGAGGGATAGACTTGGAGAGTAGCCAATTTCTTTTGAAAAGATTTTGAAATCCCTAAACTAAATTTCTAAGTAGCTATACATGGTGCAACTGACCATGAGTGGTATTTGGAGGAATTGAAACTTATCTTCCTTAACTTGCCTTGGATTTCTATCTACTGCTATATTTTGGTACTGTTTGCGAGCTTTTACAGCTCGGGGGTTCCAGGGGGAGGAGTTCTCCTTGGATATGGTTGGGTGGAAAACCAGATGGTTCAAATGAGTTGGTTAAGGGATCAAAGGTGGATCATAGTCTCAACAATTGGAGTTGAATATCTCTTTAGGTATAATTTCCATTGTCCTAAAATAAGGCAATTGTTCCTTGTATTATCTAAAGTTTTCAAAAAAAGGGGGGCTTGTTGTTGGAAACAATATTACAGTGACTAGTTATGTAGGATTTTATGCAAATGATCATAATAAGTTTTTTATGAGCTACATGTATGCATTGCTGTAGTATTGTGATTCAATACCTGTAGAAAACAACTACTTGTGCCTAATTTATGCAGGTCCATTGTTTTACTTGGCACTTTTTGAATAATAATATTCTTCTGAATTGGTAACAGTAGTTTCTCTTGCTGCAACATTCATTATGTAATTCTCATGATTGACGCATTGGCTTGATATTTTGGATTGGGAATTTTAATATATGAATTTGGAAATGTTGTTGGGTCAATATATTTTGTGATCCATTTCATAAAAATATCATATTTATTAGATTTACCGATGAAGAGAAGCATATTCTTCCCTTGGTTACCTTGCTATAGGCAGGTTAATACCCATACACTTATATGTGATATTTATAATAGAAGCATTATACTTTTGTGGTTATGATATCAAGGGTCTATAAGTGAAGATTATTTAGCCAAATATAGGAAATCAAATAGGTTGACCTAGATTAATGTCCACACATGGAATTATGGTGGAATTTATTTCTAATCTTACTTAGAGCTCATCTAGAAATATGAGAAGAGCACATGCTATCATATTTTAAGCTTGAGAGGAAATGTGTTTTGGAATTGGTATTAAGGAAAAGCTATCCCTCACTTATTTTGTGATATTCTTATATTGAAATATATGAAGGAACATGATTACATGATAACTTAGTTAGTAATGTAAAAAAAAAATTGAGTATTAGTGATTAATGTGACCTCTACTTCTCTATATTATTTATGGTGGGTAAGGTGGGACCTTACAGTATATATCCATAATTAGTATATTCATGGTTATTATGAAGAGAGGTTGCGTATACACGCGGGTACGAAGAAGCAAAGTCGCGTATGACTTTTGCGCTCTAACATTATGATACCAAGGGGCATTACCATGGTATTAGCCCACCGTATTGATCATTGTGTCATCTATTTGATTCCGTCCAAGAATACCATCGGCAGTTGTGTGGTTTTGGCTCATCGTATTGGTAAAGGCCAAATCTATATAAGGAGAAGAATATTGTTACACCATTTTTTGGTCATCTAACGTATTATCATTAGATGGACCCAAGTACACCATGTAGGACCAATTTTACCCCAAGTAAAATTGCTTTCATTATGAAAATAACTTAGTAAACCACCTTTATTAAGCTGTTTATGGTCTAAATAGGAAACCCCATGAGGAAATATTGAATAAATATACATTTGTTTGATTTTCCTCGAGGAATAATTAGTTAAACAATAGTTTAATTAATATTTCTAGTTATATTTAACCCAAAACAAGGAATTTAATTAGATTAATCATTATTTATCTTATTATTTTCTAAGAATAATTGTTTAAATATTATTTAAATAATATTCTTTGTTAAATATGACTAATTCACCCTTAAATAATTAAATAAATCATTATTTATTTGATTATTACTCAACCATATCCTTAAAATGATAAAGAAATCATTTATTTATTTATTATTTACAAATAAGGGGATTTGACCCAAGTCAAATTCCTTTTCCCTCCAACAAATATAATAAAATATTTCGTAAAAGTTGGATCTTAATTTGGTTAATAATATTTTAACTATGCACCAATATCTAGACTAACTCAATATTTTGTTATAAATAGAAGGGTTTTCTCATTCATTTATCACCTTTTGTTGCCTAAAGATCACTCTGGATATAAACTTTTGGTGTGGCTATTGATCCACCACCATAGCCATATTTTTCCATTTTTGTCTGGGTTTTCTATGCCATAAAGAGAGAGGAATTCTGGATCTAAAATGTTGAGGACTTATAAGAACCCATCCCATTGAGGAGAACAGGGAACACCCTCTTGTGTTTTCCTCCCAGGTGCCATTAATACAAAATTCATTTGATATATTCTTGTCTTGTCTATTGGATGCAAGGAGTAAATATTGTTTTTTCTATTGTTTAATGGCTTCTAATGCATAGATCTAGATTTTTGTAGCATTTATCTTGATCACCTAACTAAAGATCTGAATATATTAGCAGTCATTTCTGTTGTTAGGGTTGTTTGTTATGCGCAGCTAAAGTGGTATTTTTTGGTACGCTTGGAATTAAGATTCATACTAACAACTGTCGACTCCACACGAGTTTACGATTACGACCGTTGTCGTTTTTCTGATCCTTGCATATCCAGCTACTTCAAACCCTGGGATTTCTCTTCAACCCCTTGTTTTTTCTTTTCTTGATGTTGTTTTTAACCTATAAAAGCCTAAAACGATAAAAATTCTGACTTCTGTGTGTTTTCGGACCTATTGTGTAGGTGATAGACATCAGCCGCAGCTGAGACGAAATTTTTTTCTGAAACTTGCCGCCGAGAGTGTCGGAAGTGAAGGTCGCACTTTTTGGCCCAAAACCTGCAACTTGGACCTTCAGGGCATACTTTATAGCCTAAAAAGTGCGACCTCTGTTGAAAATTGGTCAGAAACTGCAACCTGGACTTTTTCCAGTGATTTTTCTGAAAGTTTCCTAGGTTTGTTTGAGCCTCTGTTCAGGGTTTTCTGATCTCCGTATTCACCCATTTTGGACATGTACTTGTTATTTTTCACTCAACTAAGTGGAAAATTAGCCCCCTAGGGCTTCATTACCCTCCGCTTTTTATGGAAGAGTGTTTGCTGTTGCAGGTTGTCTGAAATTTCAGAGTCTTCAGCTATTTTTTTAGATCTGATACCTCACCTTTAGATCCACTTTCAGATAGGCTTGTTATCCATCCAAATCACCTCATCTAACTTTGTTTGGATTTTCCTTTAGGGTTCACTCCGTTTCCCTTCAGGAGATAGCCTTTCGACACCTCTTTTACAAAAATCTTTCCTCTGATTTGTTGTTGTTTTCTGCCCCACTTTCTAGCAGATTTTTTCTTTTATATCCCTATCCCTCTTGACCTTATATCTATTAGCTTGTTAGTGTGTTTTTATTAGTTTTTTACTCACCTATAGACTATTTTTTGAGAGACCCGCCTCCTTGGGTTTAGATTAGGGCATTATCAACTGTTTATTTTCTGTTTTTGCAGGCCTATATACTGAAATTTGTAGGTTTATTTACAGCTATACAACACACTTTTTCATTTTTCTCTACAAATGTCTGGGTTTAAAAATTAAAATTTACACACTTTTACACACAAACCCTAAGCGAAAAAGGGCTTGGTTAACACCGCCAAGCAAAGACTCTAAAAAAATTGAAATCAATTGATCCTGCACCTCCCTGCCCTTGTTTCAACATTGTAATCAGTTGATCCTGCACCTCCCCGCCCTTGTTTCGACATTGTAATCAGTTTATTCTACACCTCCCTGCCCTTGTCGATCTCTTTTTCCATGTTTTACATCATTTCTCAACCTCCCATGGGCTTCGGTTTTCCTCAAGGGGGGGGGGGGGGAACACCTCCTACATTTTTTCCCCTCCCGGTAGCACGTATCCAGGATATGACATGCATCCTCTTTTTTCCCAACCTCCTGTTTACCACACTGTTACCCAAAATTTTTCATCTAGTACCCTCGATTACTAGATTCGCATGATGAACTCTGGTCACCCTTCAAATGTAAACATCAATCTTCAGGCTCGGTCTCGTTAGTACAACAAGCCTCCCGCTACGTCTGTCTCCGAGCCGCCTCCTTTGGTCTCTGTAGAGCCTCTTTTGACACCTAAGGGTCCCTTGCAGATCCCTCAACCTAGGGCAGAGATTCATACCAGGATCCCTAAGGGACCACTGTGTCGAAATTCTGCTTCCGGCAAAGCCACCCATTCGTATATCATAGTCGATGACTTGGCACAGTCTCTAGCTACCATTTCAACGCTGGAACTCCTCAAGTCGTGCCCTTCACAACGAAAGGCTCTACTGTCTACCGTAGGATCCTTACAATGATCGATTTATTGTCTTTGATGTTGACCAGTCAGAACATCCTCCTCTCCCTACTTCTGTTGCCTTCCAAATCCCAGTCAAGATCCGGAACGCTAACGTTTCCTGGTGCATTATTGATGAGGGGGCATCCACCTGTGTGATGTCCGCTTCAGTTTGGAAGAAACTCAGATCACCTGATTTGGCTCCTTCCACAATCACTCTCTGAGCGTGGGATGGCCACACCTCTAAGCCCATTAGCTTATTCTGCAATTGTCCTATTACTCTTGCGGGCAAGACTGTTTGCATTGACATAGAAGTCATAGATGCCCCCTAGATTACAACATTCTATTGGGTCGTAGCTACACCCATGCGATGTCTATTGTCCCTTCCGTGGTCCACCACAAGATTTCCTTCCCTCATAATGGAAATATAGTCACCATTGACCAGTTGACATATTACGAACTGAAGTCTCAGACCTCCCTTGAGTCCACTATCTCTTCGGTGGCCAACAAGAAAATCGTCGATCCTTTGACAGTGTTTCACCCGAAGTCTACAAAGATTCATCTCTGTTTAGTACATTCCCTAGTCTTCCTCCTTCTGTCTTTGATCCTAGCTCATCGAATGTTTACGTGATGCAATCATCTCGAACTTCCTTCAAGCGGCCCGCCTCGACTAGTCAGCAGCCTCCTCACCCTCCGCAGCCTTCTCCTAGCCCTTCAATGCAGCCTTTTGGACCTCCTCCTCTTTTCCCTTCAGTTGGTATTCATGAGCCTCTTTACCCTTTGGGAACGGTTCCTCCAGGCCTTAACCATTTAGGAGTCGTCCTGCCTAGCGATTACCCCTCCGGTCAAATACTGTTCCTAGCTCCCCCACCAAGAACCTATATGGCACCTATCATGGCCACCCTATCTCTTTCTAACTTGACCCTTGGGATTCCCATATGGTACCTTGATCCTCTAGCTGCTACCTCGCTAGGTCAACCCAAACCTTACGTTGCTTTGACCCCGGTTCAACCGGTCCCATTGAATTCTCCCGCTGTAACAGTGCCTCAACCACCTCAATAAGAAAACCCTCTTGTTGTGACCACTCTGGATAAGAAGGGAAAAGCTTGCAAGAGGGCCTCCAAGGACAAGGCTGCCCCGACATACCCTGCACCTCCCCCGCCCACAAAGCCCTGTGCTTTGTGTGATGTCGTCGGCCATACCACCCATAACTGTCCTGAACTGCCCCATATCAAGCCCATGGTTAAAGTTGCATTCCCTAAGTCTACGGTCCCTGAAGCTCATGTTTCTTCCTCGATCGCAGCCAAGAATCCTAAAGCTATTCAGACTAACCAACCTTGTACATTGTGTGATCTCCATGGCCATTATTCTCACCATTTTCCCCACCTTACGCATTACTACGCCTCATTAGAGGTCTTTCAGGAGTATGAGATTGAACAAAACCAATCTGCCTCTCCCATACTTGTGCAGTATGATGCAGGCCAGACTGAGGATCTACACGCTCCCATTGACATTCCCCCTTGATGTTGAAATGAAGGAGCCTGCAGCCACCATCCTTGAATTTTCATCATCTATGAGCCCTTGGGTGGAAGCTCCCTTCGAATATTCCCCTATTGTTTCGCTTGAACCCCCTTCAGCGATCACCCCGGGCTCAACATCATTAGATCCCTTATTTTCTTCTTCTTCCGTCATCTCCCATGACAATGTGCATGTGAACCTTTCTTCTCATGATGATGAGTCAGGTAGCTTTGCCGCGTCATGTGGTCTCCCTTCCTCCAGTCCCTCCATCTTCTATTGCGGTGATGACATCATGGAAGCCACGTCCCCCCCCCGACTTTAGTTTTCCCGCCCATCAATGGGATAGCACCACCCGTGCCCATGATGAATTTCCCAATATCAGCACAAGTTACACCTCTGATAGCTCCCACACTCCACCTTACTATCAGCGTGTGAGTAGTAGACATCTTACCCAGATCACTCCTTCCCGCGGAGTGCTTTCGATTTTTACTTTGCGCTCAGGTTGCCAGCATTGTTCATCATCCTTCCATTTATTGTCTTGTGGCACCCTTCATATGGACCTACCATCCACACCTTATAACGGTTTTTCTAATGGTGCAAGTTGCTACTCCAAGAATCTAGCCTCGACAGGTTGGGCTATTTTTACCCCCTTGCACTCCCTTGTTCTCTCAAACGGGGCGTGCATTGGTACTGCTACCAATAACCAGGATGAATATGATGCAATACAAGGTTTATTAGCTGATTCCCTCTTACATCGCATCCTTCACCTTCATGTTCGTTCATATTCCCTGCTTCTTGTCATGCAATTGAATGGTGTCTATCCTGTGCATAATCCTATCCTTTTTAGAAGATATTTACGAGTGAAGCTTTTGATGCATGAATTTGAAATCATTACATTCAGTCATGTACCTAGAGCACAAAATCACTATGTAGAAAACATTACAAACAATATTCAATATTGGCATTTAGCACACACATTTAACACAAGAAAATAACATAAAAATATCAAAATGATGCATATCCATAATATGTGTCGTATTACATGTTTTAGAGTCCATCCACTCTGATACATATGACATGCCCATAGCATGTTACAAAACTCAAAACTGGGGGCAACATATGCCCCTACACACTAATCGCTATCTGGAGGTTCTCGAGCCAATGGCTCTGCTCCTACAGCTCGTAGATCATGCATGCCCTGTCCGGCCATCGCCACTCAGAGGGTAGACCAATACATGGCTCTATGTACTAGTCATCTAATTCCTACTAGCCGTGCTCTGAAACACCAGTCAGAAACCTCTCATATCTATGATGGATATCCTCCAGGAGGGCTGCTACATCCTCATTTTGTTGTGACCTCGCTCCACTAGGTCCTGCGGTCCCCGATACTGCAGGTCGCCCCATATATCCGGCCAGTTTTATCGGTGCTGTATCTGCATACCAAAAGTGAAAGAATCAGTACCACATACAATTTTTCTAGACCTTGACATGCACATAAAAGATTAGCAATTTGTCACTTACCATCAGGCCCCCATATCCAACCAGGTGGCAGTGGAAAATCCGGATCCCCATAATAGCTCATCCCACTATAGGGATAGTTGTCTATATACAGTGGCATCTGGTCCCAATGAGCATAGAACTCGGGGCGGAACACCTGCCCAACCGCACCACCTCCTCCTTTGCATAGTAGTCGCCCCCACCGGCGCATCCTGGGCTCTCTTGGGCCCCCATCTTGGAGTTGTATATGAGGTTGTAGTGTCAGGATATTCTCAAAGAAGAACAAGCACAAAACTGTGCCATATGCACAGTCATGGTTCACTTGCCGCTTGCATAGAAAAAACTGTCATTTCAGCAATGACAGCATCATCTGGGCCCACCCATAGTAAGTCCCACTCAAAACACTCTCCACCAACATCATCTGCTCTCCATTGATGTGATGAATTGCCTAGTTGCCCAGGATTCGCAGCACTGCTGCAGCCACAGCATGGGTTTCTAACCTCTCCAAATCCTTGATGGGTATCCGAGTCCCCTTGACTTGGAGACCTGGTCAGCAATGGCACTCTACAAACTCTATGATATTCTGCCTCCGTGGTAATACTAGCTGAGTTTTCCCTACCATCCCAAGTGGTGGGAGACAAGTCAGGAAATATATATCCTAGACTGTCAACTCATCCGGTGCCCCTGCACTATAAAGAACTCATGGTACAGGTCCAAATAGCTGATAATATGAGCCAATAAGGGCTCTCCAACTCTCATCAAAGGGTTCTCCACAAACTTCAAAACCCCAAACCTGGCCAGTGCACTGCGGACACCCTGATCCTCCCAGATCTCTGACCTAAATGTGCCCAGGTCTCTTTCTCTCCAGTTGATCCATAATTCTTCTATATCTGCACAAAAACATCATACTTGTCAGAATGAAAAAGACCGTGTCTCATTATAAAAAAACAATACTCTGCTAAAAAACAACTACGGAAAACCCCTCCCTGACAGGTCGCAATTTTTTTCCCAAAACCTGCTACCCAGGTCGCACTTTTTGCCCCAAAAAGTGCGACCCAGTCGTGAGGACGAGTAGAGGTCTGTTTCTGAGCCCTGGGGACCTAATCTGAACTTTTAATCCATTGAAAATAAATAGTAGGTTATACCTCTTACCTGAAATTGACGGATCTCGATTCCAATAGTCGGTTTGTCCGCTATGATTGCTGCAAGATTTAGGGCCTTATCTCCTCTCTACATTCACCACATCTCCACATGCAAATGAGTGAATTTGTAGGGAAAATGCCTTATTAAAAGATAAACCCCCATTTTTTCTTTCACCACCTGCGAACAAACTGTAGCTCCGTTTACCAAACCATCCATACCGTTGGAAAGCTCTCCCTAAGCCCTAAAATGGGCATCTTTTAGTTTTTAGTGATTTGATACTTCACTAGGACTCATTTTTTCCAAGAAGCTTCACTTCACCTGTCCTCAAAATTGAATTTATTCACTTGAAACACTCGTATTGGGGGCACCACTTTGCCGCCATACTTTTCCACACTCGTGTTGAATTTCATCGTGAGTTACCATCTCATGCTCATGCTTTTCATGGTCCCCATTGGGCCTTTTCTGTGTGGTAGAACCATCGAGTCACCCTTATTTAGAGCATCCGAGTTGTGTCATCATTGAATTCATGGAGTCTATCTTGAGTACCTCTACATCCCGCTATAGTCCCCCATCCTTCATTGCTTGGTCCCTCTCTCGTGTTGCACATTATGGCCTTCAAACCCACTATCCCCTATTCCTCATGATATTGTGTCAGTCGCTGCTAGGTCATCCGTGCCCTTTATTCTCTAACAAGGGAAGTCATCCGTTCGCTACTCAGTACCCTCTATTTCATCACCATCATTGGTGTCAGTATGTCAGTCACTCTACTATTTTTTCTCGTGCCTTAGTTGAGGACCCCTTATTTCCTCACCTATGGCGGACCTCCTTCTGTCGACATCATCTCGTTCATTCTAGAAGACAGGCCTAGAGAGTGGTGTACCTTGGTTCCATCATCCACTCTTGTTCGGTGCCTCAGATCAGACAAAGAGACTCCTCACTACCCTTTGATTTTATTGTTTCTCAGCTCCAGCTCCTTTCAGCATGATTGAGATCCGTATACTCGATGGTTTAGTGATGCAGCAACTGATATCGTTGATTCCTGGGTGTGTGTGAGATGTCTTGGCCCTCATGCGGGGGTGGCCCTACAAATACCACCCCACACACTCAGATGACCTATTCATTACAGCCTTTGATGCAACTCCATACATTTGATGATGTTAACCTCAGTCGCTTTTAGCGCCTTTTTGTTTGCATATATTAGTCAGATTTACAGAGCCCTTTCCTATTTTCAAGGGCATCTGGGTTGTATTTATATCTCATGTACTTAGATATAATTGTACAAGTCCTAGCTGTTATCCCAAGCACAATATATATGTGGGATTCATTATTGTGTTGTTTATCTGGCTCATGTTTACGCTAGCATGTGTTATATTGGCCAGTCCTGTGGTTTTCCGGACGCCTTATTGTTTGTACTTTGCCTCGGAGGGTATAGGTATGCCTTCCTTGCCGCCTATAGCACAGGTACTCATGCTTCAAAGAGACTTGTCACACCTGTAAGTCTCGCCTCCTCAGGGAATAGTTCTTTCAGTGCTTTGGTATACCTTATATTTCTCTCTTTTTTACTTCCCCTTCGATGTCTAGTGTTTGAGTTCTTACAACGTACTTCGGTCATACGATTAGCTCCTAACGCTCGCATGCTAGGGGGAAATTTGTTACGCCATTTTTTGGTCATCTAACCTATTATCATTAGATGGACCCAGGTACACCATGTGAGACCAATTTTACCCCAAGTAAAATTTCTTTCACTATGAAAATAACTTAGTAAACCACCTTTATTAAGTTGTTTATGGTCTAAATAGGAAACCCCATGAGGAAATATTGAATAAATATACATTTGTTTGATTTTCCTCAAGGAATAATTAGTTAAACAGTAGTTTAATTAATATTTCTGGTTATATTTAACCCAAAACAAGGAAATTAATTAGATAAATCATTATTTATCTTATTATTTTCTAAGAATAATTGTTTAATCTTATTTAAATAATATTCTTTGTTAAATATGACTAATTCACCCTTAAATAATTAAATAAATCCTTATTTATTTGATTATTACTCAACCACATCCTTAAAATGATAAATAAATCATTTATTTATTTATTATTTACAAATAAAGGAATTTGACCCAAGTCAAATTCCTTTTCCCTCCAACAAATATAATAAAATATTCCATAAAATTTGGATCTTGATTCGGTTAATAATATTTTAATTATGCACCAATATCTAGACTAACTCAATATTTTGTTATAAATAGAAGGGTTTTCCCATTCATTTATCACCTTTTGTTGCCTAAATATCACTTTGGGTCTAAACTTTTGTTCTGGCTATTGATCCACCATCATAGCCATATTTTTCCATTTTTGTCTGGGTTTTCTACACCATCAAGAGAGAGGAATTCTAGATTTGAAGTGCTGAGAACTTACAAGAACCCATCACATTGAGGAGAACAGGGAACACCCTCTTTTGTTTTCCTCCCAGGTGCCATTAATACAAAATTCATTTGATATATTCTTGTCTTGTCTATTGGATGCATGGAGTAAATATTGTTTTTTCTACTGTTTAATGTCTTCTAATGCATAGATCTAGATTTTTTCAGCATTTATCTTGATCACCTACCTGAAGATCTGAAGATATTAGCAGTCATTTCTGATGTTAGGGCTGTTTGTTATGCGCAGCTAAAGTGGTATTTTTTTGTATGCTTGGAATTAAGATTCATACTAACAAAGATCATAGTGCAAGGGGGTGCAGGTGGAAGGGTTGTTACTAAATACTTCTCTCTGAAGTATATATGCATTGGATGAACTATGTTTTATTGGTAGATCTGAATCTATGATGCACCCTTGGATACAATGATGGATCAGGATCTCTAGAATTGAAATGAATATGTACTTGGTCTATTGAAGAGATGATTAGATTTGTGACCTGACACATGTTTGCTGAAGTGAAGTGAAGAAATCTGGGTAAGTATATAGATCTGAAACATTCTGCAAAATTAATATTTACAGATCTATACGCTAGTTCGTCTCGGTGAAAGCGTGTATATATGTGGCTTTGTCTCAGAAAAAGCGTGTATGGAAGTCAAGGCTTTCTGAAGCTTACTATAGAGGTTTTCAGTTTATTGCTGTTATGTTTCTGCTGTCTTTCAATGAAGTCTTCATTTAGACTTGGGTTGCTTGAATACTGTATATGCTGCTAAGTTGAATATGTACAAATCTAATCAATGAGTGAGTAAGCATGTTTAATGATGAATGACTGATTAAGGGTTCTGCAATACTGAAAACGTATCTGATTAAAATCCTCAGATCTGGTTCTGAGACTGACCATATTCTATAAAATCAGTATTCTCAGATCTATACGCAGTTTGGTGTGAATGAAAGCGCGTATACATGCGGGATTAGTAAACTAAAGTAGCGTATATATTTTAAGATAATGAATGATCAGGGTTGAGATTGATTCTACATACTGATTCTGAAATCTGGGTTATTTCTGTGTTTTGGTTACAGTGATCTCACTATTCTGATTGAAGTTTGGGTTAAGTTTATTATCAATGATATTTATGATGAGTTGTGTTGAAGCTGTGGGATCTAGTGTGAAAATTGATGAAACATGGTCTGTAGTGGTTCTGAGGGTTGAAGCCTTCAATGTGGAAGTAGAAGCTTCCTGCCAGTAGAAGCTGGTGTTTGGATCAGGGGGTTGAAGCTCCCTTCCAATACTGGCTGGTAAACAAGGTCGGGGGGTTGGAGCTCCCTTCCAGTATAAATTGGAGAATGAGAAAAGGTTGTAGCGTTCTACAGGTGGGTGCCTGCGTGTTGGTATGAGTCTGTGCTAGTACAATATTGTAAGAATTTTTTCATATAATAAATGTTTAAGACAAAGACGACAGTAGTGGTGGTTTTCTCCCAAATTGGGTTTCCACCTTAAATCTTGGTGTTCATGTGTGATGCTCTTGTGTGATTATTTATTTAGTTATTACTGCACACATTTACTACTTAATTATCTGATGCATAACTAATAAGCTGTGTTAAAAAATGTTTGTGAAAGTTCATCTATCAATAAAGTTAGCTCAGTATATGCAAGTTTCTGTTAGTGTATCCACGTATATATGCAAGTTTGGTTAATCAAAGTCACGTATAGAAATCAGTAAGATAAAAGTAAAAGATTGTGATTATTGTAAATACTGATTCACTCCCCCCTCTCATTATTTTTCCCAACATGGATGACAAGGTAAACTCTAAGGTATGATGAGAATATCTCCTTCAAAAATGGTTCATGCATGCATATGAAAGTAATTTTGATTCATGGTACTTATGATGAGATGGTTCACTTAGTATTGAGTCATAGCAAGGCTTCCTAGAAACATTTATTTTATATATATTGATATACTTGATATTTGGCTAGCATCTATCATTTTTTAGACATGATGGATATCTTGATATAAAGAAGGTTAGAACATTGATTCCTATGGTAGATTAATACTATTGATAATGTTTGTGATAAACATGTTAAACTTAATGATGAAAGTGTGACAATAATATTGATATTCAGGATCTTCTTATTGACCTTGGTTAGCTTATTAATTATGGGATATGGTAAAATTGGATGCCATGTATTGATGATTGGACAATATAATAAATAAGTAATGTAGTAATATGATCCTTGAAACTATGATGCTACACTTGTCAGCTACCCTAATCATATGACTCTAACCCTTGATGAAAATTTGATGTCATGTTCATATGTGATCATGATGTTGAGATTCAACAAGATGATGAGCTTAGTGAAAATCAGTCACCTCCACTAAGTGGGCCCGTAGGCTATTTTTAGGTGTAAGTCTATTTTTAGACTATGTCTATTTTTAGACAAGGTGATCATATTTCAGAAGTTGCAGGATGCTATTTGTGGATGGTTGGTCAAGTTGGAAAAAATAGATGAAATTCTATTTTTATAATATTGGTCGAAGTCTATTTATAGATCGTCAATCTAAAAATAGATGTGTCAATTATTATTAGCCTTTAATTATAATCAAACTCTAAATATCAACTTATTCTCTTGGAGCACTTAATTTAAGTGTACAGATTTGAAAAATAAATGGGTTGAAGGAATTACACAATTCATAGGGTTTACTGGTGGTTCATGCATGGGGGACTCAATTAGAACTGAAGTGGCAAAGTTATGACAGAGTTGGAAGAGTAGTTCGTGGAGTTGTTATTCAGTTTAACTCAGTTAATGGAGTTAAACTCAGTTGAGCTAGTTGTATCTAGTCTAACTGAATGATACATTAGTTAGAGTGGAGTGAATTAATTAGTTAATAAATTCAAAAATAATAACTCACTGATCAATTGAACAAATACATTAGTTAACTATAGTGCATGTCAGTTCCAGTGGAGACCCATTGGAGAGATAGGTGAAAGGGTGAGATGGACTATCCATTGTGACTATAGTGATGCATTGATTGCATCCCACACACATTGGAGATGCCAATGAGGATTGTGCAGTGCAAGAAAGGTAGATTCGAATTCATTCAGGGGTCTTCTTCAACAGGGATTGCGTAATGGAGGCAGGCTATCAGGTGGCAAGAAATCAGTGCATGGATTTGCAGATTTCTTCATGTTAGTGAGTGACGATTGATTGTACTGAGAGCTTGATGTACTAATATTTGTATGAGATTGTTACATGATCTCTATGATACATAATATATGATATTTGGGGTTTTTAGCTTCAGGCTTTCCCATTAAACAACTATGTTATGTGTGATTGTTTTTATTTCTTCATGTGTTTGCAATTGAGTTTTTAAATTTCCGCAAAAGATTAATAGTGGAAGGATTCTGTATTTAGCAAGAAGATAAATATTGTTGGATTAGGAGAATATGGATATATACATGAATATTTTATATAATTTATACATGGTATCAGAGCAATGTCAATTCTTGAAGATTTCAATTGTGAAGAATTGTTGAGTTTTTGCTGGTGGACAATTCGAATTTGCTGCAGAAAATTCTTGGTGCAACAGTTGAGTATACATTGAAATGTATTTCAATGGGTTGCGATTGGAGTATGTCCTTGATGGCAGCTCAAATTACATAGCTTGGAAGAATAGGATGGAGGTCGTGCTGGAAGATAATGGATTGAAGGAGTTCATCGATAGCAATGTTCCTAAGCCTGGTTCTAGTGATGCTGCATTACTTGACACATGGCAAAAGAAGGTAGCAAAGACAAGAAGAATTATGTTGGAAGGTGTGAAGGACCATATTGTGTCCAACCTTCATGGGAAAGCCACTCCATTTTCAATGTGGAAGGCTTTGATAGATTTGTTCCAAAGCAGCAGTGACCAAAGGAAATTGGCGCTGAAAGATAAGCTCAGAAAAATACAAATGGAGAAGGGCGAAAATATTCCAAAATATATCACAAAGTTTTTCCACTGTAGGGATGAACTAGGAAGTGTGGGGATTATTATTGATGATGAATACTTGGTGAGCTTGGCTCTCCTTGGGCTTCTGAAGAGTTTTCATAGCTACGAAGACTCTGTCAATGGACGAGAGAAACTGTCGGGATGGGAGCGACTTTGGTCGGATCTTGTGCAAGAGGAGATAAGGCAAAGTACCAGGGATGGCTCTTCATTGAAGAATGATGATGAAGAGAATTGTGCTTTGGATGCCAAATCAAGGAAAGGGAAGGGGAGGAAATTCCCTTCAAAATCCAAAGCTAAAGGCAAGAAGCAGGATTTGTCCAAGGTGAAGTGTTTTCATTGTCACGAACATGGGCATTTCACCACTAACTGCCCACAGAAGAAGAAGAACAAGAAGGCTACTGGAGCTGCAGTGGGTGAGGCCTTAGCCTCACAATTTGAACTTGATTTCTCTTTTATCGCATGCTTGGTTTCAAGATCAATGGGATCAGTGTGGTATCTTGATAGTGGTGTGTCTTTCCATATGACGGGAGACAAGGAGTTGTTTAGTGACTTGGAGGAGAAGGATCTGCAAATGCATATAGAGATGGGCGATGATGGTCGATACAGTGCGACCGACATTGGGACCATTACCTTTGAGAGTGATTCAGTTAATCCATTCTTGTTGAAAGATGTTATGCATGTTCCAGGTTTGAAGAAGAACTTGGTCTCGGTCGCAATGTTGGAAGACAGAGGTTATGACATTGTTTTTAGTGATGGAAAATATTTCCTGCGACATAAAACAACGGGTCAAACCAAGAGGATAGGGATTCGAGTTAAGAATGTCTACAATATAGAGGTAGATGGCTATGCTGCAATGATGGGAAATGCAGAAGAAGTGGTGAGCCGGGATGAGGACGAATTATGGCACAATACATTGGGCCATCTTCACCATGGTGCTTTGAATATTTTGCAGTAGATTTATACTGGACTTCCAAAGGGTACTATTACGCAATCAGATCAGTGCAAGGGATGTACTATGGGTAAGTTTGTGAAGACCACCTTTCATGATAAGGAGAACCATGCATTGGTGATCCTGGAGAGAATTCACACAGACATGTGTGGACCTTTATCAGTTGCTTCAACAGGTAACACATGTATTATGATATATTTGTTGATGACAATTCTCGTAGATGCTGGATATTCTTCGTGTAGAAGAAGAGAGAAACATTCTCAAAGTTCTATGAGTTTAAAGCATTGGTGGAGAAGGACTCGAGGAAGCAAGTGAAGGCTCTGCAGAGCAATAATGGTGGTGAATACATCTTGGGCGAATTCAAAGACTTTTGTAGAAAATAAGGAATTTGAAGAGAACTCATAGTGCCTCATAACCCACAACAAAACGGGGTCGCAGAGTGGAAGAACAAAACGATCGTGGGTGCCTCATGAGCGATGCTACATGACCAGGGCCTACTGATACACTTGTGGGTGGAAGCATGCAACACTGTGGTTTATGTGCAAAACCATTTTCCTCATAGAGCACTTGGCATGAGTACACCTGAAGAAGCTTTTACTGGTAAGAAGCCTGCTATTTCTCATTTGAAGATTTTTGGCTCATTCGTTTACATTCATGTGACAAAGGATGCCAGGAAGAAGTTTGAGCCGACTGCAGAAGTTGGGATATTTGTGAGGTACACAGAAACACCCCATAATTATCGTGTGTATTTTCAAAATAGTCAAATGAATGTGGTGCGACGGGATATAAAATTAAATGAGGTGAAAGCCATGAAGTTGTTGCTTGAGAGGGAGCTACACTTGCATGTAGAGGAGGAGCTACTTGTCCCAAAGATGAGCCTCTAGATGAAGATCAACCACAGGAGGATATTCATGGAGTGGAGGAGTCCACTCATGCAGAACCAAACATCATACAAGGCAAAAAACGTACCATAGAAGCTGAGAGACTGAAACTTGATGCAGCATAGAATGTAGGAGTCCATACATCATAGCACAGACATAGATAGTCACCTGACCAATTTACTGGATACATGGCTCTCATGAGAAAGTGTATCGTGACAGAGCCATCTTCTTTTGAAGAAGCAGTGTAGGAGCCCACATGGGTAGATTCCATGGTGGAGGAGTATGGCTCCATTGTCAGAAATAATGCTTGGGAGATTGTTCCAAGGTTGGTGGTTAAATCAGTTGTAGGATCAAGATGGATCTACAAGGTAAAGCAAGCTGCTGATGGGAGGGTCGAGAAGTATAAGGAAAGATTTTTTGCCCGGGGCTTCTCACAGATTGAGGGGATTGATTATGAAGAAACCTTTGTACCTATCACACGGTATTCTTCCATAAGGACCATCCTTTCTCTCTCAGTGCAGATGGTTTGGCACATTCCTTAGGTGGATGTGGAGAATGCGTTCCTTAATGGGATCATTAAGGAAGAGGTGTACACTGAGCAGCCTGAAGGATTTGAGATCTTCAACAGTGATTCGCATGTGTGCAGGCTGAAAAGAGAATTGTATGGGCTGAAACAAGCACCTTGTGCTTGGTACACTCAGTTCGACAAATATTTCACTGAACCTAGCTTCACCAAGAGTGAGGCGGATGAAAACCTGTACCAAATTGTGGTGGAGGGTAAGATTTTAATCAATGTTTTTTATGTTGATGATTTAATACTAATGGGTGATGAGAAATTGATACACTCATGCAAGGCAGATCTTGCAAAGGAGTTTGAGATGAAGGATTTGGGCCTCCTTCATTATTTCCTTGGATTGGGAATATGTCAACGAGAAGGTGAACTATCTGTGTCTCAAGGAAAGTATGTCCTGGAGATACTGGATAAGTTTCACATGCAAGGTTGCAAGCATATCGACACTCCTCTTCCAAGAAATTGGAGGAAAGAGGATGCTACATCGGCAGAGGTAGTGGATGCCACTGTTTATCGACAGTTGGTGGGTTCACTCATGTATTTATTTAATACAATACTGGACATATGCTATGCGGTGAACCAACTTTCACAAGCGATGGTTAAGCCTACCAAGCTCTTTTGGAAGGAAAGCATGCATGTCCTGAGGTATCTCAAGGGCACATTTGAGTATGGATTATGGTACAGACAGATGGATGAGGTGAAGTTGCATGGCTTCACAGATGCAAATTGGGCAGGCATCCCAATGGACAGAAAGAGCACATCGGGAGGGGTTTTTAGTATTGGATCTATAACAGTTTCTTGGTATAGCAGGAAAAAAAGATCCGTGGAACTTAGTTCAGCAGAAGCAGAATACATGGCAGCAAGTCAAGCTGCATGTGAGGCTATCTGGATGAGGAAGATCCTGGTCAGTTTGTTCGGTTCACATTTAGATCCTACAATGATACATTGTGATAATAAAAGTTGCATAAAAATCTCGATTAATCTTGTGTTTCATGATATATATAAACATATTGATATCTAGTATCATCATATCAGAGATTGTGTGCAACAGAAGATCATGTTGCTTCAATACATTCCTACGGAAGATCAGGATGCAGACATTTTGACGAAGGCGCTCGGCGGGAGAAAATTTGAATATCATAGAGGTAAGATCAGGGTGAAGGATAATCCCTATCTTGTTGAGAGAGAGTGTTGAGATTCAACAAGATGATGAGCTTAGTGAAAATCAGTCACCTTCACTAAGTGGGCCCACAGGTTATTTTTAGGTGTAAGTCTATTTTTAGACTATGTCTATTTTTAGACATGGTGATCATATTTCAAAAGTTACAGGATGCTATTTGTGGATGGTTGGTCAAATTGGAAAAATAGATGAAATTCTGTTTTTAGAATATTGTGTGAAGTCTATTTATTTTTTTTCGATCTAAAAATAGATGTGTTTATTATTATTATCCCTTAATAATAATTAGACTCTAAATATCAACTTATTCTCTTGGAGCACTTAATTTTGGTGTACAGATTTGGAAAATCAGTGGGCTGAAGGAATTATGCAATTCCTAGGGTTTACTAGTGGTTCATGCATGGAGGAATCAGCTAGAACTGAAGTGGTAAAGTTATGACAGAGTTGGAAGAGTAGTTCATGGAGTTGTTATTTAGTTTAACTCAGTTAATGGAGTTAAACTCATTTGAGCTAGTTCTATCTAGTCTAACTGAATGATACACTAGTGAGAGTGGAGTGAATTAATTAGTTAATTAATTCAAAAATAATAACTCACTAATCAAATGAACAAATACATGAGTTAAATACAGTGCATGTTAGTTCCAGTGGAGAGATAGGTGAAAGGGTGAGATGGACTATCCGTTGTGACTATAGTGATGCATTGATTGCATCACACACACATTAGAGATGCCAATGAGGATTGCATAGTAAAAGCAAGGTAGATTCGAATTCATTCAGGGGTCTTCTTCAGTAGGGATTGTGCAGTGGAGGCAGGCTATCAGGTGGCAAGAAATTAGTGCATGGATTTGCAGATTTCTTCATGTTAGTGTGTGACAATTGATTGTACTGAGAGCTTGATGCACTAAGCTTTGTATGAGATTGTTACATTATCTCCATGATGCATAATATATGATAGTTGGGGTTTTTAGCTTCAGGATTTCTCGTTAAACAATTGTGTTATGTGCGATTGTTTTTATTTCTTCATGTGTTTGCAATTGAGGTTTTAAATTTCCGCAAAAGATTAACAATGAAAGGATTTTGTATTTAGCAAGAAGGTAAATACTGTTAGATCAGGAGAATATGGATATATACATGCATATGTTATATAATTTCTACAGATGAAGTAGCTCATGTTGACATGTTAACATGTGTTAGAACCTAATAGAGTTTGATTTCATGATCTAACAGTTCTATTGATGCATGAGAGTATTATGATAGGCAAGTTGACGTATTGAATCATGATGAATGAAGTGGCTTCTCATGAAGAGGGATAAATTCTCCATAAGTCCCTACACATATCATTAAATGTATAAAAAATGATTTATTATTGAAGTACGATTTTTTTGGACATGAATAGACTAAATATATGATGTTATTAGTCTCCAACAATTTCTGGTATGAAAAGAGATGGTTTCTCTTAGTCTAAGCTGCAACCAAAAGGAATAAGGCTTAAGAATGCAGTTATAGCCTCCCAATCACATGAAATTATTTTGATGGATGTGGTTGTGCCTGTAGGTCACAAAATATGAAGCCTCATGCATGAAATTAGAAGTGCATCTGGAGTATGAGAATCCTACAGACATGGAGAAGTCAATAGAATGTCCAATGAGCAGGTAAGTTTGACTATTTGACTTACTATAGAGAATGTGAATGTGTTGAGTAAACTTGTTTTTGTAGGGCACCAGAATATGCATATCAATATGTCATTCTGATTTAATCATTGAAGATAGTATATGACAATATTTGATAACAATTGTAAGGATTTGACAATATGTGGCTTATTGAATTAGCTTAGTTGGCTTGGATAATGAATGACACATTAGAAATTTGACATGATGCTTGATGTTTCATAGATATGTTTTGTGTTATAGATTGATTGAATTCAATGTGATAAAAAGAATAGGGTTTTTATAATTGATGATTTTCCTTGATGACAATCCTATGTGAGCATAGTAACATTCAATGACTAATACTGGTATTCAATAAATATTCTTCATTGGCATCATTATATTTGACACTTGATTGAAATACAATTTGTTTTTAATTCAATATGCAATAATATCACAATGAATGGATGAAACTTATATGACTTATTCTTAGTATATGCATGAAACTTATATGACTTGTGCCTAATGTATGTAGAAATGATTCATGCTTGATAAAGTTTGATTCAATAGTGCTTGGTAAATAAAAGGTTGTTGTAACTTGGTATTTGGATGAGAGCTCCACCTGACATCTGATCCAAAGAGTTTTTTATAGTTCAATTGGATTTTTTTTTTATGATTTTAATATTAGTTTTTGATCTGCCATCTAAGGCTTAATAATATGACTTAGTTGATTTGCTTATTAATTTGTGAAAGGTTGAGCATATTGGTTTGTTCAAGGGTTATGTTTGCATAAACCATTGTATGAAGAAATCTCCCCAAACCTGGTATGTCTGCATTGATAGTTACCTTGTGAATCCAAGAAAATGTGAAAATCCAAACCTCCACTTCTAAATAAGTTCAAGGTATGACTTTTATTTTTGTTTTATATGTTGATGGTATATTATTGATAGGTAATGAGCCTATGATGATCAAAGTAAGATGGAGATGGTCTTTAAAATTCTAAATGAAGAATCATGGCATGAAGAATTAATTCCTGAAGTTTGGAAAATAAAATCTATTTTGTGAAGCTATTAAAGAAAGAGGAAATGTTAATCCTTAGACACTCCAATTGAATTTGAAGAAGTTATGAAGAAATATTGTTGAACTTGACTTGGAAACCGATAATTGATTGAAGCATTGATGTTCTGTGTGAACACCCGTCCATGTGTATATATGTGTGTGTGTGTGTGTGTATTTTTCATAAAACTTGATTGAGTCCCTTCATACACATAGATTTTCCATCAAGCACCCTTCGAGATATTTACATGGGACAATCAACTTTTGGTCTGAGATAGTCTTCCTATGATATTTGACTGCATGGATGTAATAATTTTGTTTGGGATCGTTATTGATGAGATGAACACATCTTGGTGTTGCCTTCATATGAGATATGCCATGATATTTTGGATGAGATGTATCTAGCTTTAAGCATGACCAAGGTTGAGTACGATGTTGTTGGCATGGATAACTATGAGGAAGGTTGAAGAATCTCTTTGAAGAGCTATTTTGAGTATGATTTTGATATGATAGGTATACATTGTGATAATATTAAGTGGGATCCAGAATCTCGTATATAGCTGGGTCTGGGATCCCTTCATATATTGAGATAGTGTTGTCGTACGATACAAGCTTAGGATTTTGGTTACCACCTCTATGAGAGGGAGGATGAAAAAGGTATCCTTTTGTGATATATATATTTTTTATAATATAATATTTGATTTGATGTCCTGCATGAATAATAGATTGCTATTATTGTGAAAAGATGATTAATTCAACAGCATATATGAGCACGATGATATGTTTTTGATCTAAAAAGATTAGAATTGATGACAAAACTAAGCTAGATATTCCCCCCCTATTTGAGCGCCCAAGGTGAGGAATTGAGATGGAATTCAACTGGGGTTGAGGGATCTCCGAAAAATTCTCCCCTATCTATCACCCATAGGGCGTGTGTAATCCTTGTCTATTTTGAAAAGTTAGTATCTCCCCCTATATTGGTATATATAGAGTATAACCCAGTTGTCATCATACCCACAAGTTGGGCTTGTTGGGAATACGTATTCTCATCTGGAAAACGAGTTGAGAGAGTGATTGGAGGTGTAAAACCCAAGTTGATTATGATGAAAGTGTTCTACCACATGACTCTTGAGGGTCATTTTTGGGAAGATCAGTGGGCAATAGGATGGGTTGAGATGTGCTCCCCTATGGGATAACTCCTATTGCTCGCTATGGGGTGGAATATGTTTTTGATCACCCATGAGATTCCTAGTTGAGATGTGCTCTTTTATGTGGTTTTAGGTTGATATGTGCTCCCTGATGTTGTTTCGGATTGATCTAGGCTCTATGATGTTGATGCAGGTTGTAGAATTAACTCCCCATTGATGTTTCCTTGGCAGTGGCATTGGTATCCTCGTTGGAAGTGACTTCAAGTGGTGGAAGTGACTCCATGATGAATATAGGGTGGTATCTTAGGCTCCCCTTTGATGTCAAATTATCCTTCCTTTATATTCAAGAATGTTCGTCATATGAGCAAGGAAAATCAAGAGATAAGAAGGAAATATGAGAGATGAGAAAATATGAGCAGTGACAACATTTGATGACGAGATACTTGAGATAGGATATGATTTGATGAAAAATTACTTGCAATGATTACATGATGTAGTTGGAATTTATCCCTAGATGAGAGGGAGTGTTAATTTGGAAGATCGGTGACAAATTTCAACCATGGGGATGAGATTCCTCTTTTCGAGTGGAATAATTTTGATTATTAAAGTACTCAATTTGGACAATTAAAAGTGTATTTTTGAATTAAATCCCACATGTGCATATTTTATCATGTTGGACCTAAAGCAAATTGGACACCCTTGGAAGTTTATAAATACAAGTGACCTAAACATCATTAGTACAAGATGATGAAGCATTATTCTATTTTCTTATTTGGTTTTGTATCACACAACTATGAGTAAATTCATGGAGATTGGTTTGCACAAGTCTGAAATTTCAGGGTCCAAAGCTCCCTCATGTGTCTAGAGTTTTGTGTCACAACCACAGGCTTATCACAAGCAGAATTCAGCTATAACCGTAGGCATGCATGCCTATGTGTGCGGTTGAAAGGTTTCATCCACACACATGACTCTCTCTCCATGTGGTTTGTACTTAGGGTTTGAATTCTTAATTGACGTACTATTTCTCCAATTGACCGCAAAGTTCGACAACTCACTGCAGACAATGAAAGTGGATTGTGGGCTTATGAATTAGGGTTTTTGATTATTAGCATTGTTGGGTTCATCTAATGGATACTTTTTAGCTGGTTTTGTTGGATAGGTTTATGGATAAAGATATGGATCATTGTACTATATTTTGATGAATCTGTTGGCATGTGTTGTCCTTGATGGCAACCTAATTGATGAAATGAGATGATTGGCAATGATTGGAAATATGATGCAGAGTGTTGTCCTTGATGGAAACCTACTTGATGAATTTGATGGCAAAAGAATTGGCAAAGGTCAGCAGAGAAGAACAGAAGAAGAACTGAAGGAGAAGAGACAGAATGGGAGAAAAGAATACAAAGGCGCAGCAGAGTTTCTGGTAAATAGAAACATGCATTCAAAAAGGATGGGCAGCGCCGTTTTGTGGTGGAATGAAGACATTTGTAGTTCCAGACAACGGAGGATCAGATTTTATTTAAAAACAGTCATTTCAGGCGTTTAAGCCCTTAACAACCAAGTATGAAGGAAATTGATTAAAACAGCGGAGGTGCTTTAAGTTTCTGAAAAGGAAAGATCAAGTGGTCCCCACCACCTTAGCGCAAATTGCAAGAGTGCAAGTTTTGAAGTTTAAATTTCTTGTTGATGTGGATATTTGCGATGTGCGATCATCGCGTCGTCGCACCATCGCAACATCGCAATGTCGCAAAATCACCCTCCGCCCAAGCCATAGTTTGTTGATTGTTGCGATATGCGATTATCGCAATATCGCACATTTGTTATTTCCGCCATCGCAAGTTCCGTTGTTTGCGACGTGCGATCATCGCGCCATCGCACGATTGCAATATCGCACATTCAAGTGTTCCAACTACGATGTGGGCCCGGGGTCAAAGAATGAAATCCCGTTTGTTTGAAGATTGAAGTCCGGGTTAAAAGTTCATTGAAATTTGATTAAAAGTAATGTTACAGGGGCAGTGTAAAGTTTTAAAATAACCATTGGGGTTATAGTTATAATATTATATGGCGGAGATAAAAGACTACCTTTGGGACGATTCGTGCATGGAAGAACGAAGGTTGGGGTTTCAATTTAAATTGGCTCGATTTTTAATACGCTGGATTATCTATTGTGACCCCGTCCAGGAATACCATTAGCGGTTCGTGGTTTTGAATCAAGGTTTTATTAAAAGAAAAAACTATATAAGGTGATGAGAATCATGAAGAAGGGGGTGCGTGCGAAAGGGTCGATAATAAACGAATCTCTTTTAGAGATATCTGTATGAATAAACTCTGATATATCTGAATCTATGGCGCACCTGTGAATATGATGATTGATCAAGATCTTTAGATCAGATGATGATTAATTCCTGGTTCAATCATGAAGAACGTATAAGGGTTGTGAATGAATACTTCACTCTAAAGTATATCTGTTTGGAATGGGTAACAGATTGTTGAATTAAGGATGCACCTCTGAAGAAAATAAGTAAATTTGGTGGCCTACAAGGTATGTTGTGTGGAAGCTATTGGATCCAGTCTGAAAATTGATGAAACGAGGTCCGTGGTGGTGCTGAGGGTTGTAGCCTTCAGTCAGGGGGTTGTAGCTCCCTTCCAGGAGAGGCCGGTAAACAAGAGCAGGGGGTTGTAGCTCCCTTGCAGGAGAGGCTGGTAAATGAGAGCAGGGGGTCGTAGCTCCCTTCCAGGAGAGGCTGGTAAACGAGAGCAGGGGGTTGTAGCTCCCTTCCAGGAGAGGCTGGTAAATGAGAGCAGGGGGTCATAGCTCCCTTCCAGGAGAGAGGTGAGTGGCGAACGCGGGGGTCGTAGCTCCTTCCGGGAGGGCGAGTAGCGAGACGGGGGTCGTAGCTCCCTTCCAGGAGAGGCTGGTAAATGAGAGAAGGTTGTAGCCTTCTGCAGGTGGGTGCCTGCGTGCTGGTATGAGTCTGTGCTAGTACATGGTTGTAACATGTTTTCTTTATATAATAAATATTGAAGACTAAGACGACAACAGTGGTGGTTTTCTCCCGACTTGGGTTTCCACCTTAAATATTGGTGTTCTTGTGTGATGCTTATGTGTGATGGTTTATTCTGTTATTACTACACATGCTTACTGTTATCTAATCATCGGAAGAATGAATGTTGCATAGATCTAAGTAAAGAATTAATGGCATAATAAGATCTCTGTATATATGCGAGTTTTATGAAGGATATCTGCGTGTATACGCTAGTTGGCTTCAACAAAGTAGCGTATGGGTTTTTAGAGAATGAAAAAGTAAAAGTTTGAGTAAGTCCTAAATACTGATTCACCCCCCCCCCCCTCTCAGTATTTTTCCCAACAGAATCATTCAATGACAATCTAATAAGAAGAAGAATTTGAAACGGTTTTCCTAGTCTGGGAACCAATCTGGTGTCTGTGTGTAAGTGGCCTCTGTGTTCCTTTGTGTTGGTGATTTTGGTAGGTATTTGTTCTTTCTATATAGTTGCATATGATGCTAACTAATGTTGCAAATATAAATAATGATATGATGCTATGGGGTGAATTTAATATGAAAATGAAGAGATGCAATTATCTAAAGCAAAGATCAATATAGCCCTAGAAAATTTAACACTATCTCTTTCTAAGTGATAATTAATCATGAATGTCAAGGGAAATATTGTGAAAATACCATCTTTCTCAACAATGTTCCTTTAATCCATAACATTCTCGATATGGTATTATTAACTATATATATATATATATATATATATATATATATATATATATATATATATATATATATATATATATATTGTGTAAGCTTAGCAATTCCCTTTCTTTTCTATTAATCATAAAAGTAGGTTACATATATATGATTTTCGATGACCTCAACCTACTTGAAGGAAAACAGGTTTGTTTTCCACCAAACTACTTTACAGGCCATCCAAAACATTAACATTTTGAGTATGTCTACCCAGGCCAAATAGGCCTTTAAGTCTGTTACACTAATATACTTGAGATTACTTAAATAAAATATATCCATCAAAATTATCATATAAAAGCATGAAGATTAACACATCTTGTCGGTATCTAGTCATCAGAGGACTCTACCAGCGCTGGATCTTTAGCGCTTGAACCTAGAATTTCGAACTGGTGCATACCATATCTCTCAATTATACCAAGGAAGACATACTGATGGTGTAGCTAGAGCTAGATAGATTGCAACTCCTTATGAATTTCCTTGGGGTTTATATCTTCTTGTATATTCCTCTCTTCTTCCTGAATTTTAGTGATGGCTTTCGTCATGATACATTTCATGAGCCAGTATAAGTGGACTATTTTCTTGAACAAGATGAGCCACCCTCGGGTGTTCCCAGGGTCTAAGATCAGAGTCTCCCATTCCTCAATAGATGGCTCTGCTACAAATTCTATTTTTAATTTTGAATCCCAAATTGATATCATTATTTGACTTGTGCAGGGGTCCTGACACTAAACTCATGCAATATGGTCTGCATGTTCACCTCATCTGACTTTCTCCCTCGTTTATGGGGCCTGATAGTTGAATCCCCATGCCTTTTTCCTTTTCATCCTTGTTGGTTCCTAACATGCCCTCCTCGCCCTCTCTTTCCATTACATGGTACCTTCCGCATGTTTACTTCAATGGGACACCCTTCACCTTCTAGACTGCATGCACCCACACAGGAGCTGAGACCCTCAGTGCAGGAGCTGGTGCACTTGGCAAGTTAGGAAGACATGTAGTGAGAAAAAAATCCAATTCTTAATAACTCTTTGCTGTATGGAGTTTATAATAGTTTTGGGTATTGTTTTCCCTTCCTTTCTATTAGCAAAACTTGGTTTTTTCGATTGCTGGAAACCCCAATTATTGATATTTTCGAGCTGTGTCATGGTAATGACAATGAGCCTAATGGAAATTCCCTCTACGGTTTGGCATTCCTGATATCTCTGTATCCATAGCTGCCATTTTCTCTCTTTGGTTGGCTAAGGTGGAAACCAGAGATGAAGCAAGTTGCCGACCAAAACAACTTGTAATATCTCAATTACAGACCAGTACCGCCTATACATTCCCATTTTTAATAAAATGGTGCCATATAATACAGAGAGAAACATGGAAAAAACATGTAAAAATAGCTAAACCAACAATCTACACATCCAGAGCAGAATTCTCCTCCAATCTTTCTGTTCTTGCAACATTATCTTAGGTAGAGCATCCATTCCCTTTAACCAATAGGTCATAGAAACATACCAGAAGGCATGATCGTCTCCTTTTTGGTTCCTCCGATGCCTCAAATCTCTAGACCAGCATGGTATTATTGGCACCTCCCACTGAGCACAATGAAACAAACACTAGTGCATGTATGCATAATGAACCACACACCACATGGAGATCAAGGTTAACTTTGCACCAAACTCCGTCTGACACCCATAGTCGTAACTTCCTATCCCTCATAATGTCAAGCATGCAGTGGTAACGGGAGACCCCCCCACTTGCCCTATATCTCATGAAAACCTTCATTGGCTCAATCCCTAGGTGGATCTCCTCATCCTCTCACCCCTATCAGGGATATGAAATACATTATATTAAATTTCATAGTGATTACTGATTCAATATCCTCTCCACTCAAGACAAGGTTTAATGATTTTCTCTCTTCATTGTGACTTTTTAACACTTTATCACTCCCTTTGTAGGGATGTTCTCTACTATGTGATCAAATATTCGTCCTATAGAAAATGAATAGAAAACTTGATCATTAATTATTAATTTCCTATTAGTATGCACAATAAGCATATGCAAATCAATGGAAATAAAAAGGTACAATGCACCAAAATTTATAATAGGAATCATACATTACTCTCCAAAGACCTATAATAAGCCTATAGGACTACTAAATCATTAAGATGATGATATTCCAATAATGTGTTAAAACAATATGACATTCAATAGTTGGAAGAACACTTCACATAATTAATGTTGGATAAATAAAACCCCATATTACAAGATATTGTTAAATTAAAATAAGCCACAAACGCATATTTCAAATAAAAAGAGTCATATTAGTAGTCCTAATATGTTCAATAATGACTCATTAATGCCCAACATAAATGAGTTTAATTGTTACATGACATCATCATGACAATATGTTCATCCATAAATGTGAGCTACAAACCACAATACCACATATTCTGATATCTACTCCCCACCCCTTATGATAATTTCATACATCTATAGAAAGTTATGAAGATGGAAAATTTCACTTCCATCAAGGAAACTACAGAGAGGAACAATTAGATCAATAATTATATCGTAATAATTTGTGAATATGGATGGAATTTGCTTCTATCAAAAGGACCAATACTAACAACATTAACCTATCCATGATAAAGTGCAAACAATCTCAAAATGGAAAATTGATCTCTAAAACCTCTGAAAATTCGTATTTGGTGTAGAATAAATGATGCCATGATATTGGGTTAAACATCTCCTAGCATATAAAAACTCGTGTGTGCTTCCTTCAACATTAAAAATGTCATCTAATTCTTCATAAAAACAAAACATTCGATTCAGCTTCAAATATACATAACGGAAAGAGAGCTATACAAACAAAAAAATGTTGATATACAATAACACAAGAAATTACTTGGCCAAATATTACAGTGGATGTCCTTTCGGCTCTCAGCCCTTTAATAAAAGCTCTCAACTCATTTCTCTCTCTCTCTGTATTCCTCACTGTCCTTCATCCTTACACAATCCTCCTATTTATACATAAATATGAATTTATTCCACTCCATAATTTCCTCCACACAAATCTCAACTAAAATCTAAATTAGATTTATCCTTTTTGGACTCAACTAAGTCCCGGTTAAGGAATTCCTAATCCCTAGATTACCTACCTAATTTAATTCCTCTCATATCCTTTATTTATTAAAAGAATATTTACAATAATCCTCACTTACATTTTTCTCTCTTAAATTATTAAAATAAATTATAAAATAATTAAAAAATCATCACCCCCTAATGACACAATATTTTAAATAAAAACCAAGCAGGATGCTCCTGCATCAGACTCCCCATGTAGAGAAGTTTCCATAGACTCCTGTCTATAAGGTCTGTCACTTTTCTGTAATAATGTGATGGCCACAAGTCCTGATGACTTGCTCCCTCCAGGATTCCAAACTCTATTTTGCTGCTGGTCCTTCAAGTATCAACTCGATTTGGTAAGTCATCACTCACTTGGTCAATCAGATTCCATCGGCTTCTCCAACACTTTCTTTTGCCAATTCCTCGGAGTAATTCCTCTTTGTCGAATTCTTTCGTCTCCAACTGTGCTGAACACTCAACTTTCAACAATGAAAAATAATCAAGAACTCCTTCTTGATTACAACTATAGTCTTTGATTACTTTCAGAGCAATAGATTTCTCCTCCAGTGTTGTACCTGCATTCATCAACAAACTATTAGTTTTAAAAATATAATACCTTTCAGTATCTTTTGATGCTTAAAGCACCAATATCCCATCATCAATTTTCTGGACTTTAGTAGATCCTGTTTTGAACTGCTGGTTGCTTCCATCTTTACCCCCCTGGATTAATATATCTGTCTCCTTTATGTCTCTACAGACATAAATTTCTTGCTGCCCCTGATCTTTCATCTCAAATCCAAATAATTTCTGCTCAATTTCTTGGATTTCAACATCATATTTATTTATGTTTCCTTCTATATCTACAACCATATTATCATTTCAAAAGTTATAACATTCATTCAACTCTATAAATGTTAAAAACAATTCATCCCTACCATGCACAGTAACTGCAATCTCTTATGGATCAAGTTCTGCAAGCTTTATTTCTCCCTTAGGTTCTTTGAGCCATCATTCCAAGAACTCGATTTCCATGTGAAATCTTTCCAGCACTTCATCACAACCTTCATTCCCAACTTCATTCTTCTTCTGTAAATTTTCCTGAGTTATCCTGTTTTTTGTTTCATCACATTGCAAAATTCCGTCAGCAATTTCATTAAACAAATACATTTGTTTACCTCCTTGGAATATCTCTTCGGCATTTCCATTATGCTTCTGCTCCATAACATCGTCAACTGGCTGTCTTACACAAAACAAGAATTCATTTATGATTTCTTCCTGCTGCAACAAATCAGTTCCTTCCTCCTCTGAAAGGCATTCTCCATCAGACTTCACCTCAATATTTTCATTCTTCTCTGTGGCAGTTTCACCGGACTGTCCACCATATTTTGCACATCTTGCAAACATACATAAACTATGAGATTTAAAAATTCAAGACTTCATAGCCTCATCTTCTTCTCTTAACAACACATATTCATATTCTTTTGAACTATCCCAATAGTTCATGAGATCTTCCTCATTGATCTCTTCACCCATAATTTCACCCTGTTTTGGGCCACAAATGGAAACTTCCATTTTCAACTCAGCCTCTCTGAGTTCTTCACACCTCATTTGAACATTTATCATCTGTTCGAGCTTCCTCAGCTCTTCTTTCAACTGCATGTTTACCTTCTTTTCCCTCTTTGCATGTAGTCTCTGCCACTTCACTTTCTTCCTCATGGTCCAACCATGTGTCTGGTGTTTCACATTTCTCTGCAAAACTTCCATCAACAATTCAAGGTGAACTGTTGTCTCAGCCTTCTCCCGCTCATAGTATTTATCAGTCAACTACTTACATATGCCATTTTCCTTGGAACTTTCCTTCTTCTTCCTTCTGCTGCAGTATTTCTCAGAACCTCTGAATTGACTATCAACATTCATCTTCTCCTCCTTTGTGAACTTCATTTGTTCACGTGTGGATTTCATTTGAATACACTTTTCAGCAAGCTTTCGTACTTTCCATTCAGCAATACAAACTCTCTTCCTAATCTTGACCTCTTTCAATTCTCTATCTTGGAATCATCTCTGTGCAATTCTCTTGCTTCACTTTGCTGCAAACAACACTTTAGTAATTCTTGTGTTACAATGACCAAAATCTTTGGGCGTTAGGCTCTGTCGATCATGCACCCAATTACATACAGACCTTTGACTTAGCTTACGACTCTTTGACTTCAGACTTTACCCAACTCTTCATCTTGGAGGAAAAATACTCAATCTTAACTCAAACTACCCAAACTTTCATTTGACCCTAACATGTATTTTGACTTCAAGGCTTGACTCAATAATTTTATAATAGTGGATATTTTGACATACAATATTCCAACAAACATACACCCTTAATACATTTTTAGGATGTAAAATCTTCACACTCTCTCATACTTCATTCTTATGAAAACATCATCAATTTCCCATTATCATTTCACATGATATTGAAGTCTTTAATTGAAATGCAATCCAGGTTTTCCAAGATTTATTTTATGGTGAAAATAAATAAACCATTCCATTTTCAACATTCAAAAATATGTTTCTGAATTATCATACCTTATGCTCCCGTTAAGGTTATTAGCAAAACTTTCCCTTTCATTTGCAACTCTCTGGATCCCACTTTTTTGTGCCGTCTTTGTCACTGTGACTACTCGCATGCCCTTCATACCATAATCTTGTCATTTTAGTGCAAACATTTTTCTGCACTTTTCTGCACCATACAACATCAATTCACATCTCTTCACCTGTGTATAGAGAAAAAACTATTCATATTTCAACCTCTTTGATGAATAATGTAAAACTCGTACATTGTGTCCATCCTAAATAACACCTCCTTAGGTGTTGCCACATGATGGTAAAAAAAAAGATTCTACAACATCGAGAAATTGTGGTTTCAATCTTAAAACACAAATCAAAATAATTCTCTGATTTCCAACTACAAGCTTTGGTCTACAATGACTTGGCCAAAACTGCGAAGAATCCACATTATGCATAATAAAACCTCTCACATAAAAATGCATACGTCTTTTTATATCACCCAGGATAACACATTTTCATTCATTTTCCATTCATTTATACCTCCGCATTTGCAACATTTTCATTCTTTCATAAAATTTACAAAATATCAACTTCTCGAGTATGGTAAGGAAATTTAATCATCCAGATTTTAAAATGCCTCTACTCAATGAATATTGATTCATTCAATGAGAATTTACCCTGAATCTTCTTGTGGTTGAAATGATCCAACCCTTCTCTCACATATTCTTTTAGGAATACATTCAAGCCTCTACAAACTTAATTTTAATGCACAAGATCCATTTTCTCCCCAGCAAATAAATATCTTCCAACAATTTTCTAAAATAAATCTTTTCCCAGCAAAATAATGCTAGAAAACTTCAAAGTACGCACAATCTCCCCTCTTGGCTTAAGCCAAGTTTCCTCATTTTAATCTCTTGGGTTTCTCTTCAATTTCAATTTCTTGGCTTTGAAAACATGAAACCTTAATGTAACAGAATATCCTTCCAAAATTACATTCTTCAAAAAAAACGTACATGAACTATTTGCTCGACCAATCCCAGTAACCTTTTCTTACGCTGGAAGGTGGTACCATGGAAATACTGGATCCATAACTTAAATATTCCATTGGAGCCGCACCTCTTTCAAGGGCCCCACACATGCCTTTTTTTTTTGAAGTGCATTGATACGACTGGCAAATTGATGTAGAACAACAAATTTACAATTTACAATTTAGTATAGTAAAATGTTCATTTTTACTAAGGCCCAGGTTTACTCTTAAAAATGTTGGAATTAATTCATTCTTCACCACTTAGCATGCAATTCCAAATTCCACTCTATTAATACATAAAATAATGAAATATTTCAACTTTATGCAAACTCCATTTCACATAATCGATGGGTCCTTAAAGGACCATCGTTAATAATAACATAATTGAAAGTTGCATTTGGAATCCATTAAAAAAATTCAACTCAGTCTTTATTATTGAACCCACGATTCATACAACCAGTGCCACTATCAAACAACTGTGACACGGAAACCCTTAAGCCATGGTTCATTTCAATCCACCGCTGCTATTTAAACAAATGTGCTGGGACTTTTACGACTTTCAAATGAAAAAACGTTGTTCACCCATCACTATATGCTATATGTTATTATAAAATATGTCAATGAAGGCATTTATGCCATGACATATTTTAAATTCCACGTGGCTCTGTAACATGGCTTAATTAACGCTAAGAAACTTACCAAATCCGAGGACAACTCATTTGTAATAAAAAATACATTGCTTACCATATGATACCTGTGAATTAATAATGCATTGTTCACCATGCTAATCTTGTGGCTATCAACAATGAGCATGAGTTCCCCAAGCTCAGCCTCCACTTCCTCTACGCGACTTTCTTCGATCTTCTAGAAGTTGGGCTTCGTACCATTCTCCTGTGAATCACACTGCTTGGCAATGGAGGGCGCTTTTAAAACTCCTCCGCTCTGACAAAACACAGATATAAACCCCTCCATTCAGCCTCTGGAAAATCGCTCCATTACAGAACACTGCATCTGCTTCACATATGCAACATGTTATCACTTGTTAAAACTGACTACCATGTCAATAAAATCACCCACCAATACGTATTTGTTATAGACGACATCTCTGATATCAAATATTGGGCTTTTATCTTCACGTTGTGTGAAGTTTCACGCTGTGCTGATATGGCTCAACCGTACTCTTGGCCGGTCAACAAAGCAGGGAATAGATATGATCGATGTCTATGGCTTGTACACCACACAGTAGCAGCCACTTCATCCAAGCACAACAGCTCTCCACGGACTCGATATCGCACACCCAATCACAGAACTGTGATCTATTTTTTTTCTTGTTTGGACACACCCTCGGTCCTACTCTCCTTGCTCACAACAAGAAATCAAATGAAACAACCTCAACGTAGGAGCGACTCATCCCCAAACTCATCTCCTTCGCTCTGATACCAAATTATGTCAAGATATTGGGTTAAACAACTCATAGCATATAAAAACTTGAGTGTGCTTCCTTAAACATGAAAAATCTCATCTAATTCTTCATAAAAACAAAACATTTGATTCAACTTCAAATATACATAAAGGAAAGAGAGTTATACAAACATAAAAATGTTGATATACAATAACACAAGAAATTCCTTGGCAAAATATTACATTGGATGGCCTTTCGGCTCTTGACCCTTTAATAAAAGCTCTCAACCCATTTATCTCTCTCTCTCTTTGTATTCCTCACTGTCCTTCATCCTCACACAATCGTCCTATTTATGCATAAATACGAATTTATTCCACTTCATAATTTCCTCCACACAAATATCAACTAAAATATAAATTAGATTTATCCTTTTTGGACTCAACCAAGTCCCGTTTAAGGAATTGCTAATCCCCATATTATCTAACTAATTCAATTCCTCTCATATCCTTTATTTATTAAAAGAATAATTACAATAAACCTCACTTACATTTTTCTCTCTTAAATTATTAAAATAATTTATAAAATAATTAAAAAAACATCACCCCCCTAATTACACAATATTTAAATAAAAACCAAGAAGATGCTATCGCATCAGTAAAACATAAATTCTAATTTCAATATATAGGTTTTGTTACCCACCAAAATGGGTAACCCCATAGAATAAAAAAATTATCTTGCATTTGACAACCAGCTAGACATCCAACCAGCGAGTAACGCTTGACAACCATTATTTGATGATGATATGCCATGTGCCTCCACCATATGCATCAATGATATGCCTCTCCCCATCCAACATTTCCCACTTGGATGAAGGTGAGCTACTATTGAAAATTTACTTTGATCATTTTACAATCAGATGCTCATACTTTTTTTTCTTGGGCATTTAGTATGATAAATGGGTGGTATGGAAGATTGATTGATCTTAATTGTAAGTATGTTATCTCACCTTACTAGGGGGGGGGGCGGTGGGGGTTAATATTTAGCCCTAATCTAGTAGGACCTCCCTTGAGGCCTTGGTGTTATAAGAGGGGCACTACTTAGAAAACCTAGATTGAGATAACATGTTTATTATTCCCTATGCCATACTTGACACTTTCCATCACACACTCCAAGAACAATATACCACATTCATTCTTTGGGTCTAACTTTTCATTAGTTTTTTGGGATTTGGAACCCACATTTCCACATTCCTTTAGTAGGGTTGAAAAACTATTGCCCTGGAGGATGATCCAACTAAAAGAATGAAAAATAATATCATGCCCATAATAAAAGAAAAATAAGAAAATAAAAATGAAAAATATGGTTGGGACATAAGTTAGAAAGTGGTAAAAAGTGTAGCAAGAGATCTACCCTACGCATTATCCATACTATGGTTCCTTGAGCACATGATGGTCCTTCACATAAAAAAGGAACCCTTGCATCTAATTGGGTGATGAACTGTCTCACCTTAATGGGTAATACAAAATTCTACATCATAAAGAACAAAATCTAACCTTTGTGTTATGTATTGCAATACAAAGAATTATCAAGAAAATTAATTATATATCATAAGGTGATCCTTGTTTTAATTATTAACATGTCCTTAAAATTCAAGTTTGGTCCACTTAGATGCATACATGATCTTAGTCTCTGAATAATGGTTTCTTTCACTTGATTCCATTTTGTTTCTATTAGGTGATCAACAACAGTCCATGTCTTAAGGGTACCCACTCCACATGTAACTAGGTTTTCCAAATAGATATATGGACTTAACTTTTGCAATGTTGAGAGACAGAAGCCTGCTAACAACATGAGTAGATATTACATATCCCAGAGCACCTTAAGGACCTAGGACATTGGTATACCTTGAAATAGCATTGAGGATTCTTCATGATGACACCACTCGACTCAGTGTGCCCCTGATCTATAAATTTCCATGAATATTCCACTGGACAATTCATCACAACAAATTTGATAATATTATATTAAAAATATGAAATTATAAACTATTACAATTTTATTAAATTTCTAGATATGTATATATTACTGTAATTAGTGCATGCATGTGAATGGAAATCATGCAAAAAATAGAGAACATAAAAAATAAAAGATCACACACACATAAGACACAAGATATTCTTTGGGAAACCCTTTCATGAGAAAACCCATCTAGAAGGTGAGGTTGGTCCACTCTCTTTCTCTATCTGGAAATATCACTGTAGGTACAAAGAAGTATGCCTTGTGGCCAGTGGGCTGCTACAATTCATAAATCCTCTCTTTTGTCTCTACCTCCTATCCCTCTTGTCTATTTTTTCTTAGCTATGGAACTAATTCATTCGAAATAATGGAATGCCTCTTCCTCTTAGTGACCCAATTATAACACAACCCGATAGCCTATTAGTGGTTAAGTTTGACTATCTAAAATCTTAACCACAGTTAAAATATAGACTCTTCTAGAGTATCTTACATTACAATCACATACCTAGACCCTTTTCCACTAATAATAGGGGTTGACGCGACACCCTTTTGAACCATGGTGGTAAAAACAAGAAGGTCAACTTTTGAGTGGCATAACTTTTTCATACAAACTCTGATTGACACACTTCTTGTGTCATTGGAAATATCCATGTATCTAGAATAAAATGAAAAGGTTCCAAACTAAATAAAAAAAGTTATACCCCCAAAAAATGTTGTTTAATGCCTCAAAATTCTTCTGAAAAGTTTCAGACATATTTTTTCCAAACAGGGTCCCACTAGTAAAAATGGTCCCGTGAGCTGATTCCTCCACTTTTTTCACTTAAAATGCATCAAGATGGATGAAAAACAATATAATGATCCAATCTATATCATCCCCCGAAAGGGCTAGTAGTATAGGTGTTTGTTGGCAAACCTTAACCTTCGAATCTGGGTCGGGACCCCTTGAGCCAACAATATTACTCCTCCTTTATGACAATAATTTGTTGCTCCTCCTATATATGTGTCTCATTTATTCTCACTTGGGGAGGTGCATGGTGATGCCAAGGGTTGGAGAGATTTGAAAAAAAAAATTATGAGAGGGAGAGACTTGGAGAGTAGCCAATTTCTTTTGAAATGAATTTGAAATCCCTAAACTAAATTTCTAAGTAGCTTTACATGGTGCAACTAACCATGAGTAGTATTTGGAGGAATTGAAACTTATATTCCTTAACTTGCCTTGGATTTCTATCTACTGCTATATTTTGGTACTGTTTGCGAGCTTTTTCAGCTCGGGGGTTCCAGGGGGAGGAGTTCTCCCTGGATATGGTTGGGTGGAAAACTAGATGGTTCAAATGAGTTGGTTAAGGGATCAAAGGTGGATCATATTCTCAACAATTGGAGTTGAATATCTCTTCAGGTATGATTTCCATTGTCCTAAAATTATAGTATAGCTTTAACATAAAATCAAATTAGAAATTGAAATTGTTGTAAGCATCTAATTTTGATTTAATCTTATGTTATCTAGAATATTATTGATTATTTAAAAATGAAGACAAGATCAGTCTATATGTATGGATGTTTAGATCTCAGTATTGGAGTTATTATTGGTGTACTTTGTGGTACTAATCTTTTTATTGTAGAATTTGAGAAAGGAAAGCCAAATGTTGTTGAAAGTTATTGCAATAAATAAATTCTAAAGGACTTAGGTAAGTGTTTCACCATTTATGGTTTTATTTCAAGTAATTAGATGCATGTTTTAGAAAGGGTTTCAAGATAATTTTTAAAGTGTTTGAAAAACTCCGTGAATGAGTAATGCTATCAATTTATTTATGCATGAACAAGTGCTAACTTGTAGCTTACATCAGAAGTAAGAAAATGGACATGTACCGAAAATATACCTAGAGGAATTACAAAATCAACTCTTAAAAGAAAATGCAAAAATAATGGCAACTAAAATATGGTTTGGAAGATCAAATGCTTGAGGTAAGTTTGAGATAAATTTTAGTTATGGCTTATGTTTCATATTCTTATCAATAATTCAATGTTTTGTTATTCAAGTTTTTGTAATAGTACTATCAGAATTATGACAGAAAGCTTTATTGGTTGTAGCATTCAGGACTGCCATGTGTTTGTCAAATTGTAGAAATGGGTGCCATAAGCTTGTCAAATCATGTCAAATGAATTAGATTGTGGGTCGTAAAATGTTTCAATAACTCATATGGTGGATTTATAAATGTGTGAATTCAATGAGAATATCTTAGTAGCATAACTCTGCGTTTTTTTTCCTCATGTAGAATTGTAGTTGAAAGTTATCATTCCATGTGTTTGACAAAAGTCATAAATGAAATATTAAAAATATAATTTTTTGTTGTTTTAAGAATCACATTCCTGGGTGTTTTGAATTTGATTCAGCCCAACATCAGGAGGTATCCATTCCTAATTCACATGTAACCCCTGATTTGATTCTAAACAAATACTTTTCAGAACCCATATCAGAAATTTGGGCAATTTCGCAGATTGCTGTTGTGAGTTATGTGCACCTGTTGTTGAGTCTTTGATGAAAGACTAAGATTATTTAGTCCCTGTTTTAAGATGCCAACATTTAAAGTTTCAATTTATTAATTTTATGAGATAAATATGTTGAAGACGAATCTTAAATTCATTGTTTCCAAGTGTTTGACAAAATGCCTCAATGAATTTTGATTGCATGAATGAAAAGTGTTTTTCATAAGGCCTCAATGACTATACATTGCATGTTTGCAACGTTTTTGTAAAAAGTACTGAATGGTTATAACTTTGGTGCATATAAATTTTTAGTGTAAAAGTCTTAGTGACTGTTGTTTTTATGTACTAGAAATTATAAATAGACTATTTAATGGGTGTAGCTTCCTCTGTCTGCAAGTTCTTGGTATGAATACGAAAATTAATTTAATGATTTGATAAAGTGTGAATAGAGAATAAGGCAATTGTTCCTTGTATTATCTAAAGTTTTCAAAAAAAAAGGGGGCTTGTTGTTGGAAACAATCTTACAGTGACTAATTATGTAGGATTTTGTGCAAATGATCATAATAAGTTTTTTCTGAGCTGCATGTATGCATGGCTGCAATATTGTGATTCAATGCATGTAGAAAACAACTACTTGTGCCCAATTTATGCATGTCCATTGTTTTACTTGGCACTTTTTGAATAATAATATTCTTCTGAATTGGTAACAGTATTTTCTCTTGTTGCAACATTCATTATGTAATTCTCATGATTGACGCATTGGCTTGATCATTGGGATTGAGAATTTTAATATATGAATTTGGAAATGTTGTTGGGTCAATATATTTTGTGATCCATTTCATAAAATATCATATTTATTAGATTTACCGATGAAGAGAAGCATATTATTCCCTCAGTTACCTTGCTATAGGCAGGTTAATACCCATACACTTATAAGTGATATTTATAATAGAAGAATTATACTTTTGTGGTTATGATATCAAGGGTCTATAAGTGAAGATTATTTATCCAAATATAGGAAATAAAATAGGTTGACCTAGCTTAATGTCCACACATGGAATTATGGTGGAATTTATTTCTAATCTTACTTAGAGCTCATTTAGAAGTATGAGAAGAGCACATGCTATCATCTTTTAAGCTTGAGAGGAAATGTGTTTTGGAATTGGTTTTAAGGGAAAGTTATCCCTCACTTATTCTGTGATATTCTTATATTGAAATATATGAAGGAATATGATTACATGATAACTTAGTTGGTAATGTAAAAAAAAAAAAAATTGAGTATTAGTGATTAATGTGACCTCTACTTCTCTATATTATTTATGGTGGGTAAGGTGGGACCTTATAGTATATATCCATAATTAGTATATTCGCAGTTATTATGAAGAGAATTTGCGTATACATGCGGGTACGAAGAAGAAAAGTCGCGTATGCCTTTTGCGATCTAAAATTATGATACCAAGGGGCATTACCATGGTATTAGCCCACAATATTGATTTTTGTGTCATCTATTTGATTCCATCCAAGAATACCATCGGCAATTGTGTGGTTTTAGCTCATCATATTGGTAAAGGCCAAATCTATATAAGGAGAAGAATATCATAGTGCAAGGGGGTGCAAGTGGAAGGGTTGTTACTGAATACTTCTCTCTCTGAAGTATATATGCATGGGATGAACTATGTTTTATTGGTAGATCTGAATCTATGATGCACCCTTGGATACAATGATGGATCATGATCTCTAGAACTAAAATGACTATGTAATTGATCTATTGAAGAGATGATTAGATCTGTGACATGACACATGTTTGCTTAAGTGAAGTGAAGAAATCTAGGTAAGTATATAGATCTGAAACATTCTGAAAAATTAATATTTACAGATCTATACACTAGTTCGTCTCGGTTAAAGCGCGTATATATGCGGCTTTGTCTCAGAAAAAACGTGTATGGAATTCAGGGTTTTCTGAAGCTTACTGCAGAGGTTTTCAGTTTATTGCTGTTGTATTTCTACTGTCTTTCAATGAAGTCTTCATGTAGACCTGGGTTTATTGAATACTGTATATGCTGCTAAGTTGAATATGTAAAAATTTGATCAATGAGTGAGTAAATATGTTTAATGATGAATGAATGATTAAGGGTTCTGCAATATTGAAAAGATATCTGACTGAAAGCCTCAGATATGGTTCTGAGATTGATCATATTCTGTAAAATCAGTATTCTCAGATCTATACAAAGGTTGGTGTGAAGGAAAGAACGTATACACGCGGGATTAGTAAAGTGAAGTAGCGTATGTATTTTAAGATAATGAATGATCAGGGTTCAGATTTATTCTGCATATTGATTCTAAAATCTGGGTTATTTCTGTGTTTTTGTTACAGTGATCTCACTATTCTGATTGAAGTTTGGGTTAATTTTATTATTGATGATATTTATGATGAGTTGTGTTGAAGCTGTGGGATCCAGTGTGAAAATTGATGAAACATGGTCTGCAGTGGTTCTGAGGGTTGAAGCCTTCAATGTGGAAGTAGAAGATTCCTGCCAGTAGAAGCTGGTGTTCTGATCAGGGGGTTGAAGCTCCCTTCCAGTACTGGTTGGTAAATGAGGTCAGGGGGTTGGATCTCCCTTCCAGTAGCAGCTAGAGAATGAGAGAAGGTTGAAGCATTCTACAGGTGGGTGCCTATGTGTTGGTATGAGTATGTTCCAGTACAATATTGTAAGCAGTTTTTCATATAATAAATGTTGAAGACAGAGACGACAGTAGTGGTGGTTTTCTACCGAATTGGGTTTCCACCTTAAATATTGGTGTTCATGTGTGATGCTCTTATGCGATGATTTATTTAGTTATTACTGCACACATTTACTGCTTAATTATCTGATGCATAACTAATAAGCTATGTTAAAAAATGTTTCTGAAATTTCATCTATCAATAAAGTTATCTCAGTATACGCAAGTTTTTGTTAGTGTATCTGCGTATATATGCAAGTTGGGTTAATCAAAGTCACGTATAGAAATCAGTAAGAGTAAAGTAAAAGATTGTGATTATTGTAAATACGGATTCACCCCCCCTCTCAGTATTTTTCCCAACATGGATGACAAGGTAAACTCTAAGGTATGATGAGAATATCTCCTTCAAAAATGGTTCATTCATGCATATGAAAGTAATTTTGATTCATGGTACTTATGATGAGATGGTTCACTTAGTATTGAGTCATAGCAAGGCTTCCTAGAAACATTTATTTTTTATATATTGATATACTTGATATTTGGCTAGCATCTATCATTTTTTAGACATGATGGATTTCTTGATATAAAGAAGGTTAGAACATTGATTCCTATAGTATATTAATACTATTGATAATGTTTTTGATAAACATGTTAAACTTAATGATGAAAGTGTGACAATAATTTTAATATTCAAGATCTTCTTATTGACCTTGGTTAGCCTATTAATTATGGGATATGGTAAAATTGGATGCCATGTATTGATGATTGGATAATATAATAAATAAGTAATGTAGTCATATGATCCTTGAAACTATGATGCTACACTTGTTAGCTACCCTAATCATATGACTCTAACCCTTGATTAAAATTTTATGTCATGTTCATATGTGATGATGATGTTGAGATTCAACAAGATGATGAGCTTAGTGAAAATCAGTCACCTTCACTAAGTGGGCCCGCAGGCTATTTTTAGGTGTAAGTCTATTTTTAGACATGGTGATCATATTTTAGAAGTTTTAGGATGGATGGTTGGTCCAGTTGGAGAAATATATGAAATTATATTTTCAGAATATTGGGCGAAGTCTATTTATAGTTCGTCAATCTAAAAATAGATGTGTCGATTATTATTATCCCTTAATAATAATTAGACTCTAAATATCAAGTTATTATCTTGGAGCACTTAATTTAAGTGTACAGATTTGGAAAATCAGTGGGCTGAAGGAATTACACATTTCCTAGGGTTTATTGGTGGTTCATGCATGGAGGATTCAGTTAGAAAATAAGTGGCAAAGTTATGACATAGTTGGAAGAGTAGTTCATGGAGTTCTTATTCAATTTAACTCATTTGAGCTAGTTGTATCTAGTATAACTGAATGATACACTAGTGAGAGTGGAGTGAATTAATTAGTTTATTAATTCACAAATAATAACTCACTAATCAACTTAACAAATACAATAGTGAACTACAGTGCATGTCAGTTCTAGTGGAGACCCAGTGGAGAGATGGGTGAAAGGGTGAGATGGACTGTCCGTTGTGACTATAGTGATGCATTAATTGCATCCCACACACATTGGAGATGCCAATGAGGATTGCGCAGTGCAAGCAAGGTAGATTCGAATTCGTTCAGGGGTCTTATTCAACAGGGATTGTGCAGTGGAGGAAGGCTATCAGGTGGCAAGAAATCAGTGCATGGATTTGCATATTTCTTCATGTTAGCGTGTGACGATTGATTGTACTGAGAGCTTGATGTACTAAGCTGTGTATGATATTGTTACATGATCTCCATGATACATAATATATGATAGTTGGGGTTTTTAGCTTCAGGATTTCCCGTTAAAAAACTGTGTTATGTGCGATTGTTTTTATTTCTTCATGTGTTTTCATTTGAGTTTTTAAATTTCCGCAAAAAGATTAACAGTGGAAGGATTCTGTATTTAGAAAGAAGATAAATATTGTTAGATTAGAAGAATTTGGATATATACATGCATGTGTTATATAATTTCTACATGGTATCAGAGAAGTGTTAATTCTTGAAGATTGCAATTGTGAAGAATTGTTGAGTTTGTGCTGGTGGACAATTCGAATTTGCTGCAAAAAATTCTTGGTGCAACAGTTGAGTATACATTGAAATGTCTTTCAATGGGTTGCGATTGGATTATGCCCTTGATGGTAGCTCAAATTGCATAGCTTGGAAGGATAGGATTGAGGCTGTTCTGGAAGATAATGGATTGAAGGAGTTCATCGATAGCGATGTTCCTAAGCCTGGTTCTAGCAATGTTGCATTACTTGACGCATGGCAAAACAAGGTAGCAAAGACAAGAAGAATTATGTTGGAAGGTGTGAAGGATCATATTGTGTCCAGCCTTCATGGGAAAGCCACTCAATTTGCAATGTGGAAGGCTTTGACAGTTTTTTTCCAAAGCAGCAGTGACAAGAGAAAGTTGGCGCTGAAAGATAAGCTCAGAAAAATAAAAAAGGAGAAGGGTGACAATATTCCAAAATATCTGACAAAGTTTCTCCACAGTAGGGATGAAATGGGAAGTGTGGGGATTACTGTTGATGATGAAGACTTGGTGAGCTTGGCTCTCCTTAGGCTTTCGAAGAGTTGGCATAGCTACGAAGACTCTGTCAATGGACGAGAGAAATTGTTGGGATGGGAGTGACTTTGGTCGGATCTTGTGCAGGAGAAGATAAGGCGAAGTGCCAGGGATGGCTCTTCATCAAAGAATTAAGATGAAGAGAATTGCATTTTTTCTGCCAAAGAAAGGAAAGGGAAGGGGAAGAAATTCCCTTCAAAATCTGAAGCTAAAGGCAAGAAGTAGGATTTTTCCAAGGTGAAGTGTTTTCATTGTCACAAACATAGGAATTTTGCCACTAACTATCCATAGAAGAAGAAGAACAAGAAGGTTGTTGGAGTTGCAGCAGGTGAGGCCTTAGCCTCACAATTTGAACTTGATTTATCTTTGATCGCATGCTTGGTTTCAAGCTCAATGGGATTGGTGTGGTATCTTGATAGTGGTGCGTCTTTCCATATGACGGGAGACAAGGAGTTGTTTAGTGACTTGGAGGAGAAGGATCTCCAAATGCATACAGAGATGGGAAACGATGGTTGATACAGTGCGATTGAAATTGGGACCATTAACTTTGAGATGGAGTCAGGTAATCCATTTCTGTTGAAAGATGTTATGCATGTTCCAAGTCTGAAGAAGAACTTGGTCTCGGTCACAATGTTGGAAGACAAAGGTTATGACGTTGTTTTTAGCGATGGAAAAGCTTTCCCGTGACATAAAAAAACGGGTCAAACCAAGAGGATAGGGATTCGAGTTAAGAATCTCTACAAGCTGGAGGTAGATGGCTATGCTGCAATGATGGGCAAAGCAGAAGAAGTGGTGAGCCGGGATGACGACGAATTATGGCATAGGAGATTGGGTCATCTTCACCATGGCGCTTTGAAGATTTTGAAGTAGATTTCTACTGGACTTCCCAAGGGTACTCTTGTGTAGTCAGATTAGTGCAAGGGATGTACTATGGGTAATTTTTTGAATACCACCTTTCATGATAAGGAGAACCGTGCTTCATTGATCATGGAGAGAATTCACACATACGTGTATGGACCTTTCTCAGTTGCTTCAACAGAAAAACATAGGTATTATGTTATATTTGTTGATGAATATTCTCGTAGATGCTGGATATTCTTCATGCAGAAGAAGAGAGAAACATTCTCAAAGTTCTGTGAGTTTAAAGCATTGGTGGAGAAGGAGTCCGGGAAGAAAGTGAAGGCTCTGCGGACTTGATGGGCTGGGGAGCCTATCGATGCACTTGTGGGCGGAAGCATGAAACACTGCGGTTTATGTGCAAAACCGTTGTCCTCATAGAGTACTTGGCATGAGTACACATGAAGAAGATTTTACTGGTAAGAAGCTTGATATTTCTCATTTTAATATTTTTGGCTCATATGTTTACATTCATGTGACAAAGGACGCCAGGAAGAAGCTGGAGCTGACTGCAGAAGTTGGGATATTTGTGGGGTGCATAGAAACACCCCATAATTATCATGTGTATTTTCCAAACAGTCAAATGACTATGGTGCGACGGGATATAAAATTCAATGAGGTGAAAGCCATGAATTTGTCGCTTGAGAGGGAGATACACTTGCATGCAGAGGATGAGCTACTTGTTCCCAGAGATGAGCCTCTAGATGTAAATCAGCCACGTGAGGAGATTCATGGAGTGGAGTCCACTCATGCAGAACCAAACATCAGACAAGGAAGAATGCATACCACAGAAGTTGTGTGACTGAAACTTGATGCAGCACATAATGTAGGAGTCTCTACATCACAGCGCAGACAGAGACAGTCACCTGATGGATTTACTGGATACATAGCTCTCATGAGCGAGTGTATCATGACAGAGCCATCTTCTTTTGAAGAAGCAGTGTAGGAGCCCACATGGGTAGATGCCATGGTGGAGGAGTATGGATCCATTGTTAGAAACAGTGCTTGGGAGATTGTTCCAAGGCTGGTGGGTAAATCAGTTGTACGATCAAGATGGATCTACAAGGTAAAGCAAGCTGCTGATGGGAGCGTCGAGAAGTATAAGGCAAGATTTGTTGCCCGGGGCTTCTCACAGATCAAGGGGATTGATTATGAAGAAACCTTTGCACCTGTCGCACGGTATTCTTCTGTAAGGACCATCCTTGCTCTCTCAGTGCAGATGTGTTGGCACATTCATCAGATGGATGTGAAGACTGTGTTCCTTAATGGGATCATTAAGGACGAGGTGTACATTGAGCAGCCTGAAGGATTTGAGATCTTCAACAGCGAGTCGCATGTGTGCAGGCTCAAAAGAGTGTTGTATGGGCTGAAAAAAGCACCTCGTGCTTGGTACACTCAGATCGACAGCTATTTCACTGGACTTAGCTTCACCAAGAGTGAGGTGGATGCAAACCTGTACCAAATTGTGGTGGATGGTAAGCTTTTAATCATTGTTCATTATGTTGATGATTTAATACTAATGGGTGATGAGCAGTTGATACACTCATGCAAGGCATATCTTTCAAAGGATTTTGAGATGGAAGATTTGGGCCTCCTTCATTATTTCCTTGGATTAGAAATATGGCAGTGGGAAGGTGAATTGTTTGTGTCTCAAGGCAAGTATGTCCAAAAGATACTAGAGAAGTTTCACATGCAAGGCTGCAAGCCTATCGACACTCTTCTAGGAATTTGGAGGAAAGAGGATATTACATCGGTAGAGGTAGTGGATGCCACTGTTTATCGACAATTGGTGGGTTCGATCATGTATTTAATTAATACAAGACTGGACATATTCTATGCAGTGAACCAACTTTCACAAGTGATGGTTAAACCTACCAAGCTCTTTTGAAGCGAGCGACATGTACGAGGTATCTAAGAAGCACAGCAAGTGAATTTGTGTTGGAGGGAATGGACAGGGTGAAAATTGCATGCTTCACGGGATGCATATTGAGCGGTGTCTCAATGGAGGGGACGAGAAAAGAAACACCTTGGTGGGGTTTTCAGTATTGGATCTATAGCAGTTTCTTGGTACAGCAGGAAACAAAGATCCGTGGCACTCATTTTAGTGGAAGTAGAATACATGGCAGAAATTCAAGTTGCATGTGAGGCTATCTGGATAAGGAAGATCCTGGTTGGTTTGTTCGGTTCACATTTAGATCCTACAGTGATACATTGTGATAATCAAAGTTGCATTAAACTCTTCATTAACCTTGTGTTTCATGATAGATCTAGACATATTGATATCCAGTATCATCATATCATAGATTGTGTGCAGCGGAAGATTATGTTGCTTCAATACATTCCTATGGAAGATTAGGATGTAGACATTCTGACAAAGGTGCTCGGTAGGAAAAAATTCGAATACCATAGAGGCAGGATCAGGGTGAATGATAATCCCTATATTGTTGAGAGGGAGTGTTGTGATTCAACAAGATGATGAGCTTAGTGAAAATCAGTCACCTTCACGAAGTGGGCCCGTAGGCTATTTTTAGGTGTAAGTCTATTTTTAGACATGGTGATCATATTTCAGAAGTTGCAGGATGCTATTTGTGGATGGTTGGTCAAGTTGCAAAAATAGATGAAATTCTATTTTTAGAATATTGGGTGAAGTCTGTTTATAGATTGTCGATCTAAAAATAGATGTGTTGATTATTATTAGCCCTTAATAATAATCAGACTCTAAATATCAACTTATTCTCTTGGAGCACTTAATTTTAGTGTATAGATTTGGAAAATCAGTGGGCTGAAGGAATTATGCAATACCTAGGGTTTACTGGTATTTCATGCATGGAGGACTCAGTTAGAACTGAAGTGGTAAAGTTATGACAGAGTTGGAAGAGTAGTTCATGGAGTTGTTATTTAGTTGAACTCAGTTAATGTAGTTAAACTCAGTTGAGCTAGTTGTATCTAGTCTAACTAAATGATACACTAGTGAGAGTGGAGTGAATTAATTGGTTAATTAATTCACAAATAATAACTCACTAATCAACTGAACAAATATAGTAGTTAACTACAGTGCATGTCAGTTCCAGTGGAGACCCATTGGAGAGATAGGTGAAAGGGTGAGATGGACTATCCATTGTGACTATAGTGATGAATTCATTGCATCACACACACATTGGAGGTGCCAATGAGTATTGCGCAGTGCAAGCAAGGTAGATTCGAATTCATTCAGGGGTCTTCTTCATCAGGGATTATGCAGTGGAGGCAGGCTATCAGGTGGCAAGAAATCAATGCATGGATTTGCATATTTCTTCATGTTAGTGTGTGACGATTGATTGTACTGAGAGCTTCATGTACTAAGCTTTATATGAGATTGTTACATGATCTCCATGATACATAATACATGATAGTTGGGGTTTTTAGCTTCAGGATTTCCCATTAAACAACTGTGTTATGTGCGATTGTTTTTATTGCTTCATGTGTTTGCAATTGAGTTTTTAAATTTCTGCAAAAGATTAACAGTGGAAGGATTCTGTATTTAGCAAGAAGATAAATATTGTTAGATCAAGAGAATCTTAATATATACATGCATATGTTATATAATTTCTACAGATGAAGTAGCTCATGTTGACATGTTAACATGTGTTAGAACTTAATAGAGTTTGATTTCATGATCTAACAGTTCTGTTGATGCACGAGAGTATTATGATAGGCAAGTTGATGTATTGAATCATGATGAATGAAGTGGCTTCTCATGAAGAGGGAGAAACTCTCCATAAGTCCCTACACATATCATTAAATGTATAAAAAATGATTTATTATTAAAGTATGATTTTTTTGGACATGAGTAGACTAAATATATGATGTTATTAGTCTCCAACAATTTTTGGTATGAAAAGAGATGGTTTCTCTTATTCTAAGCCACAACCATAAGGAATAAGGCTTAAGAATGCAGTTATAGCCTCCCAATCACATGAAATTGTTTTTATGGATGTGGTTGTGCCTGTAGGTCACAAATATGAAGCCTCATGCATGAAATTAGAAGTGCACCTGGAGTATGAGAATCCTACAAACATGGAGAAGTCAATAGACTGTCCTATGAGCACGTAAGTTTGACTATTTGACTGACTATAGAGAATGTGAATTTGTTGAATAAACTTGTTTTTTCAAGGCACCAGAATATGAATATCAATATGTCATTTTGATTTAATCATTGAAGATAGTATATGACAATAATTGATAACAATTGCAAGGATTTGACAATATTTGTCTTATTGAATTAACTTAGTTAGCTTGGATAATGAATGATGCCTTAGAAATTTGACATGATGCTTGATGTTTCATAGATATGTTTTGGGTTATTGATTCATTGAATTCGATGTGATTAAAAAAAATTAGGGTTTTTGTAATTGATGATTTTCCTTGATGACAATTCTATGTGAGCATAGTAACAGTCAATGACTAATACTGGTATTCAATAAAGATTCTTCATTGTGTCATTATATTTGACACGTCCTCCTCACCCTCTCTTTCCATTAAAAGGTACCTTCCCCATGTTTCCTTCAATGGGACACCCTTCACCTTCCAGACCGCGCACACCCACACAGGAGCTGAGACCCTCAGTGCAGGAGCCGGTGCACTTGGAAAGTTAGGAAGACCTGTAGTGAGAAAAAAATCCAATTATTAATAACTATTTGTTGTATGGAGTTTATAATAGTTTTGGGTATTTTTTTCCCTTCCTTTATATTAGCAAAACCTAGTTTTTTCCATTGCGGGAAACCCTAATTACCGGTATTTTCGAGCTGTGTCATGGTAATGACAACGAGCCCAATGGAAATTCCCTCTACGAGTTGGCATTCCTGGTATCTCTGTATCCCCAACTTCCATTTTCTCTCTTTGGTTGGCTAAGGTGGAAACCAGAGATGAAGCAAGTTTCCGACCAAAAAAACTTGTAATATCTCAATTACAGACCAGTACCGCCTACACATTCCCATTTTTAATAAAATGGTGCCATAGAATATAGAGAGAAACATGGAAAAAACATGTAAAAATAGGTAAACTGACAATCTACACATCCAGAGCAGAATTCTCCTCCAACCTTTATGTTCTTGCAACATTATGTTAGGTAGAGCCTCCATTCCCTTTAACCAATAGGTCATAGAAACATACCATAAGGCGTGACTGTCTCTCGTTTGGTTCCTTCGACGCCTCAACTCTCTAGACCAGCATGATATGACTAGCACCTCCCATTGAGCACAATGAAACACACACCACCTAAGTGCATGTATGCATAATGAACCACACAGCACATGGAGATCAAGGTTAACTTCACACCAAACTCCGTCTGACACCCACAGTCGTAACTTCCTATCCCTCATAATGTCAAGTGTGCAGTGGTAACGGGAGACCCCCCCAATTGCCCTATCTCTCATGCAAACCTTCATTGGCTCAATCCCTAGGTGGATATCCTCATCCTCTCACCCCTATTGAGGATATGAAATACATTATATTAAATTTCATAGTGATTAGTGATTCAATATCCTCTCCACTCAAGACAAGGTTTAATGATTTTCTCTTTTCATTGTGGCTTTTTAACACTTTATCACTCCCTTTGTAGGGATGTTCTATACTATGTGATCAAATATTCGTTCTATAGAAAATTAATAGAAAAATTGATCATTAATTATTAATGTCCTATTATTATGCACAATAAAATTATGCAAATCAATGGAAATAAAAAGATACAACGCACCAAAATTTATAATAGGAATCATACATTACTCTCCAAAGACCTATAGTAAGGCTATAGGACGACTAAATCATTAAGATGATGATATTCCAATAATGTGTTAAAACCATATAACATTCAATAGTTGGAAGAACACTTCACATAATTAATGTTGGATAAATAAAACCCCATATTACAAGATATTGTTAAATTAAAATAAGCCACAAATGCATATTTCAAAGAAAAAGAGTCATAGTAGTAGTCCTAATATGTTAAATAACGACTCATTAATGCCCACCACTAATGAGTTTAATTGTTACATGACATCATAATGACAATATGTTCATCCATAAATGTGAGCTACAAACCACAATACCACATATTCTAATATCTACTCCCCACCCCTTATGATAATTTCATACATCTATAGAGAGTTATAAAGATGGAAAATTTCACTTCCATCAAGGAAACTATAGAGAGGAAAAATTAGATCAATAATTATATCGTAATAAGTTGTGAATATGTATGGAATTTTCTCCTATCAAAAGGACCAATACTAACAACATTAACCTATCCATGATAAAGTGCAAACAATCTCAAAATGGAAAATTGATCTCTAAAACCTTCGAAAAAACATATTTGGAGTAGAGTAAATGATGCCAGGATACTGGGTTAAACAACTCCTAGCATATAAAAACTCATGTGTGCTTCCTTCAACATTAAAAATCTCATCTAATTCTTTATAAAAACAAAACATTTTATTCAGCTTCAAATACACATAACGGAAAGAGAGCTATCATCAAACAAAAAAATGTTGATATACAATAACACAAGAAATTCCTTGGCTAAATATTACAGTGGATGGCCTTTCGGCTCTCGGCACTGTAATAAAAGCTCTCAACCCATTTCTCTCTCTCTCTGTATTCCACACTTTCCTTCACCCTCACACAATCCTCCTATTTATATATAAATATGAATTTATTCCACTCCATAATTTCCTCCACACAAATCTCAACTAAAATCTAAATTAGATTTACCCTTTTTGGACTCAAATAAGTCTCGTTTAAGGAATTCCTAATCCCTATATTATCTACCTAATTCAATTCCTCTCATATCCTTTATTTATTAAAAGAATATTTACAATAATCCTCACTTAATTTTTCTCTCTTAAATTATTAAAATAAATTATAAAATAATTAAAAAATCATCACCCCCCTAATTACACAATATTTTAAATAAAAACCAAGCAGGATGCTCCTGCATCAGACTCCCCATGTAGAGAATTTTCCATAGACTCTTGTCTATGAGATCTGTCACTTTTCTGTAATAATGTGATGACCACAAGTCCTGATGACTTTCTCTCTCCAGGATTCCAAACTCTGTTTTGTCGCTGGTCCTTCAAGTATCAACTTGATTTGGTAACTCATCACTTACTTGGTCAATCGGATTCCTTCAGCTTCTCCAACACTTTCTTTCGCCAATTCCTCAGAGTAATTCCTCTTTGTAAAATTATTTTGTCTCCAACTGTGCTGAACACTCAACTTTCTGCAATGAAAAATAATCAAGAACTCCTTCTTGATTACAACTATAGTCTTTGATTTCTTTTATAGCAACAAATTTCTCCTACAGTGTTGTACTTGCAATCATCAACAAAATATTAGTTTTAAAAAGATAAGACCTTTCGGTCTCTTTTTATGCTTAAAGCACCAATCTCCCATCATCGATTTTCTGGACTTCAGTGACTTCAGTAGATCCTGTTTTGAACTACTGGTTGCTTCCATCTTTATCCCCCTGGATCAATATTTCTGTCTCCTTTATGTTTCTACGGACATAAATTTATTGCTGCCCCTGATATTTCATGTCAACTCCAAATAATTTCTGCTCAATTTCTTGGATTTCAACATCATATTTATTTATGTTTCCTTCTGTATCTACAACCATATTATCATTTGAAAATTTATAAAATTCATTCAACTCTATAAATGTTAAAAACATTTCATCCCTACCATGCATAGTAACTGCAATCTCTTCTAGATTAGGTTCTGCAAGCTTTATTTCTCCCTCAGGTTCTTTGAGCCATCATTCCAAGAACTCGATTTCCATGTGAAATATTTCCAACACTTCATCACAACCTTCATTCCTAGCTTCATTCTTCTTATGGAAATATTCCTGAGTTATCATGTTTTATGTTTCATCACACTGCAAAATTCCGTCATCAATTTCATTAAACAAATAAATTTGTTTACCTCCTTGGAATATCTCTTCGGCATTTCAATTATGCTTCTACTCCATAACAACTTCAACTGGTTGTCTTACACCAAACAAGAATTCATTTATGATTTCTTCCTACCGCAAAAAATCAGTTCCTTCCTCTTCTGAAAGGCATTTTCCATCACACTTCACCTCAATAGTTTCATTCTTCTCTGTGACAGTTTCACCAGACTATCCACCATCTTTCACACATCCTGCAAACATACATAAACTGTGAGATTTCAAAATTCAAGGCTTCATAGCCTTGTCTGCTTCTCTTAACAACACATCTTCAGATTCTTCTGAACTATCCCAATAGTTCATGAGATCTTCCTCATTGATCTCTTCACCCAGAATTTCACCCTGTTCTGGGCCACAAATGGAAACTTCCATTTTCAACTAAGCCTCTTTGAGTTCTTCACACCTCATTTGAACATTTATCATTTGTTCGAGCTTCCTCAACTCTTCTGTCAACTGTATGTTTACCTTCTTTTCCCTCTTTGCGTGTAGTCTTTGCCACTTCACTTTCTTCCTCATGGTCCAACCATCTGTCTGGTCTTTCACATTTCTCTGCAAAAATTCCATCAACAATTCAAGGTGAACTGTTATCTCTGCCTTCTCCTACCCGTAGTCTTTATCAGTCAACTGCTTACGTATGCCATTTTCCTTGGCACTTTCCTTCTTCTTCCTTCTGCTGTAGTCTTTCTCAAAACCTCTAAAATGACTATCAACATTCATCTTCTCCTCCTTTGTGAAATTTGTCTGTTCACGTGTGTATTTCACTCGAATCCTATTTTCAACAAGCTTTCATACTTGCCATTTAGCAATAGAATCTCTCTTCCTGCTCTTGACCTCTTTCATTTCTCTGTCTTGGAATCATCTCTGGGCAATTCTCTTGCTTCACTTTGCTGCAAACAACACTTTAGTAATTCTTGTGTTACAATGACCAAAATCTTTGGGTGTCGGGCTCTGTCGATCATGCACAAAATTACATACAGACCTTTGACTTAGCTTACGACTCTTTGACTTTAGACTTTACCCAACTCTTCATCTTGGATGAAAAATACTCAATCTTAACTCAAACTATCCAAACTTTCATTTGACCCTAACATTTGTTTTGAATTCAAGGCTTGACTCAATAATTTTACAATAGTGGATATTTTGACTTAATTCAAGTTATATAGTCTTCCAACGAACATACACCCTTAATACATTTTTAGGATGTAAAATATTCACTCTCTCTCATACTTCATTCTTATGAAAACATCATTAGTTTCCCATTATCATTTCACATGATGTTGAAGTCTTTAATCGAAATGCAATCCAGGTTTTCCAAGATTTATTTTATGGTGAAAATAAATAAACCATTCCATTTTCAACATTAAAAAATATGTTTCTAAATTATCATACCTTATGCTCTCATTAAGGTTATTAGCAAACCTTTCCCTTGCATTTGCAACTCTCTGGATCCCAGTCTTCTGTGTCGTCTTTGTCACTGTGACTACTCGCATGCCCATCATACCATAAGCTCTTAATTTTAGCGCAAACATTTTTCTTGCACTTTTATGCACCATACAACATCAATTCACATCTCTTCACCTGTGTATAGAGAACAAGCTATTCATATTTCAACTTCTTTGATGAATAATGTACAACTCATACATTGTGTCCATCCTGAATAACACCTCCTTAGGTGCCACCACATGATGGTAAAAACAAATATTCTACAACATCGAGCAATTTTGATTTCAATCTTAAAACAAAAATCAAAAGAATTCTCCCATTTCCAACTACAAGCTTTGGTCTACAATGACTTAGCCAAAACTGCGAAGAATCCACATTATGCATAATAAACCCTCTCACATAAAAATGCATACTTCTTTTTATATCACCCACGATAGCGCATTTTCATTCATTTTCCATTCATTTATACCTCCACATTTGTAACATTTTCATTCTTTCATAACATTTACAAAATATCAACTTCTCGAGTATGGCAAGGAAATTTAATCATCCAGATTTTAAAATACCTCTACTCAATGAATATTGATTCATTCAATGAGCATTTACCTTGAATATTATTGTGGTTGAAATGATCCAAACCTTCTCTCACTTATTCTTTTAGGAATACATTCAAGCCTCTACAGACTTACTTTGAATGCACAAGGTCCATTTTCTCCCCAACAAATAAATCTCTTCCAACAATTTTCCCAACAAATAATGTTAGAAAAATTCAAAGTATGCACAATCTCCCCTCTTAGATTAAGCTAAGTTCCCTCATCTCAATCTCTTGGGTTTCTCTTCAATTTCAATTTCTTGGCTTTGAAAACATGAAACCTTAATGTAACAGAATATCCTTCCAAAATTACATTTTTTCAAAAAAAACGTACATGAACTATTTGCAAAAACTTTACCTTGACCAATGCGAGTGACCTTTTCTTACGCTGGAAGGTGGTACCATGGAAACACTGGATCCATACCTTGAATATTCCGCTGGAGCCGCACCTCTTTCACAAGCCCCAAACATGCCTTTTTTTTTTGAAGTGCATTGATACGATTGGCAAATTGATGTAGAACAACAAATTTCCACTTTACAATTTGGTATAGTAAAATGTTCAATTTTACTAAGGCCTAGGTTTATTGTTCAAAATGTTGGAATTAATTCATTCTTCACCAATTAGTATGAAATTCCAAATTCCACTCTATTAATACATATAATAATGAAATATTTCAGCTTTATGCAAACTCCATTTCACATAATCGATTGGTCCTTAAAGGACCATCATTAATAATAACATAATTGAAAGTTGCATTTGGAATCCATTAAAAAAATTCAACTCAGTCTTGATTATTGAACCCATGGTTCATACAACCAATGCCAATATAAAACAACTGTGACACAGAAACCCTTAAGCCACGGTTCATGTCAATCTACCACTGCTATTTAAACAAATGTGTTGTGACTTTTACGACTTGCAAATGAAAAAACGTTGTTCACCCGTCACTATATGTTGTGTGTTATTATAAAATATGTCAACGAAGGAATTTATGCCATGACATATTTTAAATTCTACGTGGCTCTGTAACATGGCTTAATTAACGTTGAGACACTTACCAATGTTGCAGACAGCTCATTTGTAATTAGCGATATGCTGCTTACCATATGATACCTGTGAATTAATAATGTGTTGTTCACCATGTTAACGCTGTGGCTATAAAAAACAAGCACCATTTCCCCAAGCTCGGCCTCCACATCCTCTACGCGGCTTTCTTCGATCTTCTAGAAGTTGGGCTTCATTCCATTCGCCTGTGAATCACATCGCTTGGAAATGGAGGGCGCTTTTAAAACTCCTCCACACTGACACAACACAGATATAAACCCCTCCATTCGGCCTCTGGAAAATCGCTCCATTACATAACATTGCATCTGCTTCACGTATGCAACATTTTATCACTTGTTAAAACTAACTACCATGTCAATAAAATCACCCACCAATACGAATCTGTTATAGACGACATCTCTAATATCAAAGATTGGGCTTTTATCTTCACGTTGTGTGAAGATTCACGCTGTGCTGAGATGGCTCAACCGCACTCTTGGCTAGTCAACGGAGTAGGGAATAGATACGATCAATGTCTGCGGCTTGTACACCACACAGTGGCAGCCACTTCTTCCAAGCGCAACAACTCTCCACAGACTCGAGATCGCACATCCAATCACAGAACTGTGATCTATTTTTTTTCTTGTTTGGACACACCCTCGGTCCTACTCTCCTTGCTCACAACAAGTAGTCAAACGAAACAGCCTCAACGTAGGAGAATTTATCCCCAAACTCATCTGCTTCGCTCTAATACCAAATGATGTCAGGATATTGGGTTAAACATCTCCTAGCATATAAAAACTTGAGTGTGCTTCCTTCAAAATTAAAAATCTCATCTAATTCTTCATAAAAACAAAACATTTGATTCAGCTTCAAATATACATAACGGAAAGAGAGCTATACAAAAAAAAAAAGGTTGATATACAATAACAAAAGAAATTCCTTGGCCAAATATTACAATGGATGGCCTTTCGACTCTCGTCCCTTTAATAAAAGCTCTCAACCCATTTCTCTCTCTCTCTTTATTCCTCACTGTCCTTCATCCTCACACAATCCTCCTATTTGTACATAAATATGAATTTATTCCACTCCATAATTTCCTCCACACAAATCTCAACTAAAATCTAAATTAGAATTATCCTTTTTGGACTCAACTAAGTCCCGTTTAAGGAATTCCTAATCCCTAGATTATCTACCTAATTCAATTCCTCTCGTATCCTTTATTTATTAAAATAATATTTACAATAATCCTCACTTACATTTTTCTCTCTTAAATTATTAAAATAATTTATAAAATAATTAAAAAATCATCACCCTCGTAATTACACAATATTTTAAATAAAAACCAAGAATATGCTCCTGCATCAGTAAAAACATAAAGTCTAATTTCAATATATAGGTTTTGTTACCCACCAAAATGGGTAACCCCATAGAATAAAAAAATTCTCTTGCATTTGATAGCCAGCTAGACATCCAACCAGCCAGTAACGCTTGACAACCATTATTTGATGATGATATGCCATGTGCCTCCACCATATGCATGAACGATATGCCTCTCCCCATCAAACATTTCCCACTTGGATGAAGGTGGGATACTATTGAAAAGGTACTTTTATCATTTTACAATTAGATGCTCATACTTGTTTTTTTTGGGCATTTAGTATGATAAATGGGTGGTATGGAAGATTGATTGATCTTAATTGTAAGTATGTTATCTCACCTTACTAGTGGGGAGGGAAGGGGGGGGGGGGTGTTGGGGGTTAATATTTAGCCCTAATCTAGTAGGACCTCCCTTGAGGCCTTGGTGTTATAAGAGGGGCACTACTTAGAAAACCTAGATTGAGATAGCATGTTTATTATTCCCTATGCCATACTTGACACTTTCCATCACACACTACAAGAACAAAATACCACATTCAGTCTTTGGGTCTAACTTTTCATTAGTTTTTTGGGATTTGGAATCCACATGTCCACATTCCTTTATTAGGGTTGAAAAACTATTTCCCTGGAGGCTGATCCAACTAAAAGAATTAAAAATAATATCATGCCCACAATAAAAGAAAAATAAGAAAATCAAAATGCAAAATATGGTTGGGACATAAGTTAGAAAGTGGGAAAAATTGTAGCATGAGCTCTACCCTCCTCATTATCCATACTACAGTTCCTTGAGAACATTATGGTCCTTCAAATAAAAAAGGAACCCTTGCATGTCATTGGGTGATGAACTGTCTCACCTTAATGGGTAATAAAAAATTATACATCATAAATAACAAAATCTAACCTTTGTGTTATGCATTGTAATACAAAGAAGTATCAAGAAAATGTAAAAGATTTACTAGAGGGGTGGAAAAAGTAGGTTGAGAAGGGTAACTCATGCCTCCATGCTCTCTCCCTCTTTTACATTCACACACTCAGTATGAGGACTCCCCATCAACTAGTCCATTTGACCATGGAACTTTTCCATGAAGCCTTCTCCTCTTCATTGTCACATAATTACACTAATACCAATTAATTGAGGGGTTGACCTTCGAAATGTCACTTCCCTTAGAGGGTTGGAAGCACCTAATAAGTTTGATCATTAGCCACCTATACCAAGGTAGGGAACACATTTATATTACTCGATCTAGTTATATATCGTAAGGTGATCCTTGTTTGAAGTATTAACATGTCCTTAACATTCAAGTTTGGTCCACTTAGATGCATACATGATCTTAGTCTCTGAATAATGGTTTCTTTCACTTGATTCCATTTTGTTTCTATCATGTGGTCAACAACAATCCATGCCTTGAGGGTACCCACTCTACATGTAACCAAGTTTTCCAAAGAGAAATATGGACTTATAAATTGCAACGTTGAGAGACAGAAGCCTCCTAACAACATGAGTAGATATTACATATCCCAGAGCACCTTCAGGACCTAGGACATTGGTCTACCTTGAACTAGCATTGAGGATTCTTCATTATGACACCACTCAACCCAGTGTGCCCTTGATCTGTAAATTTCCATGAATATTTTACTAGACAATTCATCACAACAAATTTGATAATATTATATTAAAAATATGAAATTATACACTATTACAGTTTTGTTAAATTTCTAGATATGTAGATATTACTGTAATTAGTTTATGCATGTGAATGGAAATTATGCAAAAAATAGAGAACATAAAAAATAAAAGATCACACACACATAAGACACAAGATATTCTTTGGGAAACCCTTTCATGAGAAAACCCATATAGAAGGTGAGGTTGGTCCACTCGCTTTCTCTATCTAGAAATATCATTGTAGGTACAAAGAAGTATGGCTTGTGGCCTATGGGCTGCTACAATTCACAAATCCTCTCTTTTGTCTCTACCTCCTATCCCTCTTGTCTATTTTTTCTTACCTATGGAACTAATTCATTCGAAATAATGGAATGCCTCTTCCTCTTAGTGACCCAGTTATAACACAACTCGATAGCCTATTAGTGGTTAATTTAAGGGCACATACATGCACACATATCAACAATGCCAACACAAAAGCAAATAAGATTTGATATGAAGTGATGTGAAAAGATGAGGAGATTACTATTCATAGTAAAATTCTGAGTGATTTTTCAACAATGATTATGTTTGTGAAAATTGAAGGATAATAAGTTATTATCAAATATGGTTCCATTTCTTAACCTTTTAAGGAATATTTTTAGAGCATAATTGATTATCAAATTTCATGAAAGAGATTTGATGACAAGATATGGTTGTCAAGCATTTCCCTCCCATTGAATGCAAAGTGCGAGACAAATTTCCATTAGGAAATCTATATATTAAATTTAAGAAAATTATTAGCTACATTGTTGAGTTCACAAACCAAATTACAAGTGACTTCAACCTTTTAGGAAAAACAAACAATTTGTATATGGGAGAGAATTAGGTGTGTTAACTTGGAGAATGGATTTTGAAGAAATCATATAAATAATATGGCTCTCAAATATAAATATTTATATAAATAAAAATTTTCTAAATGAATTTTTTTTGTTCATGCATACATATATTTATACCACGGAAAAAATTTCAAGTATTTCCTCATATTTCATAAATTATGCCCAACATAATAGTCACCCATGGCACAAGTACACGTAATCCTGAGGGACCCAATGGGATTCAACCTCAGGAACAATATCAATATGCTTTCAACGTTGTACAAGTCAAAGTGCTTGAATTAACCTTATAGGGAAACCTTTGGACACTTCCCCACATTTCACAAATGGTATCCTTATAAACATGTTGATATTGATTACAATGCTTAACATGATAGGAACATCAAGTGAGGCATACAACAAAAGCAAGCAACCTAAGGGATTGACCCAAATACCTCATACATGAATCTCATTGAGCAAGACGATTGAAATTTTAAGGCTCTCTCTCTCTCTCTCTCGATATATATATATATATATATATATATATATATATATATATATATATATATATATATATATATATCGATCGATCGAGAGAGAGAGAGAGAGAGAGAGAGAGAGAGAGAGAGAGAGAGAGAGAGAGAGAGAAATATCTCACAAGAAAATATAAGAGATGCTTATGCATATCCATGGACAACATATTTATTAAACTTATTAACATAGGCTAGTATGCCTAGCCCAAGGAGATACAAACCCAACATCTACTAATGTAGAACTAGCTAAGTACCTAGAAACATCAACAAAAATCAATTTAATTAACTCTTAAATCTATGTTTATCAATATATTTTTTTTCTTTTAATATATATTTCTATTTCTCTATCTATCCACATATAGACATATTAAATTTTTTTAAATATAAAATATTTAAAAGTAACTCAAAAATATATAAATTTTTTAAACATAATTTTAAACATTTTATTGAAACAAAATAAACATTGATCACTTCACAGAGGGAAAGCATTGAAAAAGTCACACATATAGAGTAAAGAAGTGAAAATGGATATTTACTTCATAAAATTCTCCTTTATATTGAATATGTCAAAACGATATCATTGATGTGAAATTTTTATTATTATTTAAAAGTAAACATGCTAAATGAATTTGATCAAGAATATGCATATAATTATCCAACAAAAAATGTTTTTACAAAACTAACCAATGAATAAGACAATGGCTATGCATTCTACTTATACCGCTTGAAATGTTAATCAATTTAACAAATATTACTTTTATTGAATGAATTGACAATGAATAGGTAATTATTGTAATATTTTATCACTAAGTGATGAGCCCTAGTATTGCAACAAGAATGTTGAAACTCCAAAGGCTACCAACTTAAATTATCAACTCGGGGTTTGTGAAAACTTAAGAGGTGTTGACACCAGATGTGTGAAATAAACTGTGTCATTATTTTGTTGATCTGATGTAATGGAGTGAATGTCATGAAATCAAAACCTAAACTAATTTCATAAATGGAAATGTTACTTTGTAAATAAATTAATCCTAGGAAAGAACAACAATTTGTAATTGAAATCCTAAAAGCATGAATTCAAATAAATAAGCCTAATATACTTTGTAAAGTGACATGTCCTAAGTGGTGTTTATTCTTCCCCAATCATGGATTTAGAGCCTAGGGCTCATGATTCAAGCCTAAGAGACAAAAACCAAGCTTTTGGAGCAAATATGGTCAAGTTTACACGCGCTACATGAGTGCTACATGTAAGACAAAATTGAGGTCTTATTTTGCTAGAGGAGATAAATCACCGAATGACCAAGTAAATAAAATTAAAATGGGATATGATCAATTTTTTTATTAATTAGGATGTCTTAGGACTCCATTCCAAGTGGAATCACTCCAAAATACCCTTGTTAACACGTGCTAAAAAATATCAGAAAATTACTACTCTAAAAACTGGAAATTCAAGAACTAATGAGCTAGTTAACCTATAAAATTCCTAAACTAATCAAGTTCAAATGAAATGGGGTAAAATTTTTTAGTAACTTAAATATCTTTATGAACCAATACACTTGGAATCAACTCAATTTAATCTCATTAACATGTTCTAAAAAATAGTATAAAATTACTACTTTTTTCTATAAGGGACTTCAAGAAATTCTAGATATGTGAACTAGTACCAATCCGAGTAGCTAAATGATGAATATGAATTTTAAAAGATATTAAAATGATGCATAATGTTTTTAAATCTATAAATTACCTTCAAAACAACTCACTTCAATCATTTAACCCAATCCTACAACAAAATAAGCATCAACACTAAATGTAGAAATAGGAAAAACTTGAATTAGAGATGCATGTGAATAAAAAGTAAAAAGAAGAAATCAAATTGTAAAAAAGGGCTTTGAGGCACATAGTATAGCCAAGCATAAGGATTCTCAGAGCCCTATGAAGGATACCGATATTTAGAAGCTAAAAATGACACCAAACTTCATTATTTGAATAAATCCAAGTACATCCCTGCTAGAAATAAAAGTGGAACTGCAAAAAAACAAGTTTCCTCCACAAGAAGACTAAGAAATGCATGCCCCTAGAAGAAAATTATAATTGGTACTTATAAAAATTGATGGGGAAACATAATCCTTGAAAGGATGAATATTTTCCCTCCAAAATACCCAAAATAGTGGATTTTGTTCCTAACAATAGGAATTTGCATTAAATGACAGAGAACACATTCCTATATTTTCTCAATCACTGGAGCTCCAAAATTTGTCAATGATTTCATGATATTTTGTGAATTCATTATCCAATCTTGATCCTCCTGTAGTAGGGATAAAATCCCTAGATTATCTCATCCAAATCTTATACTCTTCCCAATATTCTCACAATATTCTTCAAAAATAAATAATATTAGGCACATAATATGTAATTATCTCTAAACCTTCCTAAGAAAATATTAAATCTAAAAAAACATTATTAAGTGTAGAATGAGAGTTTTAATATAGCCTTCACGTGATTAAGAAAGGTTATATGGGCCTTAATTTATGTCTAATTTGGAGGCCCATCATACCCCCCCTACTTAAATTGGTGCTCATCTTCTGAGCAACCTATTCATCATCCTTTCCCTATGGTTCTTCACTTATGCTGGCATATTTCAATCTTTGTTTTTTAGTCCATGTGTTGCTCCTCCTACTGCTCTTCTTGCTACTCTTCTATTCGTATTTCTTCCCCTATCTTAGTTTCGCATGGAACTTCTAATGTAGGTTTAGGATGCTTCTTTCTCCTAGGCGATTCTTCAATTGTAATGGTTTCTTTATGATGGAAACACCTTGCTTTTGGTTTGTATTATTATTATTATTCCTATGACACTTATCCTTGTGAAAATAAGGATTTCCTAGCATCCATTACCCCATTACTAATGTCATTCTTATTTAATTCCAAGCCTCTTACTACTGATACAAATTCTTGGCCATGACACATCATACTATCCATCAAATTCTTAAGAACACCCTTAACTAACAATCCAGTTTCTCTTCATTAAATTATGGAACTAAAAACACTTTAAAAATATCTCTTTATTCTCACAGAGGAAGAAATTATGGTCAATAAACTAAAGTAAAATAAAGGAATGATGTGATGACCAAAATGGTGACTTGGATACCTTTCAACCTTAGAGAATTTACCATTTCTGTAGCATGTTCTTTGCAGCTCTGTTGTGTTTTTTTGTACCTTGTAGGAATTAATTAATTATTATCCAATACCCTAGTAGAATTTTTTTTCTCTTGCATCCTTATGTTAACTTTCTGTAGCAAATTTGTCCTTCCTGTAGCAGCTTTGTTCCTTCCTATAAAAAATATGTCCTTCCTGTAGCAAATTTGTTCTTCCTGTAGCAATTATGTTTTGCCTGTAGAAACTATGTTTTCTCCTGTAGAAACCAACCCGAATATTGTAGAAACTATTCCTTGCATGCCAAGGGGTGGTGGGTCTACATTTTTATTCTTTTATTTTTATTTTTCTATTGATTTTTTCCATTATTTTTTTTCAAAAAAAATCTCTTTCTTTTCATTGCATGAAAAATAAACTAAAAGTGCTTTGAGTTAACTACGTTGGACCCTAAATACCTTTTGAACTCTATGATAACATCCCAATTTCTTAAGTATTTTTTCACTTTTGTCTCATTTATCTCTGACAAGTGTGGTTGTCCTTTGGAGAAAAGTTAAGTGACTTGCTAGATAAGACTGAGGCCTCTTGCTATTAATTTTGGCTATAAAAGACCTTTCCTTATCACACTTTTAATGTTTTATTATGCTAGAATAGGTTTGAAGGGTGAGGTTAGAGATTTTCATACGCATGTATTACCATGAGTGTCCTTTTTTTGTGCACGATGTTGTTGTATTTGTGGAGTCTATATTTGATGATCTTGAAGCTGCATGTGATAATCTGTTGGAGTTCTTCTAGGTTTTCTTGTTGATGTTGTTTCTTTTCTCCTGATATTCTCTTAATGTGAGTGTTGTAGCTGATCATATGTTATTTGTAAACATAGGTAAGGTTGTTTTGCATGTCCTTTGAACTGGATTACACCTTGTCCGACGATGTTCCTGTGTGTGTGCAGGTGTTTATCTCATGTCTGGGTTTCATCTACTGGTGGAGTGCTTTTATGAGGGTGATGAGTCCCTTACTAGGTGTAGATATTTCTCCCTCATGTTGCTTAAGGTGGCTATATCTTCTGCTGTGTGGGTGAAAAAGGAATTTATGCTGAGTTTTGTTGTAACTGTATAGGTGGCTACAGGAGGAATCCTCTTCATGTAGAAGTCATTTAATTCCTCTTCAAGACCTCATTAATGCATGTGGGATTTATGGAAAGTTATAGGAGGTATAAGTACTCGTTTAAAATCATCAAGAGGTGGTGTAGGTGGTGAAAAGTTGATGAAAAATATTTTTCTGATTTTTTTCATGTAAGGGAGAGTGGAATTTGAAGATGAATTTTGGCTAGATGGAGTGGTTGGGTGATGGAAGTGGTGTTGGGGATTGTCTCTCAACCTTCCCTAAATAATAAATTACCTTTTGAACCCTTCCTCCAATCAGATTTGCCTCCTGTAGCATTTAAGGCTCCTCCTATAGCATTTCAGGATAATCTCTTGTAGCAGAATCATTTTATCCATATATTTCAAACAATAGACTGGATTGACCTGAAATGTTTTGAGAATTTTTCCATAATCCTTATGCACATATCCAAAAAATATCATGGCCAATGGATACATGAATATTTCAAAAAATAAAAAATGGTTGTAGGTGATGGTGTTAGAAAATTAAATATTACAGAGCAATGAAACACATAAAATATGCGGAAAATACAAGCACACAAAACACATAAAACCAGAGAGACACAGATATACGTGGTTCACCCAGTTTGGGCTACGTCCACCCCGAACAGCGAGTCCTTCCTTTATATTATCCAACAAAAATGAAGAGACAAAACCTACAGCAGATCCGCTGTAATATCCTCTGTTCTCTCTCACAGTCTCCCTCTCTATTTCTCACTCTGAGAATACACTCATAAATACACAGCCGCAATACAATGCCCTCATATATGCAAGGGGGTTGCCTTCTAGGGCAAAAAACCCTAATCTAAATTTAACTTTTATCGTCAGATCATTTTCCTAATGAACGGCCCAGATTGACTAGAAATTACTATACTTTTACAAGGCAATTTTACATCTGTTTTTAGCCGCCCCCCCCTGGACCCCCCACGGCAGCGATTAAATTTCGGGCGGCGTTGCCGCCCATTTTTAAGGTACAGGGGTCCAATGCTGTGATACAAAGTAAACAAGATAATCAGGCTCCACACCCAACAGATGGAGGTCAATTTATCGAAAAGTGTGCACTAGAATTTGCTAAGATTTCTTGAACATGTTACCATCATCCATATTCATCTCCCCATGAAACAACTTTCCCAATGGATGAAATTTTTTGAAGATATGATAAAAATAATTTTCTTCTCTCTGTATTTTGGCCTCCTGTAGCAAAACAAAACCCTCATGTAGAATTTTAGGACAACGAGGAAAATGAATTGGAAATGATTGGAAATGATGGGTGGATGTTTGAAATGGATAAGGGCGATGGATTGACATGACCTTGGTCCTGTTAGAGCACCTGAGAAAATGAGGAAAAAGCTCAAGTTTGAATTTCTTTGACTAGGGTTTTGATCAACTTTTCTTTTGGTAGATAACTTCTTGTTGTTTCTTGCAGAGGTCTGAGAGAACCTGCATTCACCAGAGAGAGATACATGGAGAATATATATATATATATATATATATATATATATATATATATATATATATATATATATATATATATATTCATTTTTTTTCTTTTAGGCCTACTAGCCGCCTCAATGGAGTTTTCATCTAGTAGGTATACCTAGGCGCCTCAAAGGATCATATTTTCATCTAGGATATTTTCTTTTTAACTTTTTCTTTTCCCACCCATTGACTGCATCATGGAGGTTTCAATCAATGAGCCAATATTAGGCACCTCAAAGGAGGTTTTCACCTGAGATTTTATTTTTTTCCTCTTATTTTTCTTTTTCATTTTTTATTTCTTTTTTCTACCCTTCTCTAATTGAAAAAATAAAATCTTTTTCAAGTATAGTAATACTTCCAATGGAGCCATGTGCACATTAAAATGACAGATAAAATCATGTGTAGGCTTGAAATATATTCCTTGACATGTACCTAAATGTGAGAGACCAATTGATTTGATTGAGATGAGATCAAGAATTTTTGAAGAAGAGTGTGTTTTTGCAACTTAATTTTTGTATGGAACAATATTTCAATATAGGTGTGATGACCCTGGTCCACTTGCTGATTTGGATCGTCCTACGTGTCTTGTTCTTCCAAGAAATTCAAATATTATTCTTTTTTCTAACTATTCTCTTTAACACATAGAGGATATGATGGAAAATATGAGGAAAATTTCTCAATCTCAGATTTTGATGTCTTCTCTTCATCAAGTGCAACCCATGATTCTTTGGTATTCTCATTTGAATCTTCTTTTTCTGAATGTTTTCCTTCAATGAAATCAAGAGATTCTATTTCTTGAAATACTCTCATTGAGTTGAAATTAATGCCATTTAGATTAAGAGGAGATGTTAGGAAGTGTTGTACCTCAACATTGTAAGTGGGTTGATATTCTTCCTTGTGTGGGTTTGGAAATGGTTGTACATGTAGTTGATTGGGAGCAGATCTATGAGATGGATGTGGTTGGGGTTGTGGTTGTGGTGGAGGTGGATGGTAGGGATAATATGGAGTTGGTTATGGAGGATATTGAGGAAAATATTTAGAATATTATAGATTCCTCCCATAAGGTTCTTTCCAACCTTATTACACAGATTGGTTTTGGGGTTTAGATGTCAAAGGATTCCAAGGAAAGGGTGTGTTCCAATTAATTTGAGATGGATGTGCATAACCTTGAAATTGTGAATTAGGATCTTGCATCATACCAGGTTGAATAGGATGCCATAGTCTTCTTGGAGCTACATACCATAGTTGCTTTAGCGATTGACTTTCTCCATTGTCATCTTGGTAAATTTTCTTCAACCTCAGCAATGATGGATTTAATATCATGTGATTCTGCATGGATAACACAAATACAACATCCTTTTTTTTCTCATTTTGCATTCTTAACATTTCTACGTGTTCACTTATATTGTTAAGAATTTTTGTTTTAAGGTTATCAAACAAATTTCCAAGTCCAGCTTGACTTACTGATATTGATTTACTTACTCTTCCCCTTCCCCTTGATATGCTCTTGCATGTTTCACAAATTTCTTCAAATGATAATTTGTATACATCACATATACTCATGAGATCAAGGAGATCAATAAACTCATCCTTAATTATTCTAAGTAAGATGGTTTTTAGTTTGTAAAATCCTGAATGATGAAAATTTTCCATCTTAACATTATACATAAATCTCTCTATTAGATCCTCAAGGCTCTCATCTTATTTATGATTCATTCTAAATATTTCTTCTTTAAGATCATGATCTTTATATTTTTCTAGAAATATATTTTTCATATCATTCCATTATCTTATAAATTTAGTCCCTAAACTCATGAACCATTTAAGAGCTCTTTCCTTCAAAGTTTCCAGAAACAATCTCAACTTTTGAATGTTTAGCAAGTAACCATAAGATCTACAAAGGATTTGAAATTCAAAGAGAAAGGCTTTCGGATCCTTTGACCTCATACCATGGAATTTGGGAGGGAAAGATGGAGGGATGTTCTTCATATGCGCACTGGAATCAACATCTTGAATGGGAAATCCAAGTGGGTATTTTTCATTGTCACCATCTCCATCCATTTCTTCTACCTCCTATGCCACCTCTTCTTCTTCGACCTAGAAAAGTGGATGGTGATGTGGATCTTACTACACCACGTGATCAAGTGGTTTTGGGGGGGTGGGGGGGGGGTTGGTGTTGGAGAAGTATTTTTTTGTTTTATAAAAAAAAATTAATCAGAGTATTAATGCAATGCAATTTTATGTTCTTGAAATGAAATATGCCTAATGCAATTTTTTTGTTTTTTCAAAAGTAAAAGAAATGAATTAATTATGGAATAAAACAATGTATAATTTGACACCTCCCTCGCAACAACGCCAAAAAGTGATGAGCCCCAGTATAGCAACAAGAATGTTGCAACTCCCAAGGCTACCAACTTAAAATATCAACTTGGGTTTTTTACAAAAATTATGAGGTGTCGACACTATATGTGAAACATACAATGTGTCATTATTTTTTTGATTTGATGTAATGTGTTTGAAACATAATTGCTAGAGGAGGTCCTGTTTTGCTACAGGAGGAGATAACTCACCAAATTACCAAGTAAATCAAACGAAAATGTGATGGGACAATTTTTTTTATTAAGTAAGATGTAATAGGACTCCATTACAAGTGGAATCACTCCAAAATACCCTAGTTAACATGTGCTAAAAAAATAACATAAAATTTCTACTCTAAAAAATGTAAATTCAAGAACTAATGAGCTAGTTAACCTATAAAATTCCTAACCTAATCAAGTGAAAATTCAATGGGGTAAATTTTGTTATTAACTTAAATATTTTTATGAACCAATACAATTGGAATCAAATCAATTGAATTTCATTAACATGTTCTAAAAAATAGCAGAAAATTACTAACTTTTTTCTACAAGGGACTTCCAGAAATTCTAGATTTGTCAGCTAGTACCGATCCAAGTATCTCAATGATGAATATTAATTTTAAAATCTATTATAAAGATACATCATGATTGTGAATTTTTAAATAACCTTCAAAATAACTCACTTCAATCATTTAAACCAATCCTACAACAAAATAAGCATCAATACTAAATGTAGGAATAGGAAAAACAAGAATTAGAGATGCATGTGAATAAGAAGTGAAAAGAAGAAATAAAATTGTAAAAAAGGGATTAGAGGATCCTAGGATGTCCAAGCCCAAGGATACTCAGATTCCTACGAAGGAGACCAATATTTAGAAGCTACAAATGACACCAAACTTCATTATTTGAATAAATCCAAGGACATCCCTGCTAGAAATTTAAGTGGAGCTGTAAAAAAACAATTTTCCTCCACAAGAAGACTAAGAAATGCATGCCCCTAGAGGAAAATTTGAAATGGTACTTATAAAAATTTATGGGTAATCATTCTCATTGAAAGGTGTAAGATTTCCCCTCTAAAATTTCTCAAATAGTAGATCTGGTTCCTAACACTAGGAATTTTCATTAAATGACAGGGAACATTTTCCTATATTTTCTCAATTACTGGAGCTCTATAAATTTTCAATGATTTCATGATATTTTTTAAATTTATTATCCAATATTGATCCTCCTACAGGAGGGAGCAAGTCCCTTGATTATATCCTCCTTCAAATCTTCATAATCTCCCCAATATTCTCACAATATTCTTAAAAAATAAATAACATTAGGCACATAATATGCAATTATATCTAAACCTTCCTACGTACATATTAAAGCTAAAAAAACATTATTAAGTGTATAATGAGAGGTTTAATATATCTTTCATATGCCTAACAAAGGTTAGATGGGCCTTAATTTGTGTCTAATTTGGAGGTCTGTCACTAAGCCCCACCTCTTTTGGTTGGGGTGATATTTTAGATAGCTATTTATAATTAGAAACATGATACATATTTATCAATTTACAAACAAATATAGTAGTAATAATATTATTGATGCTTTTGCACAACGCACATGTTTTTATAGTCAAATAATTCATAACTTCTTCCAATTATGGAATTTTTTTTGACATCCAAGGTACCATCACATTACTTTTGTGTACCATTTTTTACCCCAAAAAATTAGAAATTGAAATTCTTTTGTAAATCATATTTATTACAAAGTGAAAATTTAATAACTAAGAGAGTTCTTAATTTATTTAAAATTTTAGCAAGAGAAAATCACCCACTTAATATTAAAAAATTAAAATTAAAAATAAAAAATATTTAAAATTAAAATTAAAATTAATTTTACTAATAAAAGTAAATTGTCATGTTAAACTTTTTCATGCTTCTACATACAACAAATCTAATGATACTCAAATGCATCCTAAACTCCAACAATTGTAGATATTTTCTTACACCAGGGCATTATCACATTAGTTTTATAGATCATATATTACACCCCCATCTTACACCACCACTCTCCTCTACAAAAAATAAAAAATTGTAAATTGTTTTATTACAAAATGAAAATTCAATGACAACTAGAGTTACAATTTTCTCTTGACTTGAGCAAGAATATATCAGCAACATTCCCCCCCTATATGTTAATTTGGTAACTCAATGACAAATTCCAACCATGGGACGAGATTCCTCTTTTCGAGAGGACTAATTTTGACTATTGAAGTGCTCAATTTGGACAAGAGAATGTGTATTTTTGAATTAAAGCCCATATGTGCATATTTGATTAGATCGGCCCTAAAGAAAATTGGACACCATTGGAAGCATATAAATATAAGTAACCTAAACCTCATTTGGACATGATGACGAATCATTCGTCTATTTTCTTCTTTGGTTTTGGCTAACACTGGTCTGAGGCAGTTCATGAATATTGGCTTGCATAGGCCCGAAATTGTAGGGTACGAAGCTCACACACGCATTTAGAGTTTTGTGTCACAACTGTAGGCTTGTCACAAGAATATTTTGGATATAACCATAGGCATGTAGGCCTATGTGTGCACTTGAAGGGTTTCAACTACACACATGAATCTCTCTGTGTGGTTGAGACCTAGGGTTTGAATTCTAATTTGACCACAAAGTTCGAAAGTTGATCGTAGACAATGAAAATTGATCGTAGACTTATGAATACGAGTTTCTGATTATTAGCATTGTTGGGTTCATCTCATGGATATTGTTTAGTTGATTTTTTTGGATAGGTTTATGGATAAATATATCGATCATTGTACTCTTTTTTTTCTGAATCATTCAATGACAATCTAATAAAAAGAATAATTTGAAAGGGTTTTCCCTATGTCTCTGACCAATATTGGTGTCTCTATGTGTGAATGTTTTTCTTCTATTGTTCCTTGATGTTCCTCTGCATTTATAATGATTTTGTTATTTCTATATAATTGCATATGATGTTGAATAATGTTATAAATATGAATAATTATATGATGCTATGGTGTGAATTTAATATTAAAATGAATAAATGAATTATCTAAAGTAAAGAAAAATACAGCCCTAGAAAATTTAACATGGTACTAGAACCGGGCTGAAGAAAAGTCATTGAAGATCACCCCTATGAAGATACCTTTGGTGGAAGAAAGATAATATGGTGGAGTCCTAAAATAATTCTAGGGTTTGAAGGAAACCCTAAGTAATTTGTGTATTAGGGTTTGATGAATATTATGAGGTTAGGGTTTGGTAGAAACCCTGGATTATAACAAATATTTGAGATATGCAATATAGAAACCCTAACATGATTAGTGTTAAGATGTTTAAGCATTTGCGACAGGTTTTGATGTAGCCCTATATGGGATAGTCTCAATTAGACCTTGGTTATTGATTAATTTGGTTGAAATATGAAGGAGAAAATGTTATATGGTCAATGGACAATCACGACTCTTGAAGGTTGGTTTAAGAGGGAGATGATCACCTGTCATTGAAGATAAGTAATTTTTTATTTATGTTACTCCTTTATGTATTTAATTTTATATTTGTTGATTTGATCATTGACTATACTTCCTGCATATATATTTGAGTATATGGATATTTATAACCTCTTGATGAGATGCGATAAGAAGATCACTCTTGAAGATCATCTGAGGTGCAGGAAAATATGGCCAGTATAGGAAGAGAGGAGATATTGCTAGAAAGGAGGCACATAATGAATATTTAACAAATTTCTCTAGCTACCAATGTCAAATAAGAATGTGCACATGTATTTGAATACTACAAGGTATGTTGGGTGCATTTTTTCAATTTTACGTTTCAGCTGCAATATTGGATTGTTGGTAATATGATGCAATATGTTGTCCTTGATGGCAACCTACTTGATGAAGTTTTCCTTGATGGAAACCTACTTGATGAATTTCCTTTTGATAAGAAACCTATGTATTAAATATGTACAAATGATGTATCTACATGTCAGTGCAGAAGTGACAGAGATAGGTAATCCAGTTAGGATCAGAGAAATGATAAATATAATATGTCACAATGTATACGCAGGCTTGATCAAGGCAACCCGCGTACATACACTACTTGTTATATGGGAAACCCATGTATATGTAGTGTCCCTTCTTGTTGAGATAGCTTTGGTGACACTTAGAGATGGTGATTTTGATATAATGATATAATATTTGCATGACAGACTTATGTACATGCTTATATGCTATAGACCTGGTTTGTGTCACTTGGTTGTTGTTTTCTTATGATAATATCTATGGTTGCATGTATAAGAATTGATTTTGGTTAACAGCATATTAGCGATGTTTTATCTTTAGGTATCCTATTTTGGACATAGGTGTATGACATGAATGGTGATTCAGGATTGAGACACAATTCCATGGATAATCATGGTTATGTGGAACATATGGTTAATTATGATTTATGGATGATACATGATTTGTATGATTATATGTGTGTAATCTCGTACTAAGCATGATGTGGCAGGGGAATTAGTCATTGCCAACAAGGATACTCCAGTTATAAATTATTGCGGAAGTCATTTCTCCAAAACCAAAATGACTGTGGAAGTCATGCACAATCTTTGGTAAAATGTAAATAAATTAATTATGAAATTCATTTGATTTATTTGATCTATGAGATTGTGATGTGTGCAGGTCTTGGAAGAAGACCTTACCAACGAACCATTAGATGGGTATGAGCTCACAATTACTACCTTAATGTGAAGCGCGAAGTTTCGAAGAAGAGTAGATGAAAAGCCATAAAAGGATTAGGGTGTGGAATCCTAAATCCATGAAATATAAAGACATGGAGTCTTGGATCTATAATGAAATGTTTGGGGCATGGAGTCTTGAATATTTAAAAATATTAAGGTGTGGAATCTTGGATCTTTAGAGTAGATCAGGGCACGGAGTCCTCAATCTACTAAGGCACTGTAATGTCCCAAAAGGGAGAATGCAGTAATACTTAAACACAATATAAGAACTGCAGCAAGATAAAAAATAAATCTTAAGACAACATAAGAATTTACAGAGAAGTTGAGCCATTTTATTATATGGAGATGATTCAGTTACACAATGTACAAGAATATAAGGAGATCTAGCCAAAAAGTTGGTATAGAATCACCCAGAAAACATGCTACAACAGGTACAACGTAACTGGAGAGGCACTAAAGCAAATACTGCATTCTCCCTTCAGTAGAATATGAACATATAGCTGCAGGCTGAAAATTAAAATTAGTATATACTCACAAATAGAGCTCATATGGTGCCAAGATTCAAGATCTGGCCAAAGTGATGGATTCCCAAGATAACCCAGAAAGGATTTTTCGGATCTACAACTTTGGAAAATCACCTCCCTGGGATTTGATCCTTGATTTGCTGGGAAATACATATCTGAAGCTAGATCTAAAAGATAGATGGCTGAAATATGTCAAAAGATCAGATCTGAGCTTGAAGGTCTTATCCCTTCTTCAGATATACAAGCTAGAAGCTCTAGATCTAGCTTCTCAATCCTCCAATGATGATTGCAGTCGTTGCAACACAACTGCCAACAGAAACTACACTGTGAGGGAAAGAGAGGCCTTCTGCCTATTGAAATATGCTACAATAAACTCCAGGCTGATGGTAAGACTGATGGAAATGTGAGGGAATGATCCCTCACAGGATTACTAGCTGAAATGCTAGTAACTTCCTTCCTCCTTTTGGATCTGCAAAATGGACAGTGTAATTCCTGAAGGAAATACTGCTACTAGGAGGTCAATAAATTTTGGCCTAATGCCAGATCTGTAATGAAGCTCTGGGAAGCTGATATTTAAGCCCAAGGTGATAGGAATAAACCCACACTAGTTCTCTAGCTGAATTACTGAAGACAAATTCCTCCTTCCAAACTGATCTTCAGAAATCTGCAATTTCTGAATATGGATGTTCTGCAGAAAGTAGGAAAAAGAGATGTGGCACTTAAATCCAGATGTAGAATGAAGTACAAGACTCTTTCTAGAGATGCTCTAAGAAAGAGGTGGGATTCCTGACCAGGAACACCCTGTGCTAAATAACACTTGCAATCACTGCTAAACAACCCGAGAAAGCAATGAAATGTCACATGACAATTCCAGATATGAAAAGATCTTTACATCAAGAATAATCAACATGCCCTCATCCTTTCATTCATCTTCTTTATATAATATTTTAGCCTTCCCAAGTCTTGGCCCTCATCTAGACTGCGTAGTGTATGTGGACAAGATCCTCCAAGTTTGACTGCGCTGTTTGACCAAATCAACCATCATGTCTAGATGCAATGTACACCCTCTCCATCAAGTGTGCTTTGTTCGCACATCATCCTCCATCACTTTATCATGAATGTATCATGATCTTTTGTTTGACATCTTCAAGATCTTAGTTGACTGTGTCAATCTATCTCATTAATGAGACAGGTTCTCCAATTTCATTCACATTAGTAGTTGCTAAACTACCTTATTATGTAGATCTAGGCTTAATTAATCCACATTCACACACACAAAAGTGGATATTTATTCATATTGAGGATTGTGGGTCCCTCCACCCTTTTATTTACTTAATGCATTAATAAAATCAAGGACTCTAATATTCCAAATATGATGTGGAAATTTGGGAATATTACAGTCCCCCCCGGAAAAAAATTTCTTGTCCTCAAGCAACTCCAAAAGTAGATTTAAATCCATTTCCCCTCCAAATGGCATCCACATAAGGAAGGCTTCCTCCATTTGCTGCAATGGGTTATGCGCGTTTGGTTCCAAAGTTGTCTTTTAAAAAACATAAATAATGACCTCTAACTGTATGGTTAAATGTCCTCCTTCCATCATGAAGTACCAAGTGACAACCATATGATGTCCAACATTATCATCAATACATGAGGTGCATAAAATAAGGTGGTTCTCTTCACAAAGGAAAAGTTCAATCACACAATACATCTCCCCATCCCATGTTTTATGAATTTGATTGAGCATTGATATGTTCTCATACTTAGCCCTGTTGGCCTTGTTGGATCCAAGCATCATTCCAATGTTATGCAAAAGAAGAAGGAAAGGAGCTATATGGGTAGAAAAATATGTCAAACCATATTCTCCTAATAGTAACCACCGGAGTAAGGCCCTTTGCTGCCATCCTCCATCTCTTCCATGTAAGATGGACAAGCCAAACTCCCTCAAAAGCAACCAAAGCAACAAGAGATCTTGTTGCTTTCTATCCTCCTCATGTGCATCATGAAGAAAAAACATACTAATGGAAATATGGAATGTCACATCAGCCCAATACAAAGAAACATCATCAATGCACATCATGAGAGCATCATGCCAAGCTTTACCCAATACAAAACACATAGACATAGGAGATGTCATGTGGTGGCCAATCTCTCTCAAGTGAAACCAAAATGAACATGCCTTCTTTTGCTGCATTCTATAATCGATACAGAAGGCATGAATCCGAAAAATATGAGCTATTGGGTGGTAACCATACTCACCCAAAAGTAGCCAGCATAGCCATGCCTCCTTCATTTCATAAGTGTTCCTCAAGGCATGGATCAAAGAAATAGGAGCCTTTGGGTAGTGACAAGAATCTCCCAAGGGAAACCAACGTAACCAAGCTTGCTGGCCCATATCATAAATCTGCAAGTGGTCATGCAACCCCTTGCTTATCATCCTCACCCCACTCACCCCAATATGAAATATGAGTGACGTGCTACATAATCATGGTATCCTCCCTTTGTAGAATACCATCTTCCCCAAAATGATGAATAACTTTGCACTCCATGAAATGTTGAAGTGCACCTCCAATGAGATCTCCTAATGAGATTCTCTTTTTACCAAAGGCCCTTCAATACCAATGAAGTCTTGGATCTGCTGTAGGTAGAAGTTTCTGTTTGAGTCGTGAGATGCTCATTGAGAAATGGCCATCTAGAAAGGAGAAAAGGTTTCTCATCTCAAGATGTCTACCATTTATCATCTTTACCTCCATTGCTTCATGAGTGAATCTACCTTCAGAATGCTCCAAGAATGATGGGACCTCCTCATATTCATAGCTAATAAGTGACATGACTATAGCTTTGTGTGATAATATAGGTGTTGTCTCAAAGCAAGGCACAACATTGATCTCATAACCAGTTATTGTACATAGGATTATGCTCATCCCATTTTCTGAAACTCTACACTTCAACTCAAAGGGTTGAATGTAGCTCAACAATGATGAAATGGGATAGTTCTTAACCTCCTCCTTGATTAGATGAAGGGTCCTCTGTAATGTGATATGTTGTTGCTTCAAATCAGCACTATGTTCTATCCATTGGTTATGCATTGGCCCTGATGGCATGTCCCCACAAGTTTCAATAAGATCTACTGAAACAATAGGTGATGAATGTGTATGCATACCTTGGATCAACTGATATGTGGGAACCTCTTGACATAACACAAGAGTTCCTTCAACCAGGGAAATAGTGCCTCCAACTGCCAGTAAGAGTGATGGTTGCTCTTCTCCAAGTGTACCAACGCTGGAATCTTCCTCCTTTCCCTCATGCATCTCCTGAATCATGCATGGGACTCTATATGTCAAGAGCTCAAGAGTATCTTGAAAATATGCAAGTGTCTCTTCTCCGGATGCAAGTAATTCTACAGCTGGTGGTGAATGTAGTGACTTCTTGTCCAAAGTGACAAGATTGACATCCTCCTCCTTAGGAAATGTCACTTTGTGACACATCTCTGGTTTTCTCTCATCAAATTCCTTCCTCAACTTGTGAAAGAAGTCAGAATATTTAGTCACCTTTGCATGCTCCATGTGACCAAACCACCAATCATTGGCATCATCTAAAAGATGAAGTGCTGCAATTTGAACAACCTCTTCTTCAGCTACAGGATGTAGTCTGAAAAATGCATCTAACTCTCTCCTCCAAGCCTTAACATTTCTTAAGAAGGATCCATCAAATGTAGGCAAATAGAATCTATTATGCCTCTTCCTTCTATTGCTGCTATAGGATCCTCTTTTTTCTTTGTTTTTGAATAATTGTTGGAGAGTTAGCTTCTCCTTGAATGCTCTAGATTGTGCTTTGTACTCTTCAAGATATAGACTGAGAGTCTCATGAGTCTCAAGTGTTCTTCTTTCTTCATTTCTACACCTCTCACCTTCTCCAAATAAAGTGGGCATAGTGGACCTATGAGGACATCTATGATTCTTTGGTTTTCTTCTTTGCTGATAGGAAGTGCTTGGACCTTCCTTATCACATCTTCTTCTTGGATCTTCTTCTTGCCTTTCCTCTTTCATTTAATTGACCTACTTGGGGAGATCTTGCATAGATCTACAAAAATGAGTGGAGAATGTTCTTCCTCCATGATAGATCTCATCTATTTTATTCTTCTTTTGATGTAAAAGATGAAGTGTCCACAAGATGAGCCAAAGATCATGCTCTGAAACCACTGTAATATCCCAAAAGGGAGAATGCAGCAATACTTAAACACAATATAAGAACTTGCGCAAGATAAAAAATAAATCTTAAGACAACATCAGAATTTACAAAGAAGCTGATCCATTTTATTATATGGAGATGATTCAGTTACACAATGTACAATAATATAAGGAGATCTAGCCAAAAAGTTGGTCTAGAATCACCCGGAAAACATGCTACAATAGGTACAACGTAACTGGAGTGGCACTGAAGAAAATAATGCGTTATCCCTTCAGCAAGATATGAACATATAGCTACAGACTGAAAAGGAAAATGTAGATCTACTCAAAACTGGAGCTCAGATGATGCCAAGATTCAAGATCTGGCCAAAGTGATGGATTCCCAAGATAACCTAGAAAGGATTTTCTAGATATACAACTTTGGAAAATCACCTCCCTGGGATTTGATCCTTGATCTGCTGGGAAATACAGATATGAAGCTAGATCTAAAATATAGATGGCTGAAATATGTCACAAGATCAGATCTAAGCTTGAAGGTCTGATCCCTTCTTCAGATCTACAAGCTAGAAGCTCTAGATCTAGCTTCTCAATCCTCCAATGATAATTGCAGTTGCTGCAACACAACTGCCAACAGAAATTGCACTGTGAGGGAAAGAGAGGCCTTCTTCCTATTGAAATATGCTGCAATAAACTCCAAGCTGATGGTAAGATTGATGGAAATGTGATGGAATGATCCCTCACAGGATTACTAGTTGAAATGCTAGTAACTTCCTTCCTCCTTTTGGATATGCAAAATGGAGAGCATAATTCCTGAAGGAAATACTGTTGCTAGGAGGTCAATAACATTTTTCCTGATGCCAGATCTGCAATGAGGCTCTGGGAAGTTTACCTTTAAGCCCAAAGTGATAGGAATAAACCCACACCAGTTCTCCAGCTGAAGCACTAAAGACAACTTCCTCCTTCCAAATTGATCTTCAGAAATTTGCAATTTCCGAATATGGATGTTCTACAGAAAGTAGGAAAAAGAGATGTGGCACTTAAAGCCATATGTAGAATGAAGTACAAGACTCTTTCTAGATATTCTCTAAGAAAGAGGTAGGATTCCCGACCAGGAATACCCTGTGCTAAACAACACTTGCAATCTCTGCTAAACAACCCGAGAAAGCAATGGAATGTCACATGACAATTCCAAATCTGAAAATATCTTTACATCAAGAATAATCAGCATGCCCTCATCCTTGCCTTCATCTTCTTTATATAATATTTGAGCCTTCCCAAGTCTTGGCCCTCATCTAGACTGCGCAGTGTATGTGGACAAGATCCTCCAAGTTTGACTACGCTGTTTGAACAAATCAACCATCATGTCTAGGTGCAATGTACACCCTCTCCATCAAGTGTGCTTTGTTTGCACATCATCCTCCATCACTTTATCATGAATGTCTCATGATATTTTGTTTGACATCTTCAAGATCTTAGTTGACTGAATCAACCTTCAGTTTGATCTCTTCAAGATCTTAGTTGACTGTGTCAACCTCCATGATCTATCTCATTAATGAGACAGGTTCTCCAATTTCATTCACATTATTAGTAGCTCAACTACCTTATTATGTAGATCTAGGCTTAATTAATCCACATTCACACACACAAAAGTGGATATTTATTCATATTGAGGATTGTGGTTCCCTCCACCCTTTTATTTACTTAATTCATTAAGAAAATCAAGGACTCTAATATTCCAAATATGATGTGGAAATTTGGGAATATTACAGGCACAGAGATGCAGACAATAGTGGTGTGGAATCCCTATTATCTGGAAGAAAAATACCACTCATGGACAACTCACAGATGAGTTTCCTTAATAAAATCTCATTCCTAACAATTTTGGAGTGACTTTCTAAAAATAGAAAGTCATGTCTACCATTTCAAGTATGACTTTCCAAAAATAGTAAATCACGTCCAATCAATGGGTAATCAAGTATAATTGAAGGAAAATCACTTATTTTATGATTAATCAATCGTAATAGTTTAATCTCGACTTAATACTCAATATTATTAATATTAATATTATATTTTATGATACTATGCTATTATTATTAAAAGAGAATTATATCTCATCAATCACTTCAGACCTCTCTCCGTTATGATTCTCATGGCTCTATGTAACTCTCTCTTTCTATCTCTCTTTTAATAATACATTACACTATTTTATGCATATTCCTCTTACACTCATTAAAGACATGTCATAAAATATTCCTCTTACACTCTCTTTAATGCATATGTTACACTCTCCTTAACTAAGGCATGCATACCTCTCCTTAATGGCATGAGTTACACTCATCTAAATGGAATACAAGGAATGCATATTTGTTGGAGCATGGTCTCCTACAAGATGCGAAACTGGTTTGATTTTGTATATTTTTTATTATATATAGTCTAGCACAGGGGTTTTGGGGTGGTTCAAAGCCCCGAAAACATTGTAATGGGTCAAAGGGTATACCTAGAAGTCCGCAAACCATGGTTTGCAGACCATAGGAAAGATTAGGCTAGATTGTTATAAATAAGGGGACATTTTGAATTGTAAGGAAAGAAGATGATGAGCTCTTGATACGAATTGTGGCTTAGTAGATCTGTTTTGTTTTTTGGGGAAAGGACTCCTGCTGGCTGTGTGCGCAGAGATCCCAAGTCCTGCTGTGTGCGGACCCTGTCACTGTGTGCGTAGGTTGGATTTGGGTATTGTAAGAAGGAACTGAAGGATTAATGAAAGAGAAAGGTTGTTGAGTAGATGAATGTATTTGTGCTATTGGTGAAAATCTTTGATAGCTTTTGTGTTATGATTATTCTGTGTTAAGCTGTGAAATTATTGTGTTAAGTGTTTCTTCTGCATCTGGTTCTGTTCTGTTATGTTTTATGAGAATAATTGTAATGCTACACTACCATTTTAGAAGTATATGATTTGTTGAGTACAGTAAGTATAGTTGACCTTGTGCACGTAGATGCGAAGGAGATCTATAGATCTAGTTCTGAGATAGGTGATCTAGTCATTATAAATCTGGATGCAGCTCTGCTTGGCTTACCTATCCTCTCTCAGGGTGAAGAAACCTGGTTCTAGCACCCACCCATACTGCTTCGGGTGAGACTTTGAACTACGCAAGCAGGTCACTGCTGAAAGGGCCAGTAGTATAGGGGTTTGTTGGCAAACCTTAACCTCTGAACCTGGGTCAGGCCCCTCGAGCCAACAAATGGTTCCATTGCCAGGACCGGGAACATTTTGAGAGGGATCGAGTAATGCCAAGAAAAGTATTGAAGGCTTGAGAAGGAAGAAGAGTAGGTACGGTTGAATGATCTCCAATTTGTATCAAAGTACAATGTGGAGTAGTAAGTACTATCAAACCAATCGCAAAGGGGATAGATCTGTCTATAGCCCGGTAGAACGAACAGCTGCGCAAAACCCATCAGCTACACTGCCTTCAGGACAACGTAAGGGTAAAACCTTGTCTGAAAAACCGCTAGAAGAAGATACGGCGACGCACTTGAATTTACCCACCTTCAAAGGTGCGGGAGATGAGGACATGGATCGATTTTGGTTTGTTGCAGACTTGGTATGGACTGTGCAAAATGTGGCAAGTGATACTGTGAAGAGGGCGCAGTTATCCCTAGCCTTCAAAGGAAGAGCTCTAGACTGGTATATGCAATACATATCTCAAAATGGAAGCGCATCTATTCAAGATATTAAGGACGCTCCGAAACAACAATTCTAAAAGCCTAAGTCCTATTCACAGATCGTAGCAGACGTGAAATATTTCAAGCAAGGAATGACTGAGTATGTATGGGAAGTTGATCAACGCCTCAAGAAAGTTATCAGAGAAGGAGAATTTAAGTATGACGACAGACAGCATACAGAGTGATTCATCGCTATGTTGCTACCTCACCTGCGCGTACCTATGGGTCACCAGAATTTCGAATCACAGGACAAAGTTTTGGAAACTGCTATGAAACTAGAAGCTACGCCTAGGGAAGATACTCCATTAAGAGTACAGCAAATTCAGGAGCAGCTCAAGGCAATGCACATGGAGATTCAAGACCTACGAAAGGAATAAGGGAGTGAAGCTAGCGCAGATCTATGGTGCATATGATGTCGAGTATCAGGACATACGAAGGATCTGTGCCCGCTGCTGAAAGACTACCTGCAAACAGGAGAACCTAGTCTGATGCGCCCTAGATCAGGCGAAGGACCCAGCCCAGTATGACTAGGCCCAAGCAGACCTGCGTTATGGTGCGAGGATTGTCACATAGCAGGGCTGCATGATACAAACCACTACCCCTGTCTAGGCGCATACGTCCTAGAGCGGAAGCAACAATGGTGCCAGTTCTGTCGATTAGTAGGGCATGATGAGAAGAACTGTCGAACCTATGATCTAATGATAGATCGGGGGAACTTGTATAGGGTACAGTCAGACCCCGCGTCACCAAAAACCCCCACAGGCATGGGCGACTCCCCCTCCAGAAGCAAGGGAGGAGGCCAAAGTGGAAGTGCAGGTCGGGGCCGGGGGTAATTGATTTTCTATAACTATGGAGACATAGGGCACTTTGCGAGGGATTTTCCGTACCCTACAAGACAATCCTGTAGTTACTGCATAAAGTTGGACCATACGCTTGAAGACTATCCAGTATTGATAGCAAAAATATAGGAGAAACAGCTACCACCTACACAGAATGTGCAGAGGGTTAAGACTGAGATGTGGGATAAGGATCCAAGCATAAATGTTGTTACGCATAGTGGATTGGCTACTAGAGGGACTGGGGAGAAGGTTGAAACTGAACCTTTGATCCGCAAGGCAGTTAGAAAACAAGAACGGTTGGACATAGAAAAATAAAGAGAAACGCTTATAGCATTTCGCAGGGACTTTATCGAGATAGAGGCATCTACATCCCTACTCCCTGTGAACCTTAAGGCAGATGAGGAGGTCAAACCTTTCTTGCAACATGCCCTACCATGTCCCCCAATATTAAGGATGTGCACAAACTATACAGATATAAGAAACACACTAGGAGGGAGATGCGGCTAACAGCGCAGATCGACGATTACGAGATGGACTGGGTTATTTTGGACCTCGGATCAAATGCCAATGTATTACCTAAAAAAACTTGGCAACGAATGGGTGAACCAAAGTTGGAATGGTCCACTATCCAGCTATGCATGGATAATCAATAGAAGATCGTACCTTTAGGGAGGCCATCAGGGATTATGGTAGATATCGCAGGGGTTAAGGTCTGGGTTGACTTTGAAGTCATTCATATTGTAGAATATGCAGACCCCTACCCTGCGCTACTAGGATTGGATTGGGCCATCGACATGGGTGGTATTATTAACTTAAAAAAGAGAGGCATGGTGTTCTAAAATAACGATACAAGGGTGATAGTACCATTAGACCCTGCAGAAGGTAAACGCTACACTAAACCAGTACCCAAGGAGGAAGATGTGGACTATATCTATAAGTTAACTGCGCGGGACGTGGTCAACCCAACAATGGATGAAGTACTTTGCGGGGAGGAGGATAATGAATGCTTATGTGATCCCAATGAGGAGATAGATAATTGGTAGAATTGGTTACATGATGTCTCTATGCTGCGTTGTCTTCATGTCACAAAATACTTTCACTGCATCTCCTCAGAGGTAAGGGACCTACCTTACTTTGAAGGCTCGGGTAATGTTAAGGAATTCTTATGAGTATTCGAAGTCGTAGTCCCAAGGGAACAAAGGCTATGGGCCTTTAAGCTAGCCATGAGTAAGAAACCTACACAATGGTGGGACACCCAGAAGGAAGCATTCCAGGATTGGGAAGAGTGTCGTGTTATGTTGATCCTGTGCTTCGAAGGACCAGTAGCTCTATAGAATACTGACACGATGGCATGGAGTAAATCGCACTTGTATATGGCACCTGAACTACCCACGTGGGACCTGAAGGAGCCAAGAATAATCGACTGTTGTGGCCTAACCCCAGAAGAAGGTCAGGCTGACCCACGAGCTACTTCCAAATCAGGGCTGCGCACAGGGCACCAAACTGATTTGGCCACGAGCAAGTAGCACTAAAATACACTCTACACCATCTACTGGTACAAAAAGCAGAGCTTTCATTTGTCCGGAAACCACGACAACAAAAATATAGCTATGGTTAACCCTTGGCCACGTAGGTTATTATAGGAGGTTCGTTCGGAAATATGCTCTGACTATAGCCCCTCTTAAAACCTCACTTACACTGACGATAAGGTTCTCTTGGGATAATGAATGTCAAGAAAATTTGTCGTTGGTTATAAGTTACCTAGGAAGCAAGCCTGTGTTGGAGGAGGATGCATAGAAGATGTAGATGATTGACCCTAGCGTAGCAGATAGGCCAAGCACACAGGGGATGCGAAAACTATCCGTTGGAATGGTGATAATTGGTAAAAAGAAAAAGTTACCGTTAAAAGGAGCAGCCTCCAGGAATTTAATGAAGCAACTTTTGGGGATTGTTCACCGTTCCTGGGGGATACATCTCAGATAAAGTTTACCTTACCGTTGCATGATTGTGAGTATTATTGAAGGAGCAGGATAGTTCAGCCAGAGGTTTCGTCTCACTTGCATAGCTTGCACTCATCATTCTTCTCATAGAAGAACTTGAGCAATCAGATTTCCTATATCTGCACTATCCCTCTCATGTCTGGTCAACCTACTCCGTGTGATAGTAGTCACCCAGGGCTGGGATTCATCTTTTGCACAAGGATGATGACCACTAACCCTGCTGAACCTTCAGCCCCGACAGGGCTTGACGTTGAGGAGATAATGGAAGTTGAGTCTGAACTGGAAGAAGTTCTCTCTACGCCGATCCCAAGGAAAGGAAAAGAGAAAGCAAAAGGCTCAGGAAAAGCCCCAAAATTTGCGAAATGGGACACCGAGAAGCCTAGGACTTCTTCGAGGCACGCCAAGTCCCTGCCGACATCACCTCTGGATCAAGATGTGTAGGAAGGTGCTCTGCCTACTAATCCGATCAATTGGTTACCTCCCTTCATTCGCCCACATAGAAAATCCACGTGAACGCCAAAAAACTTGGATGGATTGGTCAGCTATCTGCAAACCCCCCTAACCCCGAGAGAATTCCCTGTCCTCAATGATCCTTGTGGAAGACTCCATGAGGTCAAGTTTGATTATCACAACTTGGCAGACTCTGAACCCTCCCTGAGTTAGCCCCCGCATTTTACTTCTATACGATCCATGAAAATGATGGAGTCATGGTGGTTCCTCAGCGCTGGGTATGTGGCTTGGCTAGGTTTGGACTCTTGAATCTGCTTCAGATGCCCCATTTTTGCCATTACAACGTCACAGATCAGTTGGCTCACCAGTTTCTCACCCTAATTCACGATGGTTGCTTATGGATTCGGGACAGAGTCCCTATTAATGTTGTGTTGATCCACAAGATTATAAGCCTTCCTATGCAAGGGTCGCACCCTCTGGAGAAGGTAGGCAAGAAGTACAATGCAGCTATCGCTACATTTGTACAGAAGACCTACATGCAAGGGTCGCTTTGTGATCTAGACTATTAATGATCTTGCTACACAGATGGGTACTAGGCTCTTAGCCTATAAGCTAATGAGGAAGTGCTAGGTTGCGACCGTCCCTGCCTATGTTATTCAGTTAGCTAGCCGGTGTGCGAAGGGAGTCTCTTTAAATTGGGCTCAATATTTATGCGATGAGTTTCTGGCTAATGTCCACGAATCCCAGGAGCAGGGGACATCCTTCTACTATTCATGGTTATTACTCCTTATAGCACTGGTCACCTGGGACACCCCTGAGGAGTTGGTCCTCCCCGAGCTCCCCCTAGGGATGTGTGAAGGAGCTCAGTATGATAATTTATGGCACTCTAAGGATGCACAGTGCGTTGAGGATAACAAATTCCTCTGGGTCCTCTTCCAGAGAAGTGTGGCAGTAGCCATAAATTCTCGACCCCGGCTGTCCCCGACGGTATATGAAAAATACAAAAGTGTTGCAGCATTCTAAGTTACCATGCACCATATTCAGATCCGTAGCCTCAACAATAAGACATAGACGACACTTCCGTATATGGTAGCAGATGAAGAAATTGACCTGATGATCTCGCTATGGCCCCCTACCTGGAAAAAAGGCTTCACATCCACTCGTAGGGAGACCGCGAAGCCCAGCCAGATGGGCTCAGACATAGCCATGAAAAAGGATACACAGCCGCCACAGACCACTATGGCCAAGACTCAGGTAGGGTATGATAGAGATACCACCCCCCCACAGTACGAAGCGGTTGGGTGAGCCAGCACCAGGATCCCAAAAGAAACAGCGGGCCCACCACATGCAATATGATGCGACAGTCACACTAACTGACGGTTACCTCGAGAAAATCATGGATGTAGTGACAATGGCTACAGAAGATAAGTGGGTAGCCATAGAGGCACAACAAAAGGCCGCACTCAACACCATCTAGGTTGAGCTCCATGCCCTTCAGTTAAAAATGGATACGCTGCAGACCAGCGTTGGCCAGGCACAGACTCCTTCAGTAACTAGCAGTACAGCGCTAGCTATGGAAGAAAGTCTTCTATGTTCTGTACCTAGTGCTGCCCTGGTAGGAACTCAGATCCAATCAAGAACAGGGATCCAGCTGGACTTGGCTAAGCTGCCCCACAAAGCCTTACAAGGCCCCCACAATGTTGTATTCCAAGAGATTAACCATCGCGACTAGAAAATACACCAACATCTTGGTATGGCTGAGTAGACCATCACGCAGTAGGCCACATATTTCTCCTCGCCTTTTCACAGCAGGCGAAGCTTGAAACAATGATCCACCAGCTCTGCACGGGGTAACAGACGAGATCCCAGCCGCAGCCACACGTTGGGCTAAAGCAGAAAAATTGGTTGCGGCACTAAAAGCATCTAGGATGGAATTGCATGTCATTAAGGTGCAGCTGGAGCAGAAAATCACCGACCTACAGGCCAAACTGCAGCCCGAAATGCCTCCGGAAGTATGCACCCAATGCGCTGCACTAGTAACCAAAGCGACGAACATTATTTTTGGCAGACTGCTCAAGGCGCCTAGTTGCTAGAGTCAGCGATTCAACTTTGGACTAAGGTCCAGCGCGATCCAGTCCTCCATAAAATCAATCAGGACTTACAGCAGAAGGAAGAAGCTTTCGAGCAGGTCAAAGCTACGCTGCCCACCTTGGTGCCTGCACAACGCTTGGCACGTTTGAAGACCAAAAATGATCTCCAAGATGAGATTGAGGAACTCCGGCGTAAAAAACACATCATTGTGGAACGTCTGAAGCCTTGGGTTACCGCAGCCCTCCAGATTTCATAGAATGTATATGGCGCGATCAAGCGACTAACTCAGACACTAGAGAGTGTCACCGCGGTAACTGAAGGACCGACCTCCCAGAAGCTTGTAGACATTGCATCGAGTGCTGCTTCTCAGAGTCAAGAAGTGTTACCTCCAATGATCGCAGCCATCAATTCCCTTTATGCGCAGGTAGAGAATGCACCACCACAGTGACTCAGGCCGAGTCACAAGATTGTGTTGGGGGACTGTTGGAACAGGGCCTCCTACAAGCGGTGAAACTGTTTCAATTTTGTATATTTTTTATTATATTTAGTCTAGCGCAGGGGTTTTGGGGTGGGTCAAAGCCCTGAAAGCATTGTAATGGGTCAAAGGGTAGACCTAGAAGTCCACAAACCACGGTCTATAGACCATAGGAAATATTAGGCTAGATTGTTATAAATAGGAGGACATTTTGAATTGTAAGGCAAGAAGATCATGAGCTCTTGATGAAAATTGTAGCTTAGTAGATCTGTTTGGGTTTTTGGGGAAAGGACTCCTTCTAGTTGTGTGCACGGAGATCCTAAGTCCTGTTGTGTGTGGACCCTGTCACTGTGTGTGCAGGTCGGGTTTCTGTATTGTAAGAAGGAACTAAAGGATTAATGAAAGAGAAAGGTTGTTGCGTAGCTGACTGTATTTGTATTGTTGGTGCGAATCTTTGATAGCTGCTGTGTTACGCTTATTCTGTGTTAAGCTATGAAAGTACTACGTTAAGTGTTTCTTTTGCATCTGGTTCTGTTCTGTTATATTTTGTGAGAATAACTGTAATGCCGCACTACCATTTTAGAAGTATATGATTTGTTGAGTACAATAAGTATATTTGACCTTGCGCACGTAGATGCGAAGGATATCTATAGATCCGGTTCTGAGATAGGCGATCTGGTCATTATAAATTCGGACGCAGCTATGCTTGGCTTATCTATCCTCTCTCAAGGCGCGGAAACCTGGTTCTAGCACCCACACATACTAATTCGGGTGAGACTTTGACCTGCACAAGCAGGTCACTTCTGAAAGGGCCAGTAGTACAGGGGTTTGTTGGAAAACCTTAATCTCCGAATCTGGGTTGGGATGCCTCAAGCCAACAATATTAATCGTCCTTTATGACAATAATTTTTTTCTCCTCCTATATATGTGTCTCATGTATTCTCACTTAGTTGAGGTGCATGGTGATACCAAGGGTTGGAGAGATTTGAAAAAAAAATTATGAGAGGGAGAGACTTGGAGAGTAGCCAATTTCTTTTGAAATGAATTTGAAATCCCTAAACTAAATTTCTAAGTAGCTATACATGGTGCAACTGACCATGAGTGGTATTTGGAGGAATTGAAACTTATCTTCCTCAAATTTCCTTGGATTTCTATCTACTGCTATATTTTGGTACTGTTTGCGAGCTTTTACAGCTCGGGGGTTCCAGGGGGAGGAGTTCTCCCTGGATATGGTTGGGTCGAAAACCAAATGGTTCAAATGAGTTGGTTAAGGGATCAAAGGTGGATCATATTCTCAACAATTGGAGTTGAATATCTCTTCAGGTATAATTTCCATTGTCCTAAAATTATAGTATATCTTTAACGTAAAATAAAATTAGAAATTCAAATTGTTGTAAGCATCTAATTTTGATTTAATCTTATGTTATCTAGAATATTATTGATTAGTTAAAAATGAAGACTAGATCAGTCTATATGTATGGATGTTTAGATCTTAGTATTGGAGTTATTTTTGGTGTATTTTGTGGTACTAATATTTGTATTGTAGAATTTGAGAAAGGTAAGGTAAGTGTTTCACCATTTATGGTTTTATTTCAAGTAATTAGATGCATGTTTTAGAAAGGGTTTCATGATATTTTTCAAAGTGTTTGACAAAATCCGTGAATGAGTAATGATGTCAATTTATTTATGCATGAACAAGTGCTAACTTGCAGCTTACACCAGAAGTAAGAAAATGGACATGTACCGAAAATATACCTGGAGGAATTACAAAATCAACTCTTAAAAGAAAATGCAAAAATAGTGGCAACTAAAATATGGTTTGGAAGATCAAATGCTTGAGGTAAGTTTTAGATAAATTTCAGTTACGGCTTATGTTTCATATTCTTATCAATAATTAAATGTTTTTTTATTCAATTTGTTGTAATAGTACTATTATAATTTTGACAGAAAGCCTTATTGGTTGTAGCATTCAGGGCTGCCATGTGTTTGTCAAATTGTAGCAATGGGTGCAATAAGCTTGTCAAATCATGTCAAATGAATTAGATTGTGGGTTGTAAAATGTTTCAAGAACTCATATGGTGGATTTAGAAATGTTTGAATTCAATGAGAATACCTTAGTAGAATAACTCTGGGTTTTTTTTTCCTCATGTAGAATTTTAGTTGAAAGTTATCATTCCATGTGTTTGACAAAAGTCATAAATGAAATATTAAAAATATAATTTTTTGTTGTTTTAAGAATCACATTCCTGGGTGTTTTGAATTCGATTCAGCCCAACATCAGGGGGTATCCATGCCTAATGGACCTGTAACCCCTGATTTGATTCCAAACAAATACTTTTCACAGCCCAGATCAGAAATTTGGGCAATTTCGCAGATTTCTGCTGTGAGTTATATGCACCTGTTGTTGAGTCTTTGATGAAAGACTAAGATTATTTAGTCCCTATTTTAAGATGCCAACATTTAAAGTTTCAATTTATTAATGAGATAGATATGTTGAAGAAGAATCTTAAATTCATTGTTTCCAAGTGTTTGACAAAATGCCTTAATGACTTTTGATTGAATGCTTGCAAAGTGTTTTTCATAAGGCCTCAATGATTGTAGATTGCATGTTTGCAAAGCGTTTGTAAAAAGTCTTGAATAGTTGTAGCTTTGGTTCATATAAATTTTTTGTGTAAAAGTCTTAGTGACTGTTGTTTTTATGTACTAGAAATTATAAATAGGCTATTTAATGGTTGTAGCTTCCTTTGTCTGCAAGTTTTTGGTATGAATACGAAAATTAATTTAATGATTTGTTGAAGTGTGAATAAAGAATAAGGCAATTGTTCCTTGTATTATCTAAAGTTTTTTTTTTAAAAAGGGGGCTTTTCGTTGGAAACAATCTTACAGTGACTAATTATGTAGGATTTTGTGCAAATGATCATAATAAGTTTTGTCTGAGCTGCATGTATGCATGGCTACAATATTGTGATTCAACTCCTGTGGAAAACAACTACTTGTACCCAATTTATTTAGGTTCATTGTTTTACTTGGCACTTTTTGAATAATAATATTCTTCTGAATTGGTAACAGTAGTTTCTCTTGCTGCAACATTCATTATGTAATTCTCATGATTGATGCATTGGCTTGATAATTGGGATTGGGAATTTTAATATATGAATTTGGAAATGTTGTCGGGTCAATATATTTTGTGATCCATTTCATAAAAATATCATATTTATTAGATTTACCGATGAAGAGAAGCATATTCTTCCCTTGGTTACCTTGCTATAGGCAGGTTAATACCCATACACTTATATGTGATATTTATAATAGAAGCATTATACTTTTGTGGTTAAGATATCAAGGGTCTATAAGTGAAGATTATTTATCCAAATATAGGAAATCAAATAGGTTGACCTAGCTTAATGTCCACACATGGAATTATGGTGGAATTTATTTCTAATTTTACTTAGAGCTCATCTAGAAGTATGAGAAGAGCACATACTATAATCTTTTAAGCTTGAGAGGAAATGTGTTTTGGAATTGGTTTTAAGGGAAAGTTATCCCTCACTTATTCTGTGATATTCTTATATTGAAATATATGAAGGAATATGATTACATGATAACTTAGTTGGTAATGTAAAAAAAAAAAAAATTTGAGTATTAGTGATTAATGTGACCTCTACTTCTCTATATTATTTATGGTGGGTAAGGTGGGACCTTACAGTATATATCCATAATTAGTATATTTGCAGTTATTATGAAGAGAAGTCGCGTATACACGCGGGTACGAAGAAGAAAAGTCGCGTATGCCTTTTGCGATCTAAAATTATGATACCAAGGGGCATTACCATGGTATTAGCCCACAGTATTGATCGTTGTGTCATCTATTTGATTCTATCCAATAATACCATCGACATTTGTGTGGTTTTGGCTCATCGTATTGGTAAAGGAAAAATATATATAAGGAGAAGAAGATCATAGTGCAAGGGGGTACAAGTGGAAGAGTTGTTACTGAATACTTCTCTCTGAAGTATATATCCATGGGATGAACTATGTTTTATTGGTAGATCTGAATCTATGATGCACCCTTGGATACAATGATGGATCAGGATCTATAGAACTGAAATGACTATGTATTTGATCTATTGAAGAGATGATTAGATCTGTGATCTAACACATGTTTACTAAAGTGAAGTGAAGAAATATGGGTAAGTATATAGATCTGAAACATTCTGCAAAATTAATATTTACAGATCTATACGCTAGTTCATCTCGGTGAAAGCACGTATATATGCGGCTTTGTCTAAGAAAAAACGTGTATGGAAGTCAGGGTTTTTTGAAGCTTACTGTAGAGTTTTTCAGTTTATTTCTGTTGTATTTCTGTTGTCTGTCAATGAAGTCTTCATGTAGACCTGGGTTGCTTGAATACTGTATATGCTGCTAAGTTGAATATGTACAAATCTGATCAATGAGTGAGTAAATATGTTTAATGATGACTGACTGATTAAGGGTTCTGCAATACTGAAAAGATATTTGACTGAAAGCCTATGATCTGGTTCTAAGATTGATCATATTCTGTAAAATCAGTATTCTCAGATCTATACGCAGGTTGGTGTGAAGGAAAGTGTGTATACACGCGGGATTAGTAAAGTGAAGTAGCGTATGTATTTTAATATAATGAATGAGCAGGGTTGAGATTGATTCTGCATACTGATTATGAAATTTGGGTTATTTCTGTGTTTTGGTTACAATGATCTCACTATTCTGATTGAAGTTTGGGTTAAGTTTATTATTGATGATATTTATGATGAGTTTTTTTGAAGCTGTGGGATCTAGTGTGAAAATTAATGAAACATGGTATGCAGTGGTTCTGAGGGTTGAAGCCTTCAATGTGGCAGTAGAAGCTTCATTCCAGTAGAAGCTGGTGTTCTGATCAGGGGGTTGAAGCTCTCTTCCAAAACTGGCTGGTAAACGAGGTCGGGGGGTCGGAGCTCCCTTCCAGTAGCAGCTACAGAATGATAGAAGGTTGTTGCGTTCTATAGGTGGGTGCTTGCGTGTTGGTATGAGTCTGTGCCAGTACAATATTGTAAGAAGTTTTTCATATAATAAATGTTGAAGACAAAGACGATAGTAATGGTGGTTTTCTCCCGAATTGGGTTTCCACCTTAAATCTTGGTGTTCATGTGTGATTATCTTATGTGATGATTTATTTAGTTATTACTGCACACATTTACTGCTTAATTATCTGATGCATAACTAATAAGCTATGTTAAACAATGTTTTTGAAAGTTCATCTATCAATAAATTTATCTTAGTATATGCAAGTTTCTGTTAGTGTATCCGCGTATATATGCAAGTTGGGTTAATCAAAGTCATGTATAGAAATCAGTAAGAGAAAAGTAAAAGATTGTGATTATTGTAAATACTGATTCACCCCCCCACCCCTCTCAGTATTTTTCCCAACATGGATGACAAGGTAAACTCTAAGGTATGATGAGAATATCTCCTTCAAAAATGGTTCATGCATGCATATGAAAGTAATTTTGATTCATGGTACTTGTGATGAGATGGTTCACTTAGTATTGAGTCATAGCAAGGCTTCCTAGAAACATTTATTTTTTATATATTGATATACTTGATATTTGGTTAGCATCTATCATTTTTTAGACATGATGGATTTCTTGATATAAAGAAGGTTAGAACATTGATTCCTATGGTAGATTAATACTATTGATAGTGTTTGTGATAAACATGTTAAATTTAATGATGAAAGTGTGACAATAATATTAATATTCAAGATCTTCTTATTGACCTTGGTTAGCTTATTAATTATGAAATATGGTAAAATTGGATGCCATGTATTGATGATTGGATAATATAATAAATAAGTAATGTAGTCATATGATCCTTGAAACTATGATGCTACACTTGTCAGCTACCCTAATCATATGACTCTAACTCTTGATGAAAATTTGATGTCATGTTCATATGTGATGATGATTTTGAGATTCAACAATATGATGAGCTTAGTGAAAATCAGTCACCTTCACTAAGTGGGCCCGTAGGCTATTTTTAGGTGTAAGTCTATTTTTAGACTATGTCTATTTTTAGACATGGTGATCATATTTCAGAAGTTGCAGGATGCTATTTGTGGATTGTTGGTCAGGTTGGAAAAATAGATGAAATTCTATTTTTATAATATTGGGCGAAGTCTATTTATAGTTCGTCAATCTAAAAATAGATGTGTCGATTATTGTTAGCCCTTAATAATAATCAGACTCTAAATATCAACTTATTCTCTTGGAGCACTTAATTTCAGTTTATAGATTTGGAAAATCAGTGGGCTCAAGAAATTACGCAATTACTAGGGTTTACTGGTGGTTCATGCATGGAGGATTCAATTAGAACTGAAGTGGAAAATTTATGACAGAGTTAGAAGAGTAGTTCATGGAGTTTTTATTCAGTTTAACTCAGTTAATGGAGTTAAACTCAGTTGAGCTAGTTGTATCTAGTCTAACTGAATGATACACTAGTGAGAGTGGAGTGAATTAATTATTTAATTAATTCACAAATAATAACTCACTAATCAACTGAGAAAATACATCAGTTAACTAAAATGCATGTCAGTTCCAGTGGAGACCCAGTGGAGAGATAGGTGAAAGGGTGAGATGGACTATCCGTTGTGACTATAGTGATGCATTGATTGCATCCCACACACATTGGAGATGCCAATGAGGATTGCGCAGTGAAATCAAGGTAGATTCAAATTCGTTCAGGGGTCTTATTCAACAGGGATTGTGCAGTGGAGGCAGACTATCAGGTGACAAGAAACCAGTGCATGGATTTGCAGATTTCTTCATGTTAGTGTGTGACGATTGATTGTACTGAGAGCTTGATGTACTAATCTTTATATGAGATTGTTACATGATCTCCATGATACATAATATATGATAGTTTGGGGTTTTAGCTTCAGGATTTCTCATTAAAAAATTGTGTTATGTGCGATTGTTTTTATTGCTTCATGTGTTTGCAATTGAGTTTTTAAATTTCCGCAAAAGATTAACAGTGGAAGGATTATGTATTTAGAAAGACGATAAATATTGTTAGATCAAGAGAAATTGCATATATACATGCATATGTTATATAATTTCTACATGGTATCAGAGCAGTGTTAATTCTTGAAGATTGTAATTGTGAAGAATTGTTGAGTTTGTGCTGGTGGACAATTCGAATTTGCTGTAGAAAATTCTTGGTGCGACAGTTGAGTATACATTGAAATGTATTTTAATGGGTTGAGATTGGAGTATGCCCTTGATGGCAGCTCAAATTACATAGCCTGGAATTATAGGATGGAGGTCGTTCTGGAAGATAATGGACTAAAGGAGTTCATCAATAGCGATGTTCCTAATCCTGGTTCTAACGATGTTGCATTACTTGACGCATGGCAAAAGAAAGTAGAAGAGACAAGAAGAATTCTGTTGGAAGGTGTGAAGGACCATATTATGTCCAACCTTCATGGGAAAACCACTCCATTTTCAATGTGGAAGGCTTTGACATATTTGTTCCAAAGCAGCAACGACCAGAGGAAATTGGCACTGAAAGATAAGCTCAGAAAAATAAAAATGGAGAAGGGCGAAAATATTCCAAAATATCTGACGAAGTTTGTCCATTGTAGGGATGATCTGAGAAGTGTGGGAATTACTGTTGATGATGAAGAATTGGTGAGCTTGGCTCTCCTTGGGATTTCGAAGAGTTGGCATAGCTATGAAGACTCTGTCAATGGACGGGAGAAACTACCGGGATGGGAGCGACTTTGGTTGGATCTTGTGCAAGAGGAGATAAGGAAAAGTACCAGGGATGGCTCTTCATCGAAGAATGAAGATGAAGAGAATTGTGCTTTGGCTGCAAAATCAAGGAAAGGGAAGGGGAAGAAATTCCCTTCAAAATCCGAAGCTAAAGGCAAGAAATAGGATTTTTCCAAGGTGAAGTTTTTTCACTGTCACAAACATGGGCATTTCTCCACTAACTGCCCATAAAGAATAAGAACAAGAAGGTTGTTGGAGCTGCAGCAGGTGAGGCCTTAGTGTCGCAATTCAAACTTGATTTATATTTTATCGCATGCTTGGTTTCAAGCTCAATGGGATCGATGTGGTATCTGGATAGTGGTGCGTCTTTCCATATGACGGGAGACAAGGAGTTGTTAGTGACTTGGAGGAGAAGGATCTCCAAATTCATATAGAGATGGGCGACGATGGTCGATGCAGTGCAACCAACATTGGGACCATTACCTTTGAGATGGAGTCAGGTAATCCATTTCTGTTGAAATATTTTATGCATGTTCCAGGTCTGAAGAAGAACTTGGTTTCAGTCGTAATGTTGGAAGATAGAGGTTATGACGTTGTTTTTAGCGATGAAAAAGCTTTCCTACGACATAAAACAACGGGTAAAACTAATAGGATAGGGATTCGGGTTAAGAATCTCTACAAGCTAGAGGTAGATGGCTATGCTGCAATGATGGGAAAAGCAAAAGAAGTGGTGAGCCGGGATGAGGGCGAATTATGGCACAGGAGATTGGGCCATCTTCACCATGGCGCTTTGAAGATTTTGTAGCATATTTCTACTAGACTTCCCAAGGGTACTCTTGCGCAGTTAGATCAGTGCAAGGGATGTACTATGGGTAAGTTTTTGAAGACCACCTTTCATGATAAGGAGAACTGTGCTTCAGTGATCCTGGAGAGAATTCACACAGATGTGTGTGGACCTTTCTTGGTTGCTTCAACAGCAAAATACAGGTATTATGCTATATTTGTTGATGACTATTCTCATAGATGTTGGATATTATTCATGCAGAAGAAGAGAGAAACATTCTCAAAGTTATGTTAGTTTAAAGCATTTGTGGAGAAGGATTTGGGGAAGCAAGTGAAGGCTCTGCGGAGCGATAATGGTGGTGAATACATCTCGAGCGAATTCAAAGACTTCTGTAGCAAAGAAGGAATTCGAATAGAACTCATAGTGCCTCATAACCCACAGAAAAATGGGTTCGTGGAGAGGAAGAACAGAACGATCGTGGGTGTTGCATGAGCGATGTTGCATGACCAGTGCCTATCGATGCATTTGTGGGCAGAAGTGTGCAACACTGTGGTTTATGTACAAAACCATTGTCCTCATAGATTACTTGGCATGAGTACACATGAAGAAGCTTTTACTGGTAAGAAGCCTGATATTTCTCATTTGAATATTTTTGGCTCATCTATTTACATTCATGTGACAAAGGATTCCAGGAAGAAGCTGGAGCCGACTGCAGAAGTTGGGATATTTGTGGGGTACACAGAAACACCCCATAATTATCGTGTGTATTTTCCAAACAGTCGAATGACTGTGGTGTGACGGGATATAAAATTCAATGAGGTGAAAGCCATGAAGTTGTCGCTTGAGAGGGAGCTACACTTGCATGCAGAGGAGGAGCTACTTGTTCCCAAAGATGAACCTCTAGATGTATATCAGACACAGGAGGAGATTCATGGAGTCAAGGAGTCCACTCATGAAGAACCAAACATCAGACAAGGAAAAAAGTGTACCACAGAAGCTGAGAGACTGAAGCTTGATGTGGCACAGAATGTAGGAGTCCCTACATCACAGTGCAGACAGAGACAGTCACCTGACCGATTTACTGGATACATGGATCTCATGAGCAAGTGTATCGTAATAGAGCCATCTTCTTTTGAAGAAGCAGTGTAGGAGCCCACATGGGTAGATTCCACGGTGGAGGAGTATGGCTCCATTGTCAGAAACAGTGCTTGGGAGATTGTTCCAAGGCTAGTGGGTAAATTAGTTGTAGGATCAAGATGGATCTAAAAGGTAAAGCAAGTTGCTTATGGGAGCGTTAAGAATTATAAGGCAAGATTTTTTGCCCAAGGCTTCTCACAGATCAAGGGGATTGATTATGAAGAAACCTTTGCACCTGTCGCACAATATTCTTCCATAAGGACCATCCTTGCTCTCTCAGTGTAGATGGGTTGGCACATTCATCAGATGGATGTGAAGACTGTGTTCCTTAATGGGATCATTTAGGAAGAGGTGTACATTGAGAAGCCTGAATGATTTGAGATCTTCAATAGCGAGTCTAATGTGTGCAGGCTCAAAAGAGTGATGTATGGGCTGAAACAAGCACCTCGTGCTTGGTACACTCAGATCGACAGTTATTTCACTGGACTTGGCTTCACCAAGAGTGAGGCGGATGCAAACCTATACCAAATTATGGTGGAGGGTAAGCTTTTAATAATTTTTCTTTATGTTGATGATTTAATACTAACGGGTGATGAGTAGTTGATACACTCATGCAAGGTAGATCTCGCAAAGGATTTTGAGATGAAGGATTTGGGCCTCCTTCATTATTTCCTTGGATTGTAAATATGGCAGTGGGAAGGTGAACTGTTTGTGTCTCAAGGCAAGTATGCCCAGGATATACTGGAGAAGTTTCACATGCAAGGCTGCAAGCCTATCGACACTCCTCTTCTAGGAAATTGGAGGAAAGAGGATGCTACATCGACAAAGGTAGTGGATACCACTGTTTATCGACAGTTGGTGGGTTCACTCATGTATTTAGTTAATACAAGACCGGACGTATGCTATGTGGTGAACCAACTTTCACAAGCGATGGTTAAGCCTACCAAGCTCTTTTGGAACGCAGGCAAGCATGTCTTGAGGTATCTCAGGGGCACATCTGAGTATGACTTATGGTACAGAGAGACGGATGAGGTGAATTTGCATGGCTTCACAAATGTAGATTGGGCAGGCATCCCAACGGACAGAAAGAGCACATCAGGAGGGGTTTTTAGTATCGGATCTATAGCAGTTTATTGGTACAACAAGAAACAAATATCCGTGGCACTCATTTTAGCAGAAGTAGAATACATGGCAGTAAGTCAAGCTACATGTGAGGCTATCTGGATGAGGAAGATCCTTGTTGGTTTGTTTGGTTCACATTTAGATCCTACAGTGATACATTGTGATAATCAAAGTTGCATTAAATTCTTGATTAATCTTGTGTTTCATGATAGATCTAAACATATTAATATCCAGTATCATCATATCAGAGATTGTGTGCAGCGGAAGATCAGGTTGCTTCAGTACATTCCTACAGAAGATCAGGATGTAGACATTCTGACGAAGGCACTTGGCAGGAGAAAATTCGAATACCATAGAGGCAGGATCAGGGTGAATGATAATCCTTATCTTGTTGAGAGGGAGTGTTGCGATTCAACAAGATGATGAGCTTAGTGAAAATCAGTCACCTTCACTAAGTGGGCCCGCAGGCTATTTTTAGGTGTAAGTCTATTTTTAGACATGGTGATCATATTTCAGAAGTTACAGGATGCTATTTTTGGATGGTAAAACTCACTAATCAACTAAAAAAATACAACAGTTAACTACAGTGCATTTCAGTTCCAGTGGAGACCCAGTGGAGAGATAGGTGAAAGGGTGAGATAGACTATCCATTGTGACTATAGTGATGAATTGATTGCATCACACACACATTGGAGATGCCAATGAGGATTACACAGTGCAAGAAAGTTAGATTCGAATTCATTCAGGGGTCTTCTTCAGTAGGGATTGCGCAGTGGAGGCAGGCTATCAGGTGGAAAGAAATCAGTGCATGGATTTGCAGATTTCTTCATGTTAGTGTGTGACGATTGATTGTATTGAGAGCTTGATGTACTAATCTTTATATGAGATTGTTACATGATCTCCATGATACATAATATATGATAATTGGGGTTTTTAGCTTCAGGATTTCCCGTTAAACAATTGTGTTATGTGCGATTGTTTTTATTGCTTCATGTGTTTGCAATTGAGTTTTTAAATTTCCGCAAAATACTAACAGTGGAAGGATTTTGTATTTAGAAAGAAGATAAATATTGTTGAATCAAGAGAATCTGGATATATACATGCATATGTTATATAATTTCTACATATGAAGTAGCTCATGTTGACATGTTAACATGTGTTAGAACCTAATAGAGTTTGATTTCATGATCTAACAGTTCTGTTGATGCATGAGAGTATTATGATAGGAAAGTTGATATATTGAATCATGATGAATGAAGTGGCTTCTCATGAAGAGGGAGAAACTCTCCATAGTCCCTACACACATCATTAAATGTATAAAAAATTATTTATTATTGAAGTATGATTTTTTTGGACATGAGTAGACTAAATATATGATGTTATTAGTCTCCAACAATTTTTGGTATGAAAAGAGATGGTTTCTCTTACTATAAGCCACACAAACAAGGAATAAGGCTTAAGAATGCAGTTATAGCCTCCCAATCACATGAAATTATTTTTATGGATGTGGTTGTGCTTGTAGGTCACAAATATGAAGCCTCATGCATGAAATTAGAAGTGCACCTGGAGTATGAGAATCCTACAAACATGGAGAAGTCAATAAAATGTCTTGTGAGCAGGAAAGTTTGACTATTTGACTTACTATAGAGAATGTGAATGTTTTCACTAAATTTTTTTTTGTAGGGCACCAGAATATGCGTATCAATATGTCATTCTAATTTAATCATTGAAGATAGGATATGACAATATTTGATAACAATTGCAAGGATTTGACAATATTTGGCTTATTGAAATAACTTAGTTGGCTTGGATAATGAATGATGCCTTAGAAATTTGACATGATTCTTGATGTTTCATAGATATTTTTTGGGTTATTGATTGATTGAATTCAATGTGATAAAAAAAAATTAGGGTTTTTATAATTGATGATTTTCCTTGATGAAAATTCTATGTGAGCATAGTAACATTCAATGACTAATACTAGTATTCAATAAAGATTCTTCATTGGCATCATTATATTTGACACTTCCTCCTCACCCTCTCTTTCCATTACATGGTACCTTCCCCATGTTTCCTTCAATGGGACACCCTTCACCTTCCAAACCGCGCGCACCCACACAGGAGCTGATACCCTCCGTGTAGGAGCCGGTGCACTTGGCAAGTTAGGAAGACCTGTAGTGAGAAAAAAGTCCAATTCTTAATAACTCTTTGATGTATGGAGTTTATAATAGTTTTTGGTATTGTTTTCCCTTCCTTTCTATTAGCAAAACCTAGTTTTTTCCATTGCAGGAAACCCCAATTACCAATATTTTCAAGTTGTGTCATGGTAATGACAATGAGCCCAACGAAAATTCCCTCTACAGGTTGGCATTCCTGGTATCCTTGTACCCCTAGCTGCCATTTTCTCTCTTTGGTTGGCTAAGGTGGAAACCAGAGATGAAGCAAGTTGCCGACCAAAACAACTTGTAATATCTCAATTATAGACCAGTACCACCTATACATTCCCATTTTTAATAAAATGGTGCCATAGAATACAGAGAGAAACATGGAAAAAATAGGTAAAAATAGGTAAACCGATAATCTACACATCCAGAGCAGAATTCTCCTCCAACCTTACTATTCTTGCAACATTATCTTAGGCAGAGCCTCCATTCCCTTTAACCAATAAGTCATAGAAACATACCAGAAGGCATGACCATCTCCCATTTGGTTCCTTCGATGCCTTAACTCTCTAGACTATCATGATATGACTGGCACCTCCCACTGAGCACAATGAAACACACACCACCTAAGTACATGTATGCATAATGAACCACACACCACATGGAGATCAAGGTTAACTTCGCACCAAACTTCGTCTGACACCCACAGTCGTAACTTCCTATCCCTCATAACGTCAAGCGTGCAGTTGTAACGGGAAACCCCCCCACTTGCCCTATCTCTTATGCAAACCTTCATTGGCTCAATCCCTATGTGGATCTCCTCATCCTCTCACCCCTATCAGGGATATGAGATACATTATATTAAATTTCATAGTGATTAGTGATTTAATATCCTCTCCACTCAAGACAATATTTAATGATTTTCTCTTTTCATTGTGACTTTTTAACACTTTATCACTCCCTTAGTAGGGATGTTCTCTACTATGTGATCAAATATTCATTCTAGAGAAAATGAATAGAAAACTTGATCATTAATTAGTAATGTCCTATTAGTATGCATAATAAACATATGCAAATCAATGGAAATAAAAAGATACAATGCACCAAAATTTATAATAGGAATCATACATTACTCTCCAAAGACCCATAATAAGCCTATAGGACTAATAATTCATTAAGATGATGATATTCCAATAATGTGTTAAAACCATATGAAATTCAATAGTTGGAAGAACACTTCACATAATTAATGTTGGATAAATAAAACCCCATATTACAAGATATTGTTAAATTAAAATAAGCCACAAATGCATATTTCAAATAAAAAGAGTCATATTAGTAGTCCTAATATGTTCAATAACGACTCATTAATTCCCACCACTAATGAGTTTAATTGTTACATGACATCATCATGACAATATGTTCATCCATAAATGTGAGCTACAAACCACAATACCACATATTCTAATATCTACTCCCCACCGCTTATGATAATTTCATACATCTATAGAAAGTTATGAATATGGAAAATTTCACTTCCATCAAGGAAAATATAGAGAGGAACAATTAAATCAATAATTATATCGTAATAAGTTGTGAATATGTATGGAATTTTCTTCTATCAAAAGGACCAATACTAACAACATTAACCTATCCATGATAAAGTGCAAAAATATCAAAATAGAAAATAGATCTCTAAAACCTCCAAAAAATTGTATTTGGAGTAGAGTAAATGATGCCAGGTTATTGGGTTAAATAGCTCCTAGCATATAAAAACTCCTGTGTGCTTCCTTCAACATTAAAAATCTCATCTAATTCTTCATAAAAACAAAACATTTGATTCAGCTTCAAATATACATAACGGAAAGAGAGCTATCATCAAACAAAAAAATGCTGATATACAATAACACAAGAAATTCCTTGGCCAAATATTACAGTGGATGGCCTTTCAGCTCTCGACCCTTTAATAAAATATCTCAACCCATTTCTCTCTCTCTCTCTATATATGCCTCACTGTCCTTCGTCCTCACACAATCCTCCTATTTATACATAAATATGAATTTATTCCACTCCATAATTTCCTCCACACAAATCTCAACTAAAATATAAATTAGATTTATCCTTTTTGGACTCAACTAAGTCCCATTTAAGAATTCCTAATCCCTAGTTTATCTACCTAATTCAATTCCTCTCATATCCTTTATTTATTAAAAGAATATTTACAATAATCCTCACTTACATTTTTCTCTCTTAAATTATTAAAATAATTTATAAAATAATTAAAATTCATCACCCCCCTAATTACATAATATTTTAAATAAAAACCAAGCAGGATGCTCCTGCATCAGATTCCCCATGTAGAGAAGTTTCCATAAACTCCTATCTATGAGGTCTGTCACTTTTCTGTAATAATGCGATGACCACAAGTCTTGATGACTTGATCCCTCCAGGATTCCAAACTATGTTCTACCGCTAGTCCTTCAAGTATCAACTTGATTTGGTAACTCATCACTTACTCGGTCAATCGGATTCCATCGGCTTCTCCAACACTTTCTTTCGCCAATTCCTTGGAGTAATTCTTCTTTGTCGAATTATTTTGTCTCCAACTATGCTGAACACTCAACTTTCTGCAATGAAAAATAATCAAGAACTCCTTCTTGATTACAACTATAGTCTTTGATTGCTTTTATAGCAACATATTTCTCCTCTATTGTTGTACCTGCATTCATCAACAAACTATTAGTGTTAAAAAGATAAGACCTTTTGGTATCTTTTTATGCTTAAAGCACCAATCTCCCATCATCGATTTTCTGGACTTCAGTAGATCCTGTTTTGAAATGTTGGTTGCTTCCATCTTTATCCCCCTGGATCAATATTTCTGTCTCCTTTATGTCTCTACAGACATAACTTTCTTGCTGCCCCTGATCTTTCATCTCAACTCCAAATAATTTCTGCTCAATTTCTCGGATTTCAACATCATATTTATTTATGTTTCCTTCTGTATCTACAACCATATTATCATTTGAAAAGTTATAACATTCATTCAACTCTATAAATGTTAAAAACAATTCATCCCTACCATGCACAGTAATTGAAATCTCTTATGGATCAGGTTCTGCAAGCTTTATTTCTCCCTCAGGTTCTTTGAACCATCATTCCAAGAACTAGATTTTCATGTGAAATCTTTCCAGCACTTCATCACAACCTTCATTCTTCTTCTGGAAATCTTCCCGAGTTATCCTATTTTCTGTTTCATCACACTGCAAAATTCCGTCAGCAATTTCATTAAACAAATACATTTGTTTACCTCCTTGGAATATCTCTTCGGAATTTCAATTATGCATCTGCTCCATAACAGCTTCAACTGGTTGTATTACACCAAACAAGAATTCAATTATGATTTCTTCCTGCTACAACAAATCAGTTCCTTCCTCAATAGTTTCATTCTTCTATGTGACAGTTTCATCGGACCATCCACCATCTTTTGCACATCCTGCAAACATACATAAACTGTGAGATTTAAAAATGCAAGGCTTCATAGCCTCGTCTGCTTCTCTTAACAACACATCTTCAAATTCTTCTGAACTATCCCAATAGTTCATGAGATCTTCCTCATTGATCTCTTCACCCAGAATTTCACCCTGTTCTGGGCCACAAATGGAAACTTCCATTTTCAACTCATCCTCTCTGAGTTCTTCACACCTCATTTGAGCATTTATCATCTGTTCGAGCTTCCTTAGATCTTCTGTCAACTGTATGTTTACCTTCATTTCCGTCTTTGCATGTAGTCTCTGCCATTTCACTTTCTTCCTCATGGTCCAACCATGTGTCTAGTCTTTCACATTTCTCTGCAACAATTCCATCAACAATTCAAGGTGAAATGTTATCTCAGCCTTTTCCTGCTCATAGTCTTTATCAGTCAACTGCTTACATATGCCATTTTCCTTGGCACTTTCCTTCTTCTTCCTTCTGCTGCAGTCTTTCTCAGAACCTCTGAAATGACTATCAACATTCATATTCTCCTCCTTTCGACTCTCGGCCCTTTAATAAAAGCTCTCAACCCATTTCTCTCTATCTCTCTCTCTTTATTCCTCATTGGCTTTCATCCTCACACAATCCTCCTATTTATACATAAATATGAATTTATTCCACTCCATAATTTCCTCCACACAAATCTCAACTAAAATCTAAATTAGATTTATCCTTTTTGGACTCAACTAAGTCCCGTTTAAGGGATTCCTAATCCCTAGATTATCTAACTAATTCAATTCCTCTCATATCCTTTATTTATTAAAAGAATAATTACAATAATCCTCACTTACTTTTTTCTCTCTTAAATTATTAAAATAATTATAAAATCATCACCCCCCTAATTACACAATATTTTAAATAAAAACCAAGAAGATGCTATTTCATCAGTAAAAACACAAAGTCTAATTTCAATATATAGGTTTTTTTACCCACCAAAATGGGTAACCCCATAGAATAAAACAATTATCTTGCATTTGACAGCCAGCTAGACATCCAACCAGCCAGTAACGCTTGACAGCCATTATTTGATGATGATATGCCATGTGCCTCCACCATATGCATCAAAGATATGCCTCTCCCCATCCAACATTTCCCACTTGGATGAAGGTGAGCTACTATTGAAAAGGTACTTTGATAATTTTACAATCAGATGCTCATACTTGTTTTTTTTGGGCATTTAGTATGATAAATGGGTGGTATGGAAGATTGGTTGATCTTAATTGTAAGTATGTTATCTCACCTTATTAGGGGGGGGGGGGGGTGGGGGTTAATATTTAGCCCTAATCCAGTAGGACCTCCCTTGTGTTCTTGGTGTTATAAGAGGGGCACTACTTAAAAAACCTAGATTGAGATATCATGTTTATTATTCCCTATGTCATACTTGACACTTTCCATCACACACTGCAAGAACAATATACCACATTCATTCTTTGGGTCTAATGTTTCATTATTTTTTTGGGATTTGGAACCTACATGTCCACATTCCTTTAGTAGGGTTGAAAAACTATTGCCCTGGAGGTTGATCCAACTAAAATAATGAAAAATAATATCATGCCCACAATAAAAGAAAAATAAGAAAATCAAAATGCAAAATATGGTTGGGACATAAGTTAGAAAGTGGGAAAAAGTGTAGCATGAGCTCTACCCTCTTCATTATCCATAATACGGTTCCTTGAGCACATTATGGTCCTTCACACAAAAAACGAACCCTTGCATGTCATTGGGTGATGAACTATCTCACCTTAATGGGTAATACAAAATTCTACATCATAAAGAACAAAATCTAACCTTTGTGTTATGCATTGTAATACATAGAATTATCAAGAAAATGTAAAATATTCACTAGAGGGGTGGAAAACGTAGGTTGAGAAGGGTAACTTATGCCTCCATGCTTTCTCCCTCTTTTACATTCACACACTCAGGATGAGGACTCCCCATCAACTAGTCCATTTGACCATGGAACTTTTCCATGAAGCCTTCTCCTCTTCATTGTCACATTTTTACACTAATACCTATTAATTGAGGGGTTGACCTTGGAAGTGTCACTTCCCTTAGAGGGTTGGAAGCACCTAATAGGGTTTATCATTAGCCACCTATCCCAAGGTAGGGAACACCTTTATAATACTTGGTCTAGTTATATATCATAAGGTGATCCTTGTTTTAAGTATTAACATGTCCTTAACATTCAAGTTTGGTCCACTTAGATGCATACATGATCTTAGTCTCTGAATAATGGTTTATTTCACTTGATTCCATTTTTTTTATATCAGGTGGCCAACAACAGTCCATTCCTTGAGGGTACCCACTCCACATGTAACCAAGTTTTCCAAAGAGATATATGGACTTACCAATTGCAACGTTGAGAGACAGAAGCCTCCTAACAACATGAGTAGATATTACATATCCCATAGCACCTTTAGGACCTAGGACATTGGTCTACCTTGACCTAGCATTGAGCATTATTAATGATGACACCACTTGACCCAGTGTGCCCCTGATCTGTAAATTTCCATGAATATTCCACTGGACAATTCGTCACAACAAATTTGATAATATTATATTAAAAATATGAAATTATACACTATTACAGTTTTATTAAATTTCTAGATATGTAGATATTACTGGAATTAGTGCATGCATGTGAATGGAAATTATGCAAAAAATAGAGAACATAAAAAATAAAATATCACACACACATAAGACACAAGATATTCTTTGGGAAACCCTTTCATGAGAAAACCCATCTAGAAGGTGAGGTTGGTTGACTCTCTTTCTCTGTTTGGAAATATCACTGTAGGTACAAAGAAGTATGCCTTGTGGCTAGTGGGCTGCTACAATTCACAAATCTTCTCTTTTGTCTCTAGATCCTATCCCTCTTTTTTATTTTTTCTTAGCTATGGAACTAATTCATTCGAAATAATGGAATGCCTCTTCCTCTTAGTGACCCAGTTATTACACAACCCGATAGCCTATTAGTGGTTAAGTTTGACTATCTAAACTCTTAACCATAGTTACAATATAGACTCTTCTAGAGTATCTTACATTAGAATCACGTGCCTAGCCCCTTTTCCATTAATAACGGGGGTTGACGCGACATCCTTTTGAACCATGGCGGTAAAAACAAGAAGGTCAACTTTTGAGCGACATAACTTTCACATACAAACCCTGATTGACACGCTTCTTGTGTCATTGGAAATATCTCTATGTGTAGAATAATATGAAAAGGTTCCAAACTAAAGCAAAACAATTATACCCCCAAAAAATGTTGTTTAATGCCTCAAAATGCTTCTGAAAAGCTTCAGACCTCTTTTTCCAAATAGGGTGCCACTAGTAAAAATGGTCCCGTGAGATGATTCCTCCACTTTTTTCACTTAGAATGCATCAAGATGGATGAAAAACAATATAATGATCCAATCTAGATCATCCCCCAACGTGGCCTTGAGACAAACTGATGGGAAGGACCTTATTTGAAGCCCATATGAGAATGGTGTCCCATTGAGAGACTAGAGAAGACTTCTTTCACCTAAAGAAGTCCTAATGATGGAGAGGATACCTTATTTGATAGTTGGAGACCCATGGAAACCACATGATGGAACTCCAGCTGCACTTGGGACCCAAAAGGGGGATTTGAGGGAAAATTCCTCGATTTTTGGATGATTTGGGAATTTTGACACTCTTTCACACTCAACACACCTTCGCATGGAATTTGGAGCTCTAAAGGGGCATGACATTAACATTATGAGAGGCTATGACTCATACGTGTGGGAATTTATGGTCTAATTTGTCATTAAGATAGTGGGTTGGCTTGTAACCCAAATTAATTTTATGTCAATATTGTTAGTAGGGGCTTCATTAGGCACAAATAACTTGAGGTAGACCTCATATAAATAGAGGCCACCTTCATTTATTTTTCGTCGTCACTTGTGGATCAATTCAACCCTCTTAGAGATTTAGGCCTAGCTGAAATTTGTCTTATATCTTGAGGAGATGTGATCTATTTTGGATTTTTTTATTATGGAGATATTCTCTTATTTTGGAGTTGTCATTTTGGAAAATTAAAGGATTGGTTTTGATCCGTAAATGTAATGTTCCCAATTTTAGCCTCAAGCTAAAATGGAACATTATAGTTGCATATTTTCATTTTGTTGAATAAAAGTGGGTAAAGTGATCCATTCATGAAATAAATAGGAATAAAATCCCTCACAATGCGAAAAGGGATCATCATGGAGTGGGATTTCACACCCTCATGTGTGAAAGAGGTTAAAATGCAAATGGACAAGGCCTAGTTGACCAAGTCAAACTGCGTTGGCATGAGTTGGAAAGCACTAAGTGGGAAAAAAAAGTTTTAGTGGAGGAATATTCCATGGGGGAGGAAAATTCTAGAGGAAGGAAGGTGGAGAATTAATTGTGTTTAAAAGAGGAGCAAGGCAGCCCATTGAGATTATCTTAGATCATTTGATTATTTGTCTATTCAGACAAATTTTTGCCTCTTGCTGTTCAGCAGAGCTACAGTGCCCTCGGGCACGAGGGAGTCTTGTTTAGGATTTATTCTCCTTCTTGAGGAGCTCATGAAGGATTGCACTCATCCTCCATATTCCGGCATTCAGGCCATAGCATCATCCTACTTCATCAGCGCAGTGTCTGTAGCAGATTATTGTGAATTGTTGTGGGATTTTGCTGGGAGGTTTCCTACAACACCATTTTGAGCTGATCTTTCAGAGGAGGGAGGTTCTCTACTTCCGAGAGGTTAGTGAGGATTTTTCCTGAGCTTATTCCACTATCATTGGCAGGAGACCAACCACTTCCATCAGTTACAGTGTAGACCCTCTCATATACTGCGTTCTTGTTGAGGCATATTTGCAGTGAGGGTGTTGTAGATATTTCAGAGGGTGAACTCTCTTGTGTCGGGATCAGCCTGACATTTGGGAGAATAATTGGAGAAAGGCACATCATCAGATTCAGCCATTAATCTTCTCCATTCCACTCCACATATTGAGTTGTTGCAGCTACCCAGCAACTTCGACATTTTGCAGTTTTTCATATTTCAGCCAACCCTTCTATGATTGACTGGAGGTAGTGATTGGGAGGAGAGATCAACTCTCCCAATGATGTATGAGCCATCTATATGCAGATTCTATGATTTTTTTCACTCATTGTAGCAGTCTCCTTCGTGTGACTGCGCAGTCCCTATTCATTGGCATCTTGCTATGGAGCAACATTTTGTATTATGGCATGTGTATTCATGGAAGGCTTCTTGCCTTATTATTTTGATATTCATTGTATCATTTTGCTGCTGTTATTTCATAATAAAATGGCTCAAGGGTTTTCATACATTTTGGCATAACGTTTGTTCATTGTTATTTCCAGTTTATGTATTTGTTATTGTTGTAGCTGTAATGTTGGGGTTATCATAAGAGATTCCCAATCTTGTTGTACTTCCCTATTGGGGATATTGTCCCTTGACAATCACTCTATAGACAGAGTCTGCTAGTGGGATAGGTAGCCTCTGGAGCTCATCCTTTTTTCAAAGGTGAAAAATCCAGTAAATGCCCCTTCAGTCTATCTCTGGAATAGATTTTCTTTGTCGATTGACAATGTTTCTGAAAAGGGAACATTACAGTAAAATACCGTGGATATTCCACTAGACATTTCATTACAACATATCTGATAAAACTATATTTAAGAATATGAAATCTACAATATTGGGGTTAATTTTCTGTTTAGATTTATGGATATGTAGATTAATATTGATTGCATATGCATGAAAATTAAAAAAATTTCATAAAATAGATAAAAATGAAATAAAATCTCACAAACACATTTGACACAAGATATATACTGGGAAATCCTTCAGGAGGAAACCCATTTGGAAGCTGAGGTTGCTATGCTCTTTTTCTCCGAATAGAAAATGACTGCGAGTATAAAGAAGCAAGGCATGTGGCCTGTGGGATACTTCAATTCAAAAATCCTCTCCATTTTCTCTCTCCATATCCATCTCAGCTACTCTGATCAACTATGGAACAAGTGCACTCGAAAAAAATGGCACCCATTTTCCTGCTAGTGGCTTGGTTATAACACAACCCGATAGCCTACTAGTTGTTATGCTTGACTCCATCAAATCTTAACAAAAGTTACAATATTGAATATTTTAGATTATGCTTCATCATAATAATATGGTTAGTCAATTTTCCATGAGTTATGGGGGATGGCGTGACATCCTCTTGAATAATTGGTGGTGAAAATAAGAGTGTCAAATTTCAGGTGCCATAACTTTTGCATACAAACTTTTATTAAGGAAATAAATGCGGCATAGAAAAGGTTTCTCTCTGTGTAGCATATGAAAAAAAATTCTACAATAAAATTACAAAGTTTTACTGCAATGAAATGTTGTTTTATGCCTCAAAATTCTCCTGAAAGGTTTCAAACCCCAATTTTCAAAAGTTGGTCTTGCTGATAAAAATGGTCCTGTGAGACCATTCCTCCACTCATTCCACTATGAAAACATCGATATGGATGAAAAAATATATAATAATCCAATCTGGATCACACTTCCCCATTTTGGTCCCCAAAAGCTTCTAATGAATGAGGTGAGAAATATTTCATCCACCTTCTCTCAGGTGTACCATTTAACCTTTCCTGTAAGTTGTTCTTTCAACCCAATATTCCAAAGGTCATTTTTCTCATACCTTGTAGTTTTTTACCTCTTTCAAAAATTGTATCTTCTGTCAACTCTACCTAAGTATCTAATGACAAATCCTCCACAAAAGGTAGGACCTATTTCTCTTCTTTATCTAGCATGGAAGGCTCGTAGAGTTTCATATTCTCCACATTCACAAATGAGTAAATTTGCATGTATGGGGGTAGATTAAGTCTATAAGCATTATATCCCACCTTTTCTAGTATCTCGAAGGTATTGTATCAAAAAGCCTTATTTTCTTACTAGGACATTGTAGCCTCTCCTTGTTCAACTATAACCATACTATATTTCCCACCTTGAACGAGTTTTCTATTATGTGTTGGTCATTCCTAGACTTATATTTTTCGTATGACTTATACAATGCTTCTTTTACCTGTATATGGATATGCTTGATCTTCTAAAAAAAAATATCAGCTCTTAAGACATCCCCTGTAAGATCCTCCCTTACTCCTCCTTGCTTTATACAATATCCAAAGGTGAACGTGGAAAATATATAACATAAAGTTTCAAATAGGGACTTACAAATAGAAATGTGGACTTATATATTATAAGAGTGTTGTATATATATCATATTTTCATTCCAGTTCTTCAGATTCTTTTGATTATAACCCCTCAAAAGCTACGCCGAAGTCCCATTGACTACTTCTATTTTTCCATACGCCGAAGTCCCATGGAATGTTGTAGACTTATTTAACTTTGTGTCGATATTCTCCCTCAATGTATTCCAAAAATAACTAAGAAATATTGTGTCCTTGTCTGAAACAATGATCCTTAGTATCACAAAGTGTACCCAAACTTATCTAACGAACAAGTTCACTGCTTCTTTTTTACTAATGGTATTTTTATAGGGAATTGTAACACACATCTTGATGAACATGTCAACTAACAGGAATAGGTAGCCATGTCCCTTCCTGGTTGTTGGTAAACCTTCCACAAAATCCATGGAAATGATTTCTTAGTTATGAGTGGGTACTGGTAAGGGATGATATAAACCTTGTTTCCTATTACTATGCTTGTTGATACAATAAAGCATGCATCCTGTTACAAAGCTAGCGACATGTTCTTGTATCTTTGGCAAATACACATACTTCTGGAAGTTGGCCACTATCTTCCCTACACTAAAGTTCCATGCAACCTTGGAGGTGTGAGCCTCTTTGATTAGCTGCAATCAATCACCTTTAGGAACACATAACTTATCCAACCTATAGATTAAACCGTCTTGGAGTTGGTAGTTGTTAGCACTGCAATTTCTCAAAGATTTTCAAAGTCTAGTCATCATTCTCCAAGGAACTAATTTTCCTTTTCAGTTTGGTTTTATGATGAAAGTGTCGTTGTCAAAGTGCAGTGCTAAGAGAATTTCATTTCTACCTTCATTCATTTCATTTTCCCTCTTTTACCTTTCATTTTTATAAAACCCCAAAGTCCAACATTTCATTTCTTTTGAAACCCATTTTTAACTATTAAAATCCATTTTTTATAGTTAAAAAGCAGCTCTACCCACACCACAAAAAACCTTTGTAATATCATATATTATATGATATAACTTACCACACTTAATCATGGTGGACCCCTTACCCTTTCATCGCAATTGGCTTATCGAAGTTTTAAATTTCATTCATGTTACAATTTCTGTCTCCTACAAAACCCCCGATTGCGATATTAAAGTGAGATCTTTCCCTGCCACGTCAACTCTTGTCTCATCGCACATCGCACTTCGCGAGTTTTAACACTTAACTCCAGTGTCTCATAACAAAACTTTTGATGTGAGATTTATGGTATTAAATGGGCCCCATATCTGTCCTGCCACGTCACCCTCTGTTCATCGCACATCACACTTTGCAAGTTTTAATATTTACTTCCCGTTCCTCATAACAAAACCCCGATTTGCGATTTGTGGTATTAAATGGGCCCCACCATCTGTCATGCCACGTCAACTCTTGTCTCATTGCACATCGCACTTCGCGAGTTTTAACATTTACCTCCCATTCCTCATAACAAAACTCCTGATTTGCGATTTGCGGTATTAAATGAGCCCCATCTCCGTCCTACCATGTCACCCTTTGTTCATCGCACATGGCACTTCGCAAGTTTTAACACTTAACTCCTATGTCTCATAATAAAAATTCTGATGTGCGATTTTTGATATTAAATGGGCCCCACCGTCTGTCATGCCACGTCACCTCCATTATTATCGCACATCACACTTCGCAAGTTTTAACACTTAACTCTCGTGTCTCATAAAAAAATTCTGATGTGCGATTTGTGGTATTAAATGGGCCCCACTGTCTGTCATGCTACGTCACCTCCGTTCTCATTGCACATCGCACTTCACAAGTTTTAACACTTAACTCCCATGTCTCATACTAAAACTTCCAATTTTCAATCTGCAATTGGCCTCACCTCTTTACCATGTCGTCACCCCCACCGCAAATCACATTCCCTCCCGCTTGTGTCTTAGGTTTAAACGTTCTGACCCTGATCTGTGATTGCGATATATGTATAAAGGGTTTTTCTCCTCCCGCTCATCTAATAATTTCTCCTGCTAATAAAATGAAACTCCGCTATATCTTTTAATCTGCCTTCATTCCTATCACGATAAACAAGAAACCAAAGGAAAGTAACAATGACAGAGTTTATTTGAAACATATTTCTATCATTACTCTCAGCAAAGGTACGTTTCCGCGACCAGGAAACATTCAAGGAACATCCACACATCACTTTCATTGTTGTTTACTCTTTTTGTGGAATTGGTTGCACTAGAACAAAAGACGAGTCTTCCTATAGACTGCCAAATCATACAAACACTTCGAATTGTTAGCCTTGATGCTGTTTATTTTGATTATGTCACAAAAATTTGTATTAAAGTTTTTGGATAAGCCTCATCTCTTGCATGAGATAGTAATAAATTTTAGGAACATATTTACTCCTTTTGTGGGGATGAAAGATTTATATTTTTGTATATATGTGAAAAACTGCTATGAAGTAAGGGTTCATGGTTTTAGAATCTTGACTCATATGATCAGTACTCTTTTTAGTGAATGAAATGGACAAAAAATTCTGAGGACTTATTACCAATTTGGTGTATGTATTGTCAATTTCCACTTGTGTTTCCATATCTTATTATCTTCATTTGTAGTTTGCAATTCCTCATGTTGTTATGAGTGTTATCACTCATAAAATTGTGAAACATTTTAGATAGGGTCATATAGTTCATTCACCAAATGGATAAGATCTCCTAAGCCATTTCAAGGCGGTGTAGGAAATTTTTTACATTTTGATCCTATCCTAAGTTTCATGTTCACCTCCATTTAGGTAATTTCATGTCAAATCAGTACTCATATGGTGTCATTTTTCATTCCCCATGCATTTAAAATTAAAAAGGGCGCATTTGTCAGTTTTTAAAATTTTCGTAGTTTTTTACACATGAAAACAACAATTTTTGCTACGAAACTGCCTAATAGTTTCGTAGCGAATCTGTCAGAGGCTAAACTAACTTCGCTATGAAAATCATTTTTTTAATCTGTCATGTCATATTCGCTATGAAGTGTCATTTTCTGATTGGAGGAGTTAGGGTGGAGGTGATTCCAGCCTGTTATGGTAAATTCAAAGGTACATAGATGTGTTTGATGTCATCATTACCTTTTTGGGCATGTATGTGTCATGATTGAAGCATGAGCTGTCAGTTAAACCATAAAACCTTACCTTAATTAGCCTTTTTTCATATTGTTCTTTATCTTTGCATGTAAGTCGATCCCTAGAGAGTTTCTTCATCGAGCCAAGCAGGTTGCTGGAAGATTTGAACTTTGTAGGTGTCATCAGTAAGCAAGGATGTGAAGATCATAAAGCGCCCATGGCTGTAAGAAGGAAAAAAAAAAAAGGTGGTCATTTCCATAGGTATGAGCCCATGGAAATTAATTTAATCAATGAATACCCAACTTCCATGGAGGTTTTCAGAAGAACTCGCTGCTTGCAATTCTGTCAGAGGTTTCAGGGCTTTCATCTACAGGTTTCCAAGGATTTTTCCACAAGATTTACAGGAACAAATTCAAAGGTTGGAATTTTGAACCTTATAGTGACACCAGAGAGCATCTCATCAGCAACAGGAATCCCTAGAGGAGGGTAACAGTGGTTTAAAGGCATCAAATTCACAATGCAGGATTGCAAAGAGTTCATCAAACCAGAACACAGTGAAATTGATCTAACAAATGATATCCCTAGGAGTTTCATGAAGGAAAATTATTCAAAGCTGCTGATGGTCATCCAGAAGTATTTTACCCGTAAATTAAGGTTTCACATGGTCTACTCCTATCATCTCAGGCTTATTCTACATTTTGTGGGTAAGAGGTCACTTGACTTGCCTTTTTATTTATATAGAAGTCTAAGGGAAATGTCAGATAAGGTTCAAATGAAAACAGAAGGAAATGAAACTTCTATTTTTCATCATGGTTTGATTAAGCTATTGGTGTTAGAGGAATTGAGGAGGTTAGACAGAGATTGGACTTCCTTATTGCTCATGAGTGGTTATGAAATTGATGTTGTCACTCCTAAGAAAGCCTCCAAACCTAGAAACATTTCATCATCAGCTGTAGCAAAGGAAGTTGAAGAAGGAAATAGATCATCTCCTCTATAACCTGTGAGCATGGAAGAAGAACCTTTGCAAAATATTGACACACCTAAAGCAACTCCTGCAAAACAAAAGAAGACAGTCATCAAACAAGGTAGCAAAAGACTCATTAGGAGCCAAACATTGGATAAAGGAAACTTGGAGGATATCCTACATGCAATTGACATTGAAGAGTCACCCATTGTGAAGAACCAATATCACTAAGAGTACTGATTGTTGACACCATAAACTAAATGGTAGCAAGCCTTCATTTTTCAACCTGCAATCATACAAAACCAAGTTACAATCCATAGAGTTATCCATCTAGTATTATCCTTATTCAAAATAATAAACCCCCTTTGAGAGAGCCCTCTCAAACTGGAGAGGCTAATATTCAGTTAGAAGTGGTTTGAAAGAGTTACATTAAGTTGATTGATGAGCAACCAATCAAGATCAATTTGGTGATAACAATGAGTTTTTATCAGTCCCTTGACATGTTCATGTGTTTTATCAATTTTTATTAGTCTCACTCAGTGAGCCTTCATGGTAAAATATATATAATAACAGTGGGAAGAGTATCACTCATGACAGTTATAATTTATAATATTTTAGTGAGAATATTGTAAGACTAGAAATAGCTTTCTTTTGATGAAATATTGTTGAAATTATACTTGTGTTAATTTCTACCAAATTCAGTAGATTTCTGATTTGCATACCTACTGTTTCTTCTCTCATTTTACATTGTCTTCTCCTCATAGGCTACAAAGTCACTCTTTGCTACCACATCACGCTCCAATACCCTCATTAGTAGAACTATGGATTTGACTGAAAACTCTTTTCAGTGGATGAGAGTTTAAACCACCTACCAATCTCATAAAAAAAATTCTTTAAAATTGCCTTAGAGTTTAGGATGTGTCTGGTCAGGCACTTGAAGCAGTCCAAGTGTTGAATCTATCACCAACATATTTTGGTGTGTCTGCCGGGAGATGAAGGCCTTGAAATGAAGTATTCTCCTGATGTCTCTTGTTTTGAATTGCTGAATGTCAATTCTTAATAGTGAATAAGAATTGATCACTTGAAGAAGACTGAAAATTAGTTCACTTGGAGACTCCACAAAGAGGAAAAGGGGTTTCAAAACCTCCAACTACAAGGAGAAATCAGAGATCACCTACTATGACCCCAGTTGCAGACCCAGAGAATATCATTAAAGATGCAAAAGGAAAAAGGATATCAGTTGAGGCCACATCTCAATTAGTGAAGAAGGTAAACAAAAAATACATTCTAAAGCAAAATGTACTTTCATCTACTTTAGAATCAAAAGAAGTTTCAGTTTCAAAAGATCTTGCCAAAAAATCTAAAATTGAAACTGCTTCCCTAGAAGATAAAGTAGATGTTGTTAACCTAAGCTCAACTGAAGGTTTTCCTCATTCCTCAATTGATAAATATGAAATTAGTAAATACGAAGTAAGTACTGTTTCAGTTAAAGAGGAAAAAACTGAGTTATTAAGTGTCAATAAGGAAACAAAATATTTTGTGCCAACTGAAGGGGAGTTAGAGCAAGTATTGACAATTGCACCTTTTCTTGATAGAGATGTTTTGACTGAAGGAGATTTTATGAAAATTTTAAATTTCCTCCAAACTCATCCTGAATACCAGTCTTTCATCACTTTTGAGCAAGAATATTTTCCTTTATCTAGAAATCTAGTTGTTGGATCATCCTCTTCTCATCCACTAGAAGAGAGTGTTCCTAAAGGCCTCACATTCAACTTATCTGACTTCCTAGCTCAACAAAATAAAGTTGAATTAACCTCATCCCCTCAAGAGACAAATTTTGAATCCGATTCTTCTGTATATGGTGAAGTCAACACATCCTCTATTCATCTCTTTGAGAATCCACTATTTTCAGTCCCCGAGCCTGAAGAATTAACTCAATATTTCCAATTTTATGTTTTCCTAAATTAAATTCAGAATCCACAAATTGTAATTCCTATTTCCCAATCAACTACATCAACTGGTCATCCATCAACTATACATCAACAAAATATTTCTCAGCCTGCCCTTACAAGGATGCAGTAGATACTGGCTGCAATATATGCTCCACTTGCTCTTCCTCAACCTTTTCATGCACTCCCTCAAGGGTTTTACTTGAAATATCTTCCAAAATACAACGGGGAGGGAGAAGGAGTTTATGCTGAGGAACATCTAGTGGCTTTCTATAGTTATGTTGACAACCAGAATGTCAAACATGAAGATTTATGGTCAAGACTCTTTGTTCAGAGCTTGGATGGTGAAGCTTGTAAATGGTTTAGAAGTTTTCCTCCAAACTCAATGAAAATAATTTATGAATTGGAGGAAATATTTGTAAAGCAATGGGGTGATAGGAAATACTATGTGTACTACCTTACAAAATTTGCAACTCTGAAGAAGAAACCAGATGAGTCATTGAATGATTTTACCAAGAGGTTTAATAAGATTTATCAGAAAATTCCCGAAGAAATTAATCCTCCTAAGACTGCAACTATGATAACTTTTGCAAATTATCTATATTCTAAGTTTTTTTTATGGTTAAGGGCTGAGAAAGCACAGAAATTGATGAATATTCAAGAGGCTGCAATTGGAGTGCAGTCTAATCTCATGGCTTCTAATAAATTGAAAATGGAGGAAGAAAAGGTAGCAAAGGACAAAAGGAATATGAAAGAAGAAAAACCTTCTTCTTCTAAATATCTTACAACAGAAGAAAAGATCGATCAAATGTCCAATTTGATCAGGGAACTTGCATCTAAGATGAAAAAATTAGAGCTAGAAAATAATCCAGCTGCTAGAGCTAATCATAATGAGGCAAATAGAAATCAGACTCCCTTCAGGAGGCCTTTTCAAGCTCAAAAAACATTACAACACCCAAGAAGGAATGCTGATGATCAAAATGTTCAGCCTCCTTTGAATAATTTTGCTGAAGAAGAGCAGCAAGAACATGAGGAAGAAAATGAAGAAATAAATCTTGTATGAGAAACCCCATAGTCAAGTTGTCTGACTTTGCAAGAATATGAAGACCAGTGAAGGATTTATTTGTTTTTAGATGATGAGAAAGTCCAAATTTATGCAAAAAATGATAAAAAACAGTAAGAAACTCAAAACAAAAACTATCCTTTGAGGTCTAAAGGCTTTGTTCAACAACCTTAACAAAAATCATATTCAGAGAAATAAGCTACCAAACAGAAGGCCAAAATCAATGAGGTTCCTCCACTCCAAAATTCTGCCCCAATTGTCAAAATTACTACAGAAAATAAGGAATTAGTTCCAATTTATTTTAGTTTCAAATCTGAATTGAATAAAATTAATATTCTGGTCCCACTTCTGGAATTGTTGAAAAATACAACATATAGAGTCTTTTAAAAGTCTGCTTTAACCACCTCTTGCTCCCAATTCAATCAATCTTGAGGATGAACATCCCACTATTTATGTAGTTTTTCATGTCCAAGATCAAAATGATGAAAACTCACCACCTTTGTATCTGTCACTCAATATGCATGACAAATTGCTGCATAATTGTCTGTTAGATTTTGGGGCTTATCACAATCTCATGCCAAAGAAAGTGATGGATGAATTGGGATTAGAGATCACTAAGAAATACCATGACCTCTATACCTTTGATTCCAAAAAGGTCAAGTTCCTTGGAGTAATTAATGACTTGGTTGTTTCTCTTACCCAACTACCTATGAAAATCTTAGTGATGGACATTGTAGTTGTAGACATTCCTTCTAGATTTGGGATCCTACTTTCCAGATCTTGGTCTAAAAAATTTGGAGGTACCCTTCAGATGGACATGTCATATGCCATAATCCCAGTGTTTGGAGGGGAATTCAGAAGGTTGTTTAGAGAAACCCAAATGGCCTACATCATTAGTGATCAGCATAATCCTTCAAACCATCCCATATATGCTGAAGAAAAGGAATTAGGTTCATCAATGCTACACCCTGCTGCTGATGATAACAATTTCCAGCCTTAATTAAGTGAAAACATCACTTTCAAGGTACAAATGAGTAGCATTTAGAGGGAGAACATATCTTGAAATTGTACTTTGATGGAGCCTCATCAAAAGTAGGATCAGGAGTCAGTGTAGTCCTCTTTTCTCCCACTCATAAAAGGGTAACTATATCCTATAAAATGAAATTTTCTACCACTAGAAACACTACTGAATATGAGGCGCTTGTGCTAGGAATTAAGGCAGTGAAAGATTTGGGAGTGGAGCAGCTAATTGATTTTGGTGATTCAGAGTTGGTAACAAAGAAGGTGAGAAAAAACTACCAAGTGAAAAATTCCAAGTTGAAAAATTATAGGAATGAAGTCTGGGACTTGATTGAGCATTATTTTTTAGAATTTACTATAAATTTGTCACTAGAGTGGAAAATAAAATGGTTGATTCACTTGCTATTGTTGCTATTAATTTCAAAGTTCCTCTAGATGTCAAGGTAGCCTATGATTTTCAAATAAAAAACGAGCCTTCAATTCCTGATAACATTAAATACTGGAAAGTATTTAAGGATGACAAGGAAATTCATAAATTTTTAGAGTGTCTTGAAGAGTTTGCAGACATAGAAATTGATTTTGAGCACGACATTGTTGAAATTCAAAACAACGGGACTTTTAAGAAAACCATGGCTAGGAAGAACATTATAGATCTGGAAAACTAACTATATTCCTAAAGGCTTAGTTCCTTTAGAAATATTTTTCGATAATAATGATGTTTTTTGTCAATCCTGAAAGTAAATTTGATGGAGAGAGTACAATATAATGTAACATTGGCACAAAATATCAGCCAAAATTAGTCAAAGTGTCCAAATTCCTTTCTCTTGAAATTAGAACAAAATATATCAAGCTCCTGAAATAATTTGCTGATATTTTTGCATGGTATTATAGTGAGCTGAAAACTTATGATATAAGCATAATGGAGCACAATATTTCTTTGAAAACAGATGCAAAGTCTGTAGCACAAAAAATCAGACATATCAATCCCATGCTGCTCCCAATCATAGAGAAATAAATCAAAAAATTATGGGAAGCAAAGATAATTATGCCTTTGAGATTTTCTAATTGGGTAGCTAATATAGTCTTAGTTCAGAAAAATAATGGAGAGATAAGAATTTATGTTGATTTTCGCAACCTAGGCAAATGTTCATTGAAAGATAAATATCCAATACCCAAGACAGATTATATTTTTCAGAAGGTTGTAGGATCCAAAAGATTGTCAATGATTGATGGATTTTCAGGCTATAATCAGATTTCGGTTGACAGGAAAGATAGAGAAAAGACAATATTTACCACACCCGGGGGTACATTCATGTACAACAAAATGCCATTTGGTCTGATGAATGCAGGCACAACTTTTCAGCGGGAAATGGATATTTCTTTTACAGGAGAAGAAGACAAATTTGTAGTCATCTATTTGGATGACATCACAGTCTATTCAAAATATGATGAAGACCACTTGAAACATTTGAAACAAGTTTTTGACAAATGTAGAAAGTTTGATTTGTCCTCGAACCCAAAAATGTCATCCTTTGTTGTCCAAGAAGGGAAATTATTAACACATATTGTAACATAAAATGGCATCTGTATTGATCCGGGAAGAGTAGAAGCTATTCAAAAGATTGGTTTTCCAAGGAATAAATAATAATTGCAGTAATTTTTAGGGAAAACCAATTTTCTGAGGCATTTTGTTCCTAAATTTGCAGATCTGATCAAACACATAAATGTCTTGCTAAGAAAAGATGCAGAATTTAAATGGCGAGATGAAGCAAATAATTCATTTTCAGCAATCAATTCTTCCTTGACTGAAGCTCTAGTTTTGATTAGTCCTGATTTTGAAAAATATTTTCTGATTTTTTCATATGCTTCAGAAGAAACAATTGCAGTTGTCTTGTTATAGAAGAACAAAGAAGGTTTAGAGAAACCTATTTCATTTTTTAGTCGTGCTTTAAGAGATGCTGAATTAAAGTACAACTTGACTGAAAAACAAGCATAATATGCACTACTTAAGGCTTTGAAGTCTTTTCGAGTTTATGTGATGCATAAAAAAATAGTTTCTTTTATGCCCAATATCACTGTTAAAGATTTTTTACTGCAACTAGATACATATGGTAGAAGGGGACGATGGCTGACCAAAATTCTAGAATTTGATATTGAGATCAGACAAACTAAACTGATAAAAGGTCAAGGCTTGGTTCACTTGATGGATGAATCTAACTGCAAGGCTTTAAATCTGAATGTAGAGGCAATTGAAGGATAAGATGGAGAAGGTATTTCTAATTACCCTGAAATATTTCATTTAGATTGGTACAAGGATATAGTACACTTTTTGTTAAATTTCAAGTGTCCCCCTAAAATGGAGAAGTCAAAGAGAAAAGATTTCAAATTGAGAGATGTTAAGTATTGAATTTTGGAAGACCATATTTATTGGAAGGACCCTGTTGGAGTCTTATTAAGATGTGTAGATGAAGATGAATCCCAAGAGATTATGAAAGAGATACATGTAGGAGTGTGTGTAGAGCATTTGTATTGGAAATCCACTCCAAACAAAATCTTAAGAGCTGGCTATTATTGGCCAACTCTTTTCTCTGATGTTTCTTCCAAAGTTAGGAGCTGTGTCGAATGTTAGAAATTTGCTAGTAAACAGAAATTTCTACTATTACCTTTTATTCCTATTTCAACAGATTTCCCTTTCTAGCAGTGGGGGTTAGACCTCATCGGTGAAATTCATCCACCTTCATTAAGACATCACAGATGGATTCTCACAACTACAGATTATTTTACTGAATGGATTGAATTTGTACCAACCAAGAATGCTATTGATATAGTAATTATCAAATTTATATTAGAAAACATTATGTCAAGATTTGGTTGTCCACAGAAGTTAGTAACTAATAATGTAATGGCCTTTAAGTCTACTAAGATGTACAACTTTTTTCAGCAATATGGAATTGAATTGACTCATTCCATGCCTTATTACCCTCAAGATAATGGATTAGCCAATTCATCCAATAAAAGTTTGGTGAGGATCATTAAGAAAATTCTGCCTGAAAATAAAAGAAATTGGGCACTTAGCTGGTACATGCCCTTTGGGCAGATAGGGTAAGTGGTAAAAAATCAATTGAAATTTCTCCATTTTAGCTTGTATATGGTACTAATGCCATAATGCCTTTGCAATTAGCTCTTCCTATGAATAAGTTCTTGCAAGATGAAGTTGATGATGAAAATCCAATCCAAAGGAGAATGTTGCAGTTGATAGAGGCACACCAAATCAGAGAATCATTGATGGATACAACACAAAAGTATCAGACTAATGTCAAATTTGTTTTTGACAAAAGAGAAAATCAACAGTTGTTTCAGGAGAATGATTTGGTGCTGCGCTATATGCCAGGAGAGAAGAACATGGAAAACATGCTAAGTTTGAAAATTTGTGGTTTGGACCATTTAGAATTGTTGAAGTTTTGAGAACAATACTTTTATGCTCAAACATATGGATGATGATCAACTGACTGGAGGCCTAGTCAATGGTCATTTTCTCAAGAAGTTCTTTGTTTAGTAAGTCAGTTGAGTCATTCCATTGTAAATATTCGATGTGATGTGTCAATAAAACTCCATGCCCAATGGTACTTGTGTCTATATATATGGTTAGTTTTGAGTACAGTTAGTCAATGGTCAGTCCTAGTCATCATTCTCCAAGGAATTAATCTTCCTTTTCAGTTCGGTTCTAAGATAAAAGTGTCACTGTCAAAGTGTAGTGGTGAGAAAATTCATTTATACCTTCATTCATTTCATTTTTCCTCTTTTACCTTTCATTTTTATAAAAACCCAAAGTCTAGCATTTCATTTCTTTCAAAACCCATTTTTAGCTATTAAAATACATTTTTTATAGTTAAAAAGCAGCTCTAACCGCACCACAACAAACTTTTGTAATATCATATATTATATGATATAACTTACCACACTTAATCATGGTGGACCCCTTACCCTTTCATCACAATCGGCTTATCATAGTTTTAACTTTCATTCATGTTAAAATTGTCGTCTCCTACAAAACCCCGGATTGCGATATTAAAGTGATACCTTTCCCTTCCATGTCAACTCTTGTCTCATTGTACATCTCACTTCACGAGTTTTAACACTTAACTCCCATTTCTAATAATAAAAAATTCGATGTGCGATTTGCGGTATTAAATGGGCCCCATATTCATCCTTCCACATCACCCTCTATTTATCACACATCGCACTTCACAATTTTTAACATTTACCTCCTGTTATGGCCTAAATCTACCTCAGGCTAAGAAAGGCAGAATCTAGGGTAACATCAAACCACACTTAACCTAGTAGCTAGCCCTACTGGATCGGGAGAGGGTTCTCTCCTTTTCAATCTCAGCAAAAAATGATCAATGAGGCTTGAGATGACTTAAATGAAAATTGATTTTAGGCTAGGTATATATGAAAAAGAGTCTTAATTTGAATTCAATTAATATTTTGTTGGCTCAAGAGGAAAGGAAGATTAGGATCTGGGAAATGAGGCTCAGTATTGCAGAGATCTGAATGGGGAAAGGTAGGCAATTGATCTGACACTTCCAATTTGAAATAAATGGAGAGTTGAGAGAGGTTGGGAGTTGAAGAGGGCAAGAAACCTTCAGGGATCCTCTCCAAACAGCTGAAAACGTAGAAAATTAAACAAACCCTAGGTAGAGCACAGCAAATTTTAATGAATTCTACCTTTATCCTTGTTTGCTTAATTTAAGAAGAAATAAGAGAGATAATGGTATACATAAAACACCACAAGACTTAAATTTACAAAGAGAAACACATTATCGAAACAAAATGCCACATGAATCCCATAGATTGCTGCAAACCCTGGTCTATTCCTTTGCCAAAAATGCAGAGATGAATGTACAATGATGTTCAAAGCATTCCCAAAAGTCCAACCATGCTAATGACTGAAAAACCACAAGATATAGACAAAACGTAACTCATCCCCAGCCTCTTGGGGTCGAGCTCACAAGTTTAGGAGCTGTTCCAACAAAATCTAAACTGAGAACTAGAAAGTAGGCAGTGGAACAACTTGCCTCTATAAACTAGGAAACCAATTCATTCAGTTGCAAATCACCTTTTGATGGATGAATCTACCTCCATGAGTGAAAATTTAACAAAATTACATCAAGATCCATCAAATTACATCCAATTACATCATGAGTTTGACATTTGGAAGTAATAAAGTCAAAATGTCAAAAACTAGGCGAAAAACAAAGTTTCTGGGTCAAAAATGGGCAAAAATCTCCAATGCGTCGCGCCAGTTTGCAGCTGATTTTGGAGGCCTTCCCGGTGTCCAAATTTTCTCCATGTGGGCTTGTTGGAAAGGTCTACCTGTCTACTTTCCAACAATAGAATTTCTGAATTTGGCTTCCATTTTCCCCTCCAAAAATGAGTTCTCCCAAGAATACTTCCTGTGTGTCAAAAAAGGGGCAGAAAGGTCATTTTTGGGGTGTTTCTGACCCTTTTGGAAGCCCAAAACTTGTCAAAATATCTTGGCCATAGGTAGGAATGCATATTTTTCCATGAAAAATAAAAAAATGTAGAGTTTTCATCAAAAGGAGTCCCCCATCAAAAGCACGCGCCAAGTGGTGCGGCGCATAGAGCTGAAAAGTCTATTTTTAGGCCAAAAATTCAAAATTTGCAAAAAGTGTCCCAAATTTCTTGAAATTTGGGTTGAGTGTCCTCCATTATGTGCTATGCTAGGCCAAGGAAGCCTTGGCCAAAATCTGAATTCTATCATGCCTTTTCCGACACTTTGAGGCCTTCTTCAACTTAGCCTTCAAGATCTTGATCCTTGCTTTGCAAACATGGTTTCTCGCCCAATAATGATTGGCCATGTGCCTCAACATGTTAGTTTCTTTGTTGGATTTCTCAAAAAGCTTCTCCAAATGCATATTTAACCTTTCAAGCCAAGTTTCACGATCAACTTCAATTTCTTGCTCAAGTGATGTCATCTTGGTTTTGCTCTTTTTATCGGCTTGCCGGTTCTCTCGTATGTTTTGCAGCTCCATGATGGTTTGCTGATCCTCTAGCTACTTGTTTCTTTGCTCAAGGTACTTGATTATCCACTTGGCTCTTTGTAGGCTGAGGGACAAAGTATTTATCTCCGCCCGTTGCTCCCGAATGATCTCTCTAAGCTTTGAGCTTGGTGAGCCCGAACTGGTGTCATCATCCTGAATGAGGATGAAATATGTCTCCTACCCTCCTAAAGGCCCCTCATCATGTATTGGCCTCTTTCCTTTGTCCTGTGCCTGAAGGAAGCGAGACCCCTTCCACCCCAGGTGGAGATAATACTCGCTTGGCTGCTGCAAATAACCTTCTAGTGCCCCTCTGATAGGTGACAAACACCGGCACACTAGCGGTCTGTGTCTCATGAACCTCGTGCAGATGTGAAGGTTCACCTATCTCATGAAAAGCTTCCGGAGGCACCTGAGGAGCTGTGAATAACTCATTAGAAATGAAATCCTCCCATGAAATGTGTTTCAAACCAAGCTGATGCATAACCACAATTTTGATGAGTGCAAAATGATAGATATTGTTATATTGTTGCTCAGGAGTTTTCTTTTGCACTAGGGTGGTCATCTTCTCAATATTTTGGCACATGAAGTAGGGGAGGTTCATCATTCTCACCCTGGTAAAGTGCATCAGCAATCTAATGTGATAGGCATATAGACGAGAAAACTGACCCTCACAGCTGAAATATTTGATTATGAGCTTCATCAAAGGAGCGTATGAATATTTCAGGTACCAAAAGGGAAAAAATATACTGAGTTGTCTCAAAAAACCAGGCTTGATGTATGGCTCATAGTGTTCCCTGTCAACTTGTTGCCTTTTATTCCATTGCTCTCCAACATTTGGAATATCGGTTGCTAGAGAGATCGATTCAGGTGTCAAGGTGAATGTCACACCTACAAGAGTGAATTGGCCATTATGTAAATGAAGCACAAACAATTTGGCCAACTCATGATGGTACTGGACTCTAGCAACCATCTCACAAAACTGATAACAAGATTGTTGTTGAAAACATGTAATAGCAAGAGGGAAGGCCTGCAGCTCAGCAAGTGAAGTAGGCTCTTCCCTTACATTTTTACCACTCCTGTGAAGTCTCCTTGGTGCATGCAATTCGGTTGTAGAGTCACTGTCTCGGTCATAAGAGGAATCTGTCTCCATGTTTGCCAAAGTATATGTTTTCTTAGATGAGTATGAAGAGTTTAGGTGTCTTTGGTTTTTGTTGCCAAATGTATGAAAATGTGTGAGGGACTATGGAGGGAGAGGGTAAGGGAAATGTTGGGAATATTTCCAATTGGAATTTGGGTAATTGAAGGGTTTTAGGGATAGTCTCTAGGCTTTTGGGATAGGAATTGGGGTTTGAGAATTTTGTAGCTAGGATTTGGGATAATGGGAATATGGGATAGGGGTAGATGAATTTAGGGATATGGGGAATAGGGAAAAGGGTTGATGAAACTAGAAAAACAATGAAGGAATAAAAGATGAGGAAGTGATGACCACAAAAACCAATTTACAAACCCTAGGCTATCATCTCTTGAACAAGGAATTAGGTTTTGAAATTTTTACTTAAATCCTCATAAAAATCATAAGACACACATTTATGGCATTGGAGGGATTGCTTGACTTACTTTGGACTGGAGGCAACTAAGCAAATTTGAGTTTTGAATGAAATCGTGTTTAAAACAGCTGGAAACTATACATGTTGCGCCACAAACCACAAACCCAACGCGCTGCGCCGGTTATGTGCGTCGCGCTTGTGTGTTTTTACCACTGTGGAGGTCGACCCAATGCGTCGCGTTGGCTCTATGCGTCGCGCCCACAGACTTTCACGACTACGTTGTGACTTTGTGACCATGAGCTTGCTCCCAATTTCTCTTGCTCTTTTGGATGCAAATGAGCCCTTTGAACATGGAAAAGGACTTATATACCAAAGGCTTTAATTTTCCACTCCAAAAAACCCACATTGTAATGTTTTACATTTGACACTTTTTTTCTAAACTCTGTTTTAGGAAGTTTGCTTCATTTTGCCTCTGATTAACTGAATGATTTGATTTTTGTTTTCCTTGTAGCGAATGGATTTGCTGGAGCTTGAAAAGGTGACCAGGGTTGCCATTTGAAATTATTTACAAATGAGAGAACTTGAAATTACATCACATTTATACATAAAAAGATAAAATACTCTATTTTTCTTCAAAATAGAGTTTTGAAGAAAAATACATTTCTAGGCATATGATGATGAAATTTTTTAATACTGGAACTTTATTCAAACTCCTCATGTGCCTGCTAACCATTATTGGGCATTCTGAAGACCTTATTGATGAAACCCTAGACCTGATGGGATTGAAAACCTAAACAATGACTCTTACAAATTTAAGGACAAAAAGTGAGTGCAGATGATCTTGATGAAAGGAAATGGGCCAACAGATAAAGGACATGAGGGAAAATGTATAAAAAGTCACTATCGTCAGATGATCCATGCTCCTAATGGAATGCAGCTGACGAGCGAGACACCTAATATGCAATGAAACAAGAGAATTTTGGTCACTGACGGAGGGATGAATATACCGACACTAACATTGGCTCCAATGGGGATGGTAGCTCCTTAGAGGTTCCAAGAAATACAGATCTCTGGGAAAGCAGGTAGTGCCTTTCGTCCATTGGGCTATGGATTCAATAACTTCGACAAACCAAAAACAGACTCTTGACTCAATTTCAGAACTAAAAACTGACTAAAAATTGACTCAAACAAACCAAACCAAAACTGAAATCAACCCTCAGTTTTATAGCCTTCACCTCGGGCCCCAAACTGAAAGAATGATGACAGCACATGCTTGCAATGAAACTTAAACAAACCGGTATGTACATTTATACATATGACAGCAGAAAACATTCAAAAATAGTACCGTTTGAGTGGCTGACCATTGACCGGTCCACCTGGACAATCTTCTCCATTCATTTCTTTCAAAAGGAAAGCATTTTGGCCTCGATATGCAGCAATTCTGAAAGGTCCTTTCCAAATATTCTCAAACTTTCCATGATTACCTTTATCTTCGTTTCTCGCGTCCCATTTTAGCACCACTTCTTCTATTTGAAACTTTTTTACACATCAACAAAAATATTTGGCCAATAATATCTTGCTCTCAAAATTTTGTTGGCTGTCGTCTTCCAGAAAATATGACCTCTGCAATCTCCCTTATGAAAATATTCCATAACCTGTTTTGCCTCTTCTTCAACTAAACAATTGAGCAAGACACCACCGAGATCTTTCCAATAGAGCACATTATTCATGATAGAAAAATTGGTAGCCTTCAATTTCAGTGTCCTACTTTTGTTTTTAGCCATTCTCGGCAGTGGTGACAGATTTTGGAGTAGATAAACAATGTCTGAATACCAAGGAGAAAGAACAAAAATTTCTGATACCTGAGCAAGTGAACTTTATTCATTTTCCTCGGACATAGTAGCAATGATATTAATTTCCAAGGCATGCAAATTTGACTCAGCCATTAGCTTAGCCAACCCCTATCCTTTGATGATCTTTGTAGGTCTGATCTCCACATCATATTCCAATAAGGCTGCAATCCATTTGCCTCATCTCCCTTCTGGATATTTTTGCACTAAGACATCTTTAACAGCAGCATTAGGAACATAAGCAAGGATGTGAGAATGCAGAATATAAACTCAAAAATCTTTCAATGCTTTTACCAAGGCAAGAGCTTGCTTTTCAATAATATTATACTTTAAAGATGCATCTCTTATGGTTCTGCTAAAAAATTCAATTGGTTTCTCAAGCTGATCTCTTTTCTGCATCAAGACTGCTGCCATAGTATGATCCGAGGCAAATGAAAACAAAATAAAATCCTGAGTATAGTCCGGGCTGATCAAAACCAGAGCTGAAGAAAGGGCCAATTTCACCAAATTGAAAGACTTTATTGCTTCCACAGTCCACTTCACAACACTATCTTTCTTGAGCATGTTTTTGATTTCCCTTAAATGTTCTGCAAGATTGGGTACAAAGCGACGCAAGAAATTCATCTTACCGTTGAATGATTGGATCTCCTTTTTATTTCGGGGAAGATCAATTTGTTGAATGGCTTCTACTCGATTTGGATCAATGCGGATGCCATCCTTTGATATAATATGACCAAGAAGCTTTCCTTCATCCATGGCAAACAAAATCTTCTTTAGATTGAGAGATACACCATATTTTCTACACCGCTAAAATACAATCTTAAAATGATAAAGGTGCTCTTCATTTGAATTAGAAAAAAACTATCAATTCATCAAGATAAATAACTAGAAAGACATATTTTTCATTTTCAAATTCCATATCCATTGATCGTTGAAAGGTCACACCAGCATTCTTCAATCCAAAAGGAATTTTAGCATAATGAAAATTTCCCCACGGAGTGGTGAACGCTGTTTTGTCTCTATCATCCTCATGGACCAGAATTTGGTTATAACCGGAATAACCATCGAGTAGCGACAGGCGGGATGCTCCAACTACTCGCTGAAGTATGTGATCCATTTTGGGCAATGGATAGTTGTCTTTCAAAGATACTTTATTCAGATACCGAAAATCAATACATACGCGAATCTCACCTATTTTCTTGCGCACGGGCACCAAATTAGAAATCCAATCTGAAAATATTATGGGGACGATGATACCAGCTTTGTACAATCGATTCAATTCCTTCTCTATTGAGGGAAATGACTTTGTATTTATTCTTCTCAACTTCTGTCCAAAGGGCTTTTGATTTGGCTTGATCGGGATGATATGCTGAATTATGTTTGTGTCATATGTCTTCAAATCTGAATAGTCCCAAGCAAATACATCAGCAAAGGAAGATAGTAAACTGATATAATTTTCTTTTACCTGTGGGGGCAATGCCTTGGAAAATTTCACCATTTTAGGATTTTCTGTTGATCTAATGTTCACATCCTCAACTCCTTTCTCGGTTGGCAGCAAGCTCGATTTTCGAGCTACATCATCTTGGTCGAAAAGTTCTTCTAAAGGTATTAGACCTTTAGGAATGACATTGTCCTTGAGCTGCAAAACTTCCATCTGATTGAATTTTACATCCGCCTCGCCATCATTATGCTCCCCATCAATAGAAGTGTCTTTGAATTTACCTTCATTTTGCAAAAATTCATCAATTTCTTTATCATCTTGAAACACTTGCCAATACCTTTGATTATCAGGGACAGTCGGACGATGCTTCACATGAATTCCAAATTTTTTGTTTGAATTCATCGAAATTTTCAAGTTACTTGCTGTTGTTGCAAGTGCATCTGCAATACCATTCTGAATACGAGGGACACATGTCAAAGTATAATCTGAAAACAATCTAAAGATATCTAGTACCGCATTGTGGTAGGCCCGCATTCGAGGATGCTTAGCTTGGTATTCACCTTTCACTTGCTTGATAACTAACTCGGAGTCGCCATACAATGCAATCCTTTTGGCATTTAACTTTCTAAGAATTTTCAAACCAGCAATTAAAGCTTCATATTCAGCATCATTATTTGAACAATCAAAAGCCAATTTATAAGAGCAGACCCTTACATTACTTGGCACTTTGTTTGGGGAGAAAACAGGGCTGCGTATCCAAATGCCAATTCTATCACCTTCCCTTCCTACTGCGCCATCAAAATCCATGGTCCACAAACCAGCTTCTTCCTCTTCCAAATGCTGAAATTATGTTTTCTCTTTTACTTCTCCTTGCTATCCATCAATATTTTGCTGCTGTCAGGGGGCTTCTTGCTCAGCGGTACTATCCCGTCTTTGTTTTTCTTTCTTCAAGACCTCTCTGAAATTTTCAGTGATTTCTGGAATGTCTTCTACTTCAATTACTTGGCTATTTAAATCGTTAAAGCTATCTGAGTATGAAACAAATGATTCTAAATCAGTCTGTACATAGTTGATTGGATGATTTACCAGTTTCTCCTTGCTAGTGATCATATACTTCATCTTTTTCTCTCGGTATAATTTCCTCATCTGACCAAACACGGGAATAGTAGCATAGGAGAAATCAAGCTGCAATGTCCCTTTAAGTTTCACTCCCCAAGATCTGGAAAGAAGCATTCCAAATCTAGGAGGAATATCCACGACAACCATATCCATCAAAACATTTTTAGTCAGAATCTGATCCAAACTTACCACCAAATATTTGATAAGCCCAATGCATCTTACTCTACCATAATCGAAAGAATAAAGGTCATGATACTTTCTGGTGATATCCAATCCCAATTTCTCCATGATTGCCTTAGGCATGAGATTATGAGAGGCTCCAGAATCAAACATAGCATTGTGTAACACATAGTCGTGCAACCTAAGGCTGATGTAAAAAGGAGGTACATCACTATATTGAGACTGACCATACAATGCTGGACCAAAAATCAACTCAGGTCGATCATCTTCCACATTTACCATATCAGATAATGGATCTAAACTCAAAATCTTAGACACCTGACCCTTATAGCTGCTATTCTTCATCAATTCAGTCAAAGGAATGGACACTTTTAACTTAGAAATTTCACTTTCTAAGTTAAAAACTGAAGTTTTCTCTACCTCTTTAGCTGGGACATCCTTCTTTTCAGTTTTATACTTTGATATATTTGGTTGATTGGATCTTTCATTTGCTGATGGTGGTTTTCTAGTGGTGGGATCAGCTGTCTCTTTCCCCTTTTTCTGCACAACGAGTGGATCATTCTTTGGTGTTGTCACTTCCTTTCTTTTTTGAATTGGATTAATGGGCACCTCTCTAATTCTGAGTGAATATTGTCACTGCTGGGCTATCAAAGCATTCATGTACCCCCTCTGACATTCATCAGAATCTTCTTCAACAATTGTTTCATTCGCTAAGATGAAATTCGCGTCCCTTTGTACAGCTGAGTTCTCATAATACTCCTCGTCTTCAGTAATAAAAATTGGCATATCATCAGGTGTAAAGAAATGATTCTCTTCTCCGATTATATTCTCCTCGTCATCTGATTCCGAACCATGTACAAAATTCTGCTGTAAGGGTGTCTTCACTTGCTACTGTACTGCTTGGTCTTGTACTCGTTGCTCTCTTTGTTTGATTCTAAATTGCGGTTTTTGCTGGCCACGGAAATTAGGATTTCTGACTTGCGGTTCAGACTTGTCAATAGTCAATCTGTCAAACATTTGTTCCATCTTACGGATCACTTGATCTGAAGTGGAAACATCTTCCTTTATTTTTATCTTCTTTTCAGCTCTCATTCTAGCTCTCTTGGCAAGCAGATTTGCTTCAATGCTGACTGCAATTTTCTGCATGTCTTCCAAAGTGGCCGGATCCATTTCTCTTAATTGATAGGCCATGTCAGGATCGAAGCCATCCGGAAACTTAATCAAATCCAACCCCATAGGTGGCTTTATATCAACAGGAATTGCATTGTAAACAGAATTGAATGTAACACAATAATCTTGAACAAACTCACCAATGTTCCGATTGATATTCTCATATTCAGAAAGGATCTGAAGAGGATTTTTATTCACTTCCCATCGATCCAAGATTGTCTTTGAATATTAGCCAATGTAGTAATACTACCAGCCGGCAAAGCTCTGAACCACTTCCTTACTTCACCTCCAAAAGTTTGTACAAACAGTCTCATGGTCACATTCTCCGCATCAATCTCGTGAAGGTCAAAGAAATCTGTTATCCTATCCACATGTTGCTGAGTCGTAACACTTTGAAGAGTGCCATCAAAAAATGGAATTTTTCTTTGATAATCAGCGGGCATGTTATCCAAATTTTGAGGCAACACAAGGGGTGCAAATTGGGCAGCCATTGATCTAGGTGGATTTACAACTGGTCTTGGGGATATAGGAGGAATCAGAGTAGCTGATGTATGAGGTGTGTGTGGTGTGGATGGAGGTGATACCACTGTATATTTTTTATCAGAGAAAGAAGGATGCATGGGAATGGTGGGAATGAAAGGAGGCTCAGTAGGGATTTCTGAACTAGATGCAATTGCGGATGACCCAAGAGTTGCAGATGCAGACTCTATGAATTCAGGAATGTTTTTTGCCACAATGGAATTCTGAAGATTCAAGATATAACTGTCAATTGATCTATTGGATTTTTCAATTTTAAGATATTTGAAAAACTCTGGATTTAGGATAGTAGAATCAATAACACTTTCAGACTTAGTCTCAAACAATAACAACTCAAATTGTTCGTCAAACTCAAGATCTTCAAGATACTAAAAAAAGCAGGACATGAATGAGATTTGAACACAGGAATCATGGGACTTTCTTGACGAAGGATTCTTGAAATAATATTTGGATTTTCATACACAGGAGGTGGATCAGGATCCGGATCTGCCCTGGTGTGTCGTCTGGAAGCCAGTGTGTTGAATTATTTCCAAAAATCAAACGGAAAAAAACAACTTGTTCAGCCTATCAGATTCTAAACTCATCACCCAAAATTCTATAATTTTCTGATGTACTGGGGTAATTTTCAAGTTAGATGTTACGTTTATAAGAATAGACCGGATATTGACTGAAGCAGCATTCATCTACTTTCGCTAATGCAAAGCAAGAGTGTTTCGAAGGCTACCTGGCTAAATTCAGGCTCCGTCTGTAGTTTATAAAACGAATAGCCCTAACAAACAAAAAATCTCATCCCCAGTGGAGTCGCCACTATGTTATGGCCTAAATCTACCTCAGGCTGAGAAAGGCAGAATCTAGGGTAACATCAAACCATGCTTAACCTAGTAGCTAGCCCTACCGGATCGGGAGAGGGTTCTCTCCTTGTCAATCTCAGCAAAAAATGATCAATGAGGCTTGAGATGACTTAAATGAAAACTAATTTTAGGCTAGGTATATATGCAAAAGAGTCTTAATTTGAATTCAATGAATATTTTGTTGGCTCAAGAGGAAAGGCAAATTTGGGTCTGGGAAATGAGGCTCAGTTTTGCAGAGATATGAATGGGGCAAGGTAGGAAATTGATTTGACACTTACAATTTGGAATAAATGGAGAGTTTAGAGATGTGAGGAGTTGAAGAGGGCAAGAAACCTTCAGGGATCGTCTCCAAACAGCTGAAAACATAGAAAATTAAACAAACCCTAGGTAGAGAACTGCAAATTTTAATGAATTCTACCTTTATCCTTGTTTTCTTAATTTAAGAAGAAATAAGAGAGATAATGGTATACATAAAACACCAGAAGACTTACATTTACAGAGAGAAACACATTATCAAAACAAAATTCCACATGAATCCCATAGAGTGCTGCAAACCCTGGTCTATTCCTTTGCCAAAAATGTAGAGATGAATGTACAATGATGCTCAAAGCATTCCCAAAAGTCCAACCATGCTAATGATTGAAAAACCACAAGATATAGACAAACAATAACTCATCCCCAGCCTCTAGGGGTCAAGCTCACAAGTTTAGAGCTGTTCCAACAAAATCTAAACTGAGAACTAGAAAGTAGGCAGTGGAACAACTTGCTTCTATAAACTAGGAAACTGATTCATTCAATTGAAAATCACCTTTTGATGGATGAATCTACCTCCATGAGTGAAAATTTAACAAAATTACATCAATATCCATCAAATTATATCCAATTACATCATGATTTTGACATTTGGAAGTAAGAAAGTCAAAATGTCAAAAACTAGGTGAAAAACAAAGTTTTTGGGTCAAAAATGGGCAAAAACCTCCAATGCGCCGCGCCAGTTTGCAGCTGATTTTGGAGGCCTTCCCGGTGTCCAAATTTTCTCTGTTAGCCACCGATAAAATTTTTCATAGCAAAAGGAGGCTAAAACTTTTTGAGCCTTCAAGGAACAAATTTTATCGCTAAAAAGTGTTGGCTCTTGAAGACTCTTGAAGGCCTCATGCCTCTGTCCAAATCTTCATTGCTATTTCCATTTTATACTCAGAAATTCTACTGATTTCATGAGAAAATACTACTATAAAATCATCATCTTCCCCCTCCCCCCACTCAAAACTAATCTTCATTTGCTCCCCTTTTTATCCATAAAACTCCTCTATTTTCATGATTCCTTTTCTCCCATTCGTGAAAACCCTCTTTACATAGTTTAAAAATTATTTTTAAGCTATACCAAAACCCCCAAATCCATTGAAAACTATGAAAAATTTCATAAAAAACAAGTTTTTTATTACTACGGACTTAAGCCCCCTTGGGCTAAGTCCTAACCACTTCCCCACCGTATGCCCATGGTGCTAAGACCAAGCGCTAATTCATTTTTGGCGCTTATCGCATCGCACAAATCTAAGTGCACAAGTCTTTGTGGCATGTTGAAAAGTTCTGATGCGATTAAGCCTTACGCTTATGCCCTCCGATCAAATTATCATTTCATATAACCCATGGCCCGCCATCGAGTGCTATAACATTATAAATTTTCACTCCCCGATGGTATTTTTCCTTTGTTAAATCATAAAACCCTTTTGCCCGAAGTTTTGATCTAATGTGCCAAAGTCACGTGGTAAATATAAAAATTGTTAGATTAAAATAACCAGAAGAGCAATCGCATCGGAAAAGTTCAATGGGTTGATTGAAAGACCGAACTCAGGAAATGGTTTAGTCGATTATTTATCTATAATACAGGTGGAATTGTGTTTCATACATCCAAAGAAGGCCCCACATTCGAGCGCCAAACCATTCCATATATATATATATATATATATATATATATATATATATATATATATATATATATATATATATATATATATATATATATATATATATATATATATATATATATATATATATATATATATCATACAAAACATAAAACCTTTGTTTTATTAAAATTTTTGAGTTTTGTATATCATAAAGGGTTTCCGCCGGTTCGTTTTAAAAACCAATTTCCACCGTTGATCTTAAGCCGATCGAATAGCCCGCGCAAAATCACATCAGAGTTTTCCATCGGATGCGTTTGTTTGTTCCCTCCGATCAGCCAACCCTCCGATTCTTTCTCCACCGTTGATCTAATCCTTAGATCAATGGTCAGCGCTTAATTGCATCGCAAGTTTTTAGCGCTGTGACATTTCTTTCCCCACCGATTGAATGTCTCTGATTACATCCGGACCATCTGTTTGATCTCATCTAACGGCCCACAATCGCTCTGATTATTAACCCTTCCTCTGCCCTTTTAACCCCTCCGATTCACTCTCCGTCGTCGATCTGATCTGCAGATCGACGGCCAGCGCTCAATCGCATCGGCATTTCCCTGTACATCGGCGCCATTTAAGTTTTTCCCCTGATTGCGATCCTCCAATTGGATTTGGACTGTCCACATGTCCATATCGGACGGTCCCAGATCATTCCCATGTTATTTTATTGCCCTCCGCCTTTCACCAAAGGGTTTTCAAAACCAATCCCGAACGTTGATCATTGTGCGATCGAACGGTTCCGTTTTATTCTTCCCTCTTCTCTTTTTAACCTTCTTTTTGGTTGATCTACACCATTGGATGATGCCATCCAACGACTACGCTCCTCCCCACATCTGTAGCAGTTAAACCCACAAACATAGGATTTTTTAATTCTTTTCATATTTTTGCAGGTCTGAATGTTTTGTTCCATCATATTAATGAGAAAGGTCAAGGACTAGGAATGATGATTCCCATGCCTTTGAACTATCAAAAGGGAACCATTTGCAGAGCTCACACTCCGCGTCTCCTTAATGCTTCATGAGGTATTTATGCCATACGAGCCCTACGCGGCCTGCACATCAACAAGACACTATGTTATTAAATCACAAATTAAAAGAGTATCAGTGTTGAAGATAAAACACAGCAGAATGAAGATTGAAGACGAATTTGGGGATTACGGCTAAGATTGATTATCGAAAGCCTAATCCTCCAAATTAAATTAGAGTTAAAGGAAATCATAATGATCTATCAGACAGAAAGGCCTCCACCGCCACATCTGAGGCGAATTTATTCCTCCCAGCTACCACAAAGCCACCTGTGCCTCAAAGCATGCAAAACAGAGGCCAAAGTTATTGATCAAATGAAGATATTCGCCTCCGCGCAGCCAAAGAGTTACTTATACAAGGAACTTAATTCAAAAAATATCTGCAGAGTTACTCCAACATGACACAGAGCCTCAAAAGTCAACAAAAGCTCCCACCGAGCTTAATCTTAAGTGTAAAATAGTTAATACAGACATAACATCTGTAAACTTCTTCATCGAGCCCCTCAAAGGTCGAGAAGTCATTAATCTGTATTAATTGTCCTAAGAGATCTTTTATCAGATCTCAACTCCTAATTCTTCTATAAATACTGTTGTAGAAGATGAGAAATCATTGGTTGATCACTAGTTGTAATATTGGAACTCTCTGAAATAATACATAGTCTGTTGAAGTTGAAGAAGAAATTGAAGTCTTGGACACCCTGATGATGTTGTTGCATGCTTGTTACTGTGAAGGCTCTATCATTGGATCCATGAGCTTGGATTTTGGTGAAGTATTCTAAACTGTTTAATGTTTTCTCCTGTTTTCATTCTGTTCCATGATTTCTTACTACAGTAGGTTGAAATTTTTAGGCTAAGAAATGACTCCTGGAAGCACCTTAGACCTGTTCATCCTTCACTGTTTCATGTTTTCTTCTGCTGAAGTATTTTAGAGTCTTTAATATCTCTCTTTAGTCTTCATGCTTGTTTATTTCCTTAATAGTTCGAATAGTTGGTTTTAGCATGATTTATGGTTCTCCCTGCTTGTCTGCTGCCACTTTAAAACTGTTATTGAAGTCTCCCTTTGTAGTTTTCTGTTTACAGTGAGTCAAGGAGGTCTGTTCTGATCTTTCCCTTTGTCCCTACTTAAACAGTTGTCTAAAAGGTCTTTTTAGTTGTAATCATAGATGTGTTAGGTGTTCCCTCTTCTATGACTACAGTTATCAGTGAATCCTTTATGTTTTCTAAGTCATTTGAAATAAAATCTTTGAGGAAATAGGGTGTTCCTCGAATCTTAGATTTCATTTTAAAAGTTGTTTTGAAATCATTGTTTGCTTAAAGGTGTGATTTGTAGAATTCATGGTTAGCCCTGTCTATCAAAAAGCTCTTTATTGTTCAAATTGTGTTTTCAAATTCCCTTTGTTGAGAATTAAACTTCTCTTTTCAAATCATTGATGTCCATCTCATTCAAAAACCAAAGGATGCTGTGGCCAAGTTAGATTTTCACTCTGATATCCCATATCCATTGATAAGTATGTTATGACCTCTTTTTGACTCCATTGCCCAATGAACCAGATGTTCCTCCATTCTATATATCTTTCCTAGACCTTTCATGTTCTGTTGTATCAATCCAACCAAACAAAAAAACACCTACACTTAACTAGTCTAAAATCTATACTCTAAGCACACAAGATAAACCTTTGCAAACAAAAATTCGAGAGATCCCTCTCTGAGAACAGGAGGACTAGATCCTACGACTCTAAAGATTGGTCATGATGTTGCCTTGTCTTTTGATTTGCCAAACTATCAAAACAAGGGACACCAACATGCTCCATGTGGGCTTGTTGGAAAGGTCTACCTATCTAATTTTCAACACAAGTAGAATTTCTGAATTTTTCTTCCATTTTCCCCTCCAAAACTGAGTTCTCCCAAGACTGCTTCCTGTGTGTCAAAAAAGGGGCAGAAAGGTCATTTTTAGGGTGTTTTTGACCCTTTTGGAAGCCCAAAACCTGTCAAAATATCTTGGCCATAGGTAGGCATGCATATTTTTCCATGAAAAATCCAAAAATGTAGATTTTGCATCAAAAGGAGTCCCCCATCAAAAGCGCGCGCCAAGTGGCGCGGCGCATAGAGCTGAAAAGTCTGTTTTTAGGCCAAAAATTCAAAATTTGCAAAAAGTGTCCCAAATTTCTTGAAATTTGGGCTGAGCGTCCTCCATTATGTGCTATGATGGGCCAAGGAAGCCTCGACCAAAATCTGAAGTCTATCATGCCTTTTCCGACGCTTTGAGGCCTTCTTCAACTTAGCCTTCAAGATCTTGATCCTTTCTTTGCAAACATGGTTTCTCGCCCAATAATGATTGGCCATGTGCCTCAACATGTTCTTTTCTTTGTTGGCTTTCTCCAACAGCTTCTCCAAATGCATATTTACCCTTTTAAGCCAAGTTTCACGATCATCTTCAATTTCTTGCTCAAGTGATGTCATCTCGGTTTTTCTCTTTTTAGTGGCTTGCCGATTCTCTCGTATGTTTTGTAGCTCCATGATGGTTTGTTGATCCTCTAGCTGCTTTTTTATTTTCTCAAGGTATTTTATTATCCACTTGGCTCTTTTTAGGCCGAGGGACAAAGTATTTATCTCCGCCCGTTGCTCCCGAATGATCTCTCTAAGCTTTGAGCTTGGTGAGCCCAAACTGGTGTCATCATCCTGAAGGCCCCTCATCATGTATTGGCCTCTTTCCTTTGTCCTGTGCCTGAAGGAAGCGAGACCCCTTCCACCCCGGGTGGAGATAATACTCGCTTGGCTGCTGCAAATAACCTTCTAGTGCCCCTCTGATAGGTGACAAACACCGGCACACTAGTGGTCTGTGTCTCATGACCCTCCTACAGATGTGAAGGTTCACCTGTCTCATGAAAAGCTTCTGGAGGCACCTGAGGAGCTGTGAAGAACTCATTAGAAATGAAATCCTCCCATGAAATGTGCTGCAAACCAAGCTGATGCATAACCACAATTTTGATGAGTGCAAAATGAAAGATACTTTTATACTGTTGCTCAGGAGTTTTATTTTGCACTAGGGTGGTCATCTTCTCAATATTTCGGCACATGAAGTAGGGGAGGTTCATCATTCTAACCCTGGAAAAGTGCATCAAAAATCTAATGTGATAGGCATATAGACGAGAAAACCGACCCTCACAGTTGAAATATTTGATTATGAGCTTCATCGAAGGAGCGTATGAATCTTTCAGGTACCAAAAGGGAAAAAATCTACTGAGTTTTCTCAAAAAACCAGGCTTGATGTATGGCTCATAGTGTTCCTTGTCAAATTTCTACCTTTTATTCCATTTCTCTCCAACATTTGGAATACCGGTTGCTAGAGAGATAGTTTCAGGTGTCAAGGTGAATGTCACACCTGCAAGAGTGACTTGGCCATTATGTAAATGAAGCACAAACAATCTGGCCAACTCATGATGGTACTAGACTCTAGCAACCATCTCACAAAACTGATAACAAGACTGTTGTTGAAAACATGTAATAGCAAGAGGGCAGGCCTGCAACTCAGCAAGTGAAGTAGGCTCTTCCATTACATGTTTACCACTCTTGTGAGGTCTCCTTGGTGCATGTAATTTGATTGTAGAGTCATTGTCTTGGTCATAAGAGGAATCTGTCTCCATGTTTTCCAAAGTCTGTATTGTCTTAGATGATTATGAAGAGTTTAGGTGTCTTTGGTTTTTGCTGCCAAATGTATGAAAATGTGTGAGGGACTATGGAGGGAGAGGGTAAAGGGAATGTTGGGAATATTTCCAATTGGAATTTGGGGAATTGAAGGGTTTTAGGGACAGTCTCTAGGATTTTGGAATAGGAATTGGGGTTTGAGAATTTTGTAGCTAGGATTTGGGATAATGGGAATATGGGATAGGGGTAGATGAATTTATGGATATGGGGAATAGGGAAAAGGGTTGATGAAACTAGAAAAACAGTGAAGGAATAAAAGATGAGGGAGTGATGACCACAAAAACCAGTTTACAAACCCTAGGCTATCATATCTTGAACAAGGAAGTAGGGTTTGAAATTTTTAATTAAATCCTCATAAAAATCATAAGACACGCGTTTATGGCATTGGAGGGATTGCTTGACTTACTTTGGACCGGAGGCAGCTGAGAAAATTTGAGTTTTGAATGAAATCGTGTTTAAAACAGCTAGCAACTCTACGTGCCACGCCACAAACCCAACATGCCGCACCGGTTATGTGCGTCGTGCCTGTGTGTTTTTACCACTATGGAGGCCGACCCAATGGATCGTGTTGGCTCTATGCGCCGCACCTCTCAGCCAATGCGCCACGCCCACAGACTTGCACGAATACGTTGTGACTTTGTGACCATGAGCTTGCTCCTAATTTCTCTTGCTCTTTTGGATGCAAATGAGCCCTTTGAACATGGAAAAGGACTTATATACCAAAGGATTTAATTTTCCACTCCAAAAAACCCACTTTGTAATGTTTTACATTTGACACTTTTTTTTCTAAACTCTGTTTTAGGCAATTTGCTTCATTTTGCCTCTGATTAACTGAATGATTTGCTTTTTGTTTGCCTTGTAGGGGATGGATTTGCTGGAGCTTGACAAGGTGACCAGGGTTGCTATTTGAAATTATTTACAAATGAGAGAACTTGAAATTACATTAAATTTATAAATAAAAAGATAAAATACTCTATTTTTCTTCAAAACAGAGTTTTGAAGAAAAATACATTTCTAGGCATATGATGATGAAATTTTTTAATACTGGAAATTTATTCAAAATCCTCATGTGCTTGCTAACCATTATTGGGAATTCTAAAGACCTTATTGATGAAACCCTAGACCTGATGGGACTGAAAACCTAAACAATGACTCTTACAAATTTAAGGACAAAAAGTGAGTGCAGATGATCTTGATGAAAGGAAATGGGCCAGTAGGTAAAGGACATGAGGGAAAATGTATAAAAATCCACTACCATCAGATGATCCATGCTCCTAATGGAATGCAGCTGACGAGCGAGACACCTAATATGAAATACAACAAGAGAATTTTGATCACTGACGAAAGGATGAAGATACCGACACTAACACCTCCCATTCCTCATAAAAAAACTCTCGATTTGCGATTTGTGGTATTAAATGGGCCCCACCATCTGTCATGCCACATCAACTCTTGTCTCATTGCACATCGCACTTCACGAGTTTTAACATTTACCTCCCATTCCTCATAACAAAACTCCCAATTTGTGATTTTCAGTATTAAATGGGCTCCATCTCCATCCTGCAACATCACCCTCTATTCATCGGACATTGCACTTCGCAAGTTTTAACATTTAACTCCCATGTCTCATAAAAAAAATTCCGATGTGTGATTTGCAGTATTAAATGGGCCCCAATATCTGTCATGCCATGTCACCTTCGTTCTCATCGCACATCACACTTCACAAGTTTTAACACTTAACTCACAAAACTCCCAATTTGCGATTTTCAGTATTAAATGGGCTCCATCTCCATCCTGCAACATCACCCTCTATTCATCAGACATTGCACTTCGCAAGTTTTAACATTTAACTCCCATGTCTCATAAAAAAACTTTCGACGTGCAATTTGCAGTATTAAATGGGCCCCACTGTCTGTCATGCTACGTCACCTCCGTTCTCATCGCACATCGCATTTCACAAGTTTTAACACTTAGCTCCCATGTCTCATAATAAAAATTATGACTTGTGATATGTGATTGGCCCCATGTCTTTACCACGTCATCACCCCCATCGCAAATCACGTTCCCTCCCGCTTGTTTCTTATTTTTAAACGTTACAAACCTGATCTGTGATTGTGATATAGGTATACATGGTATTTCTCCTCCCACTCATTTAATAATTTCTCCTGCTAATAAAATGAAATTCTGCTATCTCTTTTAATCCGCCTTCATTCCTATCATGACAAACAAGAAACCAAAGGAAAGGAAAAATGACAGAGTTTCTTTGAAACAAATTTCTACCATTACTCTCAGCACCAACACATTTTCGCGAGGCACCGGGAAGTATTCAAGGAACAACCACATGTCACTTTCACTATTGTTTACTCTTTTTGTGGAGCTGGTTGCACTAAAACAAAGGAGGAGTCTTCCTATAGACTGATACATCATACAACCACTTCAAATTATTAGCCTTGATGATGTTTATTTTGATTATGTCATAGCACTTTGTATTAAAGTTTTTGGATAAGCCTCATCTCTTGCACGAGATGGTAATAACCTTTAGAAATAGATTTACTCCTTTTTTGGGGATGGAAATTTTATATTTTTGTATATATGTGAAAAACTACTATGAAGTAAGGGTTTGTTGTTTTAGAACCTTGACTCATATAATCAATACTCTTTTTAGTGAATGAAATGGACAGAAAATTCTGAGGACTTATTACCAGTTTGGTGTGTTTATTGTCAATTTCCACTTGTGTTTCCATATCTTATTATCTTCATTTGTAGTTTGCAATTCCTCATGTTGTTATGAGTTTTTATTAGTCTCTTGACATGTTCATGTGTTTTATCAATTTTTGTTAGTCTCACATAGTGAGCCTTCTTGGTAAAATATATATAATAACAATGGGAAGAGAATCACTCATGACAGTTATCTTTTATAATATTTCAGTGAGAATATTGTAAGACTAGAAATAGCTTTCTCTTTTTGAAATATTTTTGAAATGCTACTTGTGTTAATTTCTACCAAATTTAGTAGATTTCTGCTTTGCAGACCTACTGTTTTTTCTCTCATTTTACATTTTCTTCCCCTCATAGACTACAAAATCACTCTTTTCTACCACATCAGGCTCCAATACCCTCATTAGTAGATCTATGGATTTGAATAAAATCTCTTTTTAGTGGATGAGAGTTTAAAACACCTACCAATCTCGTAAAACAAATCATTAAAATTTCCTTAGAGTTTCGGATGTGTCTGGTCAGGCACTTGAAGTAGTACAAGTGCTGATCCCAGTGCCAAAAATAGTCAATCGTGTTTTCACTATTGTGCACATGAATTTAGCTCTGCAACTACTAAAACACCCCCTTGAAGTCCTCATCCTTTGAATATGCATCTCTATATGCATCATGAGTGAATGAATCCATATGCATAAAGGTTCCCAAAGTTGTGATATTTGATGTGGGTGGCCTTGAAAGTATGTCGAACAACTTGTAAACTTGTAATTTTCTCGTACTTGATCACTAAATGAAACTGTTGTAGAAACCTTATCCACTTGTAATTCCTAGTTTGTTGTTTCTTACTTTGGGATTGTGTGTACTATAGCGGTTGGTGATCTATGTGGATTATTATCTCCTTTCCCATCATATAATTCTTCCACTTCTTCACACCTTTCTCTAGGGCATAAAACTCCTTGTCGTAGGTAGGGTGGTTAAGAACCACCCCATGAAATACTTTAGAATAGTAGAATACAAGCCTTTCTACCTACATCAAGATTTCTCCATGACATACCCACTCGCATCTATCTCCACTTCTAAGGGTTGCTGCAAGTTTTGTAAGTCCAACATTGGTGCTTGAATGCTATTATTTCACTGCTCAAATGCACTCTACTAACCCTTTCTTGACTAGAAACTCTTTCCACTTTCTATTATGGCAAGGAGTGGAGTTGCGACCACTGAGAACGAGGTTATGAATTTCCTCAGGTATTGTGTTGCCACAATGAAAATACTAACCTCAAAAAAATTAGTAGGCACTGGAAAATTCATGATGACCTCCATCTTGATAGGATCTATCTTAAAATATCCTCTACCTATCACATACCCCAGATACACCAAAACTTGTTGTGCAAACTCACACTTCTTGATATTTGTTAGAAAATGGTGCTTCTTTAATGTCTCTAACACCCGCATCAAATTTGAGATGTTCTCCTCCTAGGTAGCACTGTATACCAATATATCATCCAAATATACCATAACAAATGAATCTATAAAATGACACAATATATTATTCATTAACCTCATAAATTTAGGTGGTGCATTGCAGAGGCCAAATGGAATGACTAACCACTCATACAAACCTTATCTGGTTTTTAAGGAAATATTTTAGGTATCTTCTTCTCTGACTTGAACCTATTGATATCCAAAATTTAAGTCCATCTTGGTGAAGTATTTCACTTGTCACAAATAATCCAATAGATCATATATCATAGGTAGGGGGTATTTTTTCTTGAGCGTAATTTTATTCAGTGCCCTGTAATCAATACACATCCATAAATTCCCATCCCTTTTTAGTACAATGATGATGGGTGACCCACATGGTGATGTACTTAGTTGAATGACACCCTCTTCCAGTAACATAATATCTGTATAAACCAATATTTGGAAATGGGGAAACTAGCAATCAGTGGATCTCGTGCTCCATTTCCTTCTTGGGTGGTGGTGGGTGATTTAATGGTTAGTTAAATCCATGTCATTTAATTGTCAACCCGGGGTTTCATAAACTAACGAGGTATACATGTACTATATGTACTAGGTGGTTATCCTTCAGATTAGATTAATGTAATGCAATTAAACTAATTACAAAAAAAAAAAAATCAATCTAATTCAAGTCAAACCAAATATAAAGAAATTGAAATCACACTTGCATGAAATTGAAATCACTCGTATAGAATTGAAATCACACCAAACTTGCATAAATAAATCACACCACACTTGCATAATTTAAATCACTCCACTCTTGCATAATTGAAAGCACACCATGCTTGCATAAATGAAATTTTGAATTGACCTCACATCACACTTTCATAAATGAAATGCTGAATTGAAATTTCACTCACACCTGCTAAAAAGTAAATCACACTTTGTTGAAAGGAAAAACACACTTTCATAAAATGGAAACACACTTGCTGAAAAAAAATGAAATAACATGACTAAACTATGTTACCAATATGTACGAAGGTATGCAAATTGGGGTTGATGGGGTCCCTCCATTCCTCAGCAAGCACCCTGAACAACTATCACATATTGGAGATCAAAGTGGAAGTATGTATTCATAAAATTATTATAAGATATTACAATAATTCTCTATCCTCTCTTTACAAATCACATCTTGAATGAAACTTGGAACCTCCAACTATCAACTAGCCACTATCTACCTCTAATCTCTAACAACTAATAATTTACAACCAACCATTTTCTCTGTTAGTGTTCTGTGATTTGGTTAATTGGCAAGCCAAGTGACAGGGTAACATCAAACCAACTTTGGAGCCCAATGACCTAGCCTTCCTAGACTTAGAGAGGGCTCTCTCTATTTGTGTAAGGGATATCTGTGTGTTTGCTTCTTGTTTTCTGATTTTAGGCTAGTTGTTAAGTAGGTTTTTGGTTTTTATTTTGGGTTTGTGAGAGATGAACTGATCAAAGACTAAGATAGATAAAAATATTGTCAGATTAATTGGGCTATGGGGTCGAAAAGGTCAAGAAAGCTTTCAGATGGTGATACAAGGTTGTTGAAGGGCCGATTTGATCGAGGTAAAATGGATCTTTGGGTAAAATGGAGTGATATGGACACTAAATTTGTGAAGAACAAATAATTTCAAACATAAATAGTTCAATAGCTGACATAAACATGGTAGGGCTAACCACTAATCATGAGAAATGTAACTATAAACTAATAAATGCATAGAAATAAACATTCAAGAAATACATAGAGATATATGACTCTCTAACTTTAGGAAATTTCTATCAGAATTTGGGGAAATACAATTGAGACAAACAAAAAACTCAAATCACTATGAGGAAACGCCTAAGCATAATATTTCAAGCTATTGGGAACTTTGAAGCAAGATTGCATAGTTTTAGGCAAAGGGAAAGATCAGTACAAGACCTCCTTAGTTCAAAAAATGAAAATAGAACAATCAAAGAAAGGTTTCAGAGGTGGAGCTATGACTGGCCATGAGTAAGAAGGGCATACCGTGAATCATACTTAGCATGCATAAAACCATAAATGAAACAAACAAAAAAATTCTTCAGTTATCAAAGAGCAATCAAGGATTCTTTGATATGACTGAGAAGGAAGAAAACATAGAAGCTATAAAGAAACAAGAAATTTGAGGTGCCTCCAAGGGCATGTCTCAAATCTATTATCTACTGTCTTATAGCAAGAAAGAAACATGGAATATGAATGAAAACTAAGAATCCAACAACAGTCCTCTTTCATCATCCAAAAACATTCAAGAAACTATCCAATGCATGAGACAAGTGTTTCTTCCAAGCTTTTATAACCATATATTGCTCTATATCATCAATTTTATCCTTATTTACAATGAAGTCTCTTGGAATATATAAGCCAATATGAGGAAAAACCTCCTAGTGCAACTTGCAATCTCATTGGCCCATCTAAAATCTCTGATTTTGTCCTTGAGGCTTTGCAAAGCCCAAGGCACAAAATATCTAATAAAATATTTTAAAAATGTTAAAAAAGGAAAATATATTGACTTTTCACAACTAACCATTCCCAAAAATAGCTAAACGCACATTAGGAAAAGCCACTTCAGAAAAGTGTATTTTTCACAAAAATACTTAAGAAATATATCAGCAGAAAGTCCTCTGTCTTTCCGGCAACTTTTGGAGGCCTTCCCAATATCAAAACAAGGCCCATGATGGCTCGTTGGAAATATTTGAATGTATATTTTCTGAAAATTCTTATTTTTCTCCAAACTGATCAATATAAGTCTGTCAAAAACTGACCTGTGTTTAAAAACCCAAAAGTAGACTTTGCTGATAAACGGGGCAGAGTGTGGAAAAAGTGAGATTTTTTCGCCATTTTGGGGGACCAAATAATCTTCAATTGATCTGAAAATAATTGAGTAGATGATCCTGAAATTATGGCATCCAATGATACCATTTTCATCCTTTGAGGATGTCCCAAACAGAAATGGCGATGCCCAAGATTTTTAGTCAAAAGCCCAAAAATGACAAAAAACCAAAACTTGTTGAATTTCGCCCAATTTTGGCGAGCATGACCCTCAAAGGTTTTTAGAAACATGCTGAGAAGACGAGGCCAAAATTTGGAGCTTTTAGGTGTCTTTCTTCATTTTTGGTGCCGGGCGCCTCTTTTGAGCTTCCTTGAGTTTTTCCTGTGTGGCCTTCAATTTCCGTCGGGCGAACTGATTAAGCTTCTTATAGTGTCCGGTCAACCTCCTTTGAAGGTAAAAATCTCTATTGGAATTTTCCAACTTCTTCTCCAAGTGATCATTCACCCTCTCAAGCCATGCTTCTTGATTGTTTTCTATCTCTTGGGTGAACAAAGTAGTGAGAGGAAGAGATTGGAAAAGGGCAGCTTCTTCCTCCTTTTGTTTCTCTAAGGCTCTTCTGAGTCTCATGGTCCTTGGCTTTTTTCTTCTTGGATGATCTCCATCTTCACTATCATTGAACTCACCCATGAGTTCTTCCAACTTAACTTGCGCCTTGGAGGCCTATTTTTTATATTTGATGGCCCGTGTCTCATATACCGCCATGTGGACACTCATATGTTTATTTTGTGTTTGCAAAAAGTGAATGAAGTTACTAGACCTCTCTAAATCTGCCCTCAAAGAATCAATTTGTTATTCTTTATTGATTAAGAGAGACTATAGGATTCAGGCCTCATTGTCACTATCATCACTATGGATCTGAATTATGTCAAAGTCCTTCTCCTTCTCATGGTTGCTTTCTTCTTTCTCCTTTCCCTTGTTTTGGGTGGCCTTCTTGGTCTTCCTCCTCTTGGGTAATTGGACAATGGGTTTCTTGGGCAACTTCCCCTTGCTTTGGAGGGCCCTAGTTACATTTGGAGTTATAGTTTGAAGCACCCTTTTCCTTGATGTCTAGGGCTTTGCCACTTATGGAGAAGAAAGCATGGCCCCTTGCCTAGGAGAGGCAGCTAGCACATGCTCTATTTTCTCTTTGTCCTTGTTACTTTCCTCATCATCCTTGCCACTGTTTTGAGTTTCTTCCTGAATGCTTTGACTGCCATCTTGCATGTCCTTTTGAGGGCTGCCCTCTTTACTCTTTTCTTTGCTTTCTTTAGGACTTTGAGGCTCTGTCTCCCCAATGTTTTGGGCTTCATCTTCATCATTTTTGCTGTTTTGAGGGCTACCAATATCCTCATCAAACCGTTCAATTTCCTCATCATTTCCCTCTTCACTGTTTTGCTCTTTTTCATGGCGCTTTTCTTCATCACTGTGTTTTTCCTCACTTTTCTGCCTTTCCTCACTGTTGTCTTCTTCACCTTGCTACCCTTCTTCATAATTCTGCTCTTCTTCACTATGCTACCCTTCTTCATCATGTTTCCCTTCTTCACTAATCATGGGAAATTTTAGCTTCTTGGGAATGGGATTACTTGAAGAAGGCGAAAGATGCTGAGTGGAAGGTGAAGGAGATGCATGGGATGAAGGGACAGTGGCGAAATCTAGATGTGCAATGAAAGTGTCCCAAGAGATTTCATTCTTCTTAATTTGATGAAGAATGACAATCTTGATAAGGGAATGATGGAAAAGGCAAGCTGACTGCTGAGAGGGAGGTCTCTTTTGAACAGTGGAGGCCATCTTTTCAGTACTTCTATGGAGGAAGAAGGGAAGATTTAACAATTGGTCTCTTGTGAAATGCATGAGCAACCGGACATGGTAAGCATAGACCTGGGAAAATCTTCCCTCGCATGTGAAATATTTCATGATTATCTTCATGAGGGGAGCATAACTAGTCAAAAAATATGAGAAAGGAAAGATGGATGGACATGTATCCCGATGCTCCGGCTTCAAAAAGGGTTTGTATTGTTCTGAGTCTAGGTAGCTCTGTTTAAACCACTTTTCCCCGACATAAGGGATTTTGGTAGCTTTGGAAATGGATCTAGGAGAAAAATTGAAATCCAAGCCTGCCAGCTGAAAGTGTTTCCCTTGCAATCTCAAAGCACAAAGATGTGTCAAGGGGAGATAGCTTTTCACCTCCTGCACCCTTTGACAAAACTCTAGACGTCCAACTTCATGAAAGTTAAACAGGACTGATGGATGAGCATTTACCTCTTCAGTTGAAACAGGTTCAAACCTCCTGTGAGGGCCACTTCTGTTGTCTTGCCTGGGAGGAATTTTTCTTTGAATAATCTTTGATGTTTGACCAAGACAAGCTGCTTCAAATGTTTTTCTGAAAAATTCCCCCAACACCACACTTTGTCTTCCTTATAAGTCACTGTGCCTCTTTGATTTCAATCAACAAGTGCTTGTCAAATGAAAAACAAAAAATCAATTTATCACTGTGCTTGGGCAAAGGTCTTGAAAAGATGTGTTTGTGGTTTCTTGGTGAAGAAAGAACTCTTGTGTTTTGACAAAAACAAAAACACCTTTCCCCCAAACAATTTTCTTTTGCTATTCACTGCTCTTTACAAAGTAAACAAGACACCCTCAGTTGACATGAAAAACCTTTCAACACACTCTGTTTTTAGAACTCTGGTGGCTGCATAAAGTTTGCTAATCCACAATACAGAGAGGACTTTAAAAATGACAAGCCTTCACCTTAATCATTGTTTTCCCCTTTGAGTTTTTAACAAAGTATGCTCCTTGTAGCAACTGTGGGCTATCACTATTTTTAAAGGCAGCTAGGGCTCTCTAAAACTGATCAAACCCTTTTGCCTATCACTTTGTGAATGTTTGACACCCACAGTCAACAAAAACCCTGTGATTTTGACTGAAAACCTAACTTTTAATCACTGCTTTTCTCTTGTGCTTTTTAGATGATAAAATTCCGCTACAACCAGTGTTAAGACACCTTATAAATTGATGAGACCCCCAAACAAGAAAGCTTTCTCCAGTGTTGACAAAACTCTATCTCTTTACCACTGTTTATCTCATTTTTTTTAGATGATGAAGTGGTTTTAAGATTGTTGTTTCCTTTTTAGAGAACAAAGCAAAAACACGCCCTTTAACCCTAAAAATTCACCAAGAGGTCATAGAAAATACCTAGAGTAATGTTTATGAGCCTTTTTGGTCCTTGGTTTGGCTTTCAAAATAGTTTTTGGAGACCTTTTGGGTGAGCGGCATGCTTGCAGAAGAAAGCGCCGCACATTCGGGTCGTTTTCAGGCAGTGGGTGAATGCGCGCACAAGCGCACCGCGCACTGCTACAGGTGCGCCGCGCAACAGTTGAAGCCCTGTGTATTTGCACTCATAGGCGCACCGCGCAAAACTATAGGCGCGCCGTGCAGTCTTGGAACCTTGAAATTTTGAAATTTTTTGCCTGAGAAACTTGTTTCTCCAGTGGGCAGCTAGGGGAGCATGGTTTTGAGTTTTGAATTTGCACAAGGGGCTTTTTCAACGGTCTCTCCACCTTTAAATGAACTTAAAAACATTTGTATTTATTTCATAAGGGTTTGAATGCTCTTCGAAAAGGTTTTGTCATATAACAACACAACATACTATTCTTTATCATTTCATCACTTTTTTAAAACACCATGAAGCCTTCTTTTCGAACACGTTTATAACAAAATGCTGTGGCCAACCTTTTTTAAGATACCAAAGACATGACCCCCTTTTTTGATGTAAAGAAACTTCTTAAAAGCCAAAATCTTGTTTTCACTGTTTCTCATTAAGAAAGAAACTTTGTCACTATTTATCTATTTATGACCTTTAAAGGAGCACTGCTTAAGAGTCATATCCAAGATTTTTGATGCACCCTTTGCCATATATTGGAAGGAGATGATTCACAATTCTAAAAATTACTTTGACAATTTCAACTTTCTTGGTGTTTGATGATGATTATGCCCATTGTGAAATTGATCAAAAAATGTTAGGCACCCTTTGAGATTTTCCTTTGACTGTGGGTGAAGAACCTCATTTGCACTGCCCCATATTTTACCTATATCTGTTCATCAAAGAAAATGATTTTAAAGACCCTTAATGCAATTATATGCAACAGCAGAGTTCTGTCACATGTTCATAAAAAGTTCTAGTTTATGGCTGTAGTATGCCTTGTTCCTTTGAATGATGTCTTGGACTTGAATCATGGTGTCATGGACTTGAATCATGGTGTCATAGCTTTTCCTCAAACATATTGTCTCTGTATATTCATTTGCAAAAGTATCTTTTAGAAGCAAGACTTAGACTATCTTCTTTGTCATTTTGATGAGATTTCTGTAAGCTTGGGCATTCTAGCCTTTGTTTACTCTTCGAAGGAGGCTTTTGCAGACATGAAAAACAAAGCTTCTTAACTCATCATAGTACCACTTATTTTCCTTTGTTTAAAACCATTTTCTACTAATGATAATTCAATTGTTTCCCACTACATTTCAATTATGTATTTCAATAGAGAAACTATGTAAGCATCCCTTGAAATATTACTGTTGTATCAGTGGTTTCCTTTATTGGAGAAAAGGTGTAAACAAATTTTTTAGGCCATTTTCAGCATTGTTAGCCTTGTGCTCTTTTAATGAGGCCATACCTCTATTCCTAACCCTATGTTTGTTAAATGAAGGAGGCCTTAATCATATTTCCAAACCATCTGCTTTTAAATGAAGGAGGTTTATAACAAATGACCTAACCATTTGCTCATGCTTGGAGGAGGTTTTACACAGTCACCCAACCATCTGCTCATGTTTGGATGAGGTTTTACACTGTCACCCAACCATCTGCTCATGTTTGGAGGAGGTTTTACAACAAGTGACATTTCATCCATTTCTCAAACTGTGTCATCTTCTCTTGTAATGCCTATCTCTGCTTGGTATATTACAATAAGTAATAAAAAGTGAAAAACTGACAATATGCCATGAGAGGCATGCTCTAAGATGTGTATCCTATTGATAGAATACTCTTATGCATATTTTGACCCTAGGAGGAACATGACTTGTATCTATAGAGTATTACTTGCTAGTCTTTAGTTAGTAACCTTTTTTACTGTGTTTGAAGAAGCTCATTGAATTACCTCTCTGTCCAGTACTCTTATCCCAGGCTCAAAACAATATGAGAAGTAGTTGTATTCTCATGTTTTGTTTTACAATGTCTTCTGGAATACGTGAACATCTCTGCTTTTGAAAAAGACACTAAAACACTGTAAATCCACCTAATATTAGTTTGGCTTTTGGCATATGCACTGCTGAGACATCAAGACTTTTAGTGGCACGACCTAAGGGTGTATTAAGCTTTTTTTGCAGAATAGGAGGGCCATCTATGACTGGTTGGTATTAGACAGAGATTCTTTTGGTTTAGGATAGTTTGCTAAGGGAGGATTTCCTAAATCGCCACTACCTAACTTAGGGGAGATTTTTGATAGATTTGGAGTATTCTCTTTGGTATGATCAGATCTCAAGATGAGATATGACTAGAGGTAGGGTAGTTGACATTCTTATCAATCAGTTGGTTAATGAATGAGCTGGGGATGAGGGTGAATGACAACAGATGACTTTAGCTTATGAACGCTGATGGACAAGTTTGTATGACTGAGACTAGATAGGGCTTGACAATTATTTTTTTTCTCATCATAGGCTGATTGAAAAGGTAGGAGGGCAAAATTTTTAGGGGTGGTTTCTAGCTGACAAATTTGACAAATTGGAGATCAGCTGCTAGAAAAATTGGCTTTAAAAAGTAGTCATCATCAACAGGTGAAAAATACTGATGACTAACGGTGGCTCCATTTGGGGAGGGCTAACCATTAATCATGAGAAATGTAACTATAAAATGATCAATGCATAGAAATAAACATTCAATCAATACATAGAGATATATGACTCTCTAACTTTAGGAAATTGCTATCAGACTTTGGGGAAATACAATTGAGACAAACAAAAAACTCAAATCACTACAAGGAAACACCTAAGCATGGTATTTCAAGCTAGTGGGCACTTTGAAGCAAGATTGCACAGTTTTAGGCAAAGGGCAAGATGAGTACAAGACCTCCTTGGTTCAATAAATTACAATCAAACAATCAAAGAAAGGTTTCAGAGGTGGAGCTATGACTAGCCATGAGTAAGCAGGGCATACCGTGAATCATACTTAGCATGCATAAAACCATAAATGAAACAAGCAAACAATTTCTTCAGTTATCAAAGAGCAATCAATGATTCTTTGATATGACTGAGAAGGAAGAAAACATAGAAGCTATAAAGAAACAGGAAATTTGAGGTGCCTCCAAGGGTATGTCTCAAATCTATTCTCTACTGTCTTATAGCAAGCAAGAAACATGGAATATGAATGAAAACTAAGAAGCATAACAGAGAGGGACACTATACCATTTTACCAAGTCAAGGAATCCAACAACAGTGCTCTTTCATCATCCAAAAACATTCAAGAAACTATCCAATGCATGAGACAAGTGTTTCTTCAAAGCTTGTATAACCATATATTTCTCTATATCATCAAGTTTAGCCCTATTTACAATGAAGTATCTTGGAATATATAGGCCAAGATGAGGGAAAACCTCCTAGTGCAACTTGCAATCTCATTGGCCCATCTAAAATATCTAATTTTGTCCTTGAGGCTTTGCAAAGCCAAAGACACAAAATATCTAATAAAATATCTTAAAAAAGCTAAAAAAGGAAAATATATTGACTTTTCATAACTAACCATGCCCAAAAGTAGCTAAACGCACATTAGGAAAAGCCACTTCAGAAAAGTGTATTTTTCACAAAAATACTTAAGAAATATATCAGCAGAAAGTCCTCTGTCTTGCCGGCAACTTTTGGAGGCCTTCCCGATGTCAAAACGAGGCCCGTGATGGCTCGTTGGAAAGCTCGGAATGTCTATTTTCTGAAAAATTTTATTTTTCTCAAAAATTATCACTAGAAGTCTATCAAAAAATGACATGTGTGTAAAAACCCAAAAAATAGACTTTGCTGATAAACAGGGCAGAGTGTGGAAAAAGTGAGTGTTTTTCACCATTTTGGGGGACCAAATCATCTTCAATTGATCTAAAAATCGTTGAGTAGATGCCCCTGAAATTATGGCATCCAATGATACCATTTTCATCCTTTTAGGATGTCCCAAACAGAAATGGCAATGCCCATGATTTTTAGTCAAAAGCCTAAAAATGACAAAAAACCAAAACTTGTTGAATTTTGCCCAATTTTGGCGAGCATGACCCTCAAGGGTTTTCAGAAACATGTTGAGAAGATGAGGCCAAAATTTGGAGCTTTGAGATGTCTTTATTCATTTTTGGTGATGGGCGCCTCTTTCGAGCTTCCTTGAGTTTTTCCTGTGTGGCCTTCAATTTCCGTCGAGCGAACTGATTAAGCTTCTTATAGTGCCCGATCATCCTCCTTTGAAGGTCCAAATATCTATTGGCCTTTTCCAACTTCTTCTCCAAGTGATAATTCACCCTCTCAAGCCATGCTTCTCGATTGTTTTCTATCTCTTGGGTGAACAAAGTAGTGAGAGGAAGAGATTGGAAAAGGGCAGCTTCTTCCTCCTTTTGTTTCTCTAAGGCTCTTCTGAGTCCCATGGTCCTTGGCCTTTTTATTTTTGGCTGATCTTCATCTTCTCTATCATTGAACTCGCCCATGAGTTCTTCCAACTTAAATTGTGCCTTGGAGGCCTCTTTTTTATATTTTATGGCCCGTGTCTCATAGACCGCCATGTGGACACTCATATGTTTATTTTTTGTTTGCAAAAAGTGAATGAAGTTACTAGACCTCTCTAGATCTGCCCTCAAAGCATCAATTTGTTCTTCTCTATTGATTAAGAGAGACTCTGGGATTCAGGCCTCATTGTCGCTATCATCACTTTGGATCTGAATTATGTCAAAGTCCCTCTCCTTCTCATGGCTGCTTTCTTCTTTCTCCTTTCCCTTGCTTTGGGTGGACTTCTTTGTCTTCCTCCTCTTGGGTAATTCGACAATGGGTTGCTTGGGAAACTTCCCCTTGCTTTGGAGGGCCCTAGTAAAATTTGGATTTATAGTTTGAGGCACCATCTTCCTTGATGTCTGGGGATTTTCCACTTTTGGAGAAGAAAGCATGGCCCCTTGCCTAGGAGAGGCAGCTAGCACATGCTCTATTTTCTCTTTGCCCTTGTTACTTCCCTCATCATCCTTGCCACTGTTTTGAGTTTCTTCATGAATTCTTTGACTGTCATCTTCCATGTCCTTTTGAGGGCTACCCTCTTTACTCTTGTCTTTGCTTTCTTTAGGACTTTGAGGCTCTGTCTCCCCAATGTTTTGGGCTTCATCTTCATCATTTTTGCTGTTGTGAGGGCTACCAATATCCTCATCAAACTGTTCAATTTCCACATCATTTCCCTCCTCACTATTTTTCTCTTTTTCATGGCGCTTTTCTTCATCACTGTGTTGCATATCATCACTGTTTTTTTCTTCACTTTGCTGAATTTCCTCACTGTGCTCTTCTTCACCTTTCTACCATTCTTCATCATGTTGCTCTTCTTCACTATGCTACCCTTCTTCATCATGCTTCCCTTCTTCACTAATCATGGGAAATTTTACCTTCTTGGGAATGGGCTTACTTGAAGAATGTGAAAGATGTTGAGTGGAAGGTGAAGGAGATGCATGGGATGAAGGGACAGTGGCAAAATATGGATGTGCAATGAAAGTGTCCCAAGAGATTTCCTTCTTCTCAAGTTGATGAAGAATGACAATATTGATGAGGGAATGATGGAAAAGGCAAGCTGACTGCTGAGAGTGAGGTCTCTTTTGAACAGTGGGAGCCATATTTTCAATACTTCTATGGAGGAAGAAGGGGAGATTTAAAAATTGGGCTCTTTTGAAATGCATGAGAAATCGGACATGGTAAGCATAGACCTGGGAAAATCTTCCCTCGCATGTGAAATATTTCATGATTATCTTCATGAGGGGAGCATAACTAGTCAACAGATATGAGAAAGGAAAGATGGATGGACATGTATCCCAATGCTCTGGCTTCAAAAAGGGTTTGTACTGTTCTGAGTCTAGGTAGCTCTTTTTAAACCACTTTTCCCTGGCATTATGGATTTTGGTAGCTTTGGAAATGGATCTAGGAGAAAACTTGAAATCCAAGCCTGCCAGCTGAAAGTGTTTCCATTGCAATCTGAAAGCACAAAGATATGTCAAGGGGAGATAGCTTTTCACCTCCTGCACCCTTTGACAAAACTTTGGACATCCAACTTCATGAAAGTTAAATAGGACTGATGGATGAGCATTTACCTCTTCATTTGAAACAGATTCAAACCTCCTGTGAGGGCCACTTCCGCTGTCTTTCCTGGGAGGAATTTTGCTTTGAATACTCTTTAATGTTTGACCAAGACAAGCTGCTTCAAATGTTTTTCTGAAAAAGTCCCCCAACACCACACTTTGTCTTCCTTATAAGTCATTGTGCTTCTTTGATGTCAATCAACAAGTGCTTGTCAAATGAAAAACAAAAAATCAATTTATCACTGTGCTTGGGAAAAGGTCTTGAAAAGATGTGTTTGTGGTTTCTTGGTGAAGAAAGAACTCTTGTGTTTTGACAAAAACAAAAACACCTTTCCCCCAAACAATGTTCTTTTTCTATTCATTGTTCTTTACAAAGTAAACAAGACACCCTCAGCTGACTTGAAAAACCTTTCAACACACTCTGTTTTTGGAACTCTGGTGGCTGCACAAAGTTTTCTAATCCACAATACAGAGAGGAATTTTAAAATGACAAGCCTTCACCTTATAATCACTGTTTTCCCCTTTAATTTTTTAACAAAGTCTCCTCCTTGTAGCCACTATGGGCTATCACTATTTTTAAAGGCAGCTAGGGCTCTCTAAAACTGATCAAACCCTTTTGCCTATCACTGTGTGAATGTTTGACACCCACAGTCAACAAAAACCCTATGATTTTGACCGAAAACCTAAATTTTAATCACTTCTTTTCTCTTGTGCTTTTTAGATGATAAAATTCCCCTAAAACCAGTGTTAAGACACCTTCCAAATTGATGAGACCCCCAAACACAAGAAATCTTTCTCTGGTGTTGACAAAACTCTGTCTCTTTACCACTGTCTATCTCATTGTTTTTAGATGATGAAGTGGTTTTAAGATTTCTGTTTCATTTTTAGAGAAAAAAGAAAAAACATGCCCTTTAACCCTAAAAATTCACCAAGAGGTCATAGAAAATACCTAGAGCAATGTTTATGAGCCTTTTCGGTCCTTGTTTTGGCTTTCAAAAGCGTTTTTGGAGACCTTTTGGGTGAGCGGCATGCTTGCACAAGAAAGCATCGCGCAGTCGGGTCAGTTTCGGGCGGTGGGTGAACGCGCACACAGGTGCGCCGCGTGCTGATATAGGTGCTCTACGCAATAGTTGAAGCCCTGTGTATTTTCACTCACAGGCGCGCCGCGCAAAACTACAGGTGCACCGCGCAGTCTTGGAACCTTGAAATTTTGAAATTTTTTGCCTGAGAACCTCATTTCTCTAGTGGGCAACTAGGGGAGCATGGTTTTGAGTTTTGAATTTGCACAAGGGGATTTTTCAATGGTCTCTCCACCTTTAAATGAACTTAAAAACATTTGTATTTATTTCATAAGGGTTTGAATGCTCTTCGAAAAAGTTTTGACATATAACAACACAACATACTATTCTTTATCATTTCATCACTTTTTTAAAACACCATGAAGGCTTCTTTTCGAACACGTTTATAAAAAAATGTTGTGGCCAACATTTTTTAAGATACCAAAGACATGACCCCCTTTTTTGAAGTAAAGAAACCTCTTAAAAGCCAAAATCTTTTTTTCACTGTTTCTCATTAAGGAAGAAAATCTGTCACTATTTGACTATTTCTGACCTTTAAAGGAGCACTTCTTAAGATTCATATCCAATATTTTTGATGCACCCTTTTCCATATCTTGGAAGGAGATGATTCACAATTCTAAAACTTACTTTGACAATTTCAACTCTCTTGGTGTTTGATGATGATTATGCCCATTGTGAAGTTGATCAAAAACTGTTAGGCGCCCTTTGAGATTTTCCTTTGACTGTGGGTGAAGAACCTTATTTGCACTCCCCTAGATTTTACCTATATATGTTCATCAAAGAGAAGGCTTTTAAAGACCCTTAATGCAATTATATGCAACAGCAGAGTTCTTTCACATGTTCATAAAAAGGTCTAGTTTATGGCTGTAGTATGCCTTGTTCCTTTGAATGATGTCTCAGACTTGAATCATGGTGTCATGGACTTGAATCATGGTGTCATAGATTTTCCTCATACATACTATCTCTGTATATTCATTTGCAAAAGTCTCTTTCAGAAGCAAGGCTTAGACTATCTTCTTTGTCATTTTGATGAGATTTCTGTAAGCTTGGGCATTCTAGCCTTTGTTTACTCTTCGAAGGAGGCTTTTGCAGACATGACAAACAAAGCTTCTTAACTCATCATAGTACCACTAATTTTCCTATGTTTAAATCCATTTTCTACCAATGATCATTCAATTGTTTCCCACTGCATTTCAATTATGTCTTTCAACAGTGAAACTATGTAAGCATCCCTTGAAATATTACTGTTGTATCAGTGGTTTCCTTTATTGGAGAAAAGGTGTAAACAAGTTTTTTAGGCCATTTGCAACATTGTTAGTCTTGTGCTCTTTGAATGAGGCCATACTTCTGTTCCTGACCCTGTGCTTGTTAAATGAAGGAGGCCTTAATCATATTTCCAAACCATCTGCTTTTAAATGAAGGAGGTTTATAACAAATGACCTAACCATCTGCTCATGCCTGGAGGAGGTTTTACACAGTCACCCAACCATATGCTCATGTTTGGAGGAGGTTTTACACAATCACCCAACCATCTGCTCATGTTTGGAGGAGGTTTTACAACAAGTGACATTTCATCCCTTTCTCAAACTGTGTCATCTTCCCTTGTAATGCCTATCTCTACTTGGTATATCACAATAAGTAATAAAAAGTGAAAGATTGATAATATGCCATGAGGGGAATGCTCTGAGATGTGTGTCCTATTGATAGAATACCCTTATGGATCTTTTGACCCTAGGAGAAACATGACTTGTATATGTAGATTATTACTTGCTATTCATTAGTCACTAACCTTTTTGACTGTGTTTGCATAAGCTCATTGAATTACCTCTCTATCCAGTACTCTTATCCCAGGCTCAAAACAATATGAGAAGCAACTGTCTTCTCATGTTTTTCTTGACAATGTATTCTGGAATACCTGAACATATCTGCTTTTGAAAAAGACACTGAAACACAGTAAATCAAACTAATATCAGTTTGGCTTTTGGCATATGCACTGCTGAGACATCAAGAATTTTTAGTGGCACGACCTAAGGGTGTATCAAGATTTTTTTGCATAATAGGAGGGCCATCTATGATTGGTTGGTATTAGACAGAGTTTCTTTTGGTTTAGGATAGTTTGCCAAGGGAGGATTTCCTAAAGCGCCACTACCTAACTTAGGGGATATTTTTGACAGATTTGGAGTATTCTCTTTGGTATGATCAAATCTCAAGATGAGATATGACCAAAGGTAGGGTAGCTGACATTCTTATCAATCATTTGGTTAATGAATGAGTTGGGGATGAGGGTGAATAACAGTAGATGACTTTAGCTTATGACAGCTAATGGAAAAGTTTGTATGACAGAGACTAGATAAGGCTTGACAATTAGGGTTGTTTGAAAAGGTAGGAGAGAAAAATGTTTATGGGTGTTTTCTAGCTGAAAATTTTGACAAATTGGAGATCGGCTGCTAGAAAACTTGGCTTTAAAACTAGTCATCATCATTAGGTGAAAATACCGATGACTAACATTTATACAATCGAAAACCCTTTGTGTGAAGGGTGAAATCCTATTTATAAAAAAATTGAAGGTAATTTTATATCCTCAAATCTCTCCTAAATCCACATTTATCTCACGTGGTTACAACCAATCTCCTAAAAATATAAGATACAAATCCTCTCCAAATTCTCTCATAGTTTTTATATGCACACATATCAAAACATCCATGATTCTCCTCCTTTGAATGTGTTTACCTTAATGATCCATATATTCTTCAAATAAATCTACAAATCCTCATGAGTTGGAATTTGAAAATAGAATTTGTAGTCAGGAGGCCATGTAGGACCCTTCTAGATTCTCCAAGTGGGCCTACAATATCACAAAACTTATACCACTTTCATGTATATATGAAAATATGTTAATTTTATAATATTTAATCACAAATTTGCTTAAAATAATTTAAATTAATTAATTTGGAAAATATAATGCTAAACCCATATGATCATGAAAATGGTTACTTAGTGTAGGCTTATGTAGCTACGAAATTACAGAATGAGGGTAAAATGATAGAAATGTGGGTAAAAGTGGATGACATTTTGGTGACTCAACATACCCCCCAACTGAAGATGTTTCATGTACTCATGCAACTATTACATTGATTCCCTTAGTCATAATTTAATCATCTTGAAATGTTTTGCTTTCTTTATGAGCTTTGGCTTTGTATTGATTCCCTTTTAAATTTGCATAATCATATCATTTGATATTTTTATTCTTGTTGCAAAGTGTACTTTGAAATATATTTGATTGAAACATATCTTTAATGGTCGGTTCTTGTGTGACAACCAAAATTTTATAAGTATTGGTTCTTGTGTAACAATACTTTTGTTATTTTTTGTTGCATAAAAATACTTGAAAACATTGAGATTTTTTATTTTTTATTTTTTATTTTTAAGTCCCATAGTGACTATTAGCCATTTAATGTGCTCATCGATTTGCAAAACATATAAACTTTTTGGAATCAAAATGCAATAATAGTTTATTGGGAAAAATATGTTGGTTAGGATGAAATGAAATGTGACATTTGGCATGAAATATGAATATCCCTTCCCCCCCCAACCTAAGGTGTTTTCATTTTGGAAAATGAGAAAGGGAATATGAATGTGGTGAGGAATTTTCCAAAATCAAAATTTTAACATTTAAGAAATTACATGATTAAAGATTAGAAAACAACATACCTTCAATTACCTAAAAAGTGGACAAGCTATGAATATCGAGAAGAGTGTAGTTGCTGCTGCTGGATCATGGAATAGGAAGTAAAAGGAACTAATATACTTCTTCTTTCTCTTGGTTATATGAATTGACCATGAAATTAGAATATATATTGCTATGGCTGCTAAATTGAGTCCTGCTACAAATTTCTCAAATCATGTAGTCTTCATTCGTTCCCACTCAATGGCATAATTCTTATCTATGTTAATAAATGTGTCAATGTCAAAGATAGAAAGAAATTGTTTGATTACTAGCCATTAACATATGCCATTAACCAACACTAGACTACTCACCATTGATTTCAATGAGAGTCAAGATGCCTAAGTACATCTTAGTAGGTACGAATAGATGTGTCGAAGTCGAGTCACCTAGAAGATCCGACAAACAGGGGGCATTGATGTATTTATACTATTTTTTGGTGAGAGAACTTTCCATTAAGGCATGCAAGCCTCAAGGTACTTGAAATATCTCTAGTATTGATCCCAGATGATGTGTTAGAGTCGATGGGTCAAAACGTGTTAGAAGGAAGTCCTTAATGAATCCTCCATCATCTAACGCGAGTGCACAATAATATTTTGAAGGACTCTAGATGAAAAATTTGCATTGGAGCAAGGTTTATTGGACATGAATGAAAAGGAAAATGGGGCGAATCGGCTTTGTAATGGAGCTTAAATGAATTTATTTTTTGGGAGGGTGAGAAAAAATGATGCAAGAAAGTATGAAAATTGCGAAGGGAAATGAGTTTTTTTGGTAGTATGGAGATGGACAGTCATGGATCAGCTACAAGCTTGGAATGAGTAGCGTTGGTAAAATTGGTATTTTTTTTAGTAGAAATGGTGTAATGGATTTAATTTGGCATGAAACGATCATGCTATTATGAAAGAAAATCGGTCTTCTCATGCATATAGTGATCTTCTTTCATTGTGTCATGGAACTTGCAAAAACTTAACACTTTTTTCTACAATAAAATGTAAGTCTATCAAGAGAGAGAGGTGATCAATCTCTCTTAATATTGATATTGATCCTGAATTGGGGGGAGGTCCCCAAGATCTAAAAAAATTGAAATGGATCTGACCATATCTGCAAAATTAGAATGCCAGAAAAAAAAAAGAGAGAACATAAAGAAAATAAAACCACAAAGAAACTTGTTTTATTAAAACAAAGAATATTTGTAGAAGCTACATTGTGGCGGACCATCTGTCCTTTTACAAAGTGAGGCTTTGTTATTTATAGCCTTCTTTATAAGATACAATACCATAGGTGGATACCATGGGCCAATACCATGGGTAGATACCACTTACAATACCATAGGTAAATCCCATGTGTGGATGAATACCATGGGTGGATACATACCGGCGGGTCGGTTCCATTTACAATACCATGGGTAAATTCCGTAGGTGGATGGATAAAATGGGTAGATGAATACCATGGGTGGATGCCATTTTCCATGCGGATCATTCCTCCCTCCTTAAGAAGCAATGGTCCCCATTGCATGAAGTTCCCTCCTGAGAAGCCTTTTTTGAATATGAAGAGCCACTGAAGAGAAGGGTTTTATGTAGTTAACCAATAACCATGATGAATGAAGATCCGAGGATAGAGATACTTGTAATGCTTGTGACCAACCGTGATATTGATAGTGTGCGGCCTAGCAAATGGACTTCGATGAAGTGTGGGTTTGTGGATGAACCAAAACCATGAAAAATGAAGATCTAAGGATAGAGATACGTTGTAATGCTTGTGACCAACTGTGTTACTAACAGTGTGCGGCCTAGAAAATGGACTTCGATGAGAAGGATTTTGTGCGGTTGACCCATAACCGTGATGCTGATTTTTGATGAAGGAGCAGGTGACTACATACCTTGGGGTGGGAGGGCACATCTCCAAATAACCCAAGCTGAATGCTACTATGCTGAAACTGATGAATGTGAAGCAGGTGCCTACTAAAGCGGGGTGGGAGGGCACGTCTCCAAAGGGAACCCACTCTGAATGCTACTCCAGATTTAAAATGAGCATAACTCGGTTAATATAATTTGGAATATTTATTATAACCTATTTTTGGAAATGGAATGATCATTATGCAACTTCTCATGTATTTAAAACCGCTATCTGGAGACTGTAGACTCTTAGATTCGCGCTGGAACTGTCTCGCCGTCACAAAATTTCTGAAAAAAAAAATTTGATTTTAAATCAAGAATAACTCCCACATCCGGACTCCGATTGGATCGATTTTTTTTTTTGAAATTGGGTGATTTTTCAAAGGGAGCTTGGATATATAGCCATTTCTCTGAAATTTGGCAATGAAAACTGTGAAAAATGACAGGAGACCCGTCGTACACGAATTGTCGTCAGAACATTTTCTACAACATTGTTGATTTAGAATCAGCGATATCTCCCTCATTCAAACTCGAATTCGGCCAATTTTTTTTTTGAATTTGGGTTTTTTTGCAAGGAATCTAGATCTGGTCTTCAATTTTGTAAAATTTTCAGATCTGATCTTCAAACTCGCCGCCCAAGAAATTCATGGAGTTTTCTACAGATTGCTGCCAAAAATTGAAACTGAAATATGCTTCAAACCCTCATTCCCATGGATTCGTAACCTAGCTCGGATACCACTGCAATACCATGGGTGAATAAATATCATGGGTGGATGAATACCATGGGTCGATGCCATTTACAATACCAGGGGTAAATTCCATAGGTGGATGGATAACATGGGTGGATGAATACCATGGGTGGATGCCATTTTCCATTCAGATCAGATATATGCACAAAAAACACAGAAATCGTACTAATAAAACAAATTCAAGAAAAATTAAATACACTTTTACCTGCTAGGAAGTGGTATCTTAGACAACCTGTCAATATTTTGTTGATAATGTCTTTGTTTGATGCCCAATTTTAGTGATTCAAAAACCAAGTTAAAGAAAATTCGTATCACAAACATGTTTTTAATGATTTAATGTTTTTTTTCAAGTCCAATTGTTGTAAAATCCATAAACAAAATTACCATATTTTTATTGTGTCAAATGTTAATGAAACCTATCTCATCACGTAAATAGACGTCGTATGAAAACGTTATGCCCTTCTGAATTTTTTATGAAATAGTTAAAAAAAATTGTGCATGAGTGACACATTGAAGCACCAGGGAGTGCCACGGGGATGTTGACATGGCATGCAGACATGGCGAGCTGACTGTTCAAGGTAACATGGTGGACAATGAGGCAATAACTGTGTAATATTGATCAATAATACGTTTCCATGTGGACCAATCCAATGTCGCCACATGGTAGTGAAATTGTTGCCTAGTTAAGGATTGTCAAAATTGCATAATAGTTAACAAATTTGATCTTTTATTGAAATTAAACTCATGATATCTATTTTACAAATTGAAAGACTTACCAAATAATGAGAATTCAAAATTGTGAAATAAAAGCCAAAAAACGTTAGTTAAAGTAAAAAAATATTAGTCATTCTAGAAATTTAACTAATGAGACAACAATTTGACAGCTGCCTACCAAAACAAAATTCAAGATTTTTAGGAAAAAATCAAGTGTCTAAGTGTACTTGTCAATCAATTTCATGCCACCAAAATATTTTATTTTCAATTTAACTCATCCTCTTGCAAAAAAGAATGGATCTCACAACCAATTTATTCTATAAAAATTGGAAAAACAATGAATATAAAATTCAAAGAAATTTACTTCTCTTTTTATTTTTATTTTTTTAGTTGCAGGTTTCTACAAGGTGTGTTCCAACAAAATTTGTTGGTCATTTTATCACAATATATCCATTGGATTGAGCTGAAATTTTCTATGAAGGTTTCTATGGTCCTAATGTTCCTTCACATTGAAAATCAGATCGATCCAATCCACAGATCTCAAGATATAATTTAAATTGTTGTAAACTTCAAAAATGATTTTATCACAAACTGCACATCGTGTTGGGCTGAAATTTTTTAAGAGAGTTCATATGGTCTTAATTCTTCCTCACACCAAAAATTAGATCGATCCAATGCACAGATATCGAGATATAATCGAAATGGATGTAGGTGATGATATTCATTTTCTCGAAAACCGTGAAGTGGATTGGACTGAAACTTTCAGGGATTTTTCATCATAATATTATGTAATTCTTGTAAAAAAATTACGAGAACTCAGTTCCTATTTTGTGAGATACATTTAGTTTAATTTCTGCATTTTTTTTAAGACAAAAAATATTTTAGCAAATTCTGAGACATATCCAATTTAAATTAAAATTGTATTTTAGAATGAATAATGAATTTAGATTTCCTATCCGATTTTAGATCTATGAGTTTTATTGTAAAATTTTATTTCAAGACTAACGTATTCATTTTGCCTTTTTGATCTTCAAGATTGCACAAGGCGCAAGAAGAGAGCATACTCAGAAATATTAAAGCTCTTTATTCAATTGGAATATGAAATTTAAAGGCAAAACACATGGATTTGATCTCTAAATTCAGATTATGGCTCTCAAATTCTATTTATTCTCCTCTTTTCTCAAATTTTCATTTTCTTTCTTCATCCTCCTATAAACTATTAGTGAGCTGGGTGGCTCTAACTGCACCACCAATAAAACAAAATTGCAATTAAAATGAAAACATCACAAAAATTTATTTTATTCATTACCTACTCTACTTTTCTTGAAATAGAAGAATCGATCAAGTGTAAGAATATTTCCAGTGTAGTCATGTGCGTAACAGGAGTAAAAATATATTAATGCTAAGGTTAGAAAAACATACATTAAAAATCATCAAATCATGAAAAATCAATTGTGTAGATAATGTAATTAAGAAGTGAATAAGAAAGAAAATTCTTCATCCTCTTAATTACTCGTGAATTACTCCAACTCGTTGATTTTTCCTGTTGCACACAAATTAGTAATTTTTTTTGTTTTTTTTGTTTAATTTAATTATGAAAAATGATTTTAATATGATTTTAACTATGAAAAAATTGAATTCAACTAATATAATGAATTTTCTAAACTTAAAAATAAACACCTATGTATACCTCCCTGGAAATGATGCCAAAATGTTTGGTGATTTAATGGTTAGTTAAATCCCTGTCATTTAATTGTCAACCCGAGGTTTCATAAACTGACAAGGTATACCTGTACTATATGTAGTAGGTGATCATACTTCAGATTATATTAATCTAATGCAATTGAACTAATTAAATAAAACTAATTTAAGTCAAACCAAATATAAAGAAATTGAAATCACACTTGCATAAAGGAAATTACACTTACATGAAATTGAAATCATTCTTGCATAATTGAAATCACACCATGCTTGCATAAATGAAATGTTGAATTGAAATCACACCACACTTGCATAAATGAAATGATGAATTGAAATCAAACTCACACTTGCTGAAAAGTAAATCACACTTCACTGAAAGGAAAACACACTTGCATAAAATGGAAACAAACTTGCTAAAATAAATGAAATAACATAACTAAACTATGTTACCAATATGTACAAAGGTATGTAAACTAGGGTTGATGTGGGCCCTCCATTCCTCAACAAGCACACCGAACATCTATCACATATTGGATATCAAAGTGGTAGTATTTATTTCATAAAATGATTATAAGATATTACAAGAATTCTCTCTCCTCTCTTTACAAATCACATCTTGAATGGAACTTGGAACCTCCAACTATCAACTAGCCACTAGCTACATCTAATCTCTAACAACTAACAATTTACAACCAATCATTTACTCTAAAATTGACAACCCTTTGTGTGAAGGGTGCACTCCTATTTATACAGAAATTGAAGATAACTATAGATCCTCAAATCTCTCCTAAATCCACATTTATTTCACGTGGTTACAACCAATCTCCTAAAAATGTAATATACAAATCCTCTCCAAATTCTCTCATAGTTTTGATAAGGACACGTATCAAAACATACATGATTCTTCTCCTTTGAATGTGCTTAGCTTAATGATCCGTATCTTCTTCAAATATTCTAAAAATCCTCATGAGTTGGAATTTGAATTTCGAATTTATAGTTAGGAGGCCAAGTAGGACCCTTATAGATTCTCCAAGTGGGACTACAATATCACAAAACTTATACCACTTTCATGTATATATGAAAACATGTTAATTTTATAATATTTAATCAAAAATTCACATAAAATATTTAAAATAAATTAATTTGGAAAATATAATGTTAAACCCATATGATCATGAAAATGGTTACTTAATGTAGGGTTATGTAACTACAGAATTACAGAATGATGGTAAAATGATGGAAATGTGGATAAAAGTGGATGACATTTTGGAGACTCAACAGGTGGTAACCCTTTAGACTCCTAGAACATATATTTGAATGCATTTAACAACTCTTCTAATTGTTGTTTTTGTTTCTTAGTAAACCCCTCCATGGATTCCTTGTCTCTTACCAACTCTTCTACAAATTTATTTTTTCTTAAAAATAGTAAAACATAATTATTATTGGAACTGATCAATTTATTGGCTTGGTTGGAACCTACCAATGAGATTTTCAACTTTCCTTTGTGCACGTTGATGGCGAACAATTTTCCACCCTTGACGTGTTAATACTAGAAGGATTTCTATATTGTTAGGGCCCTATATTTTATAGGATCTGAATGTGATTGAATATGTCATTATTTGTAAGTTTACATTATAAATTATTTTAATTTTGCAAATGATTTCCAAAAAATGTATATATAAAATGAAAATAAAAAAAGGGTATGATAAAAAGAAAATGAATATGAAGAAAAAGTCAAAAATAATAAAATTGAAAAAGAATAAAAGTGAATAAAGCCCCACAAAAGAAAAAGAGAAATAATACTGAAAGTGCTGCAAATTTAAATGCCACTACTATTAAATTAGTTTCCTTTATATTAAAATTAAAGAATATTGTGTGCATCTTGTCTAAAATTCCACAATGACTATATTTTGTTCCAATCATACAACTTAATAATGATGGAACAATTGTAAATTTCATGTCAAATAGGTTAGTGAATAAATATTTGTCAAACAGTTTAATCTTGACAAATGAGTAGTTAGGTATAAAATGAGATTGATTCAACAGTTTAATCTGAATCAATATGAGGAATAAGTGATAGTGTAGGTTAGAATGTTATAAAAAAAGGATATGTGGGCTTCCTAGCTCAAATGCACCCTAAACAGATGAGATAAAAAATGTTAGCTTAGAGAAAGAAATTGAAAAGCAAAGGGTAGTTAAAAATTACATAATGGCTTTGAGAAGCATGAAAAATATTTATCCAAAGTGTTTTCATAAAGTTATTACATGCAATGATGAGGCAAAGGAATAAAATTTTATCCTAATGTCAAAAGGTCCAGCATATCAATATGATAATCTGCCACATTTACCCCCAATCCTAAGTTTTACTTTTGCATAAGCCCCCCGCTACCCGAGAAACTATCCCATCCAACCCCACCACTGGTCCATTAACCCCCCTCCATCTTTCACATCATCCCCTCCCCGCACTTTTCATCCAGCGACCAATACTCTTTTTCGCCCCCCCCCTTTCCATCTGGACTTTACCGTTGGGGGGGGGATCCGAAATAGGCAGTTTTAACTTTTGGGCCCACGATAACGTGTCACTTTCACATGATTTCACACCCCCCCCCCCCCACCCAAAAATCAGTTTCCCCAATGTATCAAAACCATTAATATGTCTGTTGAACACCAGTCCCATCATGCCACCTAGACCCATTCGTTTCCAAATCAAACACCTTCTCGCGGTAATAACCATTGCTAATTAAATTCATCCCTAACCGTTAAATCAATAGACTTGCACCACCATCAACGGGAAAAAGACCCATTCTTTTATAAATTCATGGTTAATCGATATTTGATCTTTTACTTTGCTATTTCCAATGATCTATATAGGTTTGCTTCAGGTTAATATAGCACCATAAAATAAAATTCAACCATTGTCGAGCTGCTCTCTGTAATTATCCCCAACCTTTCCTCATTACACATTTTTTTCTCAGCCATAACCTCCATTTGTTTTAAAAATAAACCCTCATTCATTACCAAACGATATTTTACCATGCCCCCCAAGAAGCAAACCCGGGTGGAAACTGTAAATCCACTCCTCTATCCCTCAATTGACCTTGATCACATTCGTCTGTCCGATAGGGATTACAAAATTCATGAAACCCTATGCGAGCTAGAATTATTCGAAATGTATTGTTGGCTTGAAGACCAATTCCTTGATAAAAATGATGACATTGGACTGTGGGATTCCAATTTTCCCCATTATATCTTTCCCCACACCCACAGTGTCCCTGAATTCATTAGGAAATGTCAAGCCTATTATGAACCCAATCAAAGAGCCATTATTGCACCTACTAGAGACATTCTGGTCACCATAAATTCCCAAACTATAGATAAAATGATTCAGGCCCCTATTACAGAGAATGCCACCCCTTTTTCTCAAGAAGCACTCATTGAACTATATCAGAAGCTATACTTTGCAAAAAGTGTTGGCAATATGATGTAGAGTGTTGTCCTTGATGGCAACCCACTTGATGAAGATGATGGCAACCTACTTGACGAAGTTGTTCTTGACTTGATGAACTTGTTAAATGATGTAAATCTGATGTATCTACAATGAGTACATAAGGTAATGATGGAAGGAATGTCAGTATGTGCCAGAACATGATGAAAATAGTATGTCTCAAGGCATACGCGGATTTGTCTAGACGAAGTAGCATATGCACACGGGAAATAACGTGCCAAGTCGCGTATGGGAAAAAGCGCTCTAAATTTGTAAAACCAGGGGTAACTACCATGGTATTGACCCATTGTATTGAATGATGGTTCGCCTATGTGATCCCGTCCAGGAATACCATTGGAAGTTATGTGGTTTTGACTCATGGTATTGATGAAGGGTAACCCTATATAAGGAGAAGAAAATCATTGTGCAAAAGGCGTGCATGTGTCTGGGCTTTGATGAATACTTCACTCTGAAGTATATCTGTATGGTTGAACCCTGTTCCTAATTGATAGATCTGAACCTATGATGCACTTATGAACATGATGAAGGCTCAAGATCTCTAGATCTAGAAATGGTGAATGTCAAGGATTATCTGAAAAGAAGTGAAGAAGACCTGGCGCAATCCTCTTGAAGAGATTGAAGAAATCTGGGTAAGTTTATAGATCTGGTCTGTACTGCAAAGTTGATCTTTTATAGATCTATACGCAGGTTCGTTTCATGAAAAGCGCGTGTATACGCGGGTCTGTGGAAGGAAAAGCGCGTATGCGCAGTTAGGGTTTTTCCCTGGAAAATGCACTGAAGTATACGCGGGTTCGTCTTCTGGAAAGCGCGTATATACGTGGGTCTGATTAAATAAAAGCACGTATGATTTCTGATCTAATGGTTGCTAAAGGTTGAATGTGTTTCTGCATATCTATTCTGAAGTCTGGGTTATATCTAATATTCTGGTTACAGTGGTCTCACTGTTATGTTTGAAGCAATGAGCAAGGTATGATTGTTGATAAGTGAAGGGTTGTGTTGAAGTTGTTTGATCCAGTTTGAAAATTGATGAAATGTGGTCTGCAGTGGTGCTGAGGGTCGAAGCCTTCAGTCAAGGGGTTGTAGCTTCCTTCCAGGAGAGGCTGGTAAACGAGTTCAGGGGGTCGTAGCTCCCTTCCAGGAGAGGTTGGTACATGAGAGCAGGGGGTTGTAGCTCCCTTCTAGGATAGGCTGGTAAATGAGAGAAGGTTGTAGCCTTCTGCAGGTGGGTGCCTGCGTGCTGGTTTGAGTCTGCACCAGTACATGATTGTAAGAAGTTTTCTTAATAATAAATTTTGAAGGCTGAAACAACGACAGCGGTGGTTTTCTCCCGAATTGGGTTTCCACCTAAAAATCCTGGTGTTCATATGTGTGGCATATGTGTGATGATTATTATGTTCTGTCTGCACCTGTTTACTATTTCTGAAATATCTGATGAATGAATAATGCAATGATCTGAGTTAAGATTCAAACACATAATTAGATCTCTGGACATACGCGAGTTCTATAAAGGATATCCGTGTATATACACTAGTTGCCTTCAGTAAAGTAGCATATGGGTTTTTAGAAAGGAAAAAGTAAAAGTTTGATTGTCTGCACTAAATACTGATTCACCCCCCCCCCCCCTCTCAATATTTTTCCCAACAAAAAGGGCCAAAACCCTTGAGCTTTTTCTAGTTGAAGATGCCTAGCTACCTAAGAAAAACCCTCCCTATCCATCTTCCATGTTCCTTGAGAGAACTAAGCAGATCATTATTTCCATCTCCTATATCCTTGGTTATTACTCATATCATTGCGTAGATGAAGCTATTATAGGTTTCCTGTCCATTTTTTCTATAGATTCCAAGCGTTCTATCCTATTCAACTTCATCCAATTCCTTGCAGATTCCATTCAGGAACAATTTGTTAAATTCCACCTTCAGGAGGTGTTAAATATACTTCTTCTTTAGTATATTTGTTTCTATATTTTCAAGGAGATAGGTTCAAGTTTTCATTACAAAATATGGATGAAGAAGGACACCAAAAACCTGTCATCTTCTGGACTTCAATAGTGATGAAGGAGTAGAAAGAATATTCATACAAATAGTTCATATAATTGTTTGTACATCTAGCACTTAGTATTCTCAACAACAATTCAAAGCCAAAGATGAGTGAAGAAATCAGGAAAGTCTTGCAATTGTCAGATCAAACTAAAATAGGAGATTGGTACATTTACCAAAATTACACTGAGCTAAGGATTTATGGATGTGAGCTTGCTCCATATAAGCTCCCAAAATTCCTCCCAATGAGGATTTTTTCCCTCGAATACATCAGGAGAATAATTAATGCTGATGAGTTACATTTTGTGTCTGACAAGAAGAAATCTCAGTTTAGAATTGAGACATAAATAAGACCTTTCATTTGTAATAGCAGAGCAGTGGGGGAGGAAGCAGAAAAATTATTGAAACAAGTGCAATTTAGCGTCACTTTCATATGGTCATATGATCCATTGGGTTCCATCTCCAAACTAATTGTAGAGAACAAATATACACCTTATATTCACACCCATAGACCAGAAATTGAGAGGTACATGAATCAACTAGAATGGAATGAGAATAATATACAAGAGGCCAAGGAGCAAGTGGTTTCAACTTCAATATCACAAACTCTCGTCCCACAAGAAAAATCAGGAAAAATGATTAGAGAACATAAGTCCCCTTCAATGACAGACACTTCCAGTAAATAATTCATTATCTTGTACAGGAAAAGGAATAAACTCAACCCCAAGGTTAATCTAGATAAAGATTAAGAGCAGGAAGTCATCATCATAAACAAAGAGACACCTAATTCCTCACAAGTAAGGGGTCAAACCACACTCTCTCCTACTACTTCTACTGCTTCTCAGTATTAACAGAAGGCCATTCAAACCAACACAGTTGTTAGAGGGGAGAAAGAGAAGACTATTTTTGATACTTTCAAGGAGATTAAATTAAAAAATGAAGCTTTGAATATCAGTACATATAATCAGTTTTGGAAGAAAACTTCCAACTCGTAGACTAGGCTCTTGTCAGCCTTTGATTCAAAGAAAGGCAAAATGAAGATGTTCTTTCTCCAAGCACAGATTCCTCAGCCCAAGGCCTCAGCTAATTATCAAAATACTGCACTTGAGTTTGATGTTAAATATATACATCCCATTGATCAAATGGAGATGCATAAGCATACAGGTGAAATGATTTCATCTACACTTACTAGCACTGCTATGAGTTTGTCCAAATTGCAGGTTTCTTTAGCTAATATCCAATAACAGCTCAAAATGGAGAAGGTCTCTTCTATGACTAAGGATTCCAGGATTAAGTCTTTGGAAGACTTAGTAATCAGGATTGGATATGATCTATCTAATATCATAGCTATAGAAGAGGTGATTAAAAATAAAAATGTTGACATTGAAGCATTAAGAAAGCAGCTAAAGTTTCCATATACAGAGGACCCTTTGGCTAAAGACATTGAAGAGACAAAATCCAAAAAGCAGATATGATGAAACTCACCATGGAGTAGAATTCTCAGCTAAGGCAGATGGAAGCTGAGATGGAAAATATGATAAATGAAAAAGAGCAGGCTACCAAGTTATCAATAGTTCCTTTAGAGGATTTACCTCTTACAACTCTTCCTATAGGAACTCCTTCTACAGAAAGTACATTGGATGGAGATTAGAAACTCACTAAAGAAGTGCATAACTTATCAATACAGACAGAGGAAACAAATAAGCTTCAGGACCAGGTAAAATTGTTACAGGATCAGAAGTCAAGAAGTGATAGTTCACATGCAGCTGAAGCCCAAAAAGCACAGAGGCTAATTGAAGTATTACAGAATCTTGAGATGGATTCTAACATTGGAAATACCTTGGGCCAAGTTAAATAAATAATTTTAACTGATATTATGGAGTCTATCAATGAAATGTTTCCTTGCATATAGATCCTATTTGAGCAGAAGGAGCTGATAGAGAAGGAAAATGATGTCATTACAAAAATCAAAGAAGAACTTGGAGATAAGCCAACCACTGCTAACAATATTATAAGGTTCTTAAATTCTAAGAAAAAATATGAGCTTGAGGATTTAGGAGTGGGTGTCAGGCCTGAAACAATTTTGGAAGTAAAAAAGGTTCTTACAAAAAGAAACCTTATTGTATAGTTGCAGGAAAAATGTCACAGCTTGGAGATAGTTGTAAACATTTTTTTTAGCAGGCTTGAACCTTTAACTGAGAAGGGTCTTCCTTCCATTTTTGTAATGGATATTTCCAGGGATACAACTAAGTTTCCAAACATCAATGGCACAATTACAACAAAAGCGTTCTTGGAGGCATTAACGCATTAAATTTTCATCAAGTATGAGATAAACTTTTGTGGTAAAGCCTTTTTTTGCTAAATATATCGAGGTGGATGAAATCTATAGGAAAGTCATCAAATTAAATATCCCATATGAAGAGCGATGGGATAATTTAATTGAGTTTCAGAAGTAAAGGTAATAAAGAGAAAAAATTTGAAGGTAGTATTATTTGATTGATTTAAAGGTTGAATAGAAGTAGTTTGAGTTTTAGCAGTTTTCACTTGAGGCTCAATTATGACATGGGTTTTAGGAGGTATACCAAGACCAGCTCCAGGTCTTAAGTCATACCTTCTGTTAAGTTCAGAAATAAAAAACTCAGAAAAGGCTTGATATTTAGATACTTGAGAAGTATCTTGGTCTTCTTGAGAGATTTGAATTTGAGGGACAGGGATAATTTTAGTTTTAATAGATTAATTGTCTATGTTATTAATAACTTCAGTGATTGATAAGGTAGTATCATCATGTTTTTGGTCATCAATAAAAAATGGTGTAGGTACTTTTTGATCATTGTTTGGTCTCTGAAGAATTTGTAATGGAGGAGCCTTTTTGAACTAAACTTGAATCTGTGTTTGGGATCTAGAAAGAGTTTGTTGGACTGTTCTAGGTTGTGTTTCAATCTTAGAAATCCTAATTTTTAAGAAGTGATGTGATTTCATCTATTTTTGAGTCTTCACTTTTAGATTTAGAGGAAGAAGAAGCTTCCTGATTTTATTTTAATTTTATTTGGGCTTTTTCAGCTTTGGCTTTTAGCTTAGCTAAGGTAGACCTATTTTCTTCAACCTCTATAGCATTTGTTTGCATGTCATCTAAGGTTTCAGTTGTTCTTTCTCTTAACATGACAACAAAATAATCTTCAAAGGATTCTGAAAATCTAACCCTAGCTGTTGCTATAGGAGGTTTAAAATCAAGAGGCATCTTGTGATATAGTTTATTAAATATTTTAATAAAATCAGCTACTGGTTCACCATAATTTCTTTAAGTTCTTCAAATTCTGTTAAGAAATAAACAGGATCATTTTTTACACCCCATTGATTTTTAAAGATATTGGTCAATTCCTCCCAGGATCTAATACAATGAGATGGTAATTGTCTAAACCGAATCCTAACATTTCCTTCTGGAGATTGCATAAACAATCTCATATAAACATTTTCATGTTCTATGTTCATGTTATCAAAAAAATCTAGAAATGTTGCTAGATGATCTTCAACTGAAAAAACCAATTTCTCCATTAAATCTAGGGAGATGTTTTAGATAGCCGACAGGAAAACCATTTAGTAGATTAGGGAGTAATAGGGCAACATATCTTGCTTGTACAATGGGTCTAAAACCAGCCATACTTGAAGATGTAGATGTAGAATATTGAGTATTGGGGGTTGTAGAATAAGAAGTAGAATTTGAAGGTGAAGATGGGGAGGAAGGAGTTGATGAACGAGGTGGAGAATGAAATGGAATGGAAGACCTTCTTAGGGATCTTAAAGGAGTTCGAATGACCAAATTTTGGAGCTATTCTTCTCCTTTTTTATGCTCAAATGAAGGATTATAATAAAGAGAAAAGTGATCTTCTAGTTGTGCAGAAGTAGATGGGGCAGAGTATGTAACATGGGAAATGAAATCAGTAGGTTTGAATCCAGGTAAATTTAGATCCAAATCCTATACTGATATGGGAGATTTAGAAGGTGCCTCAGGTAATTTATAGGATTCCAAAGAATCAACTAACAAGGCAGATTGATAATCTACTCCTTTGGATACTAATTCTTGTACTCTAAGAGGTATATCTTCTTATTCTAGAGGAATAGGTTCAGATCTGAAAGGATGAGGAACTAATGTGGTCTCTTGTTGAGGGACAAAAAAAGGGGTTTGATGTCTTCTTCTGGAAGAAGCTTGTCTTACCAGTCTCTCTAGATCTGATAAAGGTAAGGCAATTTCAGAGTTAGAATGAGACCTGGTATGCTTTGAAGGAGCCAAATTGGGTTCAGTGAAGTTGATCAGGAGATCATGTCCAAGTTTTAAAAAAATGCCCAAAAATGAAAGTTCTCATAAATGTTTGCAACCTAAATGACTGGAAAGGTCTCATCTCTACTATTCTGGCACCATGAATAGTTCTCAAAACCGAAGTCGTATGCAAAATTTATTGAGGTTTGAAAAAACCCAATAAAATCCAAAATATGTTGACCAAGTTTGACTTTATAAAATTTGGTAAAATTTTAAAAAAGAATATTCTGGGAATATTCCATTCGGTCGAATTAGAATATGAAAAGTGGCAATTGTTGATTCGATGTCTGTTTTACTTTGGGAAATATTGGCTTATCACGGGATGTCACGTGGTAGACCCTGAGGCCGCCACATGGCCCCACGCCGGTGGAAAATTCGCATGGTAAAATTTTTGTGTAGCTATAGGATTCGACCTCGGGTCTCTCGGTTGCTAGTGCTTAGGCCTGACCAGCCCAGCTGCACGTTATATCTTAACTTCAATGGGTCGCATTATGATTTTGTCGTTTAAATTTGAATGTGGCAGAAAAGGTTAAGGGGCTAGCCCTCAAGACTAGCCCCAACTTCATGTGTCCAAACACTCGTGACCAGGGGGCTTCAACCCACAAACACTAACTGCGTGGAAAACAATTTTCGAAACCCATGTGACAGCGTAGAGGTTTAATTTATTGTAATGGTTTCAAAACCATTAAATCTGGGGTCAGTTACGATGGTTAAAATAGAAATCCGACATGTGACCACCACATTAAAATTTATTGCCACATCTAACGGTCCACTATTTTAACGCGGTTCCACCATTTCAGGCCTGTCCGCCAAATTTAGATTTTTAACTAGAAATATCTCCACATTTAGTGGAATTTTTTGAGGGACATTGGGAAAAAATATTAGAGGGGCCATTAGGGCCACCAAGAGGCAGAATTAGTTTGAGGCCTAGCCAAGGGAGCTAGAGGCCTTATCTAGAGATCCAATAGTCAAAATTGGATATTTCAGATGTTATGAATTTGATGAAATGGTTTGCAGAGCCTGCAGATAAATTTAGAAAGTTGAAAATCTTTAGTAAAATTTGAGGGGCCATTGGTGCCAGCTTTTTCCAGCAGTAGTGCAGGGCCTAGCTAGAGCAGCTAGAGACCATATGTAGCGAACTAGTAGTCATTCTTGACTGTAAATTTTTTTTTGAATCTAATGACAGAGGTTTCAGAAAGTGTTTTTGAAACTTTTGTGAAATTTTTTGAAGTTACTTTTTTTCATTGACATCATAATGACAACGTCCACAAGTGAGGTTTCCTCCTTCACAAGATTCTTCGATGAAGATATGAAGCGTGACTTTATTATATTGAAGGACATGCTGCAAATTATGTTTGAGGGTAGAAGGGAAAGCACTGAACTTCGTGAGCAATTGTTTGCCATGAAGCAAGAGAAGGAAGAAATTCTTAAAATATTTCATGATATGGAGATGCAGCTCCATCAAGCCCAAGAGGCTTTGACCAAGGACATGCGTGAGGAAGAGGTAATCCACTCTAATTTGTCTTCAGTTTCCTCTTTAGAAAGATGTGTTGGTTATTTAGAAAAGCATGCGAGAGGTATAGGGTCAAAATTAATGATTAAAATAGGCTATGAAGGCAAGGGTTTAGGCAAGCATGCACAAGGCATGGTTGATCCTATTTTGTTGGGGAACGACCCTAGAATCTTGGTCTTGGTTATGTGCAGTTTAATGGTGAAGACTCCAAAGCCATGAAGGCATGTGAGGCTACTTCAAATAAAACTTTTGTTCCAAGTTCTAAGATGAAAATATGTCAAATTTGTTTCAAAGATGATTTCCATTGCTCTAAGCCTTTGTTGCAACAAGAAGATGGTAGACATGCAACTTATGGAGAGCATGCGAGTTCAGATATTTTTCAAGACAAGAATGATGATGTTAGTCTAAAAATGAAATCTGGAGCCTCTACTAGTTCATCTCCTCATGAAGGAAAAAAGGATGAACATGCAAAGCAACACAAGAGGTATAAATCTCCCCATGATCAATTTGATTGTGTTTCTGCAAGGCATGATAATTTTGCATGCTTAAATGGAAAAAATATTTGATGTACATATTGTGGTTGATTTAACCATGATGTTTCGAGATTTTGGATGAGGAAGAAATCATACAGGAAGTAGATGAGGCAAAGGAAACTTTCAAAGAAGGTGCATAAGATTTGCACTTATTTCCAGAAGAGGGGACATATTGTTTCCCATGGTTGGACTTTGCATCCAACTAGTCGTCCCAAGCACATGCAGCAAGAGGGGGACAGAAAGACTGGCGAAGGTGGAACCAAGGATTCCATTATTGATGTGAAAACGGAAGTTTCACATGAAGAAGAGTTGCAGCAGCAAAAGTTGCCATGGAAGTGGCTTGGTAAGAAGTGGATGGACTTATTAACACAGTAAGATATACTCCTTTGTACATATGAAAATTTCGGTTGTATGCATGTATTTTATGCTGTAATATTTCATTTTTTTGAGCCACCTTGGATCATTGATCAAGGCAGCAATGTTCAGTTTCCTTCTGCAAATTTCTCACCAGAAATTTCTGAATGAGTGCAAGAAAGACAGTTCTAGACAGGAGGACAAGTGCATCCAATAAGGGAAGTGTCAATTTCTTTCTAGTTGTGATTCAAAGTCACTAGCCATGCAAGGCAAGTGTTTGGATGCTGAAGAGAAGAGGGTGTTGTACTCTAATTTACTGTACATATCAATATATCAGTATTTTGGGGTCCAAAAGATTTCTAGTGGGGAGGTGTGATCAGGAGATCATGTCCAAGTTTTAAAAAATGCCCAAAAATGAAAGTCCTCAGAAATTTTTGCAACCTAAATGAATGGAAAGGTCTTGTCGCTACAATTCTATCACCATGAACATTTCTCAAAACTGAGGTCGTATGCAAAAGTTATTGAGGTTTGAAAATGCCCAATAAACTCCAAAAATGAGTTGACCAAGTTTGACTTTGTTAAATTTGGAAAAATTAAAAAAAGAATATTCTCTAGAATATTTCGTTTGGGCATATCACAAGTTGACAAGTGGCATATTGCCATTTGATGAAAGTTTGCTTTTTGGATTCTTGGCCAATTAAAGGGTGCCACGTGGCAGACTCGGACGCTGCCATGTGGCCCCAGGCTGGTGGAATTTTGGCGTTGTAAAATTATTTGTCAAGCTTGCAGGATTCGATCGCGGGTCGCCCACCAGTTAGCCCATAGACCCAACCATCTTTGTTGCACGTTATGTTTTAACAATGACTTGTTGTAGTTTATATTTGACATTTGAAATTGTAAAGGGCGAAAAACGAAAAGGGCTAGCCCCAACACCATGTGACCTTCGTCCGTGACTAGGGTATAACTGTTAACGAATAAGGGTAGCAATTAAGTTCCAGCGAGTTTGGGCCCATGTGGCCAGCGCCACTTCCAACATTTAATGCCAAAGTTTATTGATACGCGGTTTGGGAGGTGGTCTTCACAGTAGTTAGGCGGGGGTGGTCACGTGCCCATCTGCCCAGCATTTATTCAAACTGTAGTTTCATCCAACAATTAAGGTTAGCGGACCCATCTTATTTGACAGAGTTGCCATTTTTTCGGCTTTAACTGGCAGTCCTCCACATTTAGTGGAGTTTTTGGGGGACATTGGGAAAAAATATTGTTGACGCCACAAATCCCTCATTATTGAACCAAATTGAGTGCAAAAATAGTCAATTTCGACTATCTCAGACCTTCTGGACTCAATGGAGTTGTTTCAGAGCCATCAGAGAGCTTCTAAGCAATTTTTTGCTTCAATGAATTTCAAGGGGCCATCAGGGCCACCAGGAGGCAAAATCAGTTTGAGGCCTAGCCAGGGGAGCTAGAGGCCTTATCCAGAGATCCAATAGTCGAAATTGGATATTTTAGATGTTCTAAATCTGATGAGATGGTTTTTAGATCCTGTAGAAAACTTTTGAAGGCTGAAAAGCTTCAGTAAAGTTCCAGGGGCCATTAGTGCCAGCTTTTGACAGTAGTAGTGCAGGGCTTAGCCAGAGTAGCTAGAGACCATATGCAGTGAACCAGTAGTCATTCCTGACTGCAAAATTTTTTTTGAATCTAATGGAAGAGGTTTCAGAAAGTGTTGAGGACTTCTAGAGGTCGAAAACCTAGCAGAGAAGTTTTCAGTGACCTTAGTGCCAAGGGGTGCCGACAGGTGTTGGAGGGGAAACCGGAGCAGCCAGAGGCCATTTTTGATGAATGAATAGTCTATATTGACTATTTCAGACATTTTGGAACCAATGAAATTGGTTTCAAAACATTTTGAGAACTTATAGAGCTCAAGAAGCTGAAGGGAAGTTTTGGGCAGCCCTGGGCAAACCATGGAGGATAGCCTAGTTTGGGGATGCATTGCTTGATTGGAGCAATTTATCAGTTTCTATTTGGTGTTTGATGTGTGTTGGATATAGCAGGAGTAGTTTCAGTGACAGAAACAAAATTCTGAATGAGTTTGTGCCATTTAGAAGCTCGGAAGAAAGAAGGAATCGTGTCAAAGGGAGCCTAAAGCTATTTGCAGAATTTGAACAGCCATGAGAGGGATATAGATGGTATTATTAGCCCTTTGGATCAGTTTAGTATCCATTGGATTTAAGTGTGGAACTTGTAAAAGAAACCTTACCATAATCCCAAAGAGCCGAGTCAAGATGACAAAGCTCAAAGGAGACGTAGCCCATGAGATTCGGGTGAACTCCTAGATTAATTTTGCTGTTGTGTTTAAATGTTTTATTGTTGAATTATGTTGCTGTTATACATGTTAAATTTCAGCAAGAAAAAATTAAATTAAGACATATAAACAATTAAAAATTCATACACCACTTTCAAGCATAAATTCCGCATAATGTCAAGTACAAGCTAGATCATTTAATTTTTAAACTGAGTGGGAGGTTCTTGAAATACATCACAAGTTATCTAGAGCTCGAGAAGATGATGTGAATTTTTGGGCAGCCCTGGGAAAACCGTGGAGGATAGCCTAGTTTGGGGATGCAGTGCTCGATTTGAGAAATTTATTAGTTGATATTTGGTTTTTGATGTGTGTTGGATACAACAGGAGTGGTTTCAGTGACTGTAAATAGAATTCTGAATCTAATGGCAGAGGTTTCAGAAATTTTTGAGGACTTATATAGGTCGAAAACCGAGTAGAGAAGTTTTCAGTGACCCCAGTGCCAGGGGGTGCCAATAGGTGTTGGAGGCGAAACTGGAGCATCCAGAGGCCATTTTTGATGAATGAATAGTCTATCTTGACTATCTCAGGCCTTCTGGACTTAATGGAGTATCTTACAGATCCATTAGAGAGCTTCTAAGAAATTTTTTGCTTCAATGAATTTCAAGGAGCCACTAGGGCCACTTCCAACATTTAATGCCAAAGTTTGTTGATACGCAGTTTGGGAGGCGGTCTTCACAGCGGTTAGGCAGGGGCGGTCACATGCCCATCTACCCAGAATTTATTATAACTGCAGTTTCATCCAAAATTTAAGGTTAGCAGACCCATATTATTTCGGCGTATTTTCCATTTTGTCGGCTTTAACTAGCAGTCCTCCACATTTAGTGGAGTTTTTGGGGGACATTGGACAAAAATATTGGAGAGGCCATAACTCTCTCATTATTGAACCAAATTGAGTGAAAAAATAGTCATTTTCGACTATCTCCAACATTCGGGACTCAATGGAGTATTTTTTAAAGCCATCAGAGAGCTTCTAAGCAATTTTTTTGCTTCATTGAAGTTCAAGGGGCCACCAGGGCCACCAAGAGGCAGAATTAGTTTGAGGCCTAGCCAGGGGAGCTAGAGGCCTTATCCAGAGATCCAATAGTCAAATTGGATATTTTAGATGTTCTGAATCCGATGAAATGGTTTGCAGAGCCTGTAGAGAACTTTAGAAAGCCTAAAAGCTTCAGTAAAGTTCCAGGGGCCATTAGTGTCAACTTTTGCCAGCAGCATTGTAAGGCCTAGCAAGAGCAGCTAGAGACCATATGCAGCGAAAAGGTAGTCATTATTGAATGTAAAAATAATTCTAAATCTAATGACAGAGGTTTCAAAATTTTTTTAGGACATCTAGAGGTCGAAAAACCAGCAGAGAATTTTCAATGACCCTAGTGCCAAGGGATTCTGACAGGTGCTGGAGGCGAAACCAGAGCAGCCAGAGGCCATTTTTGATGAATGAATAGTATGTATTGAATATTTAAAACATTTTGGAACCAATGAAAGTGGTTTCAGAACATTTTGACAAATTCTAGAGCTCGAGAAGCTGATGTGAAGTTTTGGGCAGCCCTAGGCAAACCGTGGAGGATAACCTAGTTTGGGGATGCAATGCTCGATTTGAGAAATTTATCAGTCGATATTTGTTTTTTGAGGCATGATAGATACAGAAGGAATGGTTTCAATGATAGAAATAGAATTCTGAAGGAGTTTGTGTCATTTAGAAACTCATAGTAGCTCAGAGCACTGACAAAAGGAATTGTGTCAAAGGGAGCCTAAAGATGTTTGCAGAATTTGGACAACCATGAGATGGATATAAATGGTATTCTCAGCCCTTTGGATCAGTTTAGTATCCATTGGAGTTAAGTGTGGAACTTTTAAAAGAAACGTTACCATAATCCCAAAGAGGCGAGTCAAGGTGCCAAAGCTCAAAGGAGACATAGCCCACGAGATTCGGGTGAACTCCTAGATTAATTTTGTTGTTGTGTTTAAATGTTTTATTGCTGCATTATGTTGCTGTTATACATGTTAAATTTCAGCAAGGAAAAATGAACTTAAGACACATAAACAGTTAAAAATCATATACCACTTTCAAGCATAAATTCCGCAAATTGTAAAGTACAAGCTAGATCATTTATTTGTTAAACTAAGTGGGAGGTTCTTGAAATACATAACAAGTTATACAAACCATTTTCAGATCAGAAGTTTCCAGGTGAAAAGTTTCGAACTAACTAGACCTTTAATCACCATTAAAGGAATAGGGTTTTATCATTGTCCCAGGGAAAAAAAATCAAATTCGAACCCTCAGCAACATTGCTAGATTGATGTTGTCCTTTGAGATAATTGGGGTCAATAATTATGCCAAAGCATCTATAATGTTTTGTTTTGTTTTGAAATTTTGGATGATAATTGTATAAAATAACTTTTGCAAACAATTATGCTTAAATCTTTCAGATAATATCAGAAAATAAGATTGAGGGTTGTTTTTTTATCTCACTTAGTTATTTAAGATTTTGTAAATGGTTAATTGTAATTATGTAATAAAATATGATAAAAAAATATTTATATTGAATGCTTTAATTAATCATGAGTTTGAAAACCTTTAAACAATGTCTAAAAGTTCAATAGAATACATTTAACATTATCAAGGTGCTCACAATTTATATATGAAAGGGACTTACACCAACATGTTTTTTAGTAAATCATTCTTTATATTAATAATAACTTCAGGAGGAGTTGTAAGATGATTGAAACTCAGCTAATCTCACCTAGTTATCTTGATAACAATTAATCATATGTAGAAAAAAAACGTAATGAAAACTAGAAAAACTCACAGAAGAAACAAAGTTGTATGAGACAAATTCAGAATCCTTCTTCTATTACTGATTATCGAAAGAATTGTACAATGTTTCTTAAAAAAAAATTCTTATCCATGGGTGCAACCCTAAATAACTCATAAAGAGAGTTATTTAAAATAATTTCTAAAACTGAGAAATATCTTAAACTGATTACAATAATATAATAGAATATAATAGAAGAAGGAAACATATATATGATGTGTCTCTGTTCTAGTGGAAGCTGTTGATGACTACCATTTTTTTGGAAGTTGTTGATGACTGGGCCCTTGAAAATATGTTATGATGGCATGCTGTAAATATCAAAATTTTACTCAATAGTATCACAAAATTTATCCCATTTTTCTTCACTTGGGATTTCTACATTTATCATCTTTCTAAAGATTTCATCCACCTTTATATATCTCTCAAAATTAAGCTTCTGAATGAATAAATGTTTGGTTTGAATTTGAATGATAAAATCAAACCTCAAAGCCTCTAAAAATTCCTTCCCTATAATATGTCCTTTGATACCTGCAAATTTTGACTTATGCACTACAATAGTATATAAATCCTTACAATAATCCTCTAATTTGATTAATTTTTCATCTAGACCTACCAATCTTGGTAGTTCTTTATGATTCAAAACATTAAAATTTATATGAAACTACTGGGTAACAGTATTCAGAGCTTCACATTTTGTTTGCAGTTGATTGATTAAATTCCTCTTTTGTAAGAATTTCTTGATTTCTAATATTGTTTTTTTTTTTTACAGAAATGGTTATGAGATATATTAACTGCTGGGCCTAAATGCCAGATTTCGGATTACATTGAGAGGGGGTAGAGCCCAGGAAGTATCAATAGCTAGAAGTGCTATGAGACTTGTGGACAACTTCCAGCTCTTTTTGGCTACAGTTATGTACTCGATTTTTGTGATTTCCCCTAGCTTAAAAATACAAACAAACTGATTCAATAGTAAGCAGTAAAACATTTCAACTGGCAGATTATGGAATTGGATCCCATGTTTCGTCCCCGTCTCGAATTATTGCTCCAGTAGAGAGGAGGGCAGCTTTAGTTGCTTCAAGTTCTGCATCTTTGTTGTTGTCTCTCAACACATGGTAGTAGCTCAGCTTTTGAAACAATTTCCCCAAGCTTCTAATTCTGGATATCAGCCTTGCCAATCTAAGATCCCGAGGGGAAGAATTTGTCACCATAATTTTGATTATCACTTGGGAATCCCCAAAAATATTAACCTCCTTGATTTCTAGATTCAAGAGCAATTTAAGACCTTGAAGGAGGGCCAAAGCCTCAGCTTGAATGTTGGAGTTGATCCCCAGACCCCAAGAAAATATGTGGGTCAAAATACCTTCATCATTCTTTACAATACCTCCTGCCCCAGCCCTTCCCGGGTTACCCTTTGATGCTCCATCAAAGAAGAGAGAGTGCACCTGATGTTTGGAGATCCAGTCTTGAAATTCAGCATTGTTCTTCCCCCTTATTTTCCAATCTTTAATGGGGGATATGTGGCTGATAGCTTGATGAAATTGCAGATTTAGGGAGGCACCCCAGACTGAGTCTAGTTGATTAAGATTTGAGGCATATTTTTTATTTTCCAAGCTCTCTTTTAACTGGAATTTTATCTTGGCCGCCACCACCTTGACATCATGCTTAGTATCTCTAAAGATTCTGCTGTTTTGCTCAAGCCAGATCTGCCAGCAGAAGATTTTGGGGAGGGAAGACCATGCCTTTTTTATCACTTTGTTTTTGGGAGGAGGACCGGGGTAACTATTCTGCCAATTTGCAAAAAGATCAGATATAGAGGTGGGAAGAACAAAATTGGGGTTCCAGTAATCCATCAGCTCGCTCCAAACCTGCACTGCGAATTTACAATTCAAGATCAAGTGTGTGGCACATTCCACATTCTCTCTGCACAAAGAGCACCTGGACGGACCATGAAATCCACGTTTCTGCAGTTTGTCATATGTAAGGATTTTCTTGTGGCATAGAAGCCAACAGAACATGTCGATTTTAGGTAGAGAGTGAAGACGCCAGATCGTAGTCCAAGGAGCAGGGTCCTGGGGGACGTGCGGCCTCATGATGAGTTTTGCGTAGCCTTGAGCTACAGTGTAACCTGTAGACAACAATCCCCAGCCACGGGAATCTCTTCTGCGCAAATGCATGGGGGCAATACCGTTCAGCATGGAGCGAAGACAGTTGCATTCCTGGAAAATCTCCGAAGGCACATCAAAGAAATTCCAACCTGCCCAAGGTGTCCCATCCCAAGTGGAGATATCCCACAGAGTGGTTTTCCCAGCAGAATTCAACCAACAGCGCAGCACATTCAATGAGGAACAGTCACCAATCGGATCACGACCCAGAACATGATCTGTCTAGAAATTTATCTTCTTACCATTTCCAGGAGTCCAATAGGCGTTGGAGCTGATCAGGGGGGCAGCTTTGGAGCAGAGTCTAGCAAAGGGAGAGACGCCTTGAGGGAGAGGACCTTCGAGGCATCTGAGTCTCTTGCCTTTAAAATATTTCTTCCAGAGAGCTAATTGGGCCCAACCCGGTCTGGGCGTAATGATTCTCTAGAGCAGCTTGGCTCCCATGGCCGTGTTCTGAAGAGAAAGATTCTTGAAGTTAAGCCCCCCCTCCCTCGGAGGTTTGGAGACAATCTCCCAGTTTACCAGTGGCAATTTCCTCTCCTTTTGTTTGCCCCCCTTCCAAAATAAGTTTCGAATGTGTTGGTCCATTTTCTGAAGGATGCCAATTGGGGCCAAGAGAACAGAGAACTGAAAAAGGGGAAGACTGCATAGGACAGCTTTGATGAGAACTGACTTGCCTGCAATATTGAGCCAGGTGAATCCCCAAGCCTGGAGCTTATTTTTGAATTTTTCCACTTGGGGGAGCCAATCCTTGCTATAGGCCCTCTTGAGGAAGATAGGAAGCCCAAGGTATTTGAAGGAAGTCCAAGCTGGAGAGGCTGTGAAACCAAAACATCTAGCAATGGAACTGAGCAAGCTGGGTGGAGTATTCCAACTGTAAATATGACATTTCCCCTTGTTGAGACTACTTCCCGACACCATACAAAATTCATCTATAGCTTCTTTAAAACTGTTGGCCGAATGTAGCGATGCAGCCCCCAGCAGCAAAGTATCGTCTGCGAAGAGGGCGTGATTGATGCTTTTAACTCCTCTGGCAATGCAAAGCCCAGAGATCTCCTGCTCTTGCATTTTCTTGTTTAGATGGAAGCTGAAAACGGAGGCCTGGAGGAAAAATAGAAGGGGAGAGAGAGGGCAGCTCTGCCTTAGTCCTCTTGAGGCTTTGAAAAATCCCGCTGCTCTGCCATTAATAAGGGGAGCAATCCATGGCTCTGAAATATAGGCCCGAATCCAGTTTATAAATTTCTCCCCAAAGCCAAATTTTTTCAGAACATTCAAGAGGAAACAATGTCTGACTCGATCAAAGGCGTTAGCTAAGTCCAGTTTGACAACCATACCTCTTTCCTTACGCTGCTGGCTTGAGAGAATTGCCTCTTGAACCAAAATGAGATTGTCCACTAGCTGTTTACCATGAATAAAGCCCCCTTGATTTTCTGGAATGATTGTGGGGAGAAGATGTTTCAGCCTATTTTCTATTACTTTGGTGATCAACTTATAACCAGTGTTACAGAGAGAGATGGGGCGAAATCTGTTGAAGGAGTTGGCGCCTTTCTCCTTGGGGATGAGTGCAAGGAACGCAGATTTTGTACTACCTCCTATTTTCTGACAGTCTTGGGATTTTTGAACCATTTTGCAGAGATCTTTTTCCACTATGTGCCAACAGGATTGCAGAAATATGGCGGTGAATCCATCCGGTCCTGGTGCTTTGTCAGGATCCATGGCAAAGAGAGCGTTCTTGACCTCAGCCTTGGTGAATTTTGCTTCTAGAAGCTGGTTCATCTCAGCAGAGATTGAAGGGGGGACCCAGTCCAGAAGATCAGAATTTTGAATCAAGTTCGCATCCTCACTGTACAACTTTTGGAAGTGAAGAAATGTTGCTCGTTTAATGCTTGCAAAGTCTTTATGGTTGGAATTGTCTTCCTGGATCTCAGATATGGTATTGAAGCATTTTCTGGCTTGAGTTTGCTTGTGAAAGAAAGAGGAATTTCTGTCTCCCGCTTTGAGCCATAGGCAGCGAGACTTAATCCTCCAAAACTCTTCTTCTGCCAGGAAGGCTTTGTGGAAGTGCTGTTGGAGTTGGATCTCCTTATCTAGGATTTCTCTAGTTACATATGCCTCTTCCGAAAGCAAGTGGTGTGCTTCCAGTTGACTTTGGAGATTTTTCCTTTCAGCTGCTGGGTTAGAAAGAGTTTTGGCCCAACATTTTAAGGCAACTTTCGTTCTTCTGAGCTTTTCTTCCCACATGTAGAAGGGTGATCCATTGACAGACTGACACCAACTTTCCTTGAAAATCTGCATGAAATTGGGTTCCTTGACCCAGAGGGGGCTAAATCTAAAGGGAATGGGGCCAATATCGGGGTGAGCCTAGAGATCAAGCTTGATAGGATTATGATCAGATATGCTGCAAGGAAGGATTTTCATACTAGCATCTAGACCAAGCAAGAGAAAGGAACTTTGGACAAAGAATCTATCCAGTCTTGCTACTATGTGTCCAGAGCCTACTCTTTTATTTGACCAAGTGAACTTACCAGAAGCGGGCTTGATGTCCAGTAAGTCCCAATCTTGCAGAAGATCCTCTACCCATTCCCTCGCCGGATCTCGCACAATTCAGCCTCCTCTCTTTTATGAGGAATGTAATGTGAGATTGAGGTCACCTGCAATAATGATGTTGACAAGGTTCCCAAAATCTGCTTGGCTTCTTATAGAGTCCCAGCAGACCTTTTTTTCTCCAGCATTGATCGTTACATAAACATTAAAGAGAAAAAATTATTCTTTAGTGACAAGATGCTGCATTTTTAGAAGCAGCCAGTGAGTGTTTAAAACTTCAGAAATTAACGAGAACTTGCTATCATTCCAAAGGGTGCCTAACCCTCCAGAGGCTCCTCGGGCTGAGACAGCTTTTGCTTTGCTTTTACTCCAGATTCTTTTACTTGCTTGGAGGAAGTCTGCGTCCTCCATCTTAGTCTCCTGGATAAGGAATATGTCCGAGGCTTCTATTCTTATTAAGTTTCTTGCGGCCTCTTCCTTGATTTTGCTCCCCATACCCCTACAATTCCAGGAGACAATTTTCATTATTTACCTTTGTTCTGCTGGGCTCCCTTGGAGCCTTGGGGCTGGTTTCTCACCATCTTCGGATTTTTTGCTAGCAGCTTCTCCAGAGTTGGTTGGCTGCCCTGTAACTTTTCCTTGAATGTTTCCTGCTCTCTTTTCTCCCGATATTTTTTGCGACCTCTTTTGGATCTCCTAACAGAGGCCTGAGAGTCGCCTATTTCTCCTTCCTCCTCCGAGTCTTCCGAATCATGGTCCTCTTCCTCGACTTCAACAGGGATTCCTTTTGAGCTTTCTGCAACACTTCCATCTTTGGAAGACATCGAGGGATTACCTTTGTCTGAGGATACTGTCTTTTGAGCCTCCACCTCCTGGGTGTCCTCTTGGTGCGAGCTTAGAAGTTTGAACTTGTTTTCAGGAGCGGACTTAGACGAGATTTGTTGAGAAGTGGCCTGTTGGGGACCTTTGCCATTAGGGCCTCCCGGCTTTTGAGCCTTGTGGGAGGTTTTGGAGCGCTTGAATTGATTCCAACCGTCATCCTTCCCTTGCACAGCCTCATTGTTGGATGGATAGCCTCTGGCAAAATGGCCATAGACATGGCATTTCCGGCATTTGAAGGGCAGCTGCTCATAGTCCAGTTTCTGCACATGCGACCAGCTTCCAACTTTGATTTTGATGGCCTCTGGCAGCCCAACCTCCATATCTACTTCCACGCAGATCCTGGCGCAGTCATACTGGTCCTTATTGTTTGCTCAATCGATGAAATTCCCAAGGGCATTTCCAATATGCATCAGGGAGTCCCAATTCCAACAGTGAACTGGGAGATTTGGGAGTCTAACCCACACCGGGACTGCTTTGGGCACATCCACTGCAGGATCAAAGTCCAGAGTCCACTTATTTAGATACAAACCCTGAGGGCCCATGAAGTAGGGTTCGTTTTGGAAGATCAGGTATTTTTCATCCTTAGAAGAGAACTCGAAGAGAAAGTATCCTCTCCCCAAAAAATAAGAAGTAACGCTTTCTTTGATCAGAGGCGCCCAGTTTCTGCTGACCCAGCTCTCAGTGGTTTTGAGAGATGGCCATAGACTTGTGAACTGGCCTATGAGAGCTCGTTCGGCTAATGATAAAGCAACCTAGATCAGAGTCTCTGCAGGGAGAGAGATCTCAGGTATATCATCAAGTTTCTTGACAAATTTCGCAGCTTTGGCATTCTTCTTCTTAGGAAGCCCTGCCAAGAGGCGATCGAAAGCCTCAACAGAAGAGGGCGGCGGAGGGGGTGGAGGACGCCCTTGGGGAGAGCCCAGCCCCTCCATGGGCGCAAGCCCTAGATAGAACATGGCCTGGTTCAAGATGCGGCGGCAGGTGGCTCAACGCGTTCGCTCCAGCGCTCAATCCTCTTGATTTCTAATATTGTTGCAGTTCTATCAAGTATGTTTATCTCTTCCAAATCTTCTTTTTTATTTGAGTTTAACACCTTGATCATATCAGTAGCTTCACTTGGATTTTTATATAGAATCTCTTTCTGTTATTATATGGCTGCTTTGCACTTGGTGATGAACTCTTGCTGTTAGAAAATTATCTGTATGGATGGCCATACCTCTGTCATAGATTTGTTGATGTCTTCCCAAATGTTTTTCTTGGCTTTGACCAATGTTCTTGCCATTAAATATTCACTTTCCAATTCTTTAACGATAAGTCCCAGCTTGTGGGACTTTTTCATTTCTTCCATGTATGGAGTGTCATTTCTGATTTTCTGTGATTCCAGAATCTGAAATCTCTACTGCAACTTCTCATTTTCCTATTTCTGAATATCCAAATCTCGTGTTAACTTTGTTGTATCAGTTTTTGTTGATGATTTTGAAGGCTCTGCACCCACAGAAGATATTTGAACTATTGTGATTGTATCAATAGCCACATGTGCTTCTTGATTTTCTTTTAACAACTCTTCAATTTGTTCCTCCATTTTTCTTATTGTATGTTTTTATCAATGATCAATTTGAGCATTTCCTCCTTGTTGTATTCATTTTCTGCAATTTCTTTTGTCTTTGGACCTTCAGTTGAAGGCAATTTCAATTGTTTGCACAGAGCATAGATGTCTGCATTTTTCTTCTTAATAATTTCTTTAATTTCTTTGCAGCCTTTTGGATCATATCCAACCTTGACTACAAGATCCTCCAAAGATTTAAGTCTATTATCTTTGGCCAATGAAGACAAATTTTCAATCTTGAGCTGAGATTGAATGTTTGAAAATGTAGGCTTGAGTTTGGAGAGTGACATGGTTGTATTTTTCATAGTTGAAAAGAGCATTTCTCAAGATTTCTTGTGCATGTCCATCTGATCAATAGGATGTATATGAATTGCATTAAAAGAAAACACAATATATTTATATTTTGAATGATACTTAGGAAAAGGAATTGTTGCCTGCAAAAAGGAAATTTGCATTCTCCCTTTCTCACTGTCAAAGGTAGTAAGAAGCTTGTGCTGAGAAGTTTTGTTTCCAAAATTGACTATACACATTAGAATTTAAAGCCTCATTCTTATGTTTGATGTCAAGGAACCTAGAGAAGATGTTTTTTTCATCATAAAAATTTTATTCTGAGTGTTGGATGATCTCCAGAGGTTCTCTAGCAAGTGATGATGATGGAGGAATTATTGAAACATTTGTTAATGTAGAAAATTGATTCTCTCCTAGATCAATTACCTCTGGTTTTCCTTCCTATAAAAGGTAAAGTCGAGCCAATATTCGGCTTCTTTTGTTGCGAAATGAACTCCTTCATGATCTCTTTAGCAAGTGGAAGCTCTTCTTTGACCTTTTTATGTTGCTTGCTCTCATGGACTGGGGTCTGCACACTAGAAGTTGATAGAACTTGTTCGTCTACCTCTTGAAGTGTTCCCTCGACCCATTGATCTTGATTCATAAATTTTTCTATTTCTGCCATGGAGGTATGATTATATAAATTTTTTTTTTCAGTTCAACTCTCAGAGAAGAAATAATGCCATGTGGGTCATAAGACTAGGTGAAACTTGGTTGGAAACCTATTTTCTTCAACACTGTATTAGCTTCAGCTCCAGTTGATCTGGTATTACAAATGAAAGATCCAATACTTGCCTTGAGCTTGAAATGTGCTTTCCTTTTCCCTGACACAAAGTGTAGGTAATCCATATTTATCATATGTCGAATGTACTCTAGGGAAAATACTCTCACAGGGACATATATTAGGAGCTTATATGGTGGAATTTCACATCCATATAATCTAATTTATGTATAATTTTGGTATAAATACCAATCCCCTGTTTTGGCTTGCTCACTCAAATGTAAAATCCTTTTGATCTCTTCTCCAATTTTGGGTTATGTCTGACTAGTAAGCAATTTATTTACTAGGTGTATGAAGGAATCTATGAACTCTGAAAATGTAGTTTTTGTTGATGCAGCTCTGACTAATTATGTCCGGTGAATCACTGATTGATTCACTCCTTGTTCATCCTGTTTGTTGAGTTGGACAGGTAGAAGATCTCCCTGTAGAAAAAGAAACATGTGTATAGTTACAGAAGTGTAACTAAACACACCTTGAGTTTTGAAATTCATGAATTTTTATGTATATTTTCAGCCAATAATTGGTTGTAATTATACATGAAAAATGGTACTTGATCCTTGCTAAAAATAGATAGGAACCCCATGATAGGTTCATCAAATATCTAGTCATCTGGGTATCCTAACAGGTAAGAGAGAATGGAAATATAGTGTTTACAAGCTTCAGGAAAGATGGAGGATGAGTATGGTGGGTTCGTATTAGGTATTTTGACATCCTCGGGTAAGAAAAATTTCAAAAATTTGGGCTCTTTGAGGGAAATTCAAGTTATGGTAGAGATCCATACGTGTAGCTGGTGAAAAATAGGTCAGAGAATCAGATTGAGGGATAAGAAGCAATTGGTTAATGTCTTTTGGAGAGATGGTGATTAGAATGTTTCCATTCTGAGCCACCACTGTTCTCTTTACAGGATCATACTGAGCTTGGCACCAGGAGATAAGGTCAGGAAACTGATGGGTTTGTGGAAAAGCAAAGAGGGTAACATTTATTCCTAGAACCTAATGAGGTCATGTTTATCAATGTGATTTTTTCTGAGCCATAAGCGTAATTCATGAAAATTGAATTCACATTTGGCATCTATGACCTTGAAAAAGGCATCTACGAGAGGGATTAGGTCTAGGTTGAGCTGAGGTGTAGAAGTAGAGCTTTCCTCCGCAACTGGGTTAGTGGACTTTGTCACTTTGACAACCTGTTTCTTGGATTTTCCTTTCGGGGTAACCAAATTTTTGGATTTTTCTTTCAGGGCCATTTTAAACAGAGATTGAATGAAAGGTAAGAATACGATGGTTGGGAAATAGTAGAAAAAATGACAGTGTGATTTGCTGACAGGAGACAGTGCACAAAGATGATGTCTCATAATCAACAACAAGAAAGAGGAAAATTGATAAATGTAACTTGCAATCTGTTTTATAAGTCAAAAATTGGTTTAATGGCTTGGGTTATGAACATAGCGGCTTAACGTCTTGGGAGCAGGATTTTAATGAGAAAATGGTGAGTAGAAATGGTTATCAAGTGAACACGCAGGTGGAGAAGTACAAATGGTTAGGGAGCAGAGGCACGGGTGAATAAATATTGAATGACATGGCAAGATTTGATTTGCTGAATGCATAAAAATTAAGGTGCAGGAGGAAAGACCCGTTTAGTGAATTTACCGCTAGCAGATTTCGGGGTGGGGGGTACCTCATGGTTTGTGGTTTTGGGCAGAGCGGGTATGAAGTGAGATAGTGGCAACATGTATGCAATGGGCGGTGGCCATTAAAACCATCGGATGCCCCCCCTTAACGAGAAATGGTCAGTGGGGGGGGGGGGGGGGGTTGCGAAGTCCACCTCCGTCGTTGATCTCGAGTAGATGAGAGATCCACCATTGCAACTTGTGATTCATTTAGGAGCGCGACAAGACCCTTTGTCATTTTGCGACTTAGGATAGAAATAAATAATGTGTCATATGATTTTGTTAATTAATGAAAATATAAACTCTTTTTAAAGAGTTTAATCACCATTAATCAATACTTTAAACTTTTTTGAATGGCGCATTTAAATAGGCAACCATGAAATTTGTTTTTTTGCAGATTAAATCATTTATATATTTTTATTTTCTTACCTAACATTTTATTTTATTTTCCTTATTTCTTTAGGGAAACTAACTCTATCATTTTATTCGACATGGATGTATAAAATTCATGATTGTCCTATCATTTTTTTATTTTCTTTTTCCATCCACATCCTAAATTAACATTTTTTTTAAATTTTTTTTAACTAATATGCTAAATTATCAAAACCAAAAAATGTTACAACATTGCCTCCAGCTGGGGACTGCTTTCCCTTGTGGGATGCAGAGAACAAGAAATTCCATGTGCCTTCTCCTTGGGCTATGGAGTCTTTGTTGTGGAAAAAAAAACTGAGTTTAAATGATAACAAAAAATGATAATGTAAAATGTTGATCTGGGATCTCCTTCAGTACTGTATATAATGTTTCTGAAATCTGCCATTGACAAGTAGTGTAGTGAATTTTCCTTCCAAGTTTTGTAGAAAAAATGTGTTGTTCCCCTTTACCTCTGCAATTTTGAGTGGTTCAAACCAGAGATTGTCAAATTTTCCATGTTTTCCTTTGTATTCTCTACTAGCATCCCATCTCAAAACTAAATCTCCTTCCCTAAAATCTCTTTCCCTAGACTTTTTGTTAAAAATATTCTTCATATTATTATGATAATTTCTCAATATTTATTGAATCTCATCTCTATTTTCATTTAATTCAATAATATGATTTATTCTTCTAGATAAATCATCAGGTTCATCAGTAGATTCTTGTAAAAATTTAAGCACATGGAAAGCCAAATTTGTGGGTAAAATGACATATTTGCCATAAACCGGTTGAAATGGAGATTTACTTATTGGTATTTTGGGAGAAATTTTGTTTGCCCAAACTGCATAGATAAGATGACTGTCCCAATTTTTCTTATGATCTTCTAAAGTTTTCTTGATCACTTTAACTAGGCTCTTGTTAGATGATTGAGCAAGACCATTCCCTTGAGGATAATAAGGGGTTGAATGATGCAGTAAAATCTAATAATTTTGGAAAAATCAAATCATTTTTATACTACTGAATGTTGTGGCATTGTCAGTCACTATTTATAGGGGAACCAAATCTAGAGAGAATTTTTTCTTCAATAAATTTGATTACTACTAAATCTATGGCATTTCTGTCTGCAATGGCCTCCACCCACTTGGTGAAATAGTTTGTAGCAGTTAAAATCCATCTATGTTGATTACTTGAAGTTGGGTGAATTTCCCCTATAAAATTGAGTCCTTATTGAAGGAATGGTGCTGAGACAACCACTAGAACTAGTGGAAGGGCTGCTAATTTTTGTTTATCTGCAAACATCTGACATGGAACACATGCTCTAACCTTTGCTCCCACTTTTGAAAACAAAGTGGGCCAATAGAATCATGTCCTTAGTATTAGTATGATGTTTCTCTCCAAGCATAATGTCCCCCATATATACCTGCATGAAATTTATCAATGATTCCTTCAATCCCTGATTTTGTTAAGCATAATAATAGAATGTTGAGAGGATATTTCCAGAACAAGTTGGAATTGATAACACAATATTTGATAGATTTAAATTTACTTTCTTTGCACTAGCTTTTGAAAACTCAGTAGGACACTCAAAATGGATCAGAAAATGTACAATACCTGCATACTAATCTGATAGTACCAAATTTTCATCAATGTGAAGAGGAACTATTTGAGTTGAAGGAGAAGGTTCTTGTGGGTTCTTTCCTTTAGAATCTTGGGAAGGTTCTTGTGGATTCTCCCCTTTCTACATTTAAGGAAGGTTCTTGTGGATTCTCCCTTTCTAAATTTGAAGAAGGTTCTTGTGGATGCTTCTCGGAGACTTCAAAAATAGAGTTTATGCCTAACACTTTGCAATTAGATTCAACTAACAACTTAGCTAAAACTTTCCCCTTTACTAAATTAGTAATAATAGTTTGACAATTTCTGTGGTTTGAGTTTTGAGTGGGGGAATTTAGAATCTCCACAGTATCCATTTTTACGTCTACGTTTCGGGTCTAAAGTAAGACCCGTCATCAGGACAAAACCTGTCAAGAAGAGAGGAGGATTGATGATATAAATATAATATGGAACGAAAAGGAGGCATGATGAGAAAGCATGAGCCGACCAGTAAATACCAATGAATAAAAAAATTAATATATAATTTTATATAATGTAAAATTATTTTATATTTTTAAATTATTATTAATTATGATTAATTAATTAATAATTAAGGTCATTCAGTTTTAATTATTAATCATAATTAATAATAATTTAAAAATATAAAATAATTTTACATTATATAAAACTATATATTAATCTTTTTGATTCATTGGTATTTACTGGTCAGCTCATGCTTTCTCGTCATCCCTCCTTTTCACTCCATCTTATATTTATTTCATCAATCCTCCTCTCTTCTTGACAGGTTTTTTCCTGATGATGGGTCTTTATTTAGACTCGAAACGTAGACGTAAAAATTGATACTATGGAGATTCCAAATTCCCCCACTCATAACTTAGTAGTTTTAATAGTGAGGTCAAACTCAAGGATTTGAGTGATCCACCTTCCTCTTCTTCCATCAGTGTCTGGTTGTGTAAGAACAATTTTTACAGTACTATTAGGAACATAAGAAATAATAGTAGAATGGAGGACATACATTCTGAAAGATTTTAGGCCTTGAACTAAGGCATAGCCTTGTTTTTCAATAATATCATACTTTATTTCAGCATCTCGCATGACCTTACTAAAAAATTCTATGGCCTGATCATGATAATATTCATTTTTTGGCAAAAGGAGAGCAACAAGGGTGGTTTCAGAAGAAAAGGAGAATATACTAAAAGGCTTAGAGTAGTTTGGACTAGCTAAGGTAGGAGCTTCAGAGATGGCCTTCTTTATTTGGTCAAAATCATATCTAGCAGGAAGGGTCCATTTAACTTCATGATTCATTTTTAGCATATTTGTAATGTCTTTAAATATTTTAGCATATTTAGGGATTAATATTCTCAAGAAGTTAATATTTCCTAAAAAGGCTTGAATTTCTTTCATATTTCTAGGTAATGATAATGATTGAATAACATAGAAACTTTTGGAATCTATAACTACTCCATACTTTGAAATGATATGGCCTAGTAACTTTCCTTCTTTGATGGCAAACAAAGACTTCTTAGGATTGAGAGATATTCCAACTTTTTGCACTGTAAAAAACCTTCATCAAGTGTTTTAAATGTTTATGATCTGATTCAAAAAAAACATTTACATCACCAAGATAAATAACAACAAATTTATTTACCTTCCGAATAAAGGCTAATTCCATTGCTCTTTGGAACGTTTCTCTTGCATTTGATATGCAAAAAGGCATCCTAGCATACATAAATGTACCCCAGGGTGTAGTAAAGGTCATCTTATCTCTGTCCTCTGGATTTACCATTATTTTATTATAACCATAGAAGCCATCAAGCCTGGAACATATACTAGAACCCAAAACCCTTTGAAGTAGCTGGTCCATCTTTGGGAGTGGAAAGTTATATTTTAGAGATGATTTGTTAAGGTTTTTGAAATCCACACAGAGACTAATTTCACCATTCTTTTTTTTGACAGGAAGTAAATTGGCTACCCAATTAGAGTATCTTAAGGGGACAATTATCTGAGCAAATACAAGCTTCTTAAGTTATTTTTCTATAGTAAGAAACAAAATTGGATTCATTCTTCTTAGTTTTTGTTGATAAGGTTTTGCTTCAGGTTTTAATGGGATTTAATGCTCTATGAGAGATGTGTAATAAGTTTTCAAATCAGCATAAGACCAAGCAAAAACATATTTTTAATTCTTAAGAAGTTTAATGTATTCAATTTTAACTTCAGGAGTTAAATATGCACAAAGTTTAATATTTTTAATCTCTTCACCAGTCCCAATGTTATTTTCTTCAATATCATCTTCTGGAGAAGTAAAGAGTGTACTTCTAGGAACATCATATTGATCAAATAAATTTTATAAGGGAACAAGTCCTTTAGGAATAGAATTATTTGACATTTGTATAATATTATAATCAGCGACCTTTGTACTTATATCTGGATTTTCTTTTTCTTTTGAATATTCATTTATGTCTGAATTATCTTCTTCAATTTGTAAGACAAAAAATTCATCAATAACTTGGAGAAAGGATTTAGATATTCATCATCTTCAAATATTTTCCAATACTTTAGATTATCTGGAATGGATGGCCTATATTTGACCTGAATTTGGTATTGTATCTGAATTTGGTCTAGTATCTTAAAAGAAATGGTAGAAACAGCTAAGGAATATGCATGAATGTTTTCATTTCTAGGAATGAAAGTTATATTAAAATCATTAAAGGAGTTTTCAAATGTATCCCAAACTTCATTCCTATAAGACCTAAGCCTAGGATGCTTTGTTTGAAAACTATTCCTAACTTGTCTTACTATAAGTTCCGAATTATTAAAGACACTTAAATATTGCACCTTTAAAATTTTAGCAAACTGTAGTCCTAGAATAAAAGCTTCATATTCAACAACGTTATTTGTGACCTCAAAATATAACTTGCATGATTGAGTGATATTCTCTTTCTCAGGTGAAATTAAAACAACACCTGCTCCAGCTCCATCTTTGGTAGAATATCCATCAAAGAAAAGTTTCCAAATATCAATTTAAACAGATTTAGGAGCTTCAACTACATCCTCAATTTTAATTTGAGGATATTGTAAAGTATTTGTAGTTGAAAACAACTAAAGTTTTGGTAAACTACAAAAATGGGATGGTTTCTATTTTGAACTACTTTGCAGACAATGTTTAAGAATCTTACTTCCCTGTATAACCTAAGGTTTTCTCCCCCATATACAGGAATTGTGGCAAAAGAAATATCCATTTGAAGACTCCCTCCTAGTTTGGCACAACACGATCTTGATAAAAGCATTCCAAACTTAGGGGAAATATCAGTGACTACTATGTCTAGTACAACACTTTTGACTGGTATTTAGTGTAAGGTTACCACTAGGTCTTTTATAAGTCCTAAACATTGCACTATTTTAGAGTCAAAGGTATACAAATCATGATAAGTTTGAGTGATTTCCAAATTAAGTTGCTCCATAATAAACCTTGGCATTAGATTACGTGAAGCTCCAGAATCCAACATACAATTGTATAGTAAAGAATCATGTACTTTCAAAGTCACATAGAATGGTGGTGTGGATTCATTAATCATTTTAGAACTAGGACCAAAGATATTGTGGGTCTTTCATTTTGCAGACTAATAATATCCCTTACAACATCCACACTAGAGTTTTGGATCTATTTTGAAACTTGACTCTTATATCCAGGGTTTTTAGAAAGTTTTGAAAGTGGAATATGAATTTTAACTCTTTCTAGCTCTTTTTCAAAATTGAAAGAATTCAATATAGTTTTATCATTTTGTGTAGTATCATTTGGCTGATTTAAAGGTTGAATAGAGGTAGTCTGAGTTTCAGAAGTTTTCACTTGAGGCTCAATTATGACAGGGTTTTTTGGAGGTCTACTAGGACCAACTCTAGGTCTTAAGTCATACCTTTTGTTAAGTTTTGAAATCATTAAATCAAAAAAGGCTTGATATTTAGAGACATGAGAAGTATATTGGTCTTATTGAGAGATTTTACTTTGAGGGATAGGGACATTTGCAGTCTGAATACACAAATTTTCTATGTAATTAATATCTTCAGTGATTGATAAAGTATTATCATCAGGATGTCAGTCATCAATCAACAATGGTGTAGGTACTTGTTGATCATTGTCTGGTCTCTGAAGAATTTGTAATGGATGACCCTTTTTGAACTGACCTTGAATCGGAGTTTGGGGTCTAGAAACAGTTTTTTGGAATGTTCTAGGTTGTGTTTCAATCTTAGAAATCATATTTGAAATATGTATAAGAAGTGATGTGATTTCATCTATTTTTGAGTCTTAACTTTTAGATTTAGAGGAAGAAGAAGCTTCCTTATTTGACTTTAATTTTCTTTGGTCTTTTTCAGATCTTGCTTTTAGCTTAGCTAGGGTAGACCTATTTTCTTCAACCTCTATAGCATTTTTTTCTTGCCCTCTAAGGTTCAAGTTGTTATTTCTCTTAACATGACAAAAAAATAATAGTCAAACGCTTTTGAAAATCTAAACTTGGCTGCTGCTACAGGAGGTTTGAAATCAGGAGGCATCTTGTGATAAAGTTTATTAAATATCTTGATAAAATCAGCTACTGGTTCACCATAATTTCCTTTAAGTTCTTCAAATTCTTTTAAGAAATAAACATGATCCTTTTTTACACCCCATTGATTTTAAAGATATTGGTCAATTCCTCCCAGAATCTAATAGAATGAGCTGTTAATTTTCTAAACCAAATCATAACATTTCCTTTTAGATATTGCACAAACAATCTCATATAAACATTTTCATGTTCTATGTTCATGTTATCAACAAAATCTAGAAATGCTGCTAGATGATCTTCAACTAAAAAACAAGTTTCTCCATTAAATATAGGGAGATGTTTTAGATATCCAGCAGGAAAATCATTGATTATATTAGGGAGTAATAGGGCATCATATCTGGCTTGTACAATGGGTCTAAAACCAGCCATACTTGAAGATGTAGATGTAGAAGATTAAGTATTGGTGTTTGTAGAAGAAGAAGTATAATTTGAAGCTGAAGATGGGGAAGAAGGAGGTGATGAACAAGGTGGAGAATTAAATGGAATGGAAGGCCTTCTTAGGCATCTTAAAGGATTTCGAATGACCAAATTTTGAACCTCTTCTTGTCCTGGTTTGTGCTCAAATAAATGATTAGAATAACGAGAAAAGAGATATTTTGGTTGTGAAAAAGTAGATGGTGCAGAGTATGTAACAAGGGAAATGAAATCAGTAGGTTTGAATCCAGGTAAATTTAGATCCAAATCCCGCACTAATATGGTAGATTCAGAAGGTGCCTCAGGTAATTTATAGGATTCCAAAGAATGAACTAAGAAGGTAGATTGAAAATCTACTCCTTTGGATACTAATTATTGTACTCTGAGAGGTATATCTTCTGATTCTAGAGGAATATGTCTATATCTGAAAGGATCAGGAACTAATGTGGTCTGCTATGAGGGACAAAAAAAGGGGTTTGATGTATTCTTATAGAAGAAGCTTGTATTACCAGTCTCTTTGGATCTGATAAAGGTAAGACAATTTCAGAATTAGAATGAGACTTGATATGCTTTGAAGGAGCCATCTTGGGTTCAATGAAGTTTCCAGGTGAAAATTTTTGACCTAAATATACCTTTAATCACCCTTAAAGGAAAAGGGTTTTATCATTGTCCCAGGGAAAACAAATCAAATTCAAATCCCCAGAAATGACGCCAAATTGATATTGTCCTTTGACATAATTGGGGTCCATAATTATGCCAAAGCATCTATAATGTTTTGTTTTGTTTTAAAATTTTGGATGACCAATGTATAAAATAACTTTTACAAACAGTTATGCTTAGATATTTAAGATAATATCAGAAAATAAGACTAAGGGTTGTTTTTTTATCTCACATAGTGATTTAATATTTTGTAAATGGTTAAGTGGAATTATGTAAGAAGATATGATAACCAAATATTTAGATTGAATGCTTTAATTAATCATAAGTTTGAAAACCTTTAAACAATGTCTAAAAGTTCAATAGAATACATTTAACGTTATCAAGATGCTGAAAATTTATAGATGAAATGGACTTACATCAACATGTTGTTTAGTAAATCATTCTTTATATTAATAATAACTTCAAGAGGAATTGTAAGATGACTGAAACTCAGCTAATCTCACCTGGTTATCTTGATAACAATTAAACATATGTAGAAACAAAATGTAATGAAAACTAGAAAAACTCACACAAGAAACAAATATGTATGAGAGAAATTTAGAATCCTTCTTCTATTATTGATGATCGAAAGACTTGTAAAATGCTGCTTACAAAAAATTTCTTATCCAAGGGTGCAACCCTTAATAACTCGTAAAGAGAGTTTTTAATACTAATTTCTAAAAATGAGAAATATCTTAAACTGATTACAATAATAGAATATAATAGAATGGAAGAAGGAGCTAGATAGATGATGTGTATCTATTCTGGTGGAAGATGTTGATGACTGTATCCTTTTTTATGGAAGTTGTTGATGAATGGGCCCTTGAAAATATGTTGTGTTGGCATGCTGTAAATATCAAAATTTTACTCAATAGCAAAATTTATCCCATTTTTCTTCACTTAGGATTTATACATTCATCATCTTTATAAAGATTTCATCCACCTCTGTATATCTCTCGAAAGTAGGCTTCTGAATGAATATTTTTTTTATTTGATGTATAATGATCAAATAAAACTCCAAAGCCTCTAAAAATGCCTTCCTTGTAATTTGTCCTTTGATACCTGCAAATTTTGACTTATCCACTGCAATAGTATATGACTTCTTACAATAATCCTACAATCTAATCAATTTTTCATCTAGACCTACCAATCTTGGTAGTCCTTTATGATTCAAAACATTAAAATTTGTATGAAAATATTGAGTAACAATATTCAGAGCTTCACATTTTGTTTGCATTTGATTGATTAAATTCATCTTTTGTAAGACTTTCTTGATTTCTAAGATTGTTGCAGTTCTGTTAAGTATTTTTATCTCTTCCAATTATTCTTTGTTCTTTGAGTTTAACACCTTGATCATATCAGTAGCTTCACTTGGATTTTTCTTTAGAATCTCTTTATGTTCTTCTATGGCTTCTTTTCACTTGGTGATTGTTTCGGGGAAATATCACCCTAGAGGTTGGTTGGGATACAACCTCCACAGATCAGGGGCATGCTACTTAACAGAGACTCACACAACCATGCACGTTCAGAAAAACTAAATAGAGCAGAATGAGAGAGTTACCCGTAGGTCCTACGGTTGAAGAAGATCCCGCAGGGTTCAAACCCCCAGCAACCGTCCTTTTTTCTTAACCTGAAATACAAGAAGAAACAAGCACAAAGGACTGGTTGTACAGCATATATCTACTCTAAATGTTAGTGAGATTCATATAAAAAATTAAATAAATCATAATGAATGCTTGTATAACAAATATTCTCATACATATAAGCATACACTAACACGTTTATTTCGGGAACAGCATGGTACTTCTGTATTATAAATATCATGTACAAAAGTAACGGGTGGAGAGATCACCTGATCCTTCCAAGGCCTTCGCAGACCGTCGTCCGGATCCGTCCAGCCCTTGCCTCGCTAAGACTCCTTCCAAACTGGTGCATACGAGATAACATATAAAGGGATGTGTATCTCAAGGAAACAAGGGTTTCCAACAATGAACTGGGAAAGTGCAGGAGGCACGGGGAATCAGACTTGGATAGGGAATACCAACAGAGTATAATATCAATAATTCTCTCTCTCCTTTAGGCCATACACATGAGGGCTTTTTATAGTCCCTCCAAGTAGTTTCAGCAGTTGGAAACAGTTGGCCACGGGCTGGGGTGGTTGAACTACCTGAGTAACCATCAACCCAGCGCGAAATTAGGGATTTTTTTATATATTTTTTAATCATTTTAATGGAATACGTGGAAAAGTCTAGCTAGAATCGCGTATACACGCGGAAAAACACGGGCATAGTCGCGTATGGGGGATTTATACTATTTTTAAGTGAATTTGTCCAAGTCTGTAGGAATGGGTGCCCAAAAGCCATGAAGCAATCATAAATCATATCAAGGTGAGAAATGATGCTATAACAGTGATGAGTTCTTTCTATTCAAAAATTATCTGTATGGATGGCCATACCTCTGTCATAGATTTGCTGATGTATTCCAAAATATTTTGCTTGGCTTCAGCCAATGTTCATGCCATTAAAGATTCACTTTCCAATTCTTTAACCTTAAGTCCCAAATTGTGGGACTTTTGCATTTCTTCCATGTATAGAATGTCATTTCTAATTTTTAGTGATTCGAGAATCCGAAATCTCTGTTGCAACTTCTCATTTTCCTGTTTCTGAATAGCCAAATCCTATGTTAAATTTTCTATATCAATTATTTTTTATGATGTGGAAGGCTCTGTATCTGCAGAAGATGTTTGAATAGCTGTGATTGGATCAATAGCCACATGTACTGCTTGTTTTTCTTTTAACAACTCTTCAATCTGTTCCTCCATTTTTCTTATTTGTATGTTTTGCTCAATGATCAATTTCAGCATTTCCTCCTTGTTGTATTCATTTTCTGCAATTTCTTTTGTTTGTGGATCTTCAGTTGAAGGCAATTTCAGATGTTTGCATAGAGCATAGATGTCTGCATTTTTATTCTTAATAATTTCTTCAACTACTTTGTTGTATTTTGGATCATATCCAAACTTGACTACAAGATCCTCCAAAGACTTCAGTTTGTTATCATTGGCCAATGAACACAAATTTTCAATCGTGAGCTGAGATTGAACGTTTGACAATGCAGTCTTGAGTTTGGAGAGTGACATGGTTGTAGTTGTCATATTTTAAAAGAGAATTTCTCTATATGTCCTGTGCATGTCCATCTGATCAATATGATTGATTTGACTTGTATCAAAAGGAACGGTTGCCTACAAAAATTCCATTTTCATTCCCCCTTTCTCATTGTCAAAGGCAGTAAGAAGCATGTGCTGAGAATTTAATGTTTGTTTCTAGAACTCACTACACACCTTAGACTTTAAAGCCTCATTCTTATGTTTGATGTCAAGGAAACTAGAGAAGATGTTCTGTTCATCAGAAGAACTGGCTTCTGAGTGCTGGATGATCTCCAGAGGTTCTCTAGCAGGTCATGATGATGGAGGAGTTACTGGAACATTTGTTGATGTAGAAAATCGAGTCTCTTCTAGATAAATTACCTTTGGTTGTCCTCCTGAAAGTAAATATGAGCCAATCTTTAGCTTCTTTTGTTGCAAAATGAACTCCTTCATGATCTCTTTAGCAGGTGTAAGCTCTTCTCTGACACTTTTTTTTCTTTCTCTCAGGGACTGGGGTCTGCACATTAGAAGTTGATAGAACATGTTCATATACCTCTTGAAGTGTTCCCTCGACCTATTGATATTGATTCATAAATTTTTCTATTTCTGCTGTGGAGGTATGATTATATGAATTTTTTTTCAGTTCAACTCTCAGAGTAGAAATAATGCCATGTGGGTCATAAGACCAGGTGAAACTTGGTTGGAAACCCATTTTCTTCAAAAATGTATCAACTTGAGCTCTAGCTGATCTGGTATTACAAATGAAAGATCCAATACTTGCCTTCAGCTTGAACTGTAATATAATTTTCCCTGACACAAATTGAAGGTCATCCATATTTATCATATTTCGAATTTACTCTAGGGAAAAGACTCTCACGGGAACATATTTGGGGAGCTTATATGGTGGGAGTTCACATCCATATACTATCATTTTGTATAATTTTTGTATAAATACTAATCCCCTGTTTTTTCTTTCTCACTCAAATGTAAAATCCGTTTGATCTCTTCTCTAATTCTGGGTTTTGTCTAACTAGTAAGCGGCTGCTTTACTGGGTGTATGAAGGAATCTATGAACTATGAAAAAGTATTTTTTGTTGGTGTATCCCTGTATAATTATGTCCAGTGAATCACTGATTATTAACTCCTTGTTCATCTTGTTTTTTGAGTTGGATAGGTAGAAGATCTCCTTGTTGAAAAAGAAACATGTGTGTAATTACAGAAGTATAAATCAACACAGCCTGAGTTGTAAAATTCATGAATTTTTCATGTATATTTTCAGCCAAGAATTGGATGTAATTATACATGAACAATGGTGCTTGATCCTTGCTAAAAATATATAGGAACCCCATGATAGGTTCATCAAATGTCTGGTCATCTCGGTATCCTAACAGGTAAGAGAGAAGGGAAATACAAAGTTTAGAAGCTTCAAGAAATATGGAGGATGAGTATGGTGGGTTCTTCTTAGGTATTTTAGCATCCTAAAGTAAGAAAATTTTGAAAATTTGGGCTCTTTGAGGGAAATTCAAGTTATGGTAGAGATCCATAAGTGCATCTGGTGAAAAATAGGTCAGAGAATCGGATTGAAGGATAAGAAGCATTTGGTTAATGGTTTCTGGAGAGATGGTGATTAGAATGTTTCCATTCTAAGCCACCACTACTCTCTTTATAGGATCATACTGAGCTTGGCACCAGAAGATAAGTTTAGGAAACAAATGGTTTTGTGGAAAAGAAAAGAGGGGTAACATCAATTCCTAGAACCTGGTGAAGTCTTGTTTATCAATGTGCTTCTGTCTGAGCCATAAGTGTAATTCATGAAAATAAAATTCACACTGGGCGTCTACGACCTTGAAAAAGGCATCTGCAAGAGGGATTAGGTTTGGGTTGAGATGAGGTGTAGGAACAAAGCTTTCCTCTGCAACTGGGTTAGTTGATTTTGTCTCTTAGGCAACCTATTTCTTAGATTTCCCTTTCGGGGTAACCTGCCTTTAGGATTTTTCTTTCGAGGCCATTTTAAATAGAGATGGAATGAAAGGTAAGAATACGATGGTTGGGCGATAGTAGAAACAATGATAGTGCAATTTGCTGATAGGATATAGTGCACAAAGGTGATGATTTGTAATCAACAACAAGAAAGAATTAAATTGATAAATGTAGCGTGCAATCTATTTTATAAGTCAAAAATGGGTTTAATGTCTTGGATTATGATTGTAGTGTCTTAACGGTTTGGGAGTGGGATTTTAATGAGTAAATGGTGAGTACAAATGGTTATGGAGTGAATGCACATGTGGAGAAGTACACATGATTAGGGAGCAGAGGCGTAGGTGAAGAATGGTCGAATGATGTGGCAAGATTTTATTTGTTGAATGAATAATGGTTAAGGTGCAAGAGGAAATACCCGTTGGGTTAATTTACCGCTAGCAAATTCCCGGGGGGGGGGGGAGTACCTCATGGTTTGTGGTTTTAGGTGGAGGGGGTGCGAAGTGATGGTGGTGACACGTATGCAATTAGTGGTGACCATTAAAACCGCTTTTCGGACACCCCCCCACCCTCATGTTAACGAGAAATGGTTGGGGGGGTTGCGAAGTCCACCTCCTCCATTGATCTCGAGCGGATGAGAGATCCACCGTTACAACTTGCGATTCATTTATGAGCGCGACAAGACCCTTTGTCGTTTTGTGACTTAGGATAATAAATAAATAATGTGTCATATGATTTTACTAATTAATGAAAATATAAACTCTTTTTAAAGGGTTTAATCACTATTAATAAATACTTTAAACTTTTGTGAATGGCGCATTTAAACAGGCGGCCATGAAATTTATTTTTTGCATACTAAAGAATTTATATTTTTTTATTTTCTTACCTAAAATTTTATTTTCTTTGCCTTTCTTTCTTTAGGGAAACTAACTCTATCATTTTATTCGATATGGATGTATAAAATTCATTATTGTCCTATCATTTTTTTTATTTTATTTTTCCATCCACATCCTAACTTAACATTTTTTTTATTTTCTTAACTAATATGCTAACTTATCAAAATCAAAAAATGTTACAACATTGGCTCCAACTGGGTACTGCTTCTCCCTGTGGGATGTAGAGAACATGCAGTTCCATGTGCCTTCTCCTCGAGCTATGGAGTCTTTGCTGTGGAAAACAAAACAGACTTGAAATGATAAGGAAAAATGATAATGTACAATGATGATCTGGGATCTCCTTCAGTACTGTATATAATGTTTCAGAAATCTGCCATTGACAGGTAATGTAGTGAATTGTCCTTCCAAATTTTGTAGAACAAATGTGTTTTTCCCCTTTACCTCTGCAATGTTGAGTGGTCCAAACTAGAGATTGTAAAATTTTCCATGTTTTCCTTTGTCTTCTCTCCTAGCATCCCATTTGAAAAATAAATCTCCTTCCCTAAAATCTCTTTCCCTATCCTTTCTGTAAAAAAGACTCTCCATATTATTTTGATACTTTCTCAATTTGTATTGAATCTCATTTATGTTTTCATTTAATTCAATAATCTGATTTATTCTTCTAGAGAAATCATCAGGCTCATTAGTAGAGTCTTGTAAAAAATTAAGCATAGGGAAATCCAAATTTGTGGGAAAAATGACATCTTTGACATAAACCAATTGAAATGGAGATTTACCTATTGATCTTTTGGGAGAAATCTTGTTTTCCCAAACTGCATAGATAAGATGACTGTCCCAATTTTTCTTATGATCTTCTAAATTTTTCTTGATCACTTTAACTAGGCTCTTGTTATATGATTCAATAAGACCATTCCCTTGAGGATAATAAGGGTTTGAATGATGCAATAAAATATGATACTTTTGGAAAAATTCAATCATCTTTACACTACTAAATGTTGTGGCATTATCAGTCACTATTTGCTGAGGGAAACCAAATCTAGAGAGAATGTTTTCTTCAATAAATTTGATTACTACTAAATCTATGGAATTTCTGACTGGAATGGCCTCCACCCACTTGGTGAAATAGTCTGTAGCAGTTAAAATCCATTTATGTTGATTACTTGAAGCTGGGTGATTTTTCCCTATAAAATATAGTCCCCATTGAAGGAATGGTGTTGAGTCAACCACTGGAACTAGTGGAAGGGCTTCTAGTTTTTTCTTACCTGTAAACATCTGACATGGAACAAAGGTTGTAACCTTTGCTCCCATTTGTGAAAACTGAGTGGGCCAATAGAATCTTATCCTTAGTATTTTGTATGTTGTTTCTCTCCAAGCATAATGTCCCCCACATATCCCTGCATGAAAGTAATCAGTGATTCCTTCAGTCTCTGATTCTGTTAAGCATAGTAATAGAATGTTGAGAGGATCTTTCCAGTACAAGTTGGAATTGGTAATACAGTATTTGATAGATTTAAATTTAAGTGTTTTTCATTGGCTTTTTGAAAACTCAGTAGGACACTCAAAATGGATAAAAAAATGTACAATATATGCATACCAATATGATAATACAAACTTTTCAACAATGTGAATAGGAACTGTTTGAGTTGAAGGAGAAGGTTCGTGGGGGTTCTTTCCTTGAGAATTTTGGGAATTTATTGTGGATTCTCCCCTTCTGCATTGAAGGAAGGTTCTTGTGGATTCTCCCTTTATAAATTTAAAGAAGGTTCTTGTGGATGCTTCTAGGAGACTTCAAAAATAGAGTTTATGCCTAACACTTTTCAATTAGATTCAACTAACAACTTAGCTAAATTTTTCCCCTTTACTAACTTAGTAGTTTTAATAGTGAGGTCAAACTCAAGGATTTGAGTGATCCACCTTCCTCTTCTTCCATCAGTGTCTAGTTGTGTGGGAAAATTTTTTAAAATATTGTTAGGAACATAAGTAATAATGGTAGAATAGAGGACATACATTATGAAATATTTTAGGTCTTGAACTAAGGCATAGGCTTGTTTCTCAATAATATCATACTTGAGTTCAACATCTAACATGAACTTACTAAAAAATTCTATGGGCTGATCATGATAATCTTCATTTTTCTGCAAAAGGAAAACAATAAGGGTGGTTTCAGAAGCAAAGGAGAATATACTAAAAGGATCAGAGTGGTTTGGACTGGCTAAGGTAGGATTTTCAGAGATGGCCTTATTTATTTGATCAAAAGCATATCTAGCAGGAAGGGTCCATTTAACTTCATGATTATTTTTGAGCATATTTGTAATGACTTTAACTATTTCAGCATAGTTAGGGATGAATATTCTCAATAAGTTAATCTTTCCTAAAAAGGCTTGAATTTATTTCTTATTTCTAGGTAATGATAATGATTGAATATAAGAGACCCTTTTGGGATCTGTAACTACTCCATCCTTTGAAATGATATGGCCTAGTAACTTTCCTTCTTTGATGGCAAACAAGGACTTCTTAGGATTGAGAGATACTCCGAACTTTCTGCACCTGTCAAAAACCTTCATCAAGTGTTTTAAGTGTTTCTGATCTGATTAAAAAAAATTAGTTAAATCATCAAGATAAATGACAAAAAAATTATTTACCTTTCTAACAAAGGCTAAGTCCATAGCTCTTTATAACATTGCTCCTGCATTTGATAGGACAAAAGGCATCCTGGCATACATAAATGTACCCAGGGTGTAGTAAAGGTTGTCTTCTCTTTATCCTCTCGATTTACCATTATCTGATTATAAACAAAGAAGCCATCAAGCATGGAAAGTATATTAGAAACTGAAACCCTTTGAAGTAACTATTCCATATAGTGGATATTTATCTTGTAGAGATGATACGTTAAGGTTTCTAAAGTCCACATAGAGTCTAATTTCACCGTTCTTTTTTCTGACAAGAAATAAATTGGCTACCCTATTAGAGTATCTTAAGGGGACAATTATCTAAGCATATAAATCTTCTTAGGTTCTTTTTCTATAGTAGGAATCAGAATTGGATTCATTCTTCTTAGTTTTCATTGATAAGGTTTTGCTTCAGGTTTTAATGGGATTTTATGCTCTATGAGAGATGTGTCATAAGTTTTTGAATCAACATAAGAACAAGAAAAAACATCTTCGTGATTCTTAAGAATTTTAATGTATTCAGTTTTAACTTCAGGAGTTAAAGATGCACAAATTTTAATATTTTTAATCTCTTAATTAGTCCCATTGTTATTTTCTTCAATATCAACTTCTGGAGAACCAGAGAGTGGATTTATAGGAACATCATTTTGATCAAATAGATTTTCTAAGGGAACAAGTCCTTTGGGAATAAAATTATTTGACATTTTTATAATATCATGATCTGCTACCTTTGTACTTATATCTTAATTTTCTTTTTCTTTAGTAGCTTCATTTATGTCTGAATTATCTTCTTCAATTTGTAAGACAGAAAATTCATCAATAACTTGGAGAAAGGATTTCAGTTGTTCATCATCTTCAAATATTTGCCAACATTTTAGCTTATTCAGCATGGATGGCCTATATTTGACTTGAATTTGGTATTGTATCTAAATTTGGTCTGGTATCTTAAAACAACTGGCAGAAACAGCTAAGGAATCTGCATGAATATTTTAATTTCTAGGAATGAAAGGTATATTGAAAGCATTATAGGATTTTTCAATTGTATCCCAAACTTCATTTCTATAAGACCTAAGCCTAGGATTCTTTGTTTGACAAATATTCCTAACCTGTATTACTATAAGTTTTGAGTCAGTAAAGACACTTAAATTTTTCACCTTTAAACTTTTAGCAATTGTAGTCCTAGAATAAAACCTTCATATTCATGAAAGTTATTTGTGACCTCAAAATCTAACTTGCATGATTGAGTGATATTCTCTTTCTTAGGTGAAATTAAAACAACACCTGCTCAGCTCTATTTTTGGTAGAATATCCATCAAAGAAAAGTTTCCAAATATCAGTTTGAACAAATTTAGGAGTTTCAACTACATCCTTAATTTTAAGTTGATAATTCTGTAAAGTATTTGAAGATATTTGAAAACAACTAAAGTCTAGGTAAACTGCATAAATGGGATTGTTTCTAGCTTGATCTGATTTGCAGACAATGTTTAAGAATCTGAATTCCCTGTATAACCTAAGGTTTTCTCCCGCATATACAGGAATTGTGGAAAAAGACATCCATTTGAGGACTCCCCCTAGTTTGGCACAACATGATCTTGATAAAACCAGTCCAAACTTAGGGGGAATATCAATGATTAATATGTCTAATGCAACACTTTTGACTGGAATTTGGTGTAAGGTTACCACTAGGTATTTTATAAGTCCTAAACATTGCACTCTTTTAGAGTCAAAGTTATACAAATCATGCTAAGTTCGGGTGATTTCCAAGTTAAGTTGCTCCATAATAAACTTTGGCATTAGATTGTGTGAAGCTCCAGGATCCGACATACAAATGTATAGTAAAGAATCATGTACTTTCAAAGTCACATAGAACAGTGGTATCGATTCATCAATAATGTTAGAACTAGGACCAAAAGCTATTTTGGTTCTTTCATTTTATAGACTAATAATATCCCCTTTAGCATTCACACTAGAGTTTTGGATCCATTTTTCAACTTGACTCTTATATATAGGGTTTTTAGAAAGTTTTGAAAGTAGAATAGGAATTTTAACTCTTTCTAGCTCTTTTTCAACATTAAAAGAAGTCCATATAGCTTTATCAATTTGTGTAGTATCATTTGGTTGAATTAAAGGTTGAATAGAAGTAGTTTGAGTTTCAGTATTTTTCACTTGAGGCTCAATTATGACAAGGTTTTCAGGAGGTCTACCAGGACCAACTCTAGGTGTTAAGTCATACCTTTTATTAAGTTCCACAATCAAAAACTCAGGGAAGACTTGATATTTAGAGACCTGAGAAGTATCTTGGTCTTCTTGAGAGATTTGACTTTAAGGGACAGGGACAATTGTAGTCTGAATAGATGAATTCTCTATGTTATTATTATCTTAAGTGTTTGATAAAGTATTATCATCAGGTTGTTGGTCATCAATCAACAACGGTGTAGGTACTTGTTGATCATTTTTTGGTCTCTGAATAATTTGTAATGGAGGAGAATTTTTGAACTGACGTTAAATCTGCATTTAGGGCCTAGAAAAATTTTGTTGGATTGTTCTATGTTGTTTCTAACAAATCCTATTTGAAAGGTTTCTAAGTGATGCGATTTCATCTATTTTTGAGTCTTCACTTTCAGATTTAGAGGAATAAGAAGCTTCCTGATTTTATTTTAATTTTCTTTGGGGGTTTTCAGCTTTGGATTTTAGCTTAGGTAAGACATATCTATTTGCTTCAACCTCTATAGCATTTTTTTTCATGTCCTCTAAGGTTCGAGTTTTTCTTTCTCTTAACATGACATCAAAATCATCTTCAAAGGCTTTTGAAAATCTAACCTTGGCTGCTGCTACAGGAGGTTTACAATCAGGAGGAATCTTGTGATAAAGTTTATTAAATATTTTGATAAAATCAGCTATTTGTTCACCATAATTTCTTTTAAGTTCTTCAAATTATTTTAATAAATAAAAATGATCCTTTTTTACACCCCATTGATTTTTAAAGATATTGGTCAATTCCTCCCAGAATCTAATAGAATGAGCTGGTAATTGTCTAAACCAAATCCTAACATTTCCTTTTACATATATCACAAATAATCTCATATAAACATTTTCATGTTCTATGTTCATGTTATCAGAAAAATCCGGAAATGCTGCTAGATGATCTTCAGCTGACAAACCAGTTTCTCCATTAAATCTACAAAGATGTTTTAGATAGCTAGCAGGAAAATCATTGAGTAGATTAAGGGGTAATAGGGTAGCATATCTTTCTTGTACAATGGCTCTAAAGCCAACCATACTTGAAGATGTAGATGTAGAATATTGATTATTGGTGGTTGTAGAAGAAGAAGTTGAATTTGAAGGTGAAGATGGGGAAGAAGGAGGTGATGAACGAGGTGGAGAATGAAATAGAATGGAAGACCTTCTTAGGGATCTTAAAGGAGTTTGAATGACCAACTTTTGAACCTATTATTTTCCTTTTTTATGCTCAAATAAAGGATTAGAATAAAGAGAAAAGAGATCTTTTGGTTGTTCAGAACTAGATGGTGCAGAGTATGTAACAGGGGAAATGAAATCAGTAGGTTTGAATCCAGGTAAATTTAGATCCAAAACCTATACTGATATGGGAGATTCAGAAGGTGCCTTAGGTAATTTATAGGATTCCAAAGAATGAACTAACAAGGTAGATTGAAAATATACTCCTTTGGATACTAATTCTTTTACTCTTAGAGGTATATCTTCTTATTCTAGAGGAATAGGTCCAGATCTGAAAAGGATTAGGAACTGATGTGGTCTCCTGTTGAGGGACATAAAAAGGGGTTTGATGCCTTCTTCTAGAAGAATTTTTTCTTACCAGTCTCTTTGAATATGATAAAGGTAAGACAATTTTAGAGTCAAAATGAGATGTGGTATGCTTGGAAGGAGCCAACTTGGGTTCAGTGAAGTCACCAAGTGAAAATTTTGACCTAACTAGACCTTTAATCACTCTTAAAGGAATAGGGTTTTATTGTTGTCCTAGAGAAAACAAATCAAATTCAAATCCTTGGCAACAATGCCAGATTGATGTTGTCCTTTGAGATAATTGGGTTCAATAATTATGACAAAGAATCTATAATGTTTTGTTTTGTTTTGAAAATTTGGATGACCAATGTATAAAATAATTTTTTCAAACAGTTATTCTTAAATATTTCAGATAATATCATAAAATAAGACTAAGGGTTGTTTGTTTATCTTGTTCAAAAGTGTAACTAGGTTGGTCTTCATGTTGACAATGTAATTATGTATTTATGTAAAGAAGAAGTCAAAGATAATAAAATGTATTTTGTTGCACTTTCTTCATGGGTTTCATGAGCAAGATTTTATTATATAGGTTAATAGAATTCTTCTTGATGTCTATTAGGTTTTTGTCTTCTGGTTATAAAATGTAATTAATTGTCATGTTCATGAAGGATATAGTTTAGCAAATATATACTCCAAAACCTTGTGAAATAAGGCCACCTAATGCTAGAAGACTAGCTCTCAAAAATCCCTCAATAAAGGATGAAAGGAAACTGGAGAATGCCACATTAAATGCTGAAGAATATATGTTACAACGTCGACCTTCTAACAGATGAAAATTCGGCCTTCTAACAGATGACAAGTCGGCCTATATACTATAGTGATGGTCGGCCTAAAAGACATCAAGACTGTCTCTATGTATACACTCGGTCTACGTCTCATTCAGACATAAGTTTTTAGGTGATTGAAGCAATAAATAAATGTGGGCTTTCTTAGAAATAAAGTGTGGTACATATCAATAAAGAAAATGTGGACTACACCTATAACATATTGCAGATATCTCTGCAGTGACATAGTAAGGAATTGCAAATTTCTCTGAAGTAACATAGTAAGAAAATGTGAATAAACCAGTGAATGAAATATGGGCCAAGTCTGGTTGAATATGGATATAAGACAGAGTTTAAGTGCATACAATATTGATCTATGGTTGAAGTTGACCTAAGACAGAGATCCAGTACATAAATATTTGAGTTGTAACAACATGATATAATTTGAGCGAAGTGCGAAGCTGAGGCAGTAAATCACTGTGTATATGTGCGGTCAATCTGAAGTAAGACGTGATTCAAGTAAGATGATACACTTGTTAGTACACGTATAAAAGGAAACTAAATCTATGATTTACCTTCCTATCCATATTTAATATTTTCTAAGTGAAAATGAAACAAGAATAAATGTTTTGGTGAACAAAGACGAAATCAAGTTAGATTGTGTTAGTATAAATCTTAAGTGCAAGTGTGCGAAAAAAGACCACTATAGATGCGCATAACAAACATCCCTAACAGCAAAATATGGTTTCCAATATATTCAGATCTTCAGTTAGTTGATTAAGATAAATGCTGCAAAAATCTAGATCTATGCATCAAAAGACATTATGCAGTAAATAAAACAAGATTTTCTACATGCATCCAATAGACAAGACAAGAATATGTTGAATGAATTTTATATTAAGGGCACCTGGGAGGAAAACATAGAAGGATGTTACCAATTCTCCTTGATGGGATGGGTTCTTGTAAGTCCTCAGCACTTCAGATCTAAAATTCCTCTCTCTTGATGGTGTAGAAAACCCAGACAAAAAGGGAACTCAAAGGGAGCTCACAAGCAAAAGGATAGAAAAATATGACAACGATGGTGGATCAAAGTCAGACCAAAAGTATAGATCCAGAGTGATCTTAGGCAACAAACGGTGATTAATGAATGGAAAAACCATTCTATTTATAACAAAATATTGAGTTAGTCTAGAAATTGGTGCATAGTTAAAATATTATTAACCAAATCAAGATCCAACTTTTATGGAATATTTTATTATTTTTGTTGGAGGGAAAAGGAATTTGACTTGGGTCAAATCCCTTTATTTTTAAATAATAAATAAGTAAATGATTTATTTATCATTTTAAGGATGTGGTTGAGTAATAATTAAATAAATAATGATTTATTTAACTATTTATGAGTGATTTAATCAAATTTAACAAGGAATATTATTTAAATAAGGTTTAAATAATTATTCCTTGAAAATAATAAGATAAATAATAATTTATCCAATTAATTTTCCTGTTTTGAGTTAAATATGAACAAGAATATTAATTAAATTGTTTTTTAACTAATTATTCCTTGAGGAAAATAAAACAAATGTGGATTTATTTAATATTTCCTCATTGGGTTTCCTGTTTAGACCATAAAAAACTTAATAAAGGTGTTTTACTAAATTATTTTTCATAGTGAAAGCAATTTCACTTAGGGTAAAATTGGTCTTACATGGTGTACTTAGGTCCATCTAATAGTAACAGGTTAGATGACCAAAAAATGGTGTAACGGATTTCCCCCCAACGTGCGAGTGTTAGGAGCTAATCATATGACCAAAGTACATTGTAAGAACTCAATCACTAGACACCGAAGGGGAAGTCAAAGAGAGAGAAATATAATGTATACTGAAGCGCTAAAGTACTAGACCCTAAGGAGGCAAGACTTATAGGTGCGACAAGTCTCTTTTATGAATGAGTACCTATGCTATAGGTGGCGGGGGAGGCATACCTATGCCTGCCGAGATAAAGTACAAAGAATAATGCGTCCAGTAAATAAGGGACTGAACAATATAGTACATGCTGGCATAAACATAAGCCAGGTAAAAACATGATAATGAATCCCACATACATACTGTGCCTGGGATAACAGCCAGGACTTATACAATAATATCTGTGTACATGAGATACAAATACAACCCAAATGCCCCTGTAAATAGGAAAGGGCTCTGAAAATCTGACTGACACATGTAAAAAAAAATGCGCTGCAAGCGGCTAAGGCTGACATCATCAGATATATGGATTTGCATCAAAGGCTATAATGAAGAGGTCATTTGGGCATGTGGGGGGCTACCTATAGGGCCACCCCCTCATGAGGGCTGAAAACATCTCACACACACCCGGGAATTGCCAGTATCATCTGCTACATCACTTAACCATCAAGTATACGGATGTCAATCATGCTGAAAGGAGTTGTAGCTAAGAAACAATCAAATCAAAGGGAAATAAGGAGTCCCTTTACCTGATCCAAGGCACCAAACAAGAGTGGAAGCTAGAACCAAGGTACATGACCCTCTAGACCTGTCTTCTAGAATAAATCAGCTGATGTCGACAGAAGGAGGTCCGCCATAGGTGAGGAAATGAGGGATCCTCAACTAAGGCATGAGAGAAAATAGTAGAGCAACTAACAGACTGACACCAAGGATGATGATGAAATGGAGGTACTGAGTAGCGGATGGCCGACTTCCCTTGTTATAGCATAAAGAGCATGGATGGCCTGGAAGAAACTGACACAAAATCATGAGGGATAGGGGACAGTGGGAATGAGGTCATAATGTGCGACACGAGAGAGGAACCAAGCAATGAAGGATGGAAGACTATAGCGGGATACAAAGGGACTTGGGATAAACTCCATGAATGCAAGGATGACTCAACTCGGATGCTCTAAACAAGGGTAACTCGATGGTGCTGCCACACAAAAAAGGTCCAATGGGGACCATAAAAACATGAGTACATGATGGTTACTCACAACGAAAATCGACATGAGCATGGACAAGTATAAAGGCAAAGTGTTTCCCCCAAGTACAAGTGTTGCAAGTGAAGAAAGTCGATTTTTAGAAGTAGTGAAGTGACGCTTTGTGGAAAAAGTGTGTCCTGGTGAAGTATCAAATCACATAATCATGAGTTGGCTACCTAAAGAAATAAAACATGCATTTCCAGAAGGAAATTCTAAGGGTAATATTTCTTCAGATAGAGTGCATTGCGAGGATTGGGAAGGGGGGCGCCTTTGAAGTCCTCTAATAGATATGCACCCTTCCCTAAATCCTTACTGATGATGTAAGGCCCTAGCCATAATGAGTCAAACTTCCCATGACCAAGGACATCATGGGCCTATTCATACATCAGAACAAGATCACCTTTGTGAAAAGTACGAGGGTGGAATTTTCGGTCATACTAAGCTTTGGTGCATTTTTTAGCCGCCTCAATGGTTTGCAATGTGACACGACGGTCTTTGAAAGCGCGCTCAAGCATGATAAGTCACTGTTCTAAAGGTTGGGTGTCAGGGAGAAGTTCGACGACTAGATGAAGGGAAGGGATTTAACACTTGATTGGTAAGACTACCTCCTCTCCAAAAACAAGGTGGAAAGGAGTAAACCTGGTGGTGGTTTTAACATAAGTTCTATAGGCCCACAAATTAGGGAAGAGCATAAGGTGCCAGTTGGTTTTGTGCTTATCCACCATCCGTTGAAGCATGGTTTTAAGGATTTTATTGACTGCTTCAACTTGGCCATTACCTTGGGGGTAATAAGAGGAGGAATATTGGTGCTCAAAGCCCAACAGTGAGGATATCTCACGCCATATCTCATCTTCAAAATTTCGTCCATGGTCAGAGACCAATTGTTTCGGAACTCTGAATCGAGTGATCACATGGTTAAATAAAAAGAGGGCTGTGGTAGTTGTCATGTTGTTAAACGTTGGCATGGCCTCAGCCCATTTGGTGAAATAGTCAACCGCCACGATGATATACTTATGGTTACTAGCCGATGACGGTCGACACTCTATAAAGTCTATATCCCACTTACAGAAGGTACTAGTTGAGATGACAGGATGGAGGGGAGCCGGAGGGGCTCGTGCCTTAGGGGAAAAATGTTGGCAATTGGGACAGTGTTTGACTACCTCAATGCAATCACTAAAGAGAGAAGGCTAAAAGTACCTAGCGCACATGATTTTCTGGGCAGTGGCTAGATTGGAGAGGTGGCCACCACAAGCGTCGCTATAACAGGCATTGAGGACTTATTTTGCTTCAGCATGTGTGAGACAACAACGAAGGACAGAATCTACACCACGACGATAAAGGTCGTCACCAATAAGAAGGTAGCAGGGGGCTTGGTGTCAGATACATCATCGAGCATCACGGTCAAGAAGGGGGGCAAACTTTTGGGTTCGCAAATAAGTGAGGATGTCCCCATACTAAGGGTCTTCGGTGGTAATGGAAAATAAATGTTCATCAGGGAAATTATCCTTAACTGGAGGATCTTGCATACCTATAGGTAGTTCGGAAATGAGTTTAGCAAGGGCTAAACCTTTCTTACTTTTTGGTGTGACAAATTCAAGATCAAATTCCTAGAGGATCATGATCCAATGGGCGTACTTCCCATTGGTGATTCGATGACTCAATAGGAAGGCCATAGGGTTGGAATTAGTCACGGCCTTGGTGGAATGCATGAGGATGTAATGAAAAAGTTTCTGGACCAAGAACACGATAGCCAGTGCTAATTTCTCTTCATGTGAGTAGGATACAAGAGGTCCTACCAGGTTCTTACTAACATAATAGATAACATGCTCAATTCCATTGTCATCTTCCTGAATGAGGACTCCAGTGACCGAGTAGGTGGAAGCAGAGATATATAGGATGAAATCCCTATCAAATTCAGGGGGAAGAATCAAGGGAGAGGACGTGAGAGCATGCTCCAGGGCATCAAAATACTCTTGAGAATAGGCATCCCAGAAAAAAGGGATATTAGAGCGGGTGGGGGGTCCATCCTTTTCTAGCCCCCCCTCTCCATCCAAAATTTACCATCGGGTGGGGTGTTTGAAATGGGTAGTTTTAACTTTTGGTCCCACGATAATGTGTCACTTTCACATGATTTCTCACCCCCCCAGCCGAAACTTCTTACCACTTCACTACCCCTCCGAAAAGAAATTTCCCTGATGTATCAAAATCGTTAATATGTTTGTTGAAAACCAACCCCATCATGCCACCTGGACCCATCCGTTGCCAAATCAAACACCTTCCCATGGTAATAATCATTGCTAATTAAATTCACCCTAACCGATAAACCAACGGATCCGCACCACCATCAACGGGAAAAGACCCATTCCTTTATAAATTCATGGTTAATTGATCTTTGATCCTTTACCTTAATATTTTAAGTTATTTACGTTAGTTTGTTGTAGGTTAATATAGCGTAATAAAATCAAATTCAACCACTTTCGAGCTGCTCTCTGTAATTATCCCCAGCCTTTCCTCATTACAGAGTTTTTCTCAGCCATAAACTCCATTTTTTTAAAATAGAAACCCTCATTCACTACCAAACCAGAGTTTACTATAACCCCCAAGAATCAAACCCAGGTGGAAATTGTAATTTCACTCCTCTATCCCTCAATTGACCTTGATCACATTCCTCTGGCTGATAGGGATTACAAAATTCATGAAACCCTATGCGAGCTAGAATTATTTGAAATGTACTCTTGGCTTGAAGACAAATTCCTTGATAAAACTGATGACATTGGACGTGGGATTCCAATTTTCCCTATTATATCTTTCCCCACACCAACAATTCCCCTGAATTAATCAAGAAATTTCAAGCTCGTTATGAACCCAATCAGAGAGCCATTATTGCACCTACTAGAGAGATTCTAGTCACCATAAATGCCCAAACTATATATCAAATTATGCAGGCCCCTATTACAGATAATTCCACTCCTTTTTCTCAAGAAACACTCATTGAACTATATCAGAAGATAGACTTTGTAAAAAGGGAAAAAACCCTTGAGATTTTTCTTGCTGAAGATGCTCAACTACCTAAGAAAAACCCTCCCTATATATCTTCCATGTTCCTTTAGAGAACTAAGCAGATCAGTAATGTCATCTCCTACCTCCTTGGTTATTACTTAGATCAGTGGGTAGATGAAGCTATTATAGGTTTTCTATCTATTTTTTCTACAGATTCCAAGCCTTTTGTCCTATTCAAAATTTTCTAATTCCTTACAGATTCCATTCATGAACAATTTGTTAAATTCCACACCGAGGATGTGTTTAAATATACCTTTGTTTTAGTATATTTATTTCTATATTTTTAGGGAGATAGGTTCAAGTTTTCATTACAGAATATAGATGAAGAAGGACACCAAAAATATGTCATCTTCTGGACTTTATTAGTGATGAAGGATCAGAAATAATATTCATACAAATAGCTCATAGAATTGTTTGTACATCCAACGCTCAATATTCTCAGCAGCAATTCAGAGCCAAGGATTAGTGAAGAAATTAGGAAAGTATTGCAATTGTTAGATCAAACTAAAACATGAGATTGGTACCGTTACCAAAATTACATAGAGCTAAGGATTTATGGATGTGAGATTGCTCCAGATAAACTCCCAAAATTCCTCCCAATGAGGATTTTTTCCCTCGAATACATCAAGGAAATGCTCAATGACGATGCAGTACATTTTATGTCTACCAAGAAGAAATCCATGTTTAGAATTAAGACATAAATAAGACCTTTCATTTGTAACAACAGAGTAGTAGGGGAGGAAGCAGATATATTATTGAAACAGATGCATTTCAGCCTTAGTTTCACATGGTCATATGATCCATTAGGTGCCATCTCCAAAATAAGGGTAGATAACAAATCTACACCTTATATTCACACCCATAGACTAGAAATTGAGAGGTACATGAATCAACTAGAATGGACTAAGAATTATCTACAAGAGGCTGAGGAGAAAGTGGTGTCAACTTCAATATCACAAACTCCTGTCCCATAGGAAAATTAGGAAAAAGGATCATAGAGCAAGAGTCCCCTTCAATGATAGACACTTCCAGTAAAGAATTCACAATCATGTACATGAAAAGGACTAAACTCAACCCCAAGGTTAATCCATATAAAGACTCAGAGTAGGAAGTCATCATCATAAACAAAGAGACACCTATTTCCTCACAAGTAGGGGGTCAAACCACATTCTCTCCTACCACTTCTACTGCTTCTCAGGATCAGAAAAAGTCCATTCAAACCAGCACAATTGTCACAGGGGAGAAAGAAAAGACTATTTTTTATATTTTTAGGGAGATTAAATTAAAAAATGGATCTTTGAAGACAAATACATATAATCAGCTCTGGAAGAAAAATTCCAGCTCACAGAGTAGGGTCCTGTCAATCTTTGATTGAGAGAAAGGAAAAATGTAGATGGCCTTTCTCCAAGCATAGATTCCTCAACCCAAGACCTTAACTGATTATAAAAAGACTGCATTTGAGTTTGATGTTAAAGATATACATCCTATTTATCAAATGGAGATGCATAAGTAGACAAGTGAAATGATTTCATCTACACTTACTAACACCACTATGAGTTTTTCCAAATTGCAGGTTTCTTTAGCTAATATCCAATCACATATCAAAATGGAGAAGGTCTCTTCTATGGCTAAGGATTCTAGGATTAAGTATTTGTAAGAATTAGTAATCAGGATTGGATATGATCCCTCCAATATCAGAGCTACAGAAGAGGTGATTAAAAAGAAAAATGTTGACATTGTAGCATTATGAAAGAAGCTAAAGTTTCTAGATACAAAGGACCCTTTGGCTAAAGACATTGAAGAGATAGAATCATAGAAAGAAAATATGATGAAACTCATCATGGAGTAGAATTCTTAGCTAAGGAAAATGGAAGCTGAGATGGAAAAGATGATAAAGGAAAAGGAGAAAGCTGCCAAGTTATTAGTAGTTCCTTTAGAGGTTGTACCTCTTACAGATCTTCCTACAGGAACTCCTACAACAAGTACATTGGATGGAGATGAGAATCTCACTAAATCAGTGCAGAAATTATTAATACAGACAGAGGAAATAAATAATCTTCAAGACCAGGTAAAATTGTTACACGATCAAAATTCAATAAGTGATAGTTCACATGTAGTTGAAGCCCAATGAGCATAGAGGCTAATTGAAAGATTACAAATTTCTGAGAGGGAGTCTAAAATTGGAAACACATTGGGCCAAGTTAAATAAATAATGTGGACTGATATTATGGAGTCTATCAATGAAATTTTGCCTTTCATACATATTATATTTGAGCAGAAGGAGATGATATTGAAGGAAAATGATGCCATTACAAAAACCAAAGAAGAAATTGGAGATAAGCCAACCACTGCTAACAATATTATTAAGTTCTTAAATTCTAAGAACAAATATGAGCTTGAGGATTTAGGAGTGGATGACAAGACTGAAACAATATTGGAAGTAAAAAAGGTTCTTACAAAAAGAAACCTTATTGTAGAGTTGGAGGAAAAATGTCACAACTTGGAGAAGTTGTAAACAGGTTTTTCAGGAGGCTTGAATATTTAATTCAGAAAGGTCTTCCTTCCCTTTTTGTAATCAATGAAAAACTAATGCATAAACCAGATTATGCAAAGAAGTTGCAGGAGATTTCTAGGGATACAACTAATTTTTCAAACATCAAAGGCACAATGACAAGAAAAGCGTTCTTGGAGGCATTAACACGTGACATTTTCATCCAGTATGAGATAAACCATGTTTTTATGGTAAAGCTAACTTTTGCTAAATATATCGAGGTGGATGAAATCTACGGGAAAGTCATCAAATTAACTATCCCATATGAAGTGAAATGGGATAAGTTACTGAGTTTCAAGAGTAAAGGTAATAAAGAGTAGTAATTTTCAGCCAGCTCACAGGACAACATTACAGCCAGTGCAACCTACTAGTAGGCCTACTCATCAACAAATTGCTGAAAAAAGAGCGCCAAAGAGCCAAACCACCCTCATAAAGAATCTTTTTTGTAATATATTACACTTTATTATTAGATTTAGGCTAATAATACATTTTCTGTTGAGACCACATTTATTGTAAACAATTTTTTAATTTCAGCATAAATACTTTGTTGTTTGAAGTATTAGAGGTTGATTTATGAACATAATTTTACCTACTACGCAAGTGTAAATCCAATTTTTTTTGTTGGAGCATAAATAATACAAGAAATTATTTCAATATTCATGTGGTGTAGTTATTGGTGAAGTTTTTCTATTGTTTATGTGTTTTCCCACTGTTATTTCCTTTCTCTGTTTATCAAAATTCTCAATTGTAAAACAGAAAGTGTGATGAGTAGGACATGTTAAATAAAACACTTATTCTGACTTCTTTTACAATTTAAATGTTTTCTACTTGAAGTCAGATTGAAAAATACTTAAATGATTTTAAGTCTCAACTAATATTCACTTTTGTACCATATTCATTATTCATATAAAATCTCAAAGAATCCAGTAAATGCAACTTAGCTTTCCCTGTTTCAACTCTTTTAAAAAATTGAGGCAAAAATCCAGTTTTATGTTTTGACTACATTTCCCAATGGAAAGATAAATATTTAATCAACCAAAATCAATCAAAATCAAACAATTACCAAGCACAATCATAAATGGCCTAATATCAATTCCAAACAAAGTTAAATATTAAAGAGAGATCCATCTCTTAAGCTGGCAGGGCTAGATCCCGACTTCCAAAGTGGTTTTGATGTTTTCTTTCTATGATTTATTCTCCCAATCTTAGAAATTATAGAATGATAACATAGTGGCAACCATACTGGGGAAAAATTGAGAAAATTGTAATTTCTTTCGAATTCATAACCCGGTTAAAACATTGTATGATAACGATATTTTAATATTGGTTTTATTTTCAAATAGTGTAAATAAAAAGTGTATGTGTGTTCATTTAGATTATAAATCTGGCTCCTAAAAGAGCCTACACTAGAGCTCATTTGGATCCAAAGCCTGCAGAAATTGTAGATAACCCTGAGAAAATATTGAAAAGGAAAATCTTAGCTAAAAGCCAAGGAAGTTCAAGTCCTCCTCAGAGAGAAAAATCAATCCCAAAATACTTTTTAACCTTGCAAGACATTGAGTTTGATTTACCCCTTGAACAAAGCCTATTTAGAACAAGATCAACCAATTTGTTAGACAAAATAGTAGACCTTGAGAAGAAATTAATCCAAAGCCTAATCTTCTCCTGTTGACATAGACATTCAAATCCTCCAAGATTTTGACAAATTACAAGGTTTATTCTTAGGATTAGACCTTTTTGTTCATGAATCTTATGTCTAGCAATCTGTTGAACTTTATGTTTTAAATTATTATGCCGAATTACTCACCTCATCACAATATGTGCATCCTAGACCAACAAGTTCTACCCCTTATGTAGTCTCCACAAATACTCCGGTACTTTCCCATAAATTATTAAGTTCTACTCCTTTTGTATTTTCCCAAACCACTCCAATTATATCTCACCAAGCTAATCAAATTCATTTTTCTTCCCAATCCTCAACTACATTCTAACCTTCATCTCCACCAAAGCCCCATGTTTCAGCTTAGGCTTGACCTTCTGTTCAACATCCACCTTTTACCCAACAAACACATCATATTGTTCATCCTCAAATCCCCATAATGGCAGCAAGATATTCTCCCCTTGCCCTTCAAGTTCCTTTCGCAAACATGCCACAGGAATATCAAACAAGAATTCCACAATTTGATGGTAGTGGATCTATCACTGACCAAGAACAAGTAGATAGGATGAATGATAGTTTTGACCTTCAGGAGGTAGATGGGGAGAGTTTAAAACTAAGTTTGTTTGCACAAAGTCTTACAGGAGAGTTGATAAAATGGTTTAAAGCATTAACTGTTGCTAGTATTCATGATTTGCCTAAATTTCATCAAACATTTATTACTAGGTGGGAAATTAAGAAAAACCCTCTTTAGATTTTATCTGAATATGAAAGCATTAGGAGAGGGCCAGCAGAGAGTGTACAAGACTATCGTACTAGATTCAATAGTTTGTATAACGCAATCCCTGCTAACATTAAACCACCACAAGGCTTAGTCTTGATCAAATTTCCAGATGGTTTTGAGGCAAACATGGCCTACCAGCTTAGGGAAATAAATTCATCCATATTAGAGGAGATGTGAAGGGATGCAGTAAGTGTGGAAGAAAATCGGTTAGCCAAGAGAGCTAGACTTAGGAGTGAGAGAAGTGATTATAAAAGAGGAACCATCTACTTCTTCTACTGATGCTAAAATTGACTCTTTAGTTAGAACAATAGAAATAATCATGGAGAGGATAAATTTGAATGAGAGAGCTGCACCTAGGGAAAATAAGCCCGCACCTCAAAACCGAAAACAAAACATTAGAAGGAATCATCCTCAGATCAAACAAGGAGAACAGAGGGGTCCTGATCAGAAAATTAGACCTTCTTTTCAGGAGAACTATGTTGATGAAGAAGTGGAAGACAATCAGAAAAATCTAATGGGTATTAATGATGATGAAACTGTCTTTCTCACTCAGGAAGAACAAGAGTTGTTTCAATTATCCGAAACTGAACTTGATAATTAGGAATTAGATGACTATAAGTAGGGATTTGAAAATTCTATCATGGAATTCCACAGATAGTACAGTATTAGGATTAGGAAAACATCAGATACTCCAAACAAAAATACTAATGAAAACCTTGTCAAGAAAACTTCTGACACCACCTCAAAGAAAACTCCAAAAAATATTGCTAAGAAAACTCCTGATAGTTCTAGAAAAAATATATTTGACCTTCTTGCTAAAAATATTGCTGAAAATCCTTCCAAAACTACTCAAACAAACATTCCTACTGCCAGTAAACAAAAAGAACATGTATCAAAAGAGATTGTTGATAAATATGACTTTCTAAATTTGGATAAATTTCAAACATCATTCAATATTGAAAATGAACTAGCAAAGCTGAAAATTCCTATCCCTTTAACTGAGTTAATTAACAAAAATTTCTACAGAACTCAAGTTATGAAAGCTTTAAACACAAGAGAAAATAATGATACTGTTAATTTGAATGATAATCAACTTGAACTATTATTTGGTCTAGAGGTAGATGGTAAACCACAAGAAGGAGGAGTCCCTCCATTTTATGTCAGTATTAATGTGCATGATAAAATTATTCATAATGCTATGTTATATTCAGGTGCCTCACATAATTTGATTCCAAAAGCTTTCATGGAGGAAATTAGTCTTGGCATTACTAGGCCCTACAAAGACTTGTATTCATTTGATTTAAGAAAAGTAATATTTTTAGGTCTCATAAAGGATCTATGTGTCACTTTGGCCCAAATCCCAACTAAGAGTCTAGTAATGGACATAGTAGTGGGGGATATCCCCCCAAAGTATGACATGTTTTTGTGACACTCTTGGGAGAAAAACTACAAGGTACCCCCCAAATAGATATGACATGTGCAAACATCCCAGTGTTTGGTCAAAACAGAAGATTGTATAGGGAAACCTTAATGAAATACATAGTGAGTAGTCAGGAGAAGCCACATAACTACACCCTATACTTTGTTCACTCTGATTTAGACTCCTTCATTTTGTATAATGATGGGGATATTGATGCTCAGGTCACCAGTGCTGAAAATAACATCTGTGAAACACATGAAAATAAAACTCAGACTATAAATAAAAAAAGCACTGAAATCGAATCCTTTTGGAATATTAGTTTTGATGGTTCTTGTAGTAGAGAAGGGTCGGGAGCAGGTGTGTGGGTTTAAATGTAGGAAATAATCACTCAGAAAGTCATTCACACAAACTAAATTTTCAATGTACCAACAACATAGTAGAATATGAAACCAGCTCCAAAAAGAGAAGAAAAGAGATATCAACATCTTATAAATAAGCCACTTAGAAGGGGAAACCTCCAATACATTACATGAATGAACAATTCTTCGATGATACAAATGACAAAACCTCCTTTCTATATATAGGAGTCCATGGGGCCACAATGTAATCCTAGCCGACCTAAAAATAATAATTTAAGGGCACAATAATAACAATATGGGGGTTACAGGGGTACAAAAATAACAATAAGGGGGTTACATTAACATAATAAGGGACTATACTATTAATATAGGGACTTAACATGCCCCTCTCCTTCAAACAAGTGTCATCCTTGTTTCGGGGAAAATCACCCTAGAGGTTTGTTGGGTCAAAAACTCCACAGAGCAGGGCATGCCATTTAGAAGGACTCACACACAACCACACTTGAATGCTAAAAACCAGATAACAACGATAGCAGAACTCACCCGTAGTCCTACATTCGATGTAGATCCCGCGGGGTCCAAACCCCCAGCAACCCTTCTTCCTCCTTCAGCCTGGAAAACAAGAAAGAACATGCACGGAAACCTAGTTGTATAGCATATACTTCTCCTAAACGTTAGTGTAATCCATGTGAAATATGATATAAACAATAATAAATGCTTAATAATCAATATTTTCACATATACAAATAGATACTAACACATAAGTTTAGGAACAAGATGGTTCTTCATTATTGCAAACAACATGTATAGAAATAAAGAGTGGATAGATCACCTGAATCCTTCCATGATCTTCGAACAGACCGTCGTCCGGATCCGTCCCGCCCTTGCCTCACTAAGATACTTTCAAGACTTGTGCACTCGAGATGGCATATAAATGGATGAACATCTCCAGGAAACAAGGGTTTCCTGTATAAATCTGGGAAAGTGTAGGAGGCACGGGGAATCAGACTTGAATTAGGGATTCCAACAGAGTATAATATCTATAAAATTTCTCTCTCCCTTAGGCCATGCACATGAGGGGATTTTATACTCCCTCAAAGTAGTTTCAATCAGTTGGAAACAGTTGGCCACATGCTGGGGTGGTTGAACTACTGGAGTAACCATCAACCCAGCCCGAAAATAGGGAATTTTTATATATTTTTTAATGATTTTAATGGCATACGCGGAAAAGTACATGTGGACTCGCGTATACACGCGGAAAAGTCTAGGCATACCCGCGTATGGGAATTTTAACACTGTTTTTTAATGAATTTTGTTCAAGTCTATGGGAATGGGTGCCCAAAGCCATAAAGACAATCATGAAACACCTAAGGGTGAAAAATGATGCTATAACAGATGCCCCCTAATATATGAGGTCAGAAGGGGTACATGATGGCCGAAATGTATTATGCACATAGAAAGAACTTTGCAAGGACAAGAGAGGACCTCATCAGATTTCAGCTTGCCAAAAACCAATGAAAGAAAACAGAGAGTAAACTCATGCTGAGGCGGGCATACCCATGCTCAGTCAAAAATACATCATATCGAAAGTACTGAAGAGATCCAACATGTATACAAGTATAGCTGAACTGAAAATACACAATGAATCATCTGAGCATGGCCCGGAAATACAAGTCAGAATCAATGTCTAAGTATCACATATAGAAAGGTGATCAATGATGCTGAAACTGGATGTTTGATCATATAAGTAACTGAATCTCCAAGTACCAAATCATAAGAGGTGGAATAAATGGTACAATCACGCAACTCGGGAGCCAACATATAGGATGTTGCTGTACTGACACTACAACATATAAGGGTGAACGGCATCACTGGCAGAAACTGAATGGACTGTCAAAAGTGAACCGAGAAATGCTGATGCAACCCGAGGTCTTCACCGATCACAATGGCACAATTCTACACAATGGGAATAAATGAGCTGAAGTCGACCATGTGAGAAATCGTTGGATTACCGGTCAATGATGTATACCGTTAACCAACGCGAGACAACCCACCAATAATGAAAATGAGTGTTAAGGTGCCCCAGTACAATCTAACAAGTGCGAATGAATGAGTTGAAGTCAAACACTTGAAAGAATCTACCAATCAGGAGGCAATGATGAATCCCCACTGTCGATAGCGAAGAGTCTGCCACTGATGACTGCAAACCCTAAGGTACTGACAAAAGGACTCTAGACCTTATTCCCAGAGCAATGAGTCGGAGTTGATGGGAAAATATCTGCTGGAAGGAAGGCATTAAGGCATCCCACATCAGTCCAGCGCGAGTGTAACCCGCAGGCCAAGATTTGGAAGGAATCGGACGAAGTAGAGTGACGGAACCAAAACCGAAGTACATTTCCGACATGCACAAGATGAAGCTAGTGCACGGAAGAAACCCTCTGAACCAACCAATAATGAAAGCTGACACAGAGGCGAGAAATCCACCGATAGGGTCAAATGGAAATCCAAGTACTGCACGAATCCCAAGTGTGATAATGTGTGCTGACGTCGAACACATGGGAAACCACTCAGTCAAAGACCCATGATGATGATTAAATGCTGAGCACGAGGTCACCTATCAATGATGGAAATAGGCCCAAGGTGCGTCTCTAGGCTTGCTCTCAGAGCAATGTGTCGTAGTCGATAAGAGACAAACCCGCCGGCAAGAAGTCAATGGGGACCTTCTCAAACTAGCACGAGCAGAAGACCAAAACATCTGATGTGATAGAACAAGATACTGACAAGACCGGGAAGGCCGACTGAATAATGAGTCAAGAGACACCGCAGAATGGCCGACTCTGGTAAAACTTCCCTTGAACAAAAGCACGACTCGTGATGACCATGGCAGTAAACAGTGACACTGTATAAGTCTGTTATGCAGGAGGCAAAAAAAAACTCTCCATATGATTGGAAGAGATAACCAACCGGGGGAGGATTGACCAGTGAAACAAGGCAAAGGCTGAACCTAGGTCAAAACTAAAACCATCCCAAATGAAGGAAATATATAAGTGTATGTGCTTTGTTCAAGGGCGACAAACTGACACTGTACTGCCATCAAATTATGAAGTTACATCCCGTTCCCGCTCTTTTTGTTATATTTGATTTTTTTGTCTTTTTCATATAATAAGCCTGAAAAGGAATAAAAGAATGCTATGGTACAATGGATAGAACGAGTATCAAGAAACAGATGCACTAGTTCCTGGGATTGGAACGATCCTATGCTCAATGCAAGGTGGCGGAAACTGGTAAGCGATACTCAGAGGAATGTTACATCCATGGGTAAAAGGGTGTCAAGTCGTGATAGCTAAGTGCATGCAATGGTTAACTTGAACAAACAGTCAAGGTCAAAAGTTGGCTTAAGCATTGAGTCCAAAATGAAGCCGGCTAAAGGCCAGGATAAACAAGTAGCCAATATGCAATGCAGTAATACAACTCAACAACACCAGGGAGCCTCTAGGGTAATAGCCAGAAAAAGATAGTGGAGAAGAAGAAGAATGAAGCTTCAACACATAAGTCATGGCGGGACTAAAGAGGACTCCAGAGCCTACATAAAACGCAGCATGGGCAACAAGTGATAGAGAGGAACTAACTAAGAAGCCCATGTAAAGGAAGGCTCTACCACCAAGTCATGATTAAATAATCGGCGAGTGAAATGGGTGTAATACTCATGACCTGATGGGATCAACCCTATGGCAAGTGATCAGAATGGAGGCTAGTATGCAAAATGCAACGGAAAGTGGATTCCCTAACCTATATGCCAGTGAAGATCATATACCTGCCATGACGGGTCCGCAGTCATGGATCAAAAACCTGAAAAATCTCAAATTCATCAAAATGTACCTGAAAATATACCAATCTGGGCACTTCCAAGCATCCGGGTTATGCAGCTTAAGATAGATTGAAAAAACAAGCATAATAAATTTTGCGAAAATTTTCAACTTTTTGGCCATAAATAGACAAATTACCTCATATTTGGTTCATTGTTACATCGCTGATTTGGGAAAAAGTGCTCTGGAGAAAAAAGCCTCTTTCGTCAAAACAGGAGCAACTGACCATCAAACTTCACCAAAATTGTCAGGTAAGCTCATAAACCATCCTTGTTATTCATTTTGTCCATTCATAAGTTAAAAATGAGGAATTTTCACCGTGGAATCACTTGCTAAAAATCACAGGTTTTCACATACGCAGGTTTATAATGACCAAGTCGTGTATATACGCGATTGTGCATAAAGAAAGTCGCGTATGCGCAACCCAAAATGAAAAATGCGTAACTAATGAATGAATTATTGAAATTTTGCAGGATGACCATATCATGGAGAGAGCATGAACACAGTGCTATTGATCAGGAAGTCATGCAGGACCAAGCATCACTAAATATTCTCCGAAATTGTGGATTGCTCAAGTTTTTCAAAATGCCAAATATGAAGTGTAATGTCTGGTTGCTCGAAATTCTTGTGAACCATTGGGAACCGGAAGAAGACTGATTCATTATAGATCAAATGCCCATACGCATTGAGGTGGAAGATATATATTTTATTACTGGACTCTCCCGGAGGTGGGAGCCAGTAGACTTGCATGGTAAGCCTTTGGGAGGGCTAACCGTGGAAGATTACGTCCACGTCTACTGCGTAGAGGGTTCCAAGAAAGTTGGGACTCAAATTGCAATAAAAGATTTAAGAGACTTGCACATAAAAATCATCCTTTTTACCATTGGGAGAGTAGCAGGATCAACTTCTCTACACCAGGCATCTAGGACGCAAATGAGTATAGCAGTGGAATGCTTAACTCATTTGTATGATTGGTGCACAACTCTTCTAATGAACATGAAGCAACAATTGACTTCAATCCGAAAGGAAAAGACAAAACATTTTGGATATGGTACAATTTTGATGACATTCTTCTTTGAGAATATTCCTGGGCTGAGACCCAAAGTGATCTCTACCATCAGCAGCCCGAGGGACCCAAGAATTGCCCGCTGGGCAGACATGATGAAGAGATTGGGGGGAAGTGAAGTTCCCCAGACCACTTGGGATGATGAGTTCTTCCAATGGTGGAGAGAACAAATCATTGTTGTGGATGACTATCCCTATGCCGGGATGGACTTTCGTGGTGATCCAGATCTTGTCCTTCCACCAGGCGCGGCATGGGGCACAGTTGGTAAGTTTGCAATTTTTGACTTATATAATTTTTTTGGATTTTGTGAAAAAATGAAAAACAAAGATGTTTTTTATTGGATTCAAAATGACTTACAATTTTATAATGATCATGATACAGATATTGGACTAGTTCGACCTAAGGGTTACCCGCGACACAAGCGTCGCAAAGGCGAAGCGGATACAGTAGATCCAGACAGAACCCTCCAGGCTATACAGAGGAACTTGGAGGGATTAACCCGCCAAGTACCTATGGCTGCAGTGGAAGATCTGCTTGAAGCCATCCAGAGACGGGTGGTAGGAGTGCCCCGAGACTGGGTACGGTTATTCCGCCGAGTTGCCACCGCGATCGTGTTCTATAGGAACACAACTTCTGGGCAGGGACCTCAGGAGTAGATAGATATGACATACCAGATGACTGTATATTTTTTGAGACTGAACATGATCGGGGATAAGCCCAATTTTTTGTATGACTTATGGATCCAAATTTTGTAAAGTTTTTTGAACACTCTGATGATATATATATAGCGATGTTTGATGTGATGTGACAAATGTATAAAATTGTATGATGTTTTTTATGATTAAATTTTATTGTATGGAATGATTAATATGCCAATCAATTGCTTGATTAGCTAATGAGTCTGCCATCCAATTGTCAGCTCGAGGAATATGAATGAAAGTTAAAAATTGAAATGATCTTTGTAACAAACGTACCCTCAAAAACAACCGGAGTAAAAATGGATCTCGAACCCGATAAGTATTGTTCAACTGTGACACCACCAGCTGGGAGTCCAAGAAAACTACCAACGAATCAACACCCAAAGATATTGCCTCCGAGAGTAGATAAATAATTGCAGTGTATTCTACTATATTATTGGAAGCAGGACCAATATAGACTCCTCTTGATACTAACAGTTAACCGGATGGATGATGAAGCACCCAAGCTGCGGAAGCCAAGTTCCGAGTGTGTCTACTAGCACCATCGGCGAAACCAAAATGACTCATGACATTCGACACAACCTGCCAAAGCAGATCAAAAACATCACCATCCCATCAAAGATCGAAAAACCAGATATGTACAAAGCAAAACTACTATATACAAAAGCAACATGCCAGGCCGAAGCCTAGGCATAATACTTTTTCAAATAGAGCCCATTTCTGGGCTCCAGCAACTTGTTCCCTTCAAAATCAACCAAGGTATATGCTCCTTTCTTAAGGACTTTTTTAACGATAAAGGGGCCATACCACATAGACTTAAACTTTCCTGCCCCCAGGGCATCTTTTTCTTGGGCATAGACCAAAACAAGGTCACCTTCCGAAAAAACCCTGGGCTTGACCGCCTTATCATACTAAACTTTAACTCGGTTTTTATGCGCCTCATTCATCGTGGCGACATCCCGACGCTGCTCATCGAGATGTTCCAGATGAAGGAGCCGTTCTTCAAGACTAGAAGTTTCAGGAAGAAGTTCAACAGCTAACTTAAGAGAGGAAATCTCACATTCAATGGGAAATATGGATTCCAACCCGTGCACTAGCTGAAACGGAGTAAAGCCAGTTGCAGTTTTCACTGACGTCCTGTATGCCCAAAGTGCAGGATATAGCATAATATGCCAGTTGGATCTAGCTTTATCAATTTTCCTTTGAAGAATTGTCTTCAAGGATTTATTCACTGCTTCCACTTGCCCATTGGCTTGGGGATAATACGGAGATGAATGCTCCTGCCGGAAACCTAATTTTAGAGCCAACTCAGCCATCATGCTATTCTGAAAATGACTACCATTATCAATGAAAATCTCTCTAGGAATACCAAAACGAGAAATAACCTGGTTGAAAAGAAAAAGAGTTGCAGTCTCACCATCATTCTCAAAAGTAGGCATAGCCTCGACCCACTTCGTAAAGTAGTCTACTGCTACAATAATGTACTTGTGACCTTTAGCCGAGGGTGGGTTACAAGTAGTATAATCAATACCCCACTTTGTAAAGGGACCGACAGTAATGACTGGAAAAAGCGAAGCTGGATGAGTGCGCATTTTTCGAGTATAAACTTGACACGGATGACACTTTTTGACCGACTCTATACAATCTTTGAAAATCGAAGGCCAAAAGTACCCATCACACAAGATCTTTTGGGCTGTAGCAAGCCCAGATAAATGACCACCACAAGCTCCACTGTGGCAATCATTCATCACAGCCTCAGCTTATTCGAGAGTTAAGCAGCGTCTCAGGATTGAATCAACCCCTCGACAGTATAAAGCATCACCAATGATCAAGTAATTCTTAGCCAAGTGATGCAACTTACAGCGCTCATCTTTCGAAAAAGTAGAGGGAAACTTCGCAGTCTGAAGATACACAATGATATCTCCATACCAAGGATCCTGTGGAGAGATAAGAAACAAATGTTCATCCGGGAAGGATTCATCATAGACTATCTCTTCCCCACAGGGCAACTCGGAGATCAATTCCATGAAAACCAATGATTTCTTGGACTTGGCAGACATAAACTCAAGATCAAATTCCTACAAAATCACAATCTATCTATTGTATTTTCCCCCAATCACTCGCCTACTGAGGACAAACTGAAATGGATTGGCTGCTGCCAAAAAATAAGTTTTTCGTAGAAGAATGTAATGTCGGAGTCGTTGCACAGCATGAACAGCTGCTAAAGCTAACTTTTCTACCAGAGTATACCAGAGTTCAGGTCCTACCAATCCTCGACTAAGATAATATATAACATGCTCTGCAAGAGCATCTTCCTCCTGAACTAGAACCATACCAATGGTAGATTCTGCTGCTGCAATATACAAAAGGAAATCCCTGCTATAATCAGGTGGACTTAATAAAGGAGCAGAGGTCAACGCTTTCTTCAAAGCATCGAATGAGCGTTGAGCGAAGTTATCCCAAAGAAAAGGAACTCCCTTCTTCAATAATCTCATAAATCCCTTGGTAACTTCAGCATAATTTACGATAAATCTCCGAAGAAAATTAGCCTTTCCTTGTAGACTTTGAAGTTGACGAATAGAGGATGGGGGAGGCAACAGAAGTATTGCCTCAACCTTGAAGGGATCTACCCTAATCGCTTCCCTAGACACAATGAATCCCAATAACCGACCGGATGTAACCGCGAAAACACACTTGTTCGGATTCAACCTAATCTTATAGAAATGACTTCGTTCAAATATTTGACGGAGGTGAGCAGGATGATCCATCCTCTTTCGAGAATGAGCAGCTAAATCATCCAAATACGCCTCAATAATATTTTTGATGTCGTGGAAGGCATATGACATGGCTCACTGAAACGTAGCCTCAGCATTTTTAAGACCAAAAGGCATCTTCTTGAATGCAAAAGTACCCCAGGGACAAATAAAGGCAGTCTTATGCTGATCTTCAGGACGGATAGTAATCTGATTATATCCGGAGAAACCGTCCATGAAGGAGAAAATTTCGTTACCGGCACACTCATCAATGATCTGATCTATAAATGGTGTGGGGTAATTATCTTTCGGACATGTTTTATTAAGGTCTCTGAAATCAATGCAAACTCGAATTGTTGCTTTTTTTTTATCTACGAGAACAGGGTTTGAAACCCATTCAGTCAAAGGAACAGGGAAAATGAATCCCGCCTTAAGCAGCTTCTCCACCTCGGCTTTGATAGCTGTTGCCTTCCTAGGATTGACTGGACGAAGTTTTTGCCTCACAGGCTTAGTGTTTTCGTAAGTCTTGATCTCATGCTGGACAATAGATGGATCTATACCAGGCATTTCCTCATAAGACCAAGCGAATACATCCCTATACTCTTTAAAGAGCTCGGTGTAAATCTGAATCTCTTCATGGGAACATTCAGCTCCGATGAAGACATTCTCAATAATATTGGGATCCCTGGAAATGTTCACCGGGATAGTTGGAGAAATCACAGCCATGTTCCCTTCAGCATATACCTGTGTTGGTGCTAAAGGGTTTAGGACTGGGCGAACAGGACCAGGAGACTGGGGACTTGGAAAACTTGTCTCAACTTCGCTCAAATCAGGTAAAAAGTAAGACCGATGATGCAAATCATCCCACGGTCTATCTATACCAGTCATAGCTTCCAAGATGGCCTCTTCAGATGGAAGAGTGGTATCAAGGCAATATTGGGCAGAAGAAGAACTAAGTGTCCAAGCTGGAGCCACATCTCCATCCAACTCTTCCGGTGAAAGAGGAGCTGGGCTGGATTCTGCAGAGTCAACAACAGACTGATAAGCAATCTCAGCTACAGACATTGGAAATGCCATTCCACCCACTTGACCTTCCGCTAATGTGGCGGTAGGGGAAGGTAAGGTCTAAGGGTCCGAAAAATAATGAGTTCTGAAGAACTCTCTTCGAAGAGGAGCCTTGGAGGATGAAATTGCATTTATATGCATCGTAGGAGGAGGAATATAAAAAGTACCCATCAAGGAAGAATACATTCCAACCCCTAAATTCTCAACAGGCACCTTAGTATTATCCAACTTTGGAACAGTTGAGTCAGTAGACGCATTCGGGTCTACAGGAGGACAGTCCAGTTGGTCCACTATAACAATCCTCCCTTCGTGAGGGAAACAAATAATCCGAAATAATGAGGATGCAATGGCATCCATCTCATAAATCCAATTTCGTCCCAACAGAAGGTTGTAGTCCAAGCTTGCATCAACTACCTCAACCTCTATATTGACAGTTTTGCCCCCAACACAGATGGGCAAAGCTGGGACAATACCATGCGGTCTGTGAGAATGACCGTCAAACGCATTCAAAAGAGTGGTAGATGGAACAACTTTGGGAGATCCAATCATCTTCCAACATGTGAGAGACATCACACATGTGGAAGCACCCTCATCAACAACCGTCCGAAAGATGTTGCACTTCCGGTATGATGATTTAATATGAAAATCCATATGATGGGGGAGTCTCTTCTTAAAATTAGTCATATCGAAGGTAATCATAAGAGATTTCTTTGGATCTACAGCCCCAAGAGCAGTAAGCAAAGCACTACACTGAGCCGGACAAGACTGGAGCACCTCTAAAGCCGACATGGCACAAGGACTCTGCGCCAGATCTTCCACAATAGAGTAGTTCTGGGCAGCCCTAGAATTTGGATTAATCGTCGAACACTTAGTAGATGCTTTGGGCATCCGAGGTATAGGCTCAACAGTAGGCCTTGTAATATGAAGCGGCTCAGTAGCATAGGGGGCACCCTTAGCTTTCGAAGACTCTTCTTCGCCATAATCACGGGATCTCGTAGCGACATCCACGTGAGCACTCATCATGAATATGTTTGATGGTATTTCCCCTTCCTGGGTGCCCGCAGAGGAAGCCCCAGAATTTTTATTCGTGCCAACAACTAGTTGTTTCCCTTGGGGAAAAGGGTTTGTCAACACAGCCTGGGAACTAGAAGAACCCTGCTGAGCTAACAAGCGCTGCGCATCCTGAATTTTAGGGCAAAGGTGTGTAAGATGGTCTCCAGTACATAACTTGCATGGAACCTTCACTTTATTTTTATCCTTTGGACCCTCACCAACATGCTCGTTGGTTTTATTCGCATTACCCTTCCCATTCTTGCCCTTTTTCTTATTATTCCGTCCCTTCTTCTTCCCTTCGGATTGTTGATTTCCTTTGGGATCAAAATTTTGGACAACATTTATCGAAAAATATTGGGAAGGCGATGACTCAGCAGGCACAGCCTGACGAGAAGGAGTAGATTGTATAGACAACTGCTGCAATTGAGTAAGGAGGTTAGCTGCACCACTATTGATCGACCCGATAAGTCCATCACCATGAGGACCAGGCTTAATTTTGGATAAATCTAATTTGGAGCGAGGAGCATTGGGAAAATATTTATGGAGGACCCCAGATTGAGAATATATCAGTTCCAACTGCTGGGCCCTAAAAATAGCCTGTTCCTCATAAAATACCCCAGACAGGGATACATCTTTAGAAATGTCTGACTGCAGAGATTTCAGAAACCATTCCAAAAGGAATTCTCTTGGAATATGAGCTTTAATAAGCCTCTTCCTTCTCCGCCATTGCTGAATATGGTCAGAAATGTGGGTTGTGTCGTCCTTCTTAAAATTAGCTAGGAGTTCAGTCCCAGCGTCATAACATACGGGCAACTGGAAATGATTTAGAAATGTAACAGCCAGATCTCCAAATGTAGCAAAACTACCCCCAGTTAACTCAATATACCACTTGGCAGCGTTTCCAGTTAAGGTGCATTGAAACAATCTCAACCTAATCGAATCATCGATCAGGGAGTTAGAAGAACACCATAAATGGAACGTGGTGATGTGATCAACCGGATCCTCTCCATTCTTTCCTTCAAACTTTGGAATGTCTGAAGGAAGTTTGGTGGGAACCGGAGGCCACCCCGGACTATACCGGATCGTATCATTCGTCAATTTCGACAGATCTGGCAAGTTTAACATTGCCAGAAAAGGTAAATGAGGCGGAGCATAAGGATTCCATCCTTGATGGGATGAATTCCCTACATTCTGAAAAGAATACCCTGGATTTGATAAGGCACCAGGTTGCCAGAAAGAAATCGTAGAAAAAGGAGAAGAACCTCCTCCCAACGCAGAGTTACCAAAGACCAGACCAGTCCCCCCCCCCCGGAAGTATTAAATGATGAGGAAAGCCCCTGATAGGGGTTCCAGGCATTAGAAAGAGGGGAAAAAGTATGATAAGCACTCGACGAAGGGAAAGAAGCATTCCCTTGGTGACCAGCGTAAAACTGATTCCCTGCCCCCGCTGTAGTGAATACAGGGTTCCAACCTGTAAAAGTGGTCGAATTCTAACCTCCAGACCAAGGGTTGAAATTATGAGTCTGAGAAGTAAACAGAAAGGACCCTAAAGAAGGATTTGAACTAGGAATATGTCCAGTTCCGAAGGGGAACCCTTGAAAAGAAGTTGATCCACTAGCCATGGAAGACATGGGTGTAGATCCAGCTACAACAGCGGAAAAGGAAAATGAAGGAATCCCACTAGTGGGCATTCCAAAACAGAAGGGACCAGATTGAGAAGCATGTGCTTGGGTGAAACCAGAGCCAAACACAGCAGCACTAGAAGCAATTGAAGATATAGCAATAGTGCCTCCTCCTTCTAAAGAAGCAGGAGTCTGAATGCCTGCAGCACTCACAGCAGGAGCCGCGTTCCCAGTCGTGGCCATCAAAAGGTATGTATAATATGGAGGATCTTCAGGTCTCTCTGACTCAGGTCTGATGTATTCAACAACGAACGGATAATTAGGAGGAAGAGGAGATGGAAGTGACTCAGAGGGTTGAGACACTTCCTCTACTTGTACTTCTTCTTCCTGCGGAAATAATACTCGTGAGGTGAGCGGAGCGCTCCTCTCGGAACCAACACCAGAATCAGCTACGAAACCTTCAAACCCTTGTGGAGGATCTCTCTCCACTGCGTCAGACGCCACAGGGTGGTATCCACCTGCTAAATTACTCCTACGCCTTCTTGAAGAAGGCTCTGGACTCTCGGGAGATAACCCCCGGATTCTCCTCGATCGACGAGGCGCTTGATCAGCCACTTTAACAAATTTTAATTAGACTAAAAAAAAAGTATAAAGCTAAGCAATCTAGGAGCAAAGATCACTCACTACAAAAAATCCCTGAGATACAATCAAGCAAACAGCCTTCAGGTATTTCCACTCCGGGTGATTAGGACCGGACACCAAAATACAAGAAAGCGAAGTATAGGACCTCCCAAAAGTAGTCTGGGATAATTACGGCCCAGGCCTACTAGCGAAGGTAACAGAAACAGTTACGCCAACCTCCTAACAATAGCCTTTGCCAGCACAAGTACCCAAGCTTCGCAAAGGCACCCCCTAGAAGTACTGCTGGAAGTGATATGACGTCTGCCTCAGGTACCACGGGTATTCCCCCCCGTAGTCACCTATGTGGAACCTAGGAGTGGCAACTATGGGCACCAATCCGTGTCAGAAGCCGGGTGGAACGGTCTTGAGGTCAGATCCAGCAAATCAGAGAGGGGGTATCTCTCTTCTCGGCCTTCACTTCCCCTCGCGCTTGACTCTCTGGAGGAGAGCTTTCCCGGTCCACCTAACGGAGTTGGATTTTGCTCAATTAATCAACTTCTATGTTTTTGTTTGAGCGGCCTTGGAGAGTTAACTCTCCACTCACCTAATCCAAGGCCCTACAACCTAGCTAGTTGGTGTATGACACTTAATAAAAACTTGTTAGTTGCTTTTAAATTATAGCGCTTATTTTAATCGGCTGTTATATTAAGTCAAAGGGATACGGAAATGAAACTCATGGTGTTTTGTGACGCAGAAAATAAATTAATAAAAACCAAACTACATGCAAATGCAGTAATTGTCTTTCGATGAAAAGCAATTTCTACACGGGTTCTACGAGACTAATTTTTTTTTTTTTCTTTTCAGATAACAAACTCACACTCGCAAAAACTATGAAAAAGACTAAATGCTTAAGTGCACCTGATGCAAATAACTAAGAGAATGCAAATTCTAAGATGCAAAAACTACTAAAGCAGAGAGAAATTTCCCAAAGATCCTTCAGTTTTATCTCTTTTTGGTTGTCCAAAAAGCTAGTTCCCAAAATCAGAAACTCTTAGTATAAAGACACCAAAAACACTTGAAACAAGAGGAAGAAACCAATGACAATTCCTTTCCAAAATCAAGTCAAAAACCAAAGGGAAGAAATCTCAACAAGGCTTCAAAAGATATAACGAAACGAAAACAAAAATGAAAAACAAAAGCAAATGACAAAACAAAATGTTTTTTGAGCTTTTGAATTTTAAAAAAGAAGAGCTCGAAGAGACCAAAAAAAACTATCAAATCCCAAGCCAAACAACTCTGAATTTCAAGAAAAACTTCCAAAACACTCCAAGTCTTATAGGGCTACTTAGTAGCAAGATTTATATGAGAAAAATAAGACAAGAAACTCAGTCACTCAGCCTAGAAGAATAGTACAACCTTGCAGCAAACAAAAACTTCAAAGAACCAAGAAAGACTCTTCAAAAGTTGCAACAAGACCTAGTCAACTGAACTCAAGAAAACCAACCAAGAAATGGGAAAAAATCGAAGTGCAAAGCAAGACACAAAGGTAGGAAAGAGTAAATGAGCAGAGGCTCTCTGTTCTGATAAAGCAGAACAACCAAGAATCCCCAGGAAGAGACCTTGGTACTCGAACCAGAAATGCAAGCACAAGAAACAAGATTTGCCAGATAAGCTAGTTTTCAACCAAACAAGAGAGAGAAAAGACCAAAGACCACTTTCTACACAATCCATAGGATACAAAGACACTGCAGGAACAGGTTTCCATAGGCAGACAGGACTAAAAAGCCAAGAAATCCAAAATTTCAAAATTCACCCAGGCATACGCTACTTGACAATTTGGAAATAAGCGTGCATACGCGACTGTGCTAAAGGAAACCCGCGTATACGCGACTCCCTTTAACAAAAACTGCGTGTATACGAGTCTGTGTACAGAAAAACCTGCGTATGCAAAGGTAAATAATGAAAAATAAAAAAGATCAAGCCTGGATAAGGAACCAGGACTTCAGTCTGACTGAGAAAGAGTTAACTGGACTGGAAATAAAAGTTAAAATTGTTGGAAACCTATCAAACAGCTGAAACCACCCAACAGGGGAATCACAAAAATGCGGTCCCCAGTGGAGTCGCCAGTTCTGTTTTGGGGAAAATCACCCTAGAGGTTTGTTGGGTCAAAACCTCCACAGAGTAGGGCATGCCATTCAGAAGGACTCACACACAACCATACTTAAATGCTAAAAACTAGATAACAACGATAGAAGAACTCACCCGTAGTCCTACGTTCGATGTAGATCCCGCGGGGTCCAAACCCCCAGCAACCTTTCTTCCTCCTTCAACCTGGAAAACAAGAAAGAACATGCACGGAAACCTAGTTGTACAACATATATTTCTCCTAAACGTTAGTGTAATCCATGTGAAATATGATATAAACGATAATAAATGCTTAATAATCAATCTTTTCACATATACAAATAGATACTAACACAGAAGTTCAGGAACAAGATGGTTCTTCATTATTACGAACAGCATGTACAGAAGTAAAGAGTGGAGAGATTACCTAAATCCTTCCACGATCTTCGAGCAGACCGTCGTCCGAATCCGTCCCGCCCTTGCCTCACTAAGATACTTTCAAGACTTGTGCACTCAAGATGGCATATAAACGGATGAACATCTCCAGGAAACAAGGGTTTCCTATATAAATCTGGGAAAGTGCAGGAGGCACGGGAATTCAAACTTGAATTGGGATTCCAACAGAGTATAATGTCTATAAAATTTCTCTCCCTTAGGCCATGCACATGAGGGGCTTTTATACTCCCTCAAAGTAGTTTCAATCAGTTGGAAACAGTTGGCCACGTGCTGGGGTGGTTGAACTACTGGAGTAACCATCAACCCAGCCCGAAAATAGGGAATTTTTATATATTTTTTAATGGTTTTAATGGCATACGTGGAAAAGTACATGTGGACTCGCGTATACACGCGGAAAAGTCTGGGCATACCCGCGTATGGGAATTTTAACACTGTTTTTTAATGAATTTTGTTCAAGTCTGTGGAAATGGGTGCCCAAATCCATAAAGACAATCATGAATCACATGAGGGTGAAAAATGATGCTATAACAGTCCTCAATGCTTGATTATTTCTTGATGCTTCTGTATAAAATTCTTATCCTCCCATGTGGAATATTTTACAGGAAAGTTCTTCCACTTGCTGAGATACTCTGAAATTGATCGTACTTGTCGATTTCTTGTTTTTGTGACTGTTTTAGAACTTCTTTCGATGTGATGTTGATCTTCCTTTTGTTTCATTAGATTCTACACCAAAGTTAGGTTATCCTTTGAGAGTTGGAGAACTTGTTGTTGATGCTCGATGTGATCTTCCACTAATATATCATCCATATTAGATATTATTTGATCCTTCAAACCATCCAAATTAGCCTTCATTTCAGTTTTTAAACCATCCATGTCATCTTCAGTTTCTCTTTGTAATATCAAAATTTGTTGCACTTGGCACCGTAATTTTGATATCTCATACTGCAATTATTCCTCTTCATGCATCATGGTATAGATTTTTGAGGACTTAATGGGTATGGAATTATTTTTTGGAGGCATTATAGAACCCAATATGATAAAAATTCTAAAATATGCCCTTGCAATCACTTCAAACTGCTTTTTCAAACAAACGTTATGCAATTTTAAAAACCAAATACACACTTTTTTCTTGATTTTGAGGAGCTCAATATTGAAACTGAATTATCTCTATAATTGCAGATCCTAAATATCTGAAATTCATCCCTGTAGTAGCCCTCTGAATCTTCTTTCAAATTCCACAGGTCTGATCTGATTTGGATTCTTCAAGACACAGTTATGTCCAATCTCCCACAATGACCCAATTTTGGACTAGTTCAGTAGAGAAAACTTGTACGACTTTCCACGTGTCAATGTTCCCTCCTTTGGCTCTGAAATTGATAGAATAAAAACTTCAGTCCATGTACTTGCGGCCCCTTTTTACAACATTCCAATCTGATGCTCAGAGAGAGAGCTATGAAGATTTTCCCACGATCACCTCTTTGAGATGAAATTCAGAAGCCTCAAAATGCCCTCACTTCCATAGACCATATATCTGAAAATGTTGAGAATCAATATCTGAAATTTTTTTACGATGTTCCTCAGGATTGTGGCTTCGGACTCTAAAAATTTTAGCTTCTAAACCTTCGTAGAAAAAATTTTATTACGAAAATACCACGATGACCTGTTTAGGTTAAATTCAGGAGCCTGCAAAATGACCTAACTTGAAAAAATAATATCTCCGCAAATATTGCGAACAAAGCTCTGAAATTTTTTTACAATGTTCCTCGGGATTTTTTCTTCGCACTCTAAAAATTTCATATTCTGAACCTTCATAGAAAAAATGTTATAGAGAAAATTCCATGCTGACCTGTTTGGAGCAGTGAAACCCTAGAATCTCAAAGCTTTGATACCAAATGTTGTGAAACTAGCTCCAATAAGAGAAGAAAAGAGATATCAACGCCTTATAAATAAGCCACTTTGAGGGGGAAACCTCCAATACATTACATGAATAAACAATTCTTCGATGATACAAATGACAAAACCTCCTTTCTATATATAGGAGTCCATAAGGCCATAATGTAATCCTAGTGGGGCCACAATGTAATCCTAGCCGACCTAACAATAATAATTTAAGGGTACAATAATAACAATATGGGGGTTACAGGGGTACACAAATAACAATAAGGGGGTTACACTAACATAATAAGGGACTACACTATTAATATAGGGACTTAACTGAAACCTTAATGAAATACATGGTGAGTAGTCAGGAGAAGCCACATAACTACCCCCTATACTCTGTTCACTCTAATTTAGACTCCTTTATTTTGTATAATGATGGGGATATTGATGCTTAGGTCAACAGTGATGAAAATAACATCTGTGAAACACATGAAAATAAAACTCAGACTATACAACAAAACATTGAAATCGAATCCTTTTGGAATATGAGTTTTGATGGTTCTTGTAGTAGAGAAGGGTCGGGAGTAGGTTTGTGGGTTTAAATGCAGGAAATAATCACTCAGAAATTCATTCACACAATCTAAATTTTCAATGTACCAACAACATAGTAGAATATGAAGCACTTCTTTTAGGCTTGCAATTATTGAAGAAATTAGGTGCTAAAAGAATTTTTGTTCATGGAGATTCTGAATTGATAATAAAACAGATTAAAGGAGAATATGTTGCAAAACATCCTAGATTGAGAGCATACAGAAATGATGTCCTTGATTTCTTACACACTTTTGAAGAATATGATCTTGCTGTTATACCTAGAAATCATAATGTCCTTGCTAATGGTTTGGACTTTTTAGCCAACACATGCAAAATGCCTCATCCCAATAGACAATATACAGTGGAGGTTAAAGACCATCCAGTTGTACCAGAAAGCATGAGGTATTGGCAGGTTTTTGGAAATGATAAGAAAATAGAAAACTTTTTGTTGTCCAAAGATGCGTATGAGGAAAATAATGTTTATTTAGATGGTCAAACATATAATCAAATAGTTGTGTATATTAATGTAGGAAAATATTTTGGTGAATTAGATGTAAATACCCCTATAGATAAAGTTGTACATAAATTAGAATCGCATGAAATTGATCCAAAAAAAGAAGTATTTGAAGTACTTCAGCTTAAAGATAATTATTTTCCAAGAGGTTTAGTTCCATTAGAAGAACTGTTTGATTTTAATGATGTAGAAAAAAAACCAAAAATAGAGCCCACAGGGGCAGATGTAGATGAATGGAATATAGGTAGTGAACATAATCCTAAAATCATAAAAATTTCAAAATCACTCCCTATTGTCAGAAAACAAGAATACATAGCTTTATTCAAGGATTTTATTGATGTCTTTGCTTGGAGCTATGAGGATCTTAAAGCATATGATACTAGTATAATACAACACAAAATCCCAGTCAAGGAAGAACAAAAGCCATTCAAACAAAAGCTCCGTGGAATAAATCCTGTTTTGATGCCCTTGATTGAGAAAGAGGTCAAAAAGATGTACGATGATAAAATTATTTTTCCTCTCAGATACTCTAAATGGGTATCAAATATAGTACCTACTAGAAAGAAAACTAGAGAAATCTGGTTGTGTATTGATTTTAGAAATATTAACAAGGTTTCTCTGAAAGACAAATACCCTTTGCCCAAAATGGATCATATATTAAATAAGGTAGTAGGGTCAAGTAGGATATCCTTGTTAGATGTTTTCTCACGTTACAACCAGGTCCTAGTACATTCTGATGATTAGGATAAAACAACTTTCACTACTCAATGGGGAACCTTCATGTATGTGAAGATGATATTTGGGTTAATGAATGATGGGGCTACATTTCAAAGAGAAATAAACATTTCCTTTGCTGATGAGATTGGCCATTTTATTGTGATTTATCTTGATGAAATTACTGTATACTCAAAGTCTGATGAAGAACATTTGAGACATCTAAGAAGAGTGTTTGAAAAGTGTATAAGGTATGGTATCTCATTAAATCCCAAGAAAATATTGTTTGGCCTTGAATAAGGTAAGATTCTTGGTCATATTATTTCAAAGGATGGAATTAAAATTGATCCCACTAGGATTGAAGCAATATTAAAAATTAGTCACCCCAGAAATATCAAAGAACTTCAATCTTTTATTGGCAAAATTAATTTCCTTAGGAGATTCATTCCTAATCTTGTAGAGCTTCTTAGAAATATAGCAAACATGCTTAGAAAGGATTCAGAAATAAAATGGAGTTTTGAGGCTAGAAAGTCCTTTGACTTAGTTAAACATGAATTAACAACAACACCAGTGTTGATTAGTCCAGATTTTACCAAAGTTTTTATTATCTTTTCTTTTGCTTCTGAACACACTATTGTAGTTATTTTACTGCAAAAAAATGAAGAGGGATTTGAACATCCTATTGCATTTTTTAGTAAGGCCTTAAGAGACGCATTTTTAAAATATAATATCATGGAAAAACAAGCCTTTGAATTAGTTAAAGCGATAAGATATTTTATACTATATATTTTTCATTCACATATTATTGCATATGTAATTAATTCAATTGTAAAGGAAATTTTGACATAGAATGGACCAGATGGAAAACAAGGGAAATGGATTTCTGTCATCCTTGTGTATGACTTATAAATAAAACCAAGTTGATAAAAGGAAAAGGACTAGCCAAATTGATGCCAAAGTCTAATTTTCACACATTAGACATCAACTTTGTTGCAGCACTCGATGATCATGTACACAAGCCTCATTCCCCAATCTGGGTTTGAACATCATCACTTGCTTCCACAGATGGTTGTGTAGAACACCCATTTAGAATATTGTCAAAACTAAACTATAAAGCACAACATCAAACCACTTTGGAGTCCAGGACCTAGCCTTCCTAGACTCAGAGAGGGATCTCTCTGTTTTATGATTTAAATCGATTTGACTTGATAGCTATAAGTAATGATATTGGGATAGTTGAGAAATGATGGTTGTTTGTTTTGATTGATTGGGTGGTTGGACAGATAGGGTTGCGGGGGATATTCCATTGGGCGATGGAGTCAAAGGCTAGAATGGCACATCAAAATCAAGAGAAAATCATAAGGCAAGCTAACAACGTGAAATGGATCTTAAGAGCTATATGAATTATGAGGTGAGAGAAACAATAAGGTTCAGTAGTGACTAAAGAGAAATGAAGAATTATTTAATCAAACTTCAGCAAGAGACATTCAGATTGTAAATTACAAACAAAATTAAGGCGCTTCGACATCAGATCTTAATCTAAAATTTCTGATTTACAATTAGATGAGAAAATACACAACAGAGAAAACAACGGAAAAATTTAAACAAAGAAGAAACATGTCACCTTTTTAACACAGCTCAAGAATCCTGTAACCGGTCTTTGATTATCGATGTCTAGCTTCAAAAATTACAGTGCTCCAATAGTAGTTCTTAAAATGCAGTTACTAAAATATCCAACCCTTGATCATGAGAATTCTAGTAGTATTTAAGTAACAACTAAGTCGGTTTCCCCTAATCTACTCTGACAACCTTTATTTATTACAAACAAACTGAAATTAGACAAGTGTGGCCATGCAAGGCCCAAATAAAGAAAATCTCTGATGAACACCGCCTGTAGAATTTATTATGGTAAATCTTCAAGAATTCAAAACTCAGGCAGATCTTCATGAATCAACAAAGTGGCTTGGAGCTGGTTGTGGTGGTTTCGAAGAGGTGACCAATTGAGGCTCTGATATCTGGCTTTGTTCTGTAGAAAACAGGCATTTAGTAATTAATATGGTGCAGTGCTGGCCACTTATCATTGATTGGTGTTGGTGCTGGTGTGTCTTGCTGCCCCTTTAGTCTCTGTTTTTCGATCTCTGCATAAATTCCCGACTCGACCCTTGGTGTCTTTTTGCTACCCGAGCCCTTTCGGCCATTTTCAATCCTTTTTTGAAGAAAAACAGTGTAAAAAACCATTCACCTGGACTTGAAATCCTTTAGGCCTTTGCTTTGAAATACATCACATCCACGCCAACATTGCACTTCGCATGGCACAGGACTTAACATTTACCCTTCACATTTTAATCTTTAAAACTTGCGACGCGCGATTTGCGATCGGGCCCCACCGCATCACATATCGCATGTCAGAATTTTTAACTTTTAACTTGACAAATAACTTGTAAAACTTGCGATGTGCAATTTGCAATCATGCCCCACCACATCGCATATTGCACATAGGCATTTTTAACATTTAACTTGGTAGCTAACTTGTAAAACTTGCGATGCGCGATCTACGCTTGGGTCACATCGCCAGTTAAATATTTTAACTTGTGTTGGAATGGGGTCTCCAAAACAAGCTGCGAAACCGGTCCATTTTGGTTATTTTTGTTATATTTAGTATATCACTGGGGTTTTGGGGTGGGTCAAAGCCCTGAAAGCATTGTAATGGGGTTAAAGCGTAAACTAGGGGTCCAAAAACCATGGGTTGCGGACCATAGGATTGTTAAAGCTAGATTGTTATAAATAGAGAAGCATTTTGGATTGTAAGAGGTAGGATTTGATGAGATATTGATACGATCTGTTGTGTAAGCGATCTGTTGGGGTTTTTTGAGAACGAAATCCTGCTAGCTGTGTGCGTGGAGATCCTAGTCCAGCTGTGTGCGGACCCTGATGCTGTGTGCGCAGGTTGGGAAGGGAATTGTAAGGGTGATTAATGAACGAATATGCTAGATTATTAGATCTGAATCTATGAGTACTATTGAATGGATTGTTGATACTTATCGTGTTATGCATCTTCTGTCTTTGCGCTATGGAGGTCTGTATCTTGAATGATTGGATCTATTATGTTCTAGTTATATTATGCTGCGAAAGTCTGTGTATTGAAATAGATCTAGATTTGATCTGTTCATGTTATGTAATGTTGTGTTGATGTTATAATAAGTATATAATAATAGATATAGTGCACGTGGATGCGATTGGATACATATTTAACCCTACGCAGAGACACGAAAATCTGAAGAAATGCAGCCTGCTTGCCTTACCCTTCCTTTCTTAGGGTGCAAAAACCTTGTTCCAGCACCCACCCATACTAATTCAGGTGAGACAGTGACCTGCGCAAGTACGTCACTACCGAAAGGGCCAGTAGTATATGGGTTTGTTGGGAAACCTTGCACACCGAACTTGGGTCAGGACCCCTCAAGCCAACAAATGGTTTTGTTGCCAAGACAGATCTGAGAAAGGGATCGGGTAATGACAAGAGGATATTGGAAGCCTGAGAGAAAAGAGATCGAGGACTGGTTTTAAAGGCAGATCCAAGAGTTTGCAGTAAGAGAAAAGCGAAGAGAAAAACTAACGGAGGAAAGGTGGAAGAATAGGTACGTTCTCACTAAAAGCTACGAAATATTCTTTGTAACCTTTACAATTGAGCTTCAGGAGTGGCTGGCTAGGCTAGTAGAATTCTAGAAGTGCTAGAAGGATGAGCGAGTCACTTAGTGGACTCCAGATCTACTCGAACAGCTAGAAAGAATCGACAACACTATTACATGCACAGTGGATCACTGGGTGGATAGTGTGCTTGGAGGCTTTGTGACAGAGTTTGCAATTGATCAGTCTATATCATACTCTGAGGCCGAGAGAAGATTTTTCAAAGGATTTCGAGGTAAGATTTTGAGAACGTTACCCTTACTGATCAAGAAGCTGTTGTGCAAAAAGAGCATTTTTTGTAGCCATACCAACTGAATGACCTTGGATCTAGAGGGGAGTGTGACACGCAGTGGTAAGTATTATTGGACCAACCTTGATGGAGGAAGGCCTGCCTATAGCCCAGTGAAGAAACCGCCCACATCACCACCTAGGGCACGCAGAGGCAAGAACTCACCTATAACATCGTCCCTGGATAGCAATATGGCTGCGCATCTGAAACTACCTACCTTCAAGGGGGTAGGAGATGAGGACATGGATCAGTTTTGGTTCATTGCAGACTCTGTCTAGACTGCGCAGAACGTGGCAAGCGATACAATAAAAAGGGCACAACTGTCTTTAGCATTCGAAGACAGAGCTCTGGACTGGTATATGCGATATGTTGCCCATAATGGGACCGAATCCATTCAGGATATTAAGGATGCTCTGAAGCAACAATTCCGCAAACCAAAGTCCTATTCCCAGTTGGTGGTGGACGTAAAAGACTTCAAACAAGGTGTGTCTGAATCAATGTGGGAGAGAGATAAACGGTTAAAGAAGGCGCTCATGGAGGGAGGGTTCGAGTATGATGATAGGCAACATACGGAATGGTTCATCGCCATGTTGTTACCTCACCTACACATGCCTATGAATCAACAGACCTTTGAATCGCAGGAGAAAGTTGTAGAAGTTGCTGTGAAGTTAGAAGCTGCTCCCCGGGAGGATACCTCAGGAGTCCAACAGATCCAGGAACAACTTGGAGCTATGCACCTAGAGATACATAACTTACGAAAAGAGAGAGGAAAAGATGTCTGCGTGAATCTCTAGTGTATACATTGTCGAGTATATGGTCACACAAAGGATTAGTGCCCTCTGCTGACTGATTATATGCAAGCTGGAGGACCTAGCCCACTACACCCAGGGGTAAGTAGGGAGCCTGTCCTGTTACGACCAGCATAAAGCAGGTCTGCACTATGGTGTGATGACTGTCGGGTAGCAGACCTACGCGATATGAACCATTTCCCATGGTTGGGTGCGTATGTCCTGTTAGAGTCAGCCTTTGCAGCTTTCCTTCAGTGATCAAACATGCTCTTACAAAGTGATTTTAAGGTGTCAAGGTCAAATTTTGTCATTTCAATGAGCCTTCAAGCAAAATTTGGTCACTAGGCATTAGGTCTAGGGTTTGTTTTCACTCTTTTCAAATTTGTCCAAATGTTGGTCCATGTCACCATTCAGCTGAGTGTGCCATCATTCAGAGGGTTTTCATCATCATGTCAAGTTCCATTGGGTCATTTTACAGCTTGTTCATGCTTCAGTTGTGCCTAGGTAAGGTCCATTTCCCTCTCTTAGGGTTTTGGAGGTAATTTCTCTTGGATGGTCAAATCATCGAAAAAACTTGTATCTTGATGTTCACACACCTTCCCATATCCTTAATATACCTTATTAAACACTTCCCATCACTGAGATCCCCCAAATTCCTCATTTTTCCACAAACCCTAGTTTCTTGCCACAACTTGGCAATTTTCTAGGCTAGGCCTGTGTTTTTCCCTTTTGGACCCTTTCCCCTCACTCAATCTCTGAGATTCCACTTTCCCCTGCTTCCTAACATCCCTCCCTACTTCCAAAAATTTCCCCAAGAATTTATAAGCCCCTTATCCCCTTCATTTCGCTTCATTTCGACAAAATTCCTTGTTTCACACATCGGGATAAGTTTCACTCAAAAGATGTTTCAGAGCAATAAAAGATGAATTTTGGAAAACTGAGAGATTTTTTTGTCCACAACATCCCAAGGAAGAAAAACCTCTTTCACTTTTTACACAGGTATCATGGTTTTAGAGAAATGTCAAAAATACCGTTGCCTTAGGAGAATTGAATGCACCTCTGAAGTGACCTTGGGAAAATCAAGATTTCTCCTAGCATGGTTGGCTAAATGACTTGCTTGATGAGTCAAAGGATAACTAGACACAAAGATATTTCCAATGAGCTATCATGAGCTCAATTTGGAGTTGAGGAAGACCTTCAAAAGTTGACTGCAACAGCGCTCTGCCTTGAGGCAGCCTCATTCTGCTCATTTTGACAAGTTTTGGGAGATTTGATTTTTGATACGGTAAATGAAATCCAAATTGAAAAATTCCATTTGTGTTGGAAATTAGACTCCAAGAGATTTCCAACGAGCTATCACACGCCCAATTTGGACACCGGGAAGGCCTCCAAAAGCTTCCTACAAAATGCACTATGTAGCTACTCATAGAAAAGTGCGTGCTACCCATACAGGAGGTGCGCTACCCACTTAAGGTGCGCTACCCACATAACACCAACAGCCAATGTTAATTAACACAGGCGCTACCCACTTGCCAGGCGCTACCCGTTGGGCAGGGGCGCTACCCATACAGTGACAGAGCCAAAAATTTTTGTTTTTTCGTCCGATTTCGAGCTCAAACGCCTCCATCAACGTGCAAGTAGGTTTTTAAACATTGCTCAGTGATTTTTGGACATGATTATGGTGTTTTGAAAGTGGAGAAACAAATGTTTGATGTGGAGAAACGTGAAACCTATGTTCATTGCAAATTCATTTCTTAGGGTTTTGAAAGACATGTTGATAGTCTTGTGAAGGATTTCCAAGCTTGTGTTGTTGATATATATGCTCATGCATCTACTGTCAGTGGTGTCCTTGCTCATCATTTACCTCAGCCTCACGCTCTCTCATTGCCATTACATCACTGCTCTCATTGTTATTGCCATTGTCATTTTCACACTATTCATCATTCATGTTATGACATAGTCCCATTTTCACTTGTCCACATCCTCCATTGACATTGTCAAACGTTGCAAGGGCTATTTCTTTTGACCTACACTACACTCATTCCTATTCATGTGTCAAATCCCCATGTAGTCAAAGAGTGGCTATTTTCCATTCAAACTCCTTGTGACAGTCCTTTTCCCATTGTGATATTTCCTATAGCACCTTGACATATATGTGACACATCTGACATTAGAGCATACACCAAACTCTTTTTTTCATCATAACCATATCAGCATACTTTCATACACATTGTGACACCATGATAGAGACCGACACATACAACCGAGACAGTGTTTTCACCACAGGAACTGCATGCACCAGGAGAGCACTAAAACGGCGGAAAAGGCCTGATCCACTCCGGATTTTGGCCGAGGCTTCGTTGGCTGGGCATGATACATCATGAAGGGTCTTCGCTCTAAATTTGAGCAAATTCGGAGAAATTTTTGTCGTTTTGAAATATTTTGGTCTAAAAACAGGTTTTTCAGCTATACGGGTAGCGCATCGATGTACTCACTTTTTTTTGGGACACTTGCTGAAGGAAATCTTTGCATTTTTGGATTTTTCATGATAAGTTATGCATCCTCAGGCATTGCCGAAGCATTTCATCAGATTCTGGATGGTCAAAAGGCTCAAAAACACCATGAAAACCACCTTGCTGCTACCTTTTGCACCAGCAGGAAGTACTTCTGGGAGAATGAAGTTTTTGAGGGGCAAATGAGCTCCAAATTGAGAAATTCCACTTGGGTTGGATAGCCACCATCCAGGGCTTTCCAACGAGCTATCATGAGCTCAATTTGGATGCCGGGAAGTGCCTCAAAATCAGGCTGAAAGGCGCGCTACCCACTCAGCTCATGCGCGCTACCCACATAGATTTTTGGCTGAATTTTCAACTTCCAGCTCAGAATTTCGGCCAGTTGGGACCAGTTTTGCTTGTGGATGAAATTTTTGGGTTTTCATGATGTAAATTGATGGTTGGCATGTAAATTTGGCTCATTTTTACTTATTCTAGAAGATTCACTCTCAAAAAAGTGAAAATCATGTAAATGAATCAGTTTCCACTCTTTTAGAGGCAAGTTGTTAGCTGCCTAGATTCTAGCTCCTTGTTTAGAATTAGTTGGAACTGCTCCTAGAAGGAGGAATTCGACCCCTAGAGGCATGGGAGGGGGTTAGGATGCTCTATATGATGTAATTTCTCAATCCTTTTCAGAGGTTGGATAGGTTGGACTCTTGGGAAACTTTTGGCACGCTATTGTACATATTTTTCATATTTTGGCTAAGGAAAGATCAGAGGTTTTGCAACACCTGTTGGGATTCTTGTGGCTTTCAGTTCTTGATGGTTTTTTCTCTCAGTTTATTGTAAGTTATTTCATGTTTAATGTATGCCATCCCTTCTTATGCTTCTGAAACTAAAATGAATGAGTAGATGAGGTTGAATCCATTGTTTACAGTGCTCTGCCTTTGAATTCATTTGGTTTTGTATGTTTTTGCCTGTTTGAAAAGGATCCATGTTCATCCTTGCCCTTTTCAGCTCCTTGTCTTTCTGATCCATCCATATACTCAATCAAAAGCATCAAGACTATTGCCTACCTCGCCCCAACTCGAATTCTGCAAAGATCTGGCCTTATCCCCGGACCCAAAATTGTTTTTCCCATTTTTTCAACAAAAAACCCAAAAAATCAAAATTAAACTCTCCTATCTCTTTACTAGCCTAAAATCAGTATTCATTATAAGTCATCTCAGCCCCTTTGAAGACCTTTTGCCAAGATAGACCTGGAGAGAGCCCTCTCCTGTCCTCGTAGGGCTAGCTACGAGGCTGAGCGTGGTTTGATGTAGCCTTGAGTTTTACCTTATTTCAGCCTAAGGTAGATTTGAGCGCTAACATAGTGGCGACCATACTAGGGACGAAAATGGTTTGCTTATTACTGTCATTTGCTATAGACGGAGTCTGAAGTCACGCCAGGTAGCCTTCGAACTGCACATTGCTCTGCGAGTGCATAGTAGATAAAAGCTGCTTCAGTCGATCTCCGGTTTAGCTTGTGAATGTGTCCCTTGATTTGTGAATTCCCCCAGTACATGTATCGAGTTCAGATCTGATGGTTGATGGTGGACAACGATCAGACATAAGAAGGCTGAAATCATTCACCTGGTGACTCCTGTAGAGACTCCACTGAAGAATTGACTTTTTCTCTAAGAAAATGGAAGGATCTTACACAAAGTTCAGGTATCTAAAGTGGAATGGTATTCAAGATCTAATCTGCTTTCTTGTAAATTACTTCTTTGCTGGTCTTGAAGCTGTCTTGAAAGTTTTTCAGAGTTTGTTGTATGAGAAAGGTCATCAAAATATTCACTCGACCTATTCAAAGAGTGTAAATACTGAGTTTCCCTTTGATCCTGGCCTCCTTACTTTTCCCACATCTTATGATGACTCTCTTTAGAGTGATGAGCCTAAAGAAAACAAAACTGATCCCACAGCTCTTGTACATGCCCCTACACCTTGTAAAATTCCAGATCGGTACAAACCTCTTGTTTTACCTTCTGTTCTTCATGCTTTTCCTGCAAATTATGACCTATATCTACCAAGATTTGATGGTGAACGTAACAATGTCAACGCTGAGCAACATGTGCAGAATGTTGAGAATTTTCTAGATCTTTTTGAAGTTGATGATGAAGATGTTAGTATCAGACTTTTTGCTCTTTCTTTGCAAGGCCAAGTGAAGAGTTGGTTCAAAGCCCTGCCTGATGCGAGCATCACAGATTTTCAGCAGTTTGTCAAAGTTTTCCTTGACAGGTGGATGATCGGACATAATTTTTTGTTGATTATAGAAGAGTATAATCAGCTCAAAAGAATGCCAGGTGAGACAGTACAACAATTTTCTGCTAGATTTAACCAAGTTTATTATTCGATGCCAGTTGATATAAGACCTTCTCCTAGATATGCTCTCTTGCACTACCCGGGTGCCTTTGATCCGGAAATGGAGTTTCAGCTGAGAGAAAAGAATATTGCAACACTTCACGAGATGCAGAACAAGGCAGTGAATGTAGAGGCTCATTTGCTGATCCGGAGAGCAAGGTTGAAGGAAGAAGAAAAGAAGAATGTTTCAGAGCAGCTGACACTTTCAGAGGAAAAGCTTGATCTTTTCGTAAATGCAGTAGAAGAGATGGTGCGGAAAATGACTGCAAAAAATGAAAATGACATTCAAGAACAAGCGGCTGACCCAAAACATTTTGTTTCTGATCCCAATTGTCATAGTGATTGTTTTATAGATCATTGTGAAGAAGAGAGAGCTGTTGATATGATGTGTATGTTTGATGATGTGTTTTATACTGATGAATTGCCTCAGTTTGATCAGTATGATGATGATTATGTTCTCCAAACAGAAGCTAATCTTGCAGACAAATCAGTAGCTAGTTTGTGCAAGGAGGAAGTTCACTTTCAGCAGCTCGAGTACAGTGATCAACCGATGCATATCAGCTATGGCAATGATGAGGAAAGTGTAGAAAATTTTGATGTAAGTGAAGGATCTTTGCCTTTTTGTTTTGATTCGTTTCAGTTCATTAGAGATAACTTCCATGCAATCAGAAATCAAACGTCAACAAGTCTTGATCTGGATCGTCTTGAGGGCAACGAAAACTTCTCATATTCAGACTTGCAGCCCCCAAAAGTCACTGATTGTCAAGTTGCAGCTGAAGACTTGGAAGTGGGCACACATGATTTAATGATTCAAGGTGACTCCATACCTTTCTGTTTTGAATCATTTCAGCTTTTGAAAGATAAATTGCATAGTAAATCTTTAGATGAGCATCTTGTAGCATCAGATTTACAGCCATCCAATGCAATTGAAGGTCAGATTACAGATGAAGGTGTGGAAGATGAAATACATGATTTGATGATGCAGGAAAATTCTATACCATTTTGTTTCGAGGCATTTCAGTTTATAAGGCAGAATATTCGTAATATATCTCAAGGAAAAGAGGAACAGCCAGTAGGATGTCATACAGTTTCAAGGGATACAGTGCAGCAGTCTTCTCAAGTTTTTTATGATCCTATTGCTCGTGTGTTGGATGATGTTTGCTGTAAAAGTTTTCCTTCATTAGTTAACCATGTGCCGGAAAAGAATGTTGATGATGATCTTATTCAAAAGTTGCCTTCATTGTCTTGTCTAACAGATTTTTCATTACAAAGCTCATTTCAAGGTTTGCAGTCATATGAGGAGATTAATGAAGGAGACTTTTGTTCTGTTTGTAATCAGCAACAGTGTTTGGTTATTCATGAATTTAAGGATCCTTTTGACAGCTTGCTGCAATCACCAAAGAAAAGCACCGCAGATGTGACGAAAAGTTTAAGATCAAGGTATGAAGATTATCTGGACCAGAGCTATGTTTATGAAGATCCTTTCGCAGTATTCTTGCAGTCATCCAGTCAATTTGTGCTTTGCAAGTTTATCAGCAGTCCACTTGGTTCAAAGTTTCCATGGGAGTTGCCTTTCGATTCTTTCCTTTTCCTGTGCATCAGTAAGCATGTGGGAAGAAATCAAACAGCCGGCAGCATGCTTACATGGTTTCATTGGCTGTTCCATTTCACTTGATCGGGTGGTGTAAAGCACAATTAGAGTAGGTTGTATTGAATAAGCTCTACTTTGAGCATATTTCCAGTTTGTCGATTGTGTTTAAGTATCGAGTTAGTTTTTAGTTGAGTGAGATTCAATTTGTGTCGTCAAGTCATCAGTTTTCAGTCATGCATTTCAGTTTGAGTTTTTGATTCCATTGCCCAATGGATAAGGCACTGGTCTGCTCTCCCAAAGATCTGTCGTTCTTGGCACCTCCAAGGAGCTACCATCCCCATTGGATCCAATGTTAGAGTCAGCCTTTGCAGCTTTCCTTCAGTGATCAAACATGCTCTTACAAAGTGATTTTAAGGTGTCAAGGTCAAATTTTGTCATTTCAATGAGCCTTCAAGCAAAATTTGGTCACTAGGCATTAGGTCTAGGGTTTGTTTTCACTCTTTTCAAATTTGTCCAAATGTCAGTCCATGTCACCATTCAGTTGAGTGTGCCATCATTCATAGGTTTTTCATCATCATGTAAGGTTCCAAAGAGTCATTTTACACCTCGTTCATGCTTCAGTTGTGCCTAGGTAAGGTCCATTTCCCTCTCCTAGGGTTTTGGAGGTAATTCCTCTTGGATGGTCAAATCATCGAAAAAACTTGTATCCTGATGTTCACACACCTTCCCCTATCATTAATGTACCTTATTAAACACTTCCCATCACTGAGATCCCCCAAATTCCTCATTTTTTCACAAACCCTAGTTTCTTGCCACAACTTGGCAATTTTCTAGGCTAGGCCTGTGTTTTGCCCTTTTGGACCACTTCCCCTCACTCAATCTCTAATATTCCACTTTCCCCTGCTTCCTAACATCCCTCCATACTTCCCAAAATTTCCCCAAGAATTTATAAGCCCCTTATCCCCTTCATTTCGCTTCATTTCGACAAAATCCCTTGTTTCACACATCGGGATAAGTTTCACTCAAATGATATTTCAGAGAAATAAAAGATGAATTTTGGAAACCTGAGAGAGGTTTTTGTCCAAAACATCCCAAGGAGGAAAAACCTCTTTAATTTTTTACACAGGTATCATGGTTTTATAGAAATGTCAAAAATACCGTCGCCTCAGGAGAATTGAATGCACCTCTGAAGTGACCTTGAGACAATAAAGATTTCTCCTAGCATGGTTGGCTAAATGACTTGCTTGATGAGTCAAAGGATAACTAGACACAAATATATTTCCAATGAGCTATCATGAGCTCAATTTGGAGTTGAGGAAGACCTTCAAAAGTTGACTGCAACAGCGCTCTGCCTTGAGGCAGCCTCATTCTGCTCATTTTGACTAGTGTTGGGAGATTTGATTTATGACAGGGAAAATGAAGTCCAAATTGAAAGATTCTACTTGGGTTGGAAAGTAGACTCCAAGAGCTTTCCAACGAGCTATCAAACGCTCAATTTGGACACCGGGAAGGCCTCCAAAAGCTTCTTGAAAAATGCACTATGTAGCGCACTACTCACAAGAGGCGCGCTACCCATACAGGAGGTGTGCTACCCACTTAAGGTGCGCTACCCACATAACACCAACAGCTAGTGTTAATTAACACAGGCGCTACCCACTTGCCGGGCGCTACCCGTTGGGCAGGGGCACTACCCATACAGTTTCAGAGCCAAAAACTTTTGCTCCTTCGTCCAGATTCATGCCAAATTGCCTCCAACTGCTTGCAAGTAGGTTCTTTACGTTTGCTCAGTGAATTTTGGACATGATTATGGTGTTTTGAAAGTGGAGAAATAAATGTTTAATGTGGAGAAATGTAAACCCTATGTTTATTTCCAAATTCATTTCTTAAGGGTTTTGAAGCAAATGATAGTGATTGCGTGGGGGTTTGAAAACTTGTGTGGTTGATATATATGCTCATGCCTATATTTTCTGTGGTGTCCCTGCTCATTATTTACATCATCCTCACACCCTTTCTTTGCCATTACATCACTGCTGTCACTATGATTGCCATCGTCATTTTAGCACTGCTCATTATTCATGTTATCACATAGTCCCATTTTCACTTGTCCACATCCTCCATTGACATTGTCAAACACTGCAAGGGCTATTTCTATTGACCTACACTACACTACACTCATTCCTATTCATGTGTCAAATCCCCATGTAGTCAAGGAGTGGCTATTTTCCATTCAAACTCCTTGTGACAGTCCTTTTCCCATTGTGATATTTCCTATAGCACCTTGACATATATGTGACACATCTGACATTGGAGCATACACCAAACTCTTGTTTTCATCATAACCATATCAACATACTTTCATACACATTGTGACACCATGATAGAGACCGACACATACATCCGAGACAATGTTTTCACCACAGGAACTGCATGCACTAGGGGAGCACTAAAACGACGGAAAAGGCCTGATCCACTACGGATTTTGGCCGAGGCTTCGTTTGCTGGGCATGATACATGATGAAGGGTCTTCGCTCTGAATTTGAGCAAATTCGGAGAAATTTTTGTCGTTTTGAAATATTTTGGTCTAAAAACAGGTTTTCCAGCTATACGGGTAGCGCGTCGATGTGCTCACTTTTTTTTGGGACACTTGCTGAAGGAAATATTTGCATTTTTGGATTTTTCATGATAAGTTATGCATCCTCAGGCATTTCCGAAGCATTTCATAAGATTCTGGATGGTCAAAAGGCTCAAAAACACCATGAAAACCACCTTGTTGCTACCTTTTGCACCAGCAGGAAGTACTTCTGGGAGAATGAAGTTTTTTAGGGGCAAATGAGCTCCAAATTGAGAAATTCCACTTGGGTTGGATAGCCAACATCCAGATCTTTCCAACGAGCTATCATGAGCTCAATTTGGATGTCGGGAAGTGCCTCAAAATCAGGATGAAAGGCACGCTACCCACTCAGCTCATGCGCGCTACCCACATAGATTTTTGGCTGAATTTTCAACTTCCAGCTCAGAATTTCGGCCAGTTGGGACCAGTTTTGCTTGTGGATGAAATTTTTGGGTTTTCATGATGTAAATTGATGGTTGGCATGTAACTTTGGCTCATTTTTACTTATTCTAGAAGATTCACTCTCAAAAAAGTGAAAATCATGTAAATGAATCAGTTTCCACTCTTTTAGAGGCAAGTTGTTAGCTGCCTAGATTTTAGCTCCTTGATTAGAATTTGTTGGAACTGCTCCTAGAAGGAGGATTTCGACCCCTAGAGGCATGGGAAGGGGTTAGGATGCTCTATATGATGTAATTTCTCAATCCTTTTCAGAGGTTGGATAGGTTGGACTCTTGGGAAACTTTGGCACACTATTGTACATATTTTTCATATTTTGGCTAAGGAAAGATCAGAGGTTTTGCAGCACCTGTTGGGATTCTTGTGGCTTTCAGTTCTTGATGGTGTTTTCTCTCAGTTTATTGTAAGTTATTTCATGTTTAATGTATGCCATACCTTCTTATGCTTCTGAAACTAAAATGAATGAGTAGATGAGGTTGAATCCATTGTTTATAGTGCTCTGCCTTTGAATTCATTTAGTTTTGTATGTTTTCGCCTGTTTGAAAAGGATCCATGTTCATCCTTGCCCTTTTTAGCTCCTTGTCTTTCTGATCCATCCATATACTCAATCAAAAGCATCAAGACTACTGCCTACCTCACCCCAACTCGAATTCTGCAAAGATCTGGCCTTATCCCCGGACCCAAAATTGTTTTTTCCCATTTCTCCAACAAAAACCCACAAAATCAAAATCAAACTTACCTATCTCTTTACTAGCCTAAAATCAGTATTCATTGTTCATTATAAGTCATCTCAGCCCCTCTGAAAACCTTTTGCCGAGATAGACCCGGAGAGAGCCCTCTCCTGTCCTCATAGGGCTAGCTACGAGGCTGAGCGTGGTTTGATGTAGCCTTGAGTTTTACCTTATTTCAGCCTAAGGTAGATTTGAGCGCTAACATAGTGGCGACCATACTGGGGAAGAAAATGGTTTGCTTGTTACTGTCATTTGCTATAGACGGAGTCTGAAGTCACGCCAGGTAGCCTTCGAACTGCACATTTCTCTGCGAGTGCATAGTAGATAAAAATTGCTTCAGTCGATCTCCGGTTTAGCTTGTGAATGTGTCCCTTGATTTGCGAATTCCCCCAGTACATGTATCGAGTTCAGATCTGATGGTTGATGGTGGACAACGATCAGACATAAGAAGGCTGAAATCATTCACCTGGTGACTCCAATTCAAAGTAGAGACTCCACTGGAGGACTGACTCTTTCTCTGAGAAAATGGAAGGATATTACACAAAGTTCAGGTATCTAAAGTGGAATGGTATTCAGGATCTAGTCTGCTTTCTTGTAAATTACTTCTTTGCTGGTCTTGAAGCTGTCCTGAAAGTTTTTCAAAATTTGTTGTATGAGAAAGGTGATCAAAATCTTCACTCGACCCATTCAAAAAGTGTGAATACTGAGTTTCCCTTTGATCCTGGCCTCCTCACTTTTCCCACATCTTATGATGACTCTCTTCAGAGTGATGAGCCTAAAGAAAACAAAACTGATCCCACAGCTCTTGTACATGCCCCTACACCTTGTAAAATTCCAGATCGGTACAAACCTCTTGTTTTACCTTCTGTTCTTCATGCTTTTCCTGCAAATTATGACCTATATCTACCAAGATTTGATGGTGAACGTAACAATGTCAAAGCTGAGCAACATGTGCAGAATATTGAGACTTTTCTAGATTTTTTTGAAGTTGATGACGAAGATGTTAGTATCAGACTTTTTGCTCTTTCTTTGCAAGGCCAAGTGAAGAGTTGGTTCAAAGCCCTGCCTGATGCGAGGATTTCAGATTTCCAGAAGTTTGTTAAAGTTTTCTTTGACAGGTGGATGATTGGACATAATTTTTTGCTGATTATAGAAGAGTATAACCAGCTGAAAAGACTGCCAGGGGAGACAGTACAACAATTTTCTGCCAGATTTAACCAAGTTTATTATTCGATGCCAGTTGATATAAGACCTTCTCCTAGATCTGCTCTCTTGCACTACCCGAGTGCCTTTGATCCGGAAATGGAGTTTCAGTTGAGAGAAAAGAATATTGCAACACTTCACGAGATGCAGAACAAGGCAGTGAATGTAGAGGCTCATTTGTTGATCTTGAGGGCAAGGTTGAAGGAAGAAGAAAAGAAGAATGTTTCAGAGCAGCTGACACTTTCAGAGGAAAAGATTGATCTTTTCGTAAATGCAGTAGAAGAGATGGTGCGGAAAATGACTGCAAAAAATGAAAACGACATTCAAGAACAAGTTGCTGATCCAAAACATTTTGTTTCTGATCCCAGTTGTCATAGTGATTGTTTTATAGATCATTGTGAAGAAGAGAGAGCTATTGATATGATGTGTATGTTTGATGATGAATTGCCTCAGTTTGATCAGTATGATGATGATTATGTTCTCCAAACAGAAGCTAATCTTGCAGACAAATCAGTAGCTAGTTTGTGCGAGGAGGAAGTTCACTTTCAGCAGCTCGAGTACAGTGATCAACCGATGCATATCAGCTATGGCAATGATGAGGAAAGTGTAGAAAATTTTGAAGTAAGTGAAGGATCTTTGCCTTTTTGTTTTGATTCGTTTCAGTTCATTAGAGATAACTTCCATGCAATCATAAATCAAACGTCAACAAGTCTTGATCTGGATCGTCTTGAGGGCAACGAAAACTTCTCATATTCAGACTTGCAGCCCCCAAAAGTCATTGATTGTCAAGTTGCAGCTGAAGACTTGGAAGTGGGCACACATGATTTAATGATTCAAGGTGACTCAGTACCATTCTGTTTTGAATCATTTCAGTTTTTGAGAGAAAAATTGCATAGTAAATCTTCAGATGAGCAGCTTGTAGCATCAAATTTGCAGCCACCAAATGAAATTGAAGGTCAGATTACAGATGAGGGTGTGGAAGATGAAATACATGATTTGATGATGCAGGAAGATTCTATACCCTTTTGTTTCGAAGAATTTCAGTTTATAAGGCAAAATCTTCGTAATATATCTCAAGGAAAAGATAAACAGCTATACAGTTTCAATGGATACATTGCAGCACTCTTCTCAAGTTTTTGATGATCCTATTGCTCATGTGTTGGATGATGTTTGTTATAAAAATTATGCTCCATTAGCTAACCATGTGCCCGAAAAGAATGTTGATGATAATCTTATTCAAAGGTCACCTTCATTGTCTTGTTTAACAGATTGTTCATTGCATAGCACATGTCAAGATTTCCATTCATATGAGGAGATTGATGAAGGAGAATTTTGTTCAATTTGGAATCAGCAACAAAGTTTGGTTATTCATGAATTTCAGGATCCTTTTGACAGCTTGCTGCAATCACCAAAGAAAAGCACCGCAGATGTGAGGAAAAGTTTAAGATCAAGGTATGGAGATTATCTGGACCAGAGCTATGTTTATGAAGATCCTTTTGCAGTATTCTTGAAGTCCTCTAGTCAATTCATGCTTTGCAAGTTTATCAGCAGTCAGCTTGAGTTCAAATTTCCATGGGAGTTGCCTTTCGATTCTTTCCTTTTCCTGTGCATCAGTAAGCATGTGGGAAGAAATCAAACAGCAGCCAGGATGCTTACATGGTTGCATTGGCTGTTCCATTACACTTGATCGGGTGGTGTAAAGCACAATTAGAGTAGGTTGTATTGAATAAGCTCTACTTTGAGCATATTTCCAGTTTGTCGGTTGTGTTTAAGTATCGAGTTAGTTTTTAGTTGAGTGAGAGTCAATTTGTGTCGTCAAGTCATCAGTTTTCAGTCATGCATTTCAGTTTGAGTTTTTGATTCCATTGCCCAATGGATAAGGCACTGGTCTGCTCTCCCAAAGATCTGTCGTTCTTGGCACCTCCAAGGAGCTACCATCCCCATTGGAGCCAATGTTAGTGTCAGCCTTTGCAGCTTTCCTTCAGTGATCAAACATTCTCTTACAAAGTGATTTTAAGGTGTCAAGGTCAAATTTTGTCATTTCAATGAGTCTTCAAGAAAAATTTGGTCACTAGGCATTAGGTCTAGGGTTTGTTTTCACTCTTTTCAAATTTGTCCAAATGTCGGTCCATGTCACCATTAAGATGAGTGTGCCATCATTCAGAGGTTTTTCATCATCATGTAAGGTTCCAAAGAGTCATTTTACACCTCGTTCATGCTTCAGTTGTGCCTAGGTAAGGTCCATTTCCCTCTCCTAGGGTTTTGGAGGTAATTCCTCTTGGATGGTCAAATCATCGAAAAAAATTGTATCCTGATGTTCACACACCATCCCCTATCCTTAACATACCTTATTAAACACTTCCCATCACTGAGATCCCCCAAATTCCTCATTTTTGCACAAACCCTAGTTTCTTGCCACAACTTGGCAATTTTCTAGGCTAGGCCTGTGTTTTGCCCTTTTGGACCCCGTCCCCTCACTCAATCTCTGATATTCCACTTTCCCCTGCTTCCTAACATCCCCCCCTACTTCCAAAAATTTCCCCAAGAATTTAGAAGCCCCTTATCCCCTTCGTTTCGCTTCATTTCGACAAAATCCCTTGTTCCACACATCGGGATAAGTTTCACTCAAATGCTATTTCAGAGAAATAAAAGATGAATTTTGGAAAACTGAGAGAGGTTTTTGTCCAAAACATGCCAAAGAAGAAAAAAATCCCTCACTTTTTACACAGGTATCATGGTTTTAGAGAAATGTCAAAAATACCGTTGCCTCAGGAGAATTGAATGCACCTCTGAAGTGACCTTGGGAAAATCAAGATTTCTCCTAGCATGGTTGGCTAAATGACTTTCTTGATGAGTCAAAGGATAACTAGACACAAATACCTTTCCAATGAGCTATCATGATCTGAATTTGGAGTTGAGGAAGACCTTCAAAAGTTGACTGCAACAGCGCTCTGCCTTGAGGTAGCCTCATTCTGCTCATTTTGACTAGTGTTGGGAGATTTGATTTCTGATAGGGTAAATGAAGTCCAAATTTAAAAATTCCACTTGGGTTGGAAATTAGACTCCAAGCGCTTTCCAACGAGCTATCAAACTCTCAATTTGGACACTGGGAAGGCCTCCAAAAGCTTCCTGAAAAATGCACTATGTAGCGCACTACTCACAAGAGGCGCGCTACCCATACAGGAGGTGCGCTACCCACTTAAGGTGCGCTACCCACATAACACCAACAGCCAGTGTTAATTAACACAGGTGCTACCCACTTGCCGGGTGCTACCCGTTGGGCAGGGGCGCTACCCATACAGTTTCAGAGCCAAAAAAATTTTCTCCTTCGTCCAGATTCATGCCAAATTGCCTCCAACTGCTTGCAAGTAGGTTCTTTACGTTTGCTCAGTGAATTTTGGACATGATTATGGTGTTTTGAAAGTGGAGAAACAAATGTTTAATGTGGAGAAATGTAAACCCTATGTTTATTTCCAAATTCACTTCTTGGGGTTTTGAAACAAATATGAGTGATTGTGTGGGGGTTTGCAAACTAGTGTGGTTGATATATATACTCATGCATCTACTGTCAGTGGTGTCCCTGCTCATCATTTGCCTCAGCCTCACGCTCTCTCATTGCCATTACATCACTGCTCTCATTGTTATTGCCATTTTCATTTTCACACTATTCATCATTCATGTTATAACATAGTCCCATTTTCACTTGTCCACATCCTCCATTGACATTGTCAAACGTTGCAAGGGCTATTTCTATTGACCTACACTACACTCATTCCTATTCATGTGTCAAATCCCCATGCAGTCAAAGAGTGGCTATTTTCCATTCAAATTCCTTGTGACAGTCATTTTCCCATTGTGATATTTCCTATATCACCTTGACATATATGTGACACATCTGAAATTGGAGCATACACCAAACTCTTGTTTTCATCATAACCATATCAGCATACTTTCATACACATTGTGACACCATGATAGAGACCGACACATACAACCGAGACAGTGTTTTCACCACAGGAACTGCATGCACCAGGAGACCACTAAAACAGCGGAAAAGGCCTGATCCACTCCGGATTTTGGCCGAGGCTTCATTGGCTGGGCATGATACATGATGGAGGGTCTTCGCTCCGAATTTGAGCAAATTCGGAGAAATTTTTGTCATTTTGAAATATTTTGGTCTAAAAACAGGTTTTTCAGCTATACGGGTAGCGCGTCGATGTGCTCACTTTTTTTCGGGACACTTGCTGAAGGAAATATTTGCATTTTTGGGTTTTTCATGGTAAGTTATGCATCCTCAGGCATTGCCGAAGCATTTCATCAGATTCTGGATGGTCAAAAGGCTCAAAAACACCATGAAAACCACCTTGCTGCCACCTTTTGCACCAGCAGGAAGTACTTCTGGGAGAATGAAGTTTTGGAGAGGCAAATGAGCTCCAAATTAGGAAATTCCACTTGGGTTGGATATCCAACATCTAGGGCTTTCCAACGAGCTATCATGAGCTCAATTTGGATGCCGGGAAGTGCCTCACAATCAGGCTGAAAGGCGTGCTACCCATACAGCTCAGGCGCGCTACCCACATAGATTTTTGGCTGAATTTTCAACTTCCAGCTCAGAATTTCGGCCAGTTGGGACCAGTTTTGCTTGTGGATGAAATTTTTGGGTTTTCATGATGTAAATTGATGGTTGGCATGTAACTTTGGCTCATTTTTACCTATTCTAGAAGATTCACTCTCAAAAAAGTGAAAATCATGTAAATGAATCAATTTCCACTCTTTTAGAGGCAAGTTGTTAGCTGCCTAGATTTTAGTTCCTTGATTAGAATTTGGTTGGAACTGCTCCTAGAAGGAGGAATTCAACCCCTAGAGGCATGGGAAGGGGTTAGGATGCTCTATATGATGTAATTTCTCAATCATTTTCGGAGGTTGGATAGGTTGGACTCTTGGGAAACTCTTGGCACACTATTGTACATATTTTTCATATTTTGGCTAAGGAAAGATCAGAGGTTTTGCAGCACCTGTTGGGATTCTTGTGGCTTTCAGTTCTTGATGGTGTTTTCTCTCAGTTTATTGTAATTTATTTCATGTTTAATGTATGCCATCTCTTATTATGCTTCTGAAACTAAAATGAATGAGCAGATGAGGTTGAATCCATTGTTTACAGTGCTCTGCCTTTGAATTCGTTTAGTTTTGTATGTTTTCGCCTGTTTGAAAAGGATCCATGTTCATCCTTGCCCTTTTCAGCTCCTTGTCTTTCTGATCCATCCATATACTCAATCAAAAGCATCAAGACTATTGCCTACCTCGCCCCAACTCGAAATCTGCAAAGATCTGGCCTTATCCCCAGACCCAAAATTGTTTTTTCCCATTTCTCCAACAAAAACCCACAAAATCAAAATCAAACTTACCTATTTCTTTACTAGCCTAAAATCAGTATTCATTGTTCATTATAAGTCATCTCAGCCCCTCTGAAAACCTTTTGCCGAGATAGACCCAGAGAGAGCCCTCTCCTGTCCTCGTAGGACTAGCTACGAGGCTGAGCGTGGTTTGATGTAGCCTTGAGTTTTACCTTATTTCAGCCTAAGGTAGATTTGAGCGCTAACATGTCCCAGAGCTAAAACAATAATGGTGTCGCTTATATCGGTCCGTAGGGCATGATGAGCAGAATTGTCGAACGTATGACTTGATGATGGATCGCAGGAACCTATATTGGGTACAATCAGACCCTACATCACCTAGACTGGTTGCGCACTTTGGAGGATCACCAACCCGAGGAAGAGGAGGCCGGGAAGGAAGTGTAGGCCAAGGATGACGCCAGCTAATCTGTTATAATTGTGGAGAGATATGGCACTTTTCTAGAGAATGCCCCTAATCCCACTAGGTTGTCATGTAAATACTGCAAACAGTTGGATCATGAGGTAGAATACTGCCCGATCTTAATAGCCAGAATGCAGGAAAAGCAGCCTACCCCTACACAGAATGTACAGAGGTTTAAGACTGAGCTAAGAGAAGCAGATCCAAGTGTAAAAGTCATAACACAGAGTGGGTTGAACACTGAGGAAAACAAAGAGGTACCCTGCGAAGAACAAGCACCACCAGCAGCCCCTGCACAGTCTCAAAGTGAGGAAGAAATTGAGACATTTTTGAAGGCATGTCTAAAATTGCTCAGGAACTCGTAGGCCGTAAGAAACCTCTGGGCTTTAATGAATACCTACGCAGCTCGGCCCACCTTGCTCCCTGAGACCAAGGATGTGCACAAACTGTATAGTTCAAAGATGTAGGTTTTAACCCTGAATAGAAATTATCTACACACGAATCTTATAATAGAAAATAAACAATAGCGAGAGCATAAAACATAAAATAGATAAACACAGAGATTTTCCCCTGGATCCCAAATCAGGACGACTAGCTTGATTTTTCATTATATTCCTTTTAGTGTTACAACACATATATATACATGATGAAGCATACATAAACCCTAATCCATTAACCCTGGATTAGAACATAACCGCAGTTCCCTTCACCAAATCTAAAAAAATACCAGGGGCCGAAAACCATCGTACCCCAAAACCATGTGCAAAACCATGCACAAAACCATGGGCGCGGACTGCCCACCGGAAATTAAGGACCAAAAAATTTTCGCCGAGGCGCTGCCCCGAACCCTAATAGGGGGGCTACCGCCCCCCTTGTGACCCCCCCGCGCATGATTATTCATGGAAAGAATATAACACAAACCCAACATTCTCCCACTTGTTGTTTTCTTTCTGCAGGGGGGCACAAGAGAGCTTAGTCATTGGCCCAATTCTTCAACACCCATTGTTTCTCTACTCCAAGAGAACTTCTGATGCTCACAGACTTCGTCAATGCATCTGCAACATTCTTCAAAGTGTCCACCTTTACCAGCAACAACCTTTTAGCCTCAACCATATCTCTAACAAAGTGATATTGAACATCAATGTGCTTTGTCTTTGAATGATAAGCAGGGTTCTTAGCCAAGAAAATTACACTTTGGCTATCACAGTCTATCCTTATAGCTTGTTGTACCAACCCCATACTTGAACACAATCTCTGCAACCAAACTGCTTCCTTGCTTGCATGAGTGGCTGCTATGTATTCTGCCTCTGTAGTTGAAAGAGCCACTACAGACTGTCTTTTACTCATCCAGCTGACTGCGCCTCCAAATAGGCTAAACACATACCCACTTGTAGATCTTCTTTGGTCCAGATCTCCAGCCCAGTCTGCATCAACAAAACCACGAATGTCCAACATTATTTCCAATCTTGGTCTTCCCTGGTAGCACAAGCCATAATCACTAGTGCCACGTAAATATCTGAAAACCCGCTTCACTGCTGTCCAATGCTCCTTCCCTGGGTTTGACATAAACTTGCTCAATACTCCCACTGCATGTGCAATGTCTGGTCTAGTACAGACCATTGCATACATCAGGCTACCCACTGCACTTGCATATGGAACACGGGACATATACTCCTCTTCTTCTTGTGTCTTGGGACACTGTTCAGCAGACAACTTTACACCTACATGAATAGGAACATTCACTGGTTTACTATCCTGCATATTGAACCTTTGCAATATAGTCTCGACATACTTCCTCTGGTTTAACCAGAGCTTCCTCTTTGCCCGATCTCTCTTAATTTCCATGCCCAAAATATAGTTTGCAGCACCAAGATCCTTCATGTCGAATTTGGAGAACATTTGGGTCTTCAAATCTTGGATAATTTCTTTGTCATTTCCAATCAACAACATATCATCCACATACAAGACCAAATAAATAACACGGTCACCAATTAATTTAAAATAAACACAGTGATCCTCCTTTCTTCTGGTGAAGCCAAGTCCCAGTATATAGGTATCAAATTTCTGATACCACATCCTTGGTGATTGTTTTAACCCATACAGAGACTTCTTCAACCTGCATACTAGTTCTTTCTTACCCTTCACCATAAAGCCTTTAGGTTGCTTCATGTAGATCTCCTCTTCTAGATCCTCGTGAAGAAATGTTGTCTTCACATCCATCTGTTCTATCTCAAAATCAAATGCAGCAACAACAGATAAAAGTAATCTAATAGAAGTAACTTTGGCGACAGGAGAAAAAATATCACCAAAATCAATTCCCGACACCTGGGAATAACCTTTTGCTACCAACCGAGCTTTGTATTTCTCCACCTTGCCTTTTACATTCATCTTCTTCTTAAACACCCATTTGCTCCCGATGGGCTTCCTTCCAGCCGGCAACTCCACCAAATCCCATGCCTCATTTTTGTGCAAGGATGCCATTTCATCAACCATGGCCTCCTTCCATAGTTTTCCATCCTCTGAATCTACTGCCTCCCTGACAATTCTGGGATCATCATCAGTTATAGTTAAGGCAAAACCTGAACAGAAAGCAGATGGACTATACCTTTCTGGTTGCCTTCTTTCCCGAACTGATCTTCTCAAAGCTGGGGTTTGTGGCTCTTCCTCTTCTGAATCTTCTTCTGTTGTAGAGTCTGATTCATACTCCTTTAGCTCAAACTCTATCTTCTCAGGTTCCTTTGGTATGAATTCATGTTTAACAACATCTTTCACCTCTCTAAACACCACATCTCGACTGTACACAACCTTCCTTGTTTCCGGGTTCCAAATCTTGTAACCTTTTAAACCATCCTTATACCCAATAAAGATGCACCTTTCAGATTTATTATCCAACTTGGTCCTTTTCTCCTTTGGAACATGTACATATGCATCACATCCAAATACCCTTGGATGTGAAAGAGAGGGTTTCTTACCAGTCCATACCTCATGTGGAGTCTTATCCTCCAACGCTGATGAAGGTGATCTGTTAACTAAGTAACATGCAGTCTCCACTGCCTCTGCCCAGAATTCTTGTCCTAACCCAGTACCACTGAGCATGCTTCTTGCCTTTTCCATTAACGTTCTGTTCATTCTTTCTGCAACTCCATTTTGCTGAGGTGTGTATGGAGTAGTTTTCTGCCGTGCTATACCACACTTCTTACAGAACTCTTCAAATTCCTTCTTGCAGAACTCCCCACCATTATCTGTCCTCAACGCCTTTATCTTCTTCTCTGTCTGGTTTTCCACCAGAGCCTTAAATTCTTTAAATTTGTCAAATACTTCAGATTTCTTCCTCAAGAAATGTATCCATGTATTCCTTGAGAAGTCATCTATGAATGAAACATAGTACACAGACTTTCCCAGTGATGGAACTGACACAGGCCCAAACACATCACTGTGCACAAGTTCTAATATCTTGTTTGCCCTCTTAGCACCAGAAGGAAAACTCACCCGATTCTGCTTCCCATATACACAATGTTCACAGAAATCAAAATCCAGAGAACAATTAGACATAACTTCTACCATACCATCTCTATGCAGTATCCGAAGGCCCTTCTCTCCAATATGTCCAAGCCTTTGATGCCATAGCATGGTCTTTTCTCCAGAGACAGCTAGGCTTTCCGCTCCACTTTCAGGAACCATAGAATTGTTACACCCATCAATAACAGTGCTACCTTGTAGCTTATACAAAGTTCCAGTCCGAACTCCCCGCATTAATACCAGTGCTCCCCGAACCATCTTGCAGGCATCTTTCTCGAACACTGTTTTTACACCTGCATCATCCATCTTGCTTACAGAAATCAGATTTCTGGCCAATGCAAGAATATGCAGAACACCAAGAAATGTTCTAATCCTTCCACCTTGCAGCTTCAGCTTGACCTTTCCACGTCCGACGATTCTGGCCTTCCTATCATCCCCTAGGAAGACATCACCACCATCATATTTCTCATACTCGCAGAACCACTCCCTATGGGGAGTGAAGTGAAAGGATGCACATGAGTCAATCAACCATGACTCATGATATACATGTGTATTTGAAGAAGAAGCCAAATACACATCCCCACCTTCATCCGAGGTGGTTTTTGCCTCTGCAGAAGGAGCATCATCAGATCCCTTTCCTTTCTTAGGAGCTTTAGATCTGCACTCCCTTTTGCAGTGCCCTTCCTTTCCACATTTCTAGCATACCTTTACAAACTTCCGAGAGATTTAGATCTCCCTCTAGATTTGGATCTCCCACTCGAAACCTTATTCTTGTTTTTGTTTTGGGACCTTCCTCGTACAGATAAGGCATCTCCATTCTAGCCCTCCATATTTCTCCGTCTCATTTCCTTCGACAACAAGGCTGAGACAATGTCATCAAAATTCAAGGTAGTTAGTTGTATTGCTACCTATTGCAATAACCAGACGGTCCCATGAGTCTGGTAGAGAACAAAACAAACTGATGCACTTATCTTCATCTAAGATTTTAATATTAACATATGAAAGCTGACTTACCACAGTATTGAAGGCATTCAGATGCTTTTTCACCGAGTCTCCATCCTTCATCCTCAGGATATACAGCTTTTTCCACAGGAACAACTTAATCACCAAAGACTTAGATTGGTACAAAGTCCCAAGTTTTTCCCACAAATTCTTCCCCGTAGCTTCCCCAGATACATTCAACAATACTGAATTTGAGACACACAACCATATTGTGCTCTTAGCCTTCCAATCTTGTTTCCTCCAATCTTCATCTGACATTGCCATTGGTTTAGTACCTGGATCTACCGCGATCCACTGATCTTTATCCACCAGCAGATCCTCCATCTTAAGCTTCCACAACTCAAAACTCTGACCATTAAATTTCTCGATCTCTATCTTTCCACTGCTCGTCATCTTCTTTCATCGCAAGAATCGATCCTGTAGATCTCCCACTGAACAGGGTCTACCTCAGGCCCGAGCAAAAAAACCCTTCGTAGCAAAGGCGTCCCCTTGAAGCCGAAACAAATTTGATACCAAATGTAGGTTTTTACCCTGAACAGAAATTATCTACACACGAATCTTATAACACAAAAAAAACAATAGAAAGAGCATAAAACATAAAATAGATAAACACAGAGATTTTCCCATGGATCCCAAATCGGGACAACCAGCCTGATTTTTCATTATATTCCTTTTAGTGTTACAAAACATATATATACATGCCGAAGCATACATAAACCCTAATCCATAAACCCTGGATTACAACATAACCGTAGTTCCCTTCACCAGATCTACAAAAATACCAGGGGCCGAAAACCATCGTACTCCAAAACCATGTGCAAAATCATGCACAAAACCATGGGCGCGGACCGCCCACCGAAAATTAAGGACCAAAAAATTTTCATCAGGGCACCGCCCTGGACCCCGACAGGGGGGGCTATTGCCCCCCACGCATGATTAGTCATGGAAAGAATATAACACATACCCAACAGAAGAAATGCACAGGGAAAGAAATGTGGCTAACTGCACAAATCAGGGACTATGAAATGAATCAGATCATATTGGATCTTAGATCTGACGCCAATGTTTTATCTAAGAAAACCTGGCAACGAATGGGGAAGCCTAAATTGGAATGGTCCACTATCTAGCTGCGCATGGAAAATCAATAGAAAATTATTCCCTTGGGGAGGTTACCAAGGGTTATGGTTGACATTGCAAGGGCAAGGGTCCTAGCTGACTTTGAAGTAATTGAGATTGTTGAAGACGCGGACCCCTACCCTACGCTCCTCGGACTAGATTTGGAAATGGACATGGGAGGCATTATTAACCTAAAGAAACGAAGCATAGTGTTTGAAAGCGGAGGCACGTGTGTTGTAGTACCCCTTGATCCAGTAGAAAGTGCCCGGTATAGTGAGCCTGTCCATACGAAGGAAGAATTAGATCATATCTATAAGATCACTACGCAAGATGAAGATTAGGTTAACCCCATAGACGAAGGGATGCTCTACTAGGAAAATGACAGTGAATGCTTGTCCGAATCCAATGAGGAGATGGAGAACTGGCAGAGTCGACTACATGAGGTTTCAGCACTTCACAACCTTTAGACCGTCAAAAGCTTCTGTCGCATTTCTACCATGGAAAGACCCTTGCCTTACCAAGAGGTTGCAGATGGAACTCCAAAGCTTTCGAAGCATAAGGGGTCTATAGCAGATAGGTCCAAGGCATTACCACTAATCCGGTATGAAGCACCTACGTAGGAATCTGTCTCCCCTACCCGGAGGAAGTATTGGAGTAGGGTGATCATGCATATAGAAACTCCCTTAGCAAGATGGGCCCCAAGATAGGTCGACACACATGGTGACTTGATTGCGTGCAAAATTCAAGGGTGCATTAGACCCTTGCCCAACCAAATTACGAACCTGTCTACAATCATGATTATTTGGGAGAATTTGTGAAGGACTGAAGAATTAAAACACCTACGGACATATGACACGGCCATCCTGCACCAAATTTCTCCTTCCATGCACGATGTAAATGCTTCGAAAAGACTCCTGGTCGACTTCCCAAATCACCATGTGTCCACATTCCATTGAAATACAGAAGGAACCATAATGTGTCAGCCACGTCCTGGCTTTACCGAGACACGAACTGGGATACAAAGGAGGAATGTCAGCACGTCCCAAGTTAATGCAAAAAGACATGTCAAAATAAAGAAAAAGGGTGGTAGGTTATCAATATCACCATTTATGATAAGCACGGTTCAACAGATCAAAGGTACACACCATGTACGAGCTACCTCGACATTAAGTAGCTTCAGTTAGGGTGCAGATGAAGGAAAGATGTTAGCTTGGGCTATTTATTCTACTGTCAAATGGTATTGGCTACCTACATTATGGTTTTTTCTACTTACTCCTACGATTTATCATGCTCATCTCTCTATTATGGATCCCGATTCACAGGAGGAACTGATGAGAGGACCAGGAGACGCAGAGTGCAGTAATAGAGGTGCACGCAGGCTACCGACGGGGAGGACTAGCTGCAAACCAACAGTGGCAGGGACGCTGCGGTACCGAGACCTGCTATGACATCTCCACCAGTTCCAGGCCCCACCCGCTAGAACCAACATATTTTTACTCCCTAGCGCTATCACAATTCACACTTCTGAACTACATCATGGGGACATTCAAGTAGACTTAGCACAACTATCTACTATAGAGCTACAAATATTTTCTCTCAGCATATTGCAAGAAGTCCACTGCCATGCCCGAGAAAGGCGCAAGGAGTATGCCTTGACCCCGGAAGAACATGCCCAGTGAATTGCTGTGGTCACTAACGCCACACGAACTATTCAGGAACAATTGACACAAGGAGCCCAATTGTTCAAAGAGGCTACACAACTCTAGATGAAAGCACGACACCACCCCATGCTTCAGCATGCCCAATTGGAATTGGAGCAGGCAGAAGATGCTTTGGATCGAGTTCGAACCTCCACACCTCCCCCCAGCCCTGCGCAGCGCCTGGCTGCCATGCACCGGATTAAGGACCTCTGTCACTCCAAGAGGATTGCGTACAAAAATTTGAAACCATGGTCTGATGCTACCCTTTAGCTTGCACAGGATGTGCAGTCTGCCATTTCATGCCTCCACCGATTGTTGGAACGCGTTGGTCCGGACCTCGAGGTACCTTCTTCTTTGACAATGGTCAATATTTCGCAACATGTGGCGGCCCAAAGCAAGGAATTTCTTCCATGCCTCCTTCGCTCCTTGGCTACCTTACGCACGTAGATTGAAGGCGCACCACCAAAGTGACTTGAGACAAGTCACAAGATTTTGTTGGGGGACTGCTGGAACGGGGTCTTCTAAACAAGCTGTGAAATTGGTCCATTTTGGTTATTTTTTTTATATTTAGTATGGCGCTGGGGTTTTGGGGTGGGTCAAAGCCCTGAAAGCATTGTAATGGGGTTAAAGGGTAAACTAGGGGTCCAAAAACCATGGGTTGCGGACCATAAGATTGTTAAATCTAGATTGTTATAAATAGAGAAGCATTTCAGATTGTAAGAGGTAGGATTTGATGAGATATTGATACGATCTGTTGTGTAAGCGATCTGTTGGGGTTTCTTGGGAACGGACTCCTGTTGGCTATGTGCACGGAGATCCTAGTCCAACTATGTGCAGACCCTGCTGCTGTGTGCGCAGGTTGAAAAGGGAATTATAAGGGTGATGAATGAATGAATATGCTGGATTATTAGATCTGAATCTGTGAGTACTATTGAATGGATTGCTGATACTTATCGTTTTATACATCTTCTATATTTGCGCTGCGAAGGTCTGTATCTTGAATGATTGGATATATTATGTTCTAGTTATATTATGCTGTGAAAGTATGTGCATTGAAATAGATCTGGATCTGATCTATTTGGGTTATGTATTTTTGTGTTGATGTTATAATAAGTATATAATAATAGATCTAGTGCACGTGGATGTGATTGGATACATATTTAACCCTATGCAGAGACACGATAATCTGATTAAACGCATCCTGCTTGCCTTACCCTTCCTTTCTCAAGGTGCAGAAACCTGGTTCCAGCACCCACCCATACTACTTCGGGTGAGACTGTGACCTGCGCAAGTAGGTCACTGCTGAAAGGGCCAGTAGTATAGGGGTTTGTTGGCAAACCTTTCACACCAAACTTGGGTCAAGACCCCTCAAGCCAACAAATTGCAGGGCTTAACTTTTAAATTTTGCGAAATGCGAGGAAGAGGGACCCACTGGAAAATGCGGCGGAGTTTTTATGAATCAGAGGAAAGTTTAAGGTGGTAAGTGTTTATATGATATGATATATCATATGTATTGCAACAACTTATGAAGCAGGGGGTCGGAAGTGCTGAGGTTGGGCCGACTTACCGCATCACAAAACTAAATGGATAGACTTGTGGGCACGCACAATGGTAAGTCGAATGCGATGCGAATCGCAATCGCAAACGAAGATCGCAACATTTAGATTTTAGTTTCCATGCCAAATATGTAAAGTTTGAGAAATTCAATGAGGGCCAAATTTTGATCACGATCAGGAATGAAAAAGCAATGAAATGGTAAAGGCATAAGAGTAAAGTGGAAAGGTTGGAGAAAGGTAAGGTTTCAATGTATTTCAAAGGAAAATGGAATGAAAAAGGAAGCATGGTGGGGAATGGGTGGCAAAGTTTATAAAATAAAGTATGAAACTTTATAATAAGTGAGTTTATAAAGTAATAAGCCCCAAAATGTTATATATATGTGGGTTTTGCAGCTTTGAATGGGATTTAGAGCATGGGAGAATATGGAGGAAATGAGGGGGGAAAATATGGTGAATGAAATGAAATGGAATGAGGGTAGAAATGAAGTTTGATCCTTATCACACTTTGTTAGCAACACTTCCTTCCTTATATTCGGTAGAGAGGTAGATTTATTCCTTTGAAGCTCTTTACAGTCAAGAGTTCTCTTTCTTTCTCTAAAAATAAATGATAGCCATAGAATGTTATTTTCAGTAATGAAAATCTAATCAATAATCAGTCACCTTGTGATACTGTGAAATACAAGAGTCTAACAGTGGCTTCAACTGGGGATGGAAGCTTCTTCAAGAGGTTTCAAGAACACCATAGACTAGTGGCTCGATCCATTGGGCTGATCCCAACCTTGCAGCCTGATCTACTACAACTTCTGTGGCTGCAAACTTTGGGCTGATGTCGATGCTTTCTGCAAACTGAGGTCTGAAACACACTTGATCATGAGATTGAAAAATCAACCTGAAACTGAAAACTGGAGACATGCTCATAGTATTAAGATATCATTTGCACACCTACCTACCCAACCTATGATTCTAATCATTTTTATTCCTTTTGGGGTGCATTTAGACTTGTAAACCGTGACATCATTTTTCTTTTGAATTGCTAACATATTAACTATCCCTTATTTCTCCTATTAGTTCAGATTAGGCTATTGAACCAATGTAATTTTCTACCTACCTACTAATAAGCCAAGTTTAAATGGTTTGGAAAATATTCATTTTCTAACCTATCAGTAGAAAATTCAAAAATTTTACAATAATGCTTAAGTTGTATGACTGCACAAGAATTTTTTCAATAGTAGTGGCACTTTAATTTGCAACACTTTCAGAAAAAATTATATACATCCTTGCTTATCAGACTAGGCTTATGGCCTTCGCTCCGAGCTTCAACCTGGTCCAATAGATTACTGAAAATTATAATGCTACGGTACTTGCAATGATGAAAGTCTTATCGGTTTTAGCATCTCGCCATTGACAGGACCTCCAAACAACTCTGTTCCATCCATTTCTTGCAGGAAAAAGGCATTATCTCCTCTGAAAGAATGAATAATGTATGGCCCTTTCCATAAGTTGTCAAATTTTCCATGCTTACCTTTATCTTCTCACCTAGAGTCCCATTTCAGTACTTTATCTCCTATTTTGAAATCATTGTATTTTTTCCTCTTGTCAAAAATATTCTTCATATTTTCTTGCACAACCTAGGTTTTGTTGTACACCTCTTCTCTGGACTGCTACAACTGAATGGTATGGCTTATTCTTCTCTGCACATAATTTTCTTCAGCCTGCACTTCTTGAATGAGCTTCATGGTTGGCACTCCTAGGGATGTTGGGAAAAATTCCTCCATTCCATATACTAACTAGTATGGTGACATGCCAGTTGATTTCTTGGTGGTTAATCTATCAACCCACAATGCATGTATTAGCTTGTTATGCCAAGATTTTTCATTATCCTCCAATTTTTTTTTTATTATATTGACTAGGCTCTTGCTGGAGGACTCAATTAATCCATTACCTTGAGGGTAATATGTTGTTGAATTCCCCAAAGAGATGCAATACCTATGGCAAAAATCTACCATCTTCTTGGACTTAAAAGCAGCAACATTATTTGTAATGATTTTCCTAGGGCAACCAAATCTGGACAGGATGTTGATTTCGAGGAATTTTGTAATTAATTAATTATTATCATTTCTGGAAGGGATGACCTCTATCCATTTGGTAAAATAGTCTGTGGAAGTGAGGATTCATTTATACTGGCCAGAGGAGGGAGGGTGGATTTATCCAATAAAGTCTAAACCCCATTGTTGGAAAGGAGATTCAATAAAGATAGGTTGTAAAGGCAGAGGCAACAACTTTCTTTTTCCCTCAAATATTTGGAATTTATGATAGGTGGATACCATTTTGTGGGTGTCTGGGAAAAGGGTAGGCTAATAAAAACCATCTCTAAGGATCTTATTAGCAGTGTTTTTCTAGTAGAGATGACCCCCACAATCCCCTTCATGGAATTATTTTGTAACCCTATCTGCATCTTCTTGAAGAAAAAATTTAAGCAATATGCCCCTAGAATATTTCCAGTACAAAACATTTTCTAGGATGTAGAATTTTACAACCTTTAATTTCAAGAATATAGCTTTTGTTTTGGACAAACCAAGAGGATAATTTAAATAGAATGGAACATATAGTATATCTGCGTGTTGGCAATATGATGAAAAGTGTTGTCCTTGATGGCAACCTACTTGATAAAGTTGATGCAACCTATTTGATGAAACCTATTGTACTTAATGGAATCATACTTGATGACGTTGTCTTTGATGGAAACCTACTTGATGAATTAAGAAGGAGATTGTTAGCAATGTGACACAATGTATTGACTTTGATGGAACCTGCTTGATGAAGTTGTCCTTGATGAAAATAATGTAAATTTGATATATCTACAGATCAGTTCAGAAGTAGCAGAAGAAATAAATTCGGAAAGTGCCAGAATAATGTTGAATAAGGTATGTCAGAAGGCATACGCGGGTTTGTTGAGGCGAAGTAGCGTATGTACGCGGAAAAGTACGTACCAAGTCACGTATGCCCTATTGCGCTCTTAATTCATAAAACCAGGAGGAATTACCATGGTATTGACCCATTATATTAAGCGCTGGATTACCTATTTGATCCCGTCCACGAATACCATCGGAAGTGGTGTGGTTTTGGCTCATGGTATTGACAAAGGCTAAATGTATATAAGGAGAAGAAGATCATTGTGCAAGGAGGGCAAGTGTCTGGGCTTTAATGAATACTTCACTCTGAAGTTTATCTGTATGGTTGAAATCTGTTCTCAATTGATAGATCTGAATCTATGATGCACCTATGAATATGATGAAGGTCCAAAATATCTAGATCTGGAAATGATGAATCTCTAGGATGATCTGAAAAGAAGTAATGAAGACCTGGCACAAATCTGTTGAAGAAATTGAAGAAATCTGGTTAAGTTCATAGATCTGGTCTGTTCTGCAAAGTTTATCTTTTATAGATCTATACGTAGGTTCATTTCGTGAAAAGCGCGTATATACGCGGATCTGTTTAAACAAAGGCGCGTATGGGCAGTTAGAATTATTCTGAAAAATGCACAGATGTATACGCGGGTTCATTTCGTGAAAAGCGCGTGTATACGTGGATCTGTTTAACTAAAGGCGCGTATGGTATCTAAACTTATAGTTGCTAGAGGTTGAATGTGATTCTGCATATCTATTCTGAAGTCTGGGTTATCTTTGATATTCTGGTTACAGTGGTTTCATTGTTCTGTTGGAAGCAATGGGCAAGGTATGATTGTTGATAAGTGAAGGGTTGTGTTGAAGCGGTTGGATCCAGTTTGAAAATTGATGAAACATGGTCCGCAGAGGTGCTGAAGGTCAAAGCCTTCAGTGAGGGGGTTGTAGCTCCCTTCCAGGAGAGGTTGGTAAACGAGTGTAGGGGGTAGTGGCTCCCTTTTAGGAGAGGTTGGTAAACGAGAGCAGGGAGTTGTAGCTCCCTTCCAGGAGATGCTAGTAAACGAGAAGAAGGTTGTAGCCTTCTGTAGGTGGGTGCCTGCGTGCTAGTATGAGTCTGCGCCAGTACATAGTTGTAAGATGTTTTCTATATAATAAATATTGAAGACTGAGACGATGACAGCGGTGGTTTTTTCCCGAATTGGGTTTCCACCTAAAATCCTGGTGTTCATGTGTGATTCTTATGTGGGTTGATTTATTCTGTTCTTACTGTACATCTTAACTGCTTACTAACATCTAATAAATGAATGATTCAATAATCTAAGATAAGAATTATCTGCATAATAAGATATCTGAGCATACACAATTTTCATTAAGGATATCCGCGTACATATGCTAGTTTTGTTCTGTAAAGTAGCGTATGGGTTTTTGAGAAAAGAAAAGAAAAATTTGATTGACAGATAAAGATACTGATTCACCCCCCCTCTCAGTATCTTTCCCAACAATTGGTTTCAGAGCAGGTCCTTCTGAAAAAGCTTAGCCGCTAGAAGGAAGATCAAGCAAGATGAGAAATCAAGATGGAACAACATCTATCAAGCCTCCCCTCTTTAATGGAAGCAATTTAATCTTCTGGAAAACAAGGATGAGATCCTATCTTCAGTCTATGGGAACAGATGTATGGGCCATTATTCAACAAGGATATCAATATCCAGCTACAATACCAACAGATCCGACTGAAAAGAAGAATTATGAATCAAATGCAAAGGCAGTCAATGCTATAACGGGAAGTCTGACTGAATATGAATTTGTCAAAGTTATGCAACTAAATACAGCAAAGGAAATGTGGGACAAAATCATTCTAAGTTATGAAGGTGATGAAAAGGTAAAAAGTGCAAAAATCCAAACTCTCAGAACTGAATATGAAAATTTAAAGATGCATAATGATGAGAGTATTGCCAGTTTCTTTTTACATCTTGATGATGTTGTAAATCGTATGAGAAATCTGGGAGAAACAATAACCGAATCTACTTTGGTTGAGAAAATTTTAAGATCTCTAACAACAAAATTTGAGTCAAAAGTTTCTGCTCTTGAAGAAAAATAGGATCTTCAAAATCTTACTGTGGTGCAACTTCATGGGATACTAACTGCATATGAAATGAGAAGAGGAGGACCATATGAAGTCAAAGAAGCCATCTTTAGAGCTTCTACAAAAGGGAAAGAAGTGCAAGAAGCAGAAGGATCAGGATATATCTCAGAATAAGATGAGGTAAATTTTGTAAAGAAAATTCAACTTGGCACAGGATGGTTCAGAGGTAAGCTTCCTTTCAAATGTTTTGATTGTGGAAGAGTTGGTCATTATGCTGCTAAGTGTCCTTATAAATAAATATCCGCAAAAGGGAAAGAAGTAGCAAGAAGGAATAAGAATTGGTCTAGCACTAGAAAAAGTTACTATACTCATGAAGATAGTGATGGGTTATCTGATAGTGAGGAAGAATGTGAACAAGATCTTAGACTTCTCATGGCATTTGAATATAGAGAAGAAAATGATACCTTTGTGGATGCTCTAGAGGACAATGATTTTCTTGAAGAAAACAATCAACTCAAAATACACTTAGAAGAATGTAAAATACTCTTAGAAGAAAGAAAAATAACCATAGAGACTCTGAAAGGGCAGTTTGAAGAAGCAAAGAAACACATTGAGAAATTATAATGTGAAGTGGTAAGTCTAAGAAAATATTTTGAGAAAGAAAAGACTCTGAATCTTAGATTTGCGAAAGGATATGAAACCTTAAATGAGATCATCAAGGTACAACACTCTCCTCTTGTTAAGATAGGTCTTGGATATACTGGGGAATCTTCTCAGGCTTCAGCACCAAATTATCTAAAAGCAGTTACAGCCGGTTTACAAAATTCCGCCACTCAGCAAGGGTATAAAGAATCTTTACAGGTAAAGCATGATCATCTCAATTCAAAGAACACTAACAGGAATATCTTTCAAATAAACACCAATCAACAGGTAAATTCAAGTAGAATATTTCATGATCGCAGAAACTTCTTCTTCAATGGACAATGTTTCTCATGTCACAATTTTGGTCACAAAGTTGTTCAATGTGTTTCATATAAAACCATCATGACAAGAGAAGCGAGAAAGAAAAGGATTGATATTGAAACAAAGAAGAATACCTATAACATTTTTTCTCCTCTTCTAAATGAAGTTGAATGTACTTATTACAATAACTTTGGGCATGAAGAATCTGAATGCAAGAGCAAAGTTCAGCCAAAAGAGCATTTTCCTTCAAGTTCGAAAGTATGGAAAAAAAAGGAATTATAGGTTGAAAATTGTGGCATAGCGTTATTTGCAGAAGGTGAAGAAAATCAATGGTACATTGATAGCGGATGCTCAAGACACATGAAAGGTGACAAAACCAAACTTCGTGCATATAGTACACTAGAAAAGGAAAAGAAAGTTACTTTTCGAAATGATACTCCTACTGTAATTAAAGGAAAAGAGTCTGTGTTTCTAAAAGAAAAGGTGAAGGCTAATGATGTCATGTATGTGGATGGATTAAGACATAACCTGTTAAGTGTAAGTCAAATGTGTGATCAAGGAACTGAAGTTGTCTTTAGTTCAAAAGAATGTGTGGTTCGTGATCTTGATACAGGTAAAACAATTATAAAAGGAAATAGAACTCCAAGCAACCTGTATGTATTGAAGAACTGCAAAGAACAATGCTACTTGAGTAAATCTTCATAAAACTGGCTATGGCATAGAAGGTTGGGGCATCTAAGCTTCTCTCAAATCAACAAATCAAGCAGACTTAATGTTGTTCGTGGTCTTCCCAATATTACTCTACCTGAAAGTATCATATGCAAATCTTGCCAATTCGGTAAGCAGACCAGAGTGAAATTTAATGCCAAGGAAGGATCCTCAAGTAGGCCTCTTGAACTCATTCATACTGACATATGTGGACCTATGAGAAAAAAGTCACCTCGTGGTGAACAATATTACATCTTATTTATTGATGATTTCTCTAGAATGTGTTGGATTGGGTTGCTGAAGCACAAAGATGAAGCATTTGAGAAATTTCAGATCTTCAAGGCTCTGGTTGAAAATGAAGTAGATCTAAAACTCAAATGTCTTAGATCTGATCGAGGAGGAGAATATACTTCAAATGAATACCTTGAATTTTGTGAACAACATGGCATAAAAATACAATTTTATGTAGCTGGAACTCCACAATAAAATGGCGTAGCAGAAAGAATGAATAGAACAATTCAACAAATGGCTAGAGCTATGCTTGATGATTCTGGAACACCTGACACATTTTGGGGAGAAGCAGCACATACAGCAGTAAACATTCTCAACAAGGCACATGTTCGTGTAAATAGTGACAAAACTCCATATGAACTCTGGTATGGTAATTCTCCATCTGTGAAGCATTTTAGAGTGTTTGGAAGTAAATGCTTTATCAAAAATAATGATGAAAAACTTGGAAAGTTTGAACCTAGAGCAGATGAAGGAATACTTCTTGGTTACTCCTCTATGAGTAGAGCATATAAATGTTACAATAAAAAACTTCGGAAGATTGTTGAATGTATTGATGTTGTTATTGATGAGTCTCCTGCAGCCCCAAAGGAAGAAAAACAAACAACAAATGAAGACGATGGTGACTTATGTCCTTCTACATCAAATAGCAATGATATAGATAGTGAACCCAATGAAGAACCTGAAGATGATTTATCTGAAAAGGCTCCATCCAGATATGTTCAAAAGAATCATCCAGAATCTCAAATTTTGGGAGACAAGGGATCAGGTGTACAAACAAGAAGGACTCTTGTGGGATCTTCTAGCTATCTGGCATTTCTATCTACTATTGAACCACACAATGTCAATCAAGCTAGCAAAGATGAATGTTGGATTCAAGCCATGAATGAAGAGCTTGATCAAATTGAAAAGAATCACACTTGGGAATTGGTACCAAGACCTCATGACAAAAATGTCATTGGAACTAAATGGATATTCAAAAACAAGTTAAATGAGAATGGGGATGTTATAAGAAATAAAGCTAGACTTGTTTGCAGGGGGTATGCTCAACAAGAAGGTATAGACTTTGAAGAAACTTTTGCTCCTGTAGCTAGACTTGAAGCCATAAGAATGTTTCTTGCTTTTTCAAGCTTCCAGCAAATCAAAGTTTATCAAATGGATGTTAAATCTGCTTTTCTCAATGGTGATCTAGAAGAAGAAATTTATATAGAACAACCAGAAGGATTCATTTTGGGAAATGATGAAAAACTTGTTTGTAGACTTAAAAAGGCTCTATATGGTCTCAAACAAGCTCCAAGGGCATGGTATTATCGTCTTGACAAATATCTTCATCAACAAGGATTTTCAAAGGGGTCTGCTGATAGCAACTTATACAAAAAAGTTGAAAATGATAAACTATTGATTGTGGTTGTATATGTTGATGATATCATTTTTGGGAGTAACGAAGAATCTATGAGTCAGAAATTTGCTTCTGTCATGCAGCAAGAATTTGAAATGTCTTTACTTGGGGAACTAACATTCTTTCTTGGTTTGCAAGTGCATCAAACTACAAATGGTATATTCTTATCACAAGCAAAATACCTTAAGCAAATTCTAAAGAAGTATGACATGGAAGAATGCAAACCTGTAAGTACACCAATGATAACCGGATGTAATCTCAGTTCTCATGATGATTCCCCCACGGTGAATCAACCAGAATACAGATCTATGATATGAAGTCTACTTTATCTCACTGGGACTAGACCAGACATTATGCATGTTGTTGGAATTGTTGGACGATTCCAAGCTAATCCAAAAGAGTCTCACCTTCAGGCTGTCAAAAGAATATTCAAATATCTACAAGGAACTCAAGACTTTGGACTATGGTATCCAAAGAATGCTGATCTTACTCTTCATGCTTACACTTATGCAGATTGGGCTGGAAATGTTGATGATCGGAAAAGTACTAGTGGTGGTGCATTCTATATGGGGCCCCAGTTAGTATCTTGGTTCAGCAAGAAGCAAAACTCTATTGCCTTATCTACAGCAAAAGCAGAATATGTAGTTGTCGCATCATGTTGCACTCAACTTCTTTGGATGATGCAAACCTTACAAGACTTTCAAATCAAATGTTCACCTCCTATCTCCTTTATGTGCTTAATCAGCACGGCGCCATCGTCGAAGAAACTGTGCATTCAAGACAAGCACATTTCCCATCAAGTATCATGAGAACAAGTGGCAGACAAAAGGTGAAGTTGAGGTATGTTCCCTCCAAAGAACAAGTTCTTGATATATTTGCAGCTTCGCCCGCGAGAGCGTTCGATATACGAGACGGAAAGTGAGACGTCTGCGTACGAGAAAATCAAAACTACTTAAATTCAGAAGATTAAATTGGATACGCGGGTTTACTGTAAGAAAGTCGCGTATATACGCGAGTTCATACAAAGAAAACCGCGTATGGGTGGTTGCTGACAATTTTTCTGGGTCAGCATTTCTTCAGCACAAGCTGTGGTGCTGTTTGGTTTCTTTGATGCTAGTTGGTGTCTCTGGTGGTGTTTCAGCTCTTATATTTCTGTTTCATTCTCTATTATTGGGTGAAGATGCCTTGATGTTCTTGCTGTTGAAAGTGTTCAGGCTTCACAAGCTAAGAAGAAGTTTTGGTCATATGGAAAGGATGCATTGGATGCACAGCTTCAGGGAGAGCATTAGCCTTGTTGAATGTAATGCATTGTTGGCATTATGATGGTTCTGAAATATGATCTCTCTCTTGAGGTCTTCTGGTATTGGTATTGGTTATAAAATGTCACATTTGTAATTTGATGAAAAGGCTATGACTTATGATGTAAATTGTAATTTTCAGTCATGTAAAGGGATTGTTCAAATTTGTAAACCCACTTGGTTGGGTAGTTGAGTCAAAAGGTGTAAACCCACTTGGTTGGGTATTTGAGTCTCTTATGTAAATCCACTTAGCTGGATCATTGATGTAAATTTGATTCCTTTGTGGTAGGAAAGGTCATAGAGTCATTGAAAATTTCGTTTGAATTTTCAGCATGGATTCAGGGGGAGCATGGTACCTTCAGTGCACATCAGATCTACAGAGCTCTTCTTTATACAAGGGAAGAAAAACCTTGTCTTGGTTTTTGATCTGCCCTTTGTCGTTAATGTCAAAGGGGGAGAGTAACATGGTGTTTGAATAGGGGGAGAGTATCATGGTGTTTGCATATGTTTGCATAACGGTTATTATCAATGAATCTATCTGTTGTAATGATCAACCACCATCATGGTTGCCATCAAGTCCAAAGGGGGGAGATTGTTGGCAATATGATGAAAAGTGTTGTCCTTGATGGCAACCTACTTGATAAAGTTGATGGAAACCTATTTGATGAAACCTATTGTACTTAATGGAATCATACTTGATGACGTTGTCCTTGATGGAAACCTACTTGATGAATTAAGAAGTAGATTGTTGGCAATGTGACACAATGTATTGACTTTGATGGAACCTGCTTGATGAAGTTGTACTTGATGAAAATAATGTAAATATGATATATCTACATATCAGTTTAGAAGTAGCAGAAGAAAGAAATTCGGAAAGTGCCAGAATAATGTTGAACAAGGTATGTCAGAAGGCATACATGGGTTTGTTGAGGCGAAGTAGCGTATGTACGTGGAAAAGTACGTACCAAGTTGCGTATGCCCTATTGCACTCTTGATTCATAAAACCAGGAGGAATTACCATGGTATTGACCCATTGTATTGAGCGTTGGATTACCTATTTGATCCCGCCCAAGAATACCATCGGAAGTGGTGTGGTTTTGGCTCATGGTATTGACAAAGGCTAAATGTATATAAGGAGAAGAAGATCATTGTGCAAGGAGGGAAAGTGTCTGGGCTTTAATGAATACTTCACTCTGAAGTTTATCTATATGGTTGAACTCTGTTCTCAATTGATAGATCTAAATCTATGATGCACCTATGAATATGATGAAGGTCCAAAATCTCTAGATCTGGAAATGATGAATCTCTAGGATGATCTGAAAAGAAGTAATGAAGACCTGGCGCAAATCTGTTGAAGAAATTGAAGAAATCTGGGTAAGTTCATAGATCTGGTCTATTCTGCAAATTTTATCTTTTATAGATCTATACGCAGGTTCATTTCGTGAAAAGCGCATATATACGCGGATCTGTTTAAACAAAGGCGTGTATGGGCAGTTAGAATTATTCTGAAAAATGCACATATGTATACACGGGTTCATTTCGTGAAAAGCGCGTGTATATGTGGATCTGTTTAACTAAAGGCGCGTATGGTATCTGAACTTATAGTTGCTCAAGGTTGAATGTGATTCTGCATATCTATTCTGAAGTCTGGGTTATCTCTGATATTCTGGTTACAGTGGTTTCACTGTTCTGTTGGAAGCAATGGGCAAGGTATGATTGTTGATAAGTGAAGGGTTGTGTTGAAGTGGTTGGATCTAGTTTGAAAATTGATGAAACATGGTCCGCAGAGGTGCTGAAGGTCGAAGCCTTCAGTGAGGGGGTTGTAGCTCCCTTCCAGGAGATGCTGGTAAATGAGTGCAGGGGGTAGTGGCTCCCTTCCAAGAGAGGCTGGTAAACGAGAGAAGGGGGTTGTAGCTCCCTTCCAAGAGAGGCTGGTAAACAAGAAGAAGGTTGTAGCCTTCTGCAGGTGGGTGCCTGCATGCTGGTATGAGTCTGCGCCAGTACATAGTTGTAAGATGTTTTCTATATAATAAATATTGAAGAATGAGATGACGACAGCGGTGGTTTTTTCCCGAATTGGGTTTCCACCTAAAATCCTAGTGTTCATGTGTGATGCTTATGTGGGTTGATTTATTCTGTTCTTACTGTACATGTTAACTTCTTACTAACATCTAATAAATGAATGATGCAATAATCTAAGATAAGAATTATCTGCATAATAAGAGATCTGAGAATACGTGAGTTTCATTAAGGATATCCGCGTACATACGCTAGTTTTGTTCTGTAAAGTAGCGTATGGGTTTTTGAGAAAAGAAAAGAAAAAGTTGATTGACAGATAAAGATACTGATTCACCCCCCCTCTCAGTATCTTTCCCAACACTGCGTACCAGGGAGAGTTCAGGTAAGCTTCCTCAATAGGTGGAGTCTCCAACTCCTCTTTTTCCTCCAATGAATGGATCATGTTAATATCTAGTGCTTGAAAATTGGTTTCAGTCATCAACTTGGATAATCCTTGCCCCTTGATTAGTTTGGTGGGCCTAATATCTAAATCATACTCCAAGATGACAACAATCCACTTGCCTCTTTTTGTATCAGGATCCTGTGTTATTGGGCATGAATGAAATGATGTGTGAATGTAGAATATAAACTCTAAAATCCTTTGGTGCTTTGATCAAGGAAAAAGGTTGCTTCTCCATGATATTTTACTTCAATGCTGCATCTCTTAAAGCTTTACTGAAAAATTATATGGGTTGCTCTTTTCCATCCTTATTTTTTTGCAACAACACAACAACAACCGTGCACACTGATGCAAAGGAGAAAATTATGAAATCCTTGGTGAAATCAGGGTTGATGAGAACCGGTGCTATTGTAAGTGCCTGCTTTACTAGGTCGAAGGACTAATTCTCCTCTTTGGTCCACTTGACTCCTAAATATTTCTTGAGCATGTTAGTGATATTCCTCTGGAGTTCTGCGAGGTTTGGTATAAACCTTCTCAAAAAAATTATCTTTCCAATGAAGGATTGTAGTTCTTTGATGTTTCTGGGATGACTGATTTGTAGAATGCCCTCAATCCTGCTGGGGTCAATATTTATCCCTTCTTTAGATATGATGTGGCCTAGAAGCTTTCCTTCTTCAAGACCAAATAATTATTTCTTAGGATTCATAGATAGGCCAAACTTTTTCATTTCTCAAACACTCTTCTCAAATGGGCCAGATGCTCTTCATCGGTCTTCTAATATACTGTAATATCATCAAGATATATCATGATGAAGAGACAAATTTCTTCTGAAAAGGAAATATCCATTTCTCTTTGAAAAGTGGCACCAGCATTTATTAATCCCAATGGAATTTTTACATACATGAAGGTTCCCCATGGGGTGGTAAAAGTCATTTTGTGTTAATAATATGGGTGTACTAGCACTTTATTTTACCCTGAAAAACCATCTAGCAGAGAGATTATTTTGGAGCCCACTACCTTTTATAATATGTGGTCCATCTTTGGTAAAGGGTAGTTGTCCTTGAGAGATGCCTTGTTCAGATTTCTGAATTCAATGCAAAGCCTGATCTCATTTGTCTTCTTTCTTACAAGTACAAGATTGGAAACCCATTCAAAATATCTGATTGGGACTATTATGTTTGCATCATACATCTTCTTGATATCCTTCTCCACCAAATGCATTTGGATAGGATTTATCTAGCACAGTTTCTATTTGAAAGGCTTCTGATTAACCTTGAGTGGAATTTTATGCTAGCTAATATCCATATCATAAGCTTTTAGGTCTTCATAACTCCAGGCAAACAAATCAATAAACTCTTTGAACAAATAGATGTATTTCTGTTTTATGGTTGTAGGTAGTGTTATTGACAACTTTATCACCTTGGGCTCCTGCTCACTGTCCAGATTGCATTCTTCGATATTTTCTTCTATAGATTCCATTTTTGGTTTCTTAGCCACATCATTGAAATCAAATAGATCCTCGAGAGGGACCAGTCCTCTTGGCAGGGTTTTGTATCTGAATTCCAGTACTTCAAATTCTTCCTTTTCTCGAACTTCATGCACCTCTTTCCTATGCTTATCTTCACTTGCTAAAAAATTAACATCAGAATGGTGAGAGGGCTCCTCCCTACACATTTTCTCTCTAGAGGAAAAATCTTCTTCACCATCTCAGTCCAAATCGGAATCTTCAAACTCACCCTTATATTGGAGGATATTTTCAATCTGTTTGTCATATTCAAAGACTTGCCAATATCTCATATTGTTAAGGACCACTGGGCAGTGTTTAACCTGCACTGTATAGTATTTTTTGGGGTGAGGAAATTGACAAGTGCTGGCTAAAAATGCTAACCCATTAGCCAGGAATATTCTGATTCCTTGGAATTGCAGCAAGGTCATATTCTTAAAAAAAAATCAGGATGTCAAGGGAAGCATTCCTGTATGCTATCAATATGGGATGATTGGCTGAATATTCTCCCATGATTTTTTTAATGTCTAGCTTAGAATCCCCAGGGACATAGATTCTCTTGGTTCCTAGTTTCTTGAGCAATTGTAAACCCAAAAGGAGTGCCTCGTACTCTGCTATATTTTTGGTACATTGAAAGTTTAGCTTGTAAGAGTGCCCTTTTGCGTAGTTATTTTCAGTATTGCATATCCACACACCTGCTCTGGAGCTATCTTTGCAACACAAACCATCAAAACTCATGTTCCAAAAGGGTACATTTTCAGACTTGCATTGCATAATTTCCATTTGGACTGACTGTTCTTTCTTATGGTCTTCTTCTTCTTTAGTTACTTTTTCATAAATATTTACATCATAATAAAGAATAAATGAATCAAGGTTAGAGTGGACAGAGTACAAGGGGTAATTATGAGGCTTCTCCGAACTGCTCACCATGTATTGCATTAGGGTCTCCCTATACAACCTCCTTTGCTGGCCAAAAACTGGTATGGTAGCATAAGTCATATCCATTTGGAGAGTGCCTGAAAGCTTGGCCCCCCATGTGCATGATAAAAGCATACTATATTTGGGATGGATGTCAGCCACCAATATGTCCATCACTAAACTCTTGACCGGTATCTGGGCTAATGTAACAGAGAGATATTTGATGAGGCCCAAACATTTAACTTTGCTAGAGTCAAAAGAGTACAAGTCTTTGTAGGGTCTAGTTATTTCTAGGCTAAGTTTCTCCATAACGGCCTTTGGCATGATATTATGAGATGCACATAATTCTATCATGGCATTATGGAGAATTTCATCATGAATATTCAAACTGAGATAAAATGGGGGAACACCTCCCTCTTGGAATTTTCCCTCTACTTCAGGTCCAAACAAAATTTCTGGTTTGTCATCATTTAGATTGATAGTATCAGTGATTTCTCGTATGCTCAACGCTTTTAGGATTTGAGACCTATGTACATCTTGGTTTACCAATTCAGTGAGAGGGACAAAGATTTTTATTTTAGAAATTTCATTCTCAATGTTGAATGGTGTTTGTGTCTTTGGCAGATTTGAATCACTCTTCTCAAGCACTTTTTGTGCAGCCATTTTAGATTGTTGACTTGTATTAGGGATATCAAATGGAACAATTTTGCTAGGGATAGTTGCTGGTTTTCTAGTGTTTCTTTGTAGATCATTATTTCCAATTATTTTAGTAATTTTCTTTTAACTTTCTGCTGCTTTCTTAGGACTAACTTTAGGAGCCTTAGTAGCAGATTTTTCAAAATTATTTCTCTTGGAGATATCTGAATTTTTCTTTATTCGGAGGTTATATTGTCTATGCACCTCCATGATGGCATTCTCAAACCCTTGTTTATAATATTCAAATTATTCAAATTATACTGTAGTTTGAGTCGAAGAAAATACATCTTGTTCTTCTTCGATGAGGAAAGCAATATCTTCATCATTAATTCCCATCAGATTGATTTGACTTTCCTCTGGCTCCTCAACCACCCCCTCATCCTCATTAGCATAATTGTTTTGTAATGGAGGCCTAATTTAGTGGTCAGGTCCTCTTTGTTCTCTTTGTCTTATTTAAGGGGGGTTTCTTCTAAAGTTTTGGTTTCTATTTTGAGGAGCTGGCTGATTTTTCCTAGGGACATCTCTCTCATTCAAGTTGATTCTCTCCATCATTCTCATCAGACTATTGATCTTGGCATCAGAAGTGGTAGCTACAGGCTCTTCCCTAATCATGAATCTTTTCTCACTTCTCATTCTAGCCCTTTTTGCAATCAGATTTTCTTCCACACCTACAACACTCCTCTACATCTCTTCAAGTGTAGCTAGATCGTTTTCTCTCAACTGATAAGCCATCGCTGGGTCAAAACCATCTGAAAATTTCATTAGGGCTAAGACTTGTGGGGATTTCATGTGAGGAGGGAGGACATTGTATATACTGTTGAATCTAGTGCAATAATCTTGGACACTCTCTCCACCGTTTCTCTTGATGTTTTCATATTCTTACTGGATTTGGAGAGGATTTTTCTTAACTTCCAATTTATTTATGAATAATCCTTGTTGTGGTGAAAAGCCGATTCTGTGCAAAAACTCTAAATTTGGCCCTTTTTGAGGGGTGAAGGGCAGGGAGGTCATGGAAACTATTAGGGGTTAAGCCTTTGAACCATTTTATTACTTCTCCCCCTAAAATTTGAGCAAACATTCTCATTTGGATAGTTTCATCCTCTATCTCTTGATATTCAAAAGCATCATTCATTTTGTCGACATGTTGTTGAGCAGTTTCGGGACTAGTTCCAAACAAATGTGGGATTTTGGATTGATAATCCTATGGCATAGGCACCATAGGTTGTGGTAGCACTAATGGAGCATACCAGGCTTCTATGATTGGTGGTGGGGGAATGCAAGGAGGGTTGATCAGAGGAGGGTTTACCAAGGGAGGTGGGCGGTTAAATAGAGGAAGGTGGACCGTGGGTGTATGAGTGGAGGTTTGGGCACTCTGGGGGGGAAGGTTTGAGGGGAAGTTAGGAGCTGAAGCTACATTTGAGTAATTGGGTTAAGTTTGAGCAAACTTGGAAACAACAGAAGGAATTTCTACAGTCAGAGCGGATAATTCTACAGACTGCTAAAGATAAGCATCATCAATAGTTGAGGTGAGCTCTGTTACTAGAACTTGAAGGGAGTCAAAGTGTTGGAGAAGCTAAAGATCAGTTTGAGTGGAGGTAGAGGCTTCCCCAAATGAAATTTGTTGTAAGATGGTTGGATCAAAAGCTTCTTGGTCTATCCAATTCCAAGATTTGGTTCTAAACAATCTTTGCTCAAAGTGTAGGTCGAATTGGATATCTTGTAAGGTTGTGAGGTTTTCAGGGAGGAAACTTGCTTTGTGAATAGGCCTGTTAATAGTTGGATTTTCAGATCTAGGAGTTTTTCTTAGGATTGTCTCTGGATTTTCAACTATTGCAGGGGGATTTGGGTCAGGATGGGTGTTAGTGTGGAATTATGAATTATGGATAAATCATTCTTCCCTAGACAGGTTCTAATCTAGAACAACAGAATAAAGAATATACAAATACTTTTCCTAACTAAAAACAGACACACAGAATGGATTAGAGGCTTACTTGGAATCCAAGCACTTCCAAATGATTCCTTCTATAGTTTCTGTTGTAGCTTCAAATTCCAGCTAGCTGTGAAAAATATTTCCTACAAGAATGAACACTAAACAACAGAAGATAGCAATAATACACATATCCATTCAAGCTAGTTTGCTAAATCAATAAAGCATAAACCATATACATCAACTAAGATCTTTCAATATGGAAAATCAAAGCATGGAAAATCAAAGCCAATACAGATGCATATAGGGAAAAGTAATTTGTATTCTTTATTAATGATAGAAGGGGAGGTACAACCTAATGACTGATTTAGTGTCACCATCTCCAGCAGCATCTCAACCTCATCACAATGCAGATATCTCTGGTAATATATCACTCAAATACATCTCCTCAATGAAAAATCCACCCTATTTCTATACACAAATTATTCCTTATCAAACACTAAGATCTGTGCTCAATTTATCGAGGGGATGAGGTAGTTTTGCAATAAATTACTTTCCAATAATAGGCAAGACATGTTCCCAATATTGTAGATGTAAAATGGATACATGGATTCGAATTTTGACACATGTAAAATCTTCTAGAAGGCACTGGCCAAGTGGAGATTCTGGAACAATGAGAATTTCGCTCCCAATGTGACCAGTACACCCATGGATGTCGAGAAGTGCTTTGCAGAGCAGCCTTGCATAGGGCTACCTGCATATGAAAGACACTTAGTCCCTTTAGAGGAAGCTTTGGTGAGCTCTCATATGATATATTATAAACTTCAAACTTTGGAAACTTTTGCAGATGAAAGTCTTTGATTGATTTGTCTTGTTATTTGTCTTAGGGCATATACTAATTTAAATGTTAGGGGATGATAGACCCTATACATTGGTCCTGGAGATGATGTCCAGTTAACCAGGTCATTGGGAATGATGTGCAAATTGACCTATAAAAATGGGATCTGGTGAAGATTCTTCTGGAAGCCAGAATTCAGACCCAAGGCACAAACAGGCCAAATATTTTTCAAAAACCAATCTATATTAATTACTTAAAACAAACAGTATATCGACTGGGGTTTCTGAGTTTGAATTAAATATTAAGCTTCTCAATAGTTCCCCAGTATGGTTGCCATTATGTTGGCACTCTATAATTTAGAATATTGGAAAAACTAAACTATAAAGCACAACATCAAACCACTTTGGAGTCCAGGACATAGCCTTCCTAGACTCAGAGAGGGCTCTCTTTGTTTTATGATTTAAATCGATTTGAGTTTCTGGTTATAAGTACTAACATTAGGCTAGTTATAGAAATGATGGTTGTTTGGTTTGATTTATTGGGTGGTTGGAAAAATAGGGCTACAGAGGCTATTCCATTGGGCAATGGAGTCAAAAACTGGAATGGCACATCAAAATCAAGAGAAAATCACAGGGCAAGCTAACTGTGCGAAATGGATCTTAAGAGCTATATGAGTTATGAGGTGAGAGAAAAAATAAGGTTAAATAGTGACTAAAGAGAAATTAATAATTATTTAATCAGACTTCAGCAGGAAACATTCAGATTGTAAATTGCAGACAGAATTAAAGCGCTCCGACAGCGGATCTTAATCTAAAATTTCTGATTTACAATTAGATGAGAAGATACACAGCAGAGAAAACAACAGAAAAATTTAAACAAGGAAGAAACACGTCACCATTTTAACATAGCTCAAGAATCATGTAACCGTTCTTTGATTATCGATGTCCAGATTCAAAAATTACAGTGCTCCAATAGTAGTTCTTACAATACAGTTACTAAAATATCAAACCCTTGATAATGATAATTCTAGAAGTATTTAACTAGCAACTAAGTCAATTTCCCCTAATCTACTATGGAAACCTTTATTTATTACAAAAAAACTAAAATTAGACAAGTCTGGCCATGCAAGGCCCAAATAAAGAAAATCTATAACGAACACTTCCCGTAGAATTTATTATGGTAACTTTTCAAGAATGCAAAACTTAGGTGGCTCTTCATGAATCAAAAAAGTGGCTTGGAGGCGACTGTGATGGTTTCGAAGAGGTAACTAATGGAGGCTCTAACATCTGGCTCTATTTTGCATGAAAATGGCATTTAGTAATTAATCTGGTGTAGTGCTGGCCACTTCTCATTGATTGGTGTCGGTGTTGGTGCGTCCTGTTGCCCCTTTAGTCTCCGTTGTTTGATCTCTGCATAAATTCCTGACTTGACCCTTGGTGTCTTTTTGCTACCCGAGCCCTTTCGGCCATTTTCAACCCTTTTTTGAAGAAAAAAAGTGTAAAAAATCATTCACCTAGACTTGAAATCCTTTAGGCATTTGCTTTGAAATACATCACATCCATGCCGACATCGCACTTCGCACGGCGCAGGACTTAATATTTACCCTTCGCATTTTAATATTTAAAACTTGTGACGCACGATTTGCGATCGGGCCCCATCGCATTGCATATTGCATGTCGGCATTTTTAACACTTAACTTGGCAGCTAACTTGTAAAACTTGCGATGCGCGATTTTCAATCGAGCCCCACTACATTGCATATCGCACATTGACATTTTTAACATTTAACTTGGCAGCTAACTTGTAAAACTTGTGATGCATGATTTGTGCTCAGGTTGCATCGCAAGTTAAATATTTTAACTTTTTGGGGTTAAATTTTAAATTTTGCGAAATCATGGGAAGAGGGACCCACTGGCAAATGCGGTGGATTTTTTATGAATCAGTAGAAAGTTTAAGGTGGTAAGTGTTTATATGGTATGATATATTGTATGTATTTCAATAGCTTATGAAGCAGGGGGATGAAGGTGTGGATGTGGGGCCGGCTTACCGCATCGCAAAACTAAATAGATAGACTTGTGGGCATGCACAATGGTAAGTTGAATGCGATGCGATATCGCAATCACAACATTTAGAGTTTAGTTTCCATGGAAAATATGTAAATTTTGTGAAATGCGATGAGTACCCACTTTTGATTGCGACCGGAAATGAAAAAGAAATGAAATGGTAAAGGGGGAAGAGTAAAATAGAAAGGTAGGAAAAAGGTAAGGTTTCAATGTATTTCAAAGGAAAATGGAATGAAAAAGGAAGCATGGCAGGGAATTGGTGGTAGAGTTTATAAAATAAAGTTTGAAACTTTATAATAAGTGAGTTTAAAAAGTAATAAGCCCTGAAAGGTTATATATATGTGGGTTTTGGGGGTTTGAATGGGATTTAGAGCATGGGATAATATGGAGGAAATGAGGGGGGAAAAGAGGGTGAATGAAATGAAATGGAATGAGGGTAGAAATGAAGTTTGATCCCCATCACACCTTTTCATCAACACTTCCTTCCTTCTATTGGGCGGAGAGGAAGGTTGATTCCTTTGAAGCTCTTTACAGTCAAGAGTTCCCTTTCTTTCTCTGAATTTAAATGGTAACCATAGAATGTTATTTTCAGTAATGAAAAATCTAATCAATAATCAGTGACCTTGTGATACTATGAAATACAGGAGTCTAACAAGGAGTACATATAATTTATTTTGGGATATACCCAACATTATGGCCATATTTCTAAATTATGTGGTGTGCCCTTATACACTCTTCCCTTTCTTTTTCCTTAAGTAGTGCCATCGAATCCATTGGTCCTCTACATACCAAATAGGATAAAATTGTGAATTTATGAAGGTTTTAATGTCCGCCCATTTAGTCACTAGAGGATATCCCTCCAACTCAAGGTCTCCATGTGGATTTCCCATTAAGTCAGGCCATAGCCCTCTAATTTCAGTGGCACAAATGAAATTTTGCATTCTTCCTCTATATGATGAACACTGAGATAAAATTATAATTGATGCAATCAGTGGTTTAGCTTTAGAGTGTCGATATCACCTTGGTACAACTTGATATTTACCTTCACTTCCATTTTGAACAGGGACTGTGAATGATTTATGACACTCGAACTAGGTTGATATCTTTTGGGTTCTTTCTTCGACTGGTTCTTTGTTTCTTCCTGATATCTTTCTCTCTCATCTGATCTTTCCTCTACGTTAGAACCCCCATCTTCTCCAAATATCTTGAGCTAATTTCTCAAGGAAAAAATGAGGAGATTCACATTACTACTTATATTTTCAACTTGTGCTTCCAATTATGAAAACATTTCCCTTGCAGTATCACGAGGATTACGTATTCATTTACCATGACTAGGGTTTTCTGAGTTTTGGATTAGTCGATATAGATTCCCCAAAAATATCCACAATATACTCAAAGAAAGCTTCTTTAGTAACAATATAATCCATAAAATATTGTGGATAATCCACTGGATAGTTCGTCACAACAGATATGATAAAAATATATTTACAAATCTGAAATCTACATTGTTAGGGTTTATTTTCTCTTTTGTATTTTTGTATTTGTAGATTACTATTTATTGTTTATGCATGCAAATTAATTTTTATATAAAAAATAGTGAACAACAAAATAAAAATTCACAAACAAATTTGACATAATAAATATATTAGGAAACCCTTTCTGGATAAAAACCGACTGGAAGGTGAGGCTACTTTGCTCTCTTTCTCTAAATACAAAATCACATGAAAGTACAAAGAAGTGAGGCTCATGGCCTATGGGTCATTGAAATTCTATAGCAGGTGAAGTAGAATCCAATTTTTTTATATTTAATTACTTCCTAATTATTTTTGAACAAAATTTCTCATTCCACTAATATCATTGAATAATTACACACAAAAAATATCTATTGTAAATGTAGTGGAAACAATAAAGATCACATAAATACAACCATGCACAATAGACATAATATTTTTATCTCGGGAAGCTCAACCTTGGGAGAAAAACCAAAAATCTTTTCTTCCGAATTTTTTTTCTTTTCATTAAGGTTTAAAAATAAAAAAATTTATCTGGAAATATGTGCCAATAATACAAGTCAAATACTAGTCAAACCTAGTTAAACTGCTGCAAGTCAACACCATTCAAACTAGTCAAAATTCAACTATGTTCAAACTTCAACCTATGGTCAAACTCAACCTTGTGGTCAACTATATTTCGTCAACTCACACGTGCAGTTAAACCCTATGGCCAAATCTTAGTCAAACAACCACAATCAACCTTAGTGAAACTCAGTCAACAATTAACACTTGCGATTGTCAAAACTAGTCAAAACATAGCTATATGGATCACATGTGAAACATTCAAGAGAAAGGATGAAAATTATGAAGAAATATGAAAGATGAACCTTAGAAAATTTATTTCTCCATTATTTTATTCTCTTCTCCACTAGAGAATATTAAATGAGCTTACTATGTTCATGAATTTTCTTCTCATGTGCTTGTTTATTAATATAGAGCTATAATTTTGAGTGGAGACCTAAAAAGAGGCACCTCATCATAATAAACCTCTTCACTTATGGATACCACATTAAAACTCAAAATTAGATTATAATTTTTTATTCCACTAATGGGTAAAAACCCCATTAGATAAACAAATCAAACCCGTTCTTAAAAAATAGATGACTCCATCCCAGATCAAGCGATGTAAGCATTGTGGACCAATCTCCCCTATCCAAATCAACATGGATCCATGGGAGAAAGACTTCCCCTATGCTATTCACCCCTAGCCAAATCAACGTGGCCATATGGGTGAATGTATCATTCCCCCCATTCAAATAAAAATGACCTTGTGGGGAAATGTCTGCATAATGCCTCAAAATCATCAACGCTCCCTCTTAGCGAGGGAGGCATTCTACATCACGCCAAAATTGTCTCTGAAATATAGAACCTCCCCCACCTAGACAAAGGCTTAGTGAGAATGTACATAATTTACTCGTATATGGATATGTAATGGAGCTTCACTGCACCCTTCTGCACCATGTTAGATGAAGTGATATTTTATCTAAGTGTGCTTCGACCTATCATGAAATACTAAATTATATGAAAGGCTGACACAACTTTGATTATCATGATATATCTAGGTTGACTTTAGAGCTTGATAAAATAGCCTTTCAAACATATTCTGAATCCACACTAATTTTTAAATTGCGCCACTAGACACGATATATTCGACTTCTTCTATAATGAGTGTGAAAAAATTCTACTTCCTGCTAAACTAGGATATCATAGTTGATCCCAAGTTGGAGCAGCACCTTGAGGTGCTCTTTCTGTCCACTTCACTCTCGGCCCAATTAGATTCAACATATCCCTGTAGCCTCACCTCACCACCTGAGACATATCTTAGACCATATCCAATTGTACCATACATATAAAAGAACACATGCTTCATGCAACCCAATGTACATGTTTTGACTCAACCATAAATTGGCTTAGGGTGTTCATTGTAAAGAAAATATTTGGCCTGGTATTAACTAGGTACATCAAGGATCCAAATGATTTCTCATACATAGTGGAATCCACCAAATCATAATCTGAAGTGGAATCACTCAAATTCTTCAAATTTGTCACCATAGTTGTAGGCATGGACTTACAATCCATCATACCGAAACTCCTTAAGATCTAAACTATGTACTTCCCTTGTCCAAGAAATATCTCACCTGGCCTCTACCACACCTATAATCCCAATACATAATGCATCAAGACAAGATCCTCATCTTGAACTTTGAATCCAACTTCCTCTTGCACTTGAAAATGAGCCTCACTGCCCCAGTAAGGAACAAATAATCAACATACAACACCAAGATCAAAGGATCACCATCAACAACCATGAAGTAAAGTTTAGGATTTGCATCACTTTTGGTTAAACCCAAACTCATTAATTATACATTAATCCTAGAATACCATGCCTTGGGAGCCTGGTTGAGTCTGTATAGAGCTTCTTCAATATGAAAACATAGGACTCCTTCCCATGTAGCATAAAGCCTCGTGCTTGCTCTATGTACACTTCCTCAATCACACCATTGAGGAACGTGGTATTTAGATCAATATAATGTAAACTCCAACCCATAATTGAAGAAATAGAAACAATAGTCCAGATGGAGGTGTACCTGGTGATTGGAGAAAAAGTCTCCTCATAGTCCTCTCACTCTTTCTATGAGAACCCTCTCACCACAAACCTCGCTTTGCACTTTTCTATGCTACCATTTGTTGCATGTTTGATCTTATGGATCCACTTGGAATTCACTACTGACTTCCCATATGGTCTCAAAACTATTTCCCACACATCATTCTTCATCATGGATTGATACTCCTCCATCATGGCATCCTTCCAAACTTATTGCCCTGTTGCCTCCTCATAACTAGATGGTTTAGAACTAATGATGTGGCTCATCAATGCCATATAAATTGAGAACATTTGTGGTCATTTTCTCCCCCTAAAATTTCAACTTGGAGCTGGATTCCTTTGTGCATCCTGTGCATCCTAAAAAGTTTCATGAAACTATGCTTGCCTCTTCCAGGTCACTGCAACATCTCTAGGTTGGTCTACTGGCTCTATTGGGTCCATTGACTCCTCCTGATAGTATGATGGATAAACAACAGGACAAGAGGGAATTGCACCCACAACCTTCATAGCCTCATGATCCTCACTATAAATCTCCATATGAGACTCTTTAAATCTCTTGAAGGCTACCTCCTTGTCAAAAGTAACATCTTGACTAACCTCAATCTGACGTTGTCTTCAATTCTAAATCCTGTAGGTCTTAAAATTCTTTCTATATCCCACAAAAGTACCCTTCTTCCCAGAAGGTTCTAATTTTTTCCTCTTCTCCTTGGGCACATGGATGTATATTGGAAACCAAATATCCTTAAATGAATGACCTCTGGCTTCACTCCTATGAATGCCTCCTCGAGAGTCTTGTCCTCCAATATCCTGTGAGGACTCTTCTTTTAGACATAAACTATTATGATGGATACCTCTGCCCATAAGAACATGGGAAAATCCTAATCATGAATCATCGACTTGAAAACTCCCACAATGTATGTTTTCTTCCTTTACACAACCCCATTATATTGAGGTTTGTAAGGCATTAATAGCTCCCTCTTGATCCTTTCCTCCTTGCATAAATCATTGAAGTCCTTAAGGTTGAAATTATGTATTTGCGGTCAATATTTAAGTCAAAAAATTCAAAGATAAATAAAATATTGTTTTATTGTTCATGTTGGCCCCATCTTGACAAGTGAACCCCACCTCTTGGAGGGGTTTGAAGCTAGGTAAAAAACCACATGGATTGACACTTATATATTGAAATTTGGACTTCCAAATTTTTCATCTCATCAACTTAGATCTGTCTAAGAAGAAGACAACTTGGAATTTTTGGGCTACTCTAACTTGGAATATTTGACTGGTTATTGGAGAAAATATTCTATGTATCTTTGACTAAATGTTAACTAAATATTTGGGCAGAAATATGGATGTTGACTGAATATTCTTGACTAGGGTTGACCGCATGTCAACTGTGATAGTTTGAATTTTTTTTTGAGGAATTTGTGGGGCCAAAATTCAACCTCTTTGACTGTAGTTGACTAGGAGCAACAAAGGATGAAATTATACATGTTGACCAGAATTTACTAGCTGAACAAAAGTCTTAATTTTCTCTCTCCTTTGACCAGGTTTGACTTGGAATGTAGTGTGGTCAATTTGATTGGAAAAATTAAGATGCACATTTAATTGAATTGGAAAATTTCTCCTAAGAAAAAATTTCTTGGTCTTTCCCTGGTTTGGGTTTACCCAAAATAAATTTGTGTCTTTTGTGCATCATTGTTTTACTATGATCTCTACTTCCCTACTCTATTTATGGTTTAAATTTTCTAAAGTGCAATTTCTTAACAATCTAGAATCTGATAAAGATATAATTGTATCATTGGAAATAATTATTTGGTAGACAATTATGTTTATCTTAATTTCCCTTAAAAATCAACATGGAAATAGAGATTTGGTTAAGGAAAAGGGCATTGAGATCACTCCTGAAGAAATATACTTCTATAATTTTATTGTTTGAATAGATCTATGACCATGGGTTACTATACCAAGATAAAAAACAAGTTAAAAGGTGCTACAAACTTTGACGCATGGAAGACAAGTATTGGTCTTATGCTTGCAAAGAATGATGTTTGGAGCATGTGAAAGGAAAGGTTTTTGAACCATGAGATAATGAAGGAGAAGAAAGGTACAAGAAGAATGAAATCACAACCATGAGTATTATTGTTGAATATATCATAGATCATCTAATTCCATATGTTTCTGGTTTGGATTTTTCAAAGAAGATGTATGATACCCTAATGGGTTTGTATACCATCAACAACATTGGTCAAAAAATGAGTTTGAATAATAAACTTCGTGATGTCCAAATGACAAAGGTTGATACTGTGGCTTCATATTTCATGAGGATCTCTCAATTTCAAGATCAACTTCAAGCTATTTATGAATTTATTTTTGATATAGACCTTGTGACCACAATACTTAATGGTTTTCCTAGCTCATGTGATTCATTTGATTCTAGTATTTTTGGCAAAAACGATATTCCAAGTTTTGAGGATCTATGGACCTCATGTACTCGAGGAATGTAGACTTGTCTGAAAGGGTAAGATTCGAATAACTCAAGATGGTGATTCTCAATAATTTTCAACCCAATTTAAGAATGGAAAAAGAAGGAGAAATTTTGGAAGGTTTCAAAGGAATGCAAGAATAAGACTCGCTTTAGGAATAATACCTCCTCCCTCTCAAGGAAAGAAGGATATGTCAAAGGCTCAATGTTTTTGTTGCCGTAAGTACGACCACTATAAAGAAAAAATTCCTGAAGGAAATAATATTAATAGGAAGAGCAGGGGCAAGAAACACTGCCTCAACTGTAGACTTTGATGATGGCCATAAGAAGAAATCAAAGAATTAAAATTATACTGATGATAATTATTTCTTCTTTTCTACTCTTACAAGTTATATTGCAGATAATATTGACATTTGATTGGTGGATAGTGATGCTTCCAGGCATATGACAAGAAATATTGATAGCTTCACAAAGTTGGTGGAAAATAATACTACTTAAAAAGTGGAGCTTGGTGACAATGGAAAATATGTAGTCAAATGCATTAGCTCAACATCCTTCCAACTAGAATAATAATGTAAATTTTTTATTAATGATATATTGGATGTACCTAGTCTTCAGAATATTTTTATTTCCACCTCACCTTTAGAAGAAAAGGGATATAAAGTTTATTTTTTTTTATGGGAAAGTGCTAGTATGGAGGAAAGGATCAAGTATAGATTCTATTAAAATGATTGGTGTTTGAGAAGGAGGCCTATATAGAATTTTTGGATGATCAATTCAAGCATTGATACATAGTAACATCGATATATGTGAATTATGGCCCTATAGATATGCTCATATTCACTATAAGGCTTTATCTAGATTGATTGAGATGGTCACAGATTTATTAGAAACACAAGTAGATCATGAAGGTGATTTCAAAGGTTGTGCACTTGGAAATAATACCAATAGACCATTTCAAAGTAGTGACAATAGCTCCAAAGGAGTTTTGGATCTAATACATTTTGATGTATGTGGACCCATGTTTGTGACATATTTGGGTGTTTTCTGTACTATGTAACTTTCATTGATGACTTCTCCCAGAATATATGGATTTATTTATTGAATACCAAGGATGTGACCTTCAAAAAGTTTCAAGAATTCAACGCTCATGTTGAAAATTTTACAAGAAAGAGGATTAAAATTATAAGGTTAGATAATGGAGGAGAGTGCACCTCTAAGGAAATTATTTCCTTCTACATGGAAGCTAGGATTAACAGGGAGTTGATAGTCCATTACAATCCTCAAACAGAATGGAATTGTTGAAAGGAAAAAACATAACTATCATGGAAGCTTCCAAATAAATGATTCATGATTGAGATCTAACTATGTTCTTATGGGGAGAAGCATCCAAGACAACAATTTATATTCAAAATATAAGTCCTAATTGGATTTTGGGGAACAAGACTCTTGAAGAAGTCTTCCTAGGTGAGAAACTTGAGGTTGGACATTTGAGGTTTTTTGGTTTTCCTATCATTCATGTACCCAAGGAGAAGAGGACCAAGTTGGAGACTTCTGGGAGGAGGGGAAATTTTTTGGGATAAATTTAGTCATCAAAAGCCTATAAGATTAATGTTCTAGGAAAATGATAGTTGGAGATTAGCCGGGACCATTTACTTTTGATGAGAATGTTTCTTTCTGGAAGTCCAAAGAATATCCCTTGGATATTGATGATGAGGAGCATAAGGATCCCAAAGATGTGGGTTTAGGACCTGTGGAAAATCCCTTAGATCAACAAGAAGATCCGTAAGGGACAAAGGAACATATGGAACCACCTAGGGTCATTGTTCTAGAGATCAAGGAGAGGTCGGCATGGATTCAAACTACATTGCAGGAAGTAGAGGGACATGCAACTCCTAGTGGGACTTTTAGAGAATCCAAATGTGTTAAAATATACTTAGAATATTCACATTGATGAGTAAGATCATTGAGTCTGATCCATCCAACTATGAAGTAAATAAGTTTAGAAATATTCTATGTTAAAAGAGTACCAATCTATTTTGAAGAATGGCGTATGGGAAATTGTGACGAGACCTGAATGGAAATCAGTGGTGACTTCCAAGTGGATATAAAATATTAAGCATGTGGTTAATGGAAGCTATTATCACAAAATTGTACTTGATTGGCTACAGATCATACATCTCTATGTAACTGTTTCAAACTATCTTTTGACTGAAGCTTAGCCTCTTTAGTCTGAGAGGGCTCTCTCAAAGGGGTTTATGATATTTGATTATGATAGTACTAGATGGCTAACTCTATTTGAAAAGTAACTTGTTTTTTATGCATGTAGGTTGAAAATGATGCAGGCTTGCTACCATTGGGCTTATGGAGTCAAAAATCAGTATTTTTAGTGGCAAGGTTTCTTGACATGGAATCTAAGGTAGATAAGGGTCTTTAACAAAGGCAATTCACTCATAAACATAGGAAAACACAGTAATTTCATTGCTAAAGGAAGTCAAAGCATAGAGTTATGAATTCTGAGTAATAACAATGAAATATACTACAAGTGGTAAAACATAATATATAGATCAATAAAACATTAAAAACCACATGAGAATCTGTTGGCTCGAGGGGTCCTGACCCAGGTTCGGAGGTTAAGGTTTGCCAACAAACCCCTATAATACTCACCCTTTCGATAGTGACTTTCTTGCGCAGGCCAAAGTATCACCCGAAGTAGTATGGGAGGGTGATAGAACCAGGTTTCCGCACCCCAAGAGAGAGTAGGTAAGTCAAGCAGATCTGCATTCCCAACTTATCGAGTTTGCACTAAATAGATCTATTCGCAGGCTTATTGAAAATATTATCCACAGTATAACAGAGCTATTCCTATGCACAGATCTAGTAAATTCCTCCGCATCCACGTGCACAATACCAATTATTGGCACAAAACACTATAAGTGTAGTAATTAACAGATCATAGATACATATACCGGAAACATAGATACTTTCACAGTTCGCAGCAATTAAATAGATACTTTCGCAATTTAATCGTATAACCCAAGTTCGCATCAATCATAACGAGACAGATCCAGATAGCATCAGATATCCAATAGTACTTCACATATATATTAATACCAAAATCCACTTACAATCCAAAAATACCACTTGCGCACACAGCGAGCAGGGTCCGCACACAGCAGGACTGAGGATCTCCGTGCACAATTCGTGCTTATCATCAATCTCAATTATTTTCTACCTTAAGACTCAAAAAGGTTCATCTATTTATATCGATTTAGCCTGCGCATCCAATGGTCCAGAAACCGTGGTTTGCAGACTCCTGGTCTACCCCTGCATTAGACTAAATAATACCAAAATTATACAAAAATGGACACAATTCACAGCTTTAGGAGACCTTGTTCCAATAGTCCCCCAACAAAATCTTGTGACTCGTCCCGAGTCACTGTGATGGTGGGGTCTCCACTTGCGCCTGCAACAATATGATTGCTTTGACCAATGGGGGCAGCACACCTTCACTCTGAGCAGTATCATTTTGCGCAATGTCAACCAACTTCTGCAAAGTCAAGCCTTCTGTCACAGTGGTGACACTCTCCAGAGTTTGGTTTAGATGCTTAACAACAACATCAATATCTTGCGAGAGCTTGAGGGCTTCGGCAGCCTAGGGCTTCAAGAGATCATCGAGAACTTTCTTCTTATGCCAGAGCTCATCAATATCATTTTGGAGGTCGTGGCTGGTTCACAGCCATCATAAGAACTAAGCAGGAACCAAGGTGGGCATGGTGGCTTCTAAATTCTCTAATGCCTCTTCCTTCTATCGCAGGTTCTAGTTGATTTCATGTAGGATCGGGTCACGCTGGACCTTGTTACACAGCTGCATGGTTGTTTCCAGTAATTTGGTGCCTTGAGAAATCTTCCCTGTAATGATGTTTTTTGCCGCGGTAACTAGCACAGCTCGTTGGGCTCGTACCTTCAAAGGTGTTTCGGGCTGCAACTTAACTTGCAAATCTGCAATTTGCGGCTCCATCTATGTTTTGACCACCTGAACTTTTGTCCTAGAGGCCTTCAATGCTGTGACCAACCCTTCAATCTTAGCCTGGGGGTGGCTATGGCCAGGATTGCTTCTGTAATATCTGCGCAAAGTTAGTGAATCAATTTTTCGAGCTCTGTTTGTTACGCAGTGGCGAGGGACACTTCATAGTTCTTTGCAGTGATTGTCTGCTCAGCCACACCGAGTTGTTGGTGCACTTTTTGGTCCCGATGGTGAATTTCTTAAAACAAAGAGGTGTGGAGGCCCTGCAATGCCTCATGTGGCAGCCTGGCTAAATTCAATTGTACTTTTTCACCGGCCTAGACTTGCATTCCTAGGTCAGGTGAACTGATCACAAGGGTTGCGTCAGGTAAGGAATAGAGGCGACTTTTTTCTGTAACTAGTACTAAACTGCTGGTGGCTGAGGGCGTTCATACCTTAATCACACTGGTCTGCAGCGTGTCTGTCTTTAGATATAGAGTGCAGAGCTCAGCCTAAATTGTGTCGATCGCAAATTTTTGCTGTTCTTATAAGGCTAACTATCTGTCTTCCACAGCCAAAGTGACAGCGTCAACAACTTTTTCAAGGTTCCCCTTGATTAGTGTGACTATCTCATCTCGTTCTGTCGGCTAAGAGCACTACTTCTTTCGGCCCTTTGAAATGCTCACTTATTCACTTCATGCCTCAGGGGGAGGCATTCCCTCCCACATCTAGTCCTTCTGTACCCAGGTCTGGCGGCAAGTCTAGTTGAGTCTCCGCTTCTGCATCCTTCTCGGTGGTTTGTTTCTGCTACACATCCTTTTGTGCTGCTGCGCCCGTGTCCTTCCCTGTACTCTTACTTGGTCCTTTGATATCCTTAATGATGACAAGTGGGATTATTTTCGTTGTGTTGGTTCCTTCAGTGCCCTTCACGCCGATTTTGAAGCCGATCTTCCAATTAGGAGGCCAGAGCTCAATTACATTGTCAATTTCTTCGTGCGCCACCATATAAGGGAGTAAATTCCAGGCTTTATCCTTGCGTGCTCTGATATGGATGTTGTGCATGGTGACCTAGAATTCCGCAATGCCCTTGTATCTATCATATACTTATGGAGACAACCATGGTCGAGAATTAATGGCTGCTGCCAAGCTCCTCTGAAAGAGGACCCATAATACTTGGTTGTCTTTGAGACGCTGCATATCCTTAGAATCCCATAAGTTTTTATAACGGGCCCCCTTGCATATGTCAAGGGTGAGCTCTGGGAGGACCGATTCCTCATGTTCTTCCCAGGCTATCAATGCGATGAGAAGCAACAGCCAAGAATAGAAAAATGCACATCCCTGCTCCTGGGATTCGCGGATATTGGTCAAAAACTCATTGTGACCAATTAAAGCAGACCCCTTTCTCACACTGGCCTGCTAACTGAATTACATATGGGGGACAGAGGCCACCTGGAATTTTCTCATCATCTTACATGCCAATAACATGGTACCTAGTTGCGTGGCGGGATCACTGATGGTTTTTATCATGAATCCCTAAGTATTCCTCTCCACATGGTATTTTTGTCGCACATATTCAGTAGTTTTCCCTTCATACTTCTTTCCAACGCACTCCAAGGGGTTCGGCCCTTCCATAGTAAGACCAGTGACTCGACGGATGAGCGTAATGTCGATAGGGATTCGAGCCTTGATCCAAAAACACCCATCATGGACTAGGTTAAGAAATTGACACACCAAATGATCCGTGATATTGTAGTGGCTAAAATGCGGCATCCTGAGCAAGTCGAGGAGCCCGGATCCTGCCACTCCACGTACCTAGCTTATGTGGACAATTTTTATCCCATCATCCTCCTGAATTCATTCGAGATATAACTCCGGTGCCAACTCAGGAAAGGCCTCCAAATTTTCCAAGTCAAGATCATCAAATTTATCTCATGGAGCCTTCCAAAAGGTTCACCAATAACGGGGACCTCTCCCAGGTTCAGTGACATCTGCAGGTAGGTGATCAGGCCATCGAGGTTCTTCGACGTGAGCATCAAGGGTTTGTACGACCAAATGAAATGAGGTAGCCAATTGATTGGCTCTGCGACCTGAGCCTCTTCTCGAGCAACATGCACCTGGGATGTCACTCGCAGGGATTTTACATTTCGCGGGGAAGTACGGGGCTTCCTTCCAGCCCATTTTATGAGTTTCGGGGGTTTCCCTGAGCCTTGTTCTTTTTCCTTTCCCTTCTTCATGACTGGGCTCAGCATGGAGATAACTTCTTCAGCCTCAAACTAAATCTCCACCACTTCTTCGGTTTCTGGCTTTGCCGAGGTTGCTAGTGCTGAGGATTCAGCAAGATTAATGGCCGTCATTCTGGTGCGAAAAATGAATCCCAACCCCGGGTGGCTACTGTCAGAAGGAGTAGGTTTCTCAGACATGAAAGGGACGCTATAGGTACAGAAATTCTTACAGCACAATTTCGTCAAGGACAAACATGCCAAGTACAAGCTATTCAAGTGATACAGAACCCTTGTATGATCTATCCTGCCCTTTTTATATCCTTTGCGATCGACCAATGGTAGGGTAAAATTCACTTGGAACTTACCATCAAGTAAATGGTAGAAAATATCCAGAAATTTCCTCATTAAATATCAGCCGCCCTCTCCTTCCAACGGTAACTTTTTATTTTTACCCAATTTGACTGTTCCAACGACTAGTTTTCGCACCCTTGGTGTGCTCAGCGCACACCTGCCCTCCAAACACACCCCTATGCTTTTAGCATACCTCCTACGCTCCACCACACCTGCTGCATTCTAAGTTTATTCCTGCACCTCCGGCGCACCACTCCAGGCTTCCAATCCTGTGGCTGCCTTCTGCGCGTAGCATGGTACCTATCAGTCTTACCTTCCTTAGTGGTATACCCCACTTTATATAGCTACTCTAGCCATATATTCATTTGATTTGATATGTTTTGAGCCGACTGACATTGATATAGCCAAGTAGCATATCGACGCACAGGGTAGCTAATCTCATAGCTCCAACCTCCATGATTTCTTTAACTGTACAGGGCCCAAGCCAGTGCTGTCAGAACTTCCCTGGGTGTTTCAAAAACTGGCTATCATAAAGTAGGACTAAGTCATCCTCTGCAAAGGTCTTTTGATGAATATGTCGATCGTGCCATGCTTTATCGCATGCCTTCTGAACCTGCTAATGGAATTTAGCAATGAAGCAATCTTCGTCCAAAGCCACAAGCTGCACTAACCTCTCCACCATGATATCAGACTCTACCATATTTGTGAAGGTTGCAATGTGCAGGCTAGGAACAATATATTCCATGGTCATGATAGCCTCCTTGCCATAGACCATCCTAAACAGTGTTTTCCCTGTCAACTTCTTACAGGTGATTCGGTATGCCCATAGAATTGACGGAATGTGCACGTCCCAATCGTTGTGATCAGTGTTACATACCTTGGTTAGTGCATGCTCCAAGACCTTATTAAAAGCTTTGACTGCTCCATTTTCCTGAGGATGATACAGAGTGCTTTTCGCATGATGGATCCAAAATTCTTCCATGAAGGCCTATATTGTTTCATTGACAAAGTGCGTACCTCTATCGCTCATCAGGATTTTTGGACATCCAAATCTAGTCAAAATCTGGTCAAAGATGAAGTGCGTAGCAGTATCTGTAGTGCAGTCCTTCACTGCTTGTGCCTCCGCCCACCTAGTTACGTAATCAGTAGTAGTTATAATGTAACGCGCACTTGTCTTATTTCTGGGTGGGTTGATAGGTCCTACAAAATCGATGTCCCACTTGTCAAATTCTTGCAGTTCCATTTTTGGTTCAAGGGGAATTTCATCCCTACGAGACGACCTTATGGTGCATTGGCATGTATTGCAAGTCTTACAATAGGCGTGAGAGTCACTATGCAGGGTATGCCACCATAATCCAACTCTTAATATCTTCCACGTTGTTGTGTTCCCTGCATAGTGACCTCCTGCTACGCCATCATGGGCTTCTATCAATATAGCATGCCATTCATAATCCAAAACATACATTCGTAGCACTTCATCTACTCCCATCTTATAGAGGTGACCTGCGATGATGGTAAAATCCACAGTGTGGGTTACTAGATATTTCTTTTGTTGCACTGAATACTCTGCAGGTGCCATGCCTGTAGTTAGGAACTGAATGATGTTAGTGAAGTGCGCATCAACTACCTTAATAGAAAATAGTTGCGCATCAGGCAATCCTTCTTCCAAGTTGTTTGGTTCCTCACTAGTCTCAATTTGGGACAAGTGATCTGGCTCAGCATTCAACTTCCCTGGTTTGACAATGATTTCAAAGTCGTATTCCTGGAACAGTAGAATCCATCGGCAAATCCCCCCCCCCACAAACACAGGCTTATTCACCAGGTACTTCAAAGCTGAATGATCTGTAAAAATTTTGAAGTGTCCTCCTAATAGTTAGTTCTGATACTTCTGTAATGCATAGACGATCCGTGGCAACATAATTGCGCTCCGCACCAGAGAGTTTTCAACTAGAAAATGCAACTGGGTGATTAATATCTCCATCTCCAGGCTGCATAAGGACCGCTCCCAGGGCGATTCCGGAAGCATCAACGTGAACATGAAATACATTTTCCCAATCAGGAAAAATAAGGATAGGTACAGAGACCATCTTTTCCTTGAGTAGCTCAAATCTCTTTTGACACTTGTCATCCTAGAAAAATGGAACATCTTTCTTCAGCAGCTTTTCTAGAGGCACTGTGATCAACACGTATCCCTGAATGAACTTTCGGTAGTAGCCCATATGCCCGAGGATTGAACGCAATTGTTTCTCAGTCATAGGTACTGCCAAATTGATGATAACTGAAACTTTCGCAGGGTCAACCATCAACCCTTGTCGGAAAAATATATGTCTAAGAAAGATTCCGAAGGGTACGCAGAAAATACACTTCTTGATATTCAGGGAAATCTGGTGCTTTCAGTAGGCATCCAACATCATGCACAGGTTAGAAACATGCGTCTTTACTAAGCTGGAGACAGTCCAATCATCAAAGTACACCTCTAGAAATTTATGGATGAAATCTTTGAACACTGCAACTACAACTTGCGAGAATATGGCAGGGGTGTTTTTGAGTCCGAACAACATGACCGTATACTAAAAGGATCCTCATTCAGTAGAAAATGTAGTTTTGCTGTGATCTTCAGGTGCGATTCTGATCTGATGGTATCTTGAGAACCCATTAGTGAATGAGTACGCTTCTTGGCCTCCTACGCTATCCAAGATCTCATCTAAGAATAGTGTCGGAAAGGGATCATGTACGCATGCATCATTCAATTTGTGTAAGTCCACATAGATGCGTATTCCCCCCTTCATCTTATTATCCTTAACCACCATCGGACTTACCCAATCCGACTATTCGACTGGTTCGATGATACCTGTGGTGAGAATTTTATCGATTTCTTCCCTAACCTTCTGCTTATACTTAGGATTCAACTGATAAGGGCGCTGCTTCATACAGCACACATCTAGTTTCAGTGTGATGTGTATAACCCCTAATCCCCCCGTGATCCCCCTAAGCTCTGAAAAATTTGTCAGAAATAAGTCTTGATATTATGTGAGTAGTTCTGCAACCTTGCCTATTGTCTCATCATCCCAGTAGTCCCAAATTTTATCCAATTTCGGCTACTCTTCCGTGCCAATATTAACCTCTCGCAGCTTCAAAGGCTTAATAACATCCACAGTGTGTAATGGAGGTCCTACAACTGCGCACTCCCCTTCTGACTCCGGGATCGATACATTGCACGGGTTTTCATCACATTATTCTATGGTGATATTGCGGTAGTTGAAAATATCCTACATCTGTGTTTCCCATGTTGGTATCTCCAATGCTGCGTAGGGGCTGGATTCACCAAATAAAAAGGTATCTATATCCTATAGAGCTTTGTCTAACACCTCCATTCCTCTTGTCAATCCAAATGTCCCCATGAATTCATCCTTTAAGGTTTGCCAATGGCGGGTGTGTTGATGTAGCTCCACATCTAAATACCATGCAGTGGGGATTGGTCCCAAGGCATGACTAAACAAGTGAACCCATTCTTCTATACTGCGATCCCATCATTTCTCCATCCAAGAAAACAAATGTTCGCGTGGATCCCTTGGGCCAAGAAACATCTTGATGCGAACGTCAGCCGGAGGCTCGAATCATAGGATCATCATATCCTGACATTCCTCCAAATCCTATAATGCCCTCTTATGCGTGTCCCACCACCTTGCAGGTGTTGCGCGCATGTCTAGATTAAGGGCCCATAGCCTTCGTTCTCTTGGAACATCAGCTTCAAATATCCGCAAAAACTCCTTTATATTACCGGAACCATCGAAGTAAGGCAGCTCCATTACCTCTGAGGATATGCAGCGGAAATCCCTTGTGATTCACAGGCAGCACAGCGCAGAGACATCATGTAACTGGTTTTTCCAATTTTCCATTTCCCCTTCGGAGTCAGAAAAACATTCGTTATCCTTTTCCTAGCACAACGCACCATCAGCCGTAGGATTGATCCAGTCTTCATCCCTCGCAGTTAACTTATAGATGTGATCCACCTTCTCTTCCTCACACACTAGCTCTGTATACCTTTCTCCTTCTGCGGGGTCTAGTGGTACTACCACCTGTGCTCCTTCACTTTCAAACACCATGCTTCTCTTCTTAAAATTGATAATACTTCCCATATCTATGGCCGAGTCCAATCCTAGGAGCATAGGATAGGCGTCTACATCTTCTACAATCTGAATGACCTCGAAGTCAGCTCGAACCTTAACTCCTGCGATATCTACCACAATATTTGATAATCTCCCCAACGGTATGATCTTCTGCTGATTATCCATGTACAGTTGGATAGTGGACCATTCCAACTTAGGTTCTCCCATTCGCTGCCAAGTTTTCTTGGGTAGTACATTCGCATCTGAGCCTAGGTCTAGAATAACTTGATCCATCTCATAATCACCAATCTATGTGGTTAACCACATCTCCCTACCAGTGCATCTCTTATTCTTATATAGTTTGTGCACATTTTTAATTTCCATGGCTGGGGTTGTTATTTCTGCCCAACTGTCTATCAAAGCTTGGAGGTTTTCTATAGCCCTTTGGTTGTGCAGTAGCTTCATACATGCCTACAACAATGGTTTGACCTCAACATCTTCTTTGAGGTTCGTGGGGGCTTGAGGAGTAGATGCCACTGCCTTAGAAAAGTCTTGGCGAGCTACAGAAAAGGTTTCCTTTTCCTTTTATAAGTCCAAACCTTCTTGTTTAATGGTTGCTTTACGGATAAGAGGCTCCGCCTTAGCTTTCTCCGTAGCTCCTCTGGTGGCCATGTCACTACGTGTTATAACATTAACACTTGGTCCTTCATCTCGAGGTTCCGCCTTGACCCTTTTTACATTATGTGTAGGTGTCTGTTGCTTCTCCTGCATCTTGGCTATCAGAATTGGGCAATATTCGATCACATGATCCAGCTGCCTACAGTACTTGCAGGATTGCCTCGCAGGGTTCGTGCAGTCCCTTGCAAAGTGCCCTATTTCTCCATAGTTATAACATATCAATTGTCCTCTCCCCTTACCTATGCTTCCACCTCGGCCCCCTCCCTTATCCCTAGCTAGGGAGCCACCCATACCTGATGGGGATCTTGGTGAAGAGGTGTCTGATTATACCCTATATAGGTTTCCTCTATCTACAATCAGATCATAGGTCTGGAAGTTCTACATATCATGTCCTACATATCTGCAAAACTTGCACCATTTTTTATTCACTTATAGGACACATGTGGTAAGGTGGGGGTAGTGGTTGGTATCATGCAGCCCAGCCACGTGAAAATCATCACACCACAGCATCGACACACTTGGCCCCGCATCTTCCCTAGGACGCAATGGGCTGGGTCCCCCGGCCTACATGTAGTCTGCTAGCAGCGAATAGTTATCCTTGGTGTGGCCATTCAACCTGCATCGTATGCACCACCTATCAGGGCTAGCCTCTATTCCTTGCTCCTTCCACAGATTTTGGATCTCCATATGCATTGCCTCTAATTGTCCTTGTATTTTTTGTACTCCTAACTAGGTATCGTCTCTTGGCGCAGCTTCCAGCTTCATCGCAATTGTTGGAAATACTAGGAGGGGGGGTGAATCAGTATAATTTTTAATTAGATCATTAGTTAATATTCAATTATTATCAGTGTTTGTACAATGATAGCAATAAACAAGAGGAACACAAATGCACACAGTTTTTAAGGTGGAAACTCACTCCGGGACAAAAACCACCTAATGTTTTTCTAATAATTCTTTAATATTCAACTCCAATTGAAAATAAAGCTCCAACTTCCTAGAATATATAAAATAATTCTTCTCCAGCTCCCACTGGATGGATTCTCCAATGCCCGAGATTATTCAGTAGTCTACTGAACAGGTGCCCCAACACCCAATGAGCTACAACTCACCCTAGCACCACCCTACCACCCTACAGAATAATACAAGAAGAATGGACTCTCGCACCAGGGAAAATGGTCCACTTTACAATGATATAGAATGATGCGGAAGAAGAAGATATACTAGACCATAACCCCAACTTTGACACAACCACCTAATGATGATCCTAGACCTCCCAACACTGCCTCTTCAACCCTTAGCAGATAGACACTAGTACAATTTGTACAATAATGTATTTACAATGACTAAGTACAATGATTGTATGTAGTGCTGCCCACTTGAAGACTTCATATGATGAACTTCTTGCTATTTTTATGCACCTTGGTTGTTTCTCTTGTCATGCTACCCTCTGCTGCACCTTTCTTTGCTTTGCTGCCGTAGAAATTCTGGTCCTTTGCAACCCTTGACAACACATGATATAGCTTTTTCTTGCTTTCTAGGAGCTCGATATTGAATCTAGTGTATCTCTCTTATTTCAGATCCTCAATATCTAATTTTCAGTCCTGTAATATTAATCTGAGTCATCTTTCCAATGCCATAGTTCTGACCCAATTTGGATTCTTCAAGAGAGAGTTATACTCAATCTCTCACAATGCCCTAATTATGGACTGTTTCAGCAGAGCGCACTTGTACGGCATGCCACGTGTCACTGTTTCTTCATTTGGCTCTGAAATTGATAGATAAAAAATTAAGGAATGTGCGATATCTACCACTTTTTATGCAATTCCAATCCGATACTCAGAGAGAGAGTTATGACGAATTTACCAAGGTCACTTCTTTGAGAAGAATTTCAGGAGCCTTCCAAAACCCTGACTTCCACAGATCATATCTCCAAAAATATTGCGCACCTTGATCTGAAATTTTTACAGCAGCTTCCTCGGGATTTTGGCTTCTCCTCATAAAAATTTCAGCTTGTGAAACTTCGCATAAAAAATTTAGAGCACAAATTCCACGATGACCCGTTTTAGATGGCCGAATCCCTTGCCTAAGGAGGAAATGAAGATCACAATTTATATAAATGCTTAAGTTGAGAGGGGCTTCAACAAGTGAACATGGGAGGGATTTTAGGAGCTTAAAAAATATTAATTATAAATTTTCAATGACCCATGCCCCAACCCTATGGGGTTTTAGCCCACTAACTGGGGGTACAAACTTCAAACATGAATATCTCTCAAACCGTGAAGAATTACATGGCGTGTCATATATCAACGGAAACATCTCGACAAGTAGAAACCATCAAAACAATTATTGACCCAGAATATGTTAATTTGGTAGGTCAAAATTCCCATGAAATATTGGGTTAGCCCCTGGTGCTGCTTGGGTTGACATCAATGACAACCGTTGATCAACAATCTCCCCCTTTGGCATTGATGGCAACACAAGTACTCCCCTTGTGATCATGACACCTCTTCCTACAACATTCTCTCCCACTTTGACATTAATGGCAAAGGGTAACTCCCCCTGAAACACAACCATCCTGTGGACTTGTACACACTTCCACTCCCCCTAACATAAAATCATCATGCAGACCTGTAATCTACTTCCACTCCCCCTTTATATTCAGAAAAATGAAAATCTAACGAGAACTTGGGAGAATCCCAAGCTTCTGGCAAAGATATTCCAATGCTGGTGAATATTTAATATGTGATTCTTTTGGTGCTGCTTGGAATATTGCTACTTATCCAACTGCTTGCATAACATCTGGTCGGGAGGCTGTTACATATAGAAGACTACTAATCATAGATCTGTACAACCTTTGATCCACATCCTTGGATGAGTCGTCTATGCTCAATTTGCAACCTGTTACCATTGGAGCAAGGATGGGTTTGCAATATTCCATTTTAAATTTCTTGAGCATTTCCTTGATGTACTTGGCTTGACATATAAATATTCCTTTCTTTTGCTGAGATATTTGAAGCCCTAAGAAGTAGGTTAGCTCACCAAGTAAAGACATCTCGAAACCACTTTGCACCTTTGTAGAAAACTTCTTAATTAGTCGATCATCATTGCTACCAATTATTGTATCATCCTCTTTAGCTATTAGACATGATTTATTTGCTTCATCCAGAACATATATGTCGTTTGGAGCTCGACTTGCTGTAGCCAAAATTTCACCATACATGCCTTTCCTGATTTCATGGAGTTGGATAGTATTGTGTGTCCTTGATCACACATTTGTCCAACATTGAGCAGATTGTGATTCATGTTTTCAACCAATAGAAAATTCTTGGCTAGAGCATCTTTGCTTTCAAGAGTGACAGTCTCTGATCCTATAAAATTTGAAGATCCATCATTTCCAAAGTATATGGTTCCATCCTTCTTCTCTTTCAGAGATACAAATTCCTTCTATCTCCAGTCATATGCATTGAGCAACCGTTGTCAACATACCACACATATTTTTTCTTTTGAGCCTTGAAAGAGAGAGCACAATTATCATTCTTCTTCTTCTTCCATGTTCGTTCATTCTATGGCTTCGAAGATTCTTCTAGAGGATTTTCAAGTCTGCAGTCTTTGGCTATGTGTACAAAGTTTCAACATTTGTAACATTCAATATTATTTCTTAAATGTTCAAATCTATTGATGTTTCGCTGAGCCCTAGGAGGTTCATATTTGATAGATCTCCCGGAATTGTGTCCGTTCCTAGGGTACGTGTGACATTCTACAGCTTTATGACCAAATTTTCCACATGAATAACAGTAGCCATAAAAAATATGTTGGTACCTGGATGGAAATTTTCATCGAGGAATAGTCTTCCAAGGTTGTTCTTGTGAATCTTGTCCAGTGAAGTCTACATGCATGTCAAATATCATAGGTTCATTTTATTTTGTTGTAGAAGGTCCTGCTTCTTCTTCTTTATAACCGATGTCAGTTTTGTCGTTGTAAGATTGTTTATTATTGATGAGTTCTTCCAATGCCCTTGAGCTGTTGGCATAGTTTTGGATAGTTTTTCCTTTCTTCACTTCCTCACGCAACGAAACTACTTTGGCTTCTAATTATTCCCTTTCTTGGTTGCTTTCTTCCAACTTCTTTTGAAGTGACTCTTCAATGCATTTGTGTTCTTCAACTTCAATTTTGAGACCTTGAACTTGTTCTTCAAGATTATTGGAATAGATCTTCTCCTCCTTGAGAGCTTTTATAAGCTTGATTTCTTCCTCATAAAATTATTCTATGGTCCATCCTTCTTCTTTGTTGTTTGATACCTCTTGTTTATTGTGCTTGGGTTTATTGTGCTTGGCCATAAACAATACTCTCTCATTGGCTTCTTCTTCACTGTCATTGTCTTCATCGGATGATGAGCTATCTTCTTTAGAGAGAAATTTCCTTTTGGATCCTTGCTTGTTGAATTTCTTAAAGCCTTTATTTCCTTTTGAGTTTCCATTACTTCTGTTTGGAAATTTTGCTACAAAATTCCCAACCTCATTACAACTGAAACATATCAATGGAAGTTTACCTTTGAATTTTCCCTTACCAATTTTTAGTTTTCTCGTGAAGTAAGCATATTCTTCATCTGAAAGATCTTCTTCATCATCTCCCTTTTCTTCATACTTGCAGGTGCATGTCTTTTCAATTGAAGGTTGTTTATCCTTATTGGTTTTCTTAGATGCAGCGAACACAGTTTCTAGATGCAAAGTACCCTCTTCTTCATCAAGTCTCATTTCATATGCTATGAGAACTCCGTGTAATTCCTCTTTGTTGAGTTTGTCTAGATTTTCACTGTATTCTAAGACCGATACCTTTGGTTTGAATCTCCCTGGTAACGTTCTAAAAATCTTCCGTATAATAGTCTTCTCGTCAACTGGCTCTCCCAATCCTTCCAGAGTATTGGTTATTTCATAAATGTATTGGAAGTATGCAGCAATGTTGCAATCTTCTTTCATTCTGAGTTGCTAAAAATTTTCTCTATAGATTTGAAGCTTTGATTCTTTGACATTTGAGTCACTTGCATATATATTCTCAAGCTTGTCCCATACATTTTTGGCAGTTTTACAACCCAACACCTTATGATTAGCAGATTCAATAATTCCACTGATAATAAAATTCTTTTCTTTTGCATCATTTACCAAATTCTTCTTACCTTGTTCATCTGTGGTTGATGTAAATCCATTTTGAACAGTGTCCCATAATTCATAACCTTGCGCCAAGAGATAGACATCCATTCTTCCTTTCCAGAGTGCATAATTATTTTCTTTGAATAGAGGTACACCATTCTTGGTATGCTCCATGACCTCCTTCCAGCTGTTAAACTGCTATTGAAGGAACCAAGCTCTGAAACCAATTGTTGCAAATACTGAGAGGGGGGGGGGGGTGAATTAGTATTCCTTTCAATTAGAGCATTAGTTAATCTTAAAATATTATCAGTATTTATAAAATGATAGAAAAAAACAAGAGGAACACAAATGCACACAATTTTTAAGGTGGAAACCCACTCTGGGACAAAAACCACCTAATGCTTTTCTAATAATTCTTTAATATTCAACTCCAATTGAAAATAAAGCTCCAACTTCCTAGAATCTAGAAAAGCATTCTTCTCCATCTCCCATTGGATGGACGCTCCAACGCCCGAGATTCTTCAGTATTCTACTGAATGTATGCCCCAAAACCCAATGAGCTACAACTCACCCTAGCACCACCCTACCACCCTATAAAATAATACAAGAAGAATGGACTCTCGTACCAGGGAAAATGGTCCACTTTACAATGATATAGAATGATGCAGAAGAAGAAGATATACTAGACCATAACCCCAACTTTGACACAACCACCTAATGATGATCCTAGACCTCCCAACACTGCCTCTTCAACCCTTGGTAGATAGAAACTAGTACAATTTGTACAATAATGTATTTACAATGACTAAGTACAATGATACATTTACAATGATTGTATGCAGTGCTGCCCACTTGAAGACTTCCTATGACGAACTTATTGATGTTGTTATGCACCTTGGTTTCTACTCTTGTCATGCTACCCTCTGTTGCACCTTGCTTTTCTTTGTTGTCGTAGAAATTTTGGTCCTTTGCAACCCTTGACAACACATGATCTAGATTTTTCTTGCCTTCTAGGAGCTCAATATTGAATATGGTGTATCTCTATTATTTCAGATCCTCAATATTTTATTTTCAATCTTGTAGTAGTCCTCTGAGTCGTATTTCTAATTCCATAGGTTTGACCCAATTTTGATTCTTCAAGAGAGAGTTATACCCAATCTCACAATGCCCTAATTATGGATTGTTTCAGTAGAGCGCACTTTTACGACGTGCCACATGTCATTGTTTCTTCATTTGTCTCTAAAATTTATAGAGTGAAAATTACATACTGTGCACTATCTACCACTTTTTACAGAATTCCAATCCGATACTCCGAGAGAGAGTTATGACGAATTTACCAAGGTCACTTCTTTGAGATGAATTTCAAGAGCCTGCAAAAACCCTGACTTCCACAGATCATATCTCCAAAACTATTGTGAACCTTGATATGAAATTTTTACAGAAGATTCCTCAGGATTTCGACTTCGCCTCATAAAAATTTCAGCTTCTGAACCTTCGTAGAAAACAAGTTAGAGCGCAAATTCCACGATGACCTGTTTTAGATGGCCGAATCCCTTGCCTAAGGAGGAAATGAAGATCACAATTTATATAAATTCTTAATTTGAGAGGGGCTTAAACAAGTGAACGTGGGAGGGATTTTAGGAGCTTAAAAAATATTAATTATGACTTTTCAATGACCCATGCTACAACCCCATGGGGTTTTAGCCCACTAACTGGGGGTATAAAATTCAAACATGAATATCTCTCAAACCATGAAGAATTACATGGCGTGCCATATATCAATGAAAACATCTCAACAATTAGAAACCATCAAAAGCATTATTGACCCATAATATATTAATTTGGTAGGTCAAAATTCCCATGCAATATTGGGTTAGCCCCTGGTGCTGCTTGGGTTGACATCAATGACAACCGTTGATCAACAACAATCTCCAAGGCCTTTTCCTGCGATTCAATGGCTTGATGACCCATTGGCACGCGCAGGTGGGGCAAAAACATAGCAATGAACCACTCTGTATGCTGCTTGTCATCATACATAAATCCTCCTTCTCTAATTACCTTCTTTAATTGTTGGTCAGCTTCCCATACAGACTCGGACAGTCCCTGCTTGAAATATTTCAGATCGTTCACTATCTGAGAGTAGGACTTAGGCTTCTTGAACTGTTGTTTCAAGGCATTATTAATCTCTTCAATGGTCGCATTCGCATGCTGAGCTATGTATCCCATATACCAGTCCAAGGCTCTTCCTTCAAAGGCGAGGGACAGTTGTGCCCCTTTTACATCGTCGTTGGCCACATTCTTTGCAGTCCATACCGATCCTACAACAAACCAGAACTGGTCCATGTCTTCATCCCCTACGCCCTTGAAGGTAGGTAACTTCATGCATGAGGCCATATCGTCTTCTGGTGGGGGAGGAGGTACGGGTGAGTTCTTACCCTTGTGTTGGCTTGACGGTGGTGTATTTGGAGCTTCTTGTGTAGCCGAATCCCTTACTGGACTATAGATAGATCTATATCCTTCTTGGTTAGTTCTATAGTACTTACCACTGCGCGTTGTACCCTCACTTTGATCAAGGCTCATTCACTCTGTATGGCTACACAAAATTCTCTTTTCACACAATAATATCTTAATCAGTAATGGCAGAGTTTTCAGAAACTTACCCCGGAAACCCTTGAAAATCCCTCATTCCGCCTCGGAGTGGGACACAAATTGATCAGTTGAAAATTCCGTCGCAAACCCTCCTATCACACTGTCCACCCAATGATGTACCGTGCGAGTGATGGTGTTATCAGTCTTTTCTAACTGTTGGATCAGTTCTGGGGTCCACTGCATGACCTGTTCTTCCTTCCAGCACTTCTGGAAATCTACGAGCCTTACGAGCCACTCCTGAAGCTCGGTCGCAAATGTCACAAAGAAATTTCGTAGATCTCTGAAATGTACTTATTCTTCCACTTCTCTATGGTCATATTTGCACTGCGATTCTCCCTTACAGCAAATTCCTGAATTTTATTTTCGAACCACTCGTCGATCTCTTTCTTCTCAAGTCTCCAATGTGTTCTTGGCATTGCGCGATCTCTCTCTCAAAATGCTCCCGGTCCGGGCAATGGAACCATTTTTTGGCTCTTGCACTGTGATTCTCCCTTACTGCAAATTCCTAAATTTTCTTTTCAAACCACTCGTTGATCTCTTTCTTCTCAGGTCTCTAATGCGTTCTTGGCATTACCCGATCTCTCTCTCGAAATGCTCCCAGTCCTAGCAACGAAACCATTTTTTGGCTCGAGGGGTCCTGACCCAGGTTCGAAGGTTAAGGTTTGCCAACAAACCCCTATACAGCTGGCCCTTTTGGCAGTGACTTGCTTGCGTAGGCCAAAGTATCACCCAAAGCAGTATGGGAGGCTGCTGGAACCAGGTTTCTGCACCCTAAGAGAGAGTAGGTAAGTCAAGTAGATTTGTGTTCCTAGCTTATCGAGTTCGTACTAAACATATCTATTCACAGGCTTATTGACAATATTATCCATAGTATAATAGAGCTATTCCTATGCACGGATCTAGTAAATACCTCCGCATCCATGTGCACAATACCAATTATTAGCACATAACACTATAAGTGCAGTAATTAACAGATCATAGATACATATACCAGAAACATATATACTTTCACATTTCGCAACAATTAAGCAGATACTTTCGAAATTTAATCGTATAACTCAGGTTTGCATGTATCATAACCAGACAGATCCAGATAATATCAGATATCCAACAATACTTCACATATATATTAGTTCCAAAATTCACTTACAATCCCAAAATACTGCCTGCGCACACAGCCAGCAGGGTCCACACACAACACGAGTGAGGATCTCCATGCACACATCCACCAGGAGTCCTTACACAACAACCTAACAACAGATCTAACAATTGGTGCTTAGCATCAATCTCAATTCTTTTCTACCTTAAGACTAAAAAAGGTTCATCTATTTATATCGATTTAGCCTATGCATCCAATGGTATGCAAACCATGGTTTACGAACTCTTGGTCTACCCTTGACTCGTTACAATGCATTCGGGGCTTTGACCCACCCCAAAACTCTTATGTTAGACTAAATAATACCAAAAATATACAAAAATGGACACAATTCGCAACTTTAGGAGACACTATTCCAACAGAATTTCAGGTCTATCAAGAAGAAAATCCCTCTATATTACATATATAAGTAAAAATACATAAAGCAGCAGTTTGGGGAAAAAATCTCCAACCCCTTACTACTTCGATGATTTTCCTTTAAATATAAATTCTTATAGCAAGGATGATATTCATGATGGCTAGATTCAACGAATTCTTCCTATGACACATCACATAACTAAAAAACATATCTTTTAACAAGAAAATGATAGCTACACCCTAAAGAAGACATTTCCTAATAGGACTCAAACTCCTATTTATTACATATTCTACTTTATCTTTGTGAAACAGTTACATGTTAGTTACAAATAAGCATCACATGCTCAAAAAGGCTATGACATAGTTCATCACCACTTTTCATATTAAAAACCCCCTAAACATATAGAACAAAACCCTATTTTTCAAGAATGAATGACCCTTTAAATTTGGGATCAGATAATGTTGGAGTTGTATTAATGGGCAATGGCTTGATGATACAAGAAGGTAGTTCCATGAGAGCAACATGAAAAATTTCTCAGATACCAGTAAGTGATGCGTATTTGGGTCGTGTTGTAAATCTGTTAGCAATATGCCTACGCTGGTTCAAATCCATCTCGACCCAACCAAATCATCAATACCAATCTATCGGTATGGTTATCTTCATGCCAATCATGAATGAAAAGATAATTGGTTATTTAACCTCGACATCGATATCTGTTCAATAACCTGTCTCCATAGCACTTCCTTCAAGTCATAAATATTATATATTAAGGTCCATTGAAATGTTGGAGGAGTCCAACTATCCAAAACTGTCATTAAGCTGCTCCAAAACCTTCAAAAACATCTCGCTATGAAAACAAGACAATTTCGTAGTGAGCTTTCGTAGCGTTGAAAAAGAAGCTTCTACACTCAAAAACTATGCTCTTTTGCTGTTTCATGGTGTCACCCTAGTCATGACACATCATCACCATCATTCTCCTTCCTTGAAAGGTGTAGAAAGTGAATTTAGAGACAAAAAGGTTGCTACAGAAATTTTCGTAGCATTTTCCTGGCTTTAAGCCTAGGAAACGCTATGAAACTGTGAAAAAGTGCATAATTTCTAGATTTCAACACTGTCTCCAAAAAGTGACCTCCAACTGTAAAAAATTGATCTTCATCATGCCATGAACCTTATAAAACACATTCAAACTCAACTTAATACCCTTGTGGTTTTTCCTCTTCATTAATGATCAACTGAGCAATGGGCTCTTCAACAAAAGTCTTCTTTAAACCCTTCTTCTCCAGCTCTTCATGAATTAGTTCTAGTTGTTCTTGTAGGTCTTTGACTTGGAATTTTAGTGTCTTGTTCTTAGACTGTAAGTGTAGGTTCATTTTTCTGATATGTTTCACCTCTCCTCTCAATGGCTTAGTCCATTTGATCAGCTTTTCTGTGTTGTCCAAGGTCTTAGAGACACTTGTGACTTGACCCTCCCAAATTTCTTTCATTTTATCAAACTATACCTTCTGAACCTTGTGCTTCCTTGCCTCTTTCTTCAAGGATGATATTTCATCATTTTCCAGCTTCAATTGCTCCTTAAGGACTTCAATCTCTGTTTTTCAATGATTTTCTCTTTTACCTTCTTTTGCTTGATGACTAGATCTTCTTTTGCAGGTGATGAGAGGTCAATGATGCTTGGTGGTGGCTGAATAGTTTCACTGGCCTTCTGATCCTCTTTGGTGCTTTACAAGACTTTTCTAGCATATCTTCTCATTGTTTTTCTAGCTTTAAACATGAATCTTGCAACTTCACCTACAAACTCTAACTTTTTAGCTATTTTGGCTTTCTTGAGCTTCTTTCCTCCCTCATCTATGTCTTCATCTTGAACTATGGGAGCTTCTTCAATATCAATAGCATGCGAAATGTCCTCTAAGTTACCTTTAGCCATTGTTTGGCTTCTTGTAACCCTCTTGCTGCCATGTTTTCTCACTATTGGATTTTGTTTTGCAGGTGTAACTTTGGGTGTATAAACCTTCTGCAAAGGCTTTGTCTCGATGATCACTGGCTCAACTTGCTCTACCACTGAAGGTGATGGGATATCTCTAGGCTTGGGAGTCATTTTAGAAGTGATAGCATCTAATTCAAAACCAATGATGAATAGAAAATATTACTATTCTCTGCCTAATCTCTTTAACTCCTCTAAAACTAGCAACTTGATCAAACCATGATGAAGAGTGAGGTTTCATTTCCTTGAGATTTGGCTTGAAATTTGTCTGACATTTTAGCTAAGCTTCTGTATAAGTAAAAAGGTAAATCAAGAGACATATTACCCACAAAATGAAGCAGAATCCTAAGGTGGTAGGAATAGACCACGTGACATCTCCCCTCATAGGTGAAGTACTTCTGAATAATTAGTAGCAACTTTGAGAAGTTGTCTTTCATGTAGCTCCTTGGGATGGAATTTGTGAGATCAATCTCACTATGCTCTAGATTGATAAATTCTTTACAGTCATGCATGGTGAACTTGAAGCCTTTAAAGCATTGTTCTCCTCCTCTAGGGATCCCTGTTGCTGTTGAAATGGTCTCTGCTGTTACAATGAGGTTCAAAATTCCCACCTTTGAAGTTTTCCCATTGAAACTAATAGAAAGCTCTTTAGAAACCTGCACGTGGCATCCTTGCAATCTTTTCCAGAATTACAAACACCCTGTTCTTCTGAAAAATTATAAGGTATTCGGGTCTTCATTCAATAAATTCATGTATGATGGCTCATATCTGAGGCAGTGACCACCTTTTGGTCTTCCTCTTTGCAGCCATGGTGATTTTATACCTTCTCTGCCTTACTTGATTAGTGACACCTGCAACTTTTGAAAATAGCAGCAACCAGCTTGGCTTGGTGAAACAACGCTCCAGAACTCAGTAGCATGCAAAGATGAAGCAGATAATGACAAAATACTCAATTGGGTAATTTTTAAAAGTTTCGATGACATCTCATGGCTTAATCATGACTCGTGCATGCTAAAAACAGTAATAATGATCTCAGCCATGACCTTTGTACCTTGATTCAACCCTAACTGTCTCGAATGACATCCACCCTAAAAATTATAATCATTGACTCACACCTTGCACTTAATTTGAAAATAGAAATAGAAAAACCCCTTTTCGTAGTGTAGTTAGTTCATTTCCGGGAAGTTTCGCTACGAAAGTATTAGCAGTTTCGTAGCGAAAACTGCCTTTTTACTATGTAATTCACTATGAAAACAAGAAAAACTGGCTAAAGTGACATTTTCGAATTCAAAAGATTGGGAAATGAAATATGTCAGCAAATGATGATGGATGGGACATGATATGACTTGAATGGGGGTGGGTTTGGACCTGAGGATAGGTTAATATGAAAAATTTAAATTTTTCCTTTACCAACTTTTGACAAATGAACTCTATGACCATACCTTTGACAAATGAACTTCTAAGACTATGTCAAATGATGTTTCATTTTTTTCTGAGTGATAATAGTGGCTCCACTTGGGATGGTGTGCCCCTGTGGTACACCAAAGAACCTATAGTTCCAATGCTATCCATATTTTTGAAAACAAAAACTCTGAAATTTGTCGAGCTTTCCTTCAAACTCTAATGGCCTTCACCTTGAGCTCAAGCTTGATGATCAAATTTTCTTTATTAGAAGAAAAACATATAAAAATGGAATATGTACAATGGAATTAAATATCAGTAGAACTTAAGAGGAATAGTGCTTCAAAAACCTGTCATGGACAGGCCCTCTAGCACAAGGTTGTCCATCCATCTCCTGCAGTATGTATGTGTTGTTTCCATGAAATGAAGCCACTATGAATGGACCTTTCCACATATTCTCAAACTTACCATGTTTCCCCTTCTCTTCAATTATGGCCTCCCACTTCAATACCACATCTTGAATCTGAAATTTTTCCTCTTTGACCCTCCTGTCAAAAGTCTTCTTAATTCTGTTTTGAGATTGCTGATTTTTGTTGTAGAATTCCTCCTTTTTTTTCTTGCAAGGTTATCAACTATTTTATCCTACTCCAAATTTCATTTGGCTCCTCCTCTAATCCTTGCAGCAGCTTCATGATAGGCTCTCCCAAGGATGTAGGAAAAATGGCTTCAGCCCCATATACCAAATCATAAGGTGAAGTTCCAATTGATCTTTTTGTGCAAACTCTATCATCTCACAAAGCATACTTCAACTTTAAATGCCATGGCTTCTTATTTCCGTGCAATGCCTTCTTAATAATCCTCACAATGCTCTTGTTAAAGATTCAGCAAGACCATAAACTTGTGGATAGTATGCAGTAGAGTGTCCAACTATAATGTGATATTAATGACAAAAATTGATTAGCCTCTTGGATTTGAATTCCTGTGCATTGTCAGTGATGATCTTCATAGGGCAGCCAAACCTAGACAATATGTTATTCTCCAAAAATGAAATGATAATTGAATCATTTTATTTCCTAGTTGGGTTTTCTTCAATCCACTTGGTGAAATAATCAGTTGTTGTCAGGATCTAGTGACGCTGACCTGAAGATGATGGGCGAATCTCACCAATAAAATCTAGCCCCCACTGCAGGCAACAATCTTCTTGTAGACATCTTTAAACATAGTAGGCCAGTAGTACCCTACTATGAGAATATTATTTTTTGTGGCCTTCCAATAATGATGACCTCCACAATCTCCTTTGTGAAACTCCTCAATCACTTTTTCTGCCTCCTCTTCCAGCAAACAATTCAACATAATACCACCAATATCTTTCCAATACACATTGTTATCTATGATGCAATACCTCAAGGATTTTAGCTTCACAAACCTTGCTTTAGACTTTGTCAATTCAGCAGGAGCCCTATGATTATGTAATACAAAAGCAATGTCTTTGTACCAGTCATAAAGGATGTACTTCTCTTCAATGGGAATGATCACTTCATCTTCATCTGATAACTCTGAAATTTCTTCAATTAAACTCATATCAAGACAGTTAAAATTAGTCTGTGTCGTTAGCTTTGCTAGCCCCTGGCCTTTCACTAATTTTGTAGGTATGATCTCTATATCATATTCCAACGAGTTATCTATCAATTTCCCTCTCTTACCATAGGGATCAGCTTGAGTCAAGATGTCTTTCATAAAAACATTAGGAACAAATGATATGACATGATAAAGAAAAATGTAAATTCTGAAATATTTGATGGCTTTGACCAAAGCATAGGCCTGTTTCTCTAGGATATTGTACTTCAGTTCAAAATTAGCTAAGGTCCTACTGAAAAATGAAATAGGCTTCTCAGTACCTTGCTGACCTTTCTACAAAAAAACTCCAGCAATTTTATTTTTGGATGCAAATGTAAAAATCAGAAATTCTTTTGAAAAATATGGGCTGATCAACACTGGTGCTTGAGTAAGTGCCTTCTTGATCTACTCAAATGAGTGTTTTTCTTCCACTGTCCATTTGATATCAACTCCTTTCTTCAACATCTTAGTTATGTCTTTTACAATCTTACAAAATTGGGGATAAACCTCCTCACAAAATTCACCCTTCCAAGGAAAGACTAAATTTCCTTCCTGCTTTTAAGAAAATCCACTTTCTAAATGGAATTGACCCTACTTGGATCAATATTTATCCCATCTTTAGAAATAATATTCCCAAGCAACTTCCTTGAAGTCAAAGAAAAAATGCTTTTAGTGGGATTGAGAGAAATTCCAAAACTTCTACACTTCAGCAGAATATTTTCTAGATGCTTCAAATGGTCCTCTTCTCTCCTTGAGAAAACTGTTATGTCATCCAGATAGACAACCACAAACTTATCCTTCTCCTCAGAAAAGGAAATTTCCTGCTCTTTGAAAAGTCGCTCCTGCATTCATCAGACGAAAGGGAATTTTGGCATACATGAATGTGCCCCATGGTGTGGTAAAGGCAGTTTTCTCCTAATCTTCTGGATGTACAAGTATTTTATTGTACCCTAAAAAACCATAAAACATAGACATCCTTTGAGAACCAACAATTTTTTGTAGAATTTGGTCCATCTTTGGGAGAGGGTAGTTGTCCTTCAGAGAGGCTTTGTTTAAGTTTCCGAAGTCAATGAAGATTCTGATTTCTCCACTCTTTTTTCTGACTGGAACGAAGTTTGCAAGCCACTTTGAGAATCTGATTGGAACAATAATTTTAGCATCAAAGAGCTTCTTGATTTCCTTCTCAATCAGAGGCATGAGAAGTGGATTAATCCTCCTCAACTTCTGTTTGAAAGGCTTTTCATTTTCTTTAATATGAATGGTATGCTGAATGATAGAATGATCATCCTTCTTCAAATCAACATAACTCCATGAAAAAACATCTATGAACACTTCAATCATCTCAATATATTTTTGTTTCATGTAAACTGAAAGAAAATTTGAAAGCTTGATCATTTTTGGCATTGCTACTATACCAAGGTTACAACTCTCTACCTCTTCATCATTAGCTTGTATCCTAGGAGATTTGAAAACATCATTCTGGTCAAAAATATTTTCAAGTGGTATGTGACCTTTGGGTATAGAATTATTCTTCAACTGTAACACTTCATAATTCCCCTTTGTTTCAGAAAGCATGTTTTGCTAGTCTATTTGTGTGCTTTAAAACTCCTCTTTCAATTCTATAAAGTTTTTGACTTGCTGGTCATCCTCAAAAAATAACCAATGAATTATGTTGTCAGGGATAGCAGGCCTATGATGAAATTCAACCTCATATATTTCAGTGTAATGTGCAGGAATAATAAAAAAACTTGCAGAGATAGCTAGGGAGTCAACTACTGAGTTTTGGTCCCTAGTCTTCACAATAAATGAATATTATTGAAAATTATCTAACATCTCCATGATCAAATTTCTTTATGCCCTCATTCTCACATCCCTGGTTTGATATACACCCTCAACTTGTTTAATAACTAATTCAGAATCTCCATAAACAGAAATATTTTGGGCACCCATTCTTTTCAAAATTTCTAAAACCAAAAATAGAGATTCATACTCAGCCATGTTATTTGTGCAATAAAAGTTCAGTTTGAAAGAAAATAACTTACTTTCATCTTCTGGAGTTGTGATCCAAATTCCTTCTCCAGCCCCATCTCTTGCTGCTGATCCATCAAAGTGTAACAACCACCAACATTTTGCCTTCTCTTCACTGTCCTGTTGATTTTTTGTTTGTTGATTTTCTGCTTCCTAAATTTCTACTTTCTTTTCATCTTCTACTTCATCAGTCAATTCATGGAAAAGTATAGCGGATCATAATTCAATATCAACAACATAGATTGGAAAATTTTGAGGTTTGTCCTTACTACTTACCATATAATTCATCCTTGTTTCTCTGTATAGTATTTTTTTTCTCACCAAAAATAGGAATGGTGGCATAAGTTAGGTCCATCTACATGGTGCCTTTGATCTTTGCTACCCATGATCTAGATAACAGCATGCCAAACTTAGGTGGAATGTTTGCTACCACAATGTCCATTACCACTGTCTTGGTCGAGACTTTTATAAGACCAACAACAACATATTTTATTAAACCAATGCATTGAACTCTTTTTGAATCAAAGGAAAACAAATCCTTATATGGCCTAGTAATTTCGAAGCCCATCCTTTCCATGATTACTTTAGGCATGAGGTTATGAGAGGCCCCTGAATCTAACATGGCATTGTGTAATGTCATGTCATGAATACTAAGGCTGACATAGAAAGGAGGCGCCTATTCATTCTTCTCATATTCTAATCTTGGTCCTAAGTATATGGTTGGATGATATTCTTGAACATTAAGGATGTCAACAGCTCCTAGTTTGGAATTCAACATTTTTACAATTTTACTTCTGTATTCATTCACCTTAAGAATTTCTCCAAAATGAACTGGGATTTTGATCTTCAAGATGTCATTCTCCAAAATGAAAATAGAATCTTATTTTCCAGTCTCTTTAATAGGAGGAGGATATGGTGTATCTTTTCTAATCTCAACAACTTTGGGGGCATCTTTCTTGGGTTGTGTTTTGTTTACAGTAATTGGAACATTTTTATTTCTCAGGTTGTATTATTTCTGCATCTCAAAGATTTCATGTTGATATCCTTTAAGATAATCAGATGGTTCATCACCCTTGTTTACATCATGATCTGACTCATCATGTTCTTCCTTAGTCAAAAACATTCATGACATGTTTTCATCCAAGCAATGAATAGAGTCTTCTAGTATTTCAGGTTGATCTTCTTCATCAACTAAGTTTTGCTAAAAAGGAGGCCTTACTTGAGGGTCATGTTGATTTCTATTTTCCCTTGGTATCTATTGGTTTTGGGGTCTTCTGAACCGAGGATTTCTAAACTAAGGTTCATGTTGTGCAGGAGGAGCAGAGGCATTCCCAAGGGCAAGCATATCCATCATTTTTTCCATTTTCTTCATCATGGAGTCAAATTTATCATCTGAGGTGGAAGGATTATCTTCTTCTTTCAATTTTGTCTTTCCCATCTTGGACTTTTTAGCTGCTATCATATTGACCTCCACCTTCACAGCATCATTTTTAATTTCAACTAGTGAAGGGGATTCTCTTTCTCTTAGAAGGATAGAAAATTCATAGTCAAAGGCCTCAACATATCTCAATTGAGTTTCTCCTGGTGGAGACTTAAGATGGGCAGGGATGGAGTAATAATTTTTTTTAAATATTTTGGAGAAATTTTGGACAGTTTCATCAACAGCTCTTTTCAAACTATTATACTCAGTGAGGGATTGCATAGAGTTGGTTATATTTCCCCACTTTCTCAAGAAGCTATCTTCAAATTCATTCCAATTATGTAGGCTTCCTGGTGTAAGGGATTTGAACCACTTCCTGACCTCACCAGTAAATCTCTGAGAAAATAATATCATCTTGACATCCTCATGGTCAACCTTTTCCCTGTCTATGAAGTCATTGAACTAGTCTACATGTTCTTCAACTATAATCTCTTCATCACTTCCCCAAGTTTTAATTCTAGTAGAATATTTGCTATAAAGGGCATTAAGGATAGTTGGGAGAACAAGAGGGGCATACCTAGCAGGTGCAGTAGTAGGTGGAGGTGGCACATTTCCTACCATGATGACTGGAACTGTGGTAGTTTTAGGTACAACAGTAGTAGAGGAAGAGGGAATGTTAAGAGAGGGGTTGGTTGGTCTTTGTTGTCCAGTTAAAATTAAACTTCAATCAGGTAAAGGAAAACCAGATTTACTTCTTAGAAATATTTCAAATGGGTCTAGTTCCTTCAACCTATATAAAGATTCCCTCTCTAACAATAACTCTGATTTGACTACTTCCCAAAACTCTTCTTTATGTTTTTGGGTCAATAAGGCTGAGGTATCAATACCTCTTATATGTAGGTCTAAGACAATTTCAGTCAATTCTTTTTCATTTTCAAACCTAAACAAGACTTCCTGAATTTTATCATCAAACTTTTTATCTTCAAGTCTTCTTAAAACTTCAGAGGACAAGGCTTTTGTATGTAATGGAGTCAGAATTGCCTTGAATGCCTCTGGAAATTGTGCTTGGATTATCCACAATTGTAGGTGGATATGGGTCAAGATTACTCCCTTTATATCTCCTTTTCGAATCCACCTTTAAACATGAGAATTTTGAATGGAGTCACCAAGGTAGATGCAGCCTCAAAAAAATTCTGAGCTCCTACTACCTTCAATAGTTCAGCTTCAGAATTTTGGGAAAAATATATCTTCAAGCTCCTGACGGACGCACCAGAATGTTATCACAAAATTTGTAATATCCCAAAAGGGAGAATGCAGTAATACTGAAACACAATATAAGAACTGCAGCAAGATAAACAATAAATCTTAAGAAAACATCATAATTTATAGAGAAGATGAGCCGTTTTATTATATTGGAGAAGAATCAATTACACAATGTACAAAATATGAGTAGAACTAGCCAAAAAGTTGGTCTAGAATCACCCAGAAAACATGCTGCAATAGGTACATCGTAACTGGAGAGGCACTGAAGCAAATATTGTGTCATCCCTTCAGCAGAATATGAACATGTAGCTGCAGGATGAATAGTAAAATGCAGATCTACTAAAAAATGAAGCTCAGATGATGCCAAGATTCAATGTTTGGCCAATGTGATGGATTCCCAAGATAACCCAGAAAGGATTTTCCAGATCTACAACTTTGGAAAATCACCTCCCTAGGATTTGATATTTGATCTGCTGGGAAATATAGATCTGAAGCTAGATCTGTCAAATATATGGCTGAAATATGTTGTGAGATCAGATATAAGCTTGAAGGGCTGATCCCTTCTTCAGATCTACAAGCTATAAGCTCTAGATCTAGCTTCTCAATCCTCTAATAATGATTACAGCTGCTGCAACAAAAATTCCTATAGAAACTACGCTGTGAGGGAAAGAGATGCCTTCTGCCTGCTAAAAAATGTTGAAATAAACTCCAGGCTAATGGAAATGTGAGGGGATGATCCCTCACGGGATTACTAGCTGAAATGCTAGTAACTTCCTTCCTCCTTTTAGATCTGCAATTTAGACAGCGTAATTCCTGAAGGAAGTATTGCTGCTAGGAGGTCAATAAATTTTGGCCTGATGCCAGATCTGAAATTAAGCTCTGGGAAGCTGATCAATAAGCCCAAGGTGATAGGAATAAACCCTCACCATTTCTCCAGCTGAAGTACTGAAGACAACTTCCTCCTTCCAAACTGATCTTCAGAAATCTGCAATTTTTGAATATGGATGTTCTGCAGAAAGTAGGAAAAGAGATATGGAACTTAAGCCTGATATATAATGAAGTACAAAAATCTTTCTAGATATTCTCTAAGGAATATATGGGATTCCAGACCAAGAACACCTTGTGCTAAACAAAACTTGCAATCTCTGCTAAACATCCCGAGAAAGCAATGGAATGTCACATGACAATTCCAGATCTGAAAATATCTTTACATGAAGAGTAATCAGCATACCATCATCCTTGCCTTCATCTTCTTTATATAATGTTTGAGCCTTCCCAAGCCTTGGCCCTCATCTAGACTACGCAGTGCATGTTGACAAGATCCTCGAAGTTTTACTACGTTGTTTGACCAAATCAACCATCATGTCTAGGTGCAATGTACCCTTCTCCACCAAGTGTGCTTTGTTTTTACAACATCCTCCATCACTTTATCATGAATTTATCATGATATTTTGTTTGACATCTTCAAGATCTTAGTTGACTGAATCAACCTTCTATTTGATCTCTTCAAGATCTTAGATGACTGTGTCAACCTCCATGATATATCTCATTAATGAGACAGGTTCTCCATTTTCATTCACATTAGTAGTTGTTCAACCACCTTATTATGCATATATAGGCTTAGTTAATCCACATTCACACACACAAAAGTGTATATTTATTCATACTGAGGATTATGGGTCCCTCCACCCTTTTATTTACTTAATTCATTAAGAAAATAAAGGACTCTAATATTCCAAATATGATGTGAAAATTTGGGAATATTACAGTTCCCCCCCACCCCCGAGAAAATGTTTCTTATCCTCAAGCAACTCCAAAAGTAGATGCAAAGCCGTTTATTCCCCTCCAAATGGCATCCACATAAGGAAGGCTTCCTTCATTTGCTACAATGTGTTATGTATGTTTGGTTCCAAAGTTGTCTCTTAAAAACATATAGAATGACCTCTAACTATATGGTTAGATGTCCTCCTTCCATCATGAAGTACCAAGTGAAAACCACATGAGTTCCAACTTCATCATTAATACATGAGATACATAAAATTAAGTAGCTCTTTCCACAAAGGAAAATTTCCATCTCACAATACATCTCTTCATCCCATGTTTTATGAATTTGATTGAGCATTGATATGCTCTCTTCCTTAGCCCTGTTGGCCTTGTTGGATCCAAGCATCATTCCAACATTATGCAAAAGAAGAAGGGAGGAGTTATATGGGTAGAAAAATATGTCAAACCATATTCTCCTAATAGTAACCACCGGAGTAAGGCCCTTTGCTGCCATCCTCCATCTCCTCCATGTAAGATGGACAAGCCAAACTCCCCCAAAAGCAACCAAAGCAACAATAGATCTTGTTGCTTCCTCTCCTCCTCATGTGCATCATGAAGCAAAAAAATACTAATGGACATATGGAATTTCACATCATCCCAATATAAAGAAACATCATCAATGCACATCATGAGAGCACCATGCCAAGGTTTACCCAATACAAAACACAAATACATAGGAGATGTCATGTGGTGGCCAATCTCTCTCAAGTGAAACCAAAATGAACGTTTTTAGTATGAATCCTTTGTCGAAGTGTATGAAAAAGGACCACTTTAGCTACGCATAACTAATAGCCCTAACAACAAAAGTGGCTGCCAATATCTTCAGATCTACGGTTAGTTAGACAAGAAAAGAGCTGCAAAACACCAGATCTATGCATGGAAAGACATTAAGCAGTAAAAACAAGGGTTTGCTCCATATACCAATAGACAAGACAAGAACAATTTTTGAAAGAATTTTTATATTAATTGGGCACCTGGGAGGAAAACAAGAAGGCCTATCCAATTCTCCTCAGTGGGATGGATTCTTGGAAGTCCTCAGCACTTCAGATCTAAGATTTCTCTCTCTTGTTGGTGTAGAAAACCCAATGCAAAGAATAGAGCTCAATGGGAGCTCACACAACAAATGATGGAAAAATGGGACCAAGTGTGTAGATCCAGAGTGATCTAATAGGCAACAAAAGGTGAAGAATGGTAGGAAAAACCCTCCTATTTATAACAAAATATTGGGTCATTCTAGATCTTGGTGCATGGGTTAACCAGATCTAGATCCACTTTTTATGGAATATTTTATTATATTTGTTGGAGGGGAAAGGTATTTGACTTGGGTCAAATCCCTTGATTTGTCAAAAATAAATAAATAAATGATTTATTTATCTTTTTAAGGAAGCGGTTAGAAGATAATCAAATAAATAATTATTTATTTAATTATTTGTGGGTGATTTGGTCATATTTAACAAGGAATATTATCTAAATAAGATTTAAATAATTATTCCTAGAAAATAATAAGATAAATAAAGGTTTGTCTAATTAATTTCTTTGTTTTTGGGTTAAACATGACTGGGAATAATAATTAAATTATGGTTTAATTAATTATTCCATGAGGAAAATCAAACAAATATAGGTTTGTTTAATATTTCCTTTTGGGGTTTCATGTTTAGACCATAAACAACCTAATAAATGTGGTTTATTAAGTTATTTAACATAGTGAAGGCAATTTTACTTAGGGTAAAATTGGTCTTACATGGTGTACTTGGGTCCATCTAATGATAATAGGTTAGATGACCAAAAAATGGTGTGACAGATTGCCCCCCAGCGTGCGAGTGTCAGGAGCAAATCGTATGACCGAAGTACGTTGTAAGAACACAATCACTAGACAACAAAAGGGATGTCAGAGAGAGAAATGTGAGGTAGATAGTGTGCTGAAGGACTAGACCCTGAGGAGACGAGACTCGCAGGTGCAACAAGTCTCTTTTTATGAGAGGGTACCTGTGCTGAAGGCGGCGGGGGAGGCATACCTATGCCCGCCGAGACAAAGTACAAAAGAATAGTGTGTCCAGTAAACAAGGGACCGAACCATAGAGTACAGCCAGCATAATCATGAGCCAGAGAAAAATACAATGAGGAATCCCACATACATGCTGTGCCTGGGATAACAGCCAGGACTGGTACAATAATATCTGAGTACATGAGATAAATACACCCCAAATGCCCCCTGTAAATGGGGAAGGGCTCACAAAATCTGACTGATACATGCAAATCAAAGAGGCGCTGCAAGTGGCTAAGGCCAACATCATCAAATATCTGGAGCTGCATCGAAGGCTACAAGGAGGAGGTCATCCGGGCATGTGGGGGGCTACCTGCAGGGCCACCCCCTCATGAGGGTTGAGACATCTCACACACACCCGGGAATCATCAAGAGATGCTGCTGTATCACTGAACCATCAAGTATACGGATCTCGGTCATGCTGAAAGGAGCTGGAGAAACAATCAAGTCAAAGGGAAATGAGAGATCCCTTTGCCTGATCCGAGGCACCGAACAAGAGTGGAAGCTGGAACCAAGGTACACCGCCCTCTAGACCTGGCTTCTGGAATGAATGAGCTGATGTCAACAGAAGGAGGTCCGCCATAGGTGAGGAAATGAGAGATCCTCAACTAAGGCACGAGAGAAAAATAGTAGAGCGACGGACATACTGGCACTAATGATGATGGTGAAATGGAAGGGACTGAGTAGCGAATGGACGACTTCCCTTGGTAGAGCATAAAGGGCATGAATGACCTGGCAGCGACTGACGCAATATCATAAGGGATAGGGGATAGTGGGACTGAAGGCCATAATCTGCGACACAAGAGAGAGACCAAGCAATGAATGGTGGAGGGCTATAGCGGGGTACAAAGGGACTTGGGATAGACTCCATGAATGTGATGATGACTCAACTTGGATGCTCTAAACAAAGGCGACTTGATGGTGCTGCCACACAGTAAAGGCCCAATGGGGGACCATGAAAACATGAGTACAAGATGGTAACTCATGACGAAAATCGACACGAGCAAAGACAAGTAAGGAGGAAAAATGGTGCCCCAAGGACAAGTGTTGTAAGTGAGGAAGTTCGATTTGAAGGAGAGGTGAAGTGATCCTTCTTGGAAAAAATAGCTCCTGGCGAAGAATAAAAGTACAAAAAAGATGCTGGCTATCTAACAGAACATAAAACACGCATCTCAGAAGGGAAATGCTAAGGGTAATATTTCTTAAGATAGAGTGCATTGCGAGGATTAGGAAGAGGATTGCCTTCGAAGTCCACTAAAAGGTATGCCCCCTTACCAAGATCCTTACTGATGACATAAGGGCCTAGCCATAATGAGTCAAACTTCCCGTGACCAAGGACATCATGGGCTTGGTCATATACTAGAACAAGGTCGCCTTTGTGAAAAGGATGAGGCTGGACTTTTCAGTCATATTGAGCTTTGGTGCGTTTCTTGGCCGCTTCCATGGTTTGCAATGCAACACGGCGGTCTTCGGAGGCACGCTCAGGCATGATAAGTCGTTGTTCTAGAGGTTGGGTGTCAGGGAGAAGTTCAACAGCCAGATGAAGGGAAGGGATGTCACACTCGATTGATAAGACAACCTCCTCTCCAAAAACGAGGTGAGGAGGGTTATGGTTGAGGGGCATAGGTGCCCCCGAGCATGGTGTGGTCATGCCAAAATGTATTTATAAAAAGGGGAATCTAAACGCATTTAAATGATGTGGTGTGCCATTTGTCCTTGTTATGGTTATGTAGTTTGAGAAAGGAAATGGAGGATTACCAATCTCTTTTTGTACTGCATATAGGGATCAAATGGACTTTAAGTTTCCAAGTTGGCATACCTGGTGTCACTATCCCAAAAAGAGGATTTGGAGATAATGAACTGATGCTCTCGTAGAAAAGTTATAGGTTGGTCAACAATAATGTCTAAGAGACTGGGTTGCTGATGTAAGATGAGGGAACGATAAGGGGTATCATCCCTAGAGTGATCTGAAGTGATATGGGACTCTAGAGGTTCTTTGAAATGTGGAAGAATACTGGGACTAAAGTCAACATGACCAGATACACTAGGAGAGTTGTGGAGAATTGCTTCTCTTGGTATCTCAAATGTGGGTGCCCCCTTACCCAAACATTGGGTTTCAATGTAATGGCCACAAGGTGGATGTGGTGTGAACGCATGGGTTCGATGTAAGGGGGAATAGATAAAGTCAGGGGTGGGAATTTTTTCCATAATGTCGTCATCGTGATATAATATGGGGTGACTGGTGGAAGAAAGACCGCCTGACGTGGTGAAGCGACCTGAATCATCATCATGAGAAGAGAGGTTCACATGCGCATCGTCACAAGGGGTGACCGAAGAGTAAGTAGATAGAGGATCTACCGATGTTGAGCCCAAGATGATCGCGGAAGGCAGGTCAAGCGAAACAACAAGGGAGGATTCAGATGGAATGTTCCCCGAGGGTCTCATGGATGATGATAGGTAGAAAATGCTGGACGAAGGCTCCGTCATCTCGACATCAGGAGGGGGAATGTCAATGGGAGCAGTCATATCTGGTAGCTCTTCTGAAGTAGAATGCGGAAATAGGGGAGAGGTGGACTCATTGCGCTTGGCCTCGAATTGGTGGACCGCGGCCAGAGAGGGGCAGAAATCCTCGAGGAGGGGACAAAGGTGGGTGTAATGGCCATGGAGATCACACAAAGCACGAGGTGGGGTACGCTTTGGGTCTTGGGGTTCTTGGCCGTGGTCGCGGAAGGAACAGAGGCTTCTGGGACCGCGGACTCAGGGAACATGACATTAACCATGGGCTTGAGATGAAGCAATGCAGGACAGGTATGGGAGGCGTGACCGACAACATCACACAAAGCACACTGGATGGTATGCTTTGGAGGCGGAGGAGGAGTAGGGTTTTTTGGGGCAGCCTTGTCCTTTGATGCCCCCTTGCGAGCTTTTCCCTTCTTACCCGAAGTGGTCGCAACAGGAGGTGGTTCCTGTTGAGGTGACTGAGGCACTGATGCAGCGGGAGAAGGCATGGGGGCCGGTTGAACCGGGGTCAAAGCAATATAAGGTTTGGGTTGACCAGGCAAGGTGGGGGCTGGAGGATCAAGGTACCAAACGGGAATCCCAAGGGTCAAGTTAGGAAGAGAGAGGGTGGCCATGACTGGTACCGTGTACACTCCTGGTGGGGGAGCTAGGAACGGTATCTGACCAAAGGGGTAATGGCCCGGTGGGGGACGGCTCTGAGATGGTTAAGGCCTGGGGGAACCGATCCAGGAGGATAAAGGGGTTCAAGGATACCATCTGTAGGAGAAGGGCCAGAGGGAAGGGGTCCGGCTGGCTGAGATGAATGGCTAGGAGCGGGTTGCGGAGGGCGAGGTTGAGGTTGCTGACTAGCCGAAGCGACGAGGGCGCGCTTGGCTTGACAGGATGGTTGCATATTACAAACATTCGATAGTGGGATCAGTGATAGGAGGGGAGGCAGGAAAAGTTCCAGCGAGGGAGGAATCTTTGTAGGCCTAGGAGACCTTTGGTCAAGGAAGTCGACGGTTGCTTATTGGCTACAGAAGAGATGGTCGTCTCGGAGGAGGTCTGGGACGGTGGCTCATGATAAGATAGCTGGTCGATGGTGACTATCTTCCCATTATGTGGGAAAGACATCTTGCGGAAATCCGCGGATGGGACAGCAGACATGGCATAGGTGTAGCTTCGCCCCAATAGAATGTTGTAGTCTAGAGGGCGTGGTAGCTCGTCAGCATAGTCTTACAAACCCAAGGGTGATAGGACAATTACGGAAAAGGCCAATGGGCTGGGAGGCGTGGCCGTCCCACGCTCGAAGGGTGATCGTGGAAGGGGCCAACTCAGGAGATCAGAGTTGCTTCCAAACCGAAGTGGACATCACACGGGTGGATGCCCCCTCATCAATTATGCACCGAGAAATGTTGGAATTCCAGATTTTGACTAGGATTTGGAAGGCGATGGAAGCAGGAAGAGGAGGTTGATCTGATTGATGAGCGTCGAAAATAATCATTTGGTCATTAGCAGGATCCCCGAGGCGCCCGGCGAGGGAATAAAGGAGAAGCCTTCTTTTGGGAAGAGGCACGTGGAGGAGTTCCGGTGTTGAAATGGCGACAGGGAGATTGCGCCAAATCATCTACTATGATATCACCACCGAATGCGCTCGACCGGGAAAGGCATTTCGACGTAATGGTCCCTTAGGAATCTTTGGATGGACCTCAACTTTGGGTTGAGGGATATGTAAAGGGCCATTGGATGTCGAAAGAGGCTCTGTAGAACCGGAAGAAGAGGACTCGAGGGCAGACTGAGCGGGAGGCTTGGGGTACTGGCGAGACTGAGTTTGAAGGTGAAGGTCAACAGTTGGGGATGGATCAGAGGTCATCATGAGGATCTGGTAATCGGAGGAACCAGAAATGGAGGGTGGAGTGGAGACCCGCCCATCAGGTGGTTGGGTAGCCACGAATCCTTGCTGAGGGAAAGGATCAGTAAACACAGCTGGTTGAGTGGTGGCCACATTAGGGGGAGCGTGAGGGGAGGCATGTTGTCCGCGCAATGTGGCTTGAGATTCCCACATCTGCTGCATCTATGGTAAAAGGGGACAATCGTGGGTGTAATGACCGTAAACACCACAACATGAACAAGGCTTGTTGGTGCGAAGAGGCCTGTCCGGCTTGGGCTGAGTGCCCTGTTGCTGGTTAGCATTGTTAGGGTCAAAACCTTGAGGATTGGGTCCACGAGTACCAGGGGAAGATTGATTTGGATTGCCTCTCCACCTTCTTGGAGAAGAAGGGGGATTAGTCGCGCCCTGCTGTTCAAATACTTGCCCTGGAGGGGGCTGTAGGTGTTGTTGCTGGGGTTGAGGAGGCAAGGGAGGTGGAAGCGCATATGCTGGAGGAGCTGGGGTACCAGGCTGCGGATAAGGGTAATGGTTAGGGTGGGCAACATTGAGGTAAGCAGGAGGTTGGGAAAAAGGAGGAGGCATCGTATTATCCTGGGTACATCTTCTTCAGGAGGGGAAAAGAGTGCTTGAAGTGTTGGCCCCTCGTGAGGGGGCCGTAGCCATAAGGGTTGGGCATACGGATGGGACTCCAAGAGGGCTCCAGCAAATAATCATGTGGAATGAGATGCCCCGGGGCGTTAGCGCCCGCCGGGCCTAGGGAGGTCAGGAAGGACGGTATAAACATAACCAGACTGAGCATAGATCAGGTCATATTTCAAGGCTATTTGGAGGGCGACTTCTTCGGTTTGAGGGAAATGGGAGGCGACATCTTTGCCAATGGGAGCTAAGAGAGAGTGAAGGAACCAGTCCATATAGATCCGATCTTCGAAGGGGGGAGCTTGACATAAGCTGCGTCTCCGTCGCCATTCCTGAACATGGGTAGAAAGGCGGGTTGAAGATGTTTTCTTGAAGGAAGTCAAGAGCTCCGTACCGGTATCGTATCGGAGAGGGAGCTGGAAGTAAGATAAAAAGGCTTGGGAAATGGTCGCAAAGGTGGTATGGGAAGAGGTGGCTTGGTCTACATACCATTTAGAAGCTTCGCCGGTAAGCGTGCGTTGGAACAAACGAAGACGAATGGAGTCATCGGTAATGGAATTGGAGGAACACCACATGTGGAAATATCGGACATGATTGGTTGGATCTTCTCCAGAAAGGCCTTCGAACTTAGGGATGTCAGAGGGGAGCTTGGTTGGCATAGCATGCCAACCAACATCATGGCGGATAGGGTCATTGATCAACTGATTGAAATCGGGGAGGCTGAGGCCTGCAATGTACGGCAGCAAGGGTATGGTCGAGGTAGTTCCTGTGGTAGTTCCGCTAGTAGTAGGTCTGGCATTAGGGCTTGGAGCACCACCAGCGTTAGGCCCTGGACCAGATATAGTGAAGGTGACAAGGGGAGAACCAGGAGGAGAAGGAGAACCCGATGAATCAGGAGAGGAGTCGGAGTGCGGACTCAGAGGAGGACTGGCTCGACGACGGCGGGGCAGAGCAGGTCGATCGACCGGAAACTGAGGGTGAAGGCCAAGAAGTCTCCGGGAAAGGCGCCTTGGGGGCGCAATGATGACTGGAAGAAGGAAACCGACAAGGGAAAAAAGGGACAGAATCAAGTGAGGTCAAGGGTAGAAAAGGTGCAGTGACAATTGATTTTAGAGTCTTTGCCAGGCGGTGTTAACCAGGCGCTTCTTCACTTAGGGTCAGTGTGTGGCGTGCGTTAATTTTAATTTTTAAACCCTTTCCGTTTTGAGAGCAAGAAAATGTGTGCTGCGTAACTGAAAATAAATCTACAGAGAACAGTATATAATGCTGAAATAACAGAAAAATAACAGCTACTATTGCATCGATTCAACCCAAGAAGGCGGGTCGCTCAAAACTAATCTAAAAAAGGGAAAAAATCTAGTCAAAACACACTTAAAAAGAGGCCAATAGATCTAGGGTCAAAAGGGACAGGGATCTAAAGGATAAAGCTGCTGAAAAGAGGTGCAGATCACAGCCAAGAGACAGAGGCAAGGTGGCTAGAAAAAGGAAGGAAATCAGCAAAAACCGGAGGGGGCAAGGCGGAGGCCTTCAAAGGAGGTCCAAACGAAATGACAGGAGGTGATTTGAAAGGAAGAAAGGCTGATTTCAAAGGATCTGAAAGGAAGGTAACAGATCTGGAAAAGGAGGCTGAAGCTCTGAAAAACAGACGGCTGAAACAGCTTAAAACTCTTCCACAAAAAGTGGAGGGTACTAAAGCCCTAAGGGGCTAGGTTCCCACTTAGATGAGTAAAAACAGATTAGAACTTGGTCAAAACGGGCTGAGACAGAGGCTGGAGGACCCTGGCAGAAGCTGCAGCAAAACCCAGAAAAATTGCAGAAAAATTGCTGAAAAAATGGCAGGTCGCAGTTTCTGACCTGATTTCAGTGCAGGTCGCAGAAAAAGGGCAGAAAAGTGCGACCTGGAGGTCCAGGTCACAGTTTATGGGCCAAAAAGTGCGACCCCCCGTTCCGGTTGTCTCGGCGGCAGATTTTCAGAAAAGTTGTCGTCTCAGTTGCGGCTGGTGTCGCTTACCTGCGCAATAGGGCCAGAAACACACGGAAGTTAGAAATTTTAATGTTTTAGGGTTTTATGTGAGAAAAACAACATAAAAATAGGGAAAATATTTAGCTGAAAAGAAACCCTAGGGTCTGAAGTAGCTGGATATGCAGGAATATGAAAAACAACAGTGGTCGTACTTTAAAACCCGTGTGGAGTCGCCATTTGTTAGTATGAATCCTTTGTCGAAGTGTACGAAAAAGGACCACTTTAGCTACGCATAACTAATAGCCCTAACAACAAAAGTGGCTGCCAATATCTTCAGATCTGTGGTTAGTTAGACAAGAAAAGAGCTGCAAAACACCAGATCTATGCATGGAAAGACATTAAGCAGTAAAAACAAGGGTTTGCTCCATATACCAGTAGACAAGACAAGAACAATTTTTGAAAGAATTTTTGTATTAATCGGGCACCTGGGAGGAAAACAAGAAGGCGTATCCAATTCTCCTCAGTGGGATGGGTTCTTGGAAGTCCTCGGCACTTCAGATCTAAGATTTCTCTCTCTTGTTGGTGTAGAAAACCCACACAAAGAATGGAACTCAAAGGGAGCTCACACAGCAAATGGCAGAAAATGGTGACCAAGTGTATAGATCCAGAGTGATCTAATAGGCAACAAAGGTGAAGAATGGTAGGAAAAACCCTCCTATTTATAACAAAATATTGGGTCATTCTAGATCTTGGTGCATGATTAAAATAATGTTAACCAAATCTAGATCCACCTTTTATGGAATACTTTATTATATTTGTTGGAGGGAAAGGGTCTTTGACTTGGGTCAAATCCCTTGATTAGTAAAAAATAAATAAATAAATGATTTATTTATCTTTTTAAGGAAGTGATTGGAAGATAATCAAATAAATAATGATTTATTTAATTATTTGTGGGTGATTTGGTCATATTTAACAAGGAATATTATCTAAATAAGATTTAAATAATTATTCCTAGAAAATAATAAGATAAATAAAGGTTTATCTAATTAATTTCTTTGTTTTGAGTTAAACATGATTAGGAATAATAATTAAATTATGGTTTAATTAATTATTCCATGAGGAAAATCAAACAAATATAGGTTTGTTTAATATTTCCTTTTGGGGTTTCCTGTTTAGACCATAAACAACCTAATAAATGTGGTTTATTAAGTTATTTAACATAGTGAAGGCAATTTTACTTAGGGTAAAATTGGTCTTACATGGTGTACTTGGGTCCATCTAATGATAATAGGTTAGATGACCAAAAAATGGTGTAACAAACGTGCCTTCTTTTGCTGCATTTTATCATTGATACACAAGGCATGAATCAGAAAAATATGAGCTATTGCGTGGTAACCATACTTACCCAAAATCAACCAATGCAACCATGCTTCCTTCTTCATCTCATAAGTGTTCCTCAAGGCATGGATCAAAGAAATAGGAGCCTTTGGGCAGTGACAAGAATCTCCCAAGGACAACCAATGTAACCAAGCTTGCTGGCCCATGTCATACATTTTCAAGTGGTCATGCAACCCCTTGCTTATCATCCCCGCCCACTCACCCCAATATGGAAGATGAATGATGTGCTGCATAATCATGGTATCCTCCCTTTGTAGAATACCATCTTCCCCAAACTGATGAAGAACTTTGCACTTCATGAAATTTTGAAGTGCACCTCCAATGAGATCTCTTAATGAGACCTTCTTCTCATCCATGGCCTTCCAAAACCAATGAGGTTTTGGATCTACTGTAGGTAGAATTCTCTCTTTGAGCTGTGAGATGCTCATTGAGAAAGGGTCATCTAGAAAGGAGAAAAGGTTTCTCATCTCAGGATGTCTACCATTTATCATATTTTTTCTCCATTTCTTCATGAGTGAAGCTACCTTCAGAATGATCCAAGAATGATAGGACCTCCTCATATTCATAGCTACTAAGTGACAACATTGTAGATCTGCATGATAATATATTTTCTATCTCAAATAAAGGCACAATACTGATCTCATAACCAGTTATTGTACACAAGATTATGCTCATCCCATTTTCTAAAACTCTACAATTCAACTCAAAATGTTGAATGTAGCTCAATAATAATGAACTGGGATAGTTCTTAACCTTCTCCTTGATTAGATCAAGTGTCCTCTGTGTTGTAATATGATGCTTCTTCAAACCAGCACTATGTTCAAACCCTTGGTTATGCATTGGCCCTGATGGAATTTTCCCATAAGTTTCAATAAGATCTACTGAAACAATAGGTGATGAATGTGTATGCATACCTTGGATCAACTGACATGTGGGAACCTCTTGACAAAACACAAGAGTTCCTCCAACCGAGACAATAGTGCCTCCAACTGCTGGTTTGAGTGATGGATACTCTTCTCCAAGTGTACCAACGCTGTAATTCCCCTCCTTTCCCGCATGCATCTCTTGAATCATGCATGGGACTCTATATGTCAAGAGCTCAAGACTATCTTGTAAAGATGCAAGTGTCTCTTCTCCGGATGCAAGTACTTCTGCAACTGGTGGTGAGTGTAGTGACCTCTTGTTTAGAGTGACAAGGTTGATAGCCTCCTCCTTAGTAAATGTCTCTTTGTGGCACATATATATCTTCTTCACATCAAACTTCTTCCTCAACTTGTGAAATAAATCTGAATATTTAGTCACCCTTGCATGCTCCATGTGATAAAACCACTAGTCATTAGCTTCATCTAAAAGATGAAGTGCTGAAATTTGAATGACCTCTCCTTCAGCTACAGGATGTAGTCTGAAAAATGCATCTAACTCTCTCCTCCAAGCCTTAATAGTTATTGAGGATGACCCATCAAATGTATGCAAATATAATCTATTATGCCTCTTCCTTCTATTGTTGCTATAGGTTCCCCTTTCTTCTTTGATTTTGAAGAATTGTTGGAGAGTTAGCTTCTCCTTGAATGCTCTAGACTGTGCTTTGTACTCTTCAAGGTATAGACTAAGAGTCTCATGAGTCTCAGGTTCATTCCTTCCTTCATTTCCACACCCTTCACCTTCTTCAAAGAAAGTGGGCATAGTGGATATATGAGGAGATCTAGGATTCTCCAGTTTTATTCTTTGCTGATAGGAAGTGCTTGGACCTTCCTCATCGCATCTTCTTCTTGGATCTTCTTTCTGCCTTTCCTCTTTCATTTGACAGACCTCCTTGGAGAGATCTTGCATAGATATACAAAAATCATTGGCATAATTTTCTTCCTCCATGATAGATCTCATCTATCTGCTTCTTCTTTAGATGCAAAAGATGAAGTGTCCACAAGCTGAGCCAAAGATCATGCTCCGATACCACTGTAATATCCCAAAAGGGAGAATGCAGTAATAATTAAAAAAAATATAAGAAATGTAGTAAGATAAACAATAAATCTTAATAAAACATCAGAATTTACAAATAAGTTGAAACATTTTATTAGATTGGAGAAGAATCAGTTACACAATGTACAAAATATGAGTAGATCTAGCCAAAAAGTTGGTCTAGAATCACCCAGAAAACATGCTACAATAGGTACAATGTACCTAGAGAGGCACTGAAGAAAACAATGTGCTGTCCCTTTAGCATAATATCAACATGTATTTGCAAGCTGAATAGGAAAATGTAGATCTACTCAAAACTGAAGTTTAGATGATGCCAAGATTCAAGATCTGGCCAATGTGATGGATTCCCAAGATAACCCAGAAAGGATTTTCCAGATCTACAACTTTGGAAAATCACCTCCCTAGGATTTGATCCTTGATCTACTGGGAAATACAGATCTGAAGCTAGATATTTCAAATAGATGGCTGAAATATGTTGCAAGATCAGATCTAAGCTTGAAGGGCTTATCCCTTCTTCAGATCTACAAGCTAGAAGCTCTAGATATACTTCTCAATCCTCCAATAATGATTGCAGTTGTTGCAACACAACTGCCTATAGAAACTGTGTTGTGAGGGAAAGAGAGGCCTTCTTCCTACTGAAAAATGCTGCAATAAACTCCAGACTGATGGAAAGAATGATGAGGGGATGATCCCTCATAGGATTACTAGTTGAAATGCTAGTAACTTCCTTCCTCCTTTTAGATCTGCAATTTTAGACAATGTAATTCCTGAAGGAAGTACTGCTGCTAGGAGGTTAATAACTTTTGGCCTGATGCCAGATCTAAAATAAAGCTCTGGGAATCTGATCAATAAGCCCAAATTGATAGGAATAAACCCTCACCAGTTCTCCAGCTGAAGTACTGAAGACAACTTCCTCCTTCCAAACTGATCTTTAGAAATATGCAATTTCTGAATATGGATGTTCTGCAGAAAGTATAAAAAGAGATATGGCACTTAAGCCTGATGTAGAATGAAGCAAAAAACCCTTTCTAGAGCTACTCTAAGAAAGAGATGGGATTCCCGACCAGGAACACCCTGTGCTAAACAACACTTGCAATCTCTACTAAACAACCTGAGAAAGCAATGAAATGTCACATGACAATTCTAGATCTGAAAAATATCTTTACATCAAGAATAATCAGCATACCCTCATCCTTTCCTTCATATTATTTATATAATGTTTGAGCCTTCCAAAGCCTTGGCCCTCATCTAGACTGCGCAGTGCATGTGGACAAGATCCTCCAAGTTTGACTGTGCTGTTTGACCAAATCAACCATCATGTCTAGGTGCAATGTACACCTTCTCCATAAAGTGTGCTTTGTTTGCACAACATCCTCTATCACTTTATCATGAATGTCTCATGATATTTTTTTTGACATATTCAAGATCTTAGTTGACTGAATCAACCTTCTGTTTGATCTCTTCAAGATCTTAGTTGACTATGTCAAACTCCATGATCTATCTCATTAATGAGATATGTTCTCCAATTTCATTTACATTAGTAGTTGCTCAACCACCTTATTATGTATATCTAGGCTTAATTAATCCACATTCACTCACACAGAAGTGGATATTTATTCATACTGAAGATTATGGATCCCTCCACCCTTTTATTTACTTAATTCATTAAGAAATTCAAGGACTCTAATATTCCAAATATGATGTGAAAATTTGGGAATATTACAAAATTATACTTGATTGGCTGCTGATCAGACAACTCTATGTAAATGTTTCAAACCAGCTTTTGATTGAAGCTTAGTCTCTTCAGTCTAAGAGGGCTCTCTCATAGGGGTTTAAGGTATTTGATTATGTAATATTCCTAAAATTAGCATGCAGCTAATAGGAATATTAGATTTTGATTTTTGCACCTAGTAGATGAATAAATGGGGAAAAGGGCCCATATTTAACTTGTATTGACATAAAAACCCTCTTAGTGTGAAAATGGGACATTCTAGTGGCTGGATTTTTAACTTTCCATGTATGAACATGTTGAAGCCTGGAAAATATCTGCTTCAAACATTGGGGAAAACCACCCGGTCGGGACCTTAGGATAGCTCCTTATCCGTTTGGTATGGTGGCTACGACTGGATTGAAAGGACCAGTTTCCTTATAACTAATGGGTTGGTGATGGATTGATTTGGATGAGTGAAAATGGGACTAAATGACTGAAATAAAACTATCTAATTTAATCTAAATACTGATAAAAAAATTCTAAAACTAACCCGGGTATCATATGTGAATACAACTTAAAATTATTCCAATTGAACAATAACCATAAAAATGTATCAAAGTTTAATTGAAATTGTGCAGTAACAAATAAAGATAACTATGTTTAAGAATTTAAACAGAGTTATATTAGCATATTTTATTCATCATTGTATATCATTTTACATACATTTATGAAAAATGAATATTTCTAATATACTCAAAAATGATATATAGAGAAATATTATGAAAACGAAATATATATAAATGATAGAAAATTTAAAAGAGAATATCATATAACAAAAGAAATTACCAGTGAATAGATAAAAATACCTTATCCATCTTGAAATTTTCAAATGAAATCTGATACTCTGATCCAGTAATTCCAATGCAAAATCAAATCCAAGGTACAGAAATGCAACTCTTTAAAGATAATTCCGCCTAAAATCACCAAATGTGATCCTTTATAAAATATAAGAGCCAGTGGAGTACAGAAATGTAATCTCCAAGTCAAAAATATTACAACTCAGGACCCCTTCTCCAATGCATGAGAGGGGTTTAAATATGACATTATGTGAAAACAGAATCCTACTACTATTGCTACAATCTATCAACTTCAAAAACAGAAATGCTATCTTTTGTGGAACTTATTCATTGCTTTTGCTTCTCGTTCAATCTAACCAAGTGACAAATTTTCAGCGTTTCCTGGACCTCCGTGGATGACTCATCTTGGAATGTAACTGTCCAGCGTATGTGGCATCGGAGAATTCTGGAATCAAACAATCAATAGCATTTGATAGGAATTTAATAGCTACTTGTTGATTGTGTGGCTTAATTAGATAAGTCCACATATTGTCCCAAGATATTGTTTGAAGCTTGTTGATCTGTTGACTTTTATTCATTATTTCTTCTTTCCATCTGCAATCGATTTCTTTAACTCTAGGAAAACTGCATGGAACACAATCTGAAATGAGATTAATTACATACAAGTTGTCATTAATAAATTGCGTTATATTACCCATCATGCTTCTAGCTCTTGATATAGCTCTCTCGGCTTTCATTAACTGATGTTCCCACTCTATAAACAGGATCTCTTTATGTCTTTCTTCTATCTTAGGAGGATTAGCTTCTCTTCCTTTTTCTGTATCTTGCCAAGTAAGAAATTCAGAAATCTTTTCATCAGCGTCATCAATTTCTTGCTTGAGAGTAATCATGTCCTGGATCAAGGATGATGTGATATCACAAAATGGTTCTGCTTATGTTAATTTTTTACAAAATTCATTTAACTGCTGAGACAACAGTTTATTGACTTCAAGAGCCTCCAATTTAAATTCACTTAATTTAGGGAAATCCTTGAACTTATCTAAAGCTGCTTGAAATTATTTTTCTTGCACAATCTTCATATTCTTCTCATTTTGCAACAAATTTTGTAGCTTGGAAATTTCTTGATTCAACTGTTGCTATTTTCTTAAAGCCTGTTCATCAAATTTCTTCTTTTCTGTGGTAAGATGTTCTTCTAACTCTTTAGATTTGAGCTCTTGATCTTGTAATTGCTGTTCCAATTGAGCAATCTTCTGCTGATTTTCATTAGCTTGTTCTTCAAGTAAAGCTATATGGAGATCTTTTTGGGTCATTAACTGAGAAACCTCCGCAGCTTTATCTATCGTTGCAGCACTGTATGATCCTGCATATTGGGACAACTTAGTGAGATCCTCAGATGGATTCACTTCAACATTCTTGTAAACAATATTCATGAACTCCTCCTGTGAAGCAGAAAATGTGTCTTGATCGATTTTTCTTCTCTTTCTTTGTTTTTTCACAACAGCTCTATGTTTAGGACTGTAGAATATATCCAGGGGAGGAATTTCCTCAATCTTCAATATAATTTTCCCTGTAGGATGTTCAGGAATGATTTCAACATCCTGATCTTCTGGCTCTTTCTCTTTAGGATTATCCTGCAGTCCTAATTGATGAGAAAATTGATTATATTGTTTCAACAATTGTGAGGAAACATTAGGATCAAAAGAGTCTACTATTTTCTCAGTAGTTTTGTTTCCTCCAAGTTGTGTATCTGATTTCTTTGTATTTTGTTCCTATTCATTGGTTTTGCTGTCTGATCCTTCTTTTTGATTATGCACATTAGTATCAGTAATTGTGCATTCTTTCTCTGTTTGAGCTGTGGACTACTAATCAGTATTTACATCGGATTTTCCATCAGTATTCTCTTTCTGAACATTAGGTTTGCCATCCGTGATCACCTTTTCAGTATGTACAATAGGATCATTTCCTATTACTTTCTTTTGTATCTGTGCAATGGGCTAGTCAGTATCTGATTGTGTAGTGACCTTACTAGTAGATGTTTCTCCTGTTGTTTTGCCAGATGTATCCTCTGTTTCTGACTCTTGCATAGGAACTCTTAATTGGTCTAGAGGAACTTTCAACAATCTTTGTCATCTAAATAGAATAAATTTATTCATCTCTTCTTTCTAGAATTTGGACTTGGCCAAATTATAAACTTGAAAAAAATTCTCTAATGAAACAAACAAATCATCAAATTCATCCGGTTCATGCTCGAATCAAGCAATCGAAACTGAAGAAGTAACATTAAAAGCTATCTTTTGTGGATCATACTGTCTCCCTGGTATTGTTGCGAATTTTAAGTGCTTTATTTTGACGACTTCCTTTTCTGCATGTTTGAAGTCATTCAAAGTAAAATGTCCACAATTGAATGGAAAAGAAGGCCACATTCTTTTCTTATTGTTGCTCAGAGATCTAGACATTCCTTCAACTGTCAATTTATAGGAGATTTCCCGCGCTAGAAGTTTATCTGGAACAAAAAGATGGAGGACATGGGGTTCCACAATACTCCCAAAAATCCTGACATATGTGAATTTTTCTTCTCCAAACCAATCTCCTATTGAGGATAAGTCAGCTTTAGCTTTGTCGGAGAATCTAGGAGGGAAGCAATTAAAAATGGTTTGAAAGACTAGGATAAGGAAACCATGACATATCCTATAAACATGATATTTGAAATGAACTTTCCAAAGGAGTTTATGGTATATATGAATCGGAGTAGGATCTTTAGAAGTCCATTTCCATCCTAACAAGGGAAACTCAGAATTGAAACAAAGGGCGTCTAGAATATAAGCACAAAAGAAAAAGGGAGTGGTATTTCCAGCGGTTTTATCTTGTCTGTATTTGAGTATCCTATTAGCTATCCTATCAGAAATAATAGCAGCCCAGCATAATTTCGGAATTGACAATAGCTAAGATTAAAGGAACCATTTGTATAGAAAACCTAGCAGAATTGTTATTGCCAAATAATCTACACATCATAGCAGCGGCATAGCAGTATGGGGGTGAAAGAGAATCTACTGAATACATACTGGATGATTCATTTTTGTGCTTTTCAGGATTTTTCCTCCATTCTTTGATAGGTTCAGATTGAACCTTATTACGCTCAGCAAACTCTTTGACAAATTCTTTGTTATAGACCTTTTGCGGATCAGGGAGATGATACATTGCTTTAAGGTCTTCTGCTTTGAATGATCCAAAAGATGCTCCAGAAGCTGAAATAAACATTCTGTTTTTATTTCTACACTATCGATGACCCATCGAATCACATCATAATAAGGAATGATGTTTGCTCTGGCTGCAATTCGATGTAGGAATGAATTCGCAAGTGTTATTTCAGTAATCTCAGAGTCGGAATCTAAGTTATATTCATCTGGAACTGATACCTTTGTTATTGTGACTTTAGGGTTTTCACTCTCAATCAGATTATAAACTCCTTCCCATGTCATTTTTCCTAGTCCTTGACATGATGTTTCTGTAACTAGCTTCAGCTTTACTGGCCTTTCTTTCGAGACTGCAGGAATCTCAACAAAATTAGCGGCACCAACAGCCTTCATTCTCCTTGTTCTTTTCGACATTTCGATATCTGGTATTGTTTCCCTCAGTCTGCGAATGAAAGGATTTAGTGTTATTTGATTCTACAAAGCAATAAGTTATTATTTGTGATAAAAAAGCAAGTGAAAAGAACAATTATGAACTCATGATTCATTATTTATCGATTCCGTATAACACTTAAATGTTCTCTTTGGGTCACACTCACGTATTCAAAACAGAATCATAAACCAATATTCATTTGATTTGTTATTGAATGCTGAACGTACAATTGGAGATTTGGCGCTTGTGAAATATTATAAAATTACCTATTTTGAATTCTTCCAATGTGATGAATGTAGTATATTAAATATCAATCGCATCAGAAGTATTCAAATGTTACATAGATATCACAATACAGATTTCTCCGATTTGCGGATTGCGATTGCAAACTTCTCCGATTTCCGATTCCGATATGGTGGGGTCCACCATATAGAGATTCTTCTCATTTAAGCGAAACAAATGTTTATTTCCTTTTGAAAAGTGTTTTATAAAAAAGCGCGTCGCATCGGGGAATTTTCAGTTGACCACAAAGAATTTATTAAAAGTGCTCCGATCATGCGATTGCGATTGACCACATCGCATCGGAGATATGTAAATGAATAACTTAAATCCTTTGCGATTGGTGATTTTCAATTGAACTAATCGCATCGGAGATTTTTGAATATGTATATAAAACTTCTCTTAAAGATTTCTCCGATTTTCGATTGCGATTACTGTCCATGAGACCTTTTTCAAACTGATTTATTTTATATGATAAAGTATTTTATTATTTGATCGGATCGGAATTTTTTGAATGTTGTATTTGTTTGTACACACTTGGTAACAAAGATATGCAATGATTCTTTCAAAACAATGAATCTTTATTTCTAAGTCTTTTATTTCTATATGAAAAGAAAAAGGGACCCTATTTCTAAATGAATTTTATTCTAAAAGTTAGGAAAAAGGGAGGGTTGTTGTACAGTACAACAATTGGCGATTCACTGAAAGAAACAGTTATCTCTGAAAAAATAAAATGAACACTATATTTCTAGTAAGTAAAGATTTTTAAATATAATGAAAACTATCTTAGGATAATTCAAATAAAATCTAACTATGAAAAAGAAATAAAAATTATTCACAATTTCTTTCTAATTCCTTAAGAACAAAAACATTTTTGGGTTATCTCGAGCTTTGATTGGTTGTTAATCAATGAAGTAAGTGGATTTTTCTAAGTCTGGTTTTTATAATATACTCTATTGTCATAGGCATTGCCTTTGCTGCCTGCAAACATTCATAGTCTCGACAGGGTTACCTTTTAACCATTAACCATTCATTGTCCCATCCAACTAAGATTATGAATTTTTAAAAGATAAATTCATAAGACATATTATCTCATGTTTTTGTCTTTTACTTTTTTTTTTTTTAAGAGCCATTGTTCTGGTTTGGTAGCCAGTTAATAACAATGCCATTCACTAGTTGTAATTAAACCGAACAAGCTGGCTCGTGATGAGACCCCTTGTCTTATATTTATAAGCCATTACCCTGTTTTGATATGCAGTATTGGTAATGTCAGTTTTATTACTTATTATGAACATGGTAAGCAGCCTCGTGATGAGACCTCTTATCTCTTAAAATTTTCATATAATTTCTTAGAATTACATTCTAAAAAATCACAACTTAAATGGATGGGGTGAAATAGTTTTATCCTTAAGAATCAATGGATGACAATTTTTAGAGTTTCTTGAGTACCAAGACTTTGAAAAAATCTTTACTTTTATAGATAACCTTTCTCTACTCAATAAACTTATAATGATTTACATTTTCCTCAAGTTTTCAAAAAATTATGCAAATAATTGAAATAATCTTTCAAAGTTTAACATCTTATTTTAAACTATCCAAAGACTGTGATCGTCTCTTTAAAAATTCTTATTTACACAAAATAAATATTATAATATTCTTCCTAAGAAATTTTCTTAATAGTAAACAGTCAATTAGAGACTTATTACCTTTATTTGCAAAACAATTAAAAACTTTTCAAAAAGGAATATGTACAAGTAAGAAGGGGTTACCTCCTTATGAAAAGAACTTCTTCAAGACAAGCCCATTTACAGGAAGAGATTCTCTCTTTCCTGTTAAATCTTGGAGTATGAATGTATTTGAGCCTATATTTTTAGCAATCTGAAATGGTCCAAGCCACATTTTCTAAAACTTGGTATGCTTACCTTTTTCTTCATGTGCTTTATCCCATTTCAGAACAATATCACCAATTGACAAAATCTTTGAGCCAGTAGAACTTGCATCAAAAGAAGATTTTACAAGTTGTTGATGTTTATCATGAACAGCTTTTGCTTTATCTCTATTTTCTTCTAGTTTAAGGATTTGATCATATCTCAATTGAATGGATGAAGAAGGATTTTCTTCAATAAATTTCACTAGGGCTAATGATGGAAGAGCTAAATTTGATGGTATCACAACTTCTTTTCCATAAACTAAATTAAAAGGTGAAGTTCCTATTGAAGCTTTTTCAGTAATACGATCAGCCCATAGTGCAAAGATTAAAGACTTGTGCCAATTCTTTTGATTTTGATCAATGGTCCTTTTAATGATTTTGATAAGATTTTTGTTAGTGGATTTAGCCAAACCATTACCTTGTGGATAATAATTTGCCGAATATTTCAGTTTAAAACCTCTTTTGACTGCAAATTCTATTAAACTATTTCCAGAAAAGTAAGATGCATTATCAAAGACAAGAGCTTTAGGTACACCAAACCTGGTTATGATGAATTGATCTATGAAATCAATAATTGCATCAGAATTGGCTACCTTCAAAGGGATTGCTTCTACCCATTTTGTAAAGTAATCAGTTGCTGTAAGGATGTATTTGTGTTGTTTGGAAGAATGAGGTACTATCTCACCAATAATGTCAAGCCCCCATTGCTCAAATGGTTGTTCAATATTTACTGGTTGCAAAGGAAAAGCTGGTTTCCTTTGTCTTCCACTTGCAGTTTGACAAATTTTTCACTTTCTTACATAATTATGTGTATCTTTAAAAAGGGTAGGCCAATAATAACCAGCATGGATTATTTTGTGAGTTGTAGTGTCACCTCCAAAATGACCTCCTGCTGGTCCATCATGTAATTCCTGAAACACCTTTGTTGAAAATGCAGCAATATGATGGAGCTTAGTGAAATGAAGTCGCCTTCACTAAGTGGGCCCGCAGGCAAATTCTGGCGCAAAGTCTATTTTTAGACTATGTCTATTTTTAGACATATGGAGCATGGTCCAGGGGTTGCAGTATGTTATTCTTGGAGTATTGGTCATGTTGGTAAAAATAGATGGACCTCTATTTTTAGACATTTAGGTCGAAGTCTATTTTTAGACTCCCTATCCTAAAAATAGAAAAGTCAAATATTATTTACCCTTAATAATATTTGGACTCTAAACTTCAGTTTACTCTCTTGGAGCACTTCAGTTCGAGCTACAGAAGTGGCTCATGCATCTGACATAGGAATTACGCTATTCCTAGGGGTTTGGTGAGCTCATGCATGGTTGACTTCAGTTAGGACTTCAGTGGCAGAAGTTTGGTGGAGTTGATGAGACAGTTGGTGGAGTTGTGTTCGGTTTAACTTAGTTGAACTAGTTGAGATTAGTTTAACTAGCTAATAAAATAGTAATGAGTGGAGTGAATTAAATATTATTTAATTCATTAATTAGTAACTCATTATTCAATTCAAGAACACATCAGTTCACTACAGTGCATGATCAGTTCAGTGGAGACCAGTGAAAGAGGTAGATGAAAGGGTGGAGTTAGCTATCAGTGGCGACATCAATTGTGCATGAGATTTGCACCACACTTGGAGGAATTTTCCATGATGATTGCACTGTCAAGCCAAGGAGATTCTAACCTTATATCTCTATTTAGACAGGCCATGATTGCGCAATAGAGGCAAGGCAATTGGCGGTGAGTTTTGAACCAGTAACCTGTTCAAAACCAAGCTAGTTTGTGTGTAACTTTATGAGAAAGTACTGAGTACTTGTGAGGAGTATTGTACTGAGTTTGTTACATGTTTTCTCCATTATAATATACACAATAGCTACTGGGTTTTCAGCTATAAGCTTTCCCCATACATACTGTGTTAATGTGTATGATGATTTGATGTGTTATCGCTTGATTTTATTTCCGCATGTTTGATGATCCGAGTGGAAGAGATTATGTGTTGCATATAAATTCGAATTGTATGTGATCAGGATAGTCTCGGTGGATAATTAATCATTATTCAGCAAATTTCTACATGGTATCGGAGCTATTGAAGCAGAGATTGATCATCACAATGATTACAAACTTATTTCGGTAGACAGAGTCTACATGCGGGCCAGGTAGCCTCCGGATTCATCTTTCTTCGGAAAGTGAAAGGTCTGGTAAATGCCCCTTGCAGTCAATCTCTGTGCTAGAAATAATTTGTTCTCACAGATCTAGAGCGATTGAGCTTTGAGGTGGAATTCGAAATTTTGCAGCAGTTTTGTTTTCTTGGTGCCAGTGTTGAAAATGTCTTTCAACGGTTTGCGACTCGAATATGCTCTTGAAGGCAGTTCGAATTATGTTGCATGGAAGGATCGCATGGAGGCAGTATTAGAAGATGATGGTCTAAAGGAGTTCGTAGATACGGATGTCCAAAATCCCACTGATCCTGCTGAAGTCGAAGCATGGCAAAAGAATATGGCGAAATGTCAAAGGATCCTGTTGGAGGGCGTCAAGGATCATATTGTATCCAGCCTGCATGGAAAGGCTTCTCCATATTTAATGTGGAAAGATTTGACGGATCTATTCCAGAGTAAGAGCGACCAAAGGAAGCTGGCGCTCAAAGATAAGCTCAGGAACATCAAGATGGAGAAAGGCGACAGTATCACCAAATACCTCACGAAGTTCACTCAATGCAGAGATGAGCTGGGAAGTGTGGGGGTGACTGTCGAAGACGAGGACATGGTCGACCTGGCTCTCCTTGGTCTTCCGAAGGCTTGGCACTCATATCAAGATAGTGTCAATGGTCGGAAGAAGTTGCCGAGATGGGAGCGCCTTTGGGTGGATCTCATGGAGGAGGAGATAAGGAGGACTACTCGAGATGGATCTTCATCAAAGGGAGCTGATGAAGAAAACTGCGCTTTGGTGGCCAAAGCAAAGAAAGGGAAGGGTAAGAAAACCTCTCATTCTGGTGCAAAGGGCAAGAAGCAAGATATGGCGAAAGTGAAGTGTTTTCACTGCCATGATCACGGACATTATGCTACCAATTGTCCAAAGAAGAAGAAGAACAAGCAAGCGGGAAGATCTGCAGATGGAGAAGCTTTGGCTTCACAGTTCGAGCTTGACTTTTCACCGATCGCATGCTTGGTTTCAAGTGTGATGGAATCGGTGTGGTTCTTGGACAGCGGTGCGTCATTTCATATGACGGGAGATCGGGATTTGTTCTCAGATCTGGAGGACAAAGATTTGGGTGTGCACATCGAGATGGGCGATGATGGTAGATACAGTGCGACTGGTATCGGTACCATATCCTTTCAGAGGGAGTCTGGTAAGCCCTTTTTATTGAAGGATGTCATGCATGTACCTGGATTGAAGAAGAACTTGATCTCTATGGAAAAGTTGGAGGATAAGGGGTATGATGTGGTCTTCAGCGAAGGAAAAGCCTTCCTGCGCAGTAAGACTACTGGAGAGACCCAGAAGATAGGGGTTCAAACCAAGAACCTTTATCAGTTGCAGGTAGATGGCTGCGCAGCTATGGCATGCAAGGCGGGAGAAGTGGTGAGCCGGGATGATGAGGGCGAACTGTGGCACAGAAGATTGGGCCACCTTCACCATGGAGCTTTGAATATTCTGCAGCAGATTTCTACTGGACTTCCTAAGGGCACTCTTGCGCAGTCAGATCAGTGCAAGGGGTGTACTTTAGGGAAGTATGTGAAAGCCACCTTTCACGAGAAGGACAGTCGCGCCACGACGATCCTTGAGAGAGTTCACACAGACGTGTGTGGTCCTTTCTCAGTTGCTTCGACAGCAAAGCACAAGTATTATGTGATCTTTGTTGATGATTTCTCTCGAAAGTGCTGGATCTTCTTCATGCAGAAGAAGAGCGATACATTCGCGAAGTTCTGTTAGTTTAAAGCACTGGTCGAGAAGGAGTCGGGGAAGAAGGTGATTGCTCTAAGGAGTGATAACGGTGGTGAATTCATCTCGGCTGAATTCAAGGAGTTCTGCAGCGCAGAAGGGATTCTGAGAGAGCTCATCGCACCCCATAACCCACAGCAGAACGGGGTGGCTGAGCGGAAGAACAGAACGATCGTGGGTGCTGCACGGGCGATGTTGCATGATCAGGGCCTACCCCTTCACTTGTGGGCTGAGGCATGCAATACAGCAGTGTATGTGCAGAACCGTTGTCGTCACAAGGTTCTTGGCATGAGTACACCAGAGGAGGCTTATTCTGGCAAGAGGCCTGATATTTCCCATTTGCGGATTTTTGGTTCTCCTGTCTACATGCATGTGACGAAGGATGCGAGAAGGAAGCTGGATCCAACCGCTGAGGTTGGAATATTTGTGGGGTACACTGATACACCTCACAACTACTAGGTGTATTTGTTAGACAGTCGCAAGACTGTTGTGTGACAGGATATAAAATTTCAGGAGGAGAAAGTCATGCAGTGTTCGCTTGAGAGGGAGCTACACTCGCATGCATATGAGGAGCTGTTAGTTCCTAAGGAGGAGCTTCCGGATGTGGATCAGCCACAAGAGGAAGTTCAGGAGGTGGAAGAAACCACCCATACAGCGCCAACCATCAGAGGGCGCATGCGCACTACAGAAGCTGAGCGACTGGCTCGAGATGCAGAGAAGGTTGTAGGACCACCTATAGCACAGCGCAGACAGAGGCAGTCACCGGATCGGTACACTGGATACATGGCTCTTGTGAGTCAATGTGTCGTGACGGAGCCATCCTCTTTTGAGGAAGTTGTGGAGGAACCCGCATGGGTTGATGCCATGATCAAAGAATATGATTCGATCGTCAGGAACAGTGCATGGGAGATTGTCCCAAGACCAGTGGGGAAATCCGTGGTGGGTTCGCGATGGATCTACAAAGTGAAGCAGGCGGCTGACGGGAGTGTGGAGAAGTACAAGGCAAGATTTGTCGCCCATGGCTTTTCACAGATCGAGGGGATCGATTATGAGGATAATTTTGCACCTGTCGCAAGGTACTCTTCCATACGGACGATCCTTGCTCTCTCAGCGCAGATGGGGTGGCACATCCATCAGATGGATGTGAAGACTGCGTTCCTCAACAGAGTCATTAAGGAGGAGGTGTACATAGAGCAGCCTGAATTTTTTGAGATCTTCAGCAGTGAGTCGCATGTGTGCCGACTCAAGAGAGCACTGTACGGGCTGAAAAAAGCACCTCGTGCTTGGTACACTCGGATAGACAGCTACTTCACCGGGCTTGGATTCTCCAAGAGTGAGGCGGATCCTAACCTGTACCAGATTGTGGTGGAGGGGAAGCTGTTGATCATCGTACTGTATGTAGATGATCTGATTTTGACTGGCGACGAGCAGCTGATACTTTCATGCAAGGAGGATCTTGCACGAGAGTTTGAGATGAAGGACTTGGGCATCCTTCATTATTTCCTGGGATTGGAGATTTGGCAGCGCAGCGGAGGACTGTTTGTTTCTCAGGGAAAGTATGCTCGGGAGATTCTGGAGAGGTTCAACATGCAAGGCCGCAAGCCTGTTGACACTCCTCTTCCTGGTGGTTGGAGGAAGGAGGATGCTACTTCAGCGGAGGTAGTGGATGCCACTGTCTATCGACAGTTGGTGGGGTCGCTTATGTATCTGGTCAATACACGACCCGATATATGCTATGTCGTTAACCAGCTTTCGCAAGCTATGGTTAAGCCTACCAAGCTCTTCTGGAAGGCGTATAAGCATGTCTTGAGGTGCTATATTAGAGGAACATCTAGATATGGTCTATGGTACAGTATTGGGGAGGATGGAGGAATTTTCGGCTTCATTGATGCAGACATGTGGAGCCCAACGGACCCAAGAGCAAACCGCGGAGGAGTTTTCGCATTGGTCGACATCGCTTCTCGTGGCCGCAGGGAATCGGAGATCCGTGGCACTCGGCTCAGCAAAGGTTGAATGATCTTGGTCAGCAGAGGCCGAGTACATGGCAGCAAGCTTGGCTGCATGTGAGGCTATTTGGATGAGGAAGATCCTCGCAGGTTTGTTCAGGTTGCATTTGGAGCCTACAGTGATCTACTATGATAACCAGAGCTGCATCAAGCTCTCGGCTAATCCAGTATTTCATGATAGGTCCAAACATATCGACATCAGGTACCATCATATCAGAGATTGTGTTCAGCGGAGGATCATGATGCTTTCATATGTTCCCACGGAGGATCAGGATGCCGACATCCTGACGAAGGCGCTCACCAGGAGCAAGTTCGAATTCCACAGAGGCAGGATAGGGATTGCAGATAATCCATATCTTGCTGAGAGGGAGTGTTGAAAATTTGGCAAGATGATGGAGCTTAGTGAAATGAAGTCGCCTTCACTAAGTGGGCCCGCAGGCAAATTCTGGCGCAAAGTCTATTTTTAGACTATGTCTATTTTTAGACATATGGAGCATGGTCCAGGGGTTGCAGTATGTTATTCTTGGAGTATTGGTCATGTTGGTAAAAAATAGATGGACCTCTATTTTTTTGACCTATAGGTCGATAGGTCGAAGTCTATTTTTAGACTGCCTCTCCTTAAAATAGGGAAGTCAAATATTATTTACCCTTAATAATATTTGGACTCTAAACAATAGTTTACTCTCTTGGAGCACTTCAGTTCGAGCCTTGGAAGTGGCTCATGCATCTGACAGAGGAATTATGCTATTCCCAAGGGTTTGGTGAGCACATGCATGGTTGACTTCAGTTAGGACTTCAGTGGCAGAAGTTTGGTGGAGTTAATGAGACAGCTAGTGGAGTTGTGTTCGGTTTAATTTAGTTGAACTGGTTGAGATTAGTTTAACCAGCTAATCAACTAGTTATGAGTGGAGTGAATTAAATATTATTTAATTCATTAATTAGTAACTCATTATTCAACTCAAGAACACATCAGTTCACTACAGTGCATGATCAGTTCAGTGGAGACTAGTGAAAGAGGTAGATGAAAGGGTGGAGTTAGCTATCAATGGCGACATCAGTTGTGCATGAGATTTGCACCACACTTGGAGGAATTTCCCATGATGATTGCGCTGTCAAGCCAAGGAGATTCGAACCTTGGATCTCTATTTAGACATGCCATGATTGCGCAATAGAGGCAAGGCAATTAGTGGTGAGTTTTGAACCAGTGACCTGTTCAAAACCAAGCTAGTTTGTGTGTAACTTTATGAGAAAGTACTGAGTACTTGTGAGGAGTATTGTACTGAGTTTGTTACATGATTTCTCCATTATAATATACACAATAGCTGCGGGGTTTTCAGCTATAAGCTTTCCCCATAAATACTGTGTTAATGTGTATGATGAATTGATGTGCTATCGCTTGTTTTATTTCCGCATGTGTGATGATCTGAGTGGAAGAGATTATGTGTTGCATATAAATTCGAATTGATATGTGATCAGGATAGTCTCGGTGGATAATTAATCATTATTCAGCAAATTTCTACAACCTTTTCAGCTTCAGTCTTTTCAAGACATCTTAATAGGATTGAATCATAATTCTTTCTGAATAACACATTATCAATGATTTCATATTTAATAGCCTTCAGTCTTAAAGCACGTTTGTTCTTATAGCTGAGATTAGAAGGAGCATACCCATTTTTCAAGTAATAGATGAGATCAGCATACTGAGATTCAGAATCTGTAACACTTATCTGACTTACTTGATTATCATTATCTGAATGTTGATTCTCTGGTATGTTATGAGCTCCTGCCAATAATCTGCAAAAACCTTGTCCTCTAACAATCTTAGCTGGTTTAATATCAATATCATATTCTTGCAAAGCTGTTACCCAGTTAGCTCTCTTTTCTCCTACTTCTTTTTGAACTAATAATTGTCTCACTGCAGAGAATGGAACAATGATTTTTGTATGTGTTTTTAAGAGAAAAGGTCTGAAATGCTTGATTGATTTAAACACAGCAAAGGCTTGTTTTTCAACATCGGAATAATTAAGCTCAGCTCCTTGCAGATTTGAGCTAAAGAAAGAAATTGGTGCTTCAATTTTTTGATCATTGAGCTATGTTAAAACAACAACATAAGATGTTTCGGTGGCCAAAGTATGCAAAGTAAAATCTTTAGAAAAATCAGGGGTATTTAATGCTGGTGCATTAATGATTGCTTGTTTGATTGCCTCAAAGGCTTCTTTCTCTTTATGCCCCCATTTGAATACTGAATTTTTCTTGATCATATTTTGCATAGGTAAAAAAATTTGAGAAAAATTAGGAATGAATCTTTTTACAAAATTGATTTGCCCAAGAAATGATTGCATGGATTTTTTTGTTATAAGGTAAAGAAATATCAGAAATTTCTTTCACTCTATCTGGATCAATATATATACCATCTTTTGACACAACGAATCCTAAGAGTTTTCCTTCATCAAGAGCAAAGAAAGATTTATTTGGATTTAAGGAAATACCAAAACTTATACATCTTTCAAATATTTGCTTTTAGATCATGTAGATGATTGGCTCTCTTTTTTGAAAATACTGTTATATCATAAAGATAAATAACAACTGATTTATTGATCATACCTTTAAATGCTATGTCCATGGCTCTTTGGAAAGTTTCTCCTGCATTTATTAGACCAAAAGGTATTTTCTGATAAGCATAGGTTCCCCATTTGGTTCTGAAAGTTGTTTTCAATCTGTCATTTGGATGAACTAAAATTTGATTATAGCCTAAAAATCCATCAAGAAAGGACATGAGTTCAGAACCAGCTACCTTTTGAAGTATCTGTTCCAAGGTTGGCAATGGGAAATTGTCTTTTAAACATGCCTTGTTTAAATTTCTAAAATCAATACAGATTCTTATGTCACCATTTTTCTTCCTTACAGGTACCATATTGGAAACCCAATTGGAATGCCTTACAGGAAAAATGATTTTGGCTTTTAAAAGTTTATTAAGTTCTGGTTTGATTTGACCTTTGAGATTTGGATGAATCTTTCTTAACTTCTATTGAACAAGTTTAATATTAGGAAGCATTGGAATTGTGTGTTGCATAACAGAAGTATCATAGGTCTTTAAATCCTCATAATTCCAAGCAAAGATATTTTTATACCTACTCAGAAGTTTAATGAAAGCATTCCTTTCCTCTGGAGTTAAATTGAGTCCTAAATTAACATTTTGAGGATTAGAGTCAGAGCCAAGATTTACTAATTCAAACTTCAAAGTGGAACTTTGAAGTTTAGCATTGGTAACTTTCTTGAATCTGTCTTTTATGTCATATAAGTCCTCCAATTTAACAATAGATTTCGGAATGGGATTTTCATTACCTTTTGAGGCAATTTGCAGATCATGATCATCTTCATCAATAATTTGTTCATCATATGATTTCTCTGAAGTCATGAAATTTAAAATATCTTGATCATGGTAAAATACTCTCCAATTTGTGATATTATCTAGAACAGATGGGAGAAAAATTAATTCTACTGAAAATCTATCAGGACTGCAATCTTCAGCAGGAAGGAGTTTGGATGCAACATTAGCTAACAAATCAGCTGATGTATTTTGATTCCTAGGAATAGAAGAAATATTGAATGCTAAAAAATGAGTGGTAAGATCTTGCACTAGGGTTTGATAGTGTTTAAGGTGTCCTGAAAGGCAATGGATGGTATTTCTAACTTGTTTTATGACAATTTCGGAATCACCATAGAATTTCAAGTATTTAAAATTTAACCCTATAGCTTTATAAAGTCCTTGAATCAAGGTTTCATATTCTGCAGTATTGTTTGTACACTCAAACTCTAACCTACATGATAGCATGGTTTTCTCTCCATCTGGATCAATTAAGATGCATCCTGCTCCAGCTCCATCACTAGATTTTGATCCATCAAAATATAATAACCAAAATAAAGATTTATCTATTGGTTTATCTACAATTGTATCAGAAATATTTACAATTCTAGAAGAATCAGATTGTGAAAAATTTTCTATTTGAGAGACAAAAGTATTTACAGAAAAGGGTGATTGTGGTGCTTTGAAGTTCCCAAGGAATGACTCAGCAGAATAACCTCCAAGAATATTGTTGTTAAAAGCCACAAGTTCATTAGATTGTTCAAATTTAGCGACAGTGTGCATCATATGTTTTTCTCGTTCAACTTTGATTTGATTTGGTTTCCCTTTGTAAGGAAGCCACATATGTGAATAATCAGTTGCGATATAACCATTAAGTTTTGCAGACCAGTCCTTGCTTAAGACTAATCCATAGAATTCAGGAATATCTACAATCAAAATATCAATTCTTTGGACAATCCTAGGATCGGAAGCTAGTCTGATAGTAACTGAATTGATTTCTCCTACAACTTGAACTTTAGAGCGATCCAATTGAACAATATGAACTGCCGATTTTTGTGGTTAAATATTCAATTTGCCACAAACAGAAGTAGGCATTATATTAGAGGATGCTCCAGAATCGATTAAACAATTATGCAGATTCTTATTATACATTTCATAAGTCAAAAGAAAAGGAGGAGTCTGAGAATTTGATCTTTCTCCAATGAGTATAGTATCAGTGGAATCTACTTTATCTGGTGGTTTTCCAGTGCCTTTAGCTGCTTTTGCAACTACACCACTTGGTAAAGGAGCAATTGGTGTAGCATTTAACTCTTTTAATAGCAACTTCTGCTGGTGTTTAAGTTTGCTGAGTTCATGTAAGGAAATGTTTTCTTTAATCTTTTTCATGTCTTCAAAAATGTTATAATCCATAGGATCTGATACCACTAAAGTCTTTGATGTTGATGTAGGAGGATTAGAAGAAGATGGCTGATTTTGAGTAGGTAATGGAGAAGTTTTCTTTGCAGGAGATTTGTCTTTGGTACTTGGGGTTTTAGTTTTCTTTTTAGGAACTGTTTGTACAGGCTCTGATGTAGATTTACTCCTAGTACTTACAGGCATGGCTTCTTGATCTACCTCACTATCAAAATTAGGGAGAATAAAATCCCACATTCCATGTAATTCAGCTATTTCTTCATTCGTTTCTTCTTCATCTGATACTAGAGGTGTATCTTCTTCTTCTTCCTCTTCTGATTCTGCATTAGAGATTGAATTGGGAGGTTTAGTTTCAACTTGATTTCTTTTGAAATTTCGGAATGGTTTTTTGGTAGAAGTTTTAGCTACTTGTTTTTTTATTTCAACCATTTCATTCGACATGGTTTTAAGAAATTTCTGTAAACCTTCCATGTCGTATGGGTCTTTGGCCGTCTTTTTCCTCGAATCATCTTTGAAGCTGACCTTCTTAGATTTCCTTTCCTCAATAGCATTTTTCTTTTCCAGAGAAATAATTCCTTTTTCTACTGCAATAGCCTCTTTCATATTCTCGGCTAAAGTAGGTTTTGCAGCTCTATCTACAAAAATTTCTATGTTTGAGGGCAAAGCAATTATGTACCATTCACTTCTAAATTTTTCACTAGGCTTTGAATCTGTAGGGATTTTGTTCAAAAGTTCGTTGAATCTAGCGTTGAAATCTTTAATGGGCTCCTTGGGTTCTGTCTTCAAATTTGAGAGATCGTTGATTAAAGTAGCTATTGATCTGTCATCTCCAAATTTGGTTAAAAAATGATCTGCAAAAATATCCCAACTTGTTATGGATCCTAAAGGTAATGAAAAGTACCAGGATCCTGCTACCCCTTGAAGAGTATAAGGGAATAGTCTGACTACAACATCTTCTTCTACGACTCCATTCAAATTTACAGCCAGCATAAAGTTATTGATGTGTTCTTCAGCTTGAATGTTAAGCTCTAGACTGAACTTTGGAAGCCATTTTCCAGGATTTTCAGGTAAATCATGTAAAGGTGCAGGCATGTTGACAGCCCCTGGACTAGCCCATAGTCTCTGTGCCATTATTGTAACAACTGTTGAAGGAGCAGTAGAGACTGGTGGTGTTGGAACAGAAGTTGTTGGAATAGATGATGTTGAGATTGATGATGATTGAGCAGATGATGTGGAAACAACTGCACTTTTTTGAGTTGGGGTTTCGGAAACAAGTGATTGAATATGAGATGAATAACTTATATCACTTTCCGATTCTGATTAAGTTCTTCTTGTCTTGACTCTACTAGGTAAAGGGAATTCTTTCGGAGGAATACCAAGTTTTTCACTTTGTAGCCTAGTAAGAGGTTTTGAAGGAACAAATTTTGAGCTTACACTACCTTCAGATATTTCAGACTCATATAAAGATAATGAGAATCCTTTCAATTTATGGATTAAATATTGTACTTCAGGAGACTCAGGATTTTGGTTGTCTGATTGTTTTGAGATTTTGGTAGTGGGTGTCTGAATATTCTTCTCAATTCCTTCTCTAGGATTTTCTAATTCAGAAGAAATTGAAGAAGTTAATGCGGGTGTTTTGCTCTCAGAATGGCCTGTGGATAAAGATTTACATGCCATTCATAGCTCAGGCCCTCCTTCTAGCGCCAAAAATGTTGAAGCCTGGAAAATCTCTGCTTCAAACATTGGGGAAAACCACCCGATCAGGACCTTAGGACAGCTCCTTATCCGTTTGGTATGGTGGCTCCGACTGGATTGAAAGGACCAGTTTCCTTATAACTAATGGGTTGGTGATGGGTTGATTTGGATGAGTGAAAATGGGACTAAATGAATGAAATAAAACTATCTAATTTAATCTAAATACTGATAAAAAAATTCTAAAACTAACCCGGGTATCATATGTGAATACAACTTAAAATTATTCCAATTGAACAATAACCATAAAAATGTATCAAAGTTTAATTGAAATTGTGCAGTAACAAATAAAGATAACTCTGTTTAAGAATTTAAACAGAGTTATATTAGCATATTGTATTCATCATTATATATCATTTTACATACATTTATGAAAAATGAATATTTCTAATATACTCAAAAATGATATATAGAGAAATATTATGAAAACGAAATATATATAAATGATAGCAAATTTAAAAGATAATATCATATAACAAAAGAAATTACCAGTGAATAGATAAAAATACATTATCCATCTTGAAATTTTCAAATGAAATCTGATACTCTGATCCAGTAATTCCAATGCAAAATCAAATCCAAGGTACAGAAATGCAACTCTTTAAAGATAATTCCGCCTAAAATCACCAGATGTGATCCTTTATAAAATATAAGAGCCAGTGGAGTACAGAAATGTAATCTCCAAGTCAAAAATATTACAACTCAGGACCCCTTCTCCAATGCATGAGAGGGGTTTAAATATGACATTATGTGAAAACAGAATCCTACTACTATTGCTACAATCTATCAACTTCAAAAACAGAAATGCTATCTTTTGTGGAACTTATTCATTGCTTTTGCTTCTCGTTCAATCTAACCAAGTGACAAATTTTCAGCGTTTCCTGGACCTCCGTGGATGACTCATCTTGGAATGTAACTGTCCAGCGTATGTGGCATCGGAGAATTCTGGAATCAAACAATCAATAGCATTTGATAGGAATTTAATAGCTACTTGTTGATTGTGTGACTTAATTAGATAAGTCCACATATTGTCCCAAGATATTGTTTGAAGCTTGTTGATCTGTTGAATTTTATTCATTATTTCTTCTTTCCATCTGCAATCGGTTTCTTTAACTCTAGGCAAACTGCCTGGAACACAATCTGAAATGAGATTAATTGCATACAAGCTTTCATTGATAAATTGCGTTATATTACCCATCATGCCTCTAGCTCTTGATATAGCTCTCTCGGCTTTCATTAACTGATGTTCCCACTCTATAAACAGGATCTCTTTATGTCTTTCTTCTATCTTAGGAATATTAGCTTCTCTTCCTTTTTCTATATCTTGCCAAGTAAGAAATTCAGAAATCTTTTCATCAGCGTCATCAATTTCTTGCCTGAGAGTAATCATGTCCTGGATCAAGGATGATGTGATATCACAAAATGGTTCTGCTTGTGTTAATTTTTTACAAAATTCATTTAACTGCTGAGATAGCAGTTTATTGACTTCAAGAGCCTCCAATTTAAATTCACTTAATTTATGGAAATCCTTGAACTTATCTAAAGTTGCTTGAAATTCTTTTTCTTGCAAAATCTTCATATTCTTCTCATTTTGCAACAAATTTTGTAGCTTGAAAATTTCTTGATTCAACTGTTGTTGTTTTCTTAAATCCTGTTCATCAACTTTCTTCTTTTCTGTGGCAAGCTATTCTTCTAACTCTTTAGATCTGAGCTCTTGATCTTGTAATTGTTGTTCCAATTGAGCAATATTTTGCTGATTTTCATTAGCTTGTTCTTCAAGTAAAGCTATATGGAGATCTTTTTGGGTCATTAACTGAGAAACCTCCGCAGCTTTATCTATCTTTGCAGCACTGTATGCTCCTGCATATTGGGACAACTTAGTGAGATCCTCAAATGGATTCACTTCAGCATTCTTGTAAACAATATTCATGAACTCCTCCTGTGAAGAAGAAAACGTGTCTTGATCGATTTTTCTTCTCTTTCTTTGTTTTTTCACAACAGCTTTATGTTTAGGACTGTAGAATATATCCAGGGGAGGAATTTCCTCAATCTTCAATATAATTTTCCCTGTAGGATGTTCAGGAATGATTTCAACATCCTGATCTTCTGGTTCTTTCTCTTTAGGATTATCCTGCAGTCCTAATTGATAAGAAAATTGATTATATTGTTTCAAAAATTGTGAGGAAACATTAGGATCAAAAGAGTCTACTATTTTCTCAGTAGTTTTGTTTCCTCCAAGTTGTGTATCTGATTTCTCTGTATTTTTTTCCTATTCATTGGTTTTGCTGTCTGATCCTTCTTTTTGATTATGTACATTAGTATCAGTACTTGTGCATTCTTTCTCTGTTTGAGCTGTGGACTACTGATCAGTATTTACATCGGATTTGCCATCAGTATTCTCTTTCTAAACATTAGGTTTGCCATCCGTGATCACCTTTTCAGTATGTACAATAGGATCATTTCCTATTACTTCCTTTTGTATCTGTGCAATGGGCTGGTCAGTATTTGATTGTGTAGTGACCTTACTGGTAGATGTTTCTCCTGTTGTTTTGCCAGATGTATCATCTATTTCTGACTCTTGCATAGGAACTCTTAATTGGTCTAGAGGAACTTTCAACAATCTTTGTCTTCTAAATAGAATAAATTTATTCATCTCTTCTTTCTGGAATTTGGACTTGGCCAAATTATAAACTTGAGAAAAATTCTCTAATGAAACAAACAAATCATCAAATTCATCCGGTTCATGCTCGAATCGAGCATTCAAAACTGAAGAAGTAAAATTAAAAGCTATCTTTTGTGGATCATACTGTCTCCCCGGTATTGTTGCGAATTTTAAGTGCTTTATTTTGACGACTTCCTTTTCTGCATGTTTGAATTCATTCAAAGTAAAATGTCCACAATTGAATGGAAAATAAGGCCACATTCTTTTCTTATTGTTGCTCAGAGATCTAGACATTCCTTCAACTGTCAATTGATAGGAGATTTCCTGCGCTAGAAGTTTATCTGGAACAAAAAGAGGGAGGACATGGGGTTCCACAATACTCCCGAAAATCCTGACATATGTGAATTTTTCTTCTCCAAACCAATCTCCTATTGAGGATAAGTCAGCTTTAGCTTTGTCGGAGAATCTAGGAGGGAAGCAATTAAAAATGGTTTGAAAGACTGGGATAAGGAAACCATGACATATCCTATAAACATGATCTTTGAAATGAACTTTCCAAAGGAGTTTATGGTATATATGAATCAGAGTAGGATCTTTAGAAGTCCATTTCCATCCTAACAAGGGAAACTCAGAATTGAAACAAAGGGCGTCTAGAATATAAGCACAAAAGAAAAAGGGAGTGGTATTTCCAGCGGTTTTATCTTGTCTGTATTCGAGTATCCTATTAGCTATCCTATCAGAAAGAATAGCAGCCCAACATAATTTCGGAATTGACAACAGCTAAGATTAAAGGAACCATTTGTATATAAAACCTAGCAGAATTGTTATTGCCAAATAATCTACACATCATAGCAGTGGCATAGGAGTATGGGGGTGAAAGAGAATCTACTGAATACATACCGGATGATTCATTTTTGTGCTTTTCAGGATTTTTCCTCCATTCTTTGATAGGTTCAGATTGAACCTTATTACTGTCAGCAAACTCTTTGACAAATTATTTGTTATAGACCTTCTGCGGGTCAGGGAGATGATACATTGCTTTAAGGTCTTCTGCTTTGAATGATCCAAAAGATGCTCCAGAAGCTAAAATAAACATTCTGTTTTTAATTTCTACACTATCGATGACCCATCGAATCACATCATAATAAGGAATGATGTTTGCTCTGGCTGCAATTCGATGTAGGAATGAATTCACAAGTGTTATTTCAGTAATCTTAGAGTCGGAATCTGAGTTATCTTCATCTGGAACTGATACCTTTGTTATTGTGACTTTAGGGTTTTCACTCTCAATCAGATTATAAACTCCTTCCCATGTCATTTTTCCTAGTCCTTGACATGATGTATCTGTAACTAGCTTCAGCTTTACTGGCCTTTCCTTCGAGACTGTAGGAATCTCAAAAAAATTAGCGGCACCAACAGCCTTCATTCTCCTTGTTCTCTTCGACATTTCGATATCTGGTATTGTTTCCCTCAGTCTGCGAATGAAAGGATTTAGTGTTCTTTGATTCTGCAAAGCAATAAGTTATTAGTTGTGATAAACAAGCAAGTGAAAAGAACAATTATGAACTCATGATTCATTATTTATCGATTCCGTATAACACTTAAATGTTCTCTTTGGGTCACACTCACGTATTCAAAACAGAATCATAAACCAATATTCATTTGATTTGTTATTGAATGCTGAACGTACAATTGGAGATTTGGCGCTTGTGAAATATTATAAAATTACCTATTTTGAATTCTTCCAATGTGATGAATGTAGTATATTAAATATCAATCGCATCGGAAGTATTCAAATGGTACATAGATATCACAATACAGATTTCTCCGATTTTCCGATTGCGATCACAAACTTCTCCGATTTCCGATTGCGATATGGTGGGGTCCACCACATAGAGATTCTTCTCATTTAAGCAAAACAAATTTTTATTTCCTTTTGAAAAGTGTTTTATAATAAAGCGCGTCGCATCGGGGAATTTTCAGTTGACCACAAAGAATTTATTAAAAGTGCTTCGATCATGTGATTGCGATTGATCACATCGCATCGGAGATATGTAAATGAATAACTTAAATCCTTTGCGATTGGTGATTTTTAATTGAACTAATCGCATCAGAGATTTTTGAATATGTATATAAAACTTCTCTTAAAGATTTCTCCGATTTCCGATTGCGATTACTGTCCATGAGACCTTTTTCAAACTGATTTATTTTATATGATAAAGTCTTTTATTATTTGATCGGATCGGAATTTTTTGAATGTTGTATTTGTTTGTACACACTTGGTAACAAAGATATGCAATGAGTCTTTCAAAACAATGAATCTTTATTTCTAAGTCTTTTATTTCTATATGAAAAGAAAAAGGGACCCTATTTCTAAATGAGTTTTATTCTAAAAGTTAGGAAAAAGGGAGGGTTGTTGTATAGTACAATAGAACATGAAGAGGTTCATGTTGATTCAGTCAAGTTGACCAAGTCAACAACGTAGTATGGATGAGTAGCCTAGATAGAGCTACAACGCAGTTTTGGAGGGAAAGGAACCATGTGGTGTTGGAAACCCTAATGGGTGGGACCCAAGGTGATAAGGCTCACAAACTTTATAAGGAGGAAGATAGAATACTTTTGAGGTTAGCTTATGGATTATTATTTTGGTCTGCTTAGACTATTGAGAATTCTTCAGCTATTGAGTTGAGTATGCAGTGTTGTTCAACACCAGGCATTCTTGCTTAGGGATTCCTTCTCCTTCATTGAGTCATCTCTTGGAGGAGTTATGTTATTCATTTCCCCACATCCGGGCTTGTGGCCAAGCATCCTCCTCTATCCACAATGTTATTTCTATAGAGAATAGTGCTGTGTTGTCGGGTGTTGCAGTGGGAGACTCACAACACCAGCTCCTGAGCTTATCTTTCAGAGGAGGGAACTCCCCTTGCTTTGCAAGATCTGTACAGGAGACTCTAGAGCATATTTGACATCTTGGCATGTGGAAAAATCATTCCCCATCCTCTACAGCATATTTATTTGCATAAAATGCGTCATTTTCTAGAGTGGTGCAGTATCAGGGTTTGAACCCTTGCTGGTGAGCTCATTTCTAGGAGGGAGGGCCAACCCTTCTCCCGGAAGGCTCTATATTTCATTCTTCTTCTGTTTCTTTTATATTATAGCCATTATAATATAGATTTTCAGTCTAACTACATTTTTCAAACCCATATTTTCAGATCTTTACTTTTATACATTGTACTTACATGAAACCCTTACTGGGTGGATCTTATTTTGTATAAAAGGGAAGGAATCTCCATTTTCTCAGCCATTGGCTTATTGTATACTCCAAATATATTTTATCTCATCATTTTCTGTATAAACCCTTTTTAAAATAACGTTGTAACAGGCTTCATTATTTTCTGTTGATGTAAGTCATGGGGTTTGGGCTTATTTGAGACATATTGACTTGGGGAGATCTGTTTATATAGGCTACAGTGATTTGTTTCACCTCTAATTCTGCATGTAAGTTGTATATGATGTATTCTAAGGGATCCAAGTCCCATTACTCACAGGTATAGCATTATTTTTTGAAGACAGCTGTTTTATGCCCTGTATTGTTGCATTTCCCCACTTGGGAGGGAGGATATAGGCCATATGCTTGTTGAGGTTCTTTCATCTGTTGGTGAGATGTTATTTTACATATAATGAGCTGATCTAAATTTCCATGCTTAGGGATATTTGAAGCTCCAACTTTGGAATATCTTAAGATATTCCATTTGTTGTAGAAAATCCCTATTTTGGGATATTACAGTGGTATCAGAGCTGCCATCTTGGCTTAGCCTATGGATTATAGATCCAATCAGAAGATAAGAATAATAGGAGAACAAAATGATGGAGAGGATGAGATTACTCTCATCCATTTTCATATCTAAGAAGAGCCTCTCTAAGGAGGTTCAACCGAAAGAAGAAGAAAGATGCAATGAAACTCCGAGAGGGTTTCAAGAAGGAGGAAGCTGCAGTGAGACCTATAGAAGGTTTCAATAGGAAGAAGAATATCCATGCACTTCTTGTTCTCATAGAGGAAGTGGAGAGCAAGAAGACCACTTAGAACATGAGATCCTGAGTGGGTATTTGGCAGAATACAAGTGCCAACCTAAGGATTTCAAAGAGACCCTATATTTTCCTCAATTTATTCAACTGAGCGAAGAAAGAAGACCATGTAGTAAGAGAATGATATGAGGTAACAGATTCTTGTTGTCTACATTTGATGGATCACTCAAGTGTGCAGCAAATAGTTGGGTGATGAAACTAGAGGCATTTTTCCTATTACATTCAGTAGTGGAAAAAGAGGCTGTGGAGATCTCAGTGCTGCACTTGGAGGGCAAGGCAAGATCTTGGTGGATCAGCCATGTAATTCATGCAAGAGTATCTACTTTTTCTGATTTTACTCATCAAGTAATCATAATATTTGACAGTAGAATATCAGAGGAGGAGGAGTCCTCTTCTCCACTTGAGGAGCCTTGTACCAGCGTTGTCACAATCATGGAGGGGCAGCCATTTGTAGAAGTAGTTGGGTCAGCCAACACAATGGAGGAAGGAACTCTTGTAACCATACAAGATGTTCCCAAGACTCACCAAGGTATGCATGTATTTCCATTTCTGATCATTTCAGAAAATCTTATGGAAGATCTTGGAAATTTGTCCTCACATGGTCAAGGATCAAAAAAAATTGTTGTGGTGGAGCAACAAGCTTGCACTCACTTTGTGACCTTAGAAGGATGAGCATTCATTCCATTGCACCCCTATTGAGTTGCATGCAACATGAGGAGTTAGGGTGTAATATTTTGGAGGGCATGTTGAGTGTTGTGCCACTTTCTAATGATGTTTTACCTTCAGCACACTTGGATTCTTTTGGATTCAAGAGGATTATTGGTGAGAGGTATTTTCTAGAAGATCTCCAAGGGATTACATCTCAACCTCCCATGAGGTGTAAGGAGAGAAATCTATTTCGGGAGATTGGTAGTCTTCATGGGGAAGATACCAAAGGAAAGAATGATTGGAGGCTTCCACATTTGGATGAAGGGAGGTGGATGGAGAGCAAGAGGTTGGTGAGCCACTTGCAGATCTATGACACAGGGAAGCAAGAATAAAAGTTGCAGTGGCTACTCTTGAGAGAGTTTGGCCATCATGAGGCATATCTTTCTCCTAAGGGTATGAGGGTGGAAGACAGTTGGCAGGACACTAGCATCATATGGCAGCCTAGAGGATGGGTGCATCATGTTGATTTTATCCTCTTCACATCAATCAAAATATTTTCACCTCATGATTTGTATGATGGAGGTGTCAGAGGGCAGCAAGAGTCATTATTTCTATGGCTTCTCTTGGGAGATTATGGGCAGAAATTTTCCCATACTTTTCATGATATTTCCGGAGAGAAGGAAGGCACATTCAAGGTGCAAGGAGGCTACCCTTCATCTTTGAAGGATTATGAGAGACTTCCATGTAGGAAGGAGGTCTTCTCACATAGAAACATGATGGTGGATGGATTTGGCATATGGAATGCCAAAAGGAGAAGTCATGGAGTGACAAGAGCCTTTTTACTAAGGCCTACAACGCTGTCACTTGAGAGCATGTTTCTATTGATGGAGTGTTCCAAAGGGAGTATGCACCCTCTCTTCTTGCAGATTTTTATGAGAATATTCTCATGGGAGAACTCACTCATGGACCTCACCTTTAGCTCACACACGATGCATGGTAAGGAATACATTTATGTGCTTGTTGGTTACTCTATTTTGTATTTATATTTTCTCACCATATGTAAACAAGGCATTGCTCCACAAGAGAGCAAGATTATTGTTTCATGGTCACTTTAGGGCCAATTATGATGATGATAACCCATATATGCATGACTTTGGGCAAGTGTTTTATTGTTTTGATTTTCTATAGCTGATCCATATTGCTTCTTACTACTTCATAGTAGGTGAGCTAACATGCATAGCTGAAAATTCCTTGGAGGAAAACTTGCCAATTGATGCTCTGAATCAGCAGTTGAAAAGACTGTGTTGTGTCCACCAGAGAGACCATGCTTATCATCCAAACTTACACATAAACTTCAGCCATTTTCTGATTTGGATGCCATATGGTGATGATGTGCCATTCATCTTGTATGGAATGGTTCAGGTTGGCATGGCTCATTATTTTGGAGAAAGGGTCCTTGGAGACTCAATCTTCTTCTTGCCATTGGAGGGAAATCATGTTGCAGCCCAAGATCAGCATGCCCTCTACACTTATCATAAGTGGAGAGGAGGACAACGTGGGATAGGCCCTCTTGCCTATCATGTTCATTTATTCAGCCCACCTACACTTCGGGAGCAAAAGGTGGAGGATATTCTTCATGAGTTTCCATGTTGGAGGGTGACTCATTTCATATGGATGATAGCTTAGGGGTGAGGATTTCCCATGCACTTCACACTCCATGCCTTGAGAGGACCTAGACAGCACATAGTTGTCTCCTTGAGTATGTTACGTCAGCATGATGATAGCCATTTGGGATGTACACAAAATTCTAATTTATTTTCTTGGGAGAGGCACTATGGGGTTTCATTGTTGAGACAACATATTATTCTTCGGGGGAGCTCATCATATGTGGATGCTACATGAGGAGGAAAGGAGTCTTTCTAGTTCTATCCTTGCAGTTGCTTGAGGACAAGCAACATTTGGGAGGGGAGGACTGTAATATTCATAAAATTAGCATGCAACTAATAGGAATATTAGATTTTGATTTTTTCACCTAGTAGATGAATAAATGGGGAAAAGGACCCATATTTAACTTGTATTGACATAAAAACCATCTTGGTGTGAAAAGGGGACATTCTAGTGGCTAGATTTTTCACTTTCCATGTATGAACAGGAAGAGGTTCATGTTGATTCATTCAAGTTGACCAATTCAACAATGCAGTATCGATGAGTAGCTTAGATAGAGCTACAACGCAGTTTTGGAGGGAAAGGAACCATGTGGTGTTGGAAACCCTAATGGGTGAGACCCAAGGTGAGGAGGCTCAAAAACTTTATAAGGAGGAATATAGCAGGCTTTTGAGGTTAGCTTATGTATTATTATTTTTGTCTACTCATACTATTGATCATTCTTCAGTTGTTGAGTTGAGTATGCAGCGCTGTTCAGCACTAGGCATTCCTGCTTAGGGATTCCTTCTCCTTCATTGAGTGATCTCTTGGAGGAGTTATGTTCTTCATTTCCCCATATCTGGGCTTGTGGCCAGGCATCCTCCTCCAGCCACAGTGTTATTTTTGGAGATAATAGTGTTGTGTTGCAGGGTGTTGTAGTGGGAGACTCACAACACCAGCTCCTGAGCTTATCTTTCAGAGGAGGGAACTCCCCTTGCTTTGCAAGATCTGTACAGGAGACTCCGGAGCATATTTGAAATCTTGGAATGTGGCCAAATCATTCCCCATCCTCTACAGCATAGTTATTTGCAGAAACTGTGTCATTTTCCAAAGTGCTGCAGTAGTAGGGTTTGAACCCTTGCCGATGAGCTCATTTCTAGGAGGGAGGGCCAACCCTTCTCGCGGAAGGCTATATATTTTATTCTTCTTCTGTTGCTTGTATATTACAGCCATTATTATATATATTTGCAGTCTAATTGTGTTTTTCAGATCCATATTTGAAGATATGTACTTTTATACACTGTACTTACATGAAACCCTTGCCGGGTGGATCTTATTTTGTATAAAAGGGAAGGAATCTCCATTTTCTCAGACATTGGCTTATTGTATACTCCAAATATATTTTATATCATCATTTTCTGCATAAAACCTTTTTAAAATAACGTTGTAACAGGCTTCAGTATTTTCTGTTGATGTAAGTCATGGGGCTTGGGCTTATTTGAGACATATTAACTTGGGAAGATTTGTTTATATTGGCTAGAGTGATTTGTTTCACCTCTAATTCTGCATGTGAGTTTTATATGATGTATTCAAAGGGATCCAATTCCCATTCCTCATAGGTATAGCGTTATTTTCTGAAGACATCTGTTTTATGCCCTGTATTGCTGCATTTCCCCACTTGGGAGGGAGGATATAGGCCATATGCTTGTTGAGGTTCTTTCATCTGCTGGTGAGAGTTTATTTTACATCTAATGAGCTGATCTACATTTCCATGCTTGGGGATTGCTGAAGCTCCAACTTTGGAATATCTTAAGATATTCCATTTGCTATAGAAAATCCCTATTTTGGGATATTACAGATTATGATAGTACTATATGGATAAATCTATTTGAAAAGTAACTTGTTATTTATGTATGTAGGTTGAAAAGAATGCAGGCTTTCTACCATTTTTCTTATGGAGTCAACAATTAGTATTTTCAGTGGCAAGGTTTTTTGACATGGAAGCTGAGGAAAATAAGGGTCTTTAACAAAGGCAATTCACTCATAAAACATAGGAAAACACAATCATTTCATTACTAAAGGAAGTTAGAGCATAGAGTTATGAATTCTGATTAATAGCAATGAAATCTACTGCAAGTGGTAAAACATAAGATGTAGATCAATAAAACATTAAAAACCCCATGAGAATCTCAGGTTTGTCAAGAAAAAAATCCCTCTGTATTACTGATATAAGTAAAAATACATAAAGAAACATTTTGCTACAAAAAACCTCCAAACCCCTTACTAATTCGATGATTTGCCTTTAAATAGACATTCTTACAGCAAGGATGATCTTCCTAATGGCTAGATTCATCGAATTCTTCCTATGACACATCACATAACTGAAAAACATATCTGTTAACAAGAAAATGACAGCTACGCCCTAAAAAAGACATTTCCTAATAGGACTCAAACTCCTATTTATTACATATTATACCTTATTTTTGTGAAAAAATTACATGTCAGTTACAAATAAGCATCACATGCTCGAAAACTCTATGAAATAGTTCATCACCACTTTTCATATTAAAACCCTCCTAAACATATGGAACAAAACCCTATTTTTCAGGAATGCATGACCTTTATCTTCAACGAGAGCTTTAGCTGATGACCTGTCTCCACAAAAATTACTTCAAGTCATAAATATTTGATATTAAGGTCCCTTGACATGTTGGAGGAGTCCAACTGTACAAAACTGTCATTAAGATGCTCCAAAATCTTCAAAAACAGCTTGCTACAAAAACAGGGCAGTTTCATAGCGAGCTTTCATAGCTTTGAAAAAGAAGCTTCTACACTTAAAAACTTTGCTATTTTGTTGTTTCATGGTGTCACCCTAGTCATGACACATCATCACCATCATTCCCCTTCCTTGAAAGCTACAGAAAGTGAATTTAGAGACAAAAAGGCTGCTATATAATTTTTTGTAGTGTTTTCCTGGATTTAAGCCTAGGAAACGCTATGAAACTGTGAAAAAGTGCAGAATTTCCAGATTTCAACACTGTCTCAAAAAAGTGACCTCCAAATGTAAAAACTTGATCTTCAACATGCCATGAACCTTATAAAACACATTCAAACTCAACTTAATACCCTTGTGGTGTTTCCTCTTCATTATTGATTAGTTGAGCAATGGGATCTTCAACCACGACCATCTTCAAACCCTTCTTTTCCAGCTCTTCATGAATCAGTTCTAGTTGTTCTTGTAGGCCTTTGACTTGGTATTTTAGTGTCATGTTCTTAGACTGTAAGTGCAGGTTCATTTTTTTGATATGTTTCACCTCTCCTCTCAATGGCTTAGTCCATTTGATCAGTTTTTCTGTGTTGTCCAAGGTCTTAGAGACACTTGTGACTTGATCCTCCCAAATTTATTTCATTTTATCAAAATATACCCTATGAACCTTGTGCTTCCTTGTCTCTTTCTTCAAGACTGATATTTCATCATTTTCCATCTTCAACTACTCCTTAAGGACTTCAATCTATGTTTTTTCAATGATTTTCTCCTTTCCCTTCTTTTGCAGGTGACAAGAGGTCAATGATGCTCGATGGTGGTTGAATAGTTTCACTGACGTTCTAAGCCTCTTTGGTGCTTTCCAAGACTTTTCTAGCATGTCTTTTCATTGGTTTTCTCACTTGAAACATGAATCCTACATCTTCACTTGCAAATTCTAACTTTTTATCTATTTTGGATTTCTTGAGCTTCCTTCCTCCCTCATCTATGTCTTCAACTTGAACTATGGGAGTTTCTTCAATATCAATAGCATCCAAAATTTACTCTAAGTTACCTTTAGCCACTATTTGGCTTCTTGTAACCATCTTGTTGCCATTTTTTCTCACTGTTGTCTTTTGTTTTGCAGGTGTAACTTTGGGTGTATCAACCTTCTGCAAAGGCTCTGTCTCCATTATCACTGGCTCAAATTTCTCTGCCACTGAAGGTGATGGGATATCTCTAGGCTTGGGAGTCCCTTTAGGGGAGATAGAATCTACTTCAAAAATACTGATGAAAAGAAAAGATGACCAGTCTCTGCCTAATATCTTTAACTCCTCTAAAACCATCAACTTGATCAAACCATGATGAAAGAGTGAGGCTTCATTTCCTTGAGATTTGGCTTGAACTTTGTCTAACATTTTAGCTAAGCTTTTGTATAAGTAAAAAGGTAAATCAAGAGACCTCTTACCCACAAAATGCAGCATAACCCTAAGGTGGAAGGAATATACCATGTAATATCTCCCCTCATAGGTGGAGTACTTCTGAATAATTAGCAGCAACTTTGAGAAGTTGTCTTTCATGTAGCTCCTTGGGATGGCATTTGTGAGATCAATCTCACTATGTTCTGGCTTGATAAATTATTTACAGTCCTGCATGGTGAAATTGAAGCCTTTGAACCATTTTTATCCTCCTTTAGGGATTCTTTTTGCTACTACAATGGTCTGTGGTGTTACAGTGAGGTTAAACATTCCCACCTTTGAAGCTGTCCCATTGAAACTGATAGAAAACTCTTTAGAAACCTGCACATGGCATCCTTGCAATATTTGACAGAACTGCAAACACCTTGTTCTTTTGAAAATTATAAGGCATTTGGGTCTTCATTCAATAAATTCATGTCTGATGGCTCATATCTGAACCAGTGGCCACCTTTGTTGGTCTTCCTCTTTGCAGCCATGGTGATTTTATACCTTCTATGCCTCACTTGATTAGTGACACCTGCAACTTTTGAAAATGCTAGCAACCAGCTTGGCTTGGTGAAACAACTCTCCAGAACTCAGTAGCATGCAAATATGAGGTGGAGAATGACAAAAGACTCAATTAGGTAATGTTTTAAAGTTTTGATGAAAGCTCATGGCTTAATCATGACTCATGCATGCTAAAAACAGTAATAATGACCTCAACCATGACCTTTGTACCTTGATTTAACCCTAACTGACTCGAATGAAATACACCCTAACACTTCTAATCATTGACTGACACCTTGCACCAAATTTGAAAAGAAAAACAGAAAAACCTCTTTTCGTAGCATAGTTAGTTCATTTCCTGGCAGTTTCTCTACAAAAGTATTAGCAATTTCATAGCGAGAACTTCCTTTTTACTATGTAATTCACTACGAAAACAAGAAAAACTGACTAAAGTGACCTTTTTAAATTCAAAAGCTTGGGAAATGAAATATGTAAGCAAATGATGACTGATGGGACATGATATGACTTGAATGGTGGTGGGTTTGGACCTTAGGATAGGTTGATTTGAAAAAATTAAAATTTTCGTTTACCAACTTGTGACAAATGAACTCTATGACCATACCTTTGAAAAATGAACTTCTAAGACTATGTCAAATGATGTTTCATTTTTTTATGAGTGATAACATTAGCATAAAAAAGTGCAAAGAAATATTCCTGGTTGGAGGGTTCTCCCAGAAAGAGGGAGATGATTGTGAAGACACATTTTCTCTAATTTCCAAGTACACTTACATTAAATATAATATTTATTTTTCTTCTATTGCAGGTTGGAAATTACATCAGATGGATGTCAAAACGATTTTCCCCAATGGATTTATTGACAAGGAAGTGAAAATAGAACAACCTCAAGACTTTGAGGTACATGAGAGGGTGAATCATGTTTTTAGATTGAAGAAATATTTGTACAAACTCAAGTAGGCACCTCGGGTATGATACTCTTGAATCCATGGATATATGATGAGTCTTGGTTTTATAAATATTGATGCTAATCCAAACTTATACTACAAGGTTTTTCAAAGTGAGCCCGTGATTTTGATACTATATGTTGATGATTTATTTCTAAAAGGAGTATAGAACCTTATTTCTCAGTGTAAGAGGGAGTTGGTTTTTGAATTTGAGATGAAGGATATTGGTTTAATGCATTACTACTTGGTATTAGAAGCATGGAAAAAAATGGGTGAAATATTCCTTAGACAAGGAAAGTACATTGTTAATATCCTTCAGAGATTTGGGATGATGAACTGCAAGTCCATGTACACTCCCATGGTGACTAATTTGAAGAAGTTGTGAGAATATGATTCAGACTTGGTAGATCCCTCTATGCATTGTCTGCTAATTGGATCATTGAACTTTTTGATTAACACCCTACCTGATATTTTTTATGCAATGAACACTATGAGTCGGTTCTTGGTAGATCCTAGGCACATACATTGGATTTAAATTAAACATATATTCATATATTTGCATGGCACTATTAGTTATGGACTAAGATGTGTCTCATATGGTGAAGTACAACTTCATGGATTTACAGATTTTTATTGGGCTGAAAGTATTAAGGACATGAAAATCATATCAAGATGTTGTTTCAATTTGGGCTCCATTATGATATCTTAGATAAGTAGGAAGAAAACCTTTATTTCACTCAACATGGATGAAGCTGAGTATATTTTTGTTTGGTTGGTGAGTTTTGAAGCGATATGTATTTAGAAGCTTCTCATGGGATTTTTCGATCAAGTGCTGGAACCGACCGTCATATTTTGTGACAACCAAATCTACGTGAAAATTTCAGATAATATAGTGTTCCATGACAGGTTGAATCACATCGAGATCAAGTACCACTAAATGTAGAGCATTATTTAGAAGGGATTAGTGAGGCTAAAATACATCTCTACTAGTGAGAAGGTTGTTGATTTCTCGCAAAGACTTTTCCCTTAAAAAAGTTTGTTTACTTCAGAGATTGGCTTGGAGTGGTTGAGAATCCCTTCCTCAGTGAGAGGGAGTATTGATAATATCCCTTTTGTCATGGGTATTTACCACGAAACCATGTAATATGGTTAGAGATATTGTCCCAGTTAACATCGAGGCCTTCGAGTGCTCCCCTGGTCAGTGGGTTCTAACCATATTTCCATGGGGTTTGGTTAGTTGGCTGAGTGAGTGACTTATAGCATCAAGAAAGTATTTTACCATTCAATGAAGTGAAAACATGTGGGAATGGTAAGTGGGCCCCAAGTTTAACCATGGGTTGGTTGGGTTCCTAAAAAGACTCGAAGTGAAGACTTGGTATATTGGTGACCCAAGGGTTTGACCATGGGTTAGGTGGGGTACTTGAGATGACTCCAAGTGAGGACTTGGAATCTTGGTGACCCTAGGACTATTGGGTGACTATTTCCTCTATTTTATGTTGATGCGGGGATGCTTTCAATCTTTTCTTGGAATGGAAAAATTGTATTCATCATATGTACATATGTGAAATTCAAGGAGAATACCTTCGTGGCTAAGAGGGGGTGTTGAAATTATGTAGTTGCGTTCATTATTTAATTCAAACAAGTCAAATAGAAATAAAATATTATTTTACTTTTCATGTCGGCCCCACCTCTTGAAGGGGTTTGACCCTTGGTCAAAGGCCCACATGGATTGATCTTATATATTAACATTTGAACCTCCTCATTTGGCATCTCATAAACTCATATCTGTCCAAAAATAATACTTCTATTCACATGCATGAAGGAGAAGGAAGACACTTGAAGTTGAGCAACAAATTTTGACCAACTTTATATATGTTTGATTAGAGTTGACTTGGAATTTCTGGGATGCTTTGACTAATTATTGGAGAGAATATTTTGGGTATATTTGATTGAACATTGACCAAATCTCTAGATAGAAATATGGAAATTGACTGAATAAATTTGACCAAGGTTGACCAAAGGTCAACTTTGATATTTTTACCACATTTTCTGAGGAATTTACAGGGCCAAAATTTGGCTTTTTGACCAAGTTTGACTTGGAAAGTAGTGAGGTAAATTTGACTATGTTTTGATTAGAAAAATAAAGATGTACATTTGATTGGATTGAACAATTTCTCCTGAGAAAATATTTTTTGTTTTTTTCATGGTTTGGGTTTTCCTAGGGTAAAATTTTGCCTTTTTTGCATCATTGTTTTACTATGATCTCTATTTCCCTACTGTATTTATGGTTGAAATTTTTTTAAGTGTAATGTCTTAATGATATAGAATGTGATAAAGATATAATAATATCATTAAAAGTAATTATCTGGAAGAAAACTATTTTTATATTAATTTCCCTTAAAAATAAACACTTGGAAGTATACTCTCCTCCATTATCCGACCTCAAAAACTTGATCTTCTTCCCTGTCAAGTTCTCTACCTGAGACTTGAACTCTTAGAACCTACTGAAGAACTCATCCTCAGTCTTCATGAATCAAATCCATGTATTCCAATGTAAATCATCAACGAAAGTCACATAGTACAAGAAACAACCCCAAGGTGATACAGTTATCAGTCTGCATACATCTGAATGCACTAGATCCAAGATCCCATTGGACCTACTATCACTACTCGGGAAAGATCCACTGGCATTCTTTCTAAGTGCACAACCCTTGCAAACACACTCAGGATTTGCTTAGAGCTCTAGAAGATTTGTAACCATCTTCCTCAATGTTTGTGAAACCCTATAACTAATGTAAGAAAATATCTAATACCATAACTCACATAAACTAATACTTTCATGTACCAATTCCTAGGCTAGATGTCCTAAAAATATGTATAGTCCTCACTCTCAAACACCAATCACTCCTACCGAGTATATTCTTGAGCCCTTAGGCCATACAAGAACTGGACCATCTACAAATTTAGATACATCACCTCTATCATCCAATGCTAAAATAGAGTAGGATATTCAAACCAAGTACAATAAATAAATCCCTTGTGTAGAGAATCTTTGGACTCCAACTAAAATAATTTTGTCCCAACTCCTTTAACTATATACTTGGCACTATCTCCAAGTTCCACCTGTGATGCTTAATCCTTCTGTATAAAATCCATCAGAGAATATCATGAGTCTGTCATGTTTATGTCGACCCCACATCTTGAAGGTGTTTGACCCTTGCTCAAAACCCACATGGGTTGATTCTTATATATTGACATGTGGGTCTCCTCATTTGGCATCTCATCAAATTATATGTCCAAAAATAATACTTCTATTCACACGTGTGAAGGAGAAGGAATACATTTGAAGTTGACCAATGAAGTTTTACCAACTTTATATATGTTTGATCAATGCTGACTTGGAATTTTTGGGTTGCTTTGACTAGGTATTGGAGCGAATATTTTGGGTATCTTTTACTGAACATTGACCAAATCTCTTGGAAAAAATATGGATGTTGACTGAATCTATTTGAAAAAGGTTGACCAAAGGTCAACTGTGATATTTTGACCACATTTTCTGAGGAGGTTTTAGGGCTAGCATTCGGCTTGTTGACCAGGTTTGACTTGGAAAGTAGTGTGGCCAATTTGACTATGTTTTGACTGTAAAAATCCAGATGTACATTTGATTGAATTTGAAAATTTCTCCTAAGGAAAGATTGTTGGGTTTTTCCTTGGTTTGGTTTTTCCTAGGGTAAATTCTTTCCTTTTGTGCATCATTGTTTTACTATGATCTCTATGGCCCTACTATATTTATGGTTAAATTTTTTTGAATTGTAATTGCTTAATGATCTAGAATGTGAGAAAGATATAATTATATCATTAGAAGCAATTATTTGGAAGAAAACCATGTTTATATTAATTTTCGTTAAAAATCAACACTTGTAAGTATACTCTCCTCCATTATCTGAACTCAAAATCTTGATCTTTTTCCATGTCAGGTTCCCTACATAACTCTTGAACTCTTGGAACCTACTGAATACATCATCCTTAGTCTTCATGAAGCAAATCTATGTATTCTAGGGGAAATTATCAATGAAGGTCACATAATACAAGAAACCACCCAAAGATGATACAATTGTTAGTCTGCATACATCTTAATGCACTAGATCAAATATCCCCTTGGACCTACTATCACTACTCGGGAAATATCCCTTGGAATTATTTCTATGTGCACAACCCTTGCAAACATTGTCATGCTTTTCTTGGATCACCAAAAGACCTGTAACCATCTTCCTCAATGTTGGTAAAACCTTGTAATTCATGTAAGAAAATATTTTATGCCATAAATAACATAAACTATTACTTTGATGTACCAATTCCTAGGCTAGATGTCCTAACAATGTGTGCAATCCTCACTCTCAAACACCAATTACTCCTACTGAGTATATGCTTGAGACCTTAGGCCATACAAGAGATTGACCATCTACAAATTTAAATATGTAACCTCTATCCTCCAATGCTAAAATAGAGAGTAGGTCCTTCAAACCTGGTACAAACAATACATCCCTCATGTAGAGAACCTTTGGACTCCAACCAAAACAATGTTGTCCCAACTCCTTTCACTACATACTTGGAACTATCTCCAAGTTCCACCTATGACGTTGAATCCTTCTCTATAAATTCTATGAGAGAATATCACGAGTCTGTCATGTGCTTAGAAGCACCACTATCCACCAACCAAATATCACTATTATCTGTAATAGTTCCTATAAGAATGGAGACATATAAATATTATTTTTGAATTATGTCTGCAATCTCATCAAGTTTAGATTCCTTTGTCTTCTTTTGTGGTAGATTCTCATCATCATCATCAACATCAACCGTTAACTCATGTTTATTTCCCTTCCTTTTCTTTTGAGGACATTAGGAAGCATATTGACCAAATGTTTGACAGTTTAAACATTTATATTTGAAATATCCTTCTTCATTTGTTCTTGAACTTGAGCTGATATTTCACCTGTATTTTTCTTATCAAAAATTATTTTTCCTTTTCCTTTCCTTGCATTAGCTACAAGGGATTAGGTTTCTTCGTCCTGAGATCTCTAAATTTCATTCTTGGACAAAATTTTGACCTCCTCTTGGATACAAAATCCAAAACTGATCAAACTTGGGCAGTTTAGCCATACACAAATGTCCTATACAAATTGTTCTACGGAATTATGGATTACAGATAAAACATTCTTCCCTAGATGTAGTGCTCATATAGAAAAACAGGTTAAAGACTTTGCAACTAATTTTCATAATTGTAAATAAACACATAGAACAGATCAAAGAACTTACTTGGAGTCCGAGCGCTTCCTATTCTCCTATTGTCTCTCTTGTTGTAGCTTCAAATCTGAGCTAAGTCGCCAAAACATTCTCTTCAAATATGAACACTAAACAACAAAAGATATCAAAAATATAGATTTCTATTCAAGTTATTCAGTTAAATCAATAAAAAAATGAACCATATGCATCAAATAAGAATTCATAATATGAAATACATGAGCTTATACAGATACATATGTGGGAAAGTAAGCAACAATATTTATTAATGGATAGAAGGGGAGGTTACAACCCAGTTACCATATCCAGCAGCATCCCAGCCTCATCACAATGCACATCTCTCCAGCAGCATGTCACTCAAATCAATTCCTCAATTGAAATTCCACCAGCATTTCTCTACTCAAATTCTTCCTTCTCAAACACTAAGATCTTATAGAGGAGCTGAAGGTAGTTTTACAATCAATGAATTTCTAATAATAGGCAACACATGTTCCCAATATTAGAGGTATAAAATGGACACATGGATTCGAAGTTTGACAAATGTGAACTCTTCTAAAAGGCACTAGCCAAGTGGAGATTTCGGAACAATGAGAATTTCGCTCGCAATGTGACCAATGCACCCTTGAATGTTGGGAAGTGCTTTGCAGAGCACCCTTGAACGGGGTTACTTGCATATGCAACACACTTAGTCCCTTTAGAGGTAGCTTTGGTGAGATCTCACATGATATATTATAAACTTCAAATCTTGGAAACCTTTGCAGATGAAAGTCATGGGTGATTTGTCTTGTTCTTTGTCTTAGGGAATATAACAATTGAAATGATAGGGGATGATAGACCCTATTAATTGGTCCTGGAGATGATGTCCAGTTAACTAGGTCATTGGGAATGGTGCCCAAATTGACCTATAACAATTTCCCACTAAAGCATGAAGTTAGAATAATAATAACAATATTTTGATTGAGATGCTTTACACTGTGATGGTCTGGAGATGAAGCGGAGTGGCAACCTACATCAATATTACAATACATTACATCATGATATATCCTCTTTATCATAATTTCTGAGGGTAGGCATTCCCATGTTCAACACATAAACAATCTAATAACATTTACATAATTCAAAAATTCGTCTACATTGGAATGTTTCCCATTACAAGCATGCCTACAGATATAGGCCCATGTTCAGATTACGATCTGTATGTAAGGTCACCGTATAGATGATGTGTAAAACAATCCTGAAATTGCAGCTCGGATGGCTGAAACTAGATCTAGGGTCTTCTTATCTAGTTCACTCGATCATTCGGGTACAAGTCTATCCATGTGAATATATGATTTGTAGTCGAACATGGAAATACATCGTTTTATTACCAGCCAATAATGTGAGCTGTTAAAAAATGCGAGAGAACCACCATTGATGTCAATAGCCCTCAAGGTACTATAGTACATTTTGTAAGGTGTGAATAGATGATTTGATGTCGAACGCAAAACAAAATATTTTGGTCAAAATTCTGGAAGCGAGGTTCTTGTCGATACTGTAACAAGCCTCATTATACTGGAATATAATGTTTCTAAGTGAAATTCATCGATAATGATTTGTCGTCGACATGAAGCCACCTTATTGTAAAATGGGAGTTACTAATTTCAGAGGAAAAGGTATGACTTGATATAGCAATGTTCAGGGATGACTATCATGAAAATGAAGGTTTATGAGTATTGCAAAAGGATGAGTATTCACTAGATGACTTCTCTTGAACATATTGACGACAATGAGATTAGTTGGTAGCATTGACCCAAAACCAAAATGAAGGTATGATGAACCACAGGTATGAATGAACCGTCAAGAAGATTACCCAACCCAAACAGTCACGGTGATGGAGTGAAGTCTCATGTTCAAGAGTGACCTGCTACCGTAAAAAAATTTGTTCGCTTTCCCAAATTTTCCTCGGTCATTTGTCAACCAGTACCTCTTTATTTTTTAACAATATTGAGGAGGATAACATTTTCTTGATCTATAATTCAACCCTTCGGGTGAATAATGTATTGTTATTTAATAATTTAACAAGTCTAGCGATGAATGAAACTCGATTCTTGCCATGATCGATAAGGCCATCTCTATTTTATGTTTTAACGAGCTTAACGACAGTGATAACCCGGTCCTTTTTCATATTTAGAGAGTTTGAAAAAGAGGACGAAAGAAAAATCCAAAAGTACTTTTTTCATAAAGTTGTCACTCAAATCCGAAAAAGTGTAAAATAATATCTGAGAAAACCTCTTTAGTCATGTTTGACCAAGGCATTCCTTTTTCGTAAATAATCTATCTTAGTGCGGAAAAGGGTTAAACTTATACTAAGTAGATGTCAATTCATTTACTTTTACAAGCTTGAAAAGACAAGTGCTCGGCAATATTTTCACATTATCGGAGTCTGAAAAGAGTTGAAAGAAGACTCCAGGGGTTCCTTTTTCGCTATTATCGAAGCTCGAAAAAGAGATAAAAGTGCGCTTCAAATCCTTTTTCATTTTTAACAAAGCTCAAAAAATAAGGAGAAAAAGTATGCTTTGTGGTCAAATCATTCTTGAAATAAATCTGCATGACTAATCTGTTCATCAGTTGTAAGGCTTGTTCAGAACAACATCAAATGGATTAAAAATACCTGTTTCATGATAAAAACATAAAAAAACCATAGTCATAGCAATAAATATGATTTAAAAAAAAATTAAATGACTATTAAAAAGAGTATTTACTATTAATTTTTACCATTCCATAGTTACCATTTTCATTTTGGAGCTCTGAACCTGATTTCCCCCCGAACTTCAGCTACTGATTGTGATCATTTTTGTGGACAGATTTTGTTGCCGTTTGATCCAGGTTAGTGATATGAACCCTCTCTTTCATTCAATAATCATTTCATTTCCATTAATTGCAATTTTTTAGGGTTTTGGGGACCCTAGGGTAAATTCTAATCCCAAATAGGGAAATTCACCTTTGGATATCAAAAGTGTGTTGCATAGCAGCTAAATTGAAGGCTACTTGCATACACAATGCACTGTCTCTTGCTAGAGCCTGTGTTGGCTGCAATCTACATTTTGTTTTTTGCATTATGCTCAAAATTTGCCCAATTTTTTGCATTGAATGGAATCTAATGGTTCTTATGGTTGCATTTCAGGTTTTCATCAGATTAAAATGATGATTACATGGAGGGAAAGGGAGAATGAAGAACATGATATGATTTCCCTAAATGATCCGGGCACAGTAAGAGCCCTAAGAGATTGTGGACTGTTAAAGTACTTCCGGTTGTCAAGGATGAGGCAACAAATAGAACTCTTGTTGTTCTTAGTTCGAGCATGGGATCCAGATATCAAGGCATTTAATATTAAGAACCAAATGGTTCCCATAATAGTTGAGGATGCATACTTTCTTACAAGTTTGTCAAGGAGAGGCTTGCCTATTTCGCTCTCAGGGTCTATTGTGGGAGGAGAGACTGTGAGAGATTATGTTTTGCAATATTTTTATCCAGGGGAAGAGCCAAGAAAATATGGAAAGATAAACATCCAAGATGTTAGATATTTTCCTTTGAGAACTATCCTTTTCACGATCACGAAACTTGTTGGCACTATTACACTACATGTAGCGAATAGATCGTATATGCAATACAAGCTAGAGTGTATGGAGCCAACAGTCTTAAACTAGTCTCAAGTTGTACTTTCTCAGATAAAGGAACAACTGAACAAAGAAAAGGGAGGAAGGAAGAAAAAATTTAGTTATGGTTCGATCCTCATATCATTTGCCTTAGAATGAATTCCATTGATGCAGCCACTACATGTGACATTGGATGTGTCTAATCCTAGAGATCCACGGATGCAGAGATGGGTAGAACTAATGGGTAGGGATGTAGGCCGATAGACCATTGTGTTCTCGACTGTGTTCTTCACCTGGTTCCGGTGACAGATTGTCGCCATCGATGAGTATGCATACACAAGCGTTGATTTCCGAGGATATCTAGATTTAGCTTTACCAGAAGGTGCTCAGTGGGGTGCAATGGGTAAGAATGTTTTGACCATGTTTTTTTATTTTCCTAAGGTTTATACAATATAATACAAAAAATTACTACACTCATGATTAAGCATAGTAATGTTTCAGATACAACCCATTTCTGGGCTGCGCCAACGGAATTCCATCGTAATCAACTAACTCATAGGCACCCTTAGCAAGAAATCTTTTGACAATATAGGGGCCATGCCATAATGGCTCAAAATTTCCTGTACCTATTACACCAACTTCTTGATCATAAAGTAGGACCAATTCGCCCTCTGAGAAAATGCGAGGCTAGACATTTTTGTCGTATTGCACCTTTATACGTCTCTTATGCACTTCATTGGCCAATTGGGCTTCACGACGGATTTCATCAAGATGGATGAGGTTAAAAAGATGTGCTTCTTCATCTGAGGTGTCAGGTAACAAGTCGATTGTGAGTTTTAATGATGGTATTTCACATTGGATTTTCAAGATAACTTCCAGACCATACACTAATTGAAAGGGAGTAAATTTGGTTGCATTTCTCATCAAAGTTCGGTACGCCCACAAGGCCAAGTACAACATCAAATGCCAGTTTCGTTTACGAACTCCTATCATTCCATGAAGAATACGTTTAAGAATCTTGTTGATAGCTTCAACTTGTTCATTTGATTGTGGATAATAAGGAGTAGAATTATCATGTGACAATCCTAGCTTGGCAGTTAATTCAGTCATCATGTGGTTACGAAAATGCTTCCCATGATCTGTAACTATAGCCTGCAGGACCCAAAACCGTGCAATAACATGATTAAAGAAAAAAAATGAAGTTGTCTATCCTGTGTTGTCGAATGTACGCATCACTTTGGCCCATTTGGTAAAGTAGTCGAATGCGACAATAATATAACTATGCCCCACGGAAGAACGATGGTTACAGGTCATGAAGTCAATACCCCATTTTGAAAATGGTCCCACAAATAAAATGGGATGCATTGGCATTGGCGGCTTGCAGATTTTACAATAAAAAATCTGGCAAGCATGACAACTTCTGACAGCGAGGATGCAGTCGCGAAATATTGTAGGCCAAAAGTAACCAGCGTGAATTATCTTCTGTGCAGTAGCGTATCCATATAAATTTCCACCACAAGCCCCAACATGACAATCATTTAAAACCTTTTCAGCCTCCTCATGAGTGAGGCACCTCCTTAAAATGGTATCAACACCACGATGATAAAGTGTATCACCGCCGATCAGATAATCTTTGGCTTGGTATCGAATACATTGTTGTTCAGAGCAAGAGGTATCAGGTAAAAAATTTTGATTTTGGAGATAAATGATGAAATCTCCATACCAAAAAATCAGATGATCCGATCAGAAACAGAGACTTGTCAGGAAATGATGGTTTCGACGTAGTCGCAGTACTATTAGAGGTAAGGTCACATAGAAGCTTAGACAAAACTAAAGACTTCTTTGACTTGGATTTAATGAATTCCAAATCAAATTCCTACAAAATGACAATCCATTTTGAATATGCCCCCCCCCCCCCCCCCCAAAAAAAAATTGACATGATAAGATATAATTCATGGGGTCGCAATTCGAAATGATAGTGGCCTTTTGGAGTAGGATATAGTGGCAAAATATTTGGACAACTTGAACAACTGCCAAGGCAAGATTTTATATGTATGAATACTTATCTTCTGTATCATTGATATTATGACTCAAATAATAGATCGTATGTTCAATTACATCTTCTACTTGGACCAAAGCGTGCAGAGATATGCAATCAAAACTACCTAACGGTTTGTCTGCATCTTCATAAATAAGGATGAGCTCCAAAGGCTTCCTGGCCCACTATCAGACTCTGTCTATAGAGTGTTTTCAAGGGACAATATTCCCAAGAGGGAAATAAAACAAGATTGGGAATCTTGCAAGATAACCCAAAAATGCAGCTACAACAATATAAAGACATAAACTGGAAATAACATTGAATAAACATTATGAAAAAATGTGTGGAAACCCTTGATCCATTTTATTATGAAATATCAGCAGCAAAATGATACAATGAATATCAAAAGAATAAGGCAAGAAGCCTTCCATGAATGCATATACCATAATACAAAATGCTGCTCCATAGCAGGATGCCCATGAATAGGAACTGCGCAGTCACATGAGGGAGACTGCCACACTGAGATAAAAACATCATAGGATCTGCATGGATATGGCTCATACATCATTGGGAGAGCTGATCTCATCTCCCAATCACTACCTCAAGTCAATCCTAGAAGGATTGGCTGAAATATGAAAAACTGCAAAATGTCGGAGTTGTTGGGTAGCTGCAGCAACTCAATACATGGAATGGATTGGAGAAGGTTGAATGGATGAAACTGATGAAGAGACATTCTCCATTTTAAATCTGAAGTGCAAGGCTGATCCCTACACCAAAGATCTCACCCTCTGAAATGTCTGCAACACCCTCACTGCAAATATGCCTCAACAAGAACGTAGTCTATGAGAGGGTCTGTGTTGTAACTGATGGTAGTGGTTGGCCTCCTGCAAATGATAGTGGAATATGCTTAAGAACCATCCTCACTAACCTCCCGGGAGTAGAGAACCTCCCTCCTCTGAAATATCAACTCGAAATGGTGTTGTAGGAAACCTCCCAGCAACACCCTGCAACACTTTTCACAATAATATGCTATAGATACTGCGCTGATGGAGTAGGCTGATGCTATGGAATGAATGCTAGAATATGTAGGATGAGTGCAATCCTTCATGAGCTACTAAAGAAGGAGAGGAAATCCTAAACAAGACTCCCTCATGCCCTAAGGCACTGCAGCTCTGCTGAACAGCAAGAGGTAGCAATTTGTCTGAATAGACAAATAATCAAATGATCCAAGATAATCTCAGTGGGCTGCCTTGCTCCTCTTTTAAACACAATGAAGTCTCCACCTTCCTTCCTCTAGAATTTTCCTCCCTCATGGAATATTCCTCCACTAAATCTACGCTATCCCACTTAGTGCTCTCCAACTCATTCCAACGCAGTTTGACTTGGTCAACTAGGCCATGTCCATTTGCATTTTAACCTCTTTCGAACATGAGGGTGTGAAATCCAGCTCCATGATGATTCCTTTTCACATTGTAAGGGATTTTATTCATGTTTATTACATGAATGGGTCACTTTACCCACTTTTATTAAAAAAAATGAAAATATGCAACTATAATTTTCCATTTTAGCTTGATGCTAAAATTGGGAACATTACAGTCCTCCCCTCCCACATGATTCTTGTCCCAAATCAACTACATAGAGAGAAAAAAATTCCTCCTCCTACTTCTCTTGTGGCATCCTCATCCATGGTCCCACCACTGCTCAGATATGCTGCAATAAATCTGCCCTCCAATGCTCTCTCCCAAGTATGCAAACTGAAAATGATTCTCCTCATGGAAAGATAGAAGGCATAGTGGAATCCTTCCCACTGGAATGTGGCCTCATTAAGGTAGGAGTGATGATATGCATGGGATAATTCTACTCCCAATGATGATCCTCTCATCCATGCTATTATCCAAATGAAAATCTCAACCCCTATTTTATGCAATGTGTTGGGGCTGAATGGAGAGTGTGCTTGTGCTTCTCAAGATGGTCCTCTCTCCATTTGAAGTGTTCATGGGGCTGCCTCTATCCTTGGGCTGAAATAGTATGGCCTCCAAGAATGGCCCAAGCTACCCCATCAAGAAAATCAGCCATGAAATGCCTCTGAAATTCTCCAAGTGGTACCTCCCACAAGAAGGTACAAGTAGTAATGTGGCAATCATGGTTTTCCCATGGTATCTCCTGCAACATAAAACATGTATAATGGGGAGAATCATGCTCCAAATGGGTTGTACATACAATTCTCTCCAAATATTACTCCTCAATAGGTATACAACATCAGAAATACATAAGGAGCAACATGTAATAGAAACAAGTTGTCAAATGACAACCAGAGAGTGGCTCCAAATCCCACTTATGGAACCTGCGCAGTGCCTCCTTGGCCTGCTGTTGTGCTCAACTTAGTGTTCCTAAATTGAGGTCATTAATTATCAACCAGGGTTAGTAAACTACTGAAGTGTGGTGCACTATATGTGCCTAGGTGTCTGTTTCTCACTACGTTGTGTTTAGAATTTTTATGATGTTTTTGGTTTTATGGTTTTTATGTTGAAAAAGAGCTAAGAAGTTTACACTAAAACAGAGTGAAACTATTCTAAACTAGGTGTGCACTAGAGGACAGAAAATGAAAAACTTGATAAGGACTCATAGCAAAGAAACAAATTACAACATGAACTCATCATAAACTTATCCAATTCATTCATTTAGAGATATGTTGGAACAGTTTTAGAAAAGGATAAGTTTTTAGTGCAATTGAGGTTTTCCTAAGTCAACAATCAACTTACAATGTTACAACATCTCATCCATGGTTAAAGGTTTATTGGAACATAATTGGAAAAGAACATTTGTAACACAATAATATTTCTACTCTAAACTAACTTCTAATTTTGTTCTACAACTCAATTTAGCACCACTATGCCTCATTCAAAAGTTATAGATTTCTTTTTAGAATAGTCTTTGAGAAAAGGCTTATTTGTGAAATGGTAAAGAGGTTGCAAAATACTCAAGGCCTTAAACTGATATTACTAGCTTCTGTCCAGATGATGATTTATTAATATGAAGCTGGAACAAAAGAAGTTTTGTAAATAATGAAGACCGTGGTATCTAAATTTAACAACTAATACAATTTAAAATGCAATGGATAACAACTAAAGTAGAATGCTAATTCAGTGAGCTAAGACTAAACTAGAGTGCTATTATCTAACTTGAAATGAATTGGAGCTGAACTAGAATGATACTAATACAGTGAACAAGGTTAAACTAGAGTACCATTATCAAGCTTGGAATATAGTGACAGAATTAAACTAGAATGACATCTACCTCCGGAGTATTGACTGAGCTAAAATGCAACTAATTCTATGAAATACTACAGCCCTACTTTGTTCAATATGAGTAATGTTTTGGAATAGCTTGTAGAAACAAGTATGGCTGTATCATTTCATGCATAAAATGTAAAATATAAATTTCAACAAAACGCGGTAAGCTCTGAAACACCACCACAGATATGTCTCATCCGGAATTAGTGATATTTTGGAAGAGATTAAAAAAAAACAAGACTAGCTGTAACAACTGATGTGATTGAGCATGAAAACATAAAGCTTAAATAAATGTAAATAACTCCTAAAATACTACAGTTATGCCTCATTCCATATTAGTAGTTTTTTGGAATAATTTGTGAGAACAAGACTAATCTGTAGCATCCAATTCAAATGAATATAAAAACCTGAAGTTCAGAAAATTGGTTAAACTAAGAATGCAGTTACTTATCTAAACATATAAACAAGGCTGCTCAGGTAGCAGGGGCCCTCTACCACCGGAGTAGCACGCAATATCTACTTCAATATTGACTCAGTGCTTTCAATAAAGTGATGCTTCTTGCATTAAAAGAGAAATTAATTCAAAACAGAGTATTTCGGATTTTTCAGATCTAGCAGCCAAAAACAAAATCTAACCAATAGTTTCTCGGTCTCCCGAGTCATACTTATAATGAAACTACATAACTACTTCTTGAGAAAAATAGGGATAAGTGTCTTTCCCATTCCTAATCAAATTAAAACTCTTATTAACAGTCTTGTTCTTTACTGTGGACATCTGTAGAGTCTGTGTTTTGATAGATAACTGCCTCTCTTCTTCGTGCATAACCGCTTTGATATTTTAACTCAGACTTCGTGGGGAGAAAAAATTGATGAGGGAATGATGTGGAATATGACCATATGTGTTTTTCCCTGAGTTGACACCTGGAACCTGCGTAGACATGAAGACAGCTGCAGAATCGGCAACTAGCTACAGAATTTCTGCATTCTGTAGCTAGGTGTAGTAAAAAAGTACTACAACAACGAAATCATGAAAACATAGCAAGTTAAACATTATATACAATATCAAAGAAATTTTAACTAATCTTATTGATCATTTAATCCTGAAATTAATAATGGACAAAGGAAATGAAGTGGAATGTGGTGGAAGAGAAGAACATCTTTGAAGCTCAACATACCCCCACTGCTAGGTTCTTGCATGTCCTCATGCAACTATTCCATGAACTCTGAGACCTTTGCAAGGACATCCAACCCTCTTCTTCTGCTTTTCCTGGTAGTTAATGGCCTTCTGGGCTTCCTTATGACTAACTTGAATCTCAAATTTGTGAGTGCCCTGGTTAACTTTTTATTTTTCTTCTTCAATTTTTCACTGGCCTTGTACAAATTTTGCATTTGTAGAGACAGAGTTGAATTCATATGAGTTTTCAGCTTAACCTGCTCCCTTAGAATTTCATTCTCATTCTTGATATTCCTATTGAGTATTTCTAACTCATATTTATCTCTTCTTAGGATATCAATTGCAGATTTTGGTGGACTAGGAGTTCTGTCTCTACTTTCTAAAGCTCTCTTCTCTAGTGTCTCAACATAATTGTAAATTTGTTACTGTGCTAGGTCTATTTCAGGAGCTTCTTCATCAAAATCCTCCTCATACTGATGCTCAGGGGTTTCTTCATCCTCAATGTTTATAATTCCAGTTTTTCTAACCTCTGTTTTCTTTAGTATCCCTCTAGGTCTGTGGCTCCGTCTTGATTGAGATGGCCCTTCTCCTTTCTCTCTGGCAGATTTCCTTATTATCCTCTCTTTCTTAAGTTGCTTCTTAATTTGGGCCAATTTTTCAGAAATCATTTCTTCACTATCCTCTTGTATTGTTTTACCAGTTTCAGTTTCAGTTTTGGAGGTTTTCCATCTTCTGCTTCTCTTTGTAGGTTTGTCTTCAGGTGGAGGTTCCTTGGGTTCTTCAAAGTGATTTCTCACTAAGAAGTCATCCCAATTATCTCCCATTTTTCTCAAATGATATTCAATCAAGATTTTCACTAAACCATGGTGGTATAAGGTTGTTTCCAAAAATTTAACTCTCTTTTGAACACTTGAGGCCATTTTCTTTAAACTATGAAGCAAGAAAAAGGGCAAGTTGATTTCTTCTTCTAGGAAATGCATTATTAACCGAATATGGTAAACATAGAAGGTACCAAATCTACCTTCACAAGTGATGAATTTTTGCAAAATAAGCAACATGTTTCTCCATTTGTTCTTTAGTGCTGAGCTAGGGATACCCTTTTTAAAAATGGAAACATCCATACCTAGTGACTTGAGTATTTGCTTCCATGTCTCATTATGAAACTCCCTATTTTTGAACCACCTTTCTCCTTTTCTAGGTAGTTCTGTTGCCTCTGCAATGAAAGCCTCTGTAACAGTGAAGTTAATGTCTCCTATTTCGACCTCGGCTCCATTGAAGGACCTTGCAAATGTTTTAGTCACCTCTTTGTGAAAAACACTAAATTTCTCCAAAAATTTCAACCAACCTACTTGCTGTAACATTTCTCTAATTTGTGGATAGCCCTCCAAGTACTTAGTTCCAACTGGTTCAGTCCTCACTATGAGACCCATAGTTTTTATTTCCAACCTTCAAATTATTGCTCCTCTGTTCACAGTGGCAATGGTTGTTTGCTTCACAGATGCTTCCTCTATTTTACAGACCGGAATGGTTAAGAGTTGGCTACGGGAAAGAATGATATGGAGTGGTTACGGAATGAGTATAATGAGGTGAGGATTATGTATATGAGTTGAAAGATATCACGGAAGAAAAGACCGTGGAGATATTTCGTAAGGAATTCAAAATCATCATTAAATTCTTTGGCCTAGTGACGTGACTAATCCAATCACCTTAGTACTTTAACCGTTAAGCTTTTAAATGATGATCAGATATGGGATTTGGAATGGCAGAATAGAAGGAATTTTATCCAAATTTTTTATGAGAGGTTTGTTAGGCATGATCAACACAATTAATTAAAACAACTTTTTGAATTATACATAACTTAACTATACTAAAATTTTTCATGATCTGTCATTATAATAATTTCATAACTTTTACCTTTTCCTTTCCTTTGATCTTTGTGATCTTCATATGCTTTTTTCTCCCCTGAAAATCATTAATTTTTGATTCTTCATAACTCCCTTGATTTTGCTTGTTGTCATGGATATGCAGGATCATTTTGTTGCAGATCAAGTAATTACTGGACAGTGCCTTCAGGATCTTTGGCTGTAGAATGTCTGTATGGCTGCAGAATGTCTGATTAGCTGCAGAATGTCTGACTGATTGCAGAATGTACCTGTAGAAGACTTGAAACATGAAATGGAATAGTTTGGGGCATGAATGGAATGTTGTATGGAATGAGTGAAAATGGATAATGAAATATGGTGTAATGGAATATGAATGAAGTGAATAATGGAGTGAAATGGATCACAACTTATGAAGTGGAGTGGAGTATGAAAAGTAGCCTTCAATTCATGATGTGTATTATTCAATTGCAAAAAAACATCAAACTTAAAAATTTAGGATGGAGATGAGGTGGACCATGGAGTGAAATGAATGAAGTGTAGATGAATGAATGAAATGGAGTGTGGATGAATGAAGTGAGATGGATCATAAGTGAAATGGATCTACACTTATGATTTTGTAATAATTGCTTGCAAAAAGAACAGATTTGAAAAGCTAGAGTGTCAGAAAGATTCTGATTTTCACTCCACCTTTTCTGTATAAACATGCCAATCAGTGATTGGTTTTCATGTTTATACTTTATTTATTTTTATTTTTTTTAATAAAGTGACTTCATAAAATTTAATTAAGTTGATGAAGCAGAAAAATTCTTCTTCATTAACTTCACATCACTATTTTCCTGGAATCTCTTGACAAATTCTTCTCTTGAGAGTGGTTTGTGATACAGCTTCAATATATGACCATTCACAAGAAAAGTGACCGCTTCTTCATCTATTGTCCTGATTTTTATTGCTCCATTGTCAAAAATTCTTATAATTTCATATGGCCCAAGCCAATGTGTTTGGAATTTACTTTGGAAATCCTTGAACTTTGAATCAAACAAGAGAGCCCAGTCACCTTCTTTGAACTTCTTTTCTTTGATGTACTTGTCATGCCATATAGTCCTTTGCTGTTGGACTATACTTGTTTTCTGAACTACATCTTGTCTGATCTCATCCAATTCATTAATCTGCTCCAATTTGTGCTTTTGTGCCTCTGATAGATCAAGTCCTAGTTGAACTGCCATTTTGAAAGTTTGAATCTGGAACTCTATGGGAAATAAAATTTTCTTTCCATAAACAAGTTCATAAGGAGTATGGCCTGTTGTGCTTCTCCATGTAGTTCTATAGGCCCACAAGGCTTCAGGAAGCCTATCTGCCCAGTCTCTTCTATGTAAATGAACAATCTTTGTTAGGATCCCTTGAATGACCTTATTAGTAGATTCCACTTGACCATTTGCTTGTGGATGATAGGGAGTAGATTTTCTGTGTCTAATTTTGTACCTCTCCATCATTTGTTCCACTAGCCTTGATGTAAATTGAGCTCCTTGATCTGTAACAAGTTCTCGTGGGACACCAAAACGAGTAAAAATATCCTCAAAAAAAAAATTAACTACAGATGCTTCAGTAGTAGAAAGTAATGGCTTGGCCTCTACCCATTTAGTAACATATTCAGTGCAAACTAATATATATTTATTTTGTCTTGATGGAGGATTAATAGTTCCTACAAAATCCAAAGCCCATTTTTCAAAAGGTTCAATGTGTACCTGAGGCTGCATTGGCATCTCACCTGAAGGAGAAGGTTTCCCTACCCTTTGGCAACTGTCACACCTTTTAACATACTCTTTAGCATCTTTAAAAAGGGATGGCCAATAATATCCTAAATGAAGGATCTTATAGGCTGTCCTTTTATCAGCAAAGTGTCCGCCACAAGGTTCATCATGACATGCCTTGAGAATCTCAGGCATCTCATCTTCTCGAACACATCTCCTAATGATAAAATCTGGACCTGTCTTGTACAACTCATTAGCAACCCATGAATATTTTTCACTGTCATAAATTATTTTTCTTCTGTCTCTTGCATTCATTATTGAAGGAAATTTCCCTGAAACTAAATAATTAGCAATGTCAGCAAACCAAGGAGTTTGAGTAGAAATTGCAAAAAGATATTCATTAGGAAATTGATCTTCAACTGGGGTGTTGTATTAGATGTTTTGGAGTCTAGATAGGAAATCAACTACTGTGTTTTTTTTTCCAGGCCTATCTAGAATGGTAATGTTGAATTCTTGTAAAATCAATAACCATCTTATGACTCTGCCATTAGTAATTGATTTATTCATTAGATATCTAATTGCAGAATGATATGTGTGAACAAAAGTTTCATAGCCTGTTATATAGTGTCTGAATTTGTTTATGGCATGAACAACAGCTAAAAACTCTTTTTCAGTTACAGTATAGTTTAACTCTGAAGGAGTCAAATTTTTACTGGTATAGTAGATGGCATAAGGATTCAGGTCTTTTTGTCCCAATACTGCTCCTAAAGATGTATCTGAGGCATCTGTTGAAATATGAAAAGGTAGCTTCCAGTTAGGTCCCCTTAAAATGGGTGCTTCATAAATTTTTGTTTTCAGGGTCTCAAAGGCTAACTGGCAATCAGGATTCCATTTGAATTCACAGTCCTTGGTAAGTAACTTGAAGAGTGGAGATGCTATCTTAGTGAAGTTTTCTATAAACCTTCGATAATATCCTGTAAATCCTAGAAAAATCCTTACATCTTTTTGAAAACTTGGAATAGATAAGTTAGAGATGACTTCAAATTTTGACTCATCAACTCTAATCCCATCCCCTGAAATGTGATGTCCTAAAACAATTCCTTCAGTAAACATCATAAAACATTTTTCATGACTTAGTGAAAGATTTGCTTCTTTACATCTCTTTAAGACTTTTTCCAAGTTTTCTAAGGCTTCTTCAAATGTGTTTCCATAAACTGTGAAATCATCCATATATACCTCTACACAATCATGTATTAGATCTGAAAAAATTCCTAGTACTGCCCTTTGAAATGTTGCGGGTGCATTGCATAGTCCAAATGGAAATACTCGATAAGCATAGGTACCCCAAGGACAGGTAAATGTGGTTTTGTCTTGATCTTCCAGTGCTACTTGGATTTGATTATAACCACTAAACCCATCTAAAAATGAGAAGTACTTTTTACCAGCCAATGTGTCTAACACCTGATCTATGAAAGGTAAGGGAAAATGATCTTTAAGAGTAGATTTGTTTAATTCCTGGTATTCAATACATACCCTCCATTTACCATTTTTCTTTGGCACAATCACCAAAGGAGAAACCCACTGACTATCTGAAATAGGATAGATAAAGTTGACATTCAATAATTTCTGCAGTTCTTCTTTAACAATCTCCCTAAGATTTGGATTCATCCTTCTCTGAGGTTGTCTGATTGGTTTACAATTTTCCTCTATGTAGATGTGATGAGTGCAAGTCTTGGGGCTTATCCCTTTCATATCAGTGTACTCCCATGCATATGCAAAAGAATGCCTCTGTAATATCTTGACTAGATCTTCTTATTGAGATTTCTCTAGGTTCTTGTTTATGTTTAAATTTTTGCCTGGAAATATCTTAATTGTAGAGCTGCCAAATTTATCCATGGAATAGAGAGACATCTGCCTTGATGACAAAAACTCAATGTTGGATTCTTCTTGAAATTGTTCATGTTTATATTCCGAAGAGGATTCAAAGTTTTCCAAGGTATTCAAAATTTGGCTATCTTCACTAATTTCTGAAATTGTGAAGAGAGGTTGTAAGTCTTCTTCATCCTCTATCCATTGAGTATCATCTAACTATGTAATTGTTTTTGCTGGAGGATACAAGGTAAATTTCTTGGTTGAAATACCATCACAGATATACATATCACCGGATCTACAACTAATGAAAGCATCAGCTGTAGCTAACCAAGGTCTTCCTAATATAATAGGGTGTCCTCCTAGATTATTCTTAGGAGTTAGGATCATAAAATCCACAGGATACTCCCAAGAATCTAGGGACACTAGAATGTCTTCTATTACCCCATCAGGTTTAATCACAGATCTGTCTGCTAATTGTATTAATGTGGGTGTAAAAAGAAGATTAGGAAGTTTTAGTTTATCCATGATTTGTCTACTCATGATATTGATTGCTGCTCCTAAATCAATGAGTATGTTTTGGATCTCAATTCCATTGATGTGAATTTTGACAACTGGATTTACTGGGTCTAGATACTTTGGAATAGCAATATTACCCATCATAATATCTTCTATTTTTCCTGCCAGTTGAATTTTCTTTGTCTCTCTTATTCTTTTTCTTGTTTTCTTCATGCTCAACTCTTTTATTGTTTTTGCTAAGATTGGAATTTCCTTGATAGCTTGCAATAATGGGATCTTAATACAAACATTTCTTAGCTCATCTAGGAAATCATAATTAGGCACCATAATTTGTTTTTCTACACCTCTATCTATTTGTAATCTTTCTGGAAAGGGAGGTGTAGAAGTGGATATTGATGGTTGCTCTAATAAAGGAGTTGAAATTATTGGTTCTTTTTGTGTTGATTTTTCAATATTTGGGTTCTGAAAAGATGTTTCTTCTTCAAGACTTTTATTTTCCCGTAGAGAATATTCCTCAAAGTTTTCTTTCTCTTGTATGATCATAGAAGGTTTCTTCTTTTCAAGTGTTCTTCCAGACCTAAGTTGAACATCACTAAGGTCTAGAGGAGTAATCAAATAAGTTGGAAACTGTTGGCCTTCTATCATGTAGGTGTTTTGAGGATTTTTATTGTTGGGGTTTGGTATGGGTTGGGTAGACAACTGATTTGTTTTCTGAGGAAATGGTAATGGAAGTGGTTGATTTTGATGTTGTAGATTTTGAGGATTCTGTTGAGGGTTTTTTTGAGGAGGAAAATGTGGGTATGGTGGATAGGATGGTGGATACTGATAGTACTGAGAGTATCTTCCATAGGGATTTTGTGCTCCTTGTGCCCAAGCTTGAGATTGATTTTGAAATTGGGGCCAAGGTTGCTGCCAATAATTCCAATTTGGTGGAGGTTGATTATACATCTGATCATGAAATCATTGTGTTTGAGGTCCTTGCCAAGGCCTTCTAGAGACAAAATTGAGAGATTCTGTGGAACTTGTAGGATTATCTTCTTGAAAGACAACTTTAAGACCAGGAAGTGAAGGACAACTCTTGGTCTCATGTTTTTCTGAACAAATGACACAAGTCTCTACAAATTTTGTATCCAAAGGACACTCTCTCAAGGCATGCTTCTTTCTGCATCTGGGACAAAAGATTACTAAGGCATCAGATTCAACTTTTTGTTTGTTTTGTAACTTAAGGGTGTCTATTTGTTCACTAAGACTCCCTAAAATTTTAGATTTGAACTCATCAAGCATATGTCCTATTTCTGCCCTACTTACTATCCCAGAAGCAGACTTACTTGCCCTTGCAAGAGCAGGGTCTCTTGGTCCTTTTACAGTTTTAGATTTCCCTCTTGAAAGGTTGATACATAATTCAGCTATTTCAGGTAATGTGAGTTGAGATATATCCCCTTTTCCCATCATGTTAAGGATATCTAACCATTCATCCCTAATTGTTTTCAACAAGAGAGCTTTTAAGGTGTCTTGGTCTAAGTTTTCCATTTTTGCTCTTTTGATGTTGTAATGAAATCTCTCCAAAAAATCTTCCAAGTTTTCATCTTCTTTTTGTAGCATCTTAAACACTTCCTCCTTATGATTGACTGGCATACAATAATCCAAATACCTCTCTAGAAATGCTTGTTTCATGTCTTCCCATGTCCTAATAGAACTGTTGATCAAACTCATAAACCACTTCAATGCCGCTCCTTTCAATGTTGAAGGAAATAGTTTAAGTTTTCGAGCATCTTTTAAGTAGTCATAAGTTCTACATAGGACTTCAAATTCAAATAGGAAGGTTTCAGGATCTTCAGTTTTAAGTCCATAGAAGTTTGGAAGGACAGAGGGTGAAATTTTTTTCATAGTTGCATTGGTTTCTTCATATACTATAGGAAACCCAAAATATCTTCCCATTTCTCTTCTACCTCTTCCTCTACCTCCTTCTCCTTCTGCACCTCTACCTCCTTCTCCTCTACCTCTACCTCTACCCCCTCCAAATAGTGTGTGTTATCCATTAAAGACTCCTCCTCCCCCTTCTTCTGCCATAGTTGATTCCTCTGTGGAAGTAGAAAAGTTTGTGTCTCTAGTAGGGGTCCTTGAATCTTCTTCTAAGACAGGTTCAGTGGATGAAGTGGAAGGTCTTTCTAATAAAATATCTGATCTTAAGTCTTCTGGAAGTCTAGGATCAATAAAGGATGGAATGTGGATTTGAGTTGGAGGTGTGCTGGCTCTTGGTCTAGGTGAAACAAGTGGTATTCTAGAAATTGAGCTTCTGCCTCTTATAAATCTACCCCTTGAGTCTCTTTATCTACGCATATCATTGTTTTTTTTTTTTTTTGGAAGTTAAGAAACAAGGCTACCTAGTTACACTTCCCCGGCAACGACGCCAAAATTTTGTGCTCAACTTAGTGTTCCTAAATTGAGGTCATTAATTATCAACCAGGGTTAGTAAACTGCTGAAGTGTGGTGCACTGTATGTGCTTAGGTATCTGTTTCTCACTACGTTGTGTTTAGTTTTTTTATGATTTTTTTGGTTTTATGGTTTTTATGTTGAAAAAGAGCTAAGAAGTTTACACTAAAACAGAGTGAAGCTATTCTAAACTAGGTGTGCACTAGAGGACAGAAAATGCAAAACTTGATAAGGACTCATAGAAAAGAAACAAATTACAACATGAACTCATCATAAACTTATCCAATTCATTCATTTAGAGATATGTTGGAATAGTTTGAGAAAAGGATAATTTTTTAGTGCAATTGAGGTTTTCCTAAGTCAACAATCAACTTACAATGTTACAACATCTCATCCATGGTTAAAGGTTTATTGGAACATAATTGGAAAAGAACGTTTGTAGCACAATAAGATTTCTACTCTAAACTAACTTCTAATTCTATTCTGCAACTCAATTTAGCACTACTAGGCCTCATTCAAAAGTTATAGATTTCTTTTTAGAATAGTATTTGAGAAAAGGCTTGTTCGTGAAATTGTAAAAAGGTTGCAAAATACTCAAGGCCTTAAACTATTATTGGTAGTTCCTGTCTGTATGATGATGTATTAATAGGAATTCAGAACAAGAACATTTTGTAAATAATGAAGACCGTGGTATCTAAATTTAACAACTAATACAATTTAAAATGCAATGGATAACAACTAAACTAGAATGCTAATACAGTGAACTAAGGCTAAACTAGAGTGCTATTATCTAACTTGAAATGAATTGAAACTAAACTAGAATGATACTAATACAGTGAACAAATTTAAACTATAGTACCATTATCAAGCTTGAAATATAGTGATAGAATTGAACTAGAATGACATCTACCTCCGGAGTATTGACTGAGCTAAAATGCAACTAATTCTATGAAATACTACAGCCCCACTTTGTTCAATATGAGTAATGTTTTGGAATAACTTGTAGAAACAAGTCTGGCTGTATCATTCCATGCATAAAACATAAAATATAAAGTTCAACAAAATGCAATAAGCTCTGAAACACCACCACAGCTATGTCTCATTAGGAATTAGTGATATTTTGGAAGAGATTGATAAAAACAAGACTAGCTGTAACAATTGATGTGATTGAGCATGAAAACATAAAGCTTAAAGAAATGTAACTAACTCCTAAAATACTACAGTTATGCCTCATTCCATATTAGTAGTCTTTTGGAAGAATTTGTGAGAACAAGACTAATCTGTAGCATCCAATTCAAATGAATATAAAAACATGATGTAGTTACTTATCTAAACATATGAACAAGGTTGCTCAGGTAGCAGGGGCCCTCTACCACCGGAGTAGCATGCAAAATCTACTTCAATATTGGCTCAGCGTGTTCAATAAAGTGATGCTTCTTTCATTAAAGGAGAAATAACTTCAAAACAGAGTGTTTCAGACTTCTAAGATCTAGCAACCAAAAACAAAATCTAACCAACAATTTCTCAGTCTCCCGAGTCATACTTATAATGAAATTACATAAGTAATTCTTGAGAAAAACAGGGATAAGTGTATTTCCCATTATTAATCAAATTAAAACTCTTATTAACAATCTTGTGCTTTACTGTGGACATCTGTAGAGTCTGTGTTTTGATAGGAAACTGCCTCTCTTCTTCGTGAATAACCGCTTTGATACTTTAACTCAGACTTCGTGGGGAGCAAAAAATGATGAGGGAATGATGTGGAATACGACCATTTGTGTTTTTCCCTGAGATGACACCTGGAACCTGCGTAGACATGAAGACAGCTGCAGAATCGGAAACTAGCTACAGAATGTCTGCATTCTATAGCTAGGTGTAGTCAAAAAGTACTACAATAACGAAATCATGAAAACATAGCAAGTTAGACATTATATACAATCTCAAAGAAATTTTAACTAATCTTATTGATCATTTAAGCCTGAAATTAATAATGGACAAAGGAAATGAAGTGGAATGTGGTGGAAGAGAAGAACATCTTTGAAGCTCAACACCTGCCTCAAAATCAAAGTAACAAGTGTTGTACTAGCCACTTGTTTGCTTTCACCACATCTCCTCATAATATGAAGCATGAAATCACAATTCAGTGCCAATGGTGCACACCAAGAAGTATGTGGCTTCCCCCACAACCATCACAAAATAGCCAAAATCAAGGCTACAAGTAGCTGCAAGTACATTATACCAAGTGCAAGAAGGGATGATCCTCCTTGATCAATATGTTGCTCATATAAATTAAAGAGGTACATAATGTGAAATTATACCTTCTCTACTATGTACTTGAGACCTTGAGCTGAAATGGCTCATCTGAATGCTCTCCCTCTCCTCCAATGAGTAAGGGAATGGTTGTGCCAACCTCTCCAAAAGAAATCGGGCTCTGAATCTATCCATATGCTGATGTAGATCATGTTGAATGCCCTCCCAAGTGGACTCCTATAGCAAGGCAAGTATGCATCCAAATGCATAGCTAGGCAGTCCTCATATGCTGCATGCAATAGTGTCTCCTTGAGACTAGAAACCCTAGTCAAGAAGAGTCTGCCATGATGATAGATGATCATATCATCCACTCAGTATCTACAATCCCATCAAGGCCATCCAAAAATCATGCATGCACCAAGATCCTGGGGAATACTCAACCCAAGATGAGTCCTCCATCCTGGATCAATCCTCCACATAGATAGCGCTGATGTTCTGCAATAAAGTGCTCCATCACGCTGCTGCCTGCTACCTTGACATCCCCTCATGCCAAAGTCATCCTCTAGGTTGTTGCCATGCCATCATGCAGCTACTCATGCTCAAATAGAAATGATGCTCTCTGAAAATGAGCCTCCCATGAGAGACCATCACCTCCAAAGAATCTCCCGATCCTGGGCAATGTAAGCATGAGTGGCCTCCATCTACTCCAATGCATGAAAGAGTCCTTCTTCAAAGGAAGTATCATCCTTCTCACCAAATATATGGAGCAGCCATCCTGCATCATGAAGATGCTATCCTTCACCTCTGCAGCAACTATATCAGTGCAGTATAACTGATGAGAGCGGGTGATGCTGAAAATGAGAGAGTGTCTCCCTCCTCCTTGAGTCTATCCCAAACTCTCTGCGCTGTGCTGAAATTTCCCAAGGTTTCCACCCTCCTGAAATCAAGGTGTGAGGCCCCCAAATGTGGATCATCCAACCTCCTCTACTAATCTAGTGGTATCCTTGGTGCAATGTCTCCATGCAGTGAGACACCATCATCAAGAGATGACTGAATGTATGAATGGAGAAAACCCCCCATTCTTCCACTACGCAATCCAATCATCATCTTAGGTGCATCAACCTCATAAAATAGACAGGGTGTGTGCTCATCATCACATGATGCTGATCATCCTCCCTATCTCTTCCTTCTGTATCCATAGCTCTGCACCCTACCAACAATGTTACAGATGTATCATGAGTTGTGCCTTGATCTCTACATGGGAAATCCTAGGGAATTCCTTGCAAAGACACAAGAATCCCTCCATGTGGAGAAAGAGCTCCTATTTCCTTTGTATGAGGCACTGGGTCAACTCTAGCTATACCAGCGCAGTTGCCCTCCTCCTCATCAATATGTAGGGGAAAATTCTCCAAAATCTGATCTCCTTTTGAAAAAGAGACCTCCATGCTCTCTTGTGCAAGAATATGAGATGGATACCTTGCCTCCAACGAGGTATGATGCAAGATGCCAGCCTTCCCAACAATATTCTGAAGTGGATCTGAGTTTATGTTTACTCCTTCTTCATGCAAGATCTAGGTTTGCATGTGTTTCATATTTTCTCCCACCAAATATTTCCATGATGGCTTCAATGAATCTGAAATAGGAAGAATTATTTGTATTCTAAAGAACATGACCCAAATATCCACCATGCATAGGTCTTACCTCTAAAGTGCAGCGCTGCAAATCTGATAGCACCTCCTTTGGAAACTTTGTGCTACTGCTGCAACATGGTCTTCAACTCCTCTACCCATGCTTTGGCTGAACATGTAGGTGAACTTCCGAAAGGGGATAGAACAAATATGTCTAGCTGCTGGCTCCTCTTCACCTTAGACTTGCAAAAATCCATGAAGTGAGATGATCTTTGAATGCTGGAGTTTGAAACTCATACTCTCTTAGAAAATATCCAAGAGTTTTCTTCTTGGTCACCTCTCCTTCCTTTCCCATCTCTTTCATGACAAACTGCACATGTGACTGCATTGTGCATCAAAGGATGTGATTGCATGTTCACATTCCTCATCAGAAACCCTAGAGTTTGTTCCTGCTTCAAACCCTTGTGGATATTCTTCAAATCTCTCCCTTTTCTTTTGCTTGTGGCTCCCATGAAAGCCCTAGATGGATTTAGGGAGAAGCTTGGCTAGCTCATCTCCTTTTTCTCTCTTCTTCTCCACAAAGTGGAGCCTTCCTCATCTTCTTAGGTGGCATCTTAGCTGAAAATCCACAAGTTGAGCCAAGATTATGATCTGATACCACTGTAATGTTCCTTTTTCAGAAACGTTTTCAATCGACAAGAAAATCTATTCTAGAGATAAACTGAAGGGGAATTTACTGGTTTGTCACCTTCATAAAGAAGAATGAGCTCCAGAGTCTTCCTGGCCCACTATCATACTCTATCTATAGAGTGTTTTCAAGGGACAATATTCCCAAGAGGGAAATACAACAAGATTGGGAATCTTGCAAAATAACCCAAAAATGCAGCGACAACAATATAAAGACATAAACTAGAAATAGTAGTGAATAAACATTATGCCAAAATTTGTGGAAACCCTTGAGCCATTTTATTATGAAATATCAGCAGCAAAATGATACAATGAATATCAAAAGAATAAGGCAAGAAGCCTTCCATGAATGCATATACCATAATAAAAAACGTTGCTCCATAGCAGGATGCCCATGAATAGGAACTGCGCAGCCACATGGGGGAGAATTCTACACTGAGAGAAAAACATCATAGGATCTGCATAGATATGGCTCATACATCATTGGGAGAGCTGATCTGATCTCCCAATCACTACCTCAAGTCAATCCTAGAAGGATTGGTTGAAATATGCAAAACTGCAAAATGCCGGAGTTGCTGGGTAGCTGCAGCAAATCAATACATGGAATGTATTGGAGAAGGCTGAATGGATGAAACTAATGAAGAGCCCTTCTCCATTGGAAATTTGAAGTGCAAGGCTGATCCCTACACCAAATATCTCACCCTCTGAAATGTCTGCAACACCCTCACTGCAAATATGCCTCAACAAGAACACAGTCTATGAGAGGGTTTGCGTTATAACTAATGGTAGTGGTTGGCCTCCTGCAAATGATAGTGGAATATTCTCGGGAACCATCCTCACTAACCTCCCAGGAGTAGAGAATCTCCCTCCTCTGAAATATTAGCTCGAAATGGTGTTGTAGGAAACCTCCCAGCAACACCCTGCAACACTTTGCACAATAATCTGCTACAGATACTGCACTGGTGGAGTAGGCTGATGCTATGGCCTGAATTCCGGAATATGGAGGATGAGTGAAATCCTTAATGAGCTACTAAAGAAGGAGAGGAAATCCTAAACATGACTCCCTCATGCCCTAAGGCACTGCAACTCTGCTGAACAGCAAGAGGCAACAATTTGTCTGAATAGACAAATAATCAAATGATCCAAGATAATCTCAATGGGCTGCCTTGCTCCTCTTTTAAACACAATTAAGTCTCCACCTTCCTTCCTCTAGAATTTTCCTCCCTCATGGAATATTCCTCCACTAAAACTGCGCTGTCCCACTTAGTGCTCTCCAACTCATGCCAATGCAGTTTGACTTGGTCAACTAGGCCATGTCCATTTTCATTTTAACCTATTTCACACATGAGGGTGTGAAATCCAGCTCCATGACCCTTTCCACATTGTAAGGGATTTTATTCCTGTTTATTACATGAATGGGTCACTTTACCCACTTTTATTCAAAAAAATTAAAATATGCAACTATAATGTTCCATTTTAGCTTGATGCTAAAATTGGGAACATTACAGGTCGTTTCAACCATGGCGATATATAGGAAATAATAATTTTGATAATTAGGGGGATACATTAATGACGCTCAAACAAGAGTATCCTTGACAACATCAAAAGAAGCTTGCGCAACTTGGTCCCAATGGAAGGGAACCTCCTTTTTCAAGAGTCGAGTAAATCCTTTAGCCGTTTCGGCATAGTTTCGAATGAAGATTCTTAGGAAGTTAGCCTTTCCTTGAAGTTTCTGTATCGGAAGTAAATTTGATGGTGCAGGAAAATCAAGAATGGACTGAACCTTCAATGGGTCAATTCAAATTCCTTCTTTTGAGACTACAAATCCAAGAAAATGATCAGAACCAACACAAAACACACATTTATGTGGATTGAGGCGTATTTTGTAGTGTTGGTAGTATAAGAAAATGACTCTCAAATGCATCAGGCGATCAGTCTGATTTCGTGAATCCACAGGTAAATCATCTAGATAAGGTTGAACAATGTGCTTGATGTCATTGAAAGCATAGTCCATTGCTCTCTGAAACGTTTCCCTGGCGTTATTTAAACCAAATGGCAGTTTCCTATAAGTGAATGTGCCCCAGGGATAGATGAATGTTGTCTTATGTTGATCCTTTGGGCGAATATTTATTTGATTGTAGTCGGAAAATCCATCCATGAACGAAAATATTTCACATCCAACACAATCGTCAATAATCTAGTCGATAAAGGGAGTAGGATAGTTGTCTTTTGGACAAACAATGTTAACATCCTGATAATTTACACATACTTTAATGGTTCCTTGTTTTTTCATGACAAGAACGATATTGGAAACCCACTCAGTTAGCATAATAGGGTAAATGAAACCAACACGCAAAAGTTTTTAAACTTCTACTTTTATGGTAGCGGCTTTCTTTGGATGAACAGGATGAAGCCGTTGACGCACTAGTTTGACATCAGGATACATATTAATAGTGCGTTCAACAATACTAGTATCTATGCCTAGCATTTCCTCGTAAGACCAAGCAAATGCATCACGGAATTTGCGAAATAGAGAGCGATATGTTTCGAGTTCTGATGGAGAACAAGATACACTGACATGAATATTTTCTACAATGCCATGTTTGGTCGAAATATCGATAGAAATGGGTTCTTCAATATTTGACAGATTTCGCTCGAAATTGATTGCATTAATAGGTAAAGAATTTGAAAAGAATTTTTTGATTGATGGGTGATATATTTCACTAAGGTTATTTTCTTCTTTATTAAGAAGATGGGAACGATGATGATAAGATTCCCATGGTTCTCCTTCTGATATCATGGCTTCCAAAATATTCTCATCTGTCAAGAAAATTGAGGAAAATGGATCAGATGGAGTACCAAATTCTAAGGAACGATCAACCCAAACAATTGGCAACACTGATTTCGGATTCACCACCCAAGCCAGATATATTGATTGCTATGCCAGCTCAATAGTGCTAGGCAGAAAAAACTCATCCAACGTAACAATTTCATAATCATCTGTACTCTCCCTTAAACCAGATCGAGTGGAAGAGATCATGTAGAAGGTCTCTATACTTGCAATTTATGCTGACGTCGCTGGAGGCAGTAATGCAAAGGTTCCCATGAGAGTGGTATCCTTTAAAATTCCTACACCAATGTTCTGAAGTGCTATTTGGGGTGCGTGAATGAACGAAACACTTCCAGTTACCTACAAAGCGGAGGAAAATAAGGATAGCTGATTAATGACTGTGATGGTACCTTTATATGGAAAGGCAATCATTCTAAAATATGTAGAAACAATTGCAATCATTGCATATACCCATGGGCTTCCAAGTAGAATATTATATTCAAGGGGTCCATCAACAACCTTGACATCAACATTCACTATTTTTCCCCCTAGTTCAACATGCAGGTTATTAATAATACCACAAGGCTTATATGTACGTCCATCAAAAGCCTTCAACGTCGTTGATGATTGTGATAAGCGCGGAAAGTCAAGTGACTTCCAACAATTTAGAGACATAATACATGTAGATGCTCCCTCATCAATAATAGTACGATGAACAATGTTATTGAGAACATTTAATTGTATAGAGAATGCCAATTCTGCTGGTAGTTTTGGAAAATAGCCCATATGATTAAAGACGACAAGATTAGAATTAGTCGGATCAATTCCACCAATAGCTGACAATAAAGCCTGTTTTTGGGAGGGAAAATTTTGTAATACCTCAAGAGAAGACATAGCTGAAGGGGATTGAGCCAAGTATTCAACTATATTATAATTTTGAGCAGCTCTTGCTCGATGATTATATGTTGATTTGTGAATTACTCCCTTTGGTGGCTTGATTGTCAATTTAGGAATAACAGTAGGTGGTGCTGATTCCGTAGACGGATTCGTAGTCGAGGTGTTAGGTTGATGAGTGGCCTGACTACCATAATATTTATTATCCGTTGACACCAAAATATTTTTTGAAGGTTTTGTGACAGATAACATAAGTACTTGGGAACTAGAAGATGGATCCGTAGCAACCAAATTTGTGTCCGGATTCAGAAACGGGTTTGTCAACAAAGCTGGTGCATTGGAAGTCTTAATTATTTTTGAGACTTCAGTGTGGTGAGGACAATCCTGAATAAAGTGTTCCTCACTAAATATTATGCATGGATAACAAGGTTTCCTAGGTTCATATTATTGATCAGATGATCTTTCCTGCAGGTTAGAAGTTTTCTTTTTCTTAGATTTCCCCTTTTTCTTACTTTCGGGTTGCTTGTCACTTTTTCCCTTGTCAAACGACATGACATTAATTTTGGAAGAAGGTGTGGGATTAGATGCAGTAGTATGATGTGTGCTTGTAGTGCCAATCAAGCCGTCTCTAGCATGAGAGTCCTTTAATTAAGGAGGAACAGTAAAATTAGATCTCGGAGCGTTAGGAATTTTTTCATAAAGCGTGCCAAACTGAGTATAAATAAATTCTAAATATTGGGCAAGAGTGATAACTTGCTCTTTTGTGACGATGCCACCCTTAGCCACATCCTTAGTTATATATGGTAACAGGGACTTAATGAACCACTCAACAAGGAGCTGATCAGGAACAAATGTCTTAACCATTGTACGACGACAACGCCACTCATGAATATGATCAGAAATGTGAGTAGCATTAGTCTGTTTAAAATTGGTCAAGAGTTTCATTCCAGTTTCATATTGTATGGGTAACTGGAAGTGACTCAAAAATATAGTAGCTAGGGCAGTGAAATTATCAAGAGAAGCTCTAGGTAACTCAATATACCATTTTGCAACTGGACTTGTGAGCGTATGATGGAAAAGACGTAGTCGAACAGAATCATCATTTAGGGAATTTGATGAACACCATAAAAGATAAGTCATGACATGAGTCAACGGGTCCTCCCTAGGGTTTCCATTGAACTTAGGAATATCTGAGGGTAATTTGTGAGGTATCATCGACCACCAAGGATCGTAGTTGATTAGATCATTGGTTAGCCGATTTAAATCTGGTAACTCTAAAGTTGCAACAAAGGGAAACTGTCTATTAAGGTTAGGTTGAGCATAGCCAGGGTAATATGGAATTGCTTGAGCAACATGCCTTTGAGTACCAGCATAAGGAATCTGTTGTTGGTAACCCATATAGGGGTTGTTTTGAAAAGAAAATGCTTGAGGATTCTGTTGACCAAAACCTGGATATGATACTTGTTGAAATGAAGTCTGAGGTATTTGTGCCTAAGGCTACCAAAGGGTCTATCCACCAATGTTATAACCAAAATTCAAATAATTTGGATTCGTTTGATAAGTATAACCAAGCTGTTACTGTGACATCCCATAAAATGGTAAATCAGCTTGTGAATAAATGATTCTGGATACAGGTTGTTGTAAATTAACCAAAGGATTGGGAGTCTGTGGACCCAATATTTGAGGGCATTGAGTTGAAGGACCCACTTGATAAGGTTTTTGTACAACATTTTGATTCTGTAACAGGGATAATGATGTAATAACAAGTGGAAATGATGTGGGTGTAATAGGTTGAACTGTTTTATACAAGTGTACAACCGTTTGTGGTTGGATAGGTAGATTTGGATGCCATTGACAAACATTCATTTCGACATTAGGCTGAACAAAAAGTAACGGAGTACTCTCATAGTGGGTGACCAAAGGTTTTCCCCCAGTATTAGGAGGATAATAAGATGGAAAACATTTCTCTCCAAATCTTGGGAGTCCAGTTGATATGGTGCTTGAAGGAATAGACCCAGAAGGACCGGCTTGATATTTCCCTGATGATGTGTATAAAGAATCAAGTCGTTCAATACTCACTATAGGTTTACCAGTTATAATACTAGATGATGACATTGGTAAATTCCATGGATTTGAAGATGCACTAGATAAAATTCCAGATAAATATTTATAACTTGATGGGACCATAGGGCCACCATGAAAATATGACTCTGTTGAAGTTGTAAACATCGACGGGGTAGCGAGGCAGGTGATGACGTAATTGGAATAGATGGCCCAACCGAAGATGTTGGTTTAGGCATGGTTACTTGACCAAATGTATACCCTTTTAGATCGACGAGAGTTTGAATAGGAATAGGATCAACGAAAGCATATGGTGATGATTGAGGAAAAGACTCGTATAGGTAATGGTCCTCCCCAAAATGTATTGGAGTTAAAGGTGTCTCGTATTGTGGGATTTCTTCAATCGAAATTAAACTAGGTGGAAGTATTTCACCATCATGCCCAAAGTATATTTCAGGTGGTTGACTGTGTGATATGGGAGACTCAATGGCTACAGAAACTTGTGGGATGACCAAGGCAAGAACAACTTCCGGTTGTTCGACTTCAAGATTCAGATGTTATGGCAAGTAGGAGATAAGATCTGGATTAACTTTGGGTTGAACAACATCGGGTCCAAGAGGTATGGTCTCACTGATTTGATGGATCGTGACCACAGGTAGCTGTGAGGACTCTGTTTCGACAACAGTAGATGAATCGGGATGTGTAGAAATAACTTGAGCTAACTCTGGTATATGGGAAGATGATGTTTCACCAGTGGTACGAATAGTACTTGATTCGGTAGAGTGTTGTCACCTTTTCCGACCAGGAGTAACTTCTGGTGGTAAAGGTGGTTTTAATGCTAATCTATGCGAAAAACGAGGGAAAGGATTTTTTTTCTTCCACGATTAATAATTTATTTTAAGAAAAAACAAATAAAAAAAATAAAAGGGTATTGCTAGGCAAAAAGGTTTACCAAGAAACTGTGAACTGCATAATACCTCCTGGAGAACTAAGAAGTACGGGCAGGAAATCTCCCCAAATGTTGTGTTCGGTGTATCACAATTTACAAGGCAGCCGACTTGGTTCACTATGGATGGATAACAACCTAAATTTTTCCTCGCAAATATACCCGAAATTACGTGGAGGCCCATGTACGTATTAGTGTTGTATGATGTGAAATCGCACAGTGAGAGCACCCCTTTATACTTTTCATACTATAACACCTCCCGATAGACCCGAAAGTACGTGGACGAGCTACGATATACTTACGTACGTGGAGTGAGGTATCACACTCAGAATGTATCACAGACAAGTTAATGACAGCTACTATGTTTTACGACACCGAAACATGTCTCTAGCCTAGACCTTCTAAATTTTATCGTTATGGTTCCAATGCTTTGTTAAGTAAATTGAGATAAATTTTAATTTGATCTTGTTTATCAATTTTCCTTTCAAGGTTCACCGCGATGATGTATTGGAAATTTCTAAAATGAAAACTAAAATGATAAGAAATCTTTCACTTTTAGCTTTTCAATGAAAATCTAGCTACTAGAGAGAAAGAGAAATCAATTTGAGAGCAAAAAAACCAAAGAGCACAAACTAAATGCAGCTTTCCTAATTGTTCCTTTTGCAAAAAACACAATCCACTACATGAAAGTGCAGGGTTTTCTTTTGAGTTCCTTTAATGTTATGAATGTAGAAAAGAAACTAAGTGCACCAAATCAATAAAAACAAATGCCTTTTACTTTTGAGAAATTAGGAATAGAACAATAATTTCTCTTTTGAAGGAAAAATGACGAATTAAAAAACAATTTCTCCTATAAGGAAACGAATAATTTACGAAAATTTCCTTTTAAAAAGCAAATGGATCTAATGCAACAATGAAAAATACTTTGAAATTAATTCGTCAATGATAAAGAAAAACACTTTAAATAAGCATTGAAAAAACTTTCTTTCAAAGGAGGAAGAGGTAGCTAAGGTTACTAGTCAATCTGAGGTATCGGGCTCTTTTAAAAGACATCAAACAACAAACTGAAAAAAATTGCAATGATAAATTCAATGTAATTTGGATGGTTTCACAAGGCAACACAATCTCTAAAGAGAGACAATGCGTTGCAATGCAGGTCTGAAAGGGAGACAGTCCTATGAAAAGCACTGTGTCATGTCCAATAGTGTGTTGGGCACAGTGTATAAGGAAAAATACAACTGTTTAACACACTTCTAATGCAAATTTGGATTTCAAAAAGCCTAATATTTCTGATTAAATTCTATTGGATTAATAAACAGAGAAAATCAAAGGCAAATATAGTAAGGATGAAGGTTAAACTCCCCAGCGGAGTTGCCAATTTTTTATGCGGAATTATGGATTACAGATAAAAAAATTCTTCCCTAGATGTAGTGCTCATCTAGAACAACGGATTAAAGACTTTGCAACTACTTTTCCTAACTGTAAATAAACACACAAAACAGATCAAAGAACTTACTTGGAGTCCAAGCACTTCCTATTCTCCTTCTGTTGCTCTTGTTGTAGGTTCAAATCTGAGCTAAGTTGCCTAAATATTCTCTGCAAAGATGAACACTTAACAACAAAATATAGCAATAATATAGATTTCTATTCGAGTTATTCAATTAAATCAATAAAACATGAACCATATGCATCAAATAAGAATTCATAATATGAAATACATGAGCTTATACAGATACATATGTGGGAAAGTAAGAAGCAACCTTTATTAATGGATAGAAATGGAGGTTAAAACCCAGTGATTGATTTAGTGTCACCATCTCCAGCAGCATACTAGCCTCATCACAATGCACATCTCTCCAGCAGCATGTCACTCAAATCAATTCCTCAATTGAAATTCCACCAGCATTTCCCTACTCAAATTCTTCCTTCTCAAACACTAAGATCTGTGATCAATTTATAGAGGATCTGAAGGTAGTTTTACAACCAATGACTTTCTAATAATAGGCAAGACATGTTCTCAGTATCAGAGGCATCAAATGGACACATGGATTCAAAGTTTGACACATGTGAACTCTTCTAGAGGGCACTGGCCAAGTGGAGATTCTGGAAAAATGAGAATTTCACTCCCAATGTGACCAACGCACCCTTGAATGTCAAGAAGTGCTTTGCAGAGCACCCTTGAACGGGGTTACTTTTATATGAAATGCACTTAGTCCCTTTAGAGGCAACATTGGTGACCTCTCACATTATATATTATTATAAACTTCAAATCTTGGAAACCTTTGCAGATGAAAGTCATGGATGATTTGTCTTGTTCTTTGAATTAGGGCATATAAAAACTGAAATGATAGGGGATGATAGTGTAATATCTCAAAATAGGGAAAAAAAGCAGTATTGGGAATATCTTAAGATATTCCAATTTTGGACTGCTCAACAATGCATTCACAGAAAAATGCATTTTTGGAAATGTAATCCATAGAAATTAAAATAATCACTTGGATCCATTAGATACATCCATCTATCATCTAAGTCCAAGAGGATATCAGAAATAAATGAAACTAGGTGAGGTAAACATACCTCCTACACTAGTGTAGCTGAAAATGACTAAAAACCCCGGACACTGCTACTCAGAAATTATGCACAAAAGGGAAAACATAGCTCTAAGAGGGTTTCACTCATAAATTAAGAAGACAAATATATCTACTCATATATTATACAAACAGGCTCATAAACTGAGATATAGTCTCCTTATTACAATTACAAGAAAACCCAGCAAGGGTTTCTTGTCAAACACTCTGCACACAAATGTAATCTTCAGAAAATTACTAAATAATTCACTACAACACTGAATCATAAGAGTGTATAAGGATTATATATGTCTAATATGATGTATATCCCTCAAAGGATTCCTCCCATGAAATTTTTGACCTCTCAATCACAAGAAAACACTGCAACGGAGCCACTAGACCATCTGCTGAAGCTGCCTCCAAAAATAATGCATTCCCTAGCTAGAAAAGCACTGGGAATGTTGGGGAAATGTGTGGTCTGCTACCACTGATCTGAAATGATCACTATACCTCTACAAACATGTCCCTCAAGTGAAAGAAACCTTCCTCCACTAAGAAACTAGCTCAAAAACCGGGATTCCAATCCCTTCCACTGATGCACCTAGCAACACTACACAATCATCTGTAGAAAATGCGCTGATGAAGTAGGCTGAAGCTTGGCCCGAAAACCTGATGTGGAATGATGAATGCAAACTCTCCCAAGAGGCTCCTCAAGGAAAGAGGTGGGATTCCCACTCGGGAACACCCGGTGCTTAACAGCACTGCAACCCTGCTAAGCAGCAAAGGAAGAAAAAAGTCTGAGCAGACAAGAATAATAATCTAAAACATGAAGAATAATGCTGCCATCCTCTTCCTTAAATAAAATTTGAGTTTTCTTGCCCTTGGCCCCACTCAATTAGGTCATCTCCATCCAAAGATTCATCTCCCTCCAAAACTACGTTATTCCTTCTTTGATTCCTCCTCTTCCACAACTCCGTTGTTGACTTAGTCAAAGTGGACTGAACCAACTTGATATTATCCATTTTCACACATGGAGGTGTCTTATTAAGTTGTAAAGAGTGTCCCCTTTCACACTTGGAGTTTTTTTATTCCTCCTTAGGAGACTTATGGGCTTTTCTACCCATTTATTCATCGGTTAGAGCTGTTGCTAACTCTAATGTTCCATTTAGCTTTGAGGCTAAAATTTGGGAACATTATAGATAGACCCTATTCATTGGTCCTGGATATGATGTCCAGTTAACCAGGTCATTGGGAATGGTGCCCAAATTGACCTATAACACAAATGGATCCCATTTAGAAGGAAATCCATTAAGAGTCATTATAAAAAGCTCTACATCATTAATGGTATCTCCAATGGGTCTAAGTTGATCTCTTAACTGGGAGAACCTCATTAGATAAGTGGTAACTGAATTTGATATGGACGTCATGATACTACAAAGTTGATGCCTCAAGGCTAATTTCCTGCTAGTATTCTTACTCTCGAACAAACCCACCAAGGCATCATACATGTATTTGGTAGTCTTCACATAAGAAATATGTGGAATCAAATGGTCCTTTATCAAATCTATCAAGATCGTCTTAGCCTCTACTTCATTCTTCTTATACCTAGATTTTTCCTCGGTACCTTATGGTTCTAACACATTTTCCTTCACATAATTATGAATCTCATTTTAATCCAAGATAAGGAGTATCTTAGTCTTCCAATATATGAAATTTCTTGCACCATCCAACCTATCTTCTACTCTGAGACTGGGCACCATCTTGACAAGATATATTAAGTCTAAATAAGCTAATGAATACTAAAATTTGAGGTTAAAATAAATGGTTGATATTCAACAAAGCTCTGATACCAAATTGAAAATATATAACATGTGGAGTAGAATACAATTTTTTGATATGATAATTACTTTCTAATGATTTTCAACCATATTTCTCATGCCACTGGTATCATTGGATAATTACACAAAAAATATCAACTATAAATGTAGTGAAAACAATAAAGATAATAGAAAGATAACCATGCACAATAGACACAATATTTTTACCTTGGGAAACCTAACCTTGGGAAAAAACCCATCAATAGTTTCTTGAGGAGAAAATGTATTTTCAACCAGGTTTTCAAATCATAAATTTTATTTGGAAATCTGTGCCAATAATACAAGTCAAATACGATTCAAACTTGGTCACACTGTTGCAAGTCAACATTGGTAAAAGTAGTCAAAACTCAACTCTAGTCAAACTCAGCCCTACGATTAATGGTTTGCGATAAACTAATTGTGGTCAACTTGCACGTGTGATCAAACTCCGTGGTCAAATATTAGTCAAACAATTGCATTCAACCTCAGTCAAAATCGATCAACTATTCACACACGCAACTACCAAATATGGTCAAAACTTCATTATACGAATCACACATGCGACCTTAAGAGAAAGGATGAAAATGATGAAGAGAGATGAAATATGAGCCTTAGAAAATATATTTCTCCTTTCTTTAAATTTATCTTCCACTAGAAAAAATTGAATGAGCTTACTATGTTGATGATTAGTATCCTCACATGCTTGTTTATTTATATAGATATTTAATGTTGAGTGGAGAGACATAAAGAGACACCTCATCACAATAAACCCCTTGACTTATGGAGCCTAATAATAGGTTAAATTCTCATTAGATAAACAAATTAAACTCTCTATAAAAAATAAATCACTCCATATTACAGCAAGCAATGTGAGTATCATGGGCCAATCTCCCCTAGCCAAATTAGTATGGTCCAATGGGAGAAATTCTGCCCCTATGTCATTCATCCCTATCCAAATTATTATGGCCCCATTGGTGGATGTATCATTCCCCCTAACCAAATCAACATGACCCCATGGGAGAATGTTTTCCTGATGTTGTATAAACATAAACATAGGCTACTACAGTGCATAAATCCTCTAAGTGGTCTCTCCTATCCCTCTCAGATACTCTTCTCATCTATGGAACAAGTGCACTTTAAAATAATGGCACCCCTTTTCCTCCTAGTGGCCTGGTTATAACACAACCCAATAGCCTACTAGTGGTTAGGTTTGAATCCATCAACTCTTAACCAAAGTTAAAAAAATGGACTCTTCTAGAGTCTTCTTTATCATAATAATGTGGCTAGCCTATTTTTCATGAGTTATGGGGGTTTACATGTCATCTTCTCGAATTATAGTGTTGAAAATAGGAAGGTAAACTTCCAAGTGGCATAACTTTTGCATATGGACTTCGATTGAGGAAATTCTTGTGACGTTAGAAAGGCCTCTGTGTAGAATATGAAAAAAAGGTGATACACTAAAGAGACAAAATTTTACCCATAAAAAAACATCATTTTATGCCTCAAAATTATCTCGGAAGGTCTCAAACCCCAATTTTCCAAACTGGGTCTCGTTGGTAAAAGTGGTATTGTGAGTTGATTCATCCACTTTTTTGACTTTGAAAGCATCAATATGGATGCCAAACAATATAATGATCCAATCCAGATCAAGTTCATGCATATTTCTTATAATTATTCTTTGTATTGAAATATATTTTATGGATATTGTATGGAATGAATATTTTTAGGGTTTCTATGTGCTAGTTATTATTGAATTTTTTTTCTATGAAATATTAGAAATGTTATTGTATGCATTACCCTTTAAGAATTTTTGTGACAATATGATACGCGATTATTCATGTTGAGATCTCCTCATCAACTTTTTTCCCTCATAAGATGATAGCTAGGGTATTAACTACGGTTTTCATATTCCTTTGCTCAATCCTATCGTTTAGTCTTTTCTCTTAAGTAGATCTCCCAGATTCCATCACCCAAGGTCAATCACTAACCTTATTCACATTTTTTATCACACCATAAATCACCTAGGAACTTATTTTTTCTACCCTACTACTTATTTTCAACCTCTTATGGAATGTCACTAGGATATGGTTATATGTAGAATTCAATTAGGCTTGACGAGTTTCCTGGTGGAGGGATTCAACATGTGGTTGTGAAGTCACTGCCTCAAAATAATTTTATTCTTGTTTCTGATTATTCCTTTTTTGGGTTAATGTCCTTTACCCTAGGTAAGCCCTAGTCTTTCCCTAGGCTTCAACTTGGGGAATTTTGAAGGCTTTTTGTGCCTGAAAATGATCATACTCATATATTTCAAGCTTTTTATTGGCCTTACGATCCTAGGTAACCTGTTTACCTTGTCTATTCTAGCACCCTAGGTCACTTTTTTCCCTAATTAGGCCTTTTAGGGGGGTACCAATTGCCTTGTTGGAGCTATTTGAGACATGTTCTTAAGTTGAGTATCCCTCCTAGGCGTCTCCTTGTCATCTATAAGCCTAGTACTTGATACATTCATTTAGGTGACCTAACATAGGAAAGCCTCCCTTGTGGTGAGAATCCATTAAAGAGTAGGAGGTGCTGGCTATGGTGACAGTGGGCCACACCTCATAGTGTTTCCACTTGGTCTAGCTCTAGTGATAGTGTTGGAGAAGGATTTTGTAACATCCTCTTCTCACATTTACCCAAGTAGTTGGCCAACCGAGGTAAACATGTTATGAGAGACCACTATGATCATACTCAACCTCCTATTTGATGTTAAGGAAGCGGAATCGACATAAAATGTTCACACAGACCTTGTGCACCATCAAAACACCCCTAGGAGCTAACCCAACCATTCAGGCAACCTGCCCCTGGGTCCCACTGACAGGGATGCATCCACATGCCTGCAAGCTAGCATCTATGAGGCTCTGGACTCATGAATAATACCACATGCCAAAATCTAGGGACTAAATTACCCAGTGTTGTGCCAATGTCCCCAAGACTTGAGCCACCTTTTTAGGCACATAACCCACTGATCTACCCATAAATTTTTGACAAGTTCAGAGATGATTTATAATAGTCAAACAATGATACATTTACAAAAATATTCATGAGGATTAAACTAGAGCCCTACTGGCCATGACAAAAAATTCTTCAAACATGTCACAAACATGAAAGCAACAGATATAAACAACAAAACATAGAAAAGGGGTCTCATACTTATCTGAGAATTGCTAAGAAGCATTTCTCCTATGCATCATTAGTTTCCATATAATCTATTTGACCATAAATACATTGTGTCTTCATTTACAAGTAAAAACATGGGGAGAGCCATACATCACCACTGATAAAATACATGCTCATAACCAACATAATAACAACAAAAATAAAATCCACATATAAATTAGAACATTTTCATACCAAATTGTTGGTTCATTAAGGTGACTATTATAGGAAACCTCTATGCTTCTCATTCAATTTTCAACCCAGGGTAAGTATTCTTATTTCAAGAGTGAGAGCATAGTATAAGTGAGTGACATCAGTAATAGATACTCTATATTACCATGAAGAAGATTATCTAATTATCGAAGTTAAATCAACTCAAAAAGAAATGGAATTGTAAAATGCCGCTAACTATTATGTCTAAATAAGCTTAGCGATAATAACCTATGATTGAACAACATACTTGATGAATTGAACAATAGTCCTACTGAATGGAACAACAAACTCAACGAATTGAACAACAATTGCTTATTTAATTTTGCAATGGAATTCTCTTGCAAACTAACTAGCTAACATTCTTCTGCATTAAGAACAACAAGAATTCATATAGTACTGATGGAAAGATATAATTCTTAGCAATATAAAGAATTGAATAGAAATCGTGCTAAAGCTCATAAACATATATAAAGGAAATGAGAAAACAATAAAAATGTCTAAAAATTATAAAAAAATTACTACAAACCAGAAAACATGAGCGATAAACTCTCTTAGTGGCATCGGAAAATACAACATCATAGGCGGAGAAGTTAACAAGTGGAAAGATATCTTAGAGAATGCATCAGATAACTGAACATAAATTCCATAATTAACATATAGCATAGAGGTGAGTGCAGAAACTCCCAGGGTTGGGCCCACACCACTAGAAGTCTAGTGCGATGGAAAACTCAAGAAATTACTATTCAAAATACCAAACTTCTTTATTAAATAAAAGGTTAAGACATGAATGCAACTGGAAAATTTTGTCCTAATATGTCTATTACAGAAGGGAATTCCTATTCAACTCCTTCTTTCTTGTCCATCTTTGGCATTTTTAAAGGTGATTTCGCTCAGTGGGATGGTCTTCTCCAAAAAACAGCTCGTTGTTCATGGCTGTCGTTTGAGTTCTTCAGATGCGGATTTGTCTTTCTGCCTTGCGCTGGTCCCTAGGGGTCATTGTGATTTCGTGTTCTCCATCTGTTAGCTGTCTTTTTGTCATCATCGATTCAGATTATTTGTTTTCCTGTGAATAAAGATGAAATGATTCAAATCCTTGTTGTTTAAACATGATTTTTACCGTTAGTCCATTTGTCCTGATTTTTCATTAATCCTCCTTTCCTTTACTGTTAAGATGAGGAAACATTGCTAAAAGTGTATGATAATTTGAAGTAAAGGTAGGGTAAAGATGTACCTTAATTCCGGACCAGCATACTCCCCCGCTTACCTATTTTTAGGTCCTCATGCAAACAAATGATTGAGGTGTAACTGGGTCAGAAAATAGGCAGGGTAGACTTCTTCCTTGTATGCTCTGAAACCCTGTTTCTGTCTAATCCTTGCAAAGGAAGCGTTTGTGTGCCCTTATGGCAGTTCGTAGTCATGATCATAACCCTCTGGGTGGTACCAGATGAGAGGTCATCTATACCTGCACCCTATCCATGCAGGTGCCATGTTGAAGACCATATTTCTATATAAAAGGAATCTGAAGGCAGCCTCTCTGAAGTTTCTGTAGCCAAATGGCTCCCTATTTTTCACATTGTTCATGGAGGCCATCCACCTTTGTTTGGATGCTGCCAGAGCTGCTTCCTAAATATCTTTGAAATACTCCTGCCCATGCTGTATAATGTCTCTATTGATGGGTCGCAGCTTAGTCCTTACCCCCTTTCTCCACATGAAATTCTTGTGTTGGATGAACAACTGCAGGGGTTTAGTAGGCTCCCCTATAACCCACAAGTCTAGGCCATGTTCTCTCTTCTGGAAAATTTTATAGGCTTTGGCCCACCTAATCTAGTTCTTAGCAAAAGAGAGGAAGGCCTGAAACTGAATATCTCCTATAAAGGGACTAGGATTGTTGTCCATGTCCTCCTCTAGAAAGAAGTTGTGCATGTAAAGTTCACACAAAAGGTGTTGGACCTATTCATCTTGATCATTGCAGCAATGAACAAATTCCTCTATAGTTTTGAAATTTGTGGGCTTCCCTACCCTGACGGCCTTGATCTTCAACAGTATATATCATTCTACTAGGAATAGGGCATAGTTGGTGGTTGGTGCCCTGCATGTTAGCGCATCAGAGCACAGAGAAAAAATCATGGTGATTTTTTTCTTGGCTTGTTCCACCTAGTCCTGTGCCCTTTTTACCTTTGCCTACTCTTCTCTGAGCTGAGAAAATGTTTCATCTTCTGTTGTAGAAAGGTTCATGAATTTCTTTAACAGTGCCTGATACTCCTATGCGGGCACTACTTCCTTTGGGTTTCCTTTTCTTCAGTGAATTCCTGCCTAGTTTGTACAGAGGCTTCGGTAGTGTCCACCAGGTCTGTTTGTACCTCAATCTCAGTGGTGCTTGCCGAGTCAGTTTGCATCTCAGCCTCAGCAGTGTCTGCTAAGTCAGTTTGCATCTCAGCCTCATCAGTGTTTGCTAAGTCAGTATACATCTCAGCCTCAGTAGTGTTTGCTAAGTCAGTTTGCATCTCAACCTCAACAGTGTCAAACAAATTGGTGGCCAATTCTGTTTGGGTTTCTGTGGTGTTCAATTATTTCTTAGGCTTCTGGGCCTTGCTTACCTCTTTAAACTGATTCCTCAAATGTTTTACCATTTTCCTTAAACTTTTGCAGGTCCTGCTTAATTTCTTAAACTTCTTTTCAGCTAAATTTTCTTCTTTTCTGGTTTCAGCAGGGCATGGAGGAGCAATAACCTCATTTTCAGGAATGGCAGTGTCAATTTCAGGATTGTTTATGATTGTTTTTTCTATCTGTACTTCGGATTTTACTTCTGCGTGAGGGTCCTGGCTAGGTGAGACAATATTCCCCTCAGGTGTCAGAGGAACCATTTCCATTCTTGAATTTTGTTCCAAGGGGATGGTGTCTCCTGACTAATTTTCAGATTCGGCTACCCAATCTGCATGCTCCCCCTTATTCGCTCCATCACTCTTGAGAGGAGACAAGGCCCTAAAATCCCATGATTCCTCTTAATGGGGTAATATCTCGGTGTGGCCGGAGCTGCTGGCACTGGCAGATTGGTCTAACAGTTCTTCTTGCTCTTCATCTTTCTCATATAGGCTTCTAGTTTCATGGGATTCGCTCATTTTCTCCAGGACTTGAGCCATATCTTCCTCATAATCTTATAAGGGTATATTTTAAGGGCTTGAGGGTAGAGAGCGGGATGGCCCTGCCTCCTCTAGGAATTTCGAGGTTTATTGTTGTAAATGTAGTCTTTTGGACCGCCTTCACTTGCTTGGTTCTGAAGTTGAGGCACGAGTCCTTTTCGTTCTAGGTATGTTCATTCTAGGAAGCTCAATTTCTGTCCCGGCAGGGTTTTCCTCAGGTGCCTGCGTGACAGGGTTAACAAAGTTATCCCAGGATATTTGTTTCTTGCCCAACTCATGTATGGTGATTAATTTTATTAACCCATGGTTACTGACGACTGATTTAGGGTTTTTAGATTTTCTTATTTGAACGAGAGCATCATGTAATATAGAATTTAAGAAAGCAGGCAGATTAACTGAAATATTTTGTTTAAGCACAGCTAATAATTTGAGTTGACGGGGTTTTACCATGTCTTGGCTTCCATCGCATGTGATGAATCTCTGGATGAATGCTATCAATTCCTTCCGCAGTTGATGTAGAGAGGTAGGGTTAATCCATTTCCCTTTTCACTCCAATGGCTCTTCTAGATCCTGGTATGTTGCGACTGCCTCTCATAAGAGAAGGTGTTTTTCGGTCCATCTCTCTCCCTCTGCTGGTATTCCAGAAACTTCAACAATAATATCTTCTGTGACCGGTATAATCCTTCCTCTGAGCCTGGTTTGTCCCTCCTATAGGTTCTGCAGGAACTCAATTTCTATCTCCGTATAAAAGCCTTGTAATTTGTGTAAATATGGTAGCCAACCAGCTTGCTGAAGGATAGTGCGAGCTGCATCTGAAATCGGGAAGGTCGTAGGTTCATTCTAGAGAGAGTTTCCTCCCATGGATGATGTGTTTTCTTGAGCTAATTTATCCTTCTGATTGTGTCCTCTTTTGGCCTTGTTGGTTAGAATGAATACTATATGCAAGAGAAAGGGAAATTGCAGCCTTCTGTAGGTTACTTCATACCTTAATTTCAATGATCCTTTGGTCTTATCAGCGTATCCAATGGAATTTGTGCAGGAAATTCACATGCTTGATATTTATGGATAATTACAGCCCCTCTCTTGAAGTAAGGGCATCCACGTCCTCAAGTACAAGAGAGATTTTATCAATCATGAATGCATACAGGGGAAATGTCAGGGTTCAGTAATCATAGCCTATACACGAGAATGGATTCTGTGGCTTTGGAGCTCAAGGAAAGAGGAGTGATTGAGTAATTATGAGTGCATTCAGCGTAAGGTCATAATTGGAAGTTATCATAAGTGTATCTCATGCGGAAGTGACCGGAGAGGGGAAGAAAGCAGTGTAGCTCTTATTATGATAGGATTTCATTCTTTAATGGTAAAGTTTGACGGAAGCATGACTGAGATAGATAATGATTGGTGCCGTCATATTGAAGTTCAAACATGCAAGCGTAGCTCGTTTATAGTTACTTGTGTGGTAGAATATTATTATCACTAATTCGAGTAGTGGGTTTATGCTAAGAATGGAAGAAAAATAGGAGATAAGGTATATTTAAAAGTAATTGGCTATTGTTGAAACATACTCTCATACCATAAGCAGAGCCATTGCTGCCAGCAAGCATTCATAGCCTTGACAGGGTTGTTATTTTAACCAGAAAAATGAGCCAGGATCCTTTGTGTAAAATTAGCTATTCTGCCAATTTTGTGGAGAGATCACCGTGCTAGTATGATAGCCAGATAGCCATAGTGCCACTCACCAGAGTTGTAGCAGAGTGATAAGGCCGACTCTTGATGAGACCTCCTATCCTTCAAGCAGTTGAGAAGGTCATTACCCTGGTGTGATGGCCATTGTGGGCATGTCACCTGCTAAACTCTTATGAACATGGTATGCTAGCTCGTGATGAGACCCCCTATCCTCTCTTGAAAATTTTCATATGAACATAGTACTTCTTTTTGAAAAGTAAGCATTTTGATTTATGAGGAGGCCACTGTGCTGATATGATGGCCAGATAGTCATAGTGTCATTCACTAGGATTGTAACAGAGTGATCAGGCCGACTCGTGATGAGACCTTTTGTCCTTCAAGAAGCTGAGAAGGTCATTACCCTAGTGTGATGGCCATTGTGGGCATGTCACCTTCTAAACCCTTATGATCATGGTATGATAGCTCGTGATGAGACCCCCTATCCTCTCTTAAAAATTTGCATGTAAACATAATAGTTATTCTTTATACATCAAGGGAGGCTCATTAACTCCTTAAGGGTTAGGGATGGTGTGAGAAGTAAAAAGAATGCCAATACAATTAATACTCCTTATTCCTATTTCTTTATGTCGAAGGGAAATACTACTCGAGAGTGCGGAAAGATATACCATTATAAGACCATGTATTGTGTGATAACATATTTGAGCAGGGAATGAATTAACCCTTCATTACATATATGTACAATGTCAGCTTCCGAGTTAGAGATTATAGTGTCAAAGGATCATCATACTAGTAATTTTACTTCTTTTCTCTTCTTCAGCTGCCAATTCCTACTCAAAGATGTCTTTTATAGCTAGGGTGTGGAATGAGGAGAGGATATCGACAAAAGAAAGAAGGATCATTCTTCTTTAAAGAGAAGAAAAAAATTAGATGTTCAATCCCTTTGAACAACAGCTATTCAATTAGGCAACCATTCAAAGGTTTGAAAAATAAAAGAAAAACGTGAAACATGGTTGTTCAATTCGATTGGACATTAGATATTCAATTGGATTGAACAACAACCATTCAAAAACTTGAACAACAAGGAGATAAGAACGGAAAAACATGGTTGTTTGATCCAATTGAATAGCAGTTGTTCAATTGGATTGAACAGTAGTCATTCAAAGAATTTTTAAAAGCAAGGAAAAATAAAAATGCAAAAACACGGCTGTTCAATCCGATTGAACAACAACTATTCAATTGGATTGAACAACATTCGTTCAAATAATTTGAACATCAAGGAAAAATAAAAACACAAAAACACGGTTGTCCAATCCAATTGAACAACAGTTGTTCAATTGGATTGAATAACATCCTTTCAAATAATTTGAATAGCAAGGAAAGATAAAAACACAAAAACACGGTTGTTCAATTGGATTGAACAATAGTCATTCAAATAATTTTAACAACAAGGAAAAATAAAAACACAAAAACACGATTGTTCAATCCTATTGAACAACAATTGTTCAATTGGATTGAACAAGAACCGTTCAGAGAATTTTAACAGTGCCGTTAAGAGAATTTGAACAAAAAGGAAAAATAAAAACACAAAAACACGGCTATTCAATCCAATTGAACAGCATCTGTTCAATTGGATTGAACATCATCCGTTCAGATAATTTGAACAACAAAGAAAAATAAAAACACAAAAACATGGTTGTTCAATCCGATTGAACAGCAGCTGTTCAATTGGATTGAACAACAGCGGTTCAGAGAATTTGAATAGCAAGGAAAAATAAAAACACAAAAAACATGGCTGTTCAATTCGATTGAACAACAGCGATTCAATTGGATTGAATAAGAACCGTTCAGAGAATTTGAACAAGGAGGAAAAATAAAAACACAAGAGGATGAGAATGTACAACAACTGTGAGCATGAAGAATGTACAACAAAATAAGAAACCAGGAATTTCAAGGAAATTATATACATTATTTATAAATGAAGGTAGCAAACTCTCATGTACTTAAGGTTATGGGGTTATCACCCCCTTCTGCCACAACTTGGATGGTGGGATCGTTTCGTACCTGCTGGTAGAAAGAATCCTTTGTGAGAGGCTTGTGATAGAGGCATACTCTGTGCCCATTGACTCGAAAGGTAGAACCAAACCCGTCTATGGTGGTCAAGGTGAGGGTACCGTTGTTGCGTACTTCTTGGATTTCATATGGACCGAGCCACCTTTTTTTCAATTTTCCCGGAAAATATTGGAATCTGGAGTCATAGAGAAGTTCCCAATATTCTTTCTGGAATGTATTCCTTTTTATGAGGTTTAGCTCGTTTTTTTTGTATGATCATTGTGCGTTGTAGAGCCATTAGCCGTATTTAATCCAATTCATTTATTTTCTGGAGTCATTTAATATGGGCCTCTGTCAGGTCCAACGCTACTTCTTAGGCTTTCCTTAGAGTATTGACTTTGAATTCAATGGGGAAAATAGGCTCTCTCCCAAATAATAGATGATACAAAGAATATCCAGTGGTGTTTCGCCATGTTGTGCGATAAGCCCATAGGGCCTCTGGAAGTCTAGTGGCCCAGTCCCAGTGATGTAATGACACTGTTATAGTAAGAATTTCCTCAAGGAATTTGTTGGTGCTTTCGACCTATCCGTTCACCTGCGGGTGGTAAGGAGACGTGACTCTGTAGATGATATGGTGATTCTTTAGAGTGGTTTTGATTTTATTACCTACGAATCGTGCCCCTCCATCAGTTATCACTTCCCATGGTAGACCATATTGCACAAATAGTTCAAACAGAAAGTTAATCATAGATTCTTTTGTGACTCTTGGTAAGGCTATTGTTTCCACCCATTTTGTTACATAGTCCGTGGCAACTAGTATGTAGGTTTTTTGATTTGGTGGCAGGTTGAATGGCCCAACGAATTCTAGTGCCCATCGTTCCAATAGTTCTATTACCAATTGTGGTTGTAGTGGAATTTCGTCCACTTGGCCTAGGCAGCCCATTCTTTGGCAACTATCATAGGCTTGGAAATATTTTTTCACATCTTTGAATATCGTAGGCCAATAATAACCCAATTGTAATAATTTGTGCCTCATTCTGTGATCTGCGAAATGGCCACCACATGGTTCATCGTGACAAGCCAGTAGGATATCATAAATCTCGTCTTCCCAGATGCATTTACGGATATGCATGTCGGCCCCTATGTGGAAGAGGTATCCACCAAACCAGGAGAACCTGACACTGTGTTTTACAATCAGCTTCCGTTCCCTTGATGTTAAATGCTTGGGCAGTTTCCCTATTGCCAAGTAATTTGCTACGTCTGCATACCATGGTTTTTTCATTGCTACGACAAACATATGTTCGTCAGGAAACTAATTTTTGACTGCTAGTGTGTCATCTATCTTTGGAACCCTAGATAGGAAGTCTATGACCACGTTTTCTTTTCCTGCGCGGTCTTTGATGGTTATGTCAAATTCCTGCAAAAGCAGCAACCAATGATTTATTATTCCATTTGTGATTGGTTTATTGGCCAGATATTTAATGGAAGAGTGATCAGTATACAAGAGTACTTAATAGCCAGTTATATAATGTCTAAATTTATTAATAGCATAAATGACAGCCAGGAACTCTTTTTCTGTCACTGTGTAGCTTAATTCAGCAGGAGTGAGATCTTTGCTGATATAATAAATAGCATAGGGATTTTTGTCTTCTTCTTGACCAATAAATTTCCCTATCGTTGTATCAGATGCATCTAAACAAATGTGAAAAGGAAGCTCCCAGTTAGGACTGCGTAAAATTGGTGCTGTCAAGACCAGTCTCTTTAAATCTACAAAAGCAGTGTCACATTTATCAGACCAATGGAATTCGACGTTTCCAGTCAGTGGATACAAAGGTGTAGAAATTTGTGAGAAATTATTTATAAACATACGATAATACCCTGCATACCACAGGAAACTACTAACCTCAGTCTGTGTATAAGGTGTGGCTAAGAAAATGATTACCTCTATTTTTTCCGGTTCTACATGTATTCCTACTACAGAGATATAGTGCCCAAGGATTACTCCCTTGGTCATGATCATGTGGAACTTTTCATTGCTTATGCATAAACTCGTAGCAATACATCATTCCAATACCTTTTATGAATCGCTATTCTTCATCCTTTCCTAAAGATCCCGAACATGGTCGCTTTTTACGGATTTTCCCCTTAATAGTCAAGAAAGTGGCCTTCCTGTATCATGAACATAATGAAGAGACTAATAGGAACATGTACCATATCACCGCGGATGAGTGTCAACAAATAATAGCATCGCTTCATGATGCCTTTTTCCAGCATTTCTAATGCTTAATCAAAGTCATCACTATAAGGGGTGAAGTCATCCATGTAAATTTCAAGCCCCTCATTTATTAAATCAGAAAAAATGATGAGTATGGATCTTTGAAAGGTTTCTGAGGCATTGCATAGTCGAAATGGTAGTAACCTGTAGGAAAATGTACCCCATGGGTATGTAAAGGTTGTTTTATCCTGGTGCTCGGGGGCTATTTGGATTTGATTGTAGCCACTCAACCCGTCATGAAAAGAAAAGAAACGCTTCCCTGCCAATGTATCCAAGACCTGATCAATAAAAGGGAGGGGGAAGTGGTCCTTCTGTGTTGCCTTATTCATTTCTCGGTAATCCACATATATTCTCCATTTCCCATTCTTTTTAGGGATGAATACCAGAGGGGAGACCCATTTGTTGTCAGAAATAGGATAAATGAAATTCACATCCAGCAGTTTTTGTAGCTCCTCCTTTACAACATATTTTAGATGTGGGTTTAACCTACGATGAGGTTGCTGAATAGGCCGAGCCTTGTTGTCAGTATAGATGTGATGGGTGCATAGCTGAGGGTCTATGCCCTTCATGTATGGGTATTCCCAAGAAAATTCTCCCTAATACTTCTGTAACACATTTATGAGCTTCTGCTTTTGGTCACTATCCAGATTGCCATTGATATTCAAAATTTTCCCTAGCCCAATCTCAACGGGTATGCTATTACATACATCGATTATGGGTATGTGTTGATCATCAAGGTTTACCAAGAGATATTCTTGTGTTTCATCTTCAAGAATTTTTTTTAACATTTGGAATTTCAAGTTTCCAGTTGTGGATGGTTGATTCATAAAGTTATTGATTACATCATCTTTAGTTTGATCCTTAAATTCAAGAGCTTCAACTAATGTCAAAGGTGGATGGATGTCTTGCTCCCAATATGTATGTGGATGCCTGTGAATGTCTACCATGAGTAAAATTGGTTTGGAAGGCAAGTAAATGATAATGTTATTTATGGAATCTCCCCTAGCAATGGTCATGCTGCATGTCCGGCAGCCTATGTAAGCATCAATTGTTGCCAACCAAGGTTGCCCAAGAATCAAGGGGTGTCCTTCCATCTGATTCTTTGGGTTAATAACTAAAAAATCATCTGGATACTCCCATGAGTCCACAGAAACCAGGATGTCCTGCAATATTCCTTCTAGCCTAATAACAGACCTGTTAGTAAGTTCCAATAGCATAGATGTGGGTTCTAAAGCTAATATGCCTAACTTTTTGCAAGTCCCTATTGTTAAGATGTTAATGGCCACCCCTAAGTTGACCAATGTGTTTGGAAAGGAGTGGCCAGATATTTGTATAGTTACGATGGGATTCCCTGGGTCTTCATATTTCATGGGGGCCTCCTTGCCCAACAATAAGTCAGATAATGCTCCCACCACATGAACGATGGGTACAGTTTTTGTTCTTTTTGCTTGCTTCTTTCCACATAGTTCCTTAATTGTCTTGGTATAGATGGGAATGTCTTGTATGGCCTGTAGAAGAGGGATTTTGGTGCAAAGGTTTCTCAATTCTCACGAAATATCAAAATCTGGAGAGACCATTGGTCTAAGCAGCGTTAACCTTTCAGGGAAAGGAGTTGGAGAAATCCTAAGATTTTCAGGCTTCTCTTGGTCAACCATTTCCTTTTCTTTCTCCACCTCTGTTTTAGTTATATTTTTTTGTCTAGGCTCTGTTGGAGTTCCAGATTTCAATTATGGTGGGGTCGTACCTTGTGATGGTTCAACCGTTTCCTTTTCTTTCTCCACCTCTGTTTCAGTTATATTTGTTTGTCTGGGCTCTGTTGGAGTTCCAGATTTAAATTGCAGTGGGGTCGTACCTTGTGCTGGTGAGATAATACGGGTCGATATCAGCCTTAGTTCATTACATTTCTTCTGTTCAGTTTCGGGGTTTGGATTTTCTATAATTTGGATTAGCTGAACCAATGTGTTGTTGGGGTTAGGATTGGGTTGAGTTGGTAATTGGGGACAGATGATAGGCTAAGGGTTGTGCTAGACATGGTACGGAGTTGGAAGTGTAGGTTGATTTTGAATCCCTGTCCCCATTGGTGGGTGGGTCATTCTCGAAGGTAGTTGCCAATTTTGAGGCCAATTTGTGGTTTGAGAAGGGCATACTAGCCACTGGGTTTGATATGGGTTGCTTTTCCAATGAGGGGAATAAGGAAATCTTGGCCAATTATTCCCTAAAGAGGGTTTTGTTGGACAAGGTGGTATAGGAAATGAATGATACTAACAATTGGAGAAAGGCGGTTGATTCTCCCAATATACTGTGGGGTTTTGTTGGTTAAATTTTGGAGAAGGAAAGAACGGAGGCAGGTCTTGAGTAATACTTGGTCGTGATTGCCATTGCCGACACTGGTTCATTAGGTAAACTGGTTCTGTTTCTTCTTCTGCTTCTTTGTAAACTTCCCTTAGTCTTGGGAGTGAAGGGCAAAGGTCTATGGCATGATCCTTAGTGCAGATAGCACAGGTCTAAATCGTTTCTAAGGGGCATTCCCTTTGGTTGTGCTTCTTCCAACAGCGTGGGCAGAATACGGCCAAGTTCTGCTCTGTTATAACTTGCTTCTATTTGGCTTGTAGGACATCAAGCTGTGTTGTCAAAGTACCCAAAATGTTATTTTTAAAGTCTTCCAAAATATTACCAAATTCTTCTCTGGTTGTGTTGCCACCAGACTACTTGAGATCTTTCCTTGTTGAGTCTCGCCCAATTGGCTTATTTCGCGTACTACCCCGAGAGCACTTGATACACAGCAAAATAATTTAATCATATTCTTCTTGGTAGATGTCCCCTCTTCCCATTATATTACGTGTTTCAACCCATTCTTCTTTCATACCCTTAATCATTGTTGCTTTTAAGATGTCTTTGAATAATGTAGTATATGGGGACCTTTGTATATTATACTGAAATATTTTGACATATTCTTCTAATGCCTCGTTGTCTTTTGCAAATATATTGAAGATTTCATCTTTTAATTACCGAGTTCGACAATAATATTGATATTTAGTTAGAAAAATGTTCTTCATTTGGTCCCAGTTATTGATGGTTCCCCCACCAAGTCCCATGAACCAACATAATGTAGCCCCCTTCAAAGTAGAGGGGAACAATTTTAGTTTTATCGAGTCAGTGGTATAGTCATATCCCCTACACAAGACATCAAACTCAAATATAAATGCATCAGGACCTTTCGAGGTCAATCCATGGAAGGTAGGGATGTTTTGTAGGGGAATGGATTTCATAGGGGCATTAGCAGCATCGTCAACAATGGGATACTCCAATGTCGATGTCCGCCTCTAATTATGGTTTTGATTATTTTCCATTTGATCAAAGATATGTCAGTAATATTTAGGGATCTCTTGTTCTGGAGGAGTAATATTAGCGGGATTGGGTGGTGAGTGCAGAGGAGGCTTTACAACACTTCCTTGATCTGGAATACCAAGCGTCTTAGTCTCAACCACTTTTTCAAGGGATTCGGGCTCTAGAGCTTCTACTTGTATTGCCCCACTAGTTTCTCCTTCTCCTTCTTGTAAATTGCAAGAACCTCCCTCTCTTGAAGGGTCGGTACTTATGTGTTCAACAATCTGAAGGATTTGTTTAGACCCTTTAGTTTCACTGTGAATCTCAGTGTGGGCTACAGATGGTGAGGCTTATGCCTGAGGGAGTGTAGTAGGACTTTGAATAGGAATGGTTCTAGGTACTACAGATGCCTGGGATTCATCTTTCTTAATAATTTCGTCTATATATGTTGTTCTACCAAGGATCACCGGTCCTTTGGGTTTCGTAGATTTTTGCGGATGATTTTGATTTGTTTCTATCCTTTTCTTCCTAGTCATAAAACAAGAGCGCCTATTCTACTAACCTTTGAACAATTGCTGAGAAGTGGGTTAGAGAGCAAGTGTGTTGTTGTCCAGTACGCAGGTTCTTACCTCTCATTTTTAATACCCAATTCTTCGCAGCAACAGAGAAAAATGAATGAATGACGTCGCTCTTAAACACTCTCCTCAACAACAACGCCAAAAATGTTGGTTCATTAAGATGACTATTATAGGCAACCTCTATGCTTCTCATTCAATGGTCAACCTAGGGAAAATATTCTTATTTCAAGAGTGCAAGCACAGTATATGCGAGTGACATCAGGAATAGCTACTCTATATTACCATGAAGAAGATTATATAATTCTCGAAGTTCAATCAACTCAAAAAGAAATGGAATTGTAAAATGTCGCAAAATATTATGTCTAAATATGCTTAGCGAGAATAACCAATGATTGAACAACACCACTTGATGAATTGAACAACAGTCCTACTGAATGGAACAACAAACTCAACGAATTGAACAACAATTTCTTATTTAATTTTGCAATGGAATTCTCTTGCAAACTAACTAGCTAACATTCTTCTGCATTAAGCACAACAAGAAGTCCTATAGTACTGATGGAAAGATCTAATTCTTAGTGATATAAATCATTGAACAGAAATCATGCTAAATCTCATAAACGGATATAAAGGAATTGAGAAAACGATGAAAATTTCTAACAGTTATAAAACAATTACTGCAAACCAGAAAATATGAGTTATAAATTGTCTTAGTGGCATAGGAAACTACAACATCGTAGGCAGAGAAGTTAACAAGTGGAAAGATATCTCACAGAATGCATCAGATAACTGAACATAAATTCCGTAATTAGCGTACAACACAGAGGTGAGCACGGAAAATCCCAGGGCTAGGCCGAAACCACCAGAAGTCTAACGCGACAGAAAACTCACGAAATGACTATTCAAAATACTAAAAGTATTTATTAAATAAAATGTTAAGACATGAATACAACTGGACAGTTATGTCCTGATACGTCTATTACAGAAGGGAATTCATATTCAGCTCCTTCTTTCTCGTCCATCTTTGGCCCTTTCAAAGGTGCTTTTTCTCAGTGGGATGGTCTTCTCCAAACTACAGCCCACTTCTTGTGGTTGTTGTTTGAGTTCTTCGAACATGGATCTATCTTTTCACCTTCTACTGGTCCCTAGGGGTCAATGTGATTTCGTGTTCTTTGTCTGTCATCTGTCTTTTGGTCATCGTCGATTCAGCTGATTTTTTTTCCTATGAATAAAGATGAAATAATCCAAATACTTTGTTGTTTAAACATGCTTTTTACCGTTAGTCCATTTGTACTGATTTTGCATTAATCCTCCTTTCCTTTACTGTTAAGATGAGGAAACATTCCTAAAAGTGTATGATAATTCAAAGTAAAGGTAGGGTGAATACGTAACTTAATTCCGTCCCAACACAAATACCAAGGGAATGAATTACTCATTAATGAATGTAGAAACCAACTAGAGAAGGGACTTCCATCTTCCACCCAAACATAGATTCGTTGAGCCAAGTCTCACTTTATCCAATTACCCCCCTACCATATTCCAAGCATGAATGTGAGATCTCATCAAAAACATCAATCAAAACCAATCTAGGGCTTCCATAGGTCGAACTGCCTCAACCCTCAACCAGTGATTCCACCTCACGGTCGAACATCACAACCATCACAGATTGGTCTCTACCCAAGTTTTTCCAAGGCTCCATAATGTTTGTTCCAACCATGGATTCCAAGACTAGTAACTCAACCCACATAGGGCTTCCAGATCGATTTTCCAACCATGGTTTCCAGGACTAGTAACTCAACCAACTTAGGGCTTCCAGAATTTTTTTCCAACCAAGGCTTCCAAGACTAGTAACTCAACCCATGTTTGTTCACCAGGATTCCAGTGTGTTTCTCCAACCAAGGCTTCTAGGAGATAATAACTCAACCCACATATAAAGGAAACATGAGAACCGACCAGAAAACAATAAATGGAAATAAACCCACAACACCATGGCTATCTAGGAAATGGCAAGGCTAGGAAAATCCACTTTCAATCCAGGTAATCCTCCATGCCGATGACATATCATGACCAAGAAATGACATTCATGCCGAAAATAGTGTGGAAAACATACATGCAACTCGCTACCTGCAATCAAAGCTTGCGGTAGATGTTGATCCTGAAGTCCGCTTGCGCTTTCCTAATCCTCATTTTCCTTCTTTCTCCAAATCACGAAGTATGATACACTCTCCAAGAGTGATCCAAGAAAACTCTAAGTATACAAGAGTATAAGAGTGAGTGAGAGAATAACAGGAGAGCTCCAAAAATGCATTGAAAAAAGGTACCAAATGATCCTCAGAAGCCTTTTTATCAATTAGGCCTCCGTTTTCTTCATTTTCCATTATTTTCCTTCATTTTCCTCCTCACATCCAACATGTAACCTTTCATCTCCATTTTCTCCTAATTTCCATTATTTTCATAAATAAATGTGCTAAAAATACTTTTTTCCTCTTTAATGCCTTAGCCATTTCCTTTACCAATTTCCATATCCATAATAAGCCATGTGAACACCCACACTAGGATGTTTTTCCCAACATTTAGTTTGGAATACGTGTCCCATCAACCATGGTTATTATTTTTACTTTATTACATGGAATTTTCACCAGGGTTGTTACAGAACCCTCCCGAACACTGTCCTCAGTTTTGAATCACACATATACCTCAAAAAAAATATTTAAAATAAAATATACTGCCCATGGAGCTTTATAACTTACCTCGATGTAATATTTATAATGATCACCCTATTGAAGATCAAACCAACATGACATCACAACAACATGACAACTATAATGACATGATACCCATACTACTTATTGGAGCTTTATAACATATCTCATGGTAGTATTTACATCCATATACATATGTACATATACCCGAACATGACATCAAAACATGTATCAAAACATCATCAAAACATATACCAAACATATACCAACATCACACCAAAATTTCTTTTCCTCAACTGACAAACAAGGAAGGATACATATCCCACATCTGATCCACCATCTCCCATGTAGCTTCATTGAGACCAAATTGCTTCCATTGAACTTTAACTTGCTTGATTTCTCAATTCTGAAGCATGCGCATCTTTTTCTACAAAATTCACTGTGGTTCCAACTGAAATTTTCCTTCTGACTCCACTTGCAATAGAGACCAATCAATCACATGATCAACATATTTAACATACTTCTTAAGAAATGATATATGAAAAAAATCATGGAATTTCATTATGGAAGGAAGTGCAAGTTGATAGGTCACTGGTCTAATCCTCTCAATGATCATGAAGGGTCCAAAAAACCTTTGTGCCAGCTTGGCACATGATCCAATCAACAAGGAGCTCTTATTGGGCTTGATGCGCAAGTACACCTGTTCCCCAACCTAAAACTCCCTAAAAAATTGGTTCTTGTCTGCATAAATCTTCTTCCTATCCTGTGATGCTTTCAATTTCTTCTTGATCACCTGCATTTCATTTTCCATTTATGCCAACATATTTGGTCCAATCAATACCCTATTAACCGGATCACTCTAATTGTTGCGAGTGTTGCAACTCCACCCATTGCAATGCCTCAAATGGAATCATCCTCAATTACTCTCGATACCCATTGTTGTAGGCGGACTCTACCAGTGGAAGATACTCTTCCCACTTACGTTGTTGATGCATCACATACGTCCTCAACATATCCTCCAATATTTTGCTGACCCTCTCATATTTTCCATCTATCTGTGGATGATAAGTTATTCTGAAGGCCAACTCGGTGCCCAAACCTGTAAAAAAATCCTTCCAAAGCTTGGAAGTGAACTTTGCATTCCTATGTAACATAATATGGAACACCATGTAATCTGACTATGTCAATAATGAACACCTGTGCTACATCACTAGCTGAGTATGTAGTATTCACTAGAATGAAAGGTGCAACCTTTGTCAACTTGTCGAAAACAACCATGATGAAATCATGTTGTCTAGTTGCCTTAGGAAAACCTGTGATGAAGTCCATGAAAATTCCCCCCCATTCCCTTTCTGGAATCTCAATCAGTTTTAGTATTCCACGTGGATTCTTACACTATGCCTTAACCATCTGAAAATCCAAAAATCTAGCCACAAATTCTGACACATCCTTCTTTAGATTTAGCCAATAATAGAACATCTTTACTGCAGTCAATGTCTTTTGGTAGCCTGGGTGACCTTAATATGGTTTTTCATGAAAATCCCTCAATATCACCTTCTTGAGCTCATTGTTGTCTAACACATATATTCTGTCTCTAAATCTGACCAATCCATCTTCCGCCGTGTGACATTAATCCAAATCATGTATACCTGCACTTGCACCTATACTTGTACTACGACTTGTACCTGTAACTGTACCCATACCACCATTTGTACCTATAAATGTACCACAACCTGTACTTGTACTTGTACTTTTCTGCAACATGTGCACAATCTCCATATACCTATGATCTTATTGACCTACCTATAATATCCTATCATGTAATTTTTTGCTATAGGGGCTCATAGTTCTTATGTGATTTATCTGTACCCTCCTACTAAGAGAATCTGCGACCCTGTTCTCCTTTTCCTTGATGTACCTAATCTCAAAGTCAAACTCATTGATTGTGGCCAACCATCTAGCCTACCTAGAATTCAAATTTAGCTGGTCAAACAAGAACCTCAACCCAATGTAATCACTCATCAGTACAAACCTCCTGCCAAGAAGATAGTGCTTCCACATCTTCCGTGCATGAATGATCGTTGCTAGCTCAAGATTATGTGTCGGGTATTTATGCTTGTGTTCATTCATTTTTAGTGACTCGTAGCATATCAAATGTCCATCCTGCATAAGGAACCCACCAAGTCCTCTCTTGCAAGCCTTTGTAAACACTACAAACTCCTTATCTAGATCTGCAATTTTTAACATTGGAGCATGTGTCAACAAATGCTTAAGCTGCTCAAAATTGGCCTCACACTCTTCTGTCCAATCAAACTTCTTACCTTTCCTCTACAATGAGGTAATAGGATAAGCACTCTGTGAGAAGTTCCTGATGAACCTGTTGTAATAACATGTCAATCCCATGAATGATCTCACCTCATATACATTCTTAGGAGAGACCCATTCCATGATGGCCCTTATCTTTTCTAGATCTACTGCAGTGCCCTCCTTGGAGACAACATGTCCCAAGTAATATACCTTAGCCTGGAATAAGCTTCATTTGTTGAGCTTAGCATAAAACTGATGCTCTCTCAACAACCTCAACACTACTTCCAAATGCTCGACATGCCCTTCCTCATTTCTAGAATATACCAATATGTCCCTAATGAACAGAATAAAAAAATTATCCAAATAAGTACGCAACATATTGTTCATCAAACACATAAATGTAGTTTGGGAATTAGTCAAACCGAATGGAACTACAAAAAACTCATAATGTTGGTACCTGGTCCTGAATGCGGTCTTCTATATGTCCTATTCTTTGATGTGTACCCGATGATATCCCGATCTCAATTCGGTCTTGGAAAACATTTTTTCTCCCTTAAGATGATAAAACAAATCATCAATCCTTAGTAATGGGTACCTGTTCTTGATGGTCACTTTTTTGAACTGCCTGTAATCAATGCACAATATGAGAGTTCCATATTTCTTCTTCACGGACAACATGGGTGCGCCCCATGGCGATACACTTGGCCTAATGTACCCTTTGTCAAACATCTCTTTCAACTACAAATTTAATTCTACCAAATCAAATGTGCTCATCCTGTAGGGTGCTTTTGTTGTTGGATCTACCCCTAGCATCAAATCAATAGAAAAGTCTACTTACATGTGCCATGGAAACTCTGAAATATCTATTGGTAACACATCATGAATCTGTTGTAAAGCTGGATACTTATTCAACACATATGCATACTCAAATTCCTTACCTTTTTCACTAGAGATATGAACTTCAAATAGCACACACCCTTTCCTACGACTACGCTTGGCATGCATGGTTGTTACCATCCTAACTTATGTGGATTTATTGTTTCCCTGTAAAATTCTTGGTTCCCTATTTTCATCCAAGCATTCAATAGCTTTGTCATATCAATCTACCTTGGTCTTATGAAGGTATAACGAATCCAAAACCAATATCATACTATATGAACCTAATGGAAATATGTTCAAGTGTGTTGTTGTAGGCATGCCATTTAATTCAAATTCACACACTCTTACCCAATGATGAATTCTCTTCTTGGTACTTATAGCCAATTGAACTAACTAATATTCTTTATGCATGTATTTTCTCAAACCACACTTATCCACCAGGTTAGTATTAATATAACTATAGTTAGATCCAGGATAAATCAAGATAGAAAAAAATTGATCGCAAATCTTACCATCCATCTCAATGATAGATTCCTAATGGTATTCCTGCCTATTGTCTAGTGCTACATATATCTTGGGAATACTATGTCCAAAATTTCCCTTTTTTTTGCCTCCTACGAACTATAGATCTATGGCCTACTGCCGTGATGTTGTGGACAATGTCTCCTATGATGATCCTTGCCACAAGTCCAACACTGTATAGGATTCCAACCTTCATCCTTATTCTTCTCCTCAGATAATAATCCCTGTCCTCTGCCAGGTGCATTGAACTTCTTAAGTGGGGAAACATTCTCCTTGTTACCTCCTGAGGCCTTGCTCACTTTTTGTCCCATTTTCCTTTATTCTCATCAGTACCTTTCTAGTTTGGCTTTACCTCTGATCTGTGCTTCGATTTATCATAATAATGCTTGATTTTTTGGATAGCCTCCTCCAATGACCCAGGCTCATTAAAATCCATCCTATCTCTAAATGTTATCGACAACCCACTAATAAATATTTGAATCTTGGACTTATCGTCCTTGAGGTAAGGCATATATCTCAGTAACTCCAATAACTTGCTAGTATAGTCATAATATCTCATGGAACCCATCTTCAACTCATAAAAATCCTTTTCCTTGTCATCATAGTATGTTTCCAATAGATATTTCTTCCAGAATAGCCTCTCGAACTCAATCCAATTCAACTCCTCCTTAGAAATATCTCTTACATTCTTCACATATTCCCACCAAATATCTGCTCTACCTCTGAGGATGAATGTAGCTATCCTGGCTTTCATGTTTTCCAAGTAATCATGCAACCTAAAAAAAGTCTTCATAATGAGCAACCATGCCTCTGCATCCTGTGGTTTCTTCATCTCTCTATCATATTTAGGTGGTTTTTCCTTTTTAAACTCATCTAAAAAATAGCCCCAGTCACTCCTCCTGTAAGGATGATAATGATGATGATCATGATTTCTATTAGAACCAGAACTAGAATGATACATGTGTCTGTCACCTCTCCTATCTGGAGTGTCCAAAAATATGCCATCTCTAACTATGTCATTCCTATCCGACTTGTGACCATCGGGAGAACTACTACCATATACTACATAGGTCCCATCCTCCTTCCCATAACTAATCCGAAGTGGCCCCTATTTCTGCAACTTTGACAAACTTTGAAGGATGCTTGCATTAACCTCTTATTGCTTTTCTTGTTCCTATATGAGTCTGTCATTGTCTTCCTTGAAATCCATTATTTATTCCTTTAAACTTATCAGTGTGTCTACCAAGTCATACGAGTGCCCAACACCATGATTCTCATACACTGACATATTTGGCCCAATTTCCGATGGCCAAAATGTCGCTATTGCAACACATAGGCGTCCCAATAGCGACACTTTGAGGTTGGGAAAAAAGTCGTTTCCTATCCCGTCGCACTTTTGACACTTCTAATAACTATCTTACAATTGTGTGGTTTATTGTCGTTACTCCGACATCATGTGGAGACATCGGTATTACAACACCAATGCCTTCCTAGAATGTGTCGCAATATTGATGGTCTGTCGTCACTATTTGAAAAACTGGCATAAAATTGTTCCGACGGTTGGGCCATATTAGCGACGGGAACAACTATAGGTAGTTTCACCTTATATGTCGCTAGTCTGACACTATTCTTAGCGATGTTTGGGTCATGCCATCAGAAGTGCCACGACAGTCGTCGCTATTTCAAAAACTGGAATAACATTTTTGTGATGGTTGGACCTATCAACGATGGAAACAATAGTTGGTAGTTCCACCTTATCCGTCGCTAGTCCGACACTATTATTAACGACGTTTGGGTCATGTCATCAGAATTGCGACAAAAAAAATTGTCGATCTAGTGACGGAAACAACTGTCAGAATTGCAACACTCCTACAATTTTCTTTTGGGGCAGAAGTAACCCTAAGATGATCATCCACTTTAAGAAGGAAATCACATTTGGCTTATGGCATGATATTGATAGTTGATAAAGGAGAAAGGAAGATGTACGACCTCCCAAGCGAGCTAGGATGCAAGACAACTATCTTAGTTGTCTTGCAGCCTAGCCTAGCTCACTTGGGAGGTCGTCGATATTCGTTTCTCATTTATCAAATATTGGCATCATGCCAGAAGAAAAATTTGAGTTCCTTCCTAAAGTGGATGATCATTCAAGCTTACTTCTGCCCCTATGGAGTTATCTCCGGTAATAATTTGGTACCTTTTTTATAAAATAAATGGAATGTTCATTTAAACTATGCACAAGGAAATAGGGGAATTGAGCTAGAAATAGGAGCTATGATTTATGCTAGGAAATATGATGATTTTTGCAAGGAAATAGGGGCTACCAATGAAAAATTAAATAGGATCAGGGATCAGGGATTACAAGGGAAAGTCAGGGCTATTCAATAGGAGAACAAGTGTATTCTCATAAAAATATTGCTAGCTGCAGAAGGCAGTGAATTATAATAGATCAAATTTCTCAAGAACTATCAATAAAATACTACAAAAAAGAAAGCCAGTTTTCCCATTTGGGTTTACTGGGTAAACAAGTGTGTCAATTTGTGTGCATGTATTTTTGTCTCTAGAGTTTTTCCACTGCTTAATTATTGTTAAGAAACTTTGTATCTTGGTGAAAGTAAATTTGGTTTCAGTTTTCGATTGCCTTTTTTTCAGTAATTAATCTAAGTGGTTGCAGATTTTCAAGAAATTTAACATTAAGAACATTATACAATCCCACCAAATTGTTTGTCAACTACAATTGCTTCAATGTAGCTGCAGACCAAATCTACTTTCATGAAATTTGGAGGGAATGAAACCAAGTAAGAAAGGATGTGGAGCACATAAGAGGAAGAAGAAATTTCAAATCCAATCTGTTAGAGAAGTTGGATGAGAACCTATCCAATTTAGGAGTGATTCTAGAGAAGGTGTAGAAAGTGGACTAATAAACAAAGAGACCTGTTGATCTTTCCTCTCTCTGTCCATCATTTAGCCAATTGTTAAGTTGGTCAAAAGTAAGAATATTTGTATATATCTTACACAATTGGTTAGCATACTCGAATAGTGGAATGTTTCATAAGTTTAAAGGTCAAGAAAAAATATTATCAGTTTCAGGAGCTAAATTGTATCGAAGATTCAAATAGGCACTAAGATTATTTTGTAAAATTTGTATCGCAATTTGACTAATATAATTTACTAGAAAAAAAAAAGCACGTGTCAATATTGTATAAGACTCTGGTGTTTGTTAAATTTTTTATTGCAAGTCATAGAAAACAACTGACAAGATGCAAAGAAGAGGGTGGAATAGATCTATTTACAAGCATCACAACACTACTTAATATACACTAACTAATGGAAAGGAAACCTAAATTATAACAACTGACAAGCTGCAAAAAAGAGAATTGAATAGATCTATTTACAAGTATCATGGAACTACTTAGAATACACTAAATAATGGAAGGGAAACCTACATAATAACCACCTACAATATTTCATTTTCATAAAAATTAGCCATGGTCATATTTGACGAATCATTAATTTGTGATCTTATGTCAACAAAATGCATTTTACTACATCTTCATATTTATCAGTGCACATTATGAAAAAAAAGGAGCATGTAATAGGCAACAGTGGCATCTATTATAAAGTTGAGATTAAACCCATTGAGAAGATAGTTTTTGGTCCATAAGAGTTTGACCTTTTTCTCACATCACATTTTAAGTTGTTCTGCTGTAACTGTGTGCTTTGAAATCAATACATATATCTTCACATAACAAGCCAATAGCTTCAAAGTTCCGACATTCTAAATATATAAGTGGGAGAAAAAAATCCAATCCCACTTCAAATAGTAATGTGCCCTGATCCGAGTCACAGTTATGAAGGTCTGAAAGCTTCCATTACTTCCTTTATTAGTAACTACTAAGATTAATGCAAACCATCCAAAATTAGAGAAAGTCCCTGCCAACTCAATTATGAAAGATATGACATAATAGTTTCACAATAGTATTACATTCTTGTAATATTAGTTTCAACATTAATATATTACATTCATACATGATACCAAAATAGTGAGCTAGATAAGGAAAGAAGAAACTAAACCAAACAGATTACAAGGATAAAATAACTGGAACCAAACAAAATTACATAGGCTACTCCTAATGGCTCAATCATATATAGTTTGGGCCCATCTCTATCATGACCTCCAAGGATAACTCCAGATCCAAAAGGCCTGCACGCTTACAGATACCTATCATGCTCAATGCAAAAACAAAGCCTAAAGCTCAGTCCACAATTCCAAATTCAAACATGCAAGGGATTCCACATGATACTCTCTCAAAATCATGAAGATAGAGTTAAATGAAACTTCATATATCTTTATTGATCGACTCAGAATTCTGACCTTAACCACTAATATAGTGTGCACAAATGCACATAACTGGCAACACATTCACAAAGTTCCTTAATAGGGATCAACTCACCATAAGTGTTGTACGTAATAGATATTAATGAATTAATTACCTCCATAAAATTCCATGATCTACATTTAGAAAAGATAATATCTTTACCAAATAAAAAATATTTTCTTTATCAATCTAGATGAAGGTTCATATCAAAGGAGATCTAAAAATTTATTGGTGAGCACCAATATTTAAACTAACTATAATAAACAAAAAATGTATACTTTTCATAACTAGTTGCTTTTGATTTAGCATGAGCCACAATTCACCTACCATCTGTTGCCAATCCAGCTACAACCTACAAAATAAAATTCCCAAGAACAATCTCCAAGTGTTAGTTATTAAGCATCAACCATAGCAATTTTTTTGGTTTGGCACTTTTCTCCAACTCTAGAAACACACACTCGCATGAAATAAATTGCATACCATGTTCTAATTATAAATCAAAATTCCAATTCTTGAATTCTATGGTCTACTCAAAAAATCAAACAGAAAGAAAAGAGGAAGCTTTACATGGAATCAAAGGTCTGAGAATTAATTATCTTGTTTGCAACCATGGCAGTACCTCAACAACAAAGCGAGCCTAGATCTTGTCACTGTGAGCTTCCATGACTCCCTTTAAAATCATAAGCCCCAAGCCTCAAATGATGTTAGCTATTTAAAGGAATAGCCCCCGCTCCTCACAAAGAATCTATAATATTGGTGAAAACCAATAGAAGATAGGTTGATTTATCTTGAAGAATATGTATGAAAATAGCCATAGTTGAAGTTGCAAATCCATGGTTTCTCAGAGCTTCAAAGAGGGCTATTACAAACCAATATCCAATTTCATTATTTCAGAGCATTCTGACCAAGTAAAACTTCCAAGTCAGAGAACTCAATTCTCTCTAAATATTTACAGTCCGAGAGTGATACCAAACAACAAAATTTTTTATTTTGTTCTTTCTTTTCCTCTAGATCAAGGTGTTGTATATTGTTTTTTATTTTGATGAGATGTATTTCTTTCTCTTGAACCGAAGTATTTTGGGGACATCCTCAAGTAGTAAAATTGGTTTATGATCATCATTAAGGTAGAAGAATGAAGTCTCTTGGACAACCCTCATCAGGGCATCAGTTATAGAACAACAATGTTTTACAGACCCAAGTCAGGACATAATTCTCTTATTTACAGACATCTATTTTGCAAGGTGAAGAAAAAATTTGGTGACCTACCTTTGTGGATTTGAACCTGAGAATATACCATAGGTCACAGGATTGTTACAAAATCCCAGTCTCATCTTCTATAGGTTCAATGACAGACTATATCTGACATCACTCTTGTGTGGTTGTGACAATACTTCTATATTGTATGAGTAGCAAAGATTTTAGGGCACAAATTTTTAAAAGAGCCTAAAGGCTCAAGCCACTGAAAGGCATTCTCCAAGATCAATTTTCAATTCAAAATTTTTGATTGAGAAGTAGCATGGAAAGTGATTATCTACCTATAGAAAAGTAAGATACTTGTTGAAGTCATTATCTTGAAATTTGAATAAACAATTCCTGAAGAAATCTATAATGCACTTTCGGTAGAAGACAAAATTGAAGGCTCATCACAATTTCTATATGTGTATCCCTGAAACGACTTAAAGTATAGTTGAAATATTATAGCTGATAGGTCTTCTTCAATATTTGGTGTGTTACTACAACAAGTCAAGCATCCTTTCAAAGTAGTATGGAAAGAGAAAATTCACCATGTCCCTACATCAATCAATTTGACACATGACCATTGTAATAATAACCTTTTGTATGACAGTTATCCCAACGTTTTCGATGATAGTCTACCCGTGGACCTAATTGAAGAACACTTGTGGTAAATAAGTACTTAAGGTCACTTAGTTTTTCTAAGTATAGTGATATTTTAGAGTTTTCTATTGACTGAATACATGAAGGGATCCCACCCTAATCCTTGTTATAGCAAGATGTTTGAAGTGTAATTTCCATTAACAAATACATAATAAGGTGTAGTAGGCAAGTTGTTTCAGGTGTTTTTGATATATATATGATTCTAGACCAAGAGCCTTTAAGTTTAGAGATGTTAGAATAATCAATTAGACAATATATTTGTCTTTAATACAATAAATTTATGGGTTAAGATACCAACAGAATGTTTCTAATTAGGGAAGTGTACGAGGAATGAAGGAGAAACGACAATACTCATTTGAAGCAATAATGGTAGTATTTGATATAGTGAATTGTGGTAATAATTGAAGGAGAAATGTATGGAATCAAACATTTACCTCCTTATCTAGCAGCAGGAGAAATGGAAGTTTATGCAACACCTTTACCTTGGTTTGGCCACTCAGCACAAAACATTACCCTGGTGTTACAAGTTTATGCAATTTCGTATATCAGCCCTTATCAACACAAAATAAAAGGTACCTTGAATAAATTGCATATTAAATGCTATTCATTGGCAGGTAATATAATCATAAGGAACTGTAAGGACCCTGATCTTGACTGTGTCATTGGGCTCCTTGATGCATTAAGCCAAGATCCTATGAAATACAATCTTATGAATATGGATGACTAGATATCATGGATTGGGTAATTTAATTCATTGATCAATGTCATCTAGAAAAGGAGGATAATGCAGCTATTTATTCATTATGTTTGAAGAAGAACCATTATGATAATTCTATAAAATTTTGTTTCTATTTTGAGGCAAGATTCATTGAAGGTTTTTGTTGCAAGTGCCTAGTGGAAACCTTATGGAATGTATCTCACATAATAATTTCGTCAATATATGCTTCATAGGAAGCCATAAAACCCACCGACAATATGTCCTAATGATTCTTTCTAACCGATGTTCGTTGACATAGTCTAGTCATGGCAGTAGAATATGGTTGATGACTTTGTTACATGGACCTAAGGAAAAGGGTTAGGTTTCAGATGGCTCGGTGATTATTCTTTGGCATGGTCACTTTCCCTATATTAAGAGGGAGTTATGGACAAGCCATGATACAACTACTGATGACTTCTGACCCTCTCGTTTATCAATATAAGAGGGAGATGAAATTTTAAGACAAGATAAAAGACCTAGCCATGTTTCACTATTTCCTACACTTAAAGATCTGATGAAATGGATAAGATTCTGAGTCGATGAAATGGGACCCTCAAAATATCTCAGCACCACTCTCAAAAAATTATACCTGGACTACCACCACAGGAATCCCCCAAGAGAGATCCAGTGGGAGAATCTCTTGAACCAGATTCAATGAAAAATGAAGTACTGGATGAAAGAGAAAGGCCTTAGCAGGATGATAAATCAACCACATCGAGTAAATGAGAAGAAGAGGTCCTAAGAAATTTTTACAACACTTTGAAATGGAGCTATGGGTAGAAGATATACTTAAGATATACTTATGAATATTTCTTATATAAAGGAACTTGAATAGACAAGAAAATCCATAATTATAAAGTGATTTTCTGGCATTTCAATCACTAATTTCAAGGACAAAAACCTAAAATAACCTAAAACACTCAAATCCTAAAACAACATGTGAAATAAAGACAAAGACAAAGAGAATATGTTCTGGAACAATAATACAAAACAAAGGCAAAGAGAATATGTTCTGGAACAGTAATAAAAAACACATCCAAAATTTTGAAGTATTTGACTTGTCTTGGTGAACATGCATCCTTAGAAAATAAAATGTAGCAATACCTTCCACACAAAAGAGAAGACATGTAAAAATTGTATGTTTTACATGAACAATCATAAATATGCCACAATAGCTAATCCATTCAACACATGCAAAGGAAATACAACTTGGATGTTGATGGAAAATTATGGGATAGAAAGAAATATCCTAAATGTTAGTTGTCTCACAACAATTAATTCGGGTTTTAAAATCAATTCAGATTTTACAAAAACTCCAAAATGTAACATATTTAGAATCCAAATATTAAATTTTCTAGTAGCCACAGTGCACTAATTGTCTATAGTTTCACACATTCCATGCTATGTATTCACTGTGACCTTATCTTAAGGTATACAGACACACCCTAGTCTAGTATTGAGTATGTGACTCTCTCTCTCTCTCTCTCTCTCTCTATATATATATATATATATATATATATATATATATATATATCATTGAATGTTTTTCTTTAGCTTGTCCATCCATCCCTTGATTGATCAATCCATCGATGATGGTGAAAGTATTGTCCATTCTCTTGCATTTTTGGTGCATTCTAGTTTTCAATCACATCTGCAAATGCCATGGTAGCGGTGAAGGGCATAAATGGGAATTGAATCCAATAAATTTGGATGGGAAAGGAAAACTGGCTCATTATGGTCATCCCTACAAAAGGATCAATGCCCCAAGTTTATTTCAACTTCACAGGGGCGATCTGCATGTAATCTCACCAACTGGGGAGCTACCCTCGTCTCCCTCGCTCTCCCTGATGCTAAAGGTAATCATCCCTAAACCCTACCCTTCAACTACTTCACCATCATGAATTAATCAAAGAGAGCTAGCTCATCAATTATTGGTATTTATGAATTCAGGGCATCTAGCAGATGTACTTCTTGGCTATGAAAATCTTGCTTCATACATGGTATGTATTTGCATCTCCCTTTGGAAATTGGTACTTCCATCATATGCTATGGTTTTAAGATAAATTTACAATTTCTACTCACATATTGGAATGGACCTCACATGTATTTGTTACCATGGGGAATATGGTGGATTGTTTTGTGATGATATGAGATTATTTATTAATGAAGGACATGATCTCCAGTATACCTTACTTTGGTGCTTTGGTGGGTTGTGTAGCCAACCATATCAAGGATGGAGAATTCACACTAAATGGGAAAACATATCAGCTGCCTAAGAATGATGGAAACAACACACTCCATGGTGAATTCCTGCCTTTTCTATTCTGCATGCATGTTTTATCTAGCTAACCAGAGCCCTATAATGATCACTACTCAGGAATAAAATCTCTCTCTTTCTATATATGTATGTCTGTTTGTGGAGGTCTAGAGCACTACTAGTTCATGTAACATATGTGTAGTATGGTGATCTGAATGAATTCAATGTGCAGGAGGGCTGAGAAGCTTTGACACTGTCTTGTGGGAAGTGAAGGAGCAGAGAAGTGGAAGGAAGCCCTCTATTAAGTTAACCTACCACAACTTTGATGGAGAAAAAGGTAAATGGAATCATATCACTACCAAATTAATACTGATAATGTATTTCTGAGTTCAAGCTTTTTGATTAATAATACTCTTCCTGATTAATGATTCATCCTGAAGAATTTCATCTAAAATTATAATGTAGTCAATTGTATATTGGTAGAAGTCTATCAAAACCAGTCATGGTTTGATTCTCAGCACATTTTAGATGGCTCTTTCTCCTACCACACACTCTTTGGATATTTATTTGATCATGTGGTGGATTCTTGTTAATGTTGCATAAATATATAGAGGGATAAATGACAGTTTAACCATATCTATAAAATCTATTTTGGTCTATTGGGGTTAGTATCAATGTACTACCAGAGTGCATCTATATCCCTGATCAGTGTAGTGTGGAGAGGGTATTTCAACCACTGGAGGCACACAATATCTGTATGGTTGGTAGAGGGTTGTGTATTTGTGCACCTAGAGAGTTGAAACACCCTCTGTTCCCACATTCTCTGTACAATCTAGATGTACATCCGATAGCCTGTCTTTGCACTATTTTTTCCAAGGCATAATAAGTGTAAGAATAAATTAATGATTATGGCCACTCCTTGTTGGAACATGTTTTCCTGGTGACCTTGATGTATCTACAACATATACAATAAGTGGAGACATGGATATGAGACTTGATATGAAATCCTATAAATGAGAATGGGACTAGTACTAATTCTTGATTATGTACATTATAACATGGATCCTTAGAGAAGCTAAGTACTCAAGAAACATCCTATCAATAAAACAAAACAAATATCACAAAATCTATGCATAACACTTCATGAAGCCACAATATATCGATTCAATATTGACATTACATTGACTTTGTGATTGCCTCACAGTTTCTGCAAGCGGTTATGGGGTCCTCATCTTATCTCAGGAGGTCAGTTTTATTAGAATGCAATACATCCTTAGAAGAAACTATGTAAAAGCCTAATATTTGGTTTAGGAATCCAATAAATATTAAAGAGGAAGGGAATTTTCAATTCTTGTTTTATGAAGGCACAATGTGAAAAAAGGAAGCATAAATTTGTCTTCACGTACGATGAGTCTGCAAATACGAGGTATGTATTAGCCAAAACAAATTCTAACAATATCCTTATGTATTCTTGAAGGGTTCATGTTAAATAATTTCCTTGAAGCAACATAAAGTACCTTGAAGTTTTAAAAGCTTCTAAGACAATAGGGTCTAGTATGCATCTCACATATAATCTATAGTATTGTAAAATCATGATCATATTTGGAAGCTGATATATTATGTGATCAGAAGAAAAAAAATTTTGAAGACACTAAGAAGTGACAAGCCTAAGCTCAATATCCTTCTGGAAATATGACAAATTCTAAGCCTATATCTATGAGGAAGTCTGAGATATCTTATATGTATAGAATCTCAGGTCATTATCTCAGTGAGGTTGAGGTTATGAAATTTATGGTTATATCTTTATAATCAATTAAAGGCCTGATCTCATTGTGGAAATCAAGTCTCTAATATTTTTGAATTCCAAGCATGAGTTCTTCTCTTGGAAGGTTCGATCATACTCTCTGTGAAATTTTGAACCTATTCTTTATGGAAATATGAAGTCATTTATGGAAGCCCTTAAATATATCTTTGTAACATATACAAAAAGGATAAAGTTTCATATCTATGATTTAAACCGAGTTTTTACCTCTGCAAATAGATTGGAAGTCCAAAGTTTGAAATTTAGTAAAGGTGATTATAAGTAAAAGTTAATATCTTTGAGGTATAGACAAGAAGCACAAATAGGATATAATGATATTCCTTATTAATATCGAAGGTTTCAGAATAGAGGATGTCCATCATTGAATCATACCTTTTTTACATGAATTCCTGCATATAGCACTATAATGTTTGCTAAGATATGTTTGCAATGAAACCCCTATTAATTCCTTAAGAAGCCTAATCGATGTCACCCAAAAGAAGTGTGGAAATATATTTGTTCTATTCATAAAATAAGGACATAATACATTACTGGGAGATGACCCGTTTGAGTTGAAATCCGACCTAACTTATATTGGCTAGAGATCCACATTGCAATATGAGGTATATATTAAAATCAAAATCTCAATTATCATTTGAAAACATTGTCTTGACATGCCTTATATATCTTGAAGATTGAAAGAACTAATTGTATTAATAAGAAACCTTTAAGGTCAAATAAGGAGTCTAAAATATTTTTTAATTAAAGTCTTTATGACGTTTGTTATCTCATTGGAAAATACACTAGCCTTTTGATTTAAGAAAATAAGTTTCTTGGAACTTCTGAAATGTTATATGGGATAGTTATTGATGACTAATATGGTATGAAATTCTGGAAAATTCAATATGAGTATGGATTATAGGCTCCAAAGATTAAAAGGAATCAACATTTATTTTCATGAACTTTGTTGCACATAAATAAGAAAGGATGCCTTTGTATAAATCCTGTTACAGTAGAAAATAGGCCAAGCTCTTCTTTCGAATTAAAGTCTAAATCCCTCACAAGGGAGATGAATGTGTTTTAAGCATCCTAGGCTGAAAATCTCAAGTTCAATATTTGAATTGGAAAAAATAAATGTTAAAGATAATAATGAAGCTTACTCCTTGTACATTGCAATAAAAACTGCTACAATGTTTTGAATAAGTCAAGCTATTTTATTTAAGATGTTTGGTTGATCTATTTGACAAAGACCCTAGCCAATGACCCAATCAAAAAATGCAAGACAAAAAATTGTTATTTCTTGTGTTGTGGGCTAACAATTATATAGCCAGGAAATCAATTGATTGAAGTAATGGGGCTGTGTTGAAACTCTAAAAGTAACAAATAAAGTTAACTTGTTGTAGCTACTATTCCAACATACAATATTACAACCAGAACTCATGCAACTTAATCAAAATGATGTCATATGTGATCATTATTTACATAACAACTACAAAGAAATAAATTGCACCAAAGACAAATAGTTTACTCTTGAAACTTAAATGGGAAAACTAAAATTTGATGGGTACATGATTCTAGCATCATTCTTGCTACACATAGTCGAAACAGGAAGAATGCATGCTGCCAAGTCAAAATATGATGTAAACCACCAAGATGGATCTAAAACCTTACACGCTCTAAAATATTAAACTATGATTGTAACAATATGTTATTTATTCACATGAAACTTCAATTCATGAACTGTGGTATATTTCAATATATTAATAGTATGAAAACAAAAAAGGTTTCAATGTTTAAAGCATGTTCAAACTTACAATCAGATAATGGAAAAAACACATACAAAAAACTAGATCATAATCATGAACAAGCTTCATCTTGAATTATGAAGTGTAAAGGAACTTACAAAATGTGACACTACGAACCTGGTCAAGTGCACAAGCAAAATGATACTAGACATGACTCTGGTTGACAAGTTGTATTGCTCATAATGCAAGAGGATTTGTACCTGTGTTGCCAAGCCATTCAAAATCCATAATTATCTATACAATAAATACAAGTAATATTTGTAGTATTTTTTACTCTGAGATGAATTCTTATGATAATGTTAGAACATATGTTGACAATGTCAAAACATACATGGATAAGCTCCTCTTCGTTTCAAGAACAATTTATTGGAGTCGGAACTTGGAACAAGCCTCTCACGATTTGAAAGAGTAGCAACTAAGTCAACAATGATTTTTTTTATGCTACGTTGGATCGAGGGAGGTTTGCTCCAATATTAAATTATTCTCTACTGAACAGGGAAAACCACATGAAGGTGGAAGCTCTTATGGCCTCTCTCTCCCCCCCCCCCACAACACTCTCAATTCCCCAATACTCAATTTATATTTCATTTTTTACGAACATGAGCGCAAAAAAAAATATTCAATAAATAATTAAAAATAAATGCAACAAAAAACACATAAGAAAACATTGAAAGTGTATGGCATAAAAATAGTATTATATATGATTTTTTGTATAACGCAAAAAAGTTTCCAAGTATGGTACGTCATTCATCATTTTCCTTATAATAATACAATATGTTACATAATCAAATTTTATTTTGCTTCTTCCTATTTCTAAAGCCAATAACTACATCATCAACATCATTGTTCTCAACTTTTGTTTGGTGCCTTTACCACATAGATGACTTAGTTGGGTACTCACGATGTCTGGTCTCATGCAATGACGGGAAATCGCCTACAAAAAAAAATAATTTATTAAGTTTAAATTGCTAGTTTTTAAATATTGTTGAAGTATTTCGGTAATATTAATAAAAAAAAATTGCAATGACATTATTTACCTAGTGCATCAGTTTTCACCATTGGAACCATATCCCCATGTTCCTCTCCGATGGTAGGATGCTCAAGTACAAAATTGTTTGTCATTTAAGCAAAAAACGATATAAGGACACAAACTTCAATGTATAAGTAGAGATTAATTACCGTCCTAAGCCTCACTGATAGAAGCAATGCTAACCTAGTCCCCACTAAAATGATCAGGTTGCACGTGAGGACCATGTTCTGGAAATATTTCAATCTCAACACACTACTCTACAACTGGGTTATTTGTCTCGTTTAAAGTGTTTCTCCCATGGTTTAAACAAAGTTGTTAGAAATTAAATTTATGGATAAAAACAAAAATATTGAAAGGTTAACGTTGACCTAGTTGGGTACTTATGATGTCTAGTCTCATGTAGTGACAGGGCATTGCCTACAAAAACAAATAATATTAAATTTAAATTGCTAGTTTTTAAATATCATTGAAGTATTTCGGTAATATTAATAAAAAATAATTGCAATGACATTATTTACCTAGTGCATCAGTTGTCACCATTGGAGCCATTGCCCCATGTTCCTCTCCGGTGGTAGGATGCTCAAGTACAAAATTCATTGTCATTTAAACAAAAAATGGTATAATGACACAACCTTCAATGTATAAGTAGAAATTAATTACCGTCATGGGCCTCACTGATAGCAGCAATGCCGACTTGGTCTCCACTGGAATGATTAGGTTGCACGTGAGGACCATGTTATGGAAATATTTCACTCTCAACGCACTACTCTACAACTGGGTTATTTGGCTTGTTTAAAGTGTTGCTCCCCTGATTTAAAAAAAGTTTTTAGACATTAAATTTATGGACGAAAACAAACATACTGGAAGGTTCACTTTGTACCTTATCAGGCATACTGGATCTTGGGACCTATCCCAATATTTTACGATGTTCAACTATGGATTGATAGTCGAAACGTAAAACAATCTCTCTGTCTTCCTTTGTGGTTTCCGTTACAAATTAATCACCCTACATTGCATAAGAGTGTGTATTTTTAATGTTATTTTATGGGATTACAAAATTGTTGGAAGGCGATACAATTAAAAATATTTTTAGCTACTTACAATTCTTGCGACGAATTTCAAGTAGCTGCCCTGACCTAGCTTGTGCTGGCCTTGTTTGTCAATCCTAGCTTTGGTTGTCTTCGAGGTATTAGTTAACCTATCATCAAAATATTGAAGTTAGTTATGTAGCACACTTTTATTTTAGACATAGAGAAAATTAAAGCTATTGAATTAAAGTTGTAATTTACCTTGCAGGTCCAGATAGCATTTTTCCTTATTTCTTATCCTTTTCTCTTTTCTATCCTCGATGAGTGCTCTCCATTATCTCTCTGGAATTATGAGAAGATGCCCATATCTAGATTTATTTTACAAGTAATTCCTATAGGTGTCCCGCATATATTTCAGATATTGGCCAACTTCCCAGGTGAGCATTGTTCTATCAAATGTGTCCGCCTCAAAAAGGTCTTCTAGATAATCTAGAAGTTATTTTTTCAGGTTGGATTTCTAGGAAATCCGGCTTGTGCGTATGGTTGGGCCAAAAATTACCAACGACTTGCTCTCCAAGGCCCTATAGAAATCATTTTTTCCTACACATAAAAAGAGATTATCATTAATTTAAAAAGAATAATCATGATAAAATATGTTTTAGATAGAGTACATGAAACAGTTAAAATATTAAAACTTACTTGGGAGTTGTACTTAATTTATAGGAACACCTTCATTGTTCACCAAAAACGTGCCTATAATGGTCCCAATGGAGGTGACATGTGTAGCTCCAAGAAATAAAATCGTAAAGTTAGCCATATCACCCTCATCACTACCACCGCGTTTAGCGATTGGCTGTGTGTCTTCTTGGGGGTGTGTTTCTTGGTTGATACCTAAAGGTGTACGAGGTATATGAGGGGGTTCCGCGGGAATCTCTTACCTTTGTGTCCCACTACCACCAACACCGGGGACAACAGGTTGCAAAAAACGTTACATACCAAAGAATTTTTTTGATAGTTTAGTTAATGTAAAATTTATAAATCAACTTATCACAATTGATCTTATGCATAACAATAAAAATATATTTTTGATTTTTGGTTATTACCTCATATATCTAAAGCTGGGTCATAACTTGTAATATCCTTTGTTCTATTTCAGGTGTTTGAGGCACAATGTCTATCAAACAATAAAGTTCTTGGTTTTTGTTTTGAATCTTTTTTCGCAGCAAAACAAATGGGCTTGGGGATGAATAAAAATCTTCCTTGTTGAGGGAATCATGATGCGCACCATGGCAAGACATCTACATATTTGAATAAAATTAACATTATTTCAATTATGCAAATAATTAAAATACCTAAAGATAGAGCAAGGTTGGAACTTTACATGTTCTGCGACTGGCCCCTTTCCACGATCATCCTACCACATTATAAAATAATAAGATCCATGATATATATATATATATATATATATATATATATATATATATATAAGTTTGTTAAAGGAAAATAAACTAATCTAAAAGAGAAATTATTATATTTTTACCCGTCTTGAGGTGTTCCTGTGTCACGATCAGTCTGCCACATTGCAATGAAATTAGAATTGTGAAAACTTGAAAACACAAAATGCAAATTGAAATATTTTCTAAATTTACCTTTCTAATACATAAACTTTGTGCATTAAAGAGTACAACTTTACCATCAAATGACATTCGAGTTTAAAGTGAATAAACGGTAAATCATAAATATTAAGACAATGTCTTCTCTAAGTTTTCATATCAACATACAACACAACAAGTTAGAGGTGCATTTATAAGGAGGGGAAACCAATATGGCCACCTCTTGGCTCCACGATGTATGATTATTGAAGTACAATGACAATGTGCAATGACAATCCTCACTAGATTCTTCTATTCCATTATATTTCTTATTCATCCCATCATGGATAGTTGATAGGTGTTCTTTCATAACCAAGAAATCCCATGCATCATCATCTACATTATTGTGGAGGCAAGGCAACAGATCTTTTAGTTGACATCGTTCAACTACTATTATTATGTAGATAACAATGGTTTAGTTTGACCCTTTTCATAAGAAATAAATTGCATGTATGTAATTAGATTCTCATCTAACATCGTTAGTGGAGTATTTTCTGGAGGAAGTGATCTATCATTTAGTCTTTTGGGATGAATGTTTGACGCCTCTATGGAAAAAAGTTATGGTATCATCATTTTAATAGGATTAACTTCTGTGCAATTTGGACTTCATTACTAAAAGGAACCTTTTATTTCCTAACAACCTATCCTTTGAACACTTATCAATCGAAGGACATATTAAATATCCCATAGTTGTTGGACGTTATTTATTCTTATAAACTCTTGCAACATCTATGCAATTGGCTATTCCATTCTCTTTAACACACAAATCTACCATGATTTCCTCTTTCCCATACCTTGTGATGTGTTTTCTATATTTCCCTAAAAAAAATTGTCTCCTTGGAACTAAAATACTATCTTTTCTATGTTGCTTCAATGCCAATGTTTAATGTATTATGCGTACTGATGTTGATGCAAGAAGTATTTTCTATATGCTAAATTTGGCTATATTGGGGGTTTCACATCCTCCAAGCATCTCCATTTTCCTTTTCAATGCATACACATTATTATAAATTAGAATGAGCATGATCATGAGTATGGACATGTCCCAAGTGATATTTGAACCTTGGTGGGGGCTTTAAAATAATCCTGCACTAGAGGGCTTTTCTTTTCATCACTTTCCTAGTTTAATAATTTTTTTAGTGTTCCATGATCTCACAATGCAAAAAAAATAGAAGAATCTCAGATATAAGACTAGAATATATTATTATTGTTAACACTAGAAAATCGTACAAGCAAAGATGACATTATTTAATTTCAGGTAGAAGGATTTACAGGGATGAGAGACATTAGAGAATCTAGAAAGTACTTAAAAATCTCTAAGTTCTGAGGGAAAATAAAATTTGAGAAAGTCAAAAATGATTTTGCACGCATAATCCTTCGAGATAAGCACCTTTACGTGCCTTTTGACCCAAAATGCACGCAATCCTGGGAATGGCGAAAGTCACTTTCTGGAACCACAAAAAGCACACTCCAGGACAATGATTTCACACTTGAAGCTACCTAAGGACAACCACCAAAGCCTCCTTAGACATAAAGGGATCACATAATGGAATATTTGTGGAACACAATGGAATCATCCCCCTCTCTTGGGTCACCATCCACAATGTACCAAGAGAGGGAAGGAGGATTTGAATTCTCCTATATAAAGCCACCAAGAGATGAACAACTTGAGAGTACATTGTTATGTTGACTAGAATTGCCCCAAGAAATACTAGCATTGTGTGATATGAAGCTGAGATAGAGGGGACTCAACTGTTGGCCATCCAATAAGTTCAGTCTGCCACAGTAGAGAGAGGGATACTTTGCACCGAGGAAATCTTGGAAGTAAAGAAATCCTTGCATCGGGACTTAGAACCCAAGTTCTAAGGGGCCTTTGGCAAGAGGGTTAAAATTTCATCTTCATTTCCTACCAACACTCAATAAGAGGGGCCGAAAGGGCCATCGTTTGGATTATTGCAGTTGTTTGACTCTATTTAGAGCTTTTTATTTATTTATTTTAGTTTTATTTTAGTTTTAGTTTGAATATGCATGATATTTCTCTATCTAGTATGCTTATGTTCTAGCATGTTCCACTAACTTGCTTGAATCCACTTGTTTTTTTTCCTGTGACCAATAAATTAAGAGGCGAAACCACACCCTTAAGTTGGTGTGATTTCATACATGCGTGCACCAAACACACTAACACAGGATTGGAGACTCCAGTAACATTTATTTCCAAGTTTATGTGGTTGTGCCTTTTTGCAGAAACCTTCGTCTGTGCTGTGGAGTGGAGTTGAATTTCCCCCTTTTTCTCTTGCAATCCCTAGTTCATCCCAAGTGACAGATTGAAGTAGAACAGCTCCAAAAATTACTTTTTTAGTAATTTGCGTGCTTTTCCCTCCCACAAATGTGCCCAGGGCGCGCGTTTAGAACTGACTTGCGCGCAGACATCGCGCCTGTTGCAGCATTTTGCGTGTAAAAGATAGAATGAGAAATTTCTTCCACATTTCTATCTTTTCCTGCTTGTAAAGGGTCTGGCAGCCCATAATACATCTTCCAACATTAGTTGAGGTACCCTGCAACTTGATAAAACTCACTCTTAGCTGAATTTTGTAGGCTTACTGTTAGTTTTATTTCAAGTTGACTTTTTCAAAGTTCACACATAGTTTAAGTAGGGGGGGGAATTAACTTGCATTCCGAAAAAATATTATGTTTTGAAAATTTAGGTACCAACACACCTAAATAATTAGCCAAATTAAGTGGCCCAAGTCCACGCATGCTTAGCTAGTTTCTTTTTTCTAGTGTAAAAGTTATTAGTTTAGTTCAATTTTTGCACTAAGATTTAGGGACCAGGATTGAATTGTCGATAGAAGAGCAAGTAATCTCTGCTGCCTTTGCACCCTTTGGTGATCCTAGGCAAGCATATGAACACTCTCTATTCAGAACTCACCATCTCCATTTAGTCGATCACATAGATTAACTAGGAAAAATAGAAAGCGGCCCATATCCGCACATGTTTTTCTTTTGAGAAAGGAACAATACAACATAGTTTAATAGGGGATTTTGAAAAGGATCATCGCATATCCTCACATTAAAACTATTTTCTTGTCCACTTTTTTCTCACACACATCCACACACTAAGAAAAGAAAAGACACCTAAAACTAACTCAACAAAACTTACTAAATTCTCCCCACAAGTGCCACAAAAGAATTTGTAATTTAAGTTAGGATTAGTGGGGTAGGAATCCAATAAGCCGCCTTGATCATTATTCATCTTGAAACATAGAATTTTACTGTATAGGGAGCTTTAAATCCACCTATCAGCCCATGTCAAAGAAAATCTGAGTGCGTCAGAGACTCGTTTCAGAGGGAGTTAGGCTTAAGTGCAGTGTGGGCAGGTATCAGTTGGGGCTACTTGACCTAACTGATACTCGGTACTGTTAGCTGAATTACCAAGAAGCCCAAGGCTCGAACGCTCACGTGGGATGGTGGTACTTAGTGGAAAAATAAAGGGTGTCCTTTCCCTATAGGTGATGGTGTAGGCAAACGCTCGATCCTCTACCCTTACCTTGGTGGATTTTCTTCGGCTGACTAGGGGTGTTGCTAGCTCTTACGGAACGTTGTTCCAACACTCGCAAGATATCTTCTCAAGGCCCAGTTAAATTTGAGTGTGTGAGGACGAATAGGTCTTCTAGTATTTTAGTATCATATGCAAACAAACAAAAAGCATTTTTTTATTGACTGATCACATAGGATTAATTTAAAAGGGAAAATTTATTTTATTTTCGCTTTGTTTTATGTATGTGATCAGAATTATTATTTGATCATATTCTCTATCCTCTCAATTTTTTCCGAAACAAGACCTAGTTGACACTAGAACGGACCCAACGGGACCTCATCGATCTAGACATCTTTTGGACCTCCCCCCATTACCAGGAGGGGTTCCAGGTCTTTTTCGATTTAGGCATCAAAGACGAAATGCTGCCACCATTATTAGTTCGTGATTTATTGGGGCATCCTTAGTTGGGAACCCTGGTCGGTCTCCCAATGCCACACCACACACCACTCCTCCCACAACTCCTAGAGGGTAGATAAGTGTGACCCATTCGAGAATCCAGTTGAATACACAATAGGGTATGTCGCAGAAAAACCCTCTTCCTAACCAGAACTTTGTGTCTTCACAAGTTGCAATGGATTCAACCTCACAATCACCTTTCTTAGCTTCATTGAATCTACCTGATTTAACCAAGCTAATGAATGACCCCATTGCACACAACCCTACATGGCCTCCCATTCCCACAAAGCTCCCTTCATATATTCCAAAGTTCGAAGGAAAGTAAGCGGAAGACGCAGGTAATCATGTCATGATCTTCCACCTATGGTGCTCATCGAACATTATCATTGATAACACTATTCGATTGAGACTATTTCAATGCACTCTGACAGAAGTAGAAACGAAATGGTATGTAGAGAAACCATCTGCTTCACATTGAACCTGTTGGGCCCTCGCCACCGTGTTCCTAACATATTTTCAGTTACCCATTCACCATGATTCCGGAATGGAATTACTGACACACTTTAGACAAACCCCGCCATCCATATCTCGGACCATCTCCATGGATGGAGGCGACGTCGTAGTTTATGTAAAGCTAAACTTGACGGTTGGGTACTTTTAGACTTTTTCCTGAAAAACCTCATTACAGATATTTCAAAGGATGTGGAGCAACAAAGGATGCCATTAGCAAATCCCAACAACTTGAGCTGATTTATACACAGTCAGGATATATTTACAATATTCTACCAAATTCCCCGCACCTACAAACTTATCAAGAATTTCCAGGAACGTTAAAACTTGCAGACGGTCTAATTGGGTCATTGACCCAAAGTTACCTAGGCAACAACATTCAAAACCCTGGTTACATGTATGGTTCTACCCAGAACATACCACAACCCGGTTTTCAAAGTCATCATATGCCTAAGAAAAATTTGACTAATAGGGCGTCAACATATCACCATGGAGGACCCTATCCTCCGGCTCAGGGGACCCAGTACGCAGAGAGAAATACTAAAAAAAGAGCTCCCCCCAATAGCTAGGTGCAAACCAGGGACCCTGTTATGCTCAGTCCCCAGCACAAGACCCGCCTATGTAAACTAATGCACAGGTGAACTTTGTGCAGCCTTCCCAAAACAAACCACACCAATCATATAACTAGGAGAACTACCCTCCTAATGTGGTGAAGAAAAAAGGAAAAAACAAGCCCAAAGGGAATCCTGGACACGGGGGAAAAAACCAGCAACGCCAACCACGATCTTAGGCTAGAGGCAACTCCAAACGAAATCAGAACCAGGAGCCAAGAAATTCCCAACGACAGAGAAAAATGCCACCTCTTCGAACAAACCACTCTTGTTCGATTTGTGGTGAGTATGGAAATTATACTCACCATTTTCCCGATCTGCCTGAGCTGAAGAAGCTGCAAAGTAATCGAGGATAAGGAGGATCTCCCCAGCAAACAACTGTGATGTAGGAACCTTTCCCCCATCAAGGGACAATTAACACTCAACAACAAAATGTAGAAGACTCTAGGAAAAAAACCAAGAAATCTACATGACTGGAAAAGAGATGTTTTTTCAACCACAGAATCACAATTACGACACCCCACCAAACATCAATGCATCAGGGGCTAGTACCAGTGCACCAAATGCACCTTTGACCATTTCAGATATTCCTATTGAACCATTTCCAAAGATGGAAAAGGGACCAAATAGGTGAGTAGGAAGCTACTCCAAAGCAGCCCATAATTATAGATCGTGAATGACCTAGCCCAATCTCCCATTGCTATGTCAGCTTTGGAAGTGTTGCAGTCATGCCCAAAACAACGGAAAGCCTTTCTTTCTATGTTAGGCACTATCAACCCTGCTGATACGCGCCTAATGGCTTCTGACTTAGACAAAGCCACCCCTAGGCTTCCTTCAATGGTTTCCTTTCAGATACCAATGTTGGTCTAGAATATCACCATTCATTGATGTGTCATTGACGAGGGTGCATCCACGTGCATCATGTCAAAAAAAAAATTGGCAGAATTTAGGGTCTCCCGAACTAAAACCATCAGTCATCACGCTTAGAGCATACGATGGTCGTCCTTCAACCCCCGTCAGTCTCTACCAAAACATCCTGGTCTGCTTAGACAGAAATATGGTCCATATAGACATCGAAGTATTGGATGCTCACTTGGACTATAATATACTCCTTGGTTAGAGTTATATGTACGCCATGTCAGCCATATCCTCCTTTGTCTTCCGCATTATGATGTTCCCCCATGAGGACCGCAACATTACTGTTGACCAACTAACGCATAGTGAGAAACGACCCCTAACAAACACCGATGTAATTCTACCCTATGTAGATACATCCTTGGATAAGCTTTCACGATACCAAGAATATGGCCCTAGCCAGTTCAAACCGTCGTTCATTCTAGGATCATTCCTGGGAGATCCTCCCATTGTACCTGAGTCATCACTTGATGTCGCAGGGGCTTCGGTGTGCATGATGTCCACATCAAGCGCCAAAGCTAGTAAATACACGGACACAAGAAGTAATGACACCGAGTCTGCAGCCACAACAACCTCTTTAGCCTACGCCATTTCCCAAACCCCTTTCCTCTACCCCCCATTTGGTTTCATCTCCCAACAGATTTTGGTAACAGTGGTGTTACCAAACATATCGTTCGCAATACTAGTTTGGTATCTCGTCCCCCTTTTAGGGACAAGATCCACACACATCACTGCCATAGGGTTAAAGCCCCTCAGTCCCGAGGAGGCCCCACCAATTCAAAAAACAGTTGAAAACCGAGAAGAGAGGAAAGAAGATGGATACTCCCACCATATAAAGGGAATCACCAGTTTGCGCCATATGCGATGTAATAGGTCACCCTACCCATATCTACCCAGAGCTGGATGAATTAAAACCACTCCTCGGCTCTGAGGCAAACATCGCGACGATGCATTCCCATAAAAATGAACCTGCCACCAAATGTAAAGGCAAAGCATTGCGTACTGATCACACATGCACTATCTGTAGTAATTATGGGCACTATACTCATCATTACCCAGAGATCTCGCAATATATAAATGCCTTACACGCCATCGAGCGATACTATCAAGAGGATCCCTCCACCCAATCTACTAGATATGAACCTCATATCATTCTGTACCTACAAGAGGAACGACGAGCACCAGAAAGACCCCCAGTCATGCCCCCTCCCATTATACGTTGCACATTGTGCAATGAATGTGGTCACTTCCTCGAATAATGCACAACCCTAGAATAGATGGTATCCTATAGAACGGTTTTACCACTTTGGATTGCGCACAACATAATTCACATGTCCTTTATGCGCCAACAACCACCTTCTGGAAAATTATCACTATATCCCCCAATTCCGGTTAGCCCTCACTAGCTTGCGCTCAGCTATAGTCCACCTCTCCCAAGAAGATGACATGGACTCGAAATCCATAAATAGTTTGACAACCCAAGAGGATGAGACGATCAAATCCATCATGTTATTGTTAGCTGAAAAAGTGACCAATTAGGGAACCCCTAGTTACCCCCAACCGCTCTCTACAAAGAAGACCAACATGCACGTTATGAAAAACACCCAATCATGTGGTCGCCATTTACCCTGATTTAGCAGCGTTACAATGTTGGTACCCTGCCAGACCACAGAATAAGCACGACGAGACCCCCATATCTAGGCTATTTTTCCTAGTATGTCAGGGAAATCATTGTGGAAAACGTTGTACTTATATCCCATGAGTTTGTCCCCTCATCAATATGATTCATATAATAGAGAAGAAATGGGATGATGAACTCAAGCGGTTTAGAAAGTACATCACCCCTAGGCCAGCGAACCCACACCCACACAGGCGTGATGGACAAGATAGGACAACACACCAACCAAGCATGACCCAGGCCAAACCTAGGATAAAATGCGGACTATGCAACCTGAATGACCACCGGTTCAATCAGTGCAAACAACTAAATCCCCTTGCAAGAATTTTTCTCATAATCTCTCCTCTCCCTCAAAGACATATCTCTAACCAAGAGAATATTACGCATACCTATTTCCGGATTTGTTCACAATTTCATCATACAATTAAATTTGCGCATCTCCCTAAGCTAAGAGTAGCAAGAGAAGTGTTGAGTCTACACTCCCCCAAAGAGTTAGACGCACTCAAGCCAACAACACGGAAGTGGAAGTAGAAGACCACCTCCTCAGATCCTTTCCAAGCGTCCACATCAGGGACGAAGAGTAGTGTTGACTCCCATACAATCTACTCGGTTGGCACAGTGGTACCATGCACCATTTGCACTGGCCAGAACCACAAACCAAAGGCATTCCCACTAATGGAAACATTCAGGCGCCTCTACAGCAGGCACAATTTCTAGCCACAGGAAATTTACCATCCTAGCGGGGAACCCAACCTTGCGCTTACACAAACTCCCATCACAAAGATTATTCCCCCACCAAATGTCGACGAGACGATACACCACATATGATTTGTATCATCACATATTTGAAATAGGATTGCAGCCGCCCCCACATCCCATGATTTCCACCTTATTCCTGTCGCAAAAGGTCAAGCTACCTTGCGCCTTAACATTGATTTCTGCAAGATCCCGCATTTGCATGCTACCATCGAACTCCTTGATGATACCCAACCTATAGAACAATGCCTAGTACAACTAGAGCTCGTCGATGAAAGTCCACGACAGTCACTGCAACACAATGAGGCCCATAAGAAAAGGGTAAAAGAATAAATTTACCGCCACATCAACCCCCGTTCATTCACCGAAGGAGAACTAGTCCTCTGCTATGATGTTGCAAAAGAAACCCTAGGGCCAGGAAAGGTCAAAACCTTGTGGAAAGTGTTAGGGTCGCGTGATTTAACACATTGGTAGAAAAAATGCACAGGGTAACATCAGACCAGTATTTGGAATCCTAGGACCTAGCCTTCTCAGACTCAGAGAGGGCTCTCTTTGTAACGTGCGAAGGATGTAAAATTGTTTGCTTTTAGATGGTTGATTTTAGGCTAGTTGTTAAGTGTAGGGTTTGTTTGTTTGTTTGGTTGGGGTAATATTATTGAGTAGGATAGGTGGAATGAGAGGTTTTCAAACATTGGGCTATGGAGTCTATGAAGTCATTGATATCTCAATAGTGAATCGGGGTACATCATGTTGAGCCCCAAATATGTTCTTCTCTTTTACCACATTCCAATTCATTTTCTTTGTCCCTCATCAATTACAGGCTTAAATAATCAAATATAGGATTAATTAAAATTTCTTTAAGAATTTATATAATGACTAACTTGCTATGTTTTCATGATTTTGTTGTTGTAGTAATTTTTGACTAAGACTCGGCTACAGAATACAGGCATTCCGTAGCCAGTCATCTGTTATGCATCTATCCTCATGTTTACGTAGGTTCCAGGTGTCACTGCAAAGAAAAAGGCATATGGGTGAAATCCACAACACTTCCCCATCATCTCTTGCTCCCCACGAAGTCTGAGTTAAAGTCTCCAAGCGGTTATGCATGTAGAAGAGAAGCAGTTTCCTATTAAAACATGGACTCTACAGATGTCCGCAGTAAAGCACAAGACTGTTAATAAGAGTTTTAATTTGATTAGAAGTGGGAAAGACACTTATGCCTGTTTTTCTCAAGAGTAGTTATGTAATTTCATTATAAGTATGACTCGGGAGACTGAGAAACTGTTGGTTAGATTTTGTTTTGTTGCTAGGTCTCAGAGAACCGTGATACTCTGTTTTGAAATATTTCTCCTTTAATGAAAGAAGCATCACTTTATTGCACGAGCTGAGTCAATATTGAGTAGATTTGTGTGCTAATCCGGTGGTAGAGGGCCCCTGCTACCTGAGAAGCTTTGTTCATAAGATTTAGATAAGTAACTTAGCCTTGTTTCATTCCTAGTTTAATTAATTTTCCAAACTTTGTGTTCCTTTACTTAATTGGTTTAGATGCTACAGTTAGTCTTATTCTCACAAGTTATTCCAAAATATCACTAAACAGTGAATGAGAGATAACTGTAGTATTTAGGAGTTAGTTGCATTTCTCTTAACTTTATGATTTTGTGCTCGATTACATCATTTGTTACAGCTAGTCATGATCTTATAAACTCTTCCAAAATATCACTAACTTCGGATGAGACATAGTTGTGGTGTTTTAGAGCTTTGTTGTGTTTTGTTGAATATTATGCTTTCATGCTCATTTACATAACATGTTGTAGCCAGTCCTGTTCTAAAAACTATTCCAAAATACCATTAATTCCGAATGAGACAGAGCTGAAACATTCCAGTAATTAGTTGCATATTTAGTCTAGTTGTAGCACTCCAGAGGTAGATGTCATTCTAGTTTAATTTTGTCACTATATTTCAAGTTTGATAATGGCACTCTAGTTCAGTTTTAATTCACTGCATTTCAAGTTATATTAGTGGCATTCTAGTTCAGTTCCATTTCACTGTATTTCAAGTTAGGTTAATGGCATTTTAGTTTAGTTGTGGTCACTGTGTTTCAAGTTTGATCAATTTCATTCTAGTTCAGTGTTATCCATTGTTCTTTAAGTAGTATTAACTGTCAACATTAGATTTCATGGCCTTCATTATTTAAAAACTAATCTTGTTCTGACTTTCTATTAATACATCATCATATGGATAGGAATTAGTGATATTAGTTTAAGGCCTTGATTGTTCTGCAGTCTCTTGCAATTTCACAAATAAGCCTTTTTCCCAAAACTATTATAGAAAATATCTAACTTTCGGATGAGGCTTAGTAGTGACAAGTTGAGCTGCAGAATGAATTAATCTTAGCATTATAAGTTAATGTAGAGTGGAAATCTTATTGTGTTACAAATAATCATTTCCAATTGTGTTCCAATAAACTTCTAGTCATGGATGAGATTCTTTGTAATATTATAAGATGATTGTTTATTTAGGAGAACTTCATTTGCACTAAACTTGTCCTTTTCTCAAGCTATTCCAACATATTTCTAATGAATGAATTGGATGGGTTTATGTTATGAGTTATTGAGTTCATGTTGTGGTTTAGTTCCTTGCTATGAGTCCTTATCAAACTTTGCATTTTATGTTCTTTAGTTTAGATTTTGCTCTATTTTTAGTGTGACCGACAACTGTTCTTTTTCAACATTTAGTTCTTTTTCTTCTTAACATAAAACCATAAAACCAAAAACATCAGAAAAACACTAAACAAAACGTAGTGAGAAACAGATACCTAGGCACATATAGTGCACCTCACTTCAGCAGTTTACTAGCCCTGGTTGACAATTTATAACCTCAATTTAGGAACACTAAGTTGAGCACTACATTTTGGCGCCGTTGCCGGGGAAGTGTAACTAGGTAGCCTTGTTTCTTTCCACCCAAAAACAATGATATGCGTAGAGAAAGAGACTCAAGGGGTAGATTCATAAGAAGTAAAAGCTTGATTGCTATAACACCACTTATTTCACCAAGACCTAGAGACAGCACACCTCCAACTCAAACCCACATTCCATCCTTTAATGATCCTAGACTTCCAGAGAACTTAAGATCAGATATTCCATTAGAAATACCTTCTACTTTACCCACTGATCCTGTCTTAGAAGAAGATTCAGGAACCCATGCTAGGGACATAAAATTTTCAACTTTTAGAGAAGAATCAACTATGGCAGAAGAAGGGGGAGGAGGAGTTTTCAATGGAGAACACACATTATTTGGAGGGGGTAGAGGTAGAGGTAGAGTAGAAGGAGGTAGAGGTGCAGAAGGAGAAGGAGGCAGAGGAAGAGCTAGAAGAGAAATGGGAAGCTCTTTTGGGTTTCCTATAGTAGATGAAGAAACCAATACAACTATGAAAAACATTTCACCCTCTATCCTTCCAAACTTTTATGGACTTAAAACTGAAGATCCTGAAACCTTCCTATTTGAATTTGAAGTCATGTGTAGAACCTATGAATACTTACAAGATGCTCAAAAACTTAAACTATTTCCTTCAACATTGAAAGGAGCAACATTGAAGTGCTTTATGAGTTTTATCAACAGTTCTATTATGACATGGGAAGACATGAAACAAGCATTTATTTTCTAGAGAGGTATTTGGATTACTGTATGCCAGTCAACCATAAGGAGGAAGTGTTTAAAATGATACAAAAAGAAGATGAAAATCTGGAATATTTGTTGGAGAGATTTAACTACAACATCAAAAGAGAAAAAATGGAAAACCTAGACCAAGACACTTTGAAAGCTGTCTTGTTGAATACAATTAGGGATTAATGGTTAGATATCCTTAACATGATGGGAAAAGGGGATATATCTCAGCTCACATTACCTGAAATAGCTGAATTATGTATCAACCTTTCAAGAGGGAAATCTAAAACTGTGAAAGGACCAAGAGACCCTGCTCTTGCAAGGGCAAGTAAGTCTACTTCTGGGATAGTAAGTAGGGAAAAAATAGGGCATATTCTTGATGAATTAAAATCTGATATCTTGGGGAGTCTTAGTGAAAAAATAGACACCCTTAAGTTACAAAATAAGAAAAAAGTTGAATCTGATGCCTTAGAAATATTTTGTCCCAAATGTAGAAAGAAGCATGCCTTGAGAGAGTTCCCTTTGGATGCCAAAGTTGTGGAGACTTGTGTAATTTGTTTAGAAAAACACGAGACCAAGAGTTGTCCTTCAATTCCTGGTCTTAAAGCTGTCTTTCAAGAAGATACTCCTACAAGTTCCACAGAATCTCTCAATTTTGTCTCCAAGAGGCCTTGGCAAGGACCTCAAACACAAGCATTTCATGATCAGATGTATAATCAACCCCCACCAAATTGGAATCCTTGGCAGCAACCTTGGCCCCAATTTCAAAATCAATCACAAACTTGGGCGCAAGGAGCACAAAATCCTTATGGAAGATACTCTCAGTATTATCAATATCCACCATCCTATCCACCATATCCACATTTCCCTCCTCAACTAAATTTTCAACAAAATTCTCAACAAAATCCTCAAAATCCACAACATTAAAATCAACCACTTCCATTACCATTTCCTCAAAAAACAAATCAGTTGCCTTCCCAACCCATACCAAAGCCCAACAATAAAAATCCTCAGAATACATACATGATAGAAGGCCAACAGTTTCCAACTTATTTGATCACTCCTTTAGACCTTAGTGATGTTCAACTTAGGTCTGGAAGAATACTTGAAAAGAGGAAACCTTCTATAATCATACAAGAGCAAGACAATTCTGAGGAAGATTCTCTACAGGTAAATACAAGTCTTGGAGAGAACACAACTTTCCAAGACACAAACATTGAAAAATCAAAACAAAAAGAACCAATAATTTCAACTGCTATATTAGAGCATCCATCAACATCCACTTCTACCCCTCTCTTCCCAGAAAGATTACAAATTGATAGGGGTGTAGAAAAACAAATTATGGTTGCCTAATTATGATTTCCTAGATGAGCTGAGAAATGTTTGTATTAAGATCCCATTATTGCAAGCCATCAAGGAAATTCCAATCTTAGCAAAAAAAATAAAGGAGTTGAGCATGAAGAAAACAAGAAAAAGAATAAGAGAGACAAAGAAAATTCAACTGGAAGGAAAAATAGCAGATATCATGATGGGTAAGATTGCTATTCCAAAGTATCTAGACCCAGGAAATCCAGTTGTCAAAATTCACATCAATGGAATTGAAATCCAAAACACACTCATTGATTTAGGAGCAGCAATCAATATTATGAGTAGACAAGTCATGGATAAACTGAAACTTCCTAATCTTCTTTTTACACCCACATTATTACAATTAGCAGACAGATCTGTGATCAAACCTGATGGGGTAATAGAAGACATTCTAGTGTCCCTAGACTCTTGGGAGTATCATGTGGATTTTATGATCCTAACTCCTAAGAATAATCTAGGAGGACATCCTGTTATATTAGGAAGACCTTGGTTAGCTACAGCTGATGCTTTCATTAGCTATAGATCCGGTGATATGTACATCTCTAATGGTAGTTCAACTAAGAAATTTACCTTGTATCCTCCAGCAAGAACAATTACAGAATTAGATGATACTCAATGGATAGAGGATGAAGAAGAATTACAACCTCTCTTCACAATTTCAGAAATTAGTGAAGATAGCCAGATTCTGAATACCTTGGAAAAATTTGAATCCTCTTCGGAATATAAGCACGAACAATTTCAAGAAGAATCCAACATTGAGTTTTTGTCATCAAGGCAGATGTCTCTCTATTACATGGATAAATTTGGCAGCTCTACAATTGAGATATTTCCAGGCAAAACTTTAAACATAAACAAGAACCTAGAGAAATCTCAACAAAAAGAGCTAGTCAAGATATTACAGAGACATTCTTCTGCATATGCATGGGAGTACACTGATATGAAAGGGATGAGCCCCAAGACTTGCGCTCATCACATCTACATAGAGGAAAATTGTAAACCAATCAGACAACCTCAAAGAAGGATGAATCCAAATCTTAGGGAAATTGTTAAAGAAGAATTGCAAAAATTATTAAATGTCAACTTTATCTATCCCATTTCAGATAGTCAGTGGGTTTCTCCTTTGGTAATTGTGCCAAAGAAAAATGGTAAATGGAGGGTATGTATTGACTACTGGGAATTAAACAAAGCTACTCTTAAAGATCATTTTCCCTTACCCTTCATATATCAGGTGTTAGATACATTAGCTGGCAAAAAGTACTTCTCATTTTTAGATGGGTTTAGTGGTTATAACCAAATTCAAGTAGCACTTGAAGATCAAGACAAAACCACATTTACCTGTCCTTGGGGTACCTATGCTTACCGAGTATTGCCATTTGGACTATGAAATGCACCCGCAACATTTCAAAGGGCAGTACTAGGAATTTTTTCAGATCTAATACATGATTGTGTAGAGGTATATATGGATGATTTCACAGTTTATGGAAACACATTTGAAGAAACCTTAGAAAACTTGGAAAAAGTCTTAAAAAGATATAAAGAAGCAAATCTTTCACTAAGTCATGAAAAGTTTTTTATTATGTTTACTGAAGGAATTGTTTTGGGACATCACATTTCAGGGGATGGGATTAGAGTTGATGAGTCAAAAGTTGAAGTCATCTCTAACTTATCTATTCCAAGTTGTCAAAAAGATGTTAGGAGTTTTCTAGGATTTACAGGATATTATCGGAGGTTTACAGAAAACTTCACCAAGATAGCATCTCCACTTTTCAAATTACTTACCAAAGACTGTGAATTCAAGTGGAATCCCGATTGCGAGTTAGCCTTTGAGACCCTGAAAAAAAAAATCTCTGAAGCACCTATTTTAAGGGGACCTAACTGGAAGTTACATTTTCATATTTCAACAGATGCCTCAGATACAGCTCTAGGAGTAGTATTGGGACAAAAAGACCTGATTCCTTATGCCATCTACTATACCAGTAAAAATTTGACTCCTTCAGAGTTAAACTATACTGTAACTAAAAAAGATTTTTTAGCTGTTTTTCATGCCATAAACAAATTCAGACACTATATAACAAGCTATGAAACTTTTGTTCACACAGATCACTCTGCAATTAGATATTTAATAAAAAAATCAATTAATAATGGCAGAGGCATAAGATGGTTATTGCTTTTACAAGAATTCAACATTACCATTCTAGACAGGCCTGGAAAACAAACCACAGTAGCTGATTTCCTATCTAGACTCCAAAACATCCAAGACAATACCCCAGTTGAAGATCAATTCCCTGATGAATATCTTTTTGCAATTTCTACTCAAACTCCTTGGTTTTCTTACATTGCTAATTATTTAGTTTCAGGGAAATTTCCTTCAATAATGAATGCAAGAGACAAAAGAAAGATCATTTATGACAGTGCAAAATATTCATGGGTTGCTAATGAGTTATACAAGACAGGTCCAGATTTTATCATTAGGAGATGTGTTTGGGAAGATGAGATGCCTGAGATTCTCAAGGCATGTCATGATGAACCTTGTGGCGGACACTTTGCTGATAAAAGGACAACCTATAAGATCCTTCATTTAGGATATTATTGGCCATCCCTGTTTAAAGATGCTAAAGAGTATGTCAAAAGGTGTGACAGTTGCCAAAGGGTAGGGAAACCTTCTCCTTCAGGTGAGATGCCATTGCAGCCTCAGGTACATATTGAACCTTTTGAAAAATTGGCTTTGGATTTTGTAGGACCTATTAGTCCTCCATCAAGACAAAATAAATATATATTAGTTTGCACTAATTATGTTACCAAATGGGTAGAGGCCAAGCCATTACTTTCTGCTACTGAAGCATCTGTAGTTAATTTACTTTTTGAGGATATTTTTACCCGTTTTGGTGTCCCAAGGGAAATTGTTACAGATCAAAGAGCTCAATTCACATCAAGGCTAGTGGAACAAATTATGGAGAGGTACAAAATTAGGCATAGAAAATCTACTCCCTATCATCCACAAACAAATGGTCAAGTGGAATCTACTAATAAGGTCATTGAAGGGATCTTAACGAAGACTATTCATTTGCATAGAAGAGATTGGGCAGATAGGCTTCCTGAAGCCTTGTGGGCCTATAGAACTACATGGAGAAGCACAACAGGCCATACTCCTTATGAAATTGTTTATGGAAAGCAATTTTTATTTCCCATAGAGTTCCAGATTCAAACTTTCAAAATGGCAGTTCAGCTAGGACTTGATCTAACAGAGGCACAAAAGCACAGATTGGAGCAGATTAATGAATTGGATGAGATCAGACAAGATGCAGTTCAGAAAACAAGTATAGTCCAACAGCAAAGGAATAGATGGCATGACAAGTACATCAAGGAAAAGAAGTTCAAAGAAGGTGACTGGGCTCTCTTGTTTGATTCAAAGTTCAAGGATTTTCAAGGTAAATTCCAAACACATTGGCTTGGACCATACGAAATTATAAGAATTTTTGATAATGGAGCAATAAAAATCAGGACAATAGATGAAGAGAAGGTCACTTTTCTTGTAAATGGTCATATATTGAAGCTATATCACAAGCCACTTTCAAGAGAAGAATTTGTCAAGAGATTCCAGGAAAACAGTGACATGAAGTTAATGAAGTAGAATTCTTCTTCTTCATCAACTTGATTGAATTTTCTGAAGTTAGATATTTGAAAAATAAATAAATAAATAAAATAAAATAAAGTATAAACATGAAAACTAATCTCTGATTAGCATGTTTATACAGAAAATATAGAGTGAAAATCAAGATCTTTATGACACTTTAGCTTTTCAAGTTTTTTTTTTTTTTTCTTCGCAAGCAGCTATCATAAAATCATAAGTGATTCACATCCCACTTATGATCCATTTCACTCCATTCATCCATACTCCATTTAATTTCATTCATCCATACTTCATTCATTTCATTCCATGGTCCACCTCATTTCCATCTCAGAGTTTTAAGATTGATTTATTTCTGCAATTGAATAATACATATCAGAAGCTGCAGATCACTTTTTCACTCCACTTCATAATTGTGATCTGTTTCATTCCATTATTCACTTCACCCATACTCCATTGCACAATATTTCATTATCCATTTTTAACTCATTTCATACAACATTCCAACATTCCATTTCAAGGCTTCTATAGGTACATTCTGCAGCCAGACAGACATTCTGCAGCCAGAGATCCTGAAGGCACTATCCAGTAATCACTTGATTGAGCAAAAAATTGATCCTGCATATCCAAGACAACAAGCAAAATCAAAGAAGTTATGAGGACTGAAGATCAAATATTTTCAAAGGAGGACAAGGCATATCAAAACCACAAAAGAATGAAAGGAAAGGCAAGGTAAAAGTTATGAAATTATTATAGTGACAGATCATGAAAATTTTAGTATAGTTAATTCATGTATGATTCGAAAAGTAATTTTGGTTAGTCGTGTTGATCATGCCTATTAAATCCATCATAAAAACTTTGGACAAAAACCCTTCGATCTTGCCATATCCGATCATCATTTAAAACTTAACGGTTAAAGTACTGAAGTGATTTGATCAGTCACGTCATTAGGCCGAAGTATTTAATGATGATTTTTGAATTTCTCACGAAATATCTCTGCGGTCTTTTCTTCCGTGTTAGATTTCAACTCATATGATTCACCTCACCGCATTATACTCATTTCATAACCACTCCACATCATAGGGCCAATCTAGTGTAGTCAATGGATCTTTAAGTTTATGTGTGAGGTGATATGGAAATTAAGTTTTGGGGAAACAAGGTAGGGCAAAGGGCAGTTAAGAATCCTCTGTCAAATACCTATGAAAAATAAGGTCTTGAATATTGATAAGAAAAAGATACTAATCATGAGATAGGGAACACCATTTACTCAATGACAATACTTGTAAACAAATAAACATTCAAGATCAACAATCCAGTGGAACAAAGGAAGCAAGAAAACTTATCTAACTTAAATGATTCTACTTTCAAGATTTGAAAACATATAAGAGACAAATAGCATCAATAAATGAAGAGGTAACTCCTAAACATCATTCATTAAAATATAAATAACTTTGATGCAAACTGGTAAGCATATACAAAGGGCAAGATCGAAACAAGACCTCTTTGGCTTAACCTAAGAATCAATACATCAAAGAGAGACTTCAAGACAAAGTTTAGATAGCATCAAAAAACAAGGGCTTACCGTGAATTATATTTGTAAACTATCATATTAATCCAATAATGAAAATAGACAAGCTTAGGTGGGCCTAAGGAGCAACTAAGAATTCCTTAAGCTAACCTAGCAGAAGAAAACATAAAGACAATAGGAAAACAGGAGGACTGAGGTGCCTCAAACAACATTTCTCATCCTATACTCTTCTGAGATATTGCAATATAGAAAGATGGACATATGATCGACTAGAAAACATGAAAAAATAAGAGATATATCACCATTAACTAAACTCATGGATCCTGCAAGCAAGCCTTCATCAACATCAATCAAGGCAAATCATCCACAAGCTCCACAACACCAAATTTCTCTTCAACTTCCAAAAAACATGTATTTCTCTCAAACACATCAAAATCCCTCCTTTACAATGAATTCTCATGCTCTATATAACAAGCAAGGAGGATAAAAATCTAATAGAGTATCTAGGAGTCTATTGGCTAATCAGAAGAATCTATATTGTCCTTGAGGCCTTGCAAGGCCCAAGGCACAAAATATCTAAAATAAATATATTTTCGTCCATTTGTAGTAAATAAATTGACCTTTAGGCTCTGACAAGCCTCCTAAAACTTTCCAAATGCACATTTTGACTTTTCAACCACAAGAGTGTAGCACTATGTTTTTAAAATAAAATTTCATGCCAGGAGCGCAACACAGGAACATGAAAAATGGGTATTGTTACAACAGTGTTTTGAAGGCCTTCCCGATGTCAGAAAAGGCTCCGTGATGGCTCGTTGGAAATCCCTTGAAGTATAATTTCCAGATATACCATTTGTTCTCTGATATGACCTCTGAAACCTATCCAAAAATTGAAAATTCCAAGACTGGTAGGAGTGCAACACATGTCCTGAAAAGCAGGCAGAATGATGAAAAATTGGGTGTTTTGACCCTTTTGGAGGACCAAAACAACTCCAATTGATTTGAAAATTTGTGAGAATGTTATATGAGTGATGAGGAACCCAAAAATTCAAGCGTTTCCTCCTGAATATTATTTTAAAAAGAGCGTAGCACCAGGTGTGTTGCACTCCTAGCTTCAAAATTTGCAAAAAACCAAAAACTTGTCCAAATTCTCCAAAATTTGGTGGATAAGTCCTTCATAGGGTTTGGGAGACCTGTAGAAAATATTGAAGCATGATTCCAAGGTTTACTTGGTCTTTTCCTCTTTTTAGTGTTTTGAATTTGAATGAGGGCCTCTTTGATATGCCAATGAAAAAAGGGGTGATGGTAGTCTTGTTGTTGTCTTTATCATGGTTGTGGTCTTCATTTTCATTATCATCCTTTCCACTTTCTTTACTGTCACTATGATTTCTCTTTGTGTTGCCTTTACTTTTCTTATCATTATTGGTGACCTTAAGACTGCGTTTCTCCTCATTAATGATCCCTACATGTGTGTCTTCTTCATTTTGTTCTTGACTGCCTTCTTGAGAGGCACTTTCATTTTCTCCCATGCTAGCATTACTGCCCTGATCTTCATCATTGTCATCCTCTTCCATGTCTTCTGCATTATCATCCTCTATGTTTGCAACATTATCATTTTTTTTTTGTCATGGTTAGAGGTATCTTCATCACTGTTTGGTGCATTTTCATCCTCTTCGGTGCCTTTTGAGTTCATGGGATCATTGATGTCACTATTTCTAGGACTATTAGTCATTAGGTTTTCGTGATTACTTACATAAGTGCCATTATTCCTTTCACTGCTTGGCCCATTGTCTTCATTGTTTGGGTCATCAAAATATGCCTCTGTTTCTTGGTTGTCATTTGATTCGTCCTTTTCATCTAGCTCACTACCTTTGTTTTCAGAATTTGTCTCTTCATCCTGGCTTGCATCTTGATCACTGTCATGATATTCTTCATTTTATGTTGTGTCATCTTCTCCACTGTCTAGCTCATTATTTTCATCTTTAAAATATACCTCTATCTCTGTATCTCCAATGTTATCCTCCTCATAATTTTCTTCTTCATGACTTGTCATTTTCTGCTTCATCATGTGTTTCTTATTCCTCACTTGTTCCTCCTAGCAGAAGAAAAAGTACAGGCACGCAGCACTGGGCCAATCAGGTGGCTGAACGCACAACACCATGCAAGGCTACATGCGTCATCTGCAAGGCTACACACACAGTCGGAAAGGCTAAACGCATAGTCGGCAAGGCTACATGCACAGTTGGCAAGGCTGCACGCAGAGTTGGCAAGGCTACACGCATAATCGGCAAGGCTGCACGCATAGTCGGTAAGGTTGCACGCACAGTCGGAAAGGTTGCATGCACAGTTGGCAAGGATGCACACACAATCGGCAAGGCTGCATGCACAGTCGGCAAGGCTGCATGCATAGTTGGCAAGGCTGCACGCACAGTCAGCAAGGCTACACACATAGTAGTCAAGATTGCACGCACAGTCAGCAAGGTTGCACGCATAGTCGGCAAGGCTACATGCACATTCGGCAAGGCTGCACTTGAAATCTTAGGCTCCCTTATACTAATACTCTTTACAATTTGTCTCTTTAATGTAGTGAAAACCCCTTTTATCTTGGAAAACCATGAAGGTCACCTTCAGATATCCTTTGAAAACCTTTTGCCTACTGTCATCATGCGCGTCTTTACCCACACCGTTTTTCCCACTGTCTTCACTATTTTGCCCATCAAAATCTGCTTTTGTCTCTTGACTATCATTTGTTTCTTCCTCTTCATTAGGCTCATTGTATTTTTCACTGCCCTCTTCTTTGTCTTGACTGTGATTTTCCTCTTTGTCACTGCTTTCTTCTTCATCACTTTCTTCTTTGTCCTCTTCCTTATCATCACTTCTTTCATCTGCCCTTTCTTCATTGTCTTTTTGCTCATTTTCACTTTCTTCTTCCTTAGCGTTTTTCACATTTCCTCTAATTTTTACCTTTCAAAATAGCATGAGAGGGAGGCAAGGATCTAATATCTGTTATAAAAACCCTCAAGAGGTGATAAGCAGAGAAAAGGAGGAGATTTGAGTAATTTTGAGGCTTGAAATTGCTTAAAAAACCTCCTGAAAGGAGCGCAGCGCAGAATTGTAGTGTAGGAGCACAACGCAGAGTTTTCGAGTTGGGAAAGTTGGGTCAGTGCCTTGTGCCAAACGCGTATCACCAAGGCGCAGCACCAACTCTTGAACGCGCAGCGCCAATTTATAAACGGAATTTGGAGGCCTTGCCGGTGTCGGAATGAGATTTGTGATAGCTCGTTGAAAATATTGATGAGTCTACTTTCCAAAATGGCTTCTTTTGTTCCATTTGGTGTCCACTTACCTGTCCAAAAACTGATTCTCCCAACGGTGGTCAAAAAGTGTTGAATGATGGTGTAGAAATGCAAAGTGTTGGTGCAGAAAAATTTTGGAGACCTTCTTTAACTCTAAAGTGAGCTCATGATAGCTCATTGGAAAGCTTCAAGTCTAGTTGTCATTTGACTCATCATGAAAGTCATTTGGACACTCCAGCTGTGAGAAAACCTGATTTTCCTAAGGTCACTCCAGTAGTGCAGAAATTCTCTTGGGACACTTGTATTTTTTACATTGCTCCTGTGTAAAAAATCAAGGATTTTTCTCTTCTTGGGCCTATTATGTACAAAAAATTCTCTCAATTTTGTCAAATTCATCTCTATTTGGTCAAAAACACAGTTTGAAGCAAAATTGGCCCTAGGTGTGATACATGGCTTGTCTTTCGGAAAGAATTCCTGGAAAAAAATGGAGGCATGATGTTTATGAGTTGGTATGGATTCATGATTGCTGACATGACCTAACATATGGATATTCTACTCTTATGCCTCTTTTCCATAGCAAACCCTAGCTTAGTTGGAAGAGTAAATTAGGGTTTGGTGTAGGAAATTTAGGACTGCCTTGTACAGGGAATGGAATGAAGGGGTTAAGGGTTGTCTAAATTCTTGGGGAAATTTTTGGGGATAGGGATAGATGTTAGGGAGTAGGGGGAAGTATAATTTCAAGTATTGAGTGAGGGGAAGGGGTCAAAAAGGGAAAAACACAGGTCTAGTCTCGAAAAGTGTCAAATTGTGGCAATAGACTAGGTTTTATAGAAAAACAATGATTTTGAGGGATAGGAGTGATGGGAATTGTTTATGAAGGTATATTAAGGATAGGAGGAGGTTTAAGAGCATCAGGATACAAGCCTTGTTGATAATTTAACCATGGAGGTCATGAAACCAAGAAAAATTCCCTTAAAAACCCTAGATGGACAATGGAGGAGTTAGGAAAAACAAAATAGAGGGTTGAGGCCAAAGGTGGAAAAACATAGTGATAATGAGTGGCATGAGCCCATGATGGGTACTTTGGGAGTAGTGAGCTAACCTTGAAAATGATGAAATAGTGAAAAATTTATCCTAAGGATAATGAAGGAAGTGAGATTTCTAGAACTCACAATGTTCATGAACTTTGTTTCTAGAAATCCAGGATAAGAATTTAGTCATCCATGAGAAGCAAAAATTAGTGATGACTAATAGTGGCTCCACTTGGGAAAGGAAGCTCATTTTCAGGAGGTGTCCAGAACTTCATATCTCTTGGTTTTAAGAAGGCTAGTGCCTCATCCACTGGACAAACCTTTCTTTTTTTCATTTTCCACTGCTTCTCTGAAGTAGTGATTTCAATAATATTAAAACATGATTAACTCAACTTCATCTTTACCTACCCAACCTACTGTCCCAACATTTTTTCTTCCTTGGGTGCACTTGAACAGGCAGACCCTTGACATCATTTTCTTTTGAAAGCAAAAACAAACTATCTACTTCTACACTTATTTCTTCCTAGAGTTCAGATTATGCTAGTGAACTCTTCTTATTCTCTACCTAGACTATTTGGCTCTCAATATTAAGCAGTATGACAAACTTCATTCTCTAAGCTATTGACATGAAATTGAAAACATGATTTGAACCAGGATTAGACAATCTGATTCATCATGAGTTGTGGCATTGAGACAAGCTACACACAAACATTATTTCATAAAAAACAAAATTAGAAGGCATTAAGGGCTAGGTTTCATCATTAGTTAATCATCCCTATCCTTCTCTTTGTTTCAGATTTAAGCATGTGGAACTACTATCTTTCATTCCTAATCTATTCCCTTTTGACAGGTCAAGCTTAAATGATTTGACCAGTATTCTTTCACTAACCTATCAACAATAAATTTAAAACATGTTAAGCCATGATTAGGCTGGATGATTGAACAAGACCTTCTTTTAGAACAAGTAGTGGCATTTAGGCTTGCACACTTTCAGTATCACTATTTTTTGGGTATGGGGTTGTACCTTCTTTTCAAATCTACCCTCTTTTTCCTTCTTTCTATGTTTTTGAGTTTTTTCTCTCTTTTTGGTCAAAACAATCTAAAACTAAAGGTAGAAAGATGCTCATGGTGCTGAGCTTATTTTCTTGCCTATCTATCCTAATATAACCTATACATGATATACATTCAGCTGGTGAACTCTGTTTTCCAATACATCCAATCACGCAGATGATTCGATGAGGGATCTTGGTTTATCTCTTTGAGTTCTTTGAAAAAATCAAAAGGCCATTCCCACCTAATTTGTGTTTGAACAATAGTGCCTAAAATGTTTTTGAAATTATACATCAAAATGCTCTTGACATGTTTTACTCCCTCTTAAAATGTCTCTAACAAATCAGCAAAGGGATCTTGAAATAATACCTAAATATGAAGATTTGGAAAATAAGCTTGATCTAGGACTGATTCTTCCTCCACTTGGCTAAGCTTAGGACTCTTTTGGGAAATAAACTCTTCCTCTTCCTCATGATCACCTGAAATGTCAGACTCATCATATATTGCAGTGTAATCCTCTTGCCAAGCTGATGTGTTCTGATTGAGTGGACTGAAATATGTGTGAAGGTCATCATGTTGATGAGCAAGGATACTCTTTGGCAGTAAATCCTCTTGAGAAGGTAGTGCAACAACTCTCATGTGATTATCAACTTCTATTCCTTCATCTGCAATTTTTAATTCAATGGAACTTGGTGGCTGCAAATCTGGAGTTAAGGAGGATTCCATGTCCCAAATTATTTCCTCGGGAAAAGGCTTCTTATTGACAACTTGCTCAAGAAGTTCATCATCCTCCTCAACCTCAACATCAAAGCTGAAAGACTGCTAATTTCCAATCACGTGGAAGTTATTTCTGATAGGCTGAAATGAAGTGGATCAAAGAGTATGAAATCTTTCACTTACTCCTAAACTTTCAAGGTTTTCCTCATCAGTGTCATAGATGGTATGTATTGGCTGACTATTGTTTCCAAGTTGATGAAGCAGATCTTCCTCCCACAAACTAACTGTTGATTGCTCTGCATGATTAGCTTCTATTCGGATAACATCATCATCATTAGATTGATCAAAATTTGGAGAATCATCAACATAAATAATCTCACCAATCAAACATATTAGGTTACCAGTTTGTTCTTCTTTGAAATGATCTACAAGTTTAATTTCTGATTTATGGTAGATGGCATTAGTAGGAGGAGGAACAGAAATGTTTTGTTCACATGGAGGTTTAGAGGCTAGCTATGTGTTTATCATCTGATTTATTTCCTCTTCAGTTAAAGGAGGAGGCATTTTTCTCTTCCTTTGGATAATACTAAAAAAGTTCTCTTTCTCTTGTGAAGGCTGAATGTCTTCTTGAGCCTCACCTAGAAGAGATGGTGAATCATCACTTGCGCCTTCAGAGAGATCCTGTGGGTTTTCCTCTATTTCTTGATTGGGTTCTTCCTCAACTAACTCCTCTAGGCTGTCATGATATCTACCTTAAGAATGAAATGCATGGAGTCCTTCTAATAAATCTTCAGGATGCTAATTTCCTAAATCTTTATCAATGTTCACAAGGTATTGTTTGAGGTCTTCAAATTGATCACAAAAATTCAACTAATGATAGAGATGGAAAATACCCTATATAGTGTTTATAAAATACCTTGTGGAAATCCTTCATAGAAAAAAAGGTGCCAGGTTCTAGCCATTCATACCAATTTCTTGCCTTACCTTCTAATGTTTCCATAAACATTTTCATGAGTCAGTACTTGTGCCATTCAACCTTTAACCTCCATATGTGTATATAAAATTTGATGAGATGTAACAAGGGGTCATCAAATTTTTCATCTTGAAATATAGGTAGGTTTATTATCCAATTTATTTCAAGCATTTTGTGTGGGAATCCAGGGATATGATCTCTACTCATTGGAGCATATCTTCTTTGTATCCTTGGAACCATGTTTGTAAATCAAAAAGGGTCACTGAATCTCTTCAACCAGTCTAGAGTTCTCTACCAGTGGAGTCTTTAGGTCTATTGAGAGTTGTGGAGTTGCCAGGTGGATGATTTCAACTTTTATGTCCACCATCAACATGATTTGGATTTCTTAATGCATTCCCAGGGGAGTTTATAATAACTAGTGGAGTAATAGGCCTACTGGAGGCTAGTGTAGTCACCAGGTGGATGTTTTTATTTTTTTTGAGAATGTGTATGTATGGTCCACCACCAATAATTGACAAAAAAAAAATCTAGGGATGTTTTGGGGTTTTCTAAGTTCTCTTAGGTAGCCCTAATGTTTCTATGAGTGTACTACAGCTGGGTCATCATTTTTCTAGGATGGTGAAACAACTAGATTCTACTCTATGGCTGATAGCTTGAGTTCTCTATGATTTGACAAGGGTTTCTGAAGTCCTAAGGGATACTTATATTGTCACTAACTCATAGGTCTCATCATGATCACCATTGTGTTAGTGATAGTGATTAGGTGGTTACAAATCACAGGATTTCAAAGTTGAATTGAGGGTTAAATGAGTCTATAAGAGTTTCTTAGGCTACTATATACTCGGTCCCACCGTGATCACCATTATGTTAGGGTCCCGTGATTTAGCAGATTGGTAGAACAAATGCACAGGGTAACATCAGACCAGTCTTTGGAGTCCTAAGACCTAGCCTTCCTGGAATTAGAGAGGGCTCTCTATGTTATGTGCGAAGGATGTAAACTTGTTCACTTTTAGATGGTCGATTTTAGGCTAGTTGTTAAGCGTAGAGTTTGTTTTTTTGTTTGGTTGGGGTAAGATGATTGAGTAGGATAGGTGGAATGAGAGGTTTTCAAACATTGGGATATGGAGTCTATGAAGTCATTGATATCTCAATAGTGAATCGGGGTACATCACAGGGCCAATCTAGTGTAGTCAATAGATCTTTAAGTTTATGTGTGAGGTGAGATGAACATTAAGTTTTGGGGAAACAAGGTAGGGCAAAGGGCAGTTAATAATCCTTTGTCAAATATCTATGAACAAGGTGGTCTTTAATACTGATAAGCAAAATATACTAATCATGAGATAGGGCACACCATTTACTCAATGACAGTACTTTTAAATAAATAAACATTCAAGATAAAAAATCCAGTAGAACAAAGGAAGCAAGAAAACTTATCTAACTTCAATGATTCTACTTTCAAGATTTGAAAACATATAAGAGACAAATAGAATCAATAAATGAAGAGGGAAATCCTAAACATCATTCATTAAACTATAAATAACTTTGAGGCAAACTGATAAGCATATACAAAGGGCAAGATCGAAACAAGACCTCTTTGGCTTAACCTAACAATCAATACATCAAAGAGAGATTTCAATACAGAGTTTAGATAGCATCAAACAAGAAGGGCTTACCATGAATCATATTTTAAACTAGCATATTAATCCAATAATGAAAATATACAATCTTATGTGGGACTAAGGAGCAACTAAGAATTCCTTAAGCTAACCCAGCAGAAGAAAACATAAAGACAATAGGCAAAAAGGAGGACTGAGGTGCCTCAAACAACATTTCTCATCTTATACTCTTCTAATCTATTTCAATATATAAAGATGGGCATATTATAAACTAGAAAACATGAACAAATAAGATATACATCACCATTAACTAAACTTAGGGATCCTGCAAGCAAGCCTTCATCAACATCAATCAAGGCAAATCATCCACAAGCTCCACAACACCAAATTCCTCTTCAACTTCCAAAAAACATGTATTTCTCTCAAACACATCAAAAGCAATCATTTAAAATGAATCCTCATGCTCTATATAACAATAAAGGAGGAGAAAAACCTAATAGAGTATCTAGAAGTCTATTCGCTAATCAAAAGTATCTCTATTGTCCTTGAGGCCTTGCAAGGCCCAAGGCACAAAATATCTAAAATAAATATCTTTTCGGCCATTTGTAGCAAAGAAATTGACCTTTAGGATCTGAAAAGCCACCTAAAACTTTCCAAATGCACATTTTTAATTTTCAACCACAAGAGCATAGCACTGTGTTTTTAAAATGAAATTTTATGCTAGGAGCACAGCACAGGAACAGGAAAAATGGGTCTTCTTACAACAATGTTTTGAAGGCCTTCCCGATGTCCGAAAAGGCTCCGTGATAGCTCGTTGGAAAGCCCTTGAAGTCTAATTTCTAGATATACCCTTGGTTATTTGATCTGATCTCTAAAACATATTCAAAAAGTGAAAATTACAAGACTGGTAGGAGCGCAAGACATGTCCTGAAAAGAAGGCAGGATGATGAAAAATTGGGTGTTTTTTACCCTTTTGGAGGACCAAAACAACTCAAATTAATATGAAATTTTTTTAGCATGTTACATGAGTGATGAGGAACCTGTTGTGGCCAGCAACAACCCCCTTTTTTATTTTAGTATTAGTAATAATACTAAATAAATGGGGACCCTTAGTTTAAAAATCCAAAAAATTTATTGGTGTTTGTTTTCATTTTCAATAAAACTCACTATCATTAACTTAAAGAAATTTCTTTGGAAAAGATTTAAATAAACTTAAGTTTATGATAGATTAGAATAAAACCTTTCTTTGAATTTCACATCCATCGCACGAGATCTAAAAAATTATGTAGAAAATATCTATCGCAAATCGCATATCGCAGAAAATGCATTAACATATATTTTTCATATGTTATATTTTGCGATATTGCGATTTCGCGATATTGCGATGTCGCGATGTTACTGATTGCGATTTGCGAAAGTTACAATTTTCGATATTGCGATGATATGAAATTCGCGATTTGCGATGATTTCAATTTACAAAAGCTGTGATTTTGCGATATTGCGAAGCAAATCGTAGATCGCATTATCGTAGATTCTTGAAAGCTCGTTATACGAAGTAAATCTTTCCGCAAATCGAGACCCGTTATGCGCCTTAATGTCAAGTTAATGAATGGATTTTCAATTATTAATGAAAAAGGATTTTGTTTTGATCGAAGGGTTATTTCATGATTGATTAATATATTTCATACACCTTCAGCATTTAAAACTATCCCATCACCTTTCTCATGTCATTATTCTCACTTAATTTGTAAAACTGCAGGCGCGAAGAATAGGAGACTATACAAGGCAATTTTCAGAGCATTATGGGAAAGAAAGAGAAAGCTCCGAGTTCTGGAAAGAAAGAGAAAGCTCCGAGTTCTGAAAATAAAGAGATGGCTTCCTTATACACAGACATTGCTTGCAACAAGGACGTTGGTATCACCACCTGGGAGGGTATGTTTAATTTGCTTGAAGAAGAAAACCCAAGAGTAATGGACGTTGCGGCTACTGCGGGTTCAAGTAATTCCTCTGAAGCATCTCTTACAGAGCTGGCTTGTTCATTTTTGCACTGGATAGCAGCAAGACCTAGAATTCTTTCGTATACAGATATAGTCAAATAGGTGCTGGATAGCACCGATATTACGGACAGACAGTTCAAAACTCCAGGTCAAGAGCTCATCGGGTCATTCACTCCAGAAGATTTGAGGCTTATGTATCATTTTCCAGAGCCTCAGGCAACTTACAACAAACAATTTATGGAGAAATTTGCCAAAGAAAATGCAAATTTGGCAGAATGCACTAAAGAATGGTCCAAAAGAGATGAACCACTAAAGAAAGATAAACACGATATGTACAGTACCGGTTCACTCACCTCTCCATATTGTTTTGCTGTTGCTATGTTATGTAGGCTTTTTGGAAAGCCTGACATTAATAAGTTTTTTCCTGAATGGCTTCCCCTATTGAATGCTGCTGTTAATGCTACCATTGTGGACTGGGCTAAAATATTGTCTGATAATTTAGCCACTGCTATTTTCAATTACCGGTCTAAACGGACTGTGTCTCAGAGGATTTATCCTCCTTTTTATCTATCTGATTATGTTATGGATTCCATCTGCTTTGTTTCTAAGTTCCCTTTAATGGGTTGGCAATGGACAATTCAGGATCCCCTTCCCATCCATGTTTATCACAAAGAATTGTGGGAGTCAAAATTCATTCCTCATTTTTACAAGATTTGTCATGGCATAATGTTGCCATTGTATAGAGTGTTGTATAATAAGGATGTTCCAAGGTTGTCTCCTGAAGCAGAAGTAGACATTCTCCCTGTCGCAAGATGTTTTGGAGAAGAACTGTTTACTTATGTGAGGGTTTTTGGGAGCTTTTCTTCTCCTCATGTTTTGCCCAAGTATGTTCTGGATAAACTCATAGCTCGGGAAATTGCATATCAAACCTGTGGAGACGGAGGTTTGAAAAAAGAATTAAAGGATAAAAAGAAAGCCATCTGGCCACAATTTCTTGTCTCCTGCAGAGCATTTTCATTATTTGATGTTGGTCATGCATTTAAGGAAGTAAGCAATGTTACATGTTTAAAATTGTTTGAGTTTCCGAGAAGGCTATTTGATCCATATGGTATTTTCAAGGATTTCACCACTGTTGTCAAAGTAAGAGTGTTTTCTGGAGAAGAAGATATTTTTGATGATATGTTTCAAGAAAAATGTTCATTTAAAGACATTTTGAATTTAGCTCAAACACAGTACTCCCCAGAAGAATTTCAAGAGTTTAAAGTATACATAGAAAGAAGATTGACCACTATTCCTTTGGATAATTTGCGCTTGGAACCCGCAAGGGAACCAACTCCTAGTGTCAGTCTCAGTGGCAGCTCAGATTTAGAAAGGTCTAAGTCAAACTCTGACAAAGAAATTTTTGAACATTCTAAAAAATCTGATTAGGATAAAAGTGAAGGTTCGGTCAAGGATACAGCTCAATCAAAAGAGCTGTCACAACAACAGACTTCAACTACTCCACAGTTGAATCTTCCACCTCTTAATGTATAGCAACCATCCATCAGCACTCAGTTAGATAAAGAATGGGAATCATTTAATGATTTGATTAATGTTGAAGGATAGAACATACAAACTCCTGTACAGACAGCAAAAGGTTTGGTTACAGAAATAAGTGGCAATGTCACAGAAAAAGAACATATACCCATTACTCCCTCTGCCGAGCTTGTACTTAAAATAGAGGAAATTCCTCCTCTGGATATATTCTACAGCCCGCAACATAAAGTAGTAGTAAGGAAGCAAAGAAAGAAGGGAAAATTAGAAAGTGCGCTCTCTCGACTGATGCAGAACAATTGGACGTTTTATGGAAAATCCTACTACAGATCCCACTGAAAATCTTACTAAATTATCTCAGATAACAGGAGCTTATGCCTCCGCGACTATTGACAAAGCATATAAGGTAAGGCTGTTATTAAATGAAAAAGAGGATCAGATACAAGTTATGCAACAAAAATTGCAACAAGCACATGCCAACAGTGAAGCACAGGTGAAATTTGAAAAGTTACAGCAAGATTTTCAGCAAATGAAGATCGAGTATCAGAAAAGCTTGGCCGAAAAAGAAAAACAAATATAGATTATGAAAGAAACACATAAAGACGACCCCAAGCTTACAGAATTTATCTCAGAGTCTATTTCTTTGAATAATCAACTGCTGCAACAACAAGATATATTATGCCAGAAAATCTCACAGTAGAACTCTTTTTGTCAAGAAAGTGATAAAATCACTAATCATGTCGTAGAATTACGACATGATTATGATTTAACTAATGAAAGAGTTACTAATTATTTGGCATGGAAAAAGACAGAGGAAGGAAAAAGAGTAGGAGCACCAATTATCAATGACAGTCATAGAGAAATCCTCTTCAATAAATGGGATGCACAGATCAGAGAGGCAGAAAAAGCAGCAGAGGAAGTAGCTACAGCGACGAGCAACATTACTGATTGTGTAAATGAGAATTTGCACAAGGTTAATTTAATTTCAGAAACCATTCCGGGATACCTACCACAAGCACAACAATTGCGAACAGAGTGGAAACAGAAAGTGGAAGAGAAAGCAAAATCAATTCAAGGATTGAGAAAATTAAACTGGGATTCTTACTGGACCTGTCTAGTAAAACCACACAGTCAATGCAGTACTCTTAATTGCATCATTAATTCTGCTAAGAAGATCGCACCAACACTTGCTGACTCCGTCTTTTCGGGACAATTAAAATCTGAAGTCGGCCAGCCCCCTCTTCTCAAATCAATGCTAGATGCTTGCAAATTCAAAGACCAAATTCATAAGTAGTTAGTTGTTAATTTTAGTTTTAGATTTAGTGTTAGTTTTACTTTATTTTTGCCTAGAAAAAGGACGGTCATTTAAACCAAATCCTAACTTTTTGTAATAAACTATAATTAGATTTATTTAGTAGTATTTAAACCCTTCTCATGCATTTAGAGAAGGGTCCTAAAATTTGTCAAAAACTTGTCCTCAGAACATGCACTTCTGCACCCTCAGAGGAGGTTTTGATGAATGAATGGAACGTGATTTATTGATATCTGTGTCTAATATCTGCTACTGATGTTGCATTTATGTACTCTTAATAGATGTTGGATTTAGAAGATATAAATCATTATTGCTTCTAGCTCATGAGTAGAACCAGTTATAAATGGTACTTTTATCTCTTAACTTTTTCTGCTTCTGTGTTAAAAGTGATATTTATGTTCAGTTATTTATATATTGATGCATGAATGTTTAAGTTATCATTTGGCACTTTTGTACGATGATAGCCATTTATTTATGCTTAATGTATGAATATCTTATTATGCGATATGTTTTCCACAACTGTTTCATCTAACTTTTTATATGAAATGGTTTATCTTTATTGAATCCTTTTCTTATAACAGTTGAATGATATTTATTATCGATTGTTATTCGAAATCATTTTAGATCGCATAAATAATATTTTATCCCTGGTTTAATTTAGAATTAGATATTTCTGTTTAAATTAGAATACAATTTGTATATGATTAGATTAAAAATAGAATAAAAGCATTTCACTTAGGAACCTTTTTAGAAAGGAAATATCTATTCTCAACACACACACACAAATTGGGAAACTGGTCTCATTATCCCCAGTCGGACCCACTACACCAAATGGAAAAGGAGCTGCTAACTAAGGTCCAGACCGGGTGGGTATCCCCCTTGTTGTAGACCCGATTTTCGGGGCTTCAACATATTTGGCGCTAGAAGGAGGGCCATGAAATATGAATGGCAAGTAAATCTAAATCTAAATACCATTCTAAGAGTAAAACACCCTCACCATCTCCCCCGACTTCTCCATCGCACTCAAAAATTGTAAATCTAAAGCCAAAAGTGGCAAGAGCAACAGATACTGCTACAAACCCTGACTTTTCAGAAGAATTTGCTATTGAACCTCCTGAAGTTGAATCTTTGATTCATAAACTTCAGCGATTCTCAATATCACCTCAAAGATCTGATAAATCTCAAGGCAGTGTAACTTCTCAATATAATCCTGCTCATCCTCTTACCAGGTTACAGAGTGAAAAGCTTGGCATTCAGCCAACCGAGTTACCTTTACCTACAAGGAAGAGAGCTAGGAAATCACCTAAAGGGTCTAATAGCGAGACTCTTTCGTCATCATCATCCATATCAACCTCTTCACCATGAAGTCAACCATCCACCGCTCCACTTCAGACTATTGTACCTCATTCCACTGGAACCTCCACATCACCTTCTCAATCATCTGTAATTGTAATACCCTCATCTTCTCAATCACAGATATCATTTTCTGCATTTTCCTCTATTAGTAGTTCAGCGATGGCCCAAATGCCATGGAATAATCCAGGGGCAGTCTTAATGCCTGCACCCTTGAGTCAATTACCAGCCCATCCTGAAAAATGGCTGCCCGAGTTTAATCCTGAAGCAGGCATGTTAGCAGAAGAACATATAAACAATTTTATGCTGTCTATAAATCTCAATGGAGTTATTAATGAAGATGCTATTGTCCGACTTTTCCCTTATACTCTACAAGGAGCAGCTGGATCATGGTATTTTTCATTACCATCTGGATCTATCACTACTTGAGATATCTTTCAAGATCAATTTTTGACTAAATTTGGTGATGACAGGTCTACAGCGACATTGATCATTGATCTATCTAATCTTAGAGCTGACTCAAAAGAACTTGTCAAGGATTTTAATTCACGTTTCAATAAATTGTTAAACAAAATTCCTACTGCCTCCAAGCCTAGTGAAGAAGTGCGAAGTGAATGGTACATTTATGCTCTACCATCAAACATAGCAATCTTCGTTGATAGGGCTAACAAAACAACTTTAGCAGATAAAATGAAGGAGGCAATAGCGGTAGAAAAACGTATCATTGCTTTAGACAAGAAAAATGCGATAGAAGAACGAAAATCCAAGAAAGTCACTTTTAAGGAAGATCCCAAGAAAAAGCAATCAAAATATCCATTTGATTTAGAAGGACTGCAAAAAGTTTTGAAAACCATGTCTAATGAAATGGTCGACATTAAGAAACAAGTGGCAGAAACATCTTCTAAAAAGTCTTTCAAACCTTTTAGAAGAAACCCTTCAACTGATCCAAAGCCACCAAATGCTCTTACTAATGCTGAATTGGAAGAAGAAGAAGAGGAAACTGCTACTGAGGAAACTATTGATGAAGAAGAAGTTATAGAAGTACAAGGTATGTGGGATTTCATCCTCCTAGATGAGGAAGATCAAGAAGCATCCCCGGTTAGCACTCGAAGTAGAAATCAACTTGATCCTCCTCAATCTACTCCTAAGTCAAAGAGCACAAGCTCATTGACTAAGGATAAATTTGCACCCAAGAAAACGACATCTAAAGCAATTCAAACCAGCCCAGTTCAGACAGATTCATCAACTCCATCAAGAACACTGATTGTTCCAGATGAAATGGAGTACAATATCATAGAAGACATGAAGAAGACTAGGGCTAACATCACTTTTTATGAATTGAGCAAGTTAAAACACCAGCAAAAGGTACTTTTGAAAGAATTACATGCTATACCAAAATAACCTTTGCCTGATCCTGTGATTTCTCAAGCTTCCAACGAAATGGGAAGACCTCCAGCTAATGTGATTAGTAAAGTTGATCTAGAAAATGTCGCTTTAATTGGAGGAAGGTCGAGATCTCATACTCCGCCATTTCTTCTTACTTATGAAGTTTTCAATAAAAATTTGCATAATTGTTTAGTGGATTCTGGAGCTTCATATAATATTCTACCAAAATCAATATGTGCAAAGCTGAACATTCAACCACAAAAATCTGTTGTGCACATAGTTCAGTTAGATCGATCGCAAGTTGAAGTAATTGGCGAATTAAATCAGGTTACCATAAGATTGTCATCAAATCCAAAGGTATGTCAAGTCATTGATATTTTAGTTGCAAATATTCCAGAATTTTATGGCTTAATTCTTAGTAGAGATTGGTCAGAAAAACTTCATGGATATTTCGCAACTGATTGGTCGCATATGTGGCTTCCTTACAGTGGTAAACCAAATCAGATAAAGGTTGAACGAGAAAAACATCAGAAATACATAGTAACAGAATTGGAAGGAGAGAATGAACCAGTTGCATACAAAAGTAATATCATTGGCAATTATTCAATTGATTCTTTCTTAGGAAATTTCAATGCTCATACTTCGTCTTATTTAAAACATTCTGTTTTATCTCAAATAGAAAATTTTTCTCAAACAGATAGTTCTAAATGTATTAATTTTGTAGATACCCCTGTAAATAAATCTTTATTTTGGAAATTATTTTTTGATGGTTCTAAGTCTAATGAAGGAGCAGGAGCAGGATGCGTTTTGGTTAGTCCAGAGGGAAACAAAATTATGTTAACTTGCAGACTCGAATTCGATTTCACTAATAACACTACAGAATATGAAGCTGTAGTCCAAGGACTATACAAAGCAATCGGATTAGACATCAAATATCTACAATTTTTCGAAGATTCAGAAATTGTAATTAAACAGGTACGCAATACTATACATTGTTTATCAGGTCATTTAAATAATTATCAATCTTTAGTTCAAGATCTGACTGAAAATTTTATAGCATTTAATATTTCATCAATTCCCAGAATTCAGAATGCTATTTCAGACCTCCTAGCTAATATAGCTTCCAAGCTCATTCCTGCAGAAGACTTTAGTCCTGATCAAGTTTCAATTGAATTAATCTTTAGACCCTTGATTCCTAATAACGTTACCAATTGGAGGATCTTCAATGATGATCCTGATATTGTAAATTTTCTCGCATCTGAAGGATCTTACACTAATTAGATAATTGATGAAGATCAACATGACAAACAATTGCTCCAAGATAGCACCAATAATGTTATGCCAAAGTCAGTAGTCAAGTTAGAAGACCTTTATGATTTGAAGGATCGATTTAAAAGATCTACCAATTCAAAATTGCAAAGTTCGACTTTAAATTATGAATTAGTACATCTAGGAACTGATGCCAAACCACAGAATATCAACTTAGGCCTTGGCCTAACTCCTGAAGAAAAGTTAGCATATGTTCTTCTTTTGAAACAATATAAAAGTGTCTTTGCTTGGAACTACGATGAACTCAAAACTTATGACACTTCTATCATCCAACATACTATCCCAATGATCAATGATGAAAAACCTGTCCAACAGAAGTTGAGAAAGATCCACCCCAATCTAGAAAACCAAATCAAATATGAACTTAACAAGTTATTGAAAGCCAAGATTATTTTTCCCGTTCGACATTCTAAATGGGTTTCCAATATGGTTCCTGTTAGAAAGAAGAATGGAGACATTAGAATTTGTATTGACTTTCGAAATATTAATAAAGCCTGCCAAAAAGATAATTTTCCTTTGCCTCCCATGGAGAAAATATTACAGGCAGTTGCAGGATCAGAATTAATGTCTTCTTAGATGGTTTCTCTGGATACAATCAAGTGTTAGTCCATCCTGATGATTAATTGAAAACTACATTCAGAACCAAATGGGGCACTTACGCATATCAAAAGATGCCTTTTGGTCTAATCAACGCTGGTGCCACATTTCAGAGAGCTATGGACATTGCTTTCAAGGGATTAGTTAACAAATCAGTGGTAATTTATTTGGATGATATAACTGTATATTCCAAAAAACGAAGCAATCATCTTAGCGATTTGAAGCATATCTTCCAACGCTGTCAAAGGTATGGAATTTCACTTAATCCGAAAAAGTCCTTTTTTGCATTAAGTGAAGGAAAACTTCTTGGATTTATAGTATCAAAATCTGGAATTCATATTGATCCTGATAGAATCAAGGAAATTTCTGAAATATCTTTACCTCACAACAAAAAAGCTATGCAATCTTTTCTTGGTCAGATTAATTTTGTAAAAATATTTGTGCCAGATTTTTCGAGAATTGTATCACCCTTGCAAGCAATGATTAAAAAGAATTCAAACTTCAAATGGGGCAAAGATGAATATGAGGCATTCAATCTGATCAAACAAGCAATTATCAATGCTCCATCTTTAGCAACTCCAAATTTTTCCGATCCTTTTATTTTGTACACATTTGCCTCTGATAAATCTTATGCTGCAATACTCACTCAAGCAAATCAAGACAAAGCAGAAGCTCCAATTTCTTTTTTTAGTTCAAATTTACAGGGAGCCGAGTTGAATTATTCAGATGTGGAGAAACAAGCTTATGCTGTTTTCAAAGCAATTAAATATTTCAGACCCTTTCTACTTAAAACCCATACAAAAATCATAGTACCGTTTCCAGCGGTAAGAAACCTTTTAGTCCAAAAATATGTGGGTGAGAAAAGAGCCAATTGGGTTACTGCTTTACAAGAATATGATGTAGAAATCAAACAAGCAAATATTGTAAGAGGTCAAGGTTTTTGCAAAATACTAGCTGGAGCATCACTTATCTCTGAAAAATGATCTGAAGAAATACAAACATATGAGGTAAGCCTAAACGATGTTGAATAACTATATGTTGATATCATATTTTATCTGAAGAATGGATATGTTCCTCCAAATCTCGATCACACCAAGAAAAGAGCTCTAAGGTTGAAGGCTAGACAATATCAGCTTGTAAATGATGTTCTTTTTAGAATTAATTATGATTCTGTTCTTCTTAGATGTCTGGAGAAATCTGAAGCTGAAAAATTCTTGCAGGAACTTCATGATGGGCCAGCGGGTGGACATTATGCTAGAGATGATACTGCACATAATATCCTCCATGCAGGCTATTACTGGCCCACATTATTCAAAGATTCACATAACTATGCGAGGAAATGTGAAATTTTCCAAACTGCAGCTGGAAGACAAAAGAAACCTTCGTTACCATTACAACCAGTCAACATTGAGAAGCCTTTTGATCAATGGGGATTGGACATAATAGGTGAGATCGTTCCTCACTCTTCCAAACAACATAGGTATATCATTACAGCAACTGATTATTTTACGAAATGGGTAGAAGCAGTCCCTCTCAAGACTGCTAATGCTGATCATATCATCGAGTTTATAGATTAGTTCATAATCACCAGGTTTGGTTTACCTTCTGCTTTAATGTTTGATAATGCATCATATTTTTCTGGTAATGCTATGACTGAATTTGCACTCAAGAGAGGTTTCAAACTTAAATATTCTGCCAATTATTATCCACAGGGAAATGGATTAGCTGAATCCACAAATAAAAATTTAATCAGAATCATTAAGCGAACCATTGATCAAAATCATAAAAATTGGCATAAATCTTTAATATATGCTTTATGGGAAGATCGAATAACGCAGAAGGCTTCTATTGGCAATTCTCCCTTTAATTTAGTTTATGGGAGAGAAGCGGTTCTTCCAACTCATCTAGTGATTCCTTCTTTAGCCTTAGTCCAATATATTGATGAAGAACCAACTTCTTCTTTACAACTAAGGCAGATGGAAATAATTAAGTTAGAAGAACAACGAGAAAAAGCCAAAGTAACTCATGCTCATCATCAAGCATTAGTTAAAGCTTATTTTGATTCAAACATGATAACTAGGAAGGATTTTCAGATAGGAGATTTAGTTCTAAAATGGGACAAGGCTCATGAGGAAAAAGGAAAACATACGAAATTTCAACGAATGTGGCTTGGTCCTTTCCAAATTGCAGAGATCATAGGTCCATGAACTTTTATATTACAAGATTTAACATGGAAAAGAGAATCTTTACCTGTTAATGGGCAGATCCTTAAAAAATATTTTCCATAGGAGATCATTCTTCTATTTTGTAGATTAGTTTTCTTTGTTTGTCATAATAAAACCAGTTGTTAATGGTTACATTTGGAATTCATAAAAAGATACAAGTTCTCTATATAGATCTTATTTCTTCACTTATATAAATAGAATTCTTTTTAGAATATTGATCATTATAATTCAAAGATACAGTTAAAATTTCTAAATCTAGAAATGATATTAGTTTCAACTTTGAAAATTTTGATGAAAAACAACTTCTAGCAGGAAGATGTTTTATATCAGTTCAATGAAAGGTATCAATAACAAAATGAAGACTCTCTGTAGAAAAGTTCTCTTCAAAAAACTATTTTATTGTCGTCCAGAGCTATCGTAAGGAAACAATGACTTCCTCCCCACCTAGAAAATTACAAAGTTCAGGGAATAATCCAATGATACACTTTTAACTTAAAGAGTAAGAGGTCTCATCACGAGCCGACTTATCATGATCATAGATATTATAGCTTGCTGACTTTACCAATACTGCATACCACAACAGGGCAATGACTTAAGATTATTGCAATCGAAAGACAAGGGATCTCATCACGAGCTAGCTTGTTCAGCAAAGTTATAACTCAAGTGAATGGCACTGTCATAAATTGGCTACCAAACCAAGACATTGTTCTTTAAGGATAGAAAAGAAAATAAAAGCAATAAGTGTGAATATGGATTTCTCTTTGAAAATTGTATATTTTTCTAAGTAGGACATAGGATCATTGCTGGGTAACAGGTAACCCTGTCGAGGCTATAAACGCTTGCTGGCAGTAGTGGCTCTACCTACGACAAATGAGTATATTTAAAAACTGATTTACAGAGAATCCTTTTGTTTTTATCTTTTTAAACCAAGTAATGACTGATGTAGATACAAGGACTAGCTTGAGGAAGTGAAAATTCAAAATTGATCATAGAAGAAATGAAATATCATTCTTAGATTAAAGCATAATGTGCTTTGTCTTTTTGTAATAAAGTTTGATTTTCTGGAAAATTTTCTGTTTTGAAAAGTTTAGAAAATTCAAAAGAAAAGTAGAGATAACTGGTTCTTCCAAGTGAATCACCAATTGTTGTCGCCAGCAACAACCCCCTTTTTTTATTTTAGTATTAGTAATAATACTAAATAAATGGGGACCCTTAGTTTAAAAATCCAAAAAATTTATTGGTGTTTGTTTTCATTTTCAATAAAACTCACTATCATTAACTTAAATAAATTTCTTTGGAAAAGCTTTAAATAAACTTAAGTTTATGATAGATTAGAATAAAACCTTTCTTTGAATTTCACATCCATCGCACGCGATCTAAAAAATTATGCAGAAAATATCTATTGCAAATCACATATCGCAGAAAATGCATTAACAGATATTTTTCATATGTTATATTTTGCGATATTGCGATTTCGCGATATTGTGATGTCGCGATTTGCGAAAATTGCGATTTGCGATATTGCGATGATACGAAATTCACGATTTGCGATGATTTCAATTTACAAAAGCTGCGATTTGTGATATTGCGATTTTGCGATATTGCGAAGCAAATCGCAGATCGCATTATCGAAGATTCTTGAAAGCTCGTTATACGAAGTAAATCTTTCCGCAAATCGAGACCTGTTATGCGCCTTAATGTCAAGTTAATGAATTGATTGTCAATTATTAATGAAAAAGGATTTTGTTTTGATCGAAGGGTTATTTCATGATTGATTAATATATTTCATACACCTTCAGCATTTAAAACTATCCCATCACCTTTCTCATGTCATTATTCTCACTTAATTTGTAAAACTGCAGGCGCAAAGAACAGGAGACTATACAAGGAAATTTTCAGAGCATTATGGGAAAGAAAGAGAAAGCTCTGAGTTCTGGAAAGAAAGAGAAAGCTCCGAGTTCTGAAAATAAAGAGATGGCTTCCTAATACGCAGACACTGCTTGCAACAAGGACACTGGTATCACCACCTGGGAGGGTATGTTTAATTTTCTTGAAGAAGAAAACCCAAGAGTAATGGACGTTGCGGCTACTGCGGGTTCAAGTAATTCCTCTGAAGCATCTCTTACAGAGCTGGCTTGTTCATTTTTCCACCGGATAGCAGCAAGACCTAGAATTCTTCCATATACAGATATGGTCAAATGGGTGTTGGATAGCACCGATATTACGGACAGACAGTTCAAAACTCCAGGTCAAGAGCTCATCGGGTCGTTCACTCCAGAAGATTTGAGGCTTATGTATCATTTGCTGGAGCCTCAGGCAACTTAAAACAAAAAATTTATGGAGAAATTTGCCAAAGAAAATGCAAATTTGGCAGAATTCACTAAAGAATGGTGCAAAGAGATGAACCACTGAAGAAATATAAACACGGTATGTACAGTACCGGTTCACTCACCTCTCCATATTGTTTTGTTGCTGCTATGTTATGTAGGCCTTTTGGAAAGCCTGACATTAATAAGTTTTTGCCTGAATGGCTTCCCCTATTGAATGCTGTTGTTAATGCTACCATTGTGGACTGGGCTAAAATATTGTCTGATAATTTAGCCACTGCTATTTTCAATTACCGGTCTAAACGGACTGTGTCTCAGAGGATTTATCCTCCTTTTTATCTATCTGCTTATGTTATGGATTCCATCTTCTTTGTTTCTAAGTTCCCTTTAATGGGTTGGCAATGCACAATTTAGGATCCCCTGCCCATCCATGTTTATCACAAAGAATTGTGGGAGTCAAAATTCATTCCTCATTTTTACAAGATTTTCCATGGCATAATGTTGCCACTGTATAGAGTGTTGTATAATAAGGATGCTCCAAGGTTGTCTCTTGAAGCAGAAGTAGACATTCTCCCTGTCGCAAGATGGTTTGGAGAAGAACTGTTTACTTATGTGAGGGTTTTTGGGAGCTTTGCTTCTCCTCATGTTTTTCCCAAGTATGTTCCGGATAAATTCATAGCTCGGGAAATTGCATATCAAACCTGTGGAGACGGAGGTTTGACAAAAGAATTAAAGGATAAAAAGAAAGCCATCTGGCCACAATTTCCTGTGTCCTGTGGAGCATTTTCATTATTTGATGTTGGTCACGCATTTAAGGAAGTAAGCAATGTTACATGTTTAAAATTGTTTAAGTTTCCGAGAAGGCTATTTGATCCATATGGTATTATCAAGGATTTCACCACTATTGTCAAAGTAAGAGTGTTTTCTGGAGAAGAAGATCTTTTTGATGATATGTTTCAAGAAAAATGTTCATTTAAAGACATTTTGAATTTAGCTCAAACACGGTTCTCCCCAGAAGAATTTCAAGAGTTTAAAGTATACAGAGAAAGAAGATTGACCACTATTCCTTTGGATAATTTGCACTTGGAACCCGCAAGGGAACCAACTCCTAGTGTCAGTCTCAGTGTTAGCTCAGATTCAGAAAGATCTAAGTCAAAGTCTGACAAAGAAATTTCTGAACATTCTAAAAAATCTGATCAAGATAAAAGTGAAGGCTCAGTCAAGGATACAGCTCAATCAAAAGATTTGTCACAACAACAAACTTCAACTACTCCACAGTTGAATCTTTCACCTCTTAATGTACAGCAACCATCCATCAGCACTCAGTTAGTTCAAGAATGGGAATCATTTAATGATTTGATTAATGTTGAAGGACAGAACATACAAAATCTTGTACAGACAGCAAAAGGTTTGATTACAAAAATAAAATGTCACAGAAAAAGAACATATACCCATTACTCCCTCTGCCGAGCTTGTACTTAATATAGAGGAAATTCCTCCTTTGGATATATTCTACAGCCCGCAACATAAAGCGGTAGTAAGGAAGCAAAGAAAGAAGAGAAAATTAGAAAGTGCGCTCTCTACTGATGCAGAACAATTGGACGTTTTATGGAAAGATCCTACTACGGATCCCACTGAAAACCTTACTAAATTATCTCAGATTACAGGAGCTTATGCCTCCGCAACTATTGACAAAGCATCTGAGGTACGACTATTATTAAATGAAAAAGAGGATCAGATACAAGTTTTGCAACAACAATTGCAACAAGCACATGCCAACAGTGAAGCACAGATACGATTTGAAAAGTTACAGCGAGAGTTTCAGCAAATGAAGATCAGGTATCAGGAAAGCTTGGCTGAAAAATAAAAAAAAATACAGATTATGGAAGAAACGCATAAAGACGACCCCAAGCTTACAGAATTTATCTCAGAGTCTATTTCTTTGAATAATCAACTGCTGCAACAACAAGATATATTATGCCAGAAAATCTCACAGTGGAACTCTTTTTGTCAAGAAAGTGATAAAATCACTAATCATGTCGTAGAATTACGACATGATTATGATTTAACTAATGAAAGAGTTACTAATTATTTGGCATGGAAAAAGACAGAGGAAGGAAAAAAGTAGGAGCACCAATTATCACTGACAGTCATAAAGAAATCCTCTTCAATAAATGGGATGCACAGATCAGAGAGGCAGAAAAAGCAGCAGAGGAAGAAGCTACAGCGGCGAGCAACATTAATGATTGTGTAAATGATAATTTTCAAAAGGTTAATTTAATTTCAGAAACCATTCCGGGATACCTACCACAAGCACAGCAATTGCGAACAGAGTGGAAACAGAAAGCGGAAGAGAAGGCAAAATCAATTCAAGGATTGAGAAAATTAAACTGGGATTCTTACTGGACCTGTCTAGTAAAACCACACAGTCAATGCAGTACTCTTAATTGCATCATTAATTCTGCTGAGAAGATCGCGCCAACACTTGCTGACTCCGTCTTTTCGGGACAATTAAAATCTAAAGTCGGCCAGCCCCCTCTTCTCAAATCAATGTTGGATGCTTGCAAATTCAAAGACCAAATTCATAAGTAGTTAGTTGTTAATTTTAGTTTTAGATTTAGTGTTAGTTTTACTTTATTTTTTCCTAGAAAAAGGACGGTCATTTAAACCGAATCCTAAATTTTTGTAATAAACTATAATTAGATTTAGTTAGTAGTATTTAAACCCTTCTCATGCATTTAGAGAAGGGTCCAGAAATTTGTCAAAAACTTATCCTCAGAACATGCACTTCTGCACCCTCGGAGGAGGTTTTGATGAATGAATGGAACGAGATTTATTGATATCTGTGTCTAATATCTGCTACTGATGTTGCATTTCTGTACTCTTAGTAGATGTTGGATTTAGAAGATATAAATCATTATTGCTTCTAGCTCATGAGTAGAACCAGTTATAAATGGTACTTTTATCTCTTAACTTTTTCTGCTTCTGTGTTAAAAGTGACATTTATGTTCAGTTATTTATATATTGATGCATGAATGTTTAAGTTATCATTTGGCACTTTTGTACGGTGATAGCCGATTATTTATGCTTAATATATGAATAGCTTATTATGCGATATGTTTTCCACAGCTGTTTCATCTAACTTTTTATATGAAATGGTTTATCTTTATTGAATCCTTTTCTTATAACAGTTGAATGATCTTTATTATCGATTGTTATTCAAAATAAGTTTAGATCACATAAATAAGATTTTATCCTGGGTTTAGTTTAGAATTAGATATTTCTATTTAAATTAGAATACAATTTGCATATGATTAGATTAGAAATAGAATAAAAGCATTTCACTTAGGAACCTTTTTAGAAAGGAAATATCTATTCTCAACACACACACACACAAATTGGGAAACTGGTCCCATTATCCCCAGTCGGACCCACTACACCAAACGGAAAAGGAGCTGCTAACCAAGGTCCAGACTGGGTGGGTATCCCCCTTGTTGTAGACCCGATTTTCGGGGCTTCAACAGAACCCAAAAATGCAAGCCTTTCCTCATAAATATGCTCTGAAAAAGAGCGTAGCACCAGGTTTGTTGCGCTCCTAGCCTCAAAATTTGCAAAAAGGTATGATGGTAGTCTTGTTGGTGTCTTTATCATGGCTGTGGTATTCATTTTCATTATCATCCTTCCCACTTTCTTTACTGTCACTATGATTGATCTTTGTGTTTCCTTTACTTTTCTTATCATTATTGGTGACCTTAAGACTGCTTTTCTCCTCATTAATGATCCCTGCATGTGTGTCTTCTTGATTTTGTTCTTGACTGCCCTCTTGAGAGGCACTTTCATTTTCTCTCATGCTAGCATTCCTGCCCTGATCTTCATCATTGTCATCCTCTTCCATGTCTTTTGCATTATCATCCTCTATGTTTGCAACATTATCATTTTTTGTTGTTGTCATGGTTAGAGGTATCTTCATCACTGTTTGGTGCATTTTCATCCTCTTCGGTGCCTTTTGAGTTCATGGGATCATTGATGTCCTCTTTGATATACCAATGAAAAAAGGTGTGATGGTAGTCTTGTTGGTGTCTTTATCATGGTTGTGGTCTTCATTTTCATTATCATCCTTCCCACTTTGATATGCCAATGAAAAAAGGTGTGATGGTAGTCTTGTTGGTGTCTTTATCATGGCTGTGGTCTTCGTTTTCATTATCATCCTTCCCACTTTCTTTACTGTCACTATGATTGATCTTTGTATTGCCTTTACTTTTCTTATCATTATTGGTGACTTTAAGACTGCTTTTCTCCTCATTAATGATCCCTGCATGTGTGTCTTCTTGATTTTGTTCTTGACTACCCTCTTGAGAGGCACTTTCATTTTCTCCCATGCTAGCATTACTGCCCTGATCTTCATCATTGTCATCCTCTTCCATGTCTTCTGCATTATCATCCTCTATTTTTGCAACATTATCATTTTTTTTGTTGTCATGGTTAGAGGTATCTTCATCACTATTTGGTGCATTTTCATCCTCTTCGGTGCCTTTTGAGTTCATGGGATCATTGATGTCACTATTGCTAGGACTATTAGTCATTAGGTTTTCTTGATTACTTTCATAAGTACCATTAGTCCTTTCACTGCTTGGCCCATTGTCTTCATTGTTTGGCTCATCAAAATATGCCTCTGTTTCTTGGTTGTCATTTGTTTCTTCCTTTTCATCTAGCTCACTACCTTTTTTTTCAGAATTTTTCTCTTCATCCTGGCTTGCATCTTGATCACTTTCATGATCTTATTCATTTTATGTTGTGTCATATTCTCCACTGTCTAGCTCATTGTTTTCATCTTTAAAATCTGCCTATGTAATTGTATCTCCAACGTTATCCTCCTCATCATTTGCTTCTTCATGACTTGTCATTTTCTGCTTCATCATGTGTTTCTTCTTCCTCACTTGTTCCTCCTAGCAGAAGAAAAAGTACAGGCACGCAGCACTAGGCCAGTCGGGTGGCTGAACGCACAGCGTCGTGCAGGGTTTCACACATCGTCGACAAGCTTGCACGCACAGTCGGCAAGGCTGCATGCACAGTCAGCAAGGCTACAGTCAAAGTCGGCAAGGCTACACACATAGTTGGCAAGGCTGCACACATAATCGGCAAGGTTGCATGCACAGTTGGCAAGGTTGCACACACAATTGGAAAGGCTGCATGCACAGTCGGAAAGGCTTCACACATAGTGGGCAAGGCTACACGCACATTCGACAAGGCTGCACGCATAGTCGGCAAGGCTGCATGCACAGTTGGCAAGGCTGCATGCATATTCGGTAAGGCTGCATGCACAGTCGACAAGGCTGCACGCACAGTCAGCAAGGCTGCATGCACAGTCGGCAAGGCTGCAAGCATAATTAGTAAGGCTGCACGCACAGTCGACAAGGCTACATGAACAGTCGGAAAGGCTGCATGCACAGTTGGCAAGGCTGCACTTGAAAGCTTAGGCTCCCTTATACTGATACTCTTTATAATTTGTCTTTTTAATGTAGTGAAAACCCCTTTTATCTTGGCAAACCATGGAGGTCACCTTCATATATCCTTTGAAAACCTTCTGCCTACTGTCATCATGCACGTCTTTACCCACACCATTTTGCCCACTGTCTTCACTGTTTTTCCCATCAAAATCTGCCTCCATCTCTTGACTATCATTTGTTTCTTCCTCTTCATTAGGCTCATTGCATTTTTCACTGCCCTCTTCTTCATCACTATCTTCTTTATCTTAACTGTGATTTTCCTCTTTGTCGTTGCTTTCTTCTTCATCACTGTCTTCTTTGTCCTCTTCCTTATCATCACTTCTTTCATTTTCCCTTTATTCATTGTCTTTTTCCTCATTTTCACTTTCTTCTTCCTTAGGGTTTTTCACATTTTCTTAAAGTTTTACCTTTCAAAATAGCATGAGAGGGAGGCAAGGATCTAATATTTGTTATAAAAACCCTCAGGAGGTGATAGGCAGATAAAAGGAGGAGATTTGAGTAATTTTGAGGCTTGAAATTGCTTAAAAAACCTCCTAATAGGAGCGCAACATAGAAGCATAGTGCAGAGTTGTCGGGTCGGGAAACTCGATTTAGTGCCTTGTGCCAAACGCGTAGCACCAAGGCGCAACACCAACTCTTTAACGCGCAACACCAATTTGAAGAGGGAATTTGGAAGCCTTCCCGATGTCGGAATGAGCTCCGTGGTAGCTCTGTGATAGCTCGTTGGAAATCTTGTTGAGTATACTTTCCAAAAAAAAAAAAAATTCCATTTGGTGTCCACTTACCTGTCAAAAAACCGATTCTCCCAACACTAGTGAAAAAGTGTTGAATGATGGTGTAGAAATGCAGAGGGATGGTGCATAACACGTTTGGAGGCCTTCCTTAACTCCAAATTGAGCTCATGATAGCTCATTGGAAATATCTTCAAGTCTATTTTTCATTTGACTAATCAAGCAAGTCATGTGGACACTCCAGCTATGAGAAAACCTGATTTTCCTAAGGTCACTCTAGCAGTGCAGAAATTCTCCTAGGACACTTGTATTTTTTACATTGATCCCAAACCATGATACCTATGTAAAAAATGGAGGTTTTTCTTCTTGGGCCTATGATGGAAAAACATCTCTCGCACGTTTGTCAAATTCATCTCTTTTTGGTCATAAACATAGTTTGAAGAAAAACTGGCCGTAGGTGTGATACATGGCTCGTCTTTCGAAAAGAATTCTTGGAAAATGATGGTGGCATGATGTTTATGAGTTGGTATGGCTTCATGATCACTGATATGACCTACCATATGGATATTCTGCTCTTATGCCTCTTTTCCATAACAAACCCTAGCTTATTTGGAAGAGGAAATTAGGGTTTGGTGTAGGGAATTTAGGACTTCCTTGTAGAGGGAATGGAATGAAGGGTTAAGGGTTGTCTAAATTCTTGGGGAAATTTTGGAGGATAGGGATAGATGTTAGGGAGTAGGGGAAAGTATAATTTCAAGGATTGAGTGAGGGGAAGGGGTCCAAAAGGGAAAAAAATGGGCCTAGTCTCGAAAAGTGTCAAATTGTGGCAATAGACTAGGTTTTGTAGAAAAACGATGATTTTGAGGGATAGGAGTGATGGGAACTGTTTATGAAGGTATATTAAGGATAGGAGGCATGGAGGTCATGAAACCGAGAAAAATTCCCTTAAAAACCCTAGATGGACAATGTAGGAGTTAGGAAAAACAAAATAGAGGGCTAAGGCCAAAGGTGGAAAAACATAGTGATAATGAGTGGCATGAGAAAATGATGGGTCCTTTGGGAGTAGTGAGTTGACCTTGACATGATGGGATGATGAAATAGTGAAAAATTTATGCTAAGGATAATGAAGGCAGTGAGATTTCTAGAACTCACAATGTTCATGAACTTTGTTTCTAGAAATCTAGGATAAGCATTTAGTCATCCATGAGAAGAAAAAATTACTGATGACTAGCAAAAAGGACCCTACATCATAAAACATTTCCTTCATCAGGGGGCATACATCTTGATGGAACCAGACAGCGCATGCCTCAGCAACCACGTCAACGGCCTTTACCTCAATAATTTCTATCCATAAGGGCCAATATGGCCCTGCCCTAGAGTGAACATACACCAACCTAACCACTGTAAATTTTTGACCAAAAAAGACTTATTACAAAACATGCTCAAAGTGCCGCCATGGAATACCAACTCGAACCTTACTTAGGATTTGTTGATGGAGCATCAAGATGGTCTCAGATTTTAGCAGCAACTTCTTGGGTCATCTATCACCTTGACTGATCACCACTCTACACAAACGATGTGTGCATCGTTTCAACAACAAACAATCAGGAAAAATATGACACCGTTATCGAACTTATGTGCAATGCCCTCCATCAGGGCATACGCCATATGCATGTCTACCTCGATTCCCAGTTATTAGTGTCGTAGTTAAACCAAACATTTGAGACAAGATATTCACATCTATTTAGAAAATATTTGCATGCAAAAAGATTAAGCAGAAAATTTGACTATATTACATTTACACATGTACCAAGGATTCAAAACCAAACAACTGATCGCATATCTAACAATATTCTAAACTGGAATGCATCTCTTATAAACCATCATACATAAAAAACCAAAAACATAGATATCTGTCAGTATAACATCATCCATAAACAAAAACAAGGGGCACAACATGTCGATCCACAAAAAATATCTCTCATATATATATATATACACATACATATATATGCGTGTGTGTGTGTGTGTGTGTGTGTGTGTCTACATACATAGATATATATATGTATGTATGTATGTATGTATGTGTGTGTGTGTATATATATATATATATAATGTAATATATATATATATATATATATATCATGGTGTATATGTTTGAGTACAAAATAGTGTCGCTGACCCATCGGACAGTCCAAAGATACACAAAAATTTGTCAAAAATAGGGGAATCATCCTCATAATGGGTGCTTTCCCCATGTACAAGTATACTCTAGAGTGGTGCCCCCTCAAAAGGGGCACCTGGACCCACAACTGCTTCTGGTACCACTACTGGAGCCGCCATCAAAACTAAGACTGCCACCCGATGTAAAATAGGCTGATAGTCCCTCTCCCGGGCCATCACCGTCTCCAGCCAGACCTCCTCAAGGTTATCCAAAAAACCTCGAGAAGGCATCCCCTGGGTCAAGCAGTCCACTCGACCCGAGGAATCCTCTAGAACTGACACCCAAATATTCAGCTCCGCATTGTGAGCCTCTGCCGCATCAGCATGTGCTACCTCTGCATCAACACAAGCTCGCTCAACTACAACCTCGACAACAGTCAAGCTGCTGCCCTCCCCCAAAGGGCCAACACCACCACCAGGTACTCCAGCAGCATCTCCTCCCTTCCCTCCACGACCACCCCCAGGTCTTCGAAGAGGACCGTGGCCGACCAATCGAGTCATAGGGCGACCGACCTCGCCAACATCTACAAGAGTAACAAGAACTATATCAATGTCACCATCAAAACACATAAGCACATATACACTCAAATAAATGCATAAAACATAAAAAAAGAATACCTGTTGGCCCCCAATCATAATCAGGAGGGAGATTATTCTCTGGATCCCCCCGGAAGTCCATCCTCGGATATGGGAATGGCAGAAACATATGGGGGTTGACCTCAAACTAGGCCTCCATCTTGGCGTTTCAGTAACGCCCCACCATGCCCCCACCACCTCGCAGAATCACCGGAGCCCACCTCCTCATGCGAGGCTCCCGTGGTCCCCCAGGAGGCACCACCACCATTGGTCTCAGAAACACTACCCTCTCATACATAATGCTGCATAGAATGTTGGAATACGCAAACAAATTTGATCCATTATAGACCTTGTTGAGCTGCATCTCCATCCCATCATACCAAAAGCAGGCAAAATCAAAGCAGTGTCTAGACCTCAGCCGGCACAAGACTCCAAACTACGAGCTAGATTCCTGATGTGGAGCCGACGACCCTGTGAATCAAACAATATCCGCTAGAGTGCACCGCTCAACCAAATCTATCACTGAAGCAATGCTGATACTCCCCTCCGTAAGGGGCACCCCACCACAATGACGTGCCCAGAACCTCTCCAAATTCACCCTCCCAGAAGGGAGTGGACAACGCAACACCTCACCATGAGGCAGTAACTCAGTCACGAAGTACACATCCGTCTCAGGACGGATGGCCAGGTTAGTCTCACATAACAAAAACATGTTGCGCCTCTTGTACCAATGCTGGATCAAGTAACGAAGCAATCAATCCTGTGACCGAAGAAGCTCATTCTCCACGAACTTCAGGTGCCCCCATTGCACCAGTTGACAATGCACCCCAGCATCAACAGCCAATGTAGTACGGAGATCGAGCCAATCTCACTCCCTCCACAACAACCTGTCATGTAAACAGGAACCCATCAGCAATAGAAAAAAACATCAAAAAATAGGCAAAAATCCAAAAAAATTTACCTCGGCCTTTTGCGCGCCTATCCCTCAGACATGCGCACTCCAGGGATGCATAAGGCACACCAAAACAAGGGAATAGAGCACTTACAACGCACGAATCCCCCAGAAATGTGCATAAAGGGTGTGCCCTTTCCCTGATTGCTTGCGCAATCTAGGGCAAAAAATCACTCAAAATTTGTACAAGCTAAGTTTGTATGGACCTCGGCACCCTCACACTGAAAAATTAAAGTGCAAGACGTCATGGAGGTTACCTGGGCATGATATCGCTAATCCCTGGTTCTCAGGTTGACCGCAACGGCAAGAACTGTTCCGTAGAAGTATTTGGCATCTCAAAAACTCAACAAGTACAAATGAATTGAATTACAGCCATATTCACCGATATATTACCCTTTTCAAAAACTTTGGAGGACCATAACGAGAGATCAGAAGGTCCGTTCTCTGAACCGTAAGCAGCGTTGTGATCAACACTCCATAATGAACAAAGGCGATGCCACACATTCGCACTCCCGAAAAAATAATTTTTCAGCGTCGACAGGTATGCCCTCTCTCATATTCTTTTTTAAAGCTCATGACTTTCAATACTATTTGATAAAGAATATGATTTCACTTGAGGTAGTTTTTTTTGCAGGAAAGCTCGCAAACCATCCACAACTCCATCCACTAAAAGTTCTAGAGCAGGTATCATTCTACCCCTAGCATGATAGAGTCCCAGAAAACTATGCATATCCTAACATCATTTCTCCATCAGAAATCAACCATAGGTTCCACATATCCGACCGTGTTTATCATCACCTCACCCTACACATGATAAACATCCTCGTTGGTTGGTAGAGCCTCCCATCCATGGCGCTCATCACCCACAATAGACCATATATCATAGCAAAAGTGACACCATGGCCATACCACTTTAGTCTGGGAAAAACCTCATGCACATCCATCCATCATGCATAAGGTCAAGTTTTACCATAAAAAATAAAACCCCTTTCCCAGATGACTAGTTTGTACAAGCAGATAAAAACTGCACTATCGTGCCTCGCATTTAGCCCACCATACCTCCATCAGCATAATCCCATTTGCAATATTTTTTTTTTCATTTGCTTCATCAAACTCACACATGATACCAACCAATGGGACCCCGACCCTCAGAAAAACACCTTCCTTACGTCATCAGTGAGCTAACACTTTCATGTTTTGGGGCACCCATCTCTATGTTTTGTACAAACCAAACCCCATTATTTTATTCTTTTGGTAAGTGTACAAAGACAATAAATGGTGCACTACACCCCCCACCCACTCATTCATATTTTCTACCATAGAAACAGTCCCTGAACACCCTTGGTCTGAGTATCACACCCTCATGCAAAAGCCTCCATGACATTCATAGCCTATTTATACCCACCCTAGAAGTCCTACCGACTCCAGGTATTTCCCCATAAAAATAGTTATGACTGATGCCAAGCTACTTATTATACTCCGACCTTGGGCCAGTGAATCCCCATCATCAGTTTTCAGTCACCCCTTGCCACCATGCCTATGTTAAACTCATCACATCCAGGATCCTCATCCTTCATACCAAAGACTCCTCGTTCGGTTGAGGCTTCCTTTTTGTCGACTTCAACACCTATTTTACAAAAAAGAAGTGGTACCTTGGATCACCCCTCTACAAAAAGGGGGCATCCTCGGGTGGCACTATGGGAGACATCATTTCCCAAATATGTCATCGATCCACCTTAAATTCGACTACGACACAAGCTTTCATGTCAAGATGGTATCGTACCTTAAAACCATTGCACTTTGATCAAATTTGTCGAAGACCCATGCCTTCATAAGCATCTCTTTCAACAACGCTTACACGGGAAGGTCCGAGCCAACACTTATGCATACAATGCACAGTTATATGCCATACCAAGTTTACACATATGGGTACCAGGTTCCACCTATCGTCAAAGAAAAAAATCCCTTGAGGACATCAACAGTTTTCGTCATCAACCAATAGATCACTACCATATTAGTGACACAAACAGAACATGTATCTGTCAAATAGATTTGTTTAACTAGCCACATCATTACAAGCATGGGACATGCCCGCCTCGTAGAAAATTTGTATATATTGTACTATATTTTCTTACAGGGGTCCCATAGGACATGGTCATTCTTCGAACCGGTGCAAGGTATCTCCAATTCCGAGCTTCACGCAAGTCTCTCTCTCTCTAAGAACAATATACAAAAAAAAAACTATAACGTATTTCGGCTATACAGTTCTTCCTAGACCTCATACATTAGGGGGCAACTGTTAACACTGGAAAATCGTACAAGAAAATATGACATTATTTAATGTCAGGCATAAGGATTTATAGGGCTTAGAGATATTAGAGAATCTGGAAAGTATTTAAAAATCTCTAAGGTCTGAGGAAAAATCAGATTTGAGCAAGTCATAGATGATTTTGCACGCATAATCCTTCGAGAAGAGCGCCTTTGTGTGCCTTTTGACCCAAAATGTGCGCAATCATGGGAATGGCGAAATTCACTTTCTGGGACCACAAAAAGCACACTCTAGGACAATGATTTCACACTTGAAGCTACCTAAGGACATCCACCAAAGCCTCCTTAGACATCAAGGGAGCACACAATGGAATCATGCCCCTCTCTTGGGTCACCATCCACAATGTACTAAGAGAGGGAAGGAGGATTTGAATTCTCCTATATAAAGCCACCAAGAGATGAACAACTTGAGAGCACATTGTTATGCTGGTCAGAATTTCCCCAAGAAATACCAGCAGTATGTGATTCAGAGCTGAGATAGAGGGGACTCAACTATTGGCCATCCAATCATTTCAGTCCACCATAGTAGAGAGAGGGAGACTTTGCACCGAGGAAAGCTTGGAAGTAAATACATCCTTTCATCGTGACTTACAACCCAAGGTCTAAGGGCCCTTTGGCAAGAAGGTTAAAGTTTCATCCTCATTTCCTACCAGCACTCAATAACAAGGCCGAAAGCGCCACCGTTTGGATTATTGCAGTTGTTTGACTCTATTCAGAGCTTTTGTTTTATTTTTAGTTTAGTTTTAGTTTGAATATGCATGCTATTTCTCTATCTAGTATGTTTATGTTCTAGCATGTTCCACTAACTTGATTGACTCTTCTTTTTTCTTCTTGTGACCAATAACTTAAGATGGGAAACCACATCCCTTAAGTTGGTGTGATTTCGTACATGCATGCACCAAACACACTAACACAATTATATTCATGATATTGCACTCTAAAAATTCAGCAGAAGTGAAGGGAAATTCATATTTTTTTATAGATTTCATCGAAATGAACTGCTTTGTGGTGATGGAATACTTATCCAAATGTACAATATCTTGTAAGTGGAAAAAATTGTGCCCCGAACATATTTACTATATTATAGGGTAAAGAAAAAAGGTAATGCCATGTTGTACTTCTTACACTTTAAAATTTAAAATCGTCATTTCTTGCCATCTTGCAAAGGAACCTCAAATAAGAAGTCAAGCATGTGTCTACATTGACAATATAGGTCAACTAACACTCCGCCTACCTCAAAATAGCACGATATTCTATCACTTTTAAGTAATTTGTAAGTATTTTATGTGCAAGGTTAGTAGATCAACTATTCTGTCATATACAAAAACTTGAGGCATAATTCATTAGAAACTATCCAAATAAGTGAAAACACATCATGGAGATGAGTAAAAGAAAGAGTACAAACGTTCTTACTAGATCAAAAAGTGGTTAGAGGAAGGAAAGCCAAAAACTCAAGATATCAATAAGTTGAACAATTCTACCATCTATTCATCTTAGTCAAAACTTTAGGGATCCTAAAGACCGAGTTTAATCTTAAAAAAATCCCCCCTTTGCCCTCTTTCATTCATCAAGTGTCAAATATCCCTCATTATCCATTTCCTTATCTTCTTCTTCTTTTCCTAATGGGACCACATCATATTTTTCATTAAAGGCATCCTCACAAACATAGCCCTAGGTAGAAAGCATCTCCCCTCCCCACATTGTGTCTGATCTCATAACATGCCAATGGTAATAAAAATGGTGCATTATTCTCTCAAACACTATACTCCTCACTTCATCACCAGTAGGAGTGAGAGATGGCCACCCAATGACTCAGTTATTCACACCTCTGTAATAAGCATAAATTTCTTCACCAAATTCTGAAATCTTGTTCTGTAAAAAAATGTTAAGATTTCGTGGAAGCTGTGAAAGAGGACCCTTTCTGTTTGTATTGTGATCATTCCCATTTTATTTCCTTTCCACTGCAGGAAGAGGTGCTCCAAAATAACTTATCTATTTTATAATTCTATACTTAATATTATCAACATCATTTGTGAACACATGGTTATGGCATATAACTACAGTTGGGCAATCTGAATTTGAGTCTAGATTTGTTTTTGTTAAGTTCAAATTCACTGCCATTTGTGAACATTGGTTTAAACTTATCTTGCACCTCTTCAACAATAGGAAGGTTTGGTGGGTGTGCGATTATTATAGGAGTGCTTACTTTATATTTTTCTTTGTGTTTGATTTATTTTTCTTTCTCAGTGTCAATCTTTTTCTTTTCTTCAGTCGCAATCCTACAAGTTGTAACATTTCTTCCCCAACATCTAGGCTAGAAATTGTTAGATGAAGGAAGAGTAGTTTTCACACCAATGGATCTCTTGTTTCTACCTTTTCTATGATTTTGTGTAGAGTGTTTGCTACAAAAAAATCATCTGCAAAAACATCATGGTGGGCCTTTAATGCAAAAATTTTTGAATCCAATTTCATAAGCCTACCACAATATGCAACAAAATTGAGACTCTACACTATCCAATGCACACCAAAGTTGCACATTTTCCATTGATTGTAACCCACGTAGTCATCAACATAAAACATGAATTTCTTTAGCAATCACATATAAGGCATAAAAAATTGCATCCATAAGAAAAAAAATGTTAAAATTTATTCTATAGAATCTCTTACTTATGCTTCCCAAAAGTGTTGATGCTTCTGAGAAATCCTAGTAGGCGACCTAATAATTCATCTCTAAAAATATCCACCTGAAGTGGAGCATGTTGTAGGAGGAGAAGGAAGTGACATATAACCATATCAACCTCCATAAGGTGGATAAGGATAAGGATAACAAGTTTTTTCATTTGAATGATTCCACCATGTTCCAAGATCCCATGGTCCTATAGTGAAACATAAAAATTATAAACCCAAGTATGAAAAAACAATTGCAAAATTTCAAATGTTTTCCTTCTAAGGACAATAAAAATTGATTGAATTTAAATTGAAGGAATGTTTCCATTGAGATACCTTTAATATTTTTAAACAATAATTTAATTGTTAAAAATAATGAATGTAGTAGGCATGAAAGAATAGTTCCCATGTTTAAATAATTAATTCTGAAGGCATGATAACAACATACATTTTCATTGAGTGCATATAGATTCTTTGAACTATTGTCTAGATATAATGATATATTGAGAATCCCCCAAGGCAAATGCTCCAGCAGGCAGTAGCAATGAATTAAATGAAACAGTGGCATGCATAAAGTGTTAGACAAGACTCATCACTAAGAGGAATAGTGCACATGAAATCTCAAGGGAAAATTCTCTTGAACAGTTAGAATTTGTGTAGTCAAAGGTGGTTAGGAAAATCTCACAAAATAAAACTACAAACGTAGGAGATTTATTAAATTTATTCAATGTATTTGACTTGAACGAAATATATAATCTATGAATACTATGGATCCTTGTAAGAAGTTCAATATTTCAGTATTGTGCATCCTTTTATCCCAATTGAAAATCATTCATGCTTCCCAGTTTTGATCAAAATCACACCTTGAAATTAGTTTCCAAATTTACGATTATGGAGATGACTTAACAATCGATAATGTGACCATGAACAAGCATCTGTATAAGAATGTCCATCAACCAACTCATATAAGGCCACAACACATAATATAGGACAATCAAGCAAGAATCCTTCTGAGATTATTAGAAGTGGTTGTCGTCAATTAGAAATTGGATCATTGTGCATTTTTTAATACATTAAATGAAATTAGTCCACCTAAAACATTCTATGGTGTAACTTAGTATTGCAACTAGCCTACCCACTTGTTGCAATCATAGATAGATAGATCAGAAAGCCTACAAGCAAGTGAAACTTAAAATTATCGCCACAACTACCAGTGATAGGAATTGTCACAACCCTAATATATTTTGCTTCACTACAACATTACATTTTCTATTATAATATTTGTCGACATCTTCTATATCAATGTTCAAGATATCTAACCTTTGTGACACGAATGCACTTACCCATGTTTTTCCAGAGGTTTGCAACCTCTCTGTCACTTTGGAAGTGGTTGAAAATAATTCCGTTGTCTAAAAAGTCTCACAACCTATTCTATGTCGATCAAATAATTCATGGAATAAGTATATCATGTGAAATATATTGAACCCAATGCTGCTGAAGTTCCGAAAGCCACCAAAATTCTCAGTATCACCTATGTGTTGTTGTCCAACTTTACTTTTGGAAGGTAACGTGTGGCAGTATTCCCATCAAAATATATTGAGGTGAGATCATCGTCGGTAGGAATGAATTTTATCACTTTATCTTGGATAACATCCCCTCCATGGTAATATCCCAACACGGTTGGGATTCCTTTTTCATTTGAGAGATCTCCAGTTGAACAACAATCAATTAGAGGGAAACATTCTAAGTTGAACCTTCTAATTTTATTTTTATCCTTAGATGTTTTTAGTGCAGGTTTGGATATTTGGTTCTTTCTCGTTGTGTTTCTCGGAGAAACATATTTATAAAAGATCTAGAAAATGAGCTTACTGAAAAATATGAGGGGAGGAAGATACGATAATTCCATCATTTCGTAACTGGAGAAGCATCTACTTGGAGTGCAAAAATTGTTACCAAGGATATTTAAAGTTTTTTTTTTTTCTCTCTGATTGTTGATGCAAGATCTGCTAAGAAAGTTGTTCAACAACTTGGATTTGTATGGATTCAAATGTTTTAAGGGAACAATAATTTCCTAGAGATTGATTATAAATTTTTTTTTTCACATCTTCCATTAAATGGTTCTCTTTCTTTCAATCCACATAAGAAATATTCGATTGAAGTTTTTGAACTCATTAAATCATCCTTTTCTTTTGGATTAAATCCCTATGAGAATTTTGTTCATTCAATCTCATCCAAAGAAGGAATTTTTTGTCAAAATAAGGGAGTGAAAGAACTGGGAAAATTATTTAAGAATCTAATGGACTTTCTATGTGATCTAACGATAGGCTATGAGGGGATTTGTGGAAATTTATTCATTTAATTTGAATATGAGAAATGAAACTCTTCAGTAGCATGTAAATCATAAAACAAGCTGAGGGATTCTAGGAGTCGCTTGGATCATTATTCTCTAGGAGAAATGTAGGGACACCAGCCGCTAGAACAATTGCAAACATTGAATTAAAAAGCACTTATTGATTCTTTTCAAAAAATATTTCTTCGTAGGACATCCTTAAGGAAATGTTAATGAGTAGAAATAATTATGCCTTACAACCAAATGATCGATGGTCAATTCTTCACATGAGAAGTTGTTGTGTTGATGAAACAAATTTTGAGGAGAAAGCGACAAGAATTTTCTATCCAAATTGGGACATCCTTTGAAATATTTTTCTCTCCAAAATGTTGTTGCGTAAGTGGATCTATGTACTCCATTTTTCATTTAAATTTTGTTACATATAATCATAAAATATTATTATCCATGTCAATCATCTAACCAGTCTGATTTAGAATGCATTTTTTTATGTGAAAGTTGACCTTTATATAAACTTGTGAATGGACTGCTTCTTGTTTTAAGGTCTCTAGTTGATGACTGTATTCATCTTTAATATTAAAGAAAAATACACCATAGAATCTTGGGCATTCTCTCCCCAATTCAATCTTCCTTAAAACTGTCGAAATCATGTATGATCTTGCATAGTATAAGTCGACCAAAAATGGTATTCTAAGCTTGTTTATCGTGGGAGGTATGATCTTGGTAGATGATTCATCATTGAAAAAAGTAAAAAAAAACTTTGCTTTCCATTATCAAGGTGCTTCCTAGGTCATATAAATCATCAAGAAACTACACTCTAACAGAAGAGTTCTTGCAACATATCCTAGCTCTTTTGTTTCCCCTGGTTACAAATCTCAATAATGGTGTCCATGGATCCAAATTTTAGTGTTGAACTTGGAGCTAAAGGTGACACATTTAATCCTCCAACACAACTGAGGTCACTAAGCCATTTTCTCCCCACCTATTATGTAAAAAATACCCAGGATAGTACTGCTAATGTCATTTTATCCTTGATGCTCCATTGTTTTGTTTTAAAAAATAAAGTCTTTCATCCCTCGGGTTCTCGTTGTAGCTTTGTTTTAACAATTAAATTTCAAGTGTTCTATTTTCCCATGTTTGGGTTAGTCAATTATTTTAAGTTTTGTGTGATATTTCTTTGTTTTGAATAGAAAACTAAAAGCACAAAAAATGCAAAAAACTTTTGGTGATTTCCAGAAGAAACCAAGGAACTAATCGAGCATACTTATAAAACGTTGTTGAATTAGGACTATTTGGACATGGGATCGATGCGTAGAATTGGAATTTATTAGACTACGATGAAACTTAAATTTATGAAACTTCGAGTCGCTCGTTATTATTAAGGATTCAATCTTTGACAAAGCATTGAAAGGATCCATGGCAGAGACGTTGGGACAGAGACAAACAAGGGAAAGACATGTCTATAGGAAGAGAGATAGACCATTAGGGGCCTGCTGACCGAGCTTGCTTGTTAGGGGTATGCTGAGCTCATTAGGGGATTTCCATTACGGAATTTGAGAAGGCATTGGAAATCAATCGATAAATAAGGAAAAGTGGGTTAACCTTATAGTAAGGCATTGGAAATCGATCGATAAATAAGGCAAAGCGGGTTAACCTTACAATAAGGCATGGCATGGAAATAAAGGCCTTGTCTTCTCTTTCTCCTTCACTGATCTATTCTGGGGTTCATTTACGTGATTCAAAACACCCGAATCAATTTTATGGTTCCACTACTTACATTCAGGATATCAATTTTAGGGTTCCACAAATAAATTTTGAGGGTTTTCCAAGAAATAATGTATGATGTGTTTGACAAGAATTGAAATCGTACATAAATATATAAGAACCATTTACAACCTTTTTATAGTAAACTTCAGTGAGACATAATCAGAAATAAAATTGGGAAACTGTGCAAAAGGTTTGATAAATACCTCTCGAGAACTTGCAGAGTTTTTGGCTTCATGCTCTAGCCACAATGTTACCACAAAAAATGCTAGTCCAACATCCTCCAATAGCTCCAGGGGGTTTTCACCTGAGTTCTGGGGAATTATTTCTAGGTCGTATGCTCGGGTGTCCAAGTGGTCAAAGTTGAAGGTAAGGGGTTGTTGGCTGATCCTACAAAACAATAAGGGGAACCGTTCTTTCTAGGTTTACCTGAAGTTTGGAGAGATTTTCAACAAGCTCTTACAATAGGACAGATGGAAGAAACGGTTCAGGAGAAACACTGAGACAAAGGGTTCCGAGCAGAAATTTGCGGCCAATTTCAAAGGCAAATGAGAAGGGGCCAAGAAGAAAGGGCCTGCTAAATTAGATGAGGGGAAACCTTGAGGGGAATCCAAAACCGAGGGAGCTCACAGTATGGTTAAACCACTACAACGAAGAAACTGCAAGCCGCTAAAACGAAAATATGTTGATGATTTTTTTTAGTTTATATTACACATTATAGAATTTTATTATTGAAATTAAATGCATATATTTAGGGGAATGTGATAGATATAGATCCTCTACAAACTCACCCATAGTCGAGTTCTCAGTAGTTATTTGTTTCAAAAAAAAATTTAACATTGTCCATTTCGAAATATTTTGAAAATCTGAGTGAAATAAAGAAAATATTTACTTTCAATTGTTTAAAAAGAATATTTTAGCCTTGTTCATTTAGAAATATTTTGAAAATATAAAATATAGGAGTGAAATGAAAGATAAAAGTGAAATCAAACAAATAACTTCATTTTTATCCAACATATTTCTTCCAAATTTGAAGATCGATGGATAAAGAAAACTCAAGAATTAGTTGATACTAAAAACTCAGAAATTTATTTTTTTAGTTTGGTAAAATCTCAACACTCAATGTGTTTCCTTGGGCACCCTCACACAGCCAGACCTGACTTGACCCACCCGAACTCGTTTCCTTAGGCATTCTCAAATGGCATGACTCAACCCAACCCAACCGTATTTCCTTAGGCACCCTCACATGACCTGACCCGCCCGAACGAACGTACAAGGGAGCAAACGGAAAACGGGTCACACAAACGTGCACAAGGCACACGGGAGATCACAAATTATCATTTTTGATAAAGCCTCCCTCACATGACCCGACCCAACCCAACCCAAACATGTTTCCTTGGGCGCCCTCACACGACACAACCCGACCCGTCCGAATGAAGGAAAAATTGAGTAAACGGAAAAAGGTCGCACAAACGTGCACATGGCACATGGGTGGTCACAACTTAGCATTTTTTATGGGACCACCCTCACGCGACCTGACCCGCCTAAATGCATTTTCCTAGGCACCCTCACACGACATGACCCGACCCGACCCGACCCACCCTAACGCGTTTCCTTGGGCACCCTCACACAACACGACCTGACCCGACTTGCCTAAACGTGTTTCCTTGGGAGACCTCACATGGCATGACTCAACCCGACCCAACTCGAACTACCCGAACGCGTTTCCTTGGGCGCGCTCACATGACCCAACACGACCTGGACGTGTTCCTTGGGTGCCCTCACACGACTCGACCCAGACGCATTCCTTGAGCGCCCTCACACAACCAGACCCGACCCAACCCGCTCTAATGCATTTCCTTGGGCACCCTCATAGGGCACGACACAACCCAAACCAACCCGAACGCGTTTCCTTGGGCACCAACACACGACCCGACTAGACCCAACATGCCCGAACATCGAAGGAACAAGGGATCAAATGACAAATGGGTCACACGAACATGAAAAAGGCACGCGAACAGTCACAACTTAGTATTTTTTATACAACCTCCCTCACATGATCCGACCTGAATGAATTTCCAATGGTGCCCTCACACGACATGACCAAACCCGCCCAAACGAAGGCACGAGGGAGAAAACAGAAAACAAATCGCACAAATGTGCATAAGGCACACAGGTGGTCACAACTTAGGTTTTTTTATATGACCACCATCACACGACCCGATCTGACCCGACCCAACCTGCCCGAACGTGTTTCCTTAGGCACCCTCACATGACCCGACCTGACTCACCCGAATGCATTTTCCTAGGCACCCTCACACGACCCGACCCGAATCACCCCGACTCGCTTGAACATGTTTCCTTGGGCACCCTCACACGGCACGACCTGACCTAACATGCCTAAACGTGTTTCGTTAGGTTCCCTCACACGACCCGACCTGACCCGACCCACACAAATGCTTTTCCTTGGGTGCCCCCACATGACTAACCTGACCTAACCTGCCTGAACGCGTTTTCCTAGGCACCCTCACACGAGACGACCTGACCCGACCCAATCCGCTAGAACGCATTTCCTTGGGTGCCCTCACATGACACAACCCGACCCGACCTATTGGAATGTGTTTCCTTGGTGACCTCACACGACACGACCCAACCCGCCCAAAATCATTTCCTTAGGCGCCCTCACATGACCCGACACATCCAAACCTGGACGTGTTCCTTAGGCACCCTCACATAACCCCGACCTGACCCAACCCGCCTGAACAAGTTTCCTTGGGCACCCTCACATGGCATGACCTAACTCGACTTGACCTGAAGGCGTTTCCTTGGGTGCCATCACTTGACCCAACCCGACCTAACCCGCCCGAACGTCGAAGGCACGAGGGAGAAAATGACAAACTGGTTGCACGAACGTGCACAAGGCACATGGGTGGTCACAACTTAGCATTTTTGATATGGCCTCCATCACACAATCTAACCCGAACATGTTTACTATGGTGCCCTCACATGGCACAACCTGACTCGCCCGAATGAAGGCATAAGGGAGAAAATGGGAAAAATATTGCACAAACGTGCACAAGGCACAGGGACAGTCAAAACCTAGTATTTTTCATATGGCCACCATAACACGACCCGACCCGACCCGCCCGGACACGTTTCCTTCAGCTCCCTCACACAACCCGACCCGCCCGAACACGTGTCCATGGGCACCCTCACACGAACAGACCTGACACGCCCCGAACTGCCTGAACACGTTTCCTCGGGCACCCTCACACAACGCGACCCAACTTGATCTGCTCGAACCTATTTCCTTAGGTGCCCTCACACGAATCGACCTGACCCACATGAACATGTGTCCTTGGGCCCCCTCACACGACCCGACTCAACCTGACCCTACCCACCCAAACACGTTTTCCTGGGCGCCCTCACATGACACGACTCAATCGGACCCAACCTACCCGAACACTTGTCCTTGCCCACCCTCACACGACATGACACGACCTGACCCAACCTGCCTGAATGCATTTCCTTGGGTGGACTCACACGACACGACCCGACCTGACCTGACCTGCCCGAACGTGTTTCCTTGGGTGCCCTCACATGACCTGACATAACCTAGACGCATTCCTTGGGCACCCTAAAATGAACCCACCCAACTCGACCTACCCGAACGTGTTTCCCTGGGTGCCCTCACACGACCTGACATGCCCCGACCCACCCCGACCCACTTGAACGCGTTTCCTTGGGCATCCTCACACAACATGACTCGACCTGACCTACCCAAACACGTTTCCTTAGGTGCCCAAACACAACCCGAACCGACCTGCATGAACGCATTTCCTTGGGTGCCCTCACACGACCTGACCTGACCTGACCCGCTCGAACACATTTTCCTGGGCGTCCTCACACAACACGACTCAAACCAACCCAACCCGCCTGAACGCGTTTCCTTGGGCGCCTTCACATGACACAACCCGACCCAGCCTACCATAACACGTTTCCTTGGGCGACCTCACACGACACGACCCGACCTGACCCGACCTACCCAAACGTGTTTCCTTGGGCACCCTCACATGACCCAACACAAGCCAACCCGAACAAATTTCCTTGGGTGCCATCACACGACCCGATGTGACTTGACCCAGCCAAACGTCGAAGGCACGAGGGAGAACATGAAAAACGGGTCACAAGAACGTGTACAAGGCACATGGGCGGTCACAAATTAGCATTTTTTATACGACCTCCCTCATACGATCTGACCCAAATGTTTTTCTTGTCGTGGCCTCACACGACATGACCCGACCCGCCTGAACGAAGGCACGAGGGAGAAAACCGAAAATGAATTGAACAAACATGCATAAGGCACACGGATGGTCACAACTTAGCCTTTTTCATATGGCCACCCTCACAAGACCTGACCCGACCTGACCTAACCCACCTAAACGCATTTCCCTGGGCTCCCTCACACAACCTGACTTGACTCGACCCGCCCGAACACGTTTCCCTGGGCGCCCTCACATGACTTGACCCGACCTGCCCCGACTCGCCTGAACACGTTTCCTTGGGTGCCCTCACACGGCACGACCCAACTTGACCCACTCAAACATGTTTCCTTAGGTGCCCTCACACGACCCGACCCGACGAGCATGAACATGTTTCCTTGGGTACCCTCACACAACCCGACCCAATCCTGCCTGACCCGCCTGAACAAGCTTTCTTGGGCACCCTCACACGATGTGACTCGACCCGACCCGACCCGCCCGAATGCATTTCCTTGGGTGCCATCACATGACACGTCCCAACCAGATCCGCCTAAATGTGTTTCCTTGGGTGACCTCACACAACATGACCCGACCTGAACCAACCTGTCTGAATGTGTTTCCTTGGTCTTCCTCACATGACCCGACACGACCGGACTCGAACACGTTCCTTGGGCGCCCTCACATGACTGGACCCGAACTAGCCCGACAGGACCCAACTCAGATGCTTTCCTTGGGCGCCCTCACATGACCCGACCCGACTCGCCCGAACGTGTTTCCTTGGGCACCCTCATAGTACAGAACGACCCAACCCGAACGTGTTTCCTTGGGCGCCATCACACGACACGACCCAACCCGACTTGCCTGAACTTTGAAGGCACGAGGGAGCAAACGACAAACGGGTTGCACGAAGGTGCACAAGGCATATGACCAGTCGCAAAATAACATTTTTGATACAACTTCCCTCACATGATCCGACCCGAACGCATTTCCTATGGCGCCCTCACATGGCACGACCCGACCCGCCTGAACGAAGGCACAAGGGAGCAAACGAAAAATGGATCGCACAAACGTGCACTAAACACATGGGCAGTCACAACTTAGCATTTTTTATGCGCCCACCCTCACATGACTCGACCCGACCTGACCTGCCCGAACGCATTTCCCTGGGCGCCCTCACATGACCAGACCCAACCGACACACCACAACGTGTTTCCCTAGGCACCCTCATAAGACCCGAACCAACACACCCCGACCCACACGAATACGTTTCCTTGGGCGCCCTAACATGGTACAACCTAACCTGACTGACACGAACGTGTTTCCTTAGGTGCCCTCACACGACCCGACCTGACCCACACAGCCACATTTCCTTGGGCTCCCTCACACGACCCAACCTGAATCGACCCAGCTCGCCCGAACGTGATTCCTTGGGATCCCTCACACGACCCGACCTGACCCGACCCACTCGAACATGTTTCCTCAGGCGCCCTCATATGACACAACCTGACCCAACCTGCTTGAATGCATTTCCTTAAGCGCCCTCACACGACTTGACCTAACTCGACCCGCCCGAATGCATTTCCTCGGGCACCCTCACACGACACGACTCGACCCGACCCGCCCGAACGAAGGCATGAGGGAGGAAACGAAAAATGTATCACACGAATGTGCACAAGGCACACAGGTGGTCACAACTTAGTATTTTTGACACAACCTCCCTCACACGACCTTACCCACCCGAACGAAGGCACCAGAGAGCAAACGACAAATGGTCCACACAAATTCGTGCACAAGGCACGTGAGCGGTCACAACTTATAATTTTTTACACGACTTCCCTCACACGACTCAATAGTCAGTTCATTGTCTAGTAGAGAAGCCACCCTAATTGAGCTCCACCTCTGCATGAAGTCCACCATCGAATTCCACCTCCACCAAAATCCATTTTATATGTTTATCTATCTATAACATGCTTGCTTCCACCAGGAAAGAAAATTTACCAATAATTTTCAATCATCATTAGTGATTCAAAGCACTAGAATACGAGAAGTAAACTAGGGAGTTTAGCTTGAAACCAATTTCTTTCATGCTAATTCCAAGTATCGATCAAGTCCCACATGTTAATGATTTAAAGAAAGGAAACCACAACCATGAACCCAATATGATCAAAAAATCTTCGCAACATTTCCATTATTAATAAAGTGGAAGCATCACCATTGATTGTATAAAATGTTGAAAAGAGGAGAGTACTTAAGAATTGGGTACCAATGTTCTTTAACCCATGACGCCATCTAAGAGCCATCCATTCACAGATAAAACCACTTACCCACCAAATCCCTTTTTTGTAATCCTACCACCTGGTCCACTTAGGGGTTTACAGGTTTAAATAGGTTAGGGGTCGGGAATTAGGGTTTAAGGGGTTAGAGGTTTAGGTTTTAGGGGTAATATCATGTCATAAGTGACCTAATTTTTTCTAACAATTTCAATAATTTCAGCACTGCAATAATCTAAGAACAATGATGGCAGTTACAATGATGCAAATAAATATGAATGAGCTTCTCTTGGTTTCAAGAATAATTTATTCTCTACTGAACAGGGCCAACCACGTCAAGGTGTAAGATCATATGGCCCCTCCTATCCCCCTCACATCACTCTCATTTCCCCAATACCCATTCTATGAAATAGAATACGAACAAACCAAAAATTAATTAAGGCCACAAACAAAATTTTCATGTGTTTGTACAAAAATATAATTTTAGTTTAGCCTATACACTAGTATGGCCATTATTTGTTGCTTTGACATAATAAAAAACATGTAATAAAGCCACATAATTATTCAATTATTTAAATACAATAATTTATACATATTAAAATCTAAAGTTATAACATACCAGCTCATACTCGAACACAACATCTGTATCATTCTTCTTCTGTATCTTCCTGATCTTCATCCAACTGATCGAAATTTGTACCAACATCTGATTCAGAAACGATGTTGAAACGATAGACCATGTCATCATCATCATCAATTATGTAATTTTCAATAATATCCTCATCGACATCATCATAAATAACTATTACATCGTCTCCTACACCCGATTCATCTTCTCTATCTTCTTCGTTTGTCAATGTATCTTCCTGCTCATCTGCCACTACATCATATTCTTCTTGATCAATATCATCTTCTTCCTCTACAATATAATTTACTGGCCTTCCTCTTGGATCATATCTAATAGAAAATTACCATATTTTCTCACCAGGAACCTCTGAGTAAAAGACATGTTCACATTGTCTTGGAAAAACATAACTATCTTTTCCTGCTTCAAACAGCGATGTTTTAACCATTGGAAATCCATTGTCATGTTGAATAAGAGTTTTTTCATCATCACATACTTTCATTTGTAGCCTATACCATTTGACGTTGAACAAAACTGATTTGAAGTAATTAAAGTCACACTCAATTATATCATTGTTGAGGTATAAAATGTATCTTTTTAACACCTATTTATCTCACATTAATTATCAATCCAGGAACGACTTTTTATTTCAAGAGTGTACTCTATCTGAGGCTAAAATTCAATCCAAGAGTAATTCCTTGTAATATGTAGTACAGTGTTCTAAATACAAGAGTAAATGGATGTTTGGAAAAGAAATCGACTACAATAACATAAACTCAAATGCTCTGAAATCCAATCATTCACTTAGTAAACACCAGTCAAGGATACAGTAATGATAACTCTTTCCTCTAGAAATTGATGCAACAAGATAATCAATCTGAGAATGTGGGAGAAATAACCAGTATTCTTTACAGTTGATGATCCCATTTTAAAGCAATTGAATGGAAATAAATCTTGAACTAAGTGCTGCTAATGAAAGGAAACTAGGAAAGCTCTCAATACCAAATTCATTGCAATTAATCAACTGAAATGAACAGCATCTCTAGAAGTAAACGAACAACAAACTGTAATCAAAGGAATTGAACAACAAATCCTATTTAATAAATATGAACAACAAACTCTTAACTAATGGAATCGAATGGCAAATTCTATTGAACAAAAATCTGCAAATGAACAACAGTCAAACGGAACAGCAATCAATTGGAATAGCAAATGGAATGAAACAATAATGGAAATATAACAACGAAGCTCTATTAAGGTATAACAAGATAAATTATACAAAATTAATATTCTTGTTAAATCATACAAGAACATCAATGCGATTCGTTAATATAACACAATGATATCAAATAAGCAATGAAACAGCAAATCAATTAACTTGCAAATGTAATGAAAACAAATACAAACTATCACACGACGACAATTGAAAGGTAATGATACAAACAGCGGATCGATCCACCAGGTTCGGGCCCGTAACCACCAGTGAAACGCCACTGGGCTTTACTCCAGAGTTAAGAAATTAAACGGCAACAAGATCTTGTATTAATCAAGCATAATAATGTTTAAAAAAGTCACTCTCTGATCATGAGAGTCAATAATAAATGACAGAGTTAAAAAGGAATGTTTAATCCATAATTCCCCCCGAATACATAATACATGCTCTCCTTTTATAATCAGAAAGAGGAGAAATTAAATAGTAAATATGATCCCTCATAACAAGATTGGATTGTCCCCAACAACTTGATCAGCAAGAAAAGATATTTCCATCAATCTTTCAACAGGAACAAGTTGAATTTGGATTTGCAGCTAAGATAATTTGGAAGACGATCGCAATAGTAAATCTGAGAAAATAGTGCTCAAAGAACCTTCCGTTTCTCTCAATACAGGCCTAATTTGGGAAAATTGTTTTTTTGTTAGTTTATTCAGTCCGTTTTGGACAAAACCCATGTTCCAAATTTTCCATATTCTTCTCCATTTTCCCAGAATATCAACCGCAAAACTGTCACTTCTTATTCCAGTGACTTTCTGAGTTGAAATATTGAATGATGTGTTGGAGATCAAATCTGCAATCTAGCAAATATATTGGAGGCTAAAATGGTGAGTGTTGTTACAAAATATATTAATAAACCATCATTGATAAAATTATGCATAATTATCATCAATTTATTAAAAATAAAGGAGAAAAAATAATATTTATCCATAAGAGCATAAATAATTATAAAATGGATTTATACGATAAATTATGATAAATTACATAATAAAGAAGAGTAGAAATGGATGAAATAGGTGTTAAAAAGTGGTCATATTAGCAGCTCAACATACCCCCAAACTGAGTATATTGCATGCTCTCATGCAACCTGTTAGTGTCAGTCTAGTCATACTGCCATCAGTGATCAAAACTACTCTTTTGCATTTGCATATTAGGTGTCTCATACCGAATAAATTTCACCATTCCGTTAGGTCATGGATTCATTGATGGTAGTAATTCTTCATCAGTTTTCCCTCATGTGAAACTTGTTGATTTTCCTCTCTATGGTCTTCAGTTATTATTCACTTTCATTCTTAAAATCATATCAGTAGGTCATAGGATGGGTCTCATTAGTTTCTAGTGTCTTACCATGGTCAAATTAATGAGTCAAATGTCAATAAATATCAACAAGGTCATGAGGAAGCCAATAAGCTCAAATTGCCGCACTGGAAGATCAAAAAAGATATTTTATTCAGCTTGATGTAATTTTCACCTCAAAACCATGTTTTGAGGTGAAAACGTGATATTTTTCCATTATTATCATTAGTTATGTAATTTTATATCATCATATGTAATAAGTCACAATTCAGAATCTGTTATCTCCCCAAAGTGATGTACCTACCTTCAGAGAAGTTTTCTGCAGCATGTTTAGTGCCAAATCATCTTCCAAGTAGATCCATCAGAAAGAGCCCGGAAAGAGCTTTCCAACGGTATACTACACTCTCTAAACTGACTTCTGGATTGAAATTTATGCTTAAGTGAAGTAAAAGCCCTCTATATCCTAATCCTAACCCTTTTCCCATTTTTTCCCTTAAACTTTGTTTAATTAAAGTTTTATATCCCTTTAAAAACCCCTTTTCCCCCTTTCCGATTATAAATTCGCATTATAAATCATTTAATAAAAATGCGATTTATGTACCAAACCACTTCCCCAACCATACCTTGTAGAACTTTATAATAAAAAAATATCAAAGTTTATTATAAGTTCTGCCGTTCCCAACCACTTCCCCACCATGCTTTGTAATAAAACTTTATTATAAAGTTTATATTATATATAACCCCGTCGCGATCGCAACCCTTCCAATCACAACGTTTATTTGAATTTCCCTGATCACTCCAATCGCAAATATCTCCGATGCGATTGATCACATCGCAAGTCTTGCACCCATCCTCCGATATGCCAATCGCAACAACCCCCGATCAATGTCTCAGCCGTCGATCTTCCCCCTCCGCTCCAATGGTCCTCCGCCAATCAGAACATTTCAATCGAAATACCCCTCCATCTACTCTGATCGCAAGTCCCTTTTTGATTACCCCGATGCGATTGCGATTCACATATCCCAATCCCACCATAAAGGCCCTCCTCTGATCCTCGATTCTGATCGCATCAAAATTTTTATATTCCGCGTTTTAAACCACTCCCCATCTCCGATGCGATTGCGATTGGTTGGCCCCACCATAGTTCCTTCCACCTTTTCCCAATTTAAATGGGTTTTCTCTTTTGTTAGTGCGATAAATCGATGTTTCAAATATTTCAATCGCATCGCATTATTTCTTTCTACCACGGTACTTTTCTCCTCTTCCTACCTCCTATTGCGATTGTAATGTGGCTCCCACCTCCGCTCTCCTCTGATTCTGATTGCGATGCGGGTCCCGCCTCTTTTCCTCCGCTCCTATCCATGAAAAAATTAATATTTCCCTTCACTAAGGTGTAGTTTTGTATTTTATTGAAAAAGTCAGTTTATTTAAAAGAAATAGTGGAAAGCAAAGGAAATAGTTGGCTGGCCAAGAGCCTAAAATAAAACAAATATTGTTACAGCAAGCAGCAAAATAGGAAATCTGTTCATCGGATTACCTATTTTATTTCATACAGCCTAACAGCAAAATCTCCAAGTAGTCAAATGCAATGATGTCCCTTATTTTCAGGGGCATATTGTTGTATTTCTTTACTATGATTGTATTTCAGTTCTTCACCATACCCTCTTTGGATTCATGTTCTCACATTTCACCCTATTTAATGTAACACCAGAATAATCAGAAGCACCGAGAAAGGAAATATCTCATGCTGTAATGGCATGTGCCTCTTGACAGGAATTAATAAGAGATGCAGCTCTGATTTGTGGGATCCATGTGGTATGAAAGTTAGCATTTTTTTTTCTTCTTTGTTTTATATGTGAATTGTTATGTGTTCCATTAATCCATAAGCATTTCCTTTTGAATGCTTTCAAGACAGAAAGGTAGAATCCATTTTATATGCTCTGCCTTGGGAAATCATTCATACTTTGTATTTTTCTTCTATTTGAAAAGGATCCATTTATTGTAGTTCTCTTTTTCACCAAATCAGCCTTTCAAATCCCATCCTATTAAATTTAATTGCTAAGTTTCACGTATTCGTCTCAAGAACACCCTGCAGTCTCGATTTAACTCTGTTTCAAAACTATCCCTTTTTATCCCACACGTCCCTGAAAAATTCATTCATTTTATTAAACCTTTTATCCATATCATTTTACCTAGCCTAATATCAGACTTCTATTGCACTTTATTGAATATTATTTTACGGAGAGAGCCCTCTTCTGTCCTTGTAGGGCTAGCTACAAGGCTGAGCGTGGTTTAGTTGTTACCCTGATTTGCCTTTTGCAGCCTAGGTTCCAATTCAAGTGCTAACACAACCCAGAACTGAATATATTGCATGTCCTCATACAACCCAAAGACAAAACCCATGTGTTAACCAAGCAACAACAAAAAAAATTGTTCATCCCAACTCATGAAATGGATGGAACAAATGATTTTTTTTCTCAAATAATGAATATTCAAATTGCTCAATTACAAAGGTACAATAATTTTATAAATATATGCTCAACCAGCGTTATGAAGTTGCAGAAAAATGTGATATAAGTAACAACAAACTTCATTAACCATTTTCTCAAAAATCAGATCATTTTTATTCATGGATCATGAGATATAAACAAAATGGATGTAGATGATAGTGCATAATTTTCAAAATTTTATGAACTAATTTAGCGTGAAATTATCTAGATTTGTGTATTTTAATGATTCGTCTTTGTTATCTAGAAATCAAAATAATTCAGTTCATAGTTTTAAAGATATATGCAAATCAATTTCTTCACTGTATAAAAATGAAATTGTATGCATTAAACGAGAAATAGTGTTGTTACCTGCCATGTGTAGAAATTCCTCTCAAACCTCCAAGAATTAAAGGTTCCCACAATGCTAGAAAACAAAGAGAGGTGGTTGCTACAATCTATTGAAATCGATTCTTGGTGTAAAACAACATGGAATAAGGGAGGTGTTGAGGATGAATAAGAATATCCATGGATGATAAAGAATATTACTGACATGGTCACAATAAAGAAATTAAAGAAATCAACACTCCCCCAAACTAAAATATGAGACGTGTCTAAAAAAACTGGGAAGTGGTAAATATGTGGAATGAATGATGATAAATAATGCTCAATGGATTTTCATGAAATTCTCCTAAATTCATAATAAATCAGAAAATTATGCTATTTTACCTTAAGTGTTACCTTCGAAAAATGTGGAATTACATGTAGGGACTGACCTTTTTTGAAGCTGATGTAGGCTGAGTGGATACTAAAAGTAATGCAAAACAGAAGCCGTGTTAGCATCATGTCAAGAATTGTAGCCACAGAAATAAAAGTAGCCTTTTGTTGTCATTGGTAATAGTGTGGTCGTGTCATATAGACCCCCCAAAATACTTTCAAGCCTTAAAAATCATGATTCTAATGCAATTTTCTTGTCCTAGCATGTTACTTTTGCAGAAATGACAGACAAACAAAATTTCAACTTAAAAACTTCAGGAACATGATGAATATTGTAAAAATTCAATAAACAGAAGAGCAGCGATCACATGTTAATTATAATAACGCAAAGGCACACACTTATGATATGATCAACAAATTATCACATTACTGAGATCAATGCATATTTTGAAATCGTGAGTATATATGGAAATGTTTATGTAATGATTCGAAAATAAGGGAAAAGGACAGCTGATGTAAAAAAATTACTTATGCGGTCATTATCCACATAAACCATTATAATCAATTTATAAATAAATTTCATGCATAAGAGGTTCCGAACAAAGGGTTTAGGAGCATACTCTCATTTGATATTAGATAAAGATATAAGAAAAGAGTTTATCATTACTATTGATTTCTGAAAAATATGACTCCAATACAATCAGCAGAGCTCTGTTGCCCACGGGTGTCTATGTCCTTGAAAAAGTTGCTTTCTCACCCTTAGAACCATTATCCTTTATTTATGCCTAGGGAAATGTTGTCTAATGTCATGATGGAGGCCACTGTGCTGGCTTGGGAACCAGATGAATGACAATGCCATTCACCAGGAAGGAGTGAAAGGTGGGCAAGCCGACTCATGATGAGACCTCTTGTTCCAAGGACTTTTCATTTTTCTGAGTTGTCCATTGGATCATATCCCTAGTGTGGTGGCCATAATGGGAATGCCACTTCACTGCTCCCTTATGATCATAGTAGGCTGGCTCTTGATGAGACCCCCTATCCTCCATCTACCATATCATAGAATTGTTAGTAATCATATAGAGAGATTTTTTTTTTCTTCTTCTTTTTTTCATGTAGCACTTCCCTATTTATGTATAGAGGATGGCTTAACACTCCTTAAGAGTAGGGATGGTGCAAGAAGTCTGAACATCTCAACAGATAAAGTATGCCCTTATTCTTATTCAATAAATAAAAATCAAAGAGAGTTATGAATATTTAAGGAAGAACCAACATGATAAAGATAACCAATCATATTAATTTTAGTGAAAATAAAGACAACAAAGTGATATAGATGGTTGTGTCCTTTCCTTTTCTTATCACTACTAAACAATTTCTTCAAAATTACAATTTCTCTTGATTTGCTGATTCCAGTAACCTCTAATTTTTGTGTCCTTGCATAAATTGTATGTTTTCCTTTAAAAGAGTCATGAAGAATTCACAAAAATCCTCAAAATGTTGTTCTAAAACAAGAAAAATGCACTAAAAAAGTGTTGTTACTTATATGGAACAACTGTTGTTCCTTAGGAGGACAACAAAGATAATATGCGAAAATGCTATTTTTTTTTTAAAAGAACAGTGAAAACTATCGGAAAAAAACATGTTGTTCCTTTTTAAAGGAACAACAAAAACAAGTGGGAAAAATATTGTTCCTTTGGAAAGGAACAACAAAAACAGGCGGCAAAAACTGTTGTTCCTTTGGAAAGGAACAGCAAAAAAAAGCCGCAAAATTTGTTGTTTCTTCGGAAAGGAACAGCAAAAACACACGGCAAAAGTGTTGTTCCTTTTGAAAGGAACACCAAAAACAATCAACAGAAATGTTGTTCCTTTTGAAAGGAACAGCAAAAAGAAACACACAAATGCACTGTTTCTTAAGAGAAATGGTTGTTGTTCCTTAAGAGGAACAACAAAAAAATATAAGCACGCAAGATTTTTGTTCCTTAATAGGGATAGATGCTATTCCTTAAGAGGAACAACAGCTCAGAATTGGTGTTGCCGAAGAATTGCCTTATGAAACTTGCATGGTGGGGTCCTTATTTTTCCATTGCCAATGGAGTGGAAACTACAATTTGAAAGGATCAACACTTGAAACACAAAAACATAAAAGAATTCAGAAAAGAAACAACACTTTATTAAGTTACAACAGCTATGATGTTATTTCCTAAGGGAATATCAATCTGTCAATGGAAAAAATGATCTTTTTGAAAAAAAAAATTGCAGCAGTGACAGGAATCTTCAAATGGAAACCAATCCTTCATTTCTTCTGTTATGAATCTGTTGCGTAATGAATTGGATGAAATGCCTTTGTTTCACTAAAATTTCTTTCAATAATCGCTCATTCATGAATTGACCTTCTTTGTTCTGCTAAGACCTGCAATAAAAAATTAAATCATGGAGAAATAGAGGTAATCATGGAAAAAGAGAGGTACTTGGGCTCCCCTAATCCAATAATTATGCAAAAAACTAACAAGTAGCTACTCTATAGAACAAATCCATGGACAAAGTAAAATTAATTTATTACCTGCGAGAGAGCAGTGGCCAATCATGCTAACCAACAGTGTTTCAATCATAAATTATTTGTTTTTCGTCTGATTTCAGTGATTCCAAATCCAAATGAGAGATGATTAAAAAAATTATCTCCAGCAGAAACAATTTTTAAAAATTCAATGCTATGATATGTCAAATTTGCTTAGAACAACCTGCATAATAGAGTCATTTTCGATTTTTCAGCTTAGACCAACAGTTGATATTTCAAGCATAAATTTTTCTTTTTGAGGGTGGATTGAACTGATTAAAATTGGATATTAAATTATATTCATTTATGTATCTCTAATAGAAACATGTTTTGCAGACAAGAATAATTGATGGGTCAAATACGCTAGTGAACAGCCGAGAAAACAAAGTTTCAAGAGTGCTGATTTATGATAGGAAGTCAGTATTTTGGTCATAAATTCCTCATACAATATCAAAATTGAGTGATTAAAATTTATTTTTAAACTAAATTCATATAGGAATCTACCATAGAATTTTTTTTTTAAAATACAGTCATTTATGCCTCCAAAAACTGATTATCCCAACTCTGTTCTTGAGATGCCAACTAGACACCCTGTCAATGTTTTGGTTCTAACTTTTTCGTTTCAAATCCAAATGGAGTGATTAAAATTGGGTTGGAAAGTAGACATAAAGGGCTACTTAGGATAGAAATTTTTTTAAAAATATTCATTTTTTTCCCCCAAAACATGATTGTTCGGACTGTGTTTTCAGAAGTTTCATCAAACCCACAAGCCAAAAAATATGATATTCAAACAATTTTTCCATATTGGTGATAAAAATGAATATAAGTTTTTGTAGAATTGTTATTTTCAATATAATTCATCTACATACACAACTAAATTAAAATATTTATCGTCGATGTTTATTTCCACAGTGTGTTGCAACAAAAACAACTATTTAAAAAAAAAAAATGTGTTTATTTTATTTCCTTATTTATTTTACTTTTTCACTAGCCTACTCTGATTTGGAGAATTAATATGATTACGTATAAGAGTATTTCCAGTGTAACCATCCTCGAAATAAGGCTTCAAGTATGTACATACTCAAATTTTAAAAATACATGTTAATAAAAATTAGGGTATGAGAAGCCAACTTCCCTTGAAAAAATGGTGCCAAAAATTGTTGAAGCATGGAGTGATGTTGCAAAAAAATCATGGAGTGAAACCAATATTCAATATATCATTTAGTTTATTGATTTAACCTAGCCATCATATCATGAAGTTCTTGAGTGTTTAAAACGACTTGTTGATGCAAACTAGAAGAAACCTCATTTTCTTTCATAACTTCTACAATTTTTGGATTTGATACATTCTGAGTCTCAATGTAAATTTTATCCAATGGTGCATGTGAGATAGAACGGATGGGAAGGGCAGGTGAATTTTTTAGTTCAACACTATAAGCATGTTGAATTGATTTATTATGGTGAGGGTGTGGAATGAGTTGAGCAGGAGATTGTGTAGGGAATGGAGCCTCTTGATGATGTAGTTGATTGGGTTGAGTGGACGATTTTGATAGGCAAGCAAGGTGTTGTGGAAGAGCTGGAAGATGTGTTTGTGCTACAAGATGAGGGAGAGTAGTCATGCAATCGTAAGGTGAGCCATGCCTAGCTTGTAGACAAGATTGGTAGTGGTTATATTGAGATTGGCATGGCTGCCCTAACATATGAGTATTCCATAACGAATTATGCAAGTAAGAGAATGGTGAGGAAGTGTTTTTAATCATACTTGTAGGCCATGATTTCCATGGTTTTGACCTTGTTGCAGCTTCCCCATCTCTTTGATATGCTACTTCAAAATTAGATAAGGAAGAGCGAGTATCTATGGGATGCTCCTTTTGGCAATGAGGGAAAAGCACTTCTTCAATTTCTTGATTTTTCTGCACCTGAAAAACATTCAATTGTGAATTTAGAGAGATAATAAAATCATATTTAAAATTTTCAAATAAAACATTGATTTCAGCTCTTATGTCTCGTGTTCTTGTAGCAAATTTGAAAAAGAAAGAAAAAACTTCTCTATAATTCTTACCAGCCTTGGAAATTCCTATTGAATACCTTATGCACAATTCACAAACATCATCATATGATAACTGAAAAAAATCGCCTTTTCCTATCAAATTTAAGAGTTCTAAAAAATCATCTTTGATTCCTTTAAGAAGGAATGTTTTCAAGATCTCTTTTTCTAAATTCTTATGCTTTGATTTTTGAAGGTTATATTGAAATCGCTCTACATATTCCTCCAAGCTTTGATCTTTCCCTTGTATCATACCGAAAATATCTTCATTGGATTTGCAGTAGTCTTGGTACTTCTTCAAGAATATGTTCTTCATGTCCTCCCATGTTTGGATGCAGTTCCCATCCAGGCTCATGAACCATCAGAGAGCTGCTCCTTTTAGAGTAAGAGGAAGCATTTTCAATCTTTTATCATTAGTACAATAATAATATCCTCTACAAAGCATTTCAAACTCAAATAAGAATGTATCTGGATATTCATTTGTCAAACCATGAAAATTTGGTAGAGACAATGGGGGAATTATGTCCATTTGTGTCACTCCTAGATCTTTGATAGAGAATTCAAAAGTTGCAATGTGAGCCACTTATTACCATAATAGAAGATGTTCTTCATGTGTTTCTTTGAGGATCCTCCTTAAAATGTTCCTGGCAATTGGTTAGTGAAATGGGTGGTGCTTACATCACCACTCGAGTGGAATTACAAGATTTTTTTTCCAAAATTCTACCTCTAAAATTCAAAAAAACGCAAGCATTCATTCCTAAATTAAACTTTCACTCAATTCTACTATGAAGCAGGCCAGTGAAAAAGTGTGTTCCTTTCTCGGTGTGTAGGTTCTTACCTTCTGTCTTTAATACCCAATTCTTCCCAAGCAGAAAAAATTAAATATGCATCACTCTTTCTAAATGGCATACACTCCCCGGCAACGACACCAAAATGTTGAGGTATAAAAGGTATATTTTTAACACATATTTATCTCACATTAATTATCAATCCAGGAACAACTTTTTGTTTCAAGAGTGTACTCTGTTTGAGACTACAATTGAGCTAAGAGTAATTCTATGAAAGATGTAGTATAGTGTTCTAAATACAAGATTAACAGATGTGTGAAAAAGAAATCTAATTACAATAACATGAACTCAAATGCTCTTAAAATTTAAAATCTATCTAGTCACTCAACAACCATCAATCGAGGATATAGTAGCAATAACTCATTCCTCTAGAAATTGATGTAATTGAAATCAAAGTGAAACAAGACAATCAATATGGGAGCGTGGAAGAAACAACCAACATTCTCTACAGTTGATAGTCTTGCGTTAAAGAACTTAAGGATAAATATCAATTGAACTAAAGATACTATTGAAAGTAAATTAGGAAAGCTCTTTGAAATAAAACTCTTCGCAATATGTTAACTAATGAATTGGAAATTAACAACATACTAAAATCGAACAACAACGTAAATGAGTAACCAACTGAAACTAGAAGAATCAAACAACAAATATTAACTAATGAATCTGAACAACAAATATTTAACTTAATGAAATCAAACATCAATTATATTAAACACCAAAACCCTGTCGACAACAAACATTGTTAAATGATAATTGACATGAACAAAAATCCAACGGAGCAACAATTAATTGGAACATGACATCTAATGTTGAACATCAATGCTCTGTAAGGTTTAACAAGATGATTAATACAGGAATTAAAGTCCTTACTGAAACGGAACAACAATGAGATTCATTAACATAAAAAAATCAATCAACAATTCAAGGGAAAACTAATTAACTTGCAAATGTAATGAGAACAACCACAAACTATCACACTACAATAATTGAAAGGTAATGATACAACCAGCAGATCGATCCACTAGAGTCATCTATCCCTACTCATGAAAACGCCATTGTTTAATCCGCAGTTAAGAAATTAAACGGCAACAAGATCTTGTATTAATCAAGCATAATAATGTTTACAACAGTCGCTCTCTGATCACGAGAGTCAATAATCAAAGACAGAGTTACAAAAGGAATGTTTAATCCATCCTCCCCCACGGCAATACATGCTTCTCCTTTTATAATTAGAAATAGGAGAATGTAAATAGTAAATGTGATCCCTCATAACAATATTGGATTGTCCCCAAAAAATTGATCAGTAAGAAAAGATATTTCCATCAATCTTTCAATAGGAACAAGTCGAATTTGGATTTGCAGCTGAGATAATTTGGAAGACGACTACAACAATAAATCTGAGAAAATTTTGCTCAAAGAACCTTCCGTTTGTCTCAATACAGGCCGAATTTTGGGAAACAATTCTTTGCTAAAGTTAATTCAGTCCATTTCTACTGCTCGACAAACCCATGTTCATGGAGGAAACTGCATTCTTTCCATTTTCCCAAAATATCAATCGCAGAAATCGTTTACTTCTTTATCTACAACGAATTTCCGAGTTGGAATATCAATGATGTTTGAGATCAAATCGTAATCTAGCAAATATCTTGGAGGCTAAAATGGTGAGTGTTGTTACAAAGTATATTAATAAACCATCGTTGATAAAATTATGCATAATAATCATCAATTTATTAAAAATAAAGGAGAAGAAATGATATTTATCCATAAGAGCATAAATAATTATAAAATGGATTTATATGATAAATTATGATAAATTACATATATATAGGAATGATAAGAGGGTTAAAAGTGGGTCATATGTAGAGGTCTAACAAATCATCAATAACCCACATCTATTTTAGATTTCCTGAGATGTCTCGCTACTCCCGGAGGAGACATTAGTGATCCGAAACACCGTAGTTATCCCAATTATTAGAATTTTTCAGAGGATTATCCAATTGTTGATGGTGCAAAATCTATGACCATTTCACCATATAGCCTTGTGGGTTTAATCATAGCATGCTAAACATGCAGTGGATATACTTTTAATGATAACATCATTTAGGATTTTCACATCTTGAAAATTATCTGAAAATTTAAACCTGTTGTCACATTAAATAAATATAATATAAAATAAGTACTGAATAGATGAATTAATTTCTTACCTTTCTATATTTCAAACCATATGCTAAATCAATTTCCCTATCGGTAACATTTCCATCTCCACTTTGATAATCTTCTCTAACCAATTCAGACAATAGTTTCCATGATAACCTACCATTCTAACATTATTTACATCTTTCAATCCATTCACTCATCCACTCGAGATTGTTTGCAATGTATAAAAGTAGTGCCTCATAATCTTGAGCACCTGAATAAAAAAAAATATAATTCATTAATATTAAATATAACTTATAACCATGGTAAATTATATTAATTAATAAATGATGAAAGAATAAGTCTTAAATGAATATGATCATAGACATGATGTAAAAAAATTGAAACATTATATGTATTATATATAATAAATCTTTCACCTCTCACTTTCTTCATTATACCTTTTCCCAACAGGTGCTACCCTTCAAATTTTTTAATGGAGTTCACATCCCAAATGCAATCCATATCATCTATAACTGGCACAACTAATATTGGAAGATACTGACTAATATACACCATGGATTCATATACCACATATCCCTCCACCATAGAACCCTCAAGACTGCTCTTTGTCTAACCAAAGCCTTAAAGGATTTCAAGTGCCTCTCCACCATCCACATTGACCTTGTGTGCACTGGTCCACACATTTCAATCTCCTCAAATGGGTATCAATTAGTGTTCTTGCACATTGAAATATGTTGGAGGTAGATACTTTTTCATTTTTCACATTAGCCGAGGAATTTCTCTCTTCCAATAATTTATTTCATCTTGATGGATTTCTTTTAATGAAAACCATATGCAAATCATTACGCAAGGTTATTTCAATGAAACATAATATATATTACATTACAAGTAAATTAACACATCATGTCATTAAGTAAAACAAAAATTTGTAGCGAGATTTTGCGTATAAATCAAAATTACTTACCTCGTGTATTTACCAATATCATATATAACTTGTTTGACATTGTTGTTGAAGCTGTTTGGGAGAGATATAGGTAGAACATACTATAGCAATAAAAAATGAATCATTATTGGTTTCCAAATTAAACAGAAAAAAAAGGAAAATTTAAAAGATGTATTCAAGCAATAATATACAAAAATGTATACCAAAAATATTACCTTAACAAAGGTATTCCAATTATGTGTTTTCACCCTACCGAAGTCACATTTCTTTGTTAAGATATTATTTATGTTTGAAGAAAAACCTGTTGGAAATTTAATTCTTCTAACGGCCTCTTTTACATCATTGGTTTGTTGCTCTGTTAATAACCATGGAATATTATTATAATTTTGACCTCCATTGTTATTTGATCAGTCGATCACACTTTTCATTGCATGATTCGATTTCTCAATGTCAACACAAATTTTGAGAATTTTATCTCTATCATGTGCACCATATATGATTCGCCATAAAATTTTTGTCACATTCTTCTTGATATGCATTGTATCAAACAAATGAGTTATTTTTAGGTCCTCATAGTAGGTCAACTATGATCTATAAGGATGAATATTTATTCTTAGGTGTAATAATAGTAATTTCACATGAGTAAATCTTTTTAATATTAAGAATAAAACACAAATCGTAAAAAGAACGGGTAAAATACAATAAAAATAAATTCAATAATTAAAACAAAAATTCAAAAAATATGTATAAATAATATATATATATATATATATATACATATATATATATATATATATATATATATATATATATATATATATGTATGTATGTATGTATATATAGACAAATTATGTGCCTTGACGATTATTAATTCTGTTATATTCCATCTTCCACAACCGAGGTGTCATTCTTCGTGGTTTTAATTTAGTTTATTCTTTATCATTGAAAATATGTTTTTTCAGTAGTACAATACTTATGGTTCCTAAACAGGAAGTTCCTATACTCATCAAACACCATCATTCCTAAATCTAGCGAATGACAATACTTCATCTTAGGGCCACAAACTGGACATGCAAATCTACCCTTTGTTTGAAGACCTGCAATAGATGGATCAATGACAATTATACAATGAGATAATTTTAAAGACATTCAATATGGTATATATAATTTAAATAATTTATACTATATTAAAGTGCAACGGAATATTACATACCACAAAAAATTTTTAGTACTGGGGCATCATGAATTGTACATACAAGCATTCCCGGACATTGAAATCTCTTCCGCTTGATTGGTTTAGTGATGTCATACATAGTGATGCCATGCCATAACTTTATTAGCTCATCGATAAGAGGCTCGATATATGCATTCATATCTTTGACCTAGTACTTACCTAATTGTTCAAAATTACGGTACATAATTACTACCATGATATTTATATATAAGTAAGTAAATAAATAAAAGATATTATGCAAACAACGAGACAAATGAAAATATTAAATTTGAAAAAACAATGTATCAATCACCTAGAATAATCATAGTCAACATTATTTTCTCGCTCTTTATTAACGTCCAAGGAGGAATGTTATTGTTGATAAAAAAATAGGCCACATTGAGTAAGTAGACCTAAGCTCTCTAAATGGATTAACACCATCCACTTCCAATGAAAGCCTGAAATTACGAGGTTCGTTTTTAAAATCTACATATTTTTCCTCGATTTCCCTAAATGAAGAACCATCTGCAGGCATTCGAAGAACACCATCTCCACTTCTATTCTTTGAATGGTAATCCATAAACTGTGTTATGCTCTTACCCCTGAACATTCGCTGCAAACGTGGAATTATGGGAATATGATGAAGAACCTTTTGAGGAACCTTTTTTGTTAGTTGATCGGTTTGATATCTACCGGTACCACATTTCGGACATTTTGTTTTCGACGCATGCTCTCCGTAATATATAATTTCACCTTTAGGACATGCATCTATAGTGTTATATTCCATTCCAAAGGCTTTCATAATAGCATGTAAATCTCGATATGTGCAAGGTAAAGTATCTAGCGATGGTAACAAAAATTCACCCAACAATGTACAACATAAACAAAAACTAGTTAATGTAAAGATTATTAATCATATATAAGTATTGAATTATTATTTTACACATTTATTAGAACTAAAAAAAGGGAAAATAATCAACATTTACATATATGTGATCATATAAACATATTTCATACCTTAGGGTATGTGTCATACATCTGTTCAACAAATTATTCATAACCTTTAAGTTCACCAACAACAATGTAGTAGAGAGAAGAGTTGCATTTGAGTGTTCAAAAAGTCGTTCATTTGACGTTTCAATCAAAGGTACATCATAAACACCATCACTATCTCCACTATCATCATCCGACTCACCATACAAGTCTTGGAGGATTTTTTTGTCCAATCATTGTGAATTTTGTCACTATTGTCATCATCTACCTCCATGGGATCATTACATCATCTTCATCACTCACTTCATGTTTTTCACCTTGTACAACATCATTTCCAGTACTACTATTTGCTGCAATATTCTCTTGTGGTGCAACATCATCTAATTTACTACTATTTAGTTGTGGAAGCTGGTTCTGCAAAAAGTTGGGGGGCAATTGTGCCTTTATAAAATTTACAAACAATCATTAAACATTAGTGCGTATATAACAAATATTAAAATAATACAAAATTTTACTATATAATCAAAATGAAGATAGATAATGAACATATATCTATATATATATATATATATTTCTAATTAATTACCATGGGACGATATTCATTCGATCCACCATCAATGTGCCCATATTTATTACAATGTTTTGTTGTTGTTGCTATTAAAACTCTAACATTACTTCTCAAACAAATTTTTTTGCAAGGGAAATAAACTTTACCATCACCCCTTTCACCCTCTTGAATTTGTTTTCCACCTCTAATGTTTTCTGCCATTGATGCAAATTATCCTATAAAGAAAAAAAAAAAAAAATTATTAGACAAAATACCGTATACCCTTTCTAAACTGTCGCTACTATAGTAAAATTTGTTGCTATTTCAGCAAATTTGTCGGAAAAAAAATATTTACAATGCGCCATATATATTTAAAATAAACCGTCACTATTGCGACGCTAGTTGACCAAGTCAACTTTGACTTTGTCAAAGAGAAAGTGACCATTCCACAATGGTCTTTTCATATCCATCGGTATATCAACGCACGTAACATGAACGTTGCTATAGCGACGTCATCTTCTATTACTATCGCTATTACGACACCCTAGTCAGGTGCGTCGCAATAGTGACCATTTTTCGTAGTGTCACAAGAGAGACAACGTCGCCATCGACGTCACAAGAGTGACACCGTGTGGCAGAATTAAAAAAATGAGAAAAAATGGGGAACTTTCCAACAATAATTCAAAACTGTTGGAACTAAAGTGTCGTAAAATTGACCATATAAACCTACGATATGACTCATAGGGAGAATATTTATAGTCTACCATTTTGCTATTCATATTGGATTTCTTCTTCCAAGGTGAAATATGTCAGCTAAACAAAATCTTAATAAACCAATGTACCTTAGTGTAATTTGGGGAGGATATAACCTGCAAGATCAACAAATCAACAAAATACATGCATATAAATAATCATAACAACATATAAACTAATAACACGTGGTATGTTAGCGCATAAAAATAATTCTAGTTGGAGTTCAACAAATAATGCATAATCATACCAAATACACATCGTGACCTAATGCATAACAACCTCAACCATACCAACACAAAATTGACCACATGTACCCATCTGACATGTATAACCAAGAATAAACGATTAATGCATGTTCAACATATAGAAACACGTAAGCAAGCATACAAGGACAACACAGAAGCATGACGAATGTGTGACCTAGCATAAATGAGCAATGCATATACAACATGTAGCAACATGTAAGCAAGCGTGCACTTACAATACATAAGCATGAAAAACACATAACCAGTCATACACTCATGACAACATGTTGAAAACAACACCATCAATCCTTCCACGGTGACACCACTTCCACCATGGCCAACACAACACGAATGCAACAAGCACATACACCCTAGGCATGAGAAACACATATGTAACCAATAGAAAATCATGACCAACACACTGCCCCTCCATTCCAAGGGTTTAACCATGCTCTGATACCCCTTTGTAACACTCTCTTCCCACATCTACCCAAGTAACCAGCCAACCGAGGTAAACATGTGACGAGAGGCCATTATGATCAGACTCAACCTCCTATATGACCCTAAGGAAGTGGAATCGATGGAAACTATTCACACATACCTTGTACACCATCAATAACACCCCTAGGAGCTAACTCGACCATTCAGGAAACCTTCCCCTGGTCCAACTGAGCTTTTTAGCCTTTGAGCCTTTATACGCATGCACAAGCCTCCAAGCCATCATTTATGAGGCTATGTATGCATGCATAACCCCACATTCCAACGTCTAGGGACTAAATTACCCAGTGTTGTTCCAGCGTCCTCGAGATTTGAGCAACCTTTTTAGGCCCAGAACTCAGTGCTTTGCCCATAACTTCATGACAAGTTCAGAGATGATTTATAATATTCAAACAATGATACATTTACAAAAGTATCCATGAGGACTAAACTGGACCCCTACTAGTCATGACAGGAATTTCTTCAAACATGTCAAAAACATGAAATCTATAGGTATAAACAATAGAACAGAGCAAAGGGGTCTCAGATTTATCTAAGAATCACTAATAAGCACTTCTTCCCTACATCATTAGCTTCCATACAATCTATTTAACCATATATACATTTGTATTCATTTACAAGTAAAAACATGGGGAGAGCCATACATCACCACTGATAAAATACATGCTCATAACCAACATAATAACAATAGAAATACCATGTATACACCGACAATAAAATCCACATATAAATCAATATGTTTGCATTCCAAATACCAAGGGAATGAATTTCTCATTAATGAATGTAGAAACCAACTCGAGATGAGACTTCCATGTTCCACCCAACCATAGATTGGTCAATTCAGGTCTCACTTCAGTCAATCACCCTTGTTCCATATTCCAAACATGAATGTGGTATCTCATCAAACACATAAATCAAAATCAATCCAGGGCTTCCAAAAGCCAAACTGCCTCAACCTCAACTAGTGATTCCACCTCACAGTCGGACATCACAAACGTCTTGGATATTTATCTACCCAAGATGTTCCATGGCTCTAGAGTGTTTTTTCCAACCAAGGCTTCTAGGACTAGTAACTCAACCCCAACTATTATAGGGCTTCTAGAGCATTTGTCCAACCAGGACTTCCAGGATAAGTAACTCAACCCACCTAGGGCTTCCAGAGCGTTTGTCCAACCAAGGCTTCCATGAATAGTAACTCAAACCATAGTTGTCCACCAATATTCAGGAGAGTTTGTCCAACCAAGGCTTCTAGGAACTAATAACTCAACCCACAGCTAAAGGAAACATGACAACAAACCAGATTTAAGAAAAAATAAAAAAATAAAAAAAATTCAATGGAAATAAACACACGACACCATGGCTATCCAGGAAATGGAAAGGCTAGGAAAATACACTTTCAATCCAGGAAATCATCTATGCCAATGATATATCATGACCAATAAACCACATGCATACATCATGCATGCCAAAAGTAGTGAGGAAAATATACATGCAACTTTGTACCTACAATCAAAACCCACAGTAGTTGCTAATCTCGATGTCCGCTTGAATTTTCCTACTCTTTATTTTCCTTCTTGATCCAAATCACAAATTATGCTACACTCTCCAAGAGTGCTCCAAGAGTTCTCCAAGAAAACTCTAAGTATCCAAGAGTATGAGAGAGAGAGAGAGAGAATAATGAGATAAATCCAAAAATGCACTGAAAAAATGTACCAACTGATCCTCATAAGTAATTTTATCAATTAGGCCTCTATTTCTTCATTTTCCATTATTTTCCTTCATTTTCCTCCTCACATGCAACCTGTGACCTTTCATCTCCATTTTCTCCTAATTTCCATTATTGTCATAAATAAATGTGACAAAAATACTTTTTGCCTCTTTAATGCCTTAGCCATTTCCTTTTCCAATTTCCATAGCCATAGTAAACCATGTGAACACTCGCACTAGGATGTTTTTCTTAACATTCAGCTTGTAATACGTGTCCCATCAACCGTGGTTGTTATTTTAACTTTATTACAAGGAATTTTCACAAGGGCTGTTACAGATTTCTAGAGGAAAGTAACGCAAATCTGCGCATTTCACTGAGGGGTGCATGTAGCAGAAGGAAGGCCAAGAAGGAAGTAGAATTTTTTAGTCTCTAGATTATTTGAGTTTCACAGATATGGACACAACAAGATTCGTGGATCAAGACAGGCTTGATATAGCCTCTAACTTTGGCTTATGGAAGGCTAGGATGACTTCCCTATTAGATGAGTATGGATTGAAGGAGTATGCAGAAAGTGTTATTGTCGTATCGAAATATCCTCAATAATAGAGAACCTATAAAAAATAAATGACCAAGTCTAAGAGGATGATCCTAGAAGGGCTTAGGGATCATATCATTTTTCATATTGTAGAGAAGGAAATAGAAAAGGAAATGTGGGATGTCGTAGTCAAGATGTATGAGAATCCATCAGAGAATTGGAAGATGATTCTCAAGGAAAAGTTGAGGAACAAAAAAATTAAAAAGGGAGAAGGTGTTACACCCTACCTCACCAGGATTAAAAATGTCAGAGATAAACTTGCAGTTGTTAGACAAAAACCATCAGATAACGATCTAATCAGAAGAACTTTAACTAGTTTCACCAAGGAATGGAATACCTTTGTCCAAGCTATTTTTTGGCGAGATATGCTACTTGAATGGGATCGTTTTTGGAGTGACTTTACTCAGGAGGAGACACGACTCAGTATTGCAAATGGTTCTAGCAACAAGAACAAGGGACGGAGGGAGGAGGATGAGGAAAACATGGCCCTTGCAGGTAAGGGAAAGGCAAAGAAAGTTCCCAGTCAGGGACAAGGCTTAGGAGGAGGCAAGAGAAAGAATAAATATATGTTGAAGACGAAGTTCTTCAGGTGTGGTGCATATGGCCACTATGTCACCCAGTGTCCTCAAAGGAAGAAGGAAAAGAGGGGGCAACAAGAGTAGGTAGTAGCTTCGACAAATATTGATGAACTAACTATCGGATTGGGGGATTTTTCTTGATATCAGCATTAACTCCAGGTTGAGGAGAATCTTGATACCTATGAATATCATGTTGGGCAAGGTCCAACATAGCTGAAAAAAGGAGATTAGTCATATCAATTCCAAATTTTTGCAGCAGGACCATCACCTTTTCTAGAAGGGCCCATAGTTTCATAGTAGTAGGATTCAATTTTAACAAAGCTAGTTGTAGAAATAGTTGTAGTAACACAGTGTCAGCAAATAGTAGTGAGATTGACAGTAGCAGAGCTAGTTGGAGTCATATGATCAAGAGAAAATTTCATAACTAGTTACAATGACACAAATAGTGAAAATTTACCATTTGTACTATGCGGGCATAGTTCCATCCAAGAGATTCCCAACACAAAGCTAGGTAGTGCAGTTTCCAGTGCATGAGGACAATGCAATTTTCCAAGAGTGGGAAAGGAGATTTCCCATATGTATATCGAGACTTGTAGGGAGTCTAGATTCAGAGGGAGAAATCTTATGGAAGCTAGTGGTTCAGGATCTGGGGACACCAAACTCATTATTGTAGTAGTTGTAGTAGTAGAGAAGTAGCAAAAATAGTATGAGGATATCAGAGTTTTCATTGTAGCATGATGGGAAGTATTTTCCTCACAATGATTTCAAATGACAGGGAGATTTTCTAGCTTGGAAAAGTGGAGAAGATCAGTAAGACATTAGCAACACAGTACTGTCCATGTGCATGAGAATAGTTTTAGTGAAGAGAACACCTTCCTTGCTAAGAGGGAGTGTTAGTTTTTGTAGCAACGAACATGTGTTCTAGTCTCAATTTGTGTCTAAGATACTAAGGAACATGAGATATACAAAACCCATAAAAGGTTTTAGGGTAAAACACCTAGAGACCACTCAATTAAATTTTATTGACTGATAATTAAATGATTCCTAAGTCTAACTTAGGGAAATCGATTAATTAAAGGGAATTAATTGAGTATGATTGAGAATGATCTAAAGACTCACATGGATCAAGTCTATGATGATATTAGTCATTGATGAGGATTTAATCATGGACGTTGAAGCTCCAGTGAGAGATTATAAGATCATATTGATGGGATGAGGAGATACAAGTGAGGGAGAGAGCATGCTGATTGCGTGAATTTCCCAGTGCATAGTGATTTACTAAGGGAAGAATTCGAGCCAGTGGGGGAGCATTATTGATTGAGGGAGAAACAACACAAATATCCAAATAATTTTCCAATGTCTCTCCAGTGCCAATTTGGTAGGAGAGATGAGGTTGAATATTTTTGTAGAGAGTGCCACATAGCCAGTGTGAGTGAGCCAGAACCCAGTGAAAAGTACCGAAAAGGAGGTTGATTCAGTTTTTGGAGGCTAGAATATTTTCTGGAAGGTAGAGAGACTTCATTCTAGAGGTAGAGGGAGGTAGGGTGATTCATTTGGAGCCATCTAGAAGGTTGTACAATTTTCCTAGGCTTACTAGATTTATTGTTGTAGGGTGGTAAAATAAAAGAAGTTGGCTTAGCTTTACTCATTTTAGAACAAAGGTCTATGTTGCAGAATGCATAGATATTTTGAGCTGTATTACTTAAGTGGCTCCCTTTAATCAGTATTAAGCATATGTTTGATAGGAAACTTCGTATATACTAGAATATGTAGTTTGGTATGGTAGAGTTTGAAGATCGACTAAATTGAGGTTATCTCTCGATTGAACATGAGGAAGCTGGAAGATTTATATGCTACAAAGGAAAATAAATTGGTTTCCACTAGTTAAAGAGATATCTTAGGGCTAGTGGTGTCTTTGTTAGCATGTTTATAAATCCTTGAGGGGGATACTGTTGCATGGAAATGTTATTGGTGTTGGATTAGAAGCAGCTTATGTTAGTGCAAGTTATTTTGTTGTTGTATGCAATACTATTCCAGAAAATGTCAATTTTGATTTTCAAGAGAAGCAAGTTTGGTATGTTGAAGTATTACTGAAAATTTTCCACAAGGAGGTGCTAGATCAATTCCCCATCTATCCCATTGGTGTATGCAGCTAGGGGGAGTGGGATGGGCGTAACGGGTAACAAGCCGATTTCTCTCCCATAACAAATGTAGTTGGTAAGAAAATACACAAATTTGAAAGTGAAATTAATTCTATTTATGGATATAGGGGAGGTATTGAATTATGGCAACTAGGGGAATATTTCCATAGATATAGTTTGGATGCTTTGGAGTATTATATGGTATGTCGTCGAAAGGCCTCAAATATAACAGTTTGGTTTCTCTCCCATAGTCATTGCAGTTGGTAAGAAAATACACAAATTTCAAAGTGAAAATAATTCTATTTATGGATACAGGGGAGGTATTGAATTTTGGAAAATAGGGGAATATTTCCATAGATAGAGTTTGGATGCGCAAGAGGATTTATTTCAATATGGTACACCATTGAAAGACATTGATTCTGACAATTTGATTGGTCTGATCTATCCAGTCCAGGATATGCTCCTATAATTTGAATCTTTTATGTTGGTTTATCATTAAAAGGTGGCCCACCAATCAAATTCGCTCTTAAACATTCAATATCTTTAGATCGGTCCATTCAATTGGAAGATTTTGGCAGCCGACAACAACCGAACTAAGTACATTGGATGATAGCATATGTTGGTATGGATTTGGAATATTGAGTAGGTAAAGGTGGATCCTTTAGAGGAATTAGGTCCCAAGTACATAGTAATATTGTCAAAATATTATTTTATATGCTCCTCATTGTCATCTCAGGGGTCTCGAGTCAAATAGAAAAGGATATTATATCAAATTAGATGATTTTCCTATCCTATTGGGATTGGTGGTGTGTCCATGTCTAAATCCAACATGGCAGGTCAAGCCTCATTATATGACCATGTATCCAACATGGAAGAACTAATTGATATCACGGTCGCAACTGAGAACGAGCTCTTTGATAGGGGAAGATGGTCCAAGCCTTTGGATGCAAGACTAGATGTGGTGGAATTCACTCACTGAAATGTGGTTCGTGATGTTTTAAGTAATGAGTTGTCAAATAAAGGATCAAAAATGAAATCAAGAAGAAGGAATAAGAAACCTATTTGGTTGGAAGAGGAGATTCAAAAAATCATCCCGAGTGTCGATGTATACAAGGATAATGTCGCCAGATTGAAGTAGAGGGTCTTGGTTGGACAATGGAAATTTTCAAAATTCAGTGGCACTCAAATGAAAAATTGGATAGATAAATTCTAAACCTTTATTATTGGATATTGTCCAAATGTCAGTGTTTTAGTTAATGGCTGGTTCTGTTTCCATTTCTTATAGAAGGAAGATGCAACAAATATTATAACTATGTCATGGGTATGTTGTTGAGGATATTTACACCTTCAAAATTGGACAGTCGAGTTTGACCCGATTACGAAATCCCCAAAGAGACATATTATATGGGAGAAACTCCCTGACTTTCCTCTAGAGTTGTGGTAAAAGAAGGTAATCACAAAGATAGCCAATAAAATAGGGAGGTTCTACTAAGTTGATGAGGGTTTTACAGGATTTATAGATAAAAGAGTGACATGGTTCCTGGTGTGTAATACCCTCCTACCACATCTACCCAAGTAAATGGCCAACAAGGGTAAAAATTTAATGAGAGGCTACTATAATAAGATTAAACCTCCTAGGTGACCTTAAGTAAGTGGAAACGACGAAAACACATCACACAGATATTGTACATCAACAGTAACAAACCGAGGATCCAACCCAACCATTCAGGCATCCTTCCCCTAGGTCCCACCGACCTTTTTAGCTTCTGGACCTCGGACCTCTAGACCCATGCAAAGGCCTACAGGCCAATATCTATGAGGTTCTCGACGCATGCATAAGCCCACATTTCAGTGTCTAGGTACTAAATTACCCTTTTCAGGCCTAGAACCTATTTCACTACAAAAAAATTCATGACAAGTTCAGAGATGAATTATAACAACCAAACAATGATATATTTTGAAAAACATCCATGAGTATTAAACTGGAACCCTACTAGCCATGACAGGCATTTCGTCAAACATGTCACAAACATGAAAGCTACATGTATAAAAAACATAACAAAGCATAGGGGTCTCATACTTATCTAAGAATCACTAAGAAGCATTGATCTCTTACATCATTAGTTTCATTACCACCTATTTTACCATTGATACATTATGCATTCATTTACAAGTAAAAACATGAGATAGCCATAAATCATCGCTCTCAAAGTACATGCTTATGACCAATATAATAACAAAAGAAATCTTAAGGATACAACATCCATAAAATCCACATATAAACCAATTCATTTATATATCGAATACCAAAGGAATGAGCTTCTCATTAATGAATGTAAAAACCAACCGGAGATGGGACTACCACGTTCCACCCAACCATAGATTGGATGAGCCAAATCTCTCTTTATACAATCACCCCCGTGCCATATTCCAAGCATGAATATGGGACTTAAACTGAAAGAATCAACCAGAGCATGCCGAGGCTAAACCATCTCACCCTCATCAATAGAAATCAGGCTTTACCGTGGTCCACGTCATATCACTAGGCCAACATAATATACATGTCATAGCCATCTTTACCGTGATCTCCACCTGATCACTAGACCACCACAAGCATGGATACCACCGGATTCTCTCCACCTACACCATGAGGAATTCTCATGTCTCTTAGTCTCTCAGGATTTACCTGAATCCATAATCTAAATCAAGGATCATTAGGCCCTAAAACGAGACATAATCTATAGGCTTTACCGTATATCCCAACCCGAGATTCCTAGGACTGATGGAGAGAATCCACCTCTCAAGCTTTACTGCAATCCAAACCTGGATTTCTAGGCCCTGAAACAATAAATAATCTCTAGCATTTACTGTATATCCCAACTCGAGATTCCTAAGCCTGATGGAGAGCACCCACCTCTCAGGATTTACTACAATCCAAACCCTAATCACTAGGTCCTAAACCGAGGAAACACATAAACCGTTTCTATGTCATATCATTTGGAGATCCACCTCACTCACCTTTGAATCCATTTGGAAATCTAGGTAAACAAAAACATGAGAACTCCACGACACCATGGATATCAAGAAATTACAAGGCTAGGCTGAAAAAATTGTCAAACCTGAAAAAAACCCCATGTCACGACAAAAAATAACCACATGCATGCCAAATATAGCAAGGAAAACACACATGCAAATTGATACCTACAAAGAATCTCGCTATAGTTGTTTGATCCTGCTCTTCCTTTCTTGCTTCCTCCTTCATCCTGATTTCTTTTCCTTTCTTGGTCCAATGCCAAAGTTCTCCAATAAATTCTAAGTGTCCAAGAGTGAGAGAGAGAGAGAGAGAGAATAATGGGAGAGCTCCAAAAATAAACTGACAAAAGGTTTGATTATATTTTCTTCATGTTCCATTATTTTCCTTCGTTTTCCTCCTCACATGCAACTTGTGACCTTTCACCTTCATTTTCTCATATTTTCCATTATTTTCATAAATAAATGCCAATAATGTCATTTTTCCTTTCCAAAGCCTTTTCCTTTGCCTTTTACAATTTCCTTAGCCATATTATCCAAAATGAATACCCACTAGGATTTTTTTTCCCAACATTCAGTTTGGAATAAGTGTCCCATCAACCATGGTTATTATTTTTTATTTTTCCTGATGCAGGCTGACCCTGCAAAACCCAGAATCTTTCAATTCTCACGCATATAAAAATTTATCATCAATAAATGCCCAGATAAGACTCTAAGTCCGGGCAATTTCATACTTTTTGCGGAAGCACTTAACCATATGGTCCAAAACCACAAAGTCAATAATCAATTTCCCATGCATTTAACCCACACCTCAAATGGCATTTAGAACCCAAATCTGATCTTATGAACATTATTCAATTCAACAACCTTCATGCCTTCTCAGACACATTACAATCTCAATTTAAAACTTCATGCAGAAGTTTATCAAACACCACTCAACCCATAACCAAACCCAATACCTCTCATTCCTCTAATTCCATTTAAATCCCAACATTCACATATGGCTGGACTTTAAACTCAAAATTCAATAAAAAAATATGCGCCATGTTTTAAAACTCAACCTGGCAAATTCATACCACTTCTCCATCGCTTTTCAACACTCCATGTATGATCCGCTGGCAACCTCTGCATCAACTATCAGCGCTGTCAACAATTTCTGCATGTTACTTCTTTAGAGTTTCCACTGTGTTTCAAGGCTCGGAACCTGCGCCCTTCATATAACACCTCAACAATACATTCAGACACAAAAAACCAGGTTAACATTAAAATTGATTTTACCATAACCACGCAGCTTCCATATAAATTGCAACGCAATTACCAATCTGTTCTTGTTTTGTGTTCAACAGTTCATACTACCGGAACACTACTCTTTCCTCAATGTTTGAATTTAGCTCATTCTCGTAGCCTCCATCAGGAGTAGAGCAGAGAGGACTTCTGCATCGGATTTGTTGATTAAACATTAACGATTTAATGCATCATCGTTTCAATGGTTGAATTTCCCACAGCTCCATTTCAGCGTTTTATAACTTCCACTTCCAAACCTTACTGCGCACCCCCTTCAACACAGCAGATCGATTTATTACTGTATTTCTTTTCTGCTTCTTACACAAATTTGCCCCTACTATTCCGGACGAGATTTTCCTCTTGAAGTCACATTTCTTCAACGCATTTTCATGCAAATAATTTAACTCAGGACTAGATTGATTTTAAAGAAAAGGGAGTATATAATCCAGCCAGCGCAGTTCTTTGACCTGGCATCAATGCCACTTCTCAACAAAAACAAACATAGAATGAATCGATCCCATTAATGCATTGTTTAACTCTAGTCCAACGAATGTCTCCCAAAGAGAATTAATTACTCATCGATTCAATCTACCAAACGGGTTTTAAAACCTTCCACAAGAACCATGTATTCCTGTAGCTATTAATTACTGGAAATTCTTTCAGACTACTTCTATGCCTCTTCACTTACCTATGTGCTGCGCAACTCGATCCTTTAATGCTCTGCTTCCCATTCGTCATGCACTAGCAAATCCGTTCTAGTGTTATATTTCTACGAAAGTATATTGCTAACCTTCATCATAATGAACCTCTGCTTCAACCTTACACAAGTTACTCTGCATTTCAATTGACTGTGCTAACCTTGAAGTCAACCCTCCAAAGCCGATTTGCCAATTAAAATTCGATTCCAGTTCCTCTTGGACTTAGACTCTGCACTGCAATATCAATCTACGCCCTTGATTCTGGCTAACACTGCCAATCAAATTAGTATGCAATGCCAACCATATATTCAATCCATTCCTTCAATCGATCTCTCCACAATCGATACTTCAATTCATATATATACATTTAATCAGAAACTTCAATTCATATATATATACATTTAACTAGAAACGCATACAACTTTCACAATAAATCAACCAATATAGCTCTTAAAACAATTTTTTCATATTAATAATGAAAATACTTACAAACTTTCACCTTTGGCCAGATATTCAAATTTCATGGCCCTTTTAATTTCCCTGAGGCTTACAATCTTGGCTGTCCAAACCAGCTCTCAATCACTTTAATCTCACCTGATCCCTTTTGCCTTTGAGCTCATATCAATTTATACGAATTTTAATTGAACCAATTTTGGTTCACATCCCTTAAATCACTCAACAAAATCCCCAAATATCTCAACACCCCTAAAGTCTAGATCTTTATCCCTAAAAATTTGCAACTAAATCTATCTTAGGCTTCCTAATTATCTCTTAGATATCTCTCATCTAATTTCTCTCATGTTTTCCAGTTGTTTGGAAACATTTACAAATTCTCACAAATAATTAATTAAAAATATAATTAATCACTCAAAATAATATTAATATTTAATAAATTCTCAAAAACATGAGACCCCTAGGTTCAATAAAAATACAAGGTATTTTTCCGAGCTAATGCTCCTGCATCATTTCCTTTATTAAATTTGATTACATGAAATTTTAGCCCAGGTATGTTACAGAACCCCCCCCTTGGGGGATACCATCCTTGGTGTTCAACCACACATATTCCTTAGCAAAACTAGTGAAAAAAAAACATACTTCCCATGGAGCTTTATAATTTAGCTCATTGCAATATTTACAATGAATAATCTGCTCAAAAGCAAAAACCATCATAACAATCATACTGAGTACTAGATCTTTAAAACACAATGCATTACATTATTTACAATAACAACCACATATATACATACGCATATTTTCCAACCTAAAAATAAAAGGATATGATGTCTACATCTGCAACAAGGGAATCTAGAGGCTCACAGATCCACCCTCAAAGTAATACTAGGATTCACCTCATTCCCAAGAATTCCAAAATCCACTGGCAATTCAAATATGCATCCAATGTCGGTTGCTATAATCTTGTGCCACTATACCCTCAGTGAATAGTTACCAGCTCATTGTTCCAGGGCACACTCCCAATGTGCATATTATTCCATCTGGAAATGCTAATGACCAAAACAAATCCATCCCCGACCTTCCCTTCTCCGCTACATAGTCCCTCAGGAAATTTGGCAATTCCCCTCCGTGTAGTCACTCACCTTCCAAGTTCTCCGACATCCCCTATCCTAGGTGATCCATCCCTTGGCAAGGCTTCCTTGCATCGAAATATAAGATAACCAAGGCATATACCTACCTCAAAACCATCATACCGGTCATAGCATGCTCATGGAAATCAGTGGACACTATTGGGTACCAGTGTCCCACAATGGCCCTGATCCTGAAGTGTTTTACCAACATATTGTTGCATGCTCCAATTCCTTTTGCTGTTATTGCTAGTTCTTGCACTTAGTTTCAAACATCACAATTGGTCATTGCATGCTTCCTGTACCAAGAACATAATTTTCATTAGATTCAAAATAAATTTAAATAACTTCAAATCATACCTCATTGGTAGCCTGCCAATAAGGTTCACTTGCACTTATGTTTACTTCCTATCACAGCAAGTCAAACCATATGTTTGATCAAATCATCATGTATAAACATATCACATCACGTTATCTCAAAACATAACCATCATAGGTAAAAACCATGAATCACATGCAATCATCATAAACCATAATCATAAATCACATGTAACCATAATAAATCATAATCGCAAATCACATGCATAATATAAATGAAATAAAATATTGATTGTGTTATCACTTCCTCTGTTTCCCAAGGCTGAGAATGGAGACTAAAGGAGGTAACCTCAAACCAATATTTAGATTTGGTAGCTAGCCCTACCAAACCATAGAGGGCTCTCTCAATGTCACTTTTAGAGTTAATGAGGTGACTGAGATGTAATTTCAGTGAATTATCATTTTGTTTGAATTTTTCTAGATAGGAATGTCAGTCAAGGAAATAGGTCTAGGTTTTAGGTCTGATTTCGAAGGTAAAGCTGCAAAAATGAAGATGAGGCCAGGTAGGTATACTTAGAGAATACTTAAATTGCCATTGTGTATAGGGTTTAAAAATATAAAGTGATTCAGAATGAGCATGAATATATGAGTTTATTCATCAGAAGAGGTAAAACAAATTCATGAAAATCTTATAAAACAGAGCATAAAAATCCAGAATTATGTTCATAGACTCATAAAATCATCATATAGAAGCATACATGTGATGTAAAGAAATCATAAATATTCAACTTAATGATGTTACTGAGAAAAAACAATGCTAATAAGCATACCACTGGAATCCCAAAATTATAGCTCCAACATGTCTTTGATTTCACTAAAAACGTTTGTACAAAAGCTCCGCACTGCAAATAACAACTATAAAAACCTCTAAAATGACTTGAGTTGGAATACATATATCAAATAGAAGACATCCCACCTCATTTGGTTGACACTTGATCCAAAGTACATCATAACTGCACCCTATGAGTCATTACCTAGAATCTAAGGAAGTTAGAAACAGTGCCCCCAAATTTAGCTAATAACTAGGAGTGTATGTCTCCTTGATTAATTACAAGATTCCTCAAAAATGAGAGGCAAAAACAAACTCTCTTTTCCAAAAGGCACCTCATAGGACAGTTGAAACCTTAAAATTTGGACCATTCTAGCCTGACACATGTCTAGAAGGAATCCAAGATAGAAGCATCATGCCAGTTATAAAAGTGTCACACCACTTTAGCAGAAGCATCACGCTAGTTTGAGGGAAGTTTTTGGGTGGTTTTAAGGCATCCTCCTACAAATCTAAAGATTGGGCTAGGTATCCTTTTGTATCCTCTATCCATCCCAACCTTGAAGCTAAGAAAATACTTCTTATAAGGCCTTCAAAAATCCAATTTCCCAACCTTACTCCAAAAGCACCAAGCACGGGCAAAAACAGTGGCATAAGCATGAAAAAGAGGTTATTTTTTGGGTTTTTCTCCAAAATTGGGGGGTGTCATCAAACCTAAGACCATATATGGAAAGTACATGTCAATATCCATCCAACCATATAAAAAATTCCTCATTTGGAGGCTCTAAGGAAAAGCGTCGCGCCACTGTGCGACGCTCCTGCAAAAGTCAATTTTCCAAATTTTGCATAAAATCACAAAAAATACCCAAAATGTCCAAAACTTGTTAAATTTTGGTCCATGGCATCCTTAAATGATAAACTAAAAATCTAGGGATGCCTCAGCTAGTGGTTCAAAGTTATATTTCTTCTTTAGCTTAATTAGGGTTTCTTTAAGCTTTTTCCTCAAATACTTCACCCCGACTTTGGAAATTTGGTTCCTAGTGATATAATGTCTCTCCATATGCATCTAGAGGTTATAATCCCTTTATTCCTTCTTCAAAAGACTCTCAAGATGCACATTCACCCTGTCAAGCCATAACTCTTTGTCTTGCTCAATTTCAGTAGTGATCAATTCATCAAAGGTTAGTTGACCTAATGGGGGAGATGATTATTTTTCTTGATCTTTTTGCCTGGTTAACCCTCTTGTTCTTGGCCTCCTTGGATTTATTTCAACCTCTATCTCTTCCAAATAATCAACATCTACCACAACTTTTCCTTTACCTTTGTCTGCCTCAAGATCTACCCTTGGTTTTCTTTGGAGTGGTTGTTTCACCTTCAACTGCATGTTTTCTTACTATAGGAAGGTAATCATGAAGTTTTCCCTTAAGAGCTTGTATTTAAGCTCTACTATCTCTGCATAATTTTCGCTTATTATCTCCTCATCTGACTTTTCTTTGACCTACTCTTCCATGTCAGCCTCCATAGGTGCTTATTCCTCATGCTGCTGTAATGGTGACTCATCCTCATTCAAAGGTGGTTGCTCCATGGTTTCTCTTCGCTAAATTTTAGTTTCAAGTGCAAGCACACCTGTAGTGATAATAGGAGAAAAAAAACATCCTCTTACCCTTCTCATATGTTTGAGTGATTTCAAATCTAGGCGGCTTTGCAACCTCTGCTTGTCTACTTGAAGAGACAACCTCCTTTGGTTGTGTTGATGTTGATGGTTGGTTGTGTTGATGTTGATGCTGTAGACTAGTAGTATGCATAGATGCAACTGTCTCCATGGAAGTTTCCCAAGACATATTTATTGTTGAGATATGATGCAAAACAATAAGCTTAACCAGAACATGGTGGAACAAATTAGTTTGATGATATTTACCTTTACTCTATACCTTTTCAGTAATTTTGACCAAACTTCTAGATAGATAATTAGGAAAATTTAGTGGCTTGGCGGCAGTAAAGTGCATCAATAGCCTTATATGTTACTGGTAAAATCTTGAGAATCTCCCTTCACATGTAAAATACTTCACAATTAGCTTCATCAAAGGGGCATACTTATAAAGTAAATGTCTGAAAGGAAATATGTGTTCAGGAGTATATTTGCAATGAGGTTTTAAGAACATTCTATAGTTCTCGATGTCCAAGTCCATCCCTTTGAACCATATTTCTCCATGGTTTGGGATTCCTATTGCTGAGGCACTAGCATCTGCTGACATGGTTAATTCAATACCTTCTATGATAACCTTATCTCTCTTGAATGTGGTGGTAAAAAGGCTTGTCAATTGAGCATGACACTACCTCCTGGATTCTCTCACAAAACCTCAAACAACCATTGTTTTCAAAACATGTATTAACATAAGGGGAAGCATTGATCTCCTATGATTTGGATGGCTGAAACCTGGAATGATTACCTCCCTTATGGACCCTCTTCTCACCCTCCATCTCGTTTGTCAACAAGGAAAACTCTATCTTGATATAGTGGATAGGGAAGGTGGAAAATTAGGAAAACAGGGGATAGTGGTAGAGTGGTTTTAGGGACAAAAATGAAATGGAAGGAAGTTAGGGAAAAATATCTAAAATTTTGGGGAGGTAGGGTGAGGAATCAAAAACACAATGTAAGTAAAATTTCTGGAAATGGGTATGGAAAAGGTGCCCAAAAGTTAAAAACACATAGTTTTCCTAGTTTCCCTACAAAAACGTAGTGAAAACTAGGGTTTGAATGAAAAATGGTGGCAAGGAGGGATATGAGTGATAGATAGTGTTTTTATGAGGCATATGGATGATGTATGAAGGTTTTTTATATGGTGAAATTAGGGTTTTGTCAACTGAAACAAGCCAAACATGGAGTAAACCAAAAACGTAGTGGAGAAAACCTAAAGGAGGAAATTCATCCTCTATTGAAAAAAATTGACTTGAATGAGGTGTGAAGAGAATTCACTTACTGATTAGGAGGTCTCTAAAAATTGATGCAAGCTTATTTGACCCCTGGATAATTATTTTGAAACTTGGAAGCAGAAGCGTAGCACCCTTGCCAGAAGCGTAGCACAGCAAGACAAAAGTGTAGCGTAGCTTTCCAGAAGCGTAGCACAGAGCAGTTTGGAACAATTTTGTTGGTTGTATTCAAAATTTAGATAGATGTGGAGTGTGGTGAGGATAATATAGGAGATATTTGAACATCAAAGGATGAAATGACTTCAAGAAGCTTCATTTCCTTTTATAACATCACGAATTTTTCTTTTTTTTCTTCTAGTGAAATCATACATACTTTGAGAAAAATTTATTTTTGAAAACTTGATCATGTAACATAATTCTTTGAGAAAAGAAAATTTTCCTTTAATTTATTTTCCTATCTTTTCTAACTCCCAATGAATATTATTTGTATGGTGAAAATGACTCTTGTTTGCCTTCTTAAATGACATGATTGGACATTATGTTGGAGAAACAAAATAAACCTAGACAATGACCTAGATGGAGGCATGTTGACTGATCTATGACCCTAGGTGATGATGAACGTCATGACCTTGAAATGATGATGACCATGAATGAGTGAAGGGAGTAGCATTCAGACCTAGACAAAATTCCTTGAACAAAATTTTATTTCAAAATTGATTTTAAAACATGAAATTTTGACATAGGACCACTACAAAGTAAACCTGAAAGAATTTATTTGCTCACTAAACATTTAGACACTAATTGTGGCTCCAGCTAGGGATTGTATCTCCTTCATGAGGTGTCAAGAACACCGTAGACTAGGTAGCCTCATCCATTGGGAAATGGAGTTAAAAGTGGAAACTAAAATAACTTTGACAAACTGAAATGACTAACTAAAATAGAAAATGACTTTGACTCGAAAATTGACTTGACTTTTTGAACTTTTAAAAGAAAAACATCAGTTGATCATAAAAGCCTCATGGCCTTCTCCATGGGCTTCAAACTTCTGCAACAACTTAATTATTATTTGACAACAAATAAAAGTGATATTTATAATGAAAGTGAACCTTTTTTCTTCAAGATCAGGTAAGGTAATGTTTGAGGAACCTACCATTCACTGGTCCTCCTAGATTTTCATGCCCATCAAGATCTTCTAACAAAAACGCCTTATTACCCCTGAATGTTGTAATATTGTATGGACATTTCCATAGGTTATCAAACTTACCATGCTTTCCTTTTTCTTAATTTCAGGCATCCCATCAAAGAACAACATCTCCTAATTTGAAATCATCATCTTTGGTTTTCTTTTCATATATCTTCTTGATTTTCTCCTGAAGTTTTGAAGTGCGATTGAAAACTTCTTCCCTTGACTGCTGTAAATGAATCATTTGATTTATTCTTCTCTATATGTCATTGGGATCATTATCGATCTCTTGCTGAATTTTCATCACCAACACTGCTAAAGAAGTGGGAAACATTGTGTCGACACCATACACTAGCTGAAAGGGTGACATGCTAATTAATTTCTTTGTGCTACCTCTGTCCACCCATAGAGAATTTATGGGCCTTCTGTGCCAATTTCATTTGTTCTCTTGCAGCAACTTCTTGATTATTTTCACCAATGACTTGTTTGACGATTCAACCAACCCATTTCCTTGAGGATATTATGTTGTAGAATTCCCGAATCTTATGTCATATTTATCACAAAAATTAATCATATTTTTGGAATTAAAGGCAGTTTCATTGTCAGTGATAATTTTCTGTGGGCAACCAAAACAAGACAGAATATTTATCTCCAAAAACTGAATAATGATGGTGTATGTAGCTTTCCTCATGGGGATGGCTTCAATCCACTTTGTGAAGTAGTCGGTGGCAGTGAATATCCATTTATTTTGAGATGATGATGGAGGACGAATCTCTTCAATGAAATCAAGACCGCACTGTTGGAAGGGTACTTGAACTGCAATTGGTTTCAAGGGTAGCGTTAAAATCTTTCTCTTTCCCTAAAAAATTTGACACTCATGACCACTCATGGTAGTTTAATAAACATTAGAAAACAAACTTGGAAAATAAAATCCAACCCTCAATATCTTGTTTGTTGTAGTCTTCCAAAAAATATGACCACCATAATCACCCTTATGAAAGTCTTTCATCACCTTATCAACTCACCTTCTAACAAGCATTTCAACAAAACTCTGCTCGGGTCTTTCCAATACAAAACATTGTTAAGAATGAAATACTTAAGAGCCTTCAACTTCAGAGATATACCTTTACTACTAAGCAAGCTGGGAGGAGGATTCAAATGTTGCAACACATGAATAATATCAGCATACCATGGCGATGAAGAAAAAAATTCAGATACCTGAGGTAATGAATCAACCTCTTTCTCCTCAGATAATGCAACAATGAAATTGATGTCCAAGACATGCAAGTTTAAGTCTGCCATGAGCCTAGCCAAGCCTTGTCCCTTGATCAATTTTGTAGGTTTGATTTCCAATTCATACTCCAACATGGAAGCTATCCATTTTCCACGCCGACCTTCAAGATCATTTTGTGTTAGCACATCTTTGACAGCAGCATTTGGGACATATGCAAGAACATGAGAGTGAAGAATATAGACTCAAAAGTCCTTTAATTCTTTAACTAGCGCCAAGGCATGTTTTTCGATGATATTGTACCTGAAGGTTGCGTCTCTCATGGTTCTACTGAAGAAGGTGATGGGCTATTTTGTTTTCTGATATTTCTTTTGCATAAGGAAAACAACTAGAGTATGTTTAGAAGAAAAGGAAAAAATGATGAAATCAAGTGTATAATCAGGGATGATAAGAATAGGAGCATGAGACAATGAAAACTTAACTTGATTGAAATATTTCTTTGCCTCATCGGACCACTTCACCTCGTTGTCTTTCTTCAACATATTAGCAATTTCTCTTAAATGTTTAGCATGGTTGGGAATAAACCTTCTCAAGAAAATGATTTTACCATTGAATGATTGGATTTCCTTCTTTCTTCTAGGATAGTCCAAATTCTAAATTGCTTCAATCCATGAAGGATCTATCTGGATGTCATCTTTAGATATGATATGACTAAGAAATTTCCCTTCTTCCATAGCAAATAAACTCTTCTTTGGATTCAGTAATATGCAAAAAAAAATTCACCTCTGAAAGTCTGTCTTCAAATGTTGCAAATGCTCTTCATCCGTATTGGAAAAAATTGTGAGTTCATCAAGATAAATGACCAAAAACACATCCTTTTCATTGGAAAAGGTTATATCCATTACTCACTGAAAATTTTCTCCTACATTCTTCAATCCAAAGGGAATTTTAGCATACATAAAAGTACCTAGAGGAATTGTAAAGGTTGTCTTCTCCTGATCATCCGGATGAACTAAAATCTGATTATACCTGGGATATCCATCCAACAATTAAATTCTGGAAGAACCAACCACCCTTTACAGAATATGGTCCATCTTTGGAAGTGGGTAGTTTTCTTTCAGCGATACTTTATTCACATTTCAGAAATCTATACACAAGCGAATCTCACCAGTCTTCTTTCTTACTAGCATTAATTTTGACATCGAATTTGAAAAACAAAGAGGAACTATAATACCAGAAGTATACAACCTTTTCACTTCTTTTTTAATGGAGGGCAGCAACTTGGGATTCATTCTTCTTAGTTTCTAGCGAAAAGGCTTATGATCAGGCTTTAAAGGAATGGTGTGCTAAATTTTACCCTTATCATACACTTTCAAATCAGAATATTCCCATGAAAAAAATCAAAAAACTGAGACATGAGTGTTGCATATTTACCTTTCATTTCTGAGCTCAAGGATTTTGAAATCTTGACCATTTTGGGCTTTTCAGGAGTGCCAAGATTGAGGTCTTCCACTCCTACTTCTGTTGGTAGCATTGTTGGTTTCTATGTAACATCATATTGGTCAAAAATATCCTCCAAAGGTATAATACCTCTTGGAATGGAGTTGTCTTTCAACTGCAATACCTTTATTTTTGCTGCATGCATTTCTTGGTCATCTTCATAAAACTAGCCATCCATTTGTGAACTGACAAACTCCTCTTTCGTCTACAAGAAGTTTTTGATTTACTTTTCATCTTGAAAAAATTTCCAATACTAAACATTATCTGGAATAATAGGGTGATGTTTGATGTTAATTTCATACTTCTTGTTGGGATATAGTGGAATTTTGAACATGTTGGCTGAAGTAGCAAGAGAATCAACAATGGCATTGTTGCTCCTTAGAATCAATGAAAAAATATATTCAGTGAAGGTCTTGAGGATTTCTAACACTGTATTGTGGTAAGCTCGCATTCTAGGATGATTGGCCTATTATTCCCCTTTGACTTGCTTTATTACCAATTCAGAGTCGCCATACACAAAAAATTTATTGGCACCTAATTTATTGAGAATTTTCAGATCGGCTATCAATGCCTCATATTCTGCTTCATTGTTTGAACAATCAAATGCTAATTTGTAAGAATACATTGAAAAATTAGGAGGAATGTTAGATTAATTATTCATAGCGTTGTGAATCCACACTCCAATTCCAGCTCCTTACTTACCTAAGGCTGCATCGAAATCCATGGTCCACAAACCACTTTCTCCATTGGGATGCAGCAATTTGGATGATTGATCTTGACTGGCTGCCTGAGAAACGTCTATTGTACCAATAGGTTATGTTTCTCTCATTGTTTCATCTCTCTTTTTGGTTGATGCATTTGGCTCCAAGCTACTTGGCACTTTTTCTTGTTTTTCTGCACTTAAAATTTTTAAAATAGAATTTGAAAATTCTGAATTTTCTGCTTTTTCTTCCATCAAAACTTCTAAAGATGTTGAATAAATATTCATTGAATAAGATGAAAGACTCTAAATCCATGTGAACAACATTTATGGGATGATTAAAAGGCTTTTCTTTGCTACTGATCATGTACTTCATCTTATTTTCCCAATATATTTTTCTGAGTTGCCCAATGACCGATATAGTGGCGTATGAAAAGTCCAGCTGCAAGGTGCCTCTAAGTTTTTCTCCCCATGACCGGGAGAGAAGAATTCCATATCTGGGAGAGATATCAGCTACAACAACGTCCATAAGGAAATTCTTGGCTATAATTTTCTCTAAAGACACCACTAGATATTTAATGAGACCAAGACATTTAACCCTTCCTAAATCAAAAGAGTAAAGGTCATGGTAGGGTCTTGTGATATCCAAACCTAGTTTTCCATGATGGCTTTAGGCATGAGGTTGCGAGACGCTCTGGAGTATAACATGGCATTATGGAGGATAAAATCATGGATTTTGAGGCTAAGATAAAAAGGAGGGACCTCACTATATTCTAAGTCACCATCAATGGCAGGACCAAATACAAGTTTAGGGTGATCATCACTCACATTGACCATATCAGACATTTGATCTACCCTAAGAAACTTGGCTACTTGAAACTTATATTGGTCATTTTTTATTATTTCAGTTAAAGGAATGGAGACTTTTAGTTTTGAGATTTAGTTTTCAAGACTAAAAAGAGCAAAATGTTTTTCTACCTATTTGGATGGTGTATCTTTCTTTTCAGGCCAATATTTGTGTGGAATATCCTTTCTATGTAATCCATCACTAACTTCTTTATCTTTCTTATGATTGTTGGTAGAAGCTTCATTACCTTTCGCATTATTAGGAACAACAGGTCCTTTATCTTTGCTCTGATTTGAAGAAGCCGACTCTTTATGCTGAGCCTCTGTTTGAGAATTATGTTTTTTTCTTACTTGAGGTTATAGGCACGTTCCTATTTATCAAACCATATTGCCTATGTATCTGAGTAAGAGCATTATAATATCACCTCTGGTAATATTCTTTCTGTACTGATAACATATCATCATTTGACGAAACATATTGTTGATCATCCGGAGCATAAATTTCTGCAGAAAACTGATCTTATTCAGTTAGGAAAATAGGTTGTTGATTTTCCTCAAATAAATTATTTTCACCTACAATCTCTTCTTCTTCTTCATTAGGGCCTTCAGTATAGTTTTGCTGAAATGGAGTGCAAATTTGCTATTGACTTTGTGGATCCTGACCCCTTTTTTTCCTTTTCTTGATCTTGTATTGAGGTTGTTGATTTTGACCCCTGAAATTGGGATTTCTAATTGAGGGTTCATCTTGTCTATCCACGATGGTCATTTTGTCCATCATCTTCTCCATTACTGTTTTGATCAAGGTGTCGAGTTTGCCCCCTGATGAAGTAGATGTTTCTTCCTTGATGGTTACCCTTTTTTCTGCCTTGATTTTTGACTTCTTGATAATCGGATTCACTTCAACGCTCACTTCATTTCTATGCATTTATTCAATGGTAGATGGGTTTCTTTCCCTCAGCCGGTAAGCCATATAAGGATCGAAACCATCAGGTTAATGAAGTAATGCGAGGCTTGGTGGAGGCTTGATATTTTTAGGAATGGAATCATAAATTCTATTGAATATAGCTGTGAATTCTTGTATAGACTCATTAGGATTTCTTTTCAAGGCATTATATTCAACTAGAATCTGTAAAGGGTTCTTCTTCTCCTCCCATTTTTCCATTAAAAAAAAAAAATTAGTGCCATGAATTAGCTACAGAACCAGGTGTTAGGGAGTAGAACCATTTCTTTACCTCTCCTAAGAAACTTTGTGCTAATATGCGCATCTTGGTGTCATCATTTTCAATCTCTTCAATATTGATGAAGTCAACTACTTTGAAAATGTGTTGGTGAGCAGTAACCTTTGATGTTCCATCAAAAAGAGGAAATATTTGACCATGATTATGAGCTAGTGCAGTGAGTTATGGCAGTAGTATCAACAGAGAAAAATTTTCCATGACTAATGGAGGGGATTGTGAAGGTGTTGATGGAGTGTATAACTGCAGAGGTAATGATGGAAGGAAATTGAGGGATGATGGTGTAGGTGTGTGAGAAGGTGTGATAGTAGGTGATGAAGCAAAAGCTTGTTTTTGGTATTGGAAATAAGCTTTTTCAGAAGTTACTTGAAACTTATTGACCAAACCCTAAAGTTTATGAAAATTAGACCATAATTCACTATCAAGCTCAAAATAATAAGACTCATAAAATGGAAAGTAGGTCTCGAAATCAATGGGGTCAAAGACAGTTTCTGAAAGGAAGGATTCAGATTTATACCTGAACAAAGATGTCTCAAATTTAAAATTGAAGGAAGAATATTCTAGAGCAATTAACCTCATAGGAAAGGAGTTTTATTTCATAAGTGGGGGTATATTCTTTCCAACTTTCCAAGAATTGTTTTCTTCTTTCTTAAAAGACTCTCAGGGTCATTAACAATTGGTGAGGGATTTGGGTCTAGATTTGACCTAGTGTGTCTTTTGGGAGCCAGTTTTATTGAGAATTTTCACTTTGGCTCAAATTTTCTAACTTAAATTTCTTCGAATGTCAGAACTTGTCACCCAAAAGTCTAACCTTCAGTGAACTAAAAGAAGTATCCCCAAGAAAATTTTTGCAACTGCTCCTTGGCAACGATGCCAAAAATGTCATCACTCCCTCTATTTCCTAAGGCTGAGAATCGAGACTGAAGGAGGTAACATCAAACCAATCTTTAGATTTGGTAACTAGCCCTACCAAACCAGAGAGGGCTCCCTCAATGTCACTTTTATAGTAAATGAGGTGACTGGAGATGTAATGATCTTAGGCTAGATATAATTTTAGTGAATTAAGGTTTTTTTTGAATTTTTCTGGATAGAAATGTCAGTCAAGGGACTAGGTCTAGGTTTTATGTCTGATTTCAAAGGTACAACTATAGAAATGAAGATGAGGTCGGGTAGGTATACTTAGAAAATACTTAAATTTTCATTGTGTATATGGTTTGAAAAGAGAAAGAGAGGTAGAATGAGCATGAATACATTAGTATATTCATCAGAAGAGGTAAAATAAATTCATGAAAAACTTATAAAACTGAGCACAAAAAGCTAGAATTATGTTCATAAACTCATAAGATCATCATATAGAGGCATACATTTGATCGAAAGAAAGCATAAATATTCAACTTGATGATGTTACTGAGAAAAAAAAATGCTAATAAGGATACCACTGTGTTAAATTTAGACAACCATGGTATGTTCTATGCTTAAATGAAATTTACTTCAATCTTATTTAAGGCCCAATTCAGATTTATAAATCACATAAACTTGAAAGTGAAATGCTAATAGATCATAATAATAGATCAACAGAATACAAGCCAAATAATATATCAGAATTTGTAATTCTTCTTGTCTAGCAAATATATAGATAAATGTTTGTTACAGCAGTCAACAGGATGCCCTAGCCAAAACCCATTAGACCAAAAACTCGCAGGCATTAGTCTCTGCTACAATCGCCAGAGTTAGGATCCATGAGAGGAAGTTAGTTCATGTTGCAAAAAACACGGGGAGCGTTGAACCCAATTTCCGACAGACAACAAAGTCTTGAGTTGGCCAAACCAACTTCTCCAACAACCAAATCAGCCTTTCTCCAAGTGTCACACACACCCCTCAAATACAACACCAAAAAGTCAATGCAATTTAACAACAAATGGTCAACGCTGCAGTCAATGAACAATAGTCAAATTCAATGCTTATCCTCGATTTTTTTGCCCTCAAATGCGGCCTCAAAAAATAAAACTTTTTTCTAAGAAAGAGGGTAAAACTCCAAGAATTTACCCACGGTCAATGTTGGTCAACACTTCAGCAAACCCGAGAAATAGTCTGCAATTTTCAGCAGCTTCAGATTCACACGTGTGAGGGAAGGAAGCCTCTCCTAGGTTTTACGAACAAATCAGATCACAAGTAGAGTGTGTGATGAGATGATGATGAAATGAACATCATCCCTCTCCTATTTATATCCATAAATGAGGGTGTGTGACACATATGTTGGGGCTTGTGAACCTACATTACAAATCTGGATGACCTTATCAATTTTCACATATGTGGAAAATAAAAACAAAATATTAGTTTTTCTCATCCAAAAAAGATGATATTTAGATCAATCTTGCACATCTCCAAAAGAGGAATCCAACAAAAATATGTTCATCATCATATGAGCAGTGCAACATGGATTTTGGACCTAGTTGCCCAAAATTAACACTCCCTCTCAACTAGGAATAATTTCATCTCTCCAACTATGCCATCCTCTCATGAGTACCATCATGTATCATCATCATCATCATCCTGCAATCCTGTGTCATCCTGTTGTAACATTATTTTATGGATTTGAGGGAAAATAAACAAGAGTGAGTCACAAATACATCACACTCTGCTAACCCTAAGTCAACTCAAAAGGTAAAACCTAAATTGGACTCAATAGAGCCACATTGTAACCTGAAGTTAGTTTACTAACCTGAAGTCAGTTTAGAGGTAAGAACCTCATCAGAATTGATCCCAGATCAAGGTGTAGGACACATCCCATCCTAGAAATAGAGAGTATGGAAATATCGGATGCGTCCATCGGTCTTGCTATTGGTCTCTATCCAAATTTCCCACCTCATTGGCCAAATGAGAGGTACTTCCCATGAGTCTAAAACTCCATGAGTAGGATGCATGCTTGGCATATATAAACGAGAGGGTGAACCAACTCAACATCAGATAGTGGGGCAGAAGCACAACAAGGTTGGTCAAGCCTAGCCCCGTGTGTGCTTATAGCTCCAATAAGCTATCCCCAAGCCCCCTGGAGCTCCTAGATCTCATTGTCGAACTCAAGCAGGAAGTTGGAACCTCACAATAGGGTCTTTCCATGATTCCAATCTTCTCACAAAAGGTTAAGAATTTGACCTTCCCTAGGGGCTTCATGAGAATATCTGTGACCTACTCATCAGTCGCAATGTGATCAAGCCTTATGGTGCCTCACTTTACCATATCTCAGATAAAGTGGTACCTCATATCAATATTCTTGGATCGATCGTAGAACACACGATTCTCAGAAAGATGAATCACACTCTGGTTATCCCAAAGGATAACGGTGGTATCTAGCACATGTCCAAATAGCTCACTGAAGAGATTTCTCAACCAAACAACTTCACAAAAGTCCATACTCGTTGTAATGTATTCGGCCTCAGCGGTGTTCAAATCAACTGATTTTTGCTTCCTACTCATCCAAGATATTGAAGCAGAACCCAAGGTGAAGCAACATCTTGATGTGCTCTTACGATCCACCACACTGTCATCCCAACTGGCATCGATATATCCATGGAGTCTCAAACTCCTAGTACCGTATCTCAGCCCATAGTTGACTGTGCCCCGAAGATATCTCAATAGATTCTTGGCACCAATCGAGTGAATGTGATGAGGCCCAACCATATGTTGACTCAAAATGTTCATTGCAAAACATACGTCCGGACGAGAGTTCACTAAGAACATCGGGGCCCCTACGAGTTGTCGATACTCAATTTTATTTCCCATCTTGGACCTAGCAATGCTTCCACACAACTTATTAAATTTTAGTTCCATCAGTGTTGACACAGACTTATAGTCCACCATTCCAAATCTCCCCAGAAGCTTCACAATATATTTTCCTTAAGACAGGAAAATATCACCTGGATTTTACCAGACCTCCAAGCCTATGAAATAGTGCATCAGTCCTAGGTCCTTCATTTATAACTCAGAAGCTAGCTCCTCTTACATTGATGAATGAGAGGGTCAGCACCAGTCAAGAAGAGATCGCCCACATATAGAACTAGAATGAGAGGCCTTTATTTATCAACCTTAAAATAAAGGTTTGGATCAGCATCAATTTGAGTGAAGCCCATCTTCATCAAGTAGCTATCGATCCTCTCATACCAAGCCCTGGGGGCTTGCTTCAACCCATAAAGGGCTTTCTTCAACATGCATACATATGAGTCTCTTTCTTGGACTTTGAACCCCAGACGTTGCTCCACATAAACCTCTTCCTTGATTGAACCATATAGAAAGGTAGTCTTCACATCCATCTGATGGAGAATCCATCCTTGGGTTGTAGTAAGGGCAATGATAGATCGGATGGTGGTATAGCAGGTGAGAGGTGTAAATATATCATCATAATCTATGCCTTATTTTTGAGAGAAGCCTTGGGCAACAAATCTTTCCTTGTACTTTTCATCACTTCCATTGGCTCCATGCTTGATTTTGAAGAGCCATTTCGAGGTGACAATATATTTGTCCTCCGGTCTTGGGACCACTTCGCAGACATCATTATTCATAATGGACTCATATTATTCATGCATAGCATCCTTCCAAACTTGATGCTTTATGGCTTCTTCAAATGATCCAGGCTTAGATTGTAAAATTGTACTCATGGCTGCCAGGTACCCTTGGTACCTATTCGGCTCCTTACTTTCACGGAATGTCCCCCTAGGAGCAATATGTCTCTCAGCATCTTCAAGAGTGTCCTTAATCCATGACGGTCTCCTTTTATTGGAAGGAGGTGGATCAATAGGATCCATTGGTCCTTCAACATCGGGCATAGGTTCATCCTTCGGTTATTCCTACCTTCAAACTTCTTCTTATTCTTCTTTGTCTTCCTTTGAACTAGGAATATTTCTTACTTTTTTGAGGGCAGCATCTTCATCGAAGGTGACATAGTGGAATATATCCACTTCTCTTTGACCAGAGACAGATTATATATGCCTTTGAGGTTGCATTGTATCCCAAAAACATTCCCTTCTTCCTAGAATCATCCAGCTTCCTTCTCTTTTCTTTCGGTATGTGAAAATAAACAAGACTTCCCAAAACTCTAAGGTGGGAAACATCAGTCTTCTTAACAGATAATACTTCTTTGTGATTTTTGGAGTCCAGTGTGGAATGAAGGCATTTATTTTGATCACACACAACAGTGTTCGCATCTTCTCCCCATATAAACTTCGGAAGACCTTGGTCATATAGCATGCCACAGGACGCTTCCAAAATGGTTCTATTCTTTCTTTTTGTAGCACCATTTTGCTCAGGAGTATACACAGTTGTGGTCTCCCTCTTAATGCCAGCTTCCCTGAAAAATTCAATGAATTCTTTTGACTCATACTCGGTCCCATTTTCGGTCCTCAAATTTTTTTTTTTCTTCCCGGTTTGATTTTCAGCTAAGGCCTTGAAGGTACAAAACCATTTGAATGCTTCTTCCTTAATCTTCAAGAAATATATCCAAGTTTTTCGAGAGAAGTCATCTATAAAAGTCATGTAATATGAACATCCTCCCAAGGATGTTATGGGCAGCATACCAAATAGATCAAAATGTGTCAACTGTAATATATCTGATGTCTTTGTGACACTAGAGGGGAAAGGCCCCCTTGTATGCTTCCCTTCAGCAGAAACCTGGCATATACCTTCATAATCATATTTGAACTTGGGCATCCCTGTCACCAACTTCCTTGCTTCGAGAAGGGTTTTTTAATGAAGGTGTGAAAACCTTCGGTGCCATAGCTCGGTTTGAAGAGTGGTGTCACATGGCATGGCCCCCAATGGACTCCCTCCAACCTAATAGAGTGTATCAACTCTAAAACCAATACTAAGAGCTTGTTTGAAGTTATTCTTCCAAATGTGTACCTTACCATCAATGAATTCCACCTTGAATCCTTTTTCTTTCATTGCCGAAATGGACACAGTGTTCTTTTTCAAATCAGGTACATACAACAGATCTTGTAAGTGGAGGAATTGACCTTGAGATAGATGAAGGGTCACAGTCCCTGTCCCTTTCATAGGATAGGTGGAATTGTCTCCAAGGATCATTCTATATTAGTATCCTTCTCAATTAGATCAGAGAGGGCATCTTTATATCTAGTGAGGTACCTTGAAGCACCATTTTCAATCAACCAGACATCCAAGGTGTTGAGAGGAGATGTAGCAAAGAGTGAAGATATAAGAATATATTCATTTTTCTTATTATAAACATTGGAATCATCATACCTAGAATTCCTTTACCTCTTGAAAGGTTGGCCATTTCCACTTCGATCGGAGGGAGCCTTCCTCTTTCCTTTGAACTTGTTGCTCCTTTGATTACCATTCTCCCTAAATTTGTTGTTTTCATCATCCCTAAGAGAGTCCCTTCTATTGGGGCACTCTCTTGCATAGTGACCAAGCTTGTTACAAGTGTCACATCTTCCCTTTCTTCCTTTGGGCCCCACCCTTCCATGGTTTTGATTTCTCAGACCACCATGGTTCTTCTTATTTGTATGAGAGGTAAAGGCAGTAGGGTCACCTCCATTCCCATTCTGTTGAAAATGCAACAAGATGATGGAGCTTAGTGAAATGAAGTCGCCTTCACTAAGTGGGCCCGCAGGCTGTTTTTGGCGCAAAGTCTATTTTTAGAATATGTCTATTTTTAGACATATGGATCATGGTCTATGAGTTGCAGGATGCTATTTATGGATGATTGGTCATGTTGGTAAAAATAGATGGACCTCTATTTTTAGAAATTGGGCGGAATCTATTTTTAGACTGCCGGGCTAAAAATAGAACAGTCAAATATTATTAACCCTTAATAATATTTAGACTATAAACATTATCTTATCCTCTTGGAGCACTTCAGTTTGATGCTTGGATGTGGCACATGCAGCTGATAGAAGGAAATACGCTTTTCCTAAGGGTTAGTTGAGTTATTGCATGGTTGACTTTAGTTAGAACTCATGTGGCAGAGTTTGGTGGAGTTGATGAGACAGTTGGTGGAGTTGTGTTCGGTTTAACTTAGTTGAACTAGTTGTATTTAGTCCAACTGATAAATACACTAGTGATGAGTGGTGTGAATTAATTATTAATTAATTCACTAATTATTAACTCATAAATCAACTAAAGAATACATCAGTTAACTGCAATGCATGGACAGTTTAGTGGAGACCAGTGTTAGAGGTGGGTGAAATGGTGAGTGTGACTATCAGTTGTGACTATAGCTGTGCATGAGATTTGCACACACATTGATGGAGATTGCCAATGAGGATTGTGCAGTAGAAGCTAGTGGGATTCGAACTTGGATCTCATCATTATTCATCTTGGATTGCGCAGTAGAGGCAGGCAGACTTGTGGAGGAGATTTGAACTTGTGACTTGTTCATCTAAGAGCTAGTTTTGTGTGTAGCATGTGAGATAGTGCTGAGAGCTGTGAGGAGCTTTGTGCGTATTGTTACATGTTCTATATCATTATAATATACAAATAGTTGGGGGTTTTCAGCTGTAAGCTTTCCCCATTACATACTGTGTTATATGTGTGCTTGATTATGTTTTAATGTGCGCATGCGACTGCTTCTATTTCCGCAAATTGATGATCAATTGTAGAAGAGGTTATGTATTATGCATGAAGATTAAATAGTGTGTAATCAGGATAATCTTGGTGAATAATTCAGCTATTATTCAAATTTCTACATGGTATCGGAGCGAAATTGATCATCGGATCTATTACAGTGATTACAATTTATTTCGGTAGACAGAGTCTGTACGAGGGCCAGGTAGCCTCTGGATCCATCCTTTCTTTGAAAGGTGATATATCCAATAAATTCCCCTACAGTCGATCTCTGTGCTAGAAATACTTTGTTCTCATAGATCAGAAGCGGTTGAGTTTTGAGCTAGTGGAATTCGAATTTGCAGCAGAGTTTTCTTGGTGTCAAAGTTGAAATGTCTTTCAACGGATTGCGATTGGAGTATGCCCTTGAGGGCAGCTCGAATTATGTTGCATGGAAGGACAGGATGGAGGCGGTGTTAGATGACAATGGGTTGAAGGAGTTCATAGATGTTGAAGTCCCAAAGCCTACTGATGCTGCTCAAGTTGAGGCTTGGCAAAAGAAGACAGCAAAATGTCGAAGGATTTTGTTGGAGGGCGTGAAGGATCACATTGTATCCAGCCTGCATGGAAAAACTTCTCCATACTTGATGTGGAAAGCGTTGACAGATTTATTCCAAATCAAGAGCGACCAGAGGAAGTTGGCGCTCAATGATAAACTCAGAAACATAAAGATGGAGAAAGGCAACAATATACCCAAGTACCTCACGAAGTTCACCCAATGCAGGGATGAGCTGGGAAGTGTGGGGGTAACTGTAGATGAGGAGGACTTGGTGGACTTGGCTCTCCTTGGTCTTCCGAAGAGTTGGCATTCTTATCAGGACTCTGTCAATGGTCGGGAGAAATTTCCAGGATGGGAGCGACTTTGGTCGGATATCATGCAAGAGGAGATAAGGCGGAGTACCAGGGACGGACCTTCATCAAAGGCATATGATGAAGAAAATTGCGCTTTGGCTGCCAAAGCAAAGAAGGGGAAGAGCAAGAAAGCTTCTCATTCCGGTGCGAAAGGCAAGAAGCAAGACATGTCCAAGGTGAAGTGCTTTCACTGTCACCATCACGGACATTATGCCACAAATTGTCTGCAAAAGAAGAAAAATAAGCATGCTGCTGGATCTGCAGCGGGAGAGGCCTTAGCCTCGCAGTTTGAGCTGGATTTTTCGTTGATCGCATGCTTGGTCTCAAGTGTGATGGGATCAGTATGGTTCTTGGACAGTGGTGCGTCTTTTCACATGACATGAGATCGAGATTTGTTTTCAGATCTGGATGAGAAAGATCTTGGAGTGCACATCGAGATGGGCGATGATGGTAGATACAGTGCAACCAGTATCGATACCATTTCCTTTGAGAGAGAGTCTGGTAAACCCTTCGTATTGAAGGAAGTGATGCATGTTCTAGGATTGAAGAAGAATCTGAACTCTGTGGTGATGTTAGAAGACAAGGGATATGATGTTGTCTTCAGTGAGGGAAAGGCTTTCCTGCGCAGTAAGACAGCTGGAGAAACCCGGAAGATAGGGGTTCGAGTCAAGAACCTTTATCAATTGCAAGTAGATGGCTGCACAGCAATGGCATGCAAGGCTGAAGGAGTGGTGAGCCGGGATGATGGCGAGTTGTGGCACCGGAGATTGGGCCACCTTCACCATGGAGCTTTGAAGATACTGCAGCAGATTTCTACTAGGCTTCCTAAAGGCACTCTTGCACAGTCAGATCAATGCAAGGGGTGTACCTTGGGAAAATTTGTGAAAGCCACCTTTCACAAGAAGGATAGTCGCACCACGACGATCCTTGAGAGAATCCACACAGACGTGTGTGGACCTTTCTCAGTAGCTTCGACAGCAAAGCACAGGTACTATGTGATCTTTTTTGATGATTTTTCTCGGAAGTGCTGGATCTTCTTCATGCAGAAGAAGAGCGAGACATACTCAAAGTTATGTGAGTTCAAGGTGCTGGTTGAGAAGGAATCGGGGAAGCAGGTGAAGGCTCTTAGGAGTGACAATGGTGGTGAATTCATCTTTGGAGAATTCAAGGACTTTTGCAGCGCAGAAGGAATTCGGAGAGAGCTCATAGCACCCCATAACCCACAGCAGAACGGGGTTGCTGAGCCGAAGAACAGAACGATCGTGGGTGATGCATGGGCGATGTTGCATGATCAAGGCCTACCCATTCACTTGTGGGCGGAGGCATGCAATACTGCAGTATATGTGCAGAACCGTTGTCCTCACAAGATACTTGGCATGAGTACACCCGAGGAGGCATTTTCTGGTGAGAGGCCTGATATCTCCCATTTGAGGATTTTTGGTTCACCTGTTTACATTCATGTGACGAAGGATGCCAGGAAGAATCTAGAGCCGACCGCAGAGGTTGGGATATTTGTGGGGTACACTGATACACCCCACAACTATCGTGTGTATTTTCCAAACAGTCGCAAGACTGTTGTGCGACGGGATATCAAATTTCAGGAGGAGAAAGCCATGAAGTGTTCGCTTGAGAGGGAGCCACACTTGCATGCAGATGAGGAGCTTTTAGTTCCTAAGGATGAGCTTCAGGATGTGGATCAGCCACAAGAGGAAGTTCATGGAGTGGAAGAGACCACTCATGCAATGCCAACCATCAGAGGGTGCAAGCAAGACTGCTAAGCTGAGCTGATCAAGCCTGGACAGAGAAGGCTAGACCACCACAACACAAATGCGTACAGAGACAACTTCACTGACCAAGACATCGGGATATATGGCTCTTGTGAGCAAATGTGTCGTGACAGAGCCATCCTCTTTCGAGGAAGCTGTGGAGGACCTTGCATGGGTAGATTCCATGGTGGAAGAATATGATTCTATTGTCAGAAACGGTGCATGGGAGATTGTCCCGCGACCAGAGGGGAAATCAATGGTTGGTTCAGAATGGATCTACAAAGTGAAGCAGGCGGCTGATGGGAGTGTGGAGAATTACAAGGCAAGATTTGTTGCCGAGGCTTCTCAAAGATAGAGGGAGTCGACTATGAGGAGACCTTTGCACCTGTCGCAAGGTACTCTTCCATATAGATGATTCTAGCTCTCTCAGCGCAGATGGGGTGGCGCATCCATCAGATGGATGTGAAGACTGCATTCCTCAACGGGGTGATTGAGGAGGAGGTGTACATAGAGCAGCCCGAAGGTTTCGAGATCTTCAGCAGCGAGTCGCATGTGTGCAGGCTCAAGAGAGCGCTGTATGGGTTGAAACAAGCACCTCGTGCTTGGCACACACGGATAGACAGTTATTTCACCGGACTTGGATTCTCCAAGAGTGAGGCAGATTCGAACCTATACCAGATTGTGGTGGAGGGTAAGTTGTTGATCATTGTACTTTATGTAGATGATTTGATTTTGACAGGTGATGAACTGTTGATAATCTCATGCAAGGATGATCTTGCAAAAGAGTTTGAGATGAAGGACTTGGGCCTCCTTCATTATTTCTTGGGATTGGAAATTTGGCAGCGCAGTGATGGACTGTTTGTTTCTCAGGGCAAGTATGCCCGGGAGATAATGGAGAAGTTCAACATGCATGGCTGCAAGCCTGTTGATACTCCTCTTCCTGGTGGATGGAGGAAGGAGGATGCTACTTCGGCGGAGGTAGTGGATGCCACTGTTTATCGACAGTTGGTGGGGTCGCTTATGTATTTGGCCAATACAAGACTCGACATATGCTATGTCAAGTAACCATGTTTCATGCTATGGTTAAGCTCACTAAGCTCTTCTCTCGAAGGCAAGCAGTAATCATGTATTGCGTTATCTTAGAGGCACATCGGGATATGGATTGTGGTACAGACAGTCAGATGAGGTGAAGCTGTGTGGCTTCACGGATGCAGATTGGGCAGGGAGCCCAACGGACAGAAAGAGCACATCTGGAGGGATTTTCAGTATCGGGTCGACAACATTTTCTTGGTACAACAGGAAGTAGATATCCATGGCACTCAGTTCAACAGAGGCCGAGTATATGGCAGCAAGTTTGGCTACATGCGAGGCTATATGGATGAGGAAGATCTCGGTCGGGTTGTTCGGGTCACACTTGGAGCCTACTGTGATTTATTGTGATAACCAGAGTTGCATTAAACTCTCGGCTAATCCAGTATTTCATGATAGATCCAAACACATCGACATCAAAATTCATCATATCGTGAGTCATAAATTGCATGCACGAGAATCATAATACTTTCATACATTCCCACTAGAGGATCGGGATGCCGATATCTCGACGAAGGCGCTCACCAGGAGCAAATTAGAATTCCACAGAGGTAGGATAGGGGTTGCAGATAATCCATATCTTGTTGAGAGGGAGTGTTGAAAATGCAACAAGATGATGGAGCTTAGTGAAATGAAGCCGCCTTCACTAAGTGGGCCCGCAGGCTATTTTTGGCGCAAAGTCTATTTTTAGACTATGTCTATTTTTAGACATATGGATCATGGTCTATGAGTTGCAGGATGCTATTTATGGATGATTGGTCGAGTTGGTAAAAATAGATGGACCTCTATTTTAAGACATTGGGCGGTTTCTATTTTTAGACTGCCGGGCTAAAAATAGAACAGTCAAATATTATTAACCCTTAATAATATTTAGACTATAAACATTATCTTATCCTCTTGGAGCACTTCAGTTTGATGCTTGGATGTGGCACATGCAGCTGACATAAGGAAATACGCTTTTCCTAAGGGTTAGTTGAGCTATTGCATGGTTGACTTCAGTTAGAACTCATGTGGCAGAGTTTGGTGGAGTTGATGAGACAGTTGGTGGAGTTGTGTTCGTTTTAACTTAGTTGAACTAGTTGTATTTAGTCTAACTGATAAATACACTAGTGATGAGTGGTGTGAATTAATTATTAATTAATTCACTAATTATTAACTCGTAAATCAACTAAAGAATACATCAGTTAACTGCAATGCATGGATAGTTCAGTGGAGACCAGTGTTAGAGGTGGGTGAAAGGGTGAGTGTGACTATCAGTTGTGACTATAGCTGTGCATGAGATATGCACACACATTGATGGAGATTTCCAATGAGGATTTCGCAGTAGAAGCTAGTGGGATTCGAACTTGGATCTCATCATTATTCATCTTGGATTGCGCAGTAGAGGCAGGCAGACTTGTGGAGGAGATTTGAACTTGTGACTTGTTCATCTCAGAGCTAGTTTTTTGTGTAGCATGTGAGATAGTGCTGAGAGTTGTGAGGAGCTTTGTGCTATGTATTGTTACATGTTCTCTATCATTATAATATACAGATAGTTGGGGGTTTTCAGCTGTAAGCTTTCCCCATTACATACTTTGTTATATGTGTGCTTGATTATGTTTTAATGTGTGCATTCGACTGCTTCTATTTCCGCATATTGATGATCAATTGTAGAAGAGGTTATGTATTATGCATGAAGCTTAAATAATGTGTAATCAGGATAATCTAGGTGAATAATTCAGCTATTATTCAAATTTCTACACATTTGAGGGATGGTCTCTTTCCATCATTCTTGTCTCATGTTGAGTGCATCTTGTCAACAACTCATCAAAATCAAGAATCACATTATTATTTAGAATAGTAGTGTTGAATACATACCATTCCCGACATATTCCTCCAAGAGAAATGAGGACAAGCTATTGATCATCTACCTCTTCTCCTATGGAAAGGAGATCATTCCTGATTTCTTTGAGCCTCATAAAATATGACTGGATGGATTTGTCAACTAGCCAGTTCATTTGATAGACGCTCATGAATCTTCCCCTGCATATAATCCATGACATTAGGGGAATTTTGAGGTCTAAAATGGGCCTCCTAAGGAAATTATAAAATAATAATGGAAATAATAAAATAATATTAGATTACATCATCAAATTTTAGAGGGAAAAAAGAAAAAAACTATTTTTTTAACTCATATTTTCAACTTATCTCCGTATGGTTTTACTCAAATTTTGAGAGAGAAAATCGTTAGATGCATAATTTGATTCCTCGTCCAAGGAGTACCCATGTTTCATACTTTCGATGCACCCTACTAAATGAAAAATGATAAATACATGAAAAACATGATTGTAATCACATTTTTAATGTATTTATAATTTTTTGTGTAGCGTGGTCAATCAAAAGTATGCAACAAGGGTGCTCCTTAGATGAGGAATTAAATTTTGCATCCAACTAGTACTCACACACAAAATGTTGTGTAACCAGCTCCAAAAAGAGAAGAAAAGAGATATAAACGCCTTAGAAATGAGCCACTTCGAGGGGGCAACCTCCAATACATTACATAAATGAACAATTCTTGGATGATACAATTTACAAAACCTCATTTCTATATATAGGAGTCCATGGGGCCATAATGTAATCCTAGTGGGCCACAATGTAATCCTAGCCGACCTAACAATAATTTAAGGGCACAATAATAACAAAATGGGGGTTACAAGGGTACAATAATAACAATAAGGGGTTTACACTAACAATAATAAGGGACTATACTAGTGATATAGGAACCTAACATGCCCCTCTCCTTCAAAAAAGTGTTGTCCTCAACGCTTGAGTAGCTTCGGGTGCTTCTGTATAAAATTCTCATCCTCCCATGTAGAATCTTCAGTGGGTAAGTTCTTCCACTCGATGAGATACTCTGAAATTGATCGATTCCGTAGCTGTCGAGTTCTTGTTTCCATGACTGCTTCAGGTTCCAATATGATTTTTCCTTCCTCATCAAGTTCTGGCAATATTTTTTGAACCGGAAGATTTTCACCTATAACCTTCTTTAAGCATGAAACATGGAAAACTGGATGTACTCGCGAAGAAGCAGGAAGCTCCAATTTGTATGCCATAGTACCAATCTTTTGCAACACCTTGTAAGGACCATAGTACTTTGACGATAATTTATTATCCTTCTTAGCTTGCTTGAGGGACATTTGTTTATATGGTTGTAGCCGTAAAAAAATACCCAATCTCCTACATTAAAACTTCTCTCGCTGCGATGTTGATCTGCCTGTTGTTTCATTCGATTTTGTGCCAAATTCAGGTTATCCTTTAAGAGTTGGAGAACTTCTTGTTGATGCTCGATGTGATCTTCCACTGCTTGAACCTTCAAATTTTCACTTAAATATGATGTGATGGATGGTGGATGATATCCATAAAGTGCCATAAATGGGGTCATTTTTGCTGCAGTATGGAAGGAAGTGTTATACCACCATTCAGCAGGAGGTAACCACTTGACCCATTGTGTTTGTTTATCAGATACAAAACAACGAAGATATCCTTCCAAACATTTATTTACTATCTCAGTTTGACCATCAGATTGAGGATGATAAGATGAGCTATGAGCTAATTGAGTACCCAAACAAGAAAATAACTCCGTCCAAAAATTTCCGATAAAAATGGGATCTCTGTCGCTCACAATAACCCTTGGGCTTCCATGTAGCTTTTGAATTCTGTCCATAAATGTAGTAGCAACTGTACTTGCTTTAAATGGATGAGATAATGCACAAAAGTGTGCATACTTGGTAAGTCTATCAACTACCACCATGATGACACTCTTTCCTTTGGACTTAGGTAAACTTGTGATAAAATCCATTGAAATCTCTTCCCAACGTTGACTTGGAATGGATAAAGGTTGTAGAAGTCCCGGGGTCTTAATTGTTTCCACTTTATTCTGCTGGCAAACCAAACATTCCGCCACAAACTTTTGAATATCAGATTAAAGGCCATCCCAAAAAAATTCTTTCTTCACCCTGTGGTAAGTTTTTAAAAATCCTGAGTGTCCTCCTAAAGGAGAAGTGTGCAATTCCAGAAGAATCTTTTGTTTTAGTTGGGAATTCTTACAAAGATATAAGCGATCTTTGTACCATAAGGAATCATTTTTCCAACTAAATGTATCGGATGTACTAGGATCTTGCTGCAACTTTTGAATGAGTGTCCATACATCTTTGTCCTTCTTCCATTCATCTCTTGCTTCGGTTATCCAATCTGGTTGGATAATAGAAATGGCACAAAGCAATGCTTCACCTCTTCATTCTTTCTTGAGAGTGCATCTGCAACAACATTAAGCTTTCCTTTTTTGTAGATTATTTCAAAGTCATAACCCAACATCTTTGTGACCCATTTTTGCTGCTCTTCTGAAGATAGTCTTTGCTCAAAAAAGTGTTTAAGACTATCATGATCAGTTTTTACCTTGAAGTGTCTTCCCATTAGGTAAGATCGCCATTTCTTTAGTGCATGCAGTATTGCTAACATTTCCTTCTCATAAATAGGTTTCTGTAAATACTTTCCCTTGATTGGACGACTTTCAAAAGCAATGGGTCTTCCTTCCTGCATTAAAACTGCACCAATTCCATTTCCTGAGGCATCACATTCCACAATAAAAGTTTTTGTGAAGTTTGGCGTAGCTAAGACCGGTGCTAGGCACATTGCCTTTTTAAGATGTTCAAAGGCCTTAGTTGCTTCGGGAGTCCATGAAAATGCATCTTTCTTCAATAATGTTGTTAGAGGTGCTGCTATTCTCCCATAATTCTTAACAAACTTGCGATAATACCCTGTTAACCCGAGAAATCCTCGCAACTTCTTTATGGTTGTGGGGACTTTCCATTCCTTAATGGCTTTAATTTTGTTAGGGTCTACTTTAACACCCTCGTGAGATACAACATGACCCAGATATTCCACCTCTTGTACTCCAAAGAAACATTTGGATGCTTTTGCATATAATTGTTTCTCCTGCAATAGTTTGAGCACCCTGTCAACATGTTCAACATGATCCTTCCAAGACCTGTTGTATATTAGTATATCATAAAAAAATACTAGCATAAATTTTCTAACGAAGGGTTTGAAAATGGAATTCATCAACCCTTGAAATGTAGAAGGTGCATTGGTAAGGCCAAAAGGCATGACCAAAAATTCATAATGACCCTCATGAGTTTGAAATGATGTTTTTGGAATATCTTCAGTCTTCATTCTAATTTGATGATATCCTGAACGAAGATCCAACTTGGTAAAATAAATTTCTCCATGTAATTCATCCAATAATTCATCAATCATAGGAATGGGGAATTTGTCTTTAATGGTGAGCTTATTGAGCTCCCTATAATCTGGACACATTCGCCATGATCCATCCTTCTTGTGTACAAATACTACAGGAGCAGAGAAAGAACTTTGACTAGGTTGAATTATACCTGCCTCTAACATTTCTGCAATCATACGTTCAATTTCGCTCTTTTGGAAGTAAGGATGTCTATAAGGCCTGATTTTTGGAGGAACACTTCCTGGAATCAAATGAATAGCATGATCATGATCACGAATAGGTGGGAGTCCTTTGGGAGTTTCAAACACCTTGGAATGATTGTCCAAGACTTGTTGGAAATCTGCAGAAATAGATGATTTTGATGTCGGAACTTCTAGTGAGCATAATTGTGCAATTACGCCTCGTTGTTCTTTCTTTAGAAGCTTTGTCATGACATTAGAGCTTATTATCCTTCCCGGCTTCCCTTCAATACCCCGTAATTCGACTTCCTTTCCTTCTGAAAAAATTTTCAAGAAAAGTTCTTGAAAATTAAAAGCTACCGTCCCCAAAGATTGTAACCATTGTACTCCTAGTACAACATCATCACCTCCCATAGGAATGGAAAGCATTGGACTAGTCAATACATATTCCCCCATGGTTAGCTTGATATTATGGGATTTTCCAGAGCAATTTATAGTTCCTCCATTTGCAACCATCACTTGACATTCTGGTGCTGGGTATAGGAAACAATTTAATTCCTTGGCTACCTTACGATGAATAAAATTATGGGTGCTACCTGAATCAATCAACACTATTACCTTTTTCTTCTTGATTTTTCCTTCTATCTTGAGAGTTTGAGGAGTGGTAATTCCTGCCAGTGCATTACACGATATGGTCAGATTCATTTCTTCCTCTTCAGGGCCGGTTCCTGGTGTATATCCTCTTCTTGTTCATTTTCTTCTTCCTCTTCACAATCTATGTAAAATAATTTCTTCTCAGCACACTTATGACCTTTAGTGTATTTTCTATCACAACTGTAGCAAAGCCCTTTTGCTCTTTTTCTTCCAATTGCTGTGGTGTCAACCTTGTAGGTTGTGGAAATCTAGGCGTAGCAACACTTCCTTCTTTATAGAATTGAGTGGTAGGCTTCCTTGTCGCCATAATTTTACATTCAACTTTTCTTACCAACCTGAATGCCTTCTCCAATGAATCAGGTTCCAGAACGCGAACTTCATGTTGTATGTTATCCCTTAAAGTGCCTATGAAGAGATCAATCCTGTGTTCCTCTGGAATATCAGTTACCCTTATATTCAATTTTTTAAATTCCTCAATGTGTTGCCCCACTAAACCCTTTTGTTTGAGATTTATCAATTGGCTAAAGAAGGTGTTGCTCTTTGTATCCTCATAATGTGCTATCAGTTCCTCCGTAAAAATTGACCAAGTGACAATTTTTTTACGGGAGCAAAGCCATCGATACCATACAAATGTATTTTGTTCTAAATGTAAAGTTACAATGCGTACCTTTTGTGTGTTTTGCACGTTATGGAGATCAAAATATTGCTCCATCTGTATTATCCATGTTACAGGATCCTTTCCATCAAACTTCCTCATATCCATCTTTGGAATATGGTGGTTCTTCCCGCCAACATTAGAGTTTATGAAATCACAATTAACATTGATTTTGTTCTCATCATGAGGTTCTTCTACTATCTTTTCACCATTAGGAAACCTTTCTTGTATCAACTTTGTCAAACCTTCGATGTCTGTTTTTAGATCATTCTTCATGTTTTCCATCTTAGCTTCCATGCCAGCCTCCATGCCATCCATCTTAGCTTCCACGCCATCCATCTTTGTCTTTCTTCAAAACTTCCATTTCATTTTTTGCTGCTCTTTGCGAGAGTGAAATTTGTTGCACTTGCTCTTGTAATTTTGATAGATCATGTTGCAATTCTTCATCTTCATGAGTCATAGTAGACCCTTCTGAAGGCTTAATGGGTGTTAAATTATTTTTACGGGGCATATTTTAGAACCCAATACTAATATCTATTCTACAATATGCCCTTGGAATCAATTCAAATTGATTCTTCAAACAAGACTTATGCAATTCGGAAAAAAATACACACATTTTTCTTGCTTTTGAGGAGCTCAATATTGAAATTGGATTATCTCTGTATTTGAAAATCTTCGATATCCGAAATTCAGCTCTGTAGTAGATCTCTGAAGCTTCTTTCAAATGCCACAGGTCTGACCTGATTTGGATTCTCCAAGACAAATTTGTGTCCAATCTCCCACAATGACCTAATTCTGGACTGGTTCAGTAGAGCGAACTTGTACGACTTGCCACGTGTCACTTTTTTGTCTTTTGTCTTTGAAATTGATAGCCAAGAAACTAAAGGCTGTGTACTTGCGACCACTTTTTACGACACTCCAATCCAATCCCTAGAGAGAGAGTTATTGAACTTTTCCCACGATCACCTCTTTGAGATGAAATTCAGGAGCCTGAAAAAGCACTACCTTCCACAGATCATATCTCCAAAAATATTGCGAACCAAGCTCTGAAATTTTTTGACGAATTTCCTCAAGATTTCAGCTTCGCACCATATGAATTTCAGACTCTGAACCTTCGTACAAAAAAATTTATAGCGCAAATGCCACGATGACCTGTTTATGAGCCTGAAACAATACCTAACTTCCACAGATGATATCTCCTCAAATATTGCGAACCAAGATCTGAAATTTTTAGAAAACCTTCCTCAAGATTTCAGCTTCGCACCCTAAAAATTTCAGTTTCTGAAGCTTCGTAGAAAAAAAGTTATAGCGAAAATGCCACGATGACCTGTTTGGAGCAGCGAAACCCTAGAATCCCAAAGCTCTGATACCAAATGTTGTGTAACCAAATCAAAAAGAGAAGAAAAGAGATATAAACGCCTTAGAAATGAGCCACTTCGAGGGGGCAACCTCCAATACATTACATAAATGAACAATTCTTGGATGATACAACTTACAAAACCTCCTTTCTATATATAGGAGTCCATGGGGCCATAATGTAATCCTAGTGGGCCACAATGTAATCCTAGCCGACCTAACAATAATAATTTAAGGGCACAATAATAACAAAATGGGGGTTACAAGGGTACAATAATAACAATAAGGGGGTTACACTAACAATAATAAGGAACTATACTAGTGATATAGGGACCTAACACAAAATTTGATTAAAACCTTAGGGAGATAAGCTGAAAATACAATTTGAAAAAGTAGTTTTATTATTTTTTTATTTTTTTTTCTTCTTACCTTTTTACCCCAAAAATGGTGAATCGTCCCCCATGGTTGAAATCATCATCTTGAATCCTATTGGTTCTTATAAATTTTATTTTGGTTGTGCATTTTTCTTAGGAGGCCCATTTTAGACCTCAAAAGTTCTCTAATGCATCTTGATCTTCTAGTACCAAATCTAAGGACATCTTGCAAGCATGGCAATCAGACTTATCCATAAACTTATCATCAGTCTTGTAACCCTTGTAGGTTGAGGAGGCGATTGGTCCTTAATAAGAAATCTTCTTCGATGATTGTTTTTTACACTATCTTGGGCTTTTTCTGCACCTTAGCTCTAAAACCATGGTATGTTCTATGATTAAATGCAGTTTAATTAATATTATTTAAGGCCCAATTCATATTTATCAATCGCATAAACTTGAAAGTAAAATTATGATAAAACATAATAATAGATCAATAGAAGACAAGCCAAATAATCTAACATAATTTTCGATTCTTCTTGTCCAACAAATAGATAGATAAATGTTTGTTACATAAGTCAACAGGATGCCCTAGCCAGCAAAGTCTTGAGTTGGCCAAACCAAATTCTACAACAACCAAATAAGCCTTTCTCCAAGTGTCACACACACCCCTCAAAGACAACTCCAAAAATTCAACGCAATTTAACAATAAATGGTCAACGCTGCAATCAAAGCTACAGTCAACGGACATTAGTCAAAGTCAATGTTTCTCCTCGATGTTTGTGCCCTCAAATGCGGCCTCAAGAAATACGAATTTATTTCCAAGAAAGAAGGTCAAACTACAAGAATTTACCCATGGTCAACACTTCAGAAGACCCTAGAAATAGTCTGCAATTTCCAGTAGCTTCAGATCATTCACACGTGTGAGGGAAGGAAGCCTATCCTAGGTTGTACAAACCAATCAGATCACAAGTAGAGTGTGTGATGAGATGATGATGAAATGAGCATCATATCTCTTCTATTTATATACATCAATGAGGGTGTGTGACACACATGTTGGGGCTTGTGAGGCTACATTACAAATCTAGTTGACCTTGTCAATTTGCAAATGTGTGGAAAATAAAAACAAAATATAAGTTCTGCTCATCCAAAAAAGATGATCTTTAGATCAATATTACACCTCTCTAAAAGAGGAATCCAAAAAAAATATAATGATAATCATATGAGTAGTGAAACATATATTTTGGACCTAGTTGTCCAAAATTAACACATTGGATTCCCAAAATCATAGCTGCAACATGTGTTTGATTTCACTGAAAAAATTTGTACATAAGCTTCACACTACAAATAAAAACTATCCCAACCTATAAAATGACTTGAGTTTGACTACATATAGAAAATAGAAGATATTATACCTCATTGGGTCCAAACCTGATCCAAATTACATCATAAATGCACCCTATGAGTCATCACTTAGAATCTAGGGAAGTTAGAAATAGTCCCCCCAAATTTAGTTAAAATCTAGGAGTGTATGTCTCCTTAATTAATTACATGATTCCTCAATAATGAGAGGAAAAAACAAACTCTTATCCAAAATAAACCTCATAGGATAGCTGCAAGCTCGAAATTTGGACCATTCTATCTTGACACTTGTCCAAAAGGAATCCAAGACATAAGCGTCGCGCCAATTACAGAAGCGTCATGCCACTTTAGCAGAACTGTCGTGCCAGTTTGAGGGAAGTTTTTGGGTTGCTTTAATGCATCCTCCTAAAAATATGAAGAATGGGATAGGTAGCCCTGTGTATACTATATCCATTCCAACCTTGAAACTGAGAAAATACTTCCTGGAAGGCCTTCAAAAATTCATTTTCCCAACCTTACTCCAGAAGCACCAAGCACAGGCAAAAACAATGGCAGAAGCTTGAAAAGAGGTTGTTTTTTGGTTTTTTTCTCCAAAACTAGGGGGTGTCATCAAAACCTGAGACCATATTTGGAAAGTACATGTCAAGATCCATCCAAACATATAAAAAAATCCTCATTTGGAGGCTCTAAGGAAAATCGTTGCATCACTGCACGACGCTTCTGCAAAAGTCAATTTTCCAAATTTTGCAAAAAATCACAAAAAATACCCAAAATGTCCAAAACTTGCTGAATTTTGGTCCATGGAATCCTTGAATGATAAAATAAACAGTTAGGAATGCCTCAACTAGCATATCCAAGTTATCTTTCACCTTTAGCTTAATTAGGGTTTCTTTAAAAATTTTAAACAAATTATTTACCCTAACTTTGGCAATTTGGTTCCTAGTGAAATAATGTCTCGCCATATGCCTCTGGAGGTTATTATCCCATTGTACCTTCTTCAAAAGCTTCTAAAGATGCACATTCACCCTGTCAAGCCATATATTTTTGTCTTTCTCAATTTCAGCAGTGCTCAACTCATCAAAGGTTAGTTGAACTAATGGAGCGGATGATTATTTTTCTTATTGTTTCTACTTGGTTAAACCTCTTGTTATTAGCCTCCTTGGCTTTATCTCAGCCTCTATGTCTTACAACTAATCAACATCTACCACTTCTTTTCCTTCAAATTTTTTTGCCTAAATATCTACCTTTGGTTTTCTTTGGAGCAATTGTTTCACCTTCAACTGCATGTTTTCTTGCTATAGGAAGGTAATCATGAAGTTTTCCCTTGAGAGGTTGTCCTTAAGCTCTTCTATCTCTGCATCCCTTTCCCTTATTATCTCCTCAATTGACTTGTATTTCACCTGCTTTGTTGTGTCAACCTCCATAGGCGCTTGTTCCTCATGTTGCTGCAATGGTGACTCATCTGCATGCAAAGATGGTTGCTCTATGGTTTCTATTTGATCAATTATATGTTTAGGTTCAAGCACACATTTAGTGATCATAGGATAAAAAACCATCCTCTTACCCTTCTCATAGGTTTGAGTGATTTCAACCTGATGTGCCTTTGGAACCTCTTCTTGTCTACTTGAAGAGCCAACCTCCTTTGGATGTGCTGATGTTGATGGTATGTTATGAATGATGGGTGGACTAGTAGTAGGCACAGATGCAACTGTCTCCATGAAATTTTCCCAAGACATATTGATTGTTGAGAGTTGATGCAAAACAATAAGCTTAATCAAACCATGGTGGAACCAATTATTGTGATGATCTTTTCCTTTACTCTGTACCCTTTCAGTCATTTTGACCAAACTCCTAAATAGATAGTGAGGAAAATTAAGTGGCTTGGTGGCAGTGAAGTGCATCAATAGTCTTATATGGTGTTGGTACAACCTTGAGAATCTCCCTTCACATGTAAAATACTTCATAATTAGCTTCATAAAAGGGGCATACTTATCAATTAAATTCCTGAAAGGAAAGATGTATTCAGGATTTTATTTGCAATGAGGTTTTAAGAACATTTTATAGTTCTTGATGTCCAAGTCCATCCCTTTGAACTAGATTTCTCTATGGTCCGGGATACCTGTTTCTAAGGCAATAACATATAATGATATGGTGAATTCAATACATGCTATGATAGTCTTATCTCTCTTGAAGCCAGAGGAAAATAGGCTTGTTAATTGAGCATGAAAGCCTACCTCCTGAATTCTCTCACAAAACCTCAAACAACCACTATTTTCAAAATATCTCTTAACATAAGGGTACACATTGATATCCTGCAAGTTGTATGGCTCAAACCTGGAATGATGACCTCCCTTATGGACCCTTTTCTCACCCTCCACCTTGTTTGTCAACAAGGAAAACTCTAGCTTGATGTAGTGGATAGGGAAGGTGGAAAAATAGGAAAACATGGGATAGTGGTAGAGTGGTTTTAGGGAAAAAAAATGAAATGAAAGGAAGTTAGGGAAAAATCCTTAAAAAATTGGGGAGGTAGGGTGATGAATCAACAACATAAGGCAAGTAAAATGTCTGGAAATGGGTATGGGAAAGATGCCCAAAATTTAAAAACACAGAGTTTTCATAGTTTCCCTACAAAAACGTAGTGAAAAATAGGGTTTGAATGAAAAATGGTGGCAAGTAGGGATATGAGTGATATGTAGTGTTTTGATGAGGCATGTTAGTGTCAATATGTCAGTGATCAAACATACTCTTTTAGTTAATTTGCTAGTAGTCATAGGTCAAAAATTTTGGTCTTTTCAAACAAGTTTTCAAAATAAATTTTGGTCACTGAAGGAGTCTAGGTTAGAAACACTTCTCCCTTCATCCCATCCATGGCTATCATCACCTAAAATTTCATCCCATTCATTGTCATTTAGAATTCTTAGGTCATTCACTCCATCTCATTTAGGTCTGTTGTCTAGGTGTCATTGTTTTTCCTTTTAAAAGTCTAATTTGTCATCATATAAAGAAAAAAATCCTTCATTTCACTCACAAGTCTTTTAAGGGGAGATATCATACTTGGGAGGAAAAAGTAAGACAATTTGTCTTATTTAATAATGTGTTTTAATGTCAAAATATTTCAAAAGGAAAAATTGTCTTATTGTTTCACTATAAGACAAAAAATTCATTTCAAAATATTATAAAGGACAAAAGGGGCTCATTCAAACTCATTATTCTCTTTTGTTGTGTGGTAGAGCTCCTCGCTTACCTCCATTGCACTCCTTAGTGGTCAAGGGTTCGAAGCCAAGGCGAGAAACTACTTCAAGAACACTTTGTTATGCTTCCAAAACACTTTGTTCCGTTTTTGTAACTTCTGCTATCCTTATGCTGGTAGCTGTTACGCTTTTGTAGCAAGTTGCTACGCTTCTAGAAGCAGTTCTTACGTTTCTGGATGCCTTTGTTATGTTTATGGTTGCCTTTGTTATGTTTCTAGAATAGTTGTTACGCTTCTGTAGCAAGTTGCTACATTTATGTTGGTCATTGTTACACTTATGGAAAGAGTTCAAAATTAGCATTTTTTGGCTCCCAAGCCATTCAAACAAACTCAAATCTTGTTGTCATCAGTTCTTGGAGTTCTTCCAATAGTAAGTTAACTTCTTATACCCTCGAGTGTCCAAATTATCAAGCTTATAATTTATTTTCATACTCACTCCAATACTCCATTATATCTTCACTTATTCATATCATTAAAAGATTCTAGTGAAATAAACCCTAACCCTCTCATCTAAAAATATCCTACACCTACCACATTCATCATACTACCATCCCCCACCATCCATATCTTTCCTAAGAGTCATTTTCACCAAACCCTAATTTCTAGCTAGTTTTCACAATGTTAAACTGGGAAATTCCTCTGTTTCCCTCATTTGATCACCTTCCTCACCTCCATTTCACTTGATTTCACTCATATCATGGAGCCAAAATGCAAGCCTATCTTGTGAATTTTTTGTAGAATTTTCCTTGGCTCCAAAACCCTTCATCTCACCCTCTAAGCCTACCCCATCCATATACTCTATTTCCCCAAATTACATTACACATACCCATCCCATCTACACACTAGGGTTTCATCCTTTCACTGATAGACAAGATGGAGAGTGAGAAGAAAAACTTAAAGGGAGGGCACCACATCAAATTAGAACCCTTCACCAAGCATGAAGTCAATGCTTCACCCTTGGCCAAAATATGTTATGAGAGGAATGGATGTTTAAGGTTCTGTGAGAAGCTCATGGAGGAAGGATATGATATTCAACTTACAAGATTATTTGCCTCTAATCTCAACATGGGAAAGGTCATAATTGCAAGTGTAGAGTTTAACCTATCAGTAGATATGATTTCTTCAACACCGTGTATTCTTAGTCATGGATAAAAGTGGTTCAAGGACATGGACTTAGACCTTGAATATTTCAAACAATTTCTCAAACCTCATGCTAGAGAGGAACCATAGTACCTCTTCCCTTTCAGACGCCTCTGTAACAAATATGTGCCTTTGATGATGTTAATAATGAATTATTTCACATGTTAATGAATATTTTCCAAGTTTTATATGTTCCATATCAGGTTGTTGATGCATTTCACCTCTATCAAATCACTTGACTTGCCACATTACTTGTACAGGAGTTTGATCAAAATGACTGAGAAGGTTAAGAGCATAAAACAAGATCATTACCCAATTATTTTTCACCATTTTTTCGTCAAACACAGTTTTTTGCATGACCTTTCATCCCTCAACATGATTTGGGAAAATTTCATCGAAAGAGTAGCATCAATGCCCACCACTAGCCCTCCTGTCATGCATAACACATCATCACTATCGCTGTTAGAAAAATGAATGGAGGTTGGCACTTCCAGCATGAAAACTAACATTTCAAAGGATCTTAGGCTTGTTGAGTTTACTCATACCTATGAGAAGGGAAAGAGATGGGTATTTTCACCTAAATCTATCAAAAGTGTACTTACACTTAACATTATTGTTGAATAAAGTGAAATAGAGGAGAAACCTCTCATGCGTCAAGATGAAACAACTTTGCACCGACATAGTGAACCAACGCCATTGGAGGTTGAGGTAGCAGGTTGAGATCAAATCAAATGAGGATATCATTAGGGGTAAGGATGAATAAATAGTAGAGATGAGGAGGATCTTCTCCATTGCTAATTCTCAAATCACTTTCCTACAACAAGAGAATTTTCAATTGAAGGTGAAGCAATTGTTCCAAAGTAAACCTAAGCCAGACCTAGAGGCAGATAAAGGTAAAGGTAAGAAGATAATAGATGTTGATCAAATGCAAGACATGGAGACTGAAACATAGCCAAGAAGGCCAAAGGCAAGAGGCCACAAAAGGGCGCTGGAGTAGAAATACAGTTAGCTAATCCACCTGAAGAATTGACCTTTGATGAGCTAATAGCCATGGAGATCAATTAAGATAGATAACTTTGGTTGGCAAGGGTAAATGAACATTTGGAGAAGCTCTCGAAAAGAGATAATAGAGACAACAACCTCCAAAGACACATGGAAAATCACTATCGTACCAGGAACACAATTTCACAAATAAGGCTAAAACAACTGAAGAAAAGGCTAAAAGAATCTCAAATTAAGTTTAAATAGAAGGAAAAATTAGATTTGATGGTTGAATCTTCCTTGGTTTTTTAGGCCATCACTTACAGGTGCTAAAAAACCAATTTTGAGAATTTTTGAAGAATTTTAGTATTTTTGTGATTTTGCACAAATCTGGAAATTTCCTCCTCACAGAAGCGTAGCAAAATTTTGCTGCACTTATTTTACGGGCATCAAAATGATGATTTATTTATATGGTTTGATGAATTTTGATGACTAAATCACAGATCAGGAACCCTCTTTGCATGACAGGATTTACTTTTGGAGAAAATGCCAAAAAACCACTCATTTTTTATGCTTCTGCCACTTTTTTGGAGGCCTTGCTACACTTTTGGAGTAACCTTGGGAGAATGAATTTTTGGAGGCCTTCCCATGGGTAATTTTGCAAAATTCAACATGTTATGGAAACTAGACACATGGGGCTAGTTGACTGTTCTTTTAGAATTGTATTTGGAATCCTAAAAGTGCCTCAAAGGTGGCTGCAAAATTTTTCTATGCTTCTGTAAAATTCTGCGACGTTTCTGTCAGAAATGTTACACATCTGCATTATTGGATTCCTCAAGACACATGTCAAGCTCAGAAAATGTCAGAATTTCAAGGTTTTTCTATCCTATGATTTGGCATTAGAGTAATTGAGTTGGTTTTTGCCTCTTATCATGAGGGAACATGTAATTTAATTTAAGGAACACACACTCCTATTTCATAGCTAAAATTCAGGGAATGGTTTCTAACCTCCCTAGAATCTAGGAAATGACTCATATTATGTATTTATGATGCATTTTGGATGGTATTTCGACCTGATGAGGTGTCATGGTTCATATTTTCTACAATTATACTCTCTTTATTCTTTTTTTGGGTTGGATAGCCTTATTTTGTAGTGGAGCTATTGTAACAACATTTTGGAATGAAATCAAAGACAACCTTGCAGAACTTGTGTTGAGAATCTTTTGGTATCAATTAGAGAATTTGTTATTCTTTTGTATGTTTATATTCATGTTAAATAATATATTTTATTTCATATACATCTTTCCATGTGTTTATCTTGTAAGTTTATAAGCATAAATAATGTTTGTTCATGCTCTGTTTTAGACAAGGTTTACATGATATGTCTATTTACTTCTAAATGAAAGAATTCACCTCAGTTCTTATTCAAAATATCTATCACTTCATCCTATAATAAATTACCAATTAAGCATGATTTCAAACTACCTATCTAGCCTCACATATTCTCTGCAAATTTACCTTGAAATTCATACCTAAAAACCCTAGACCTAGCCTTCTCACTGACCTTTCTATCCAGCACTTAAAACATCGAACAAAAATCCTATTTACTGAGCTTCCATACCTATCCTAAGATCAATAGATATTCAATCAATCCATTGACTGCAAAGTGACAAAGATATATCCCTCTCTAGTCCTGGTAGGGCTAGCTACCTGACCTAAAGCCTAGTCTATGGTTACTTTCCTTCAATCTCATTTTCAGCCTTGGGAAGTTGGGGGGAGTGACAACATTTTTGGCGTTGTTGTCAGGGAACAAAGGTTATATATTTCCTGGGAAATGACAAATATTAGCTCTGATTACTGATGGTGAAGATTCGTCAAGCACAAGAAAGGTTGTGCATCTTTCACCTCGCGACTCCAGTGTCGAAGAATCGAAAGGTTCATAGTTTTCATGGCGATTCCACTGTTCAAAAACTAGTAGCTTGAAGAAATTTTTGGTGACTTCATTGTTTTAAATATGGATTAAAATGCTAGAAGGTATTCACATATGAATTGTGCTCACATTCCTGGTTTTCCAAATCTAATTCCTTGCATAGAATGGAAAACTTATCTGCCCAAATTCATATATGGAAACAAGGATCAGGCTATTCTGCATCTAATAAAATTTCATTGGCATATACATAAGCTTGGATTGCTTCATGAAAATGTTTATGGCTACCCTGGAAGGGAAAGCAAGATCATGATATGAAGGGTTGAAGCCAGGTAGCTTATTTTTCCTTAAAGATTTTCACACAACATTCTTTGAGTTTTATGGAAAGTCTCGCCATTCATTCTTGTTGTTCAAAGATTGTTGTGAATCCTGTGAATATTTCATTCAATACCTTGAAAAGGCTTTTGGTGATGAAGAGTATTTGTATTATGAGATCATAGAGGCCCTTCATGAATTTTCTTCTCAACAAAAAATAACAGATATTAGTTGCCTTGATACAAAGGATCATTCACAACATGTATCAACTCCTCCTTTGTTTGAAGATGAAACATATCTGCATCCTAACAATCAAGTTATATCTCATGGAGTTAACAAAGTTTTGCAGCCTTGTCTGTATTTTCATGATCAGGAGTATGACAACTCTTTTAAACAAGAAAAGGAAATAGACAGTCCATTAGTTGATTCATCTTATAGGTCAATGATCGAGGAAAAGAAGATTATAAATCCTTTTGAAAATTCTTGTTTTCAGCACCATGAGAATGCAACCCAAGAAGATGGAATTAAAGGGGTATGTGACATATAATTTCATCTTGCTATACTCGTTATTGAAGTTTCCATTAAAGTTAATATTTTTCAAATATCTAATGAATATGCTACTTTAGAAACTCTTAATTCAGATTCACATCAAGTATTCATCCTGAATCCATTTTCTGAAAGAGAGATACATGTACCTTTAGATTTTGAATATGCTAAGCTTCAAATTTAACATCATAAGTTGCAGGAAAGAAGTGAAAAAGAAGAGGTTGTTTCTGAGACTTTTTCAGATGAAGATTTTCCTCCAGGTTCAGAAATTGAAGAGTTTGCAGATGAAGAGGAATTTGTCCTAGATCCTATGGATGTGCACATTTTTTCTTTCGATAATATGGATGATTCAAACACAAATTTTCAAGAAAAAACTTCCCTTTCTCCTGAGATTATTGAAGACCATATTGTCAGTTTTTTACAGCCAGTAATGAAGTTCGATGTTGCAACATTCATTGATGGAGGTGATTAGTTTCAGCACATAGACAAAACAACAGTTTGGAAGGAGGTTTGTTTTCCTGTTTTAAGTCAACCAAAAAATCTTATGTTGCATGTTCTTCATGATCCTTGGTTCAGTTTGTTGCAACCATCTGGGAAGATGAATATTCTTGTATTTATGGATCATGAGCACATGTTCAGTGCACACTTTGAGTTTCCTATCTTTTGTTCCTTTTGTTTGCTTAAGGAAAGTGTGAGCATGATTCAATTAAGTAGCCATTTGTTGGATTGGTTACACTGGAGGGATCATATCGCATGATTGTATATACATCTTCAGTGGGTGAGCGATTATCATGAAAATTTTAAGCCTGAGGCGAAAGCCCTAAGATCCCAATGATCTGTTGCCATCAGTAGTCAAGTCAGTTTTTTAGTCAAAGTCATTTCCAAATTTATTTCATCATTTCAAGTTCCTCAAAGTTTTTTCAAGTTCCTGTTTTGACTCCATTGTCTAATGGTAAGGCTACATGATCTATGGTGGTCTTCACACCTCCTGAAGGAGCTTCCATCCCCAGCTGGATACAATGTTAGTGTCAATAAGTCAGTGATAAAACATACTCTTTCAGTTAATTTTCTAGTAGTCATTGGTCAAAATTTTTGGTCTTTTCAAACAATTTTTCAAAACATTAGATGAAATTTCAGCCTAAAAGTGCCCATGAAATTTTCATATAATTTCCATGTTATAATATGTAAAGCAATCAAAATGATTTAAATTTAAAAAGAGGTACATGTAAATATTTTGGAGGGAAAAAAAGAAAAACTATTTTTTTAACTGTATTTTTGGAGGGAAATTTCAAGTGTAGACACTCGTTGGATGAAAAATTAAATTCCACATCTAACGAGTACCCATTATGCATACTTTTGAGAAGACCCGCCTTGATAAATATCACAGATACATTAAAAAAACGTGTTTCAACACTTTTTTTAATGTATTTGTAATTTTTATCAATGTGGGTCTTCTCAAAAGTATCCATAATGGGTACTCATTGGATGTGGAATTCAATTCTGCATCTAATGAGTGTCTAAACTTGAAATTTGAGTAAAACCTATAAGGAGATAAGTCGAAAATACAATTAAAAAAGTAGTTTTCTTCTTTTCCCTCCAAACTTAATAACTCTTATTTTATTATTTTAAATATAATTTTATTATTTTTCTTTAAGAGACCACTTTTAGGATGAAAATTCCTCTAATGTAAATTTTTGTCACTAAAGGAGTCTAGGTCAAAAATGTTGCTCCCTTCATCCAATCCATGGCTATCATCACCTCAAAGGTCATCCCATTCATTGCCATTTAGAAGTCTTAGGTCATTCACTCCTTCTCATCTAGGTCTGTTGTCTAGGTGTCACTTTTTTTCCTTTGAAAAGTCCAATTTGTCATCAAATAAAGCAAACAATCCTTCATTTCACGCATAAATATTTTATAGGGGATCTAACATACTTAGGAGGAAAAAGTAAGACAAGTTGTATTATTTAAAAATGTGTTTTAATGTTGAAATATTTCGAAAGGAAAAATTGTCTTATTGTTTCACTAGAGGATAAAAAATTCATTTAAAAATCTTATAAAGGACAAAAGAGGCTCATTAAAACACAGTATTCTCTTTTTTTTTGTGTGGTAGAGCTCTCTCTTACCTCCATTGCACTCCTTAATGGTCAAGGGTTCGAAACCAAGGCGAGAAAATACTTCAGGAACACTTTTTTACACTTCCAGAACACTTTGTTATGCTTTTGTAACTTCTACCACACTTCTGCTGGCAGTTTTTACACTTCTGCAATAAGTTTCTACACTTCTGGAAGAAATTTTTATTTTCTCGCTGCATTTTGGTTATGTTTTTGGCTTCTTTTTTTTATGTTTTTGGAACATTTGTTACGCTTTTGTAGCAAGTTGCTATGCTTCTGCTAGTCATTGTTATGCTTCTAGAAAGAGTTCAAAATTAGGGTTTTTTGGCTCCCAAGCCATTCAAACAAACTCAAAGCTTATTGGCATCAGTTATTGGAGTTCTTACAATAGTAATTTAACTTCTTATACCCTCCAGTGATCAAATTATCAAGCTTACTATTGATTTGCATACTCACTCCAATACTCCATTATATTTTCACTTCTTCATATCATTGAAATATTCTAGTGAAATAAACCCTCATACCCTCCTATATAACACTATCCTACACCTCCCACATTCATCATACTGCCATCCCCCACCATCTGTATCCTTCCTAAGAGCCATTTTCACCAAACCCTAATTTTTGGCTAGTTTTCATAATGTTAAACTGGGAAATTCATGTGTTTATCTTATTTTACCACCTTCCTCACATCCATTTCACTTGATTTCACTCATATCATGGATCCAACATGCAATCCTATCTCTTGAATTTTTTGTAGAAATTTTCTTGGCTCCAAAACCCTTCATCTCACCCTCTAAGTCTAGACCATCCATATACTCTGTTTTTCCCAAATTACACTACACATACCCATCCCATCTACACATTAGGATTTCATCCTTTCATTGATAGACAAGATGGAGAGTGAGAAGAAAAAATTCAAGGGAGGGCACCACCTCATATTACAACCCTTCACGATGCATGAAATCAATGCTTCACCCTTGGCCAAAGGATGTTTTGAGAGGATTGGATGTTTAAGTTTATGTGAGAAGCTCATGGAGGAAGGATATCATCTTCAACTTACAAGCTTATTTTCCTCTAATCTCAACATGGGAAAGTTCATCACTGCAGGTGTAGAGTTGAAACTATCAACAGATCGGATTTCTTCACTAACAAGTACTCCTAGTCATGGAGAAAAGTGGTTCAAGGGCATGGACTTAGACCTTGAAGATTATAAACAATTTCTCAAACATCATGCTCGAGAGGAACCAGAGAGCCTCTTCCCTTTCAGACACCTCCGTAACAAATATCCTCCTTTGATGATGTTAATAATGAAGTATTTCACATGTGAAGGAATATTTCCAAGTTGTATAGGTACCATATCAGGTTGTTGATGCATTTCACCTTTATCAAATCACTTGATTTGCCACATTACTTGTATAGGAGTTTGATCAAAATGACTAAGAATGTTCAGAGCAGAAAAAATATCATTACCCAATTATTTTTCACCATGGTTTAGTCAAACTCATTGTGTTGCATCACCTTTCATCCATCAATATGACTTGGGAAAACTTCATGGAAAGAGTAGCAGCAATTCCCACCACTAGCCCTCCTGTCATGCATAGCACATCATCACCATCATTATGAGCACAACCAATGGAGGTTGTCTCTTCTAGCATGAAAGCTCATATTTCAGAGGCTCCTAGGTTTTTTGAGTTTACTCATACCTATGAGAAGGGAAAGATACATGTATTTTTGCCCAAATCTATCAAAATTGTACTTACAATTGACACTATTTCTTAACAAAGTGAAAGAGAGTACTAGCCTCACATGCATCAAGATGAAACACCTTTGCACCAACATAGAGAACCAGTGCCATTGGAGGTTGAGATATCATAGCAGGTTCAGATCTAATCAACTGAGGATATCATTAGAGAGAAGGATGAATAAATAGTAGAGTTGAGGAGGATCTTCTCCATTGCTCATTCTCAAATCACTTTCTTACAGCAAGAGAATTTTCAATTGAAGGTGAATCAGTTGTTACAAAGAAAACCTAAGACAGACCTAGAGGTAGATAAAGGTAAAGGTAAGAATATCATAGATTTTGATCAAATGCAGGACATGGAGACTGAAACATAGCCAAGAAGGCCAAAGACAAGAGGCCTCAAAAGGACGTTGGAGCTAGAAAGACAGTTGTTGGGCCGTTAATATGCCATTATTATTATCATTTGTGAACGCTTATTCCACCCATTTCTACCATTCTTCATCACGTCATTTATTATAATTTATTATTTAAATCCATTTTATGATGATTTATGCTTCTATGAATGAATGTTATTTATTCTCCTTTATTTCTAATAAATTGATGATTATGAATTATTTTATCAATGATAGTTTTAATAAATTGGTTATAACATTATTCACCATTTTTAGCCTCCAAGATAATTTCTAGATTGAAGATTTGATCATTAAAAGTGCCAACTCAGAAATGCGCTAGAATAAGGAGTGACAGTTTTGCGGTTGAGATTCTGAGCAAATGAAGACGAATCTGGAAAATCCGGAACATGGGTTTTGTCCAGAACGGACCCAATTAACTTTCACAAAGAACGGTTTGCCCAAATTCGGCCTGTGTTGAGAGATTCGCAGAGTTCTTTAAGCATGATTTTCTCAGTTCTGTTGTTGCGGCCGTCCTCCAAATCTCAGCTGCAAAGCCAAATTCGCCTTCTTCTTGTTGATCAATTGGTTGGAAACAATCTAATTTTGTAATAGAATCATGTTGTAATTATCTCCATTGTAACCACTCTCTGCTCTCTTTGTATTTAAATCAGAACAGAGATCAGAGAGGGGGAGGACTTCAGGGATGGATTCGAATGAAGGATTGAGAGGATGAATTAGAAATTCAGAATTGAGGATGGCAGCGAGAACGGATAATGGCTGAGAGTTGGAAAGATTTCCCGTTGTAATCCACTGTACCTATGCTTCGATATTTTAATATAAATCTGGTTGTTGTTCATTCTGTTCATCTGAAGTAACCCAGCAGCATCCGCTGGTGGCCAAGGGCCCAGCCTCTGGTGGATTGTGCTGCTGCTGTGTATTATATTCTTTTGTTTTATGCGTGTTGCTTATCAGTTTTATTTGGTAATCTGGTATGTTCTATTATTTTACATCACAGCTCTGTCACGTAATCTCATTTTCTGAAACAGAAATATCATATCGATTTTGCAACGCTCACTACAAAGAGAGAAGGATGAATAAATAGTAGAGTTGAGGAGGATCTTCTCCATTGCTCATTCTCAAATCACTTTCTTACAGCAAGAGAATTTTCAATTGAAGGTGAATCGAGTTATTCTGAAAGAAAACCTAAGACGGACACAGAGGTAGATAAAGGTAAAGGTAAGAATATCATAGATTTTGATAAGAATGGGACATGGAGAGTAGGCTGCATGGCAAGAGGCCCGAAGACAAGAGGCCTCGGGGGACGTTGGAGCTAGAAAGGCAGGTTGTTGGTAGGTTATATGCCATTATTATTATCACTTGTGAGCGCTTATTCCACCCATTTCTACCATTCTTCATCACGTCATTTATTATAATTTATTATTTAAATCCATTTTATAATGATTTATGCTCTTATGAATGAATATAATTTATTCTCCTTTATTTCTAATAAATTTATGATTATGAATTATTTTATCAATGATAGTTTTAATAAATTGGTTATAACATTATTCACCATTTTTAGCCTCCAAGGTAATTTCCAGATTGAAGATTTGATCATTAAAAGTGCCAACTCAGAAATGCGCTGGAATAAGGAGTGACAGTTTTGCGGTTGAGATTCTGAGCAAATGAGGACGAATCTGGAAAATCCGGAACATGGGTTTTGTCCAAAACGGACCCAATTAACTTTATTAAAGAACGGTTTGCCCAAATTCGGCCTGTGTTGAGAGATTCGCAGAGTTCTTTAAGCACGATTTTCTCAGTTCTGTTGTTGCGGCCGTCCTCCAAATCTCAGCTGCAAAGCCAAATTCGCCTTCTTCTTGTTGATAAATTGGTTGGAAACAATCTAATTTTGTAATAGAATCATGTTGTAATTATCTCCATTGTAACCACTCTCTGCTCTCTTTGTATTTAAATCAGAACAGAGATCAGAGAGAGAGAGGACTTCAGGGATGGATTCGAATGAAGGATTGAGAGGATGAATTAGAAATTCAGAATTGAGGATGGCAGCGAGAACGGATAATGGCTGAGAGTTGGAAAGATTTCCCGTTGTAATCCACTGTACCTATGCTTCGATATTTTAATATAAATCTGGTTGTTGTTCATTCTGTTCATCTGAAGTAACCCAGCAGCATCCGCTGGTGGCCAAGGGCCCAGCCTCTGGTGGATTGTGCTGCTGCTGTGTATTATATTCTTTTGTTTTATGCGTGGTTTGCTTATCAGTTTTATTTGGTAATCTGGTATGTTCTATTATTTTACATCACAGCTCTGTCACGTAATCTCATTTTCTGAAACAGAAATATCATATCGATTTTGCAACGCTCACTACAAAGAGAGAAGGATGAATAAATAGTAGAGTTGAGGAGGATCTTCTCCATTGCTCATTCTCAAATCACTTTCTTACAGCAAGAGAATTTTCAATTGAAGGTGAATCAGTTGTTACAAAGAAAACCTAAGACAGACCTAGAGGTAGATAAAGGTAAAGGTAAGAATATCATAGATTTTGATCAAATGCAGGACATGGAGACTGAAACATAGCCAAGAAGGCCAAAGACAAGAGGCCTCAAAAGGACGTTGGAGCTAGAAAGACAGTCATCTCATCCACATGAAGAGTTGAAATTTGATGAGCTAATAGCCATGGAGATCAATCAAGACAGAGAAATATGGTTGGAAAGGGTAAATGAACATTTGGAGAATATCTTAAAGAGAGTTAAGAGAGAAAACAACCTCCAAAGGCACATGGAAAATAACTATCGCACCAGGAACACAATTTCACAAATAAGGCTAAAAGAAACTCAAATGAAGCTTAAAGAGAAGAATATCTTAGATTTGTTGGCAGAAGCTTCCTTGGATATTTAGCCAATCACTCTCAGGGGCTACAAAACCAATTTTGAGAAGTTTTAAAGAATTTTGGTATTTTTTGTGATTTTTGCACAAATCTGGAAACATCCTCCTCATAGAAGCGTAGCAAAATTTTGCTACACTTATTTTAAAGGCATCCAAATGATGATTTATTTAAATGGTTGCATGCATTTTTATGAGTACATCATAGATCAGGAACTATCTTTGCATGGAAGGCTTTAATTTTGGAGAAAAGGCCAAAAAACCACTCATTTTCTATCCTTCTACCACTTTTTTGGAGGCCTTGCTATTCTTCTGGAGTAACCTTGGGAGAATGAAATTTTGGAGGCCTTCCCATGGGTAATTTTTCAAAATTAAATATGTTCTAGAAACTAGACACACTGAGCTATTTGATCGTTCTTTCAAAATTGGATTTGGACTCCTAAAAGTGCCTCATGACTGAAAAACTTGTTCGAGAGTTGGGAGTTAGTCATCGATCTTTCTTTGTGGGAAACATGAGCCCTTCATCGGACTTGAACCGATGACTTACGCCTTACCATGGCGTTACTCTACCACTGAGTTAAAGGGGCCCCTCATCACTTATATTATGCATCATATATAATGATTCTACTATGGTAGAAGGATAGCTATACTGGAAACTACGGGCTTGAGAGAGAATCAAAGTGTTTGTAAAGAATGTGGATATTATCTGCAAATGAATAGTTCAGATAGAATAGAACTTCCAATTGATCGTGACACTTGGCGTCCTATGGATGAAGACATGTACACTCTAGATGTTCTTCAATTTCATTCTGAGAATGAACCTTCTCATTCTGATCATCTTGATTTTGAGGATGAATCTTATAAGGATCATATCACTTAAGGAACACACACTCCTAGTTCATAGCTAAAATTCAGGGAATGGTTTCTAACCTCCCTAGAATCTAGGAAATGACTAATATTATGTATTTATGATGATTTTTGGATGGGATTTCGACCTAATGAGGTTTCATGGTTCATATTTTCTATAAGTAGACTCTCTTTAGTCTTTTGTTGTGTTGGATAGTCTTATTTTGCAGTGGAGCTATTGTAACAACATTTTGGAATGAAATCAAAGACAACCTTGGAGAAATTGTGTTGAGAATATTGTGGTATGCATTGAAGAATTTTTTCTTATTATATATGTTTATCTATTCATGTTAAATGATATATTTTACTCTTTTAGATACATCTTTCCATGTGTTTATCTTGTAAGTTTATAAGCAGAAATCATGTATGTTCATGCTCTGTTTTAGACAAGGTTTACATGATATGTCTGTTTACTTCTAAATGAATGAATTATCCTCAGTGCTCATTCAAACTCTCTAACTTAATCCTATACTTAATTACCAATTAAGCATGCTTTCAAACTACCTATCTAGCCTCACACATTCTATGCAAATTGACCTTGAAATTCATACCTAAAAACCCTAGACCTAGCCTTCTCACTCACCTTTCTATCCAACACTTAAAACACCAAACAAAAATCCTATTTACTGATCTTACATACCTATCCTAAGATCAATAGATATTATTTCAATCCATTGAATCCAAAGTGACAATGAGAGAGCCCTCTCTGGTCCAGGTAGGGCTAGCTACCTAACCTAAACCCTGGTTTGTGGTTACCTTCCTTCAATCTCATTTTCAGCCTTGGAAAGTTTGGGGGAGTGATAAAAAGGAATATTGATGATGCATGAAGGTTTTTTAGATGGTTAAATTAGGGTTTTTTCAACTGAAACAGGCCAAACATGGAGGAAACCAAAAACTTAGTGGAGAAAACCTAAAGGATGATATCCATCCTCTACTGAAAAAATTGACTTGAATGAGGTATGAAGAGAATTCACTTACTGATTATGAGGTCTCTGAACCTTGAGACAAGCTAATTTGACCCTTGGATAATTTTTTTGAATCTTGGAAGCAAAAGCGTAGCACCCTTGACTGAAGCATAGCACAACAAGACAGAAGCATAGCGCAACTTGCCAGAAGTGTAGCACAGAGTAGTTTGGCACAATTGCGCTAGTTGTCTTCGACCTTTAGATATTTGTGGAGTGTGGTGAGGATAAGAGAGGAGCTCTTTGAAAATAAAGGGATGAAATGACTTCAATAAGCTTCATTTCCTTTTATAACATCACAAAATTTTCTTTTTTGTCTTCTAGTGAAATTATACGTACTTTGAGAAAAAGTTTCTTTTTGAAAACTTGATCATGTAACATCTTTGAGAAAGGAAAATTTGCCTTTAATTTATTTTCCCATCTTTTCTAATTGCCGATGAAGATGATTTGTATCGTGAAAATGAATCTTTCTTGCCTTCTTACATGACATGATTGGACATTATGGTGGTGAAACAAAATAAACCTAGACAATGACCTAGATGGAGGCATGTTGATTGATCTATGACCCTAAGTGATAATGAATGTCTTGACCTTGAAATGATGATGACCATGAATGAGTGAAGGGAGTAGCATTCAGACCTAGATAACATTTAGTGAATTTTTTTTTTATTTGAAAATTGATTTGAAAACATGAAATTTTGACCTAGGACCACTACCAAGTAAACCTGAAAGATTTTATTTGATCACTGAACATTTAGACACTAACAAATACTTATCCTTCATCAGTCCTTACTTCTGCCTTTGTTAATTTATACACACACTAGATCAGTTGCCACACCCGACAAACACTGGTGTCTTCTCTTCAACTACGTACACATACACATAGTGTACACTAGGTAAATCCACACAAGGCGTACAACACCACACAATACCTACACTCGCATTGACATATGACACATAAACCTACACCCAATGCACAATACAACATAATACATACGCCTACATCGACATGCAATACATACACCTACACCCGATGTACAATACAACACATACACCTACATCCGGTGTACAACAGAACAAAATAGATATACATATACAAAGTACCACACAAGGAATATACATATCATTATACCACGACTACACCATGCACATACATAGTATCGCATGCCCGCAACACATCATGTACGACATGCACACAATACTCATGTATAGTAGTACCATATGCACAACATGTACACAACACTACCTGCACAATGTGTGCACAACATCACATGTACACGGCACCACCTGCACAACGTGTACACAACTCCAAATGTACATCAAGCCACTTGTACAATGTGTACACAACACCACATGCACAACATGTACACGACACCACATGTACACAATGCCACATGCATGACATGTACACGACACCACATGTACACAATGCCACATGCATGACATGTACACGACACCACCTGCACATAGCGCCACATGTTCAAAATGTACAATACACCACATCCGCACAACACCACATGTACAATAATGCAGACGACACCATATGTACATAGAACCGTATGTACAACATGCATACAATACCATATGTACATAGAACTACATATACAATATGTGCATAGCACTATATATACACATCACCACATATCCAACATGTACATAGCCCCATCTATACCTATCACTACATATGCAATATACACACAAAAACATATATACACAAAATTGTATGCCCATAACATCACAGGTGCAACATGTACAAAAAATATACAACAACAATACTGCACATCCATAGAACACACATTGACCCCAGAAGAAATCTTGCATCTAGTGTCTTTCCACTATCCATGCTTATCTTGGCATGTCACATATCACACTACTTTCACTTCGCTGATGTACCCCTCAACATTACATGTCCATAGCATAAACATAGGCATATTACAAGCATATAGTATAAATCCATGTCCACATGACACTGACCTTGTAGGTCTATCAAAGTTACTCTTCTCACTTGATTCCTCATAAGACCAAGAACCTCTTCATGCCATTCACCTGTATAACAAATCATTCCTCCATAAGAATGATCCTTGAAAACCCTGTCATACAGTGCCATATATACATAGATACATACATATATAAATTTCAACATTAACATTAAACAATCATGATCTGTGATGACCCTATTAGACACGACATACATACATTCAGACATGTATATATATATATCATGATCACAACACAATTTCTAGATATCGTAATGTCTAGGTTAAGATAACTTCTTTTATTCATGCACAACATGCACAACGTTGAGAAAAACAATTCCCAAAATAGCCAAAGCATCTAACACCTGAGATCCATTCACTTTACCTTTCGTGTTACCTTTCTCGCGACTATTATGCCATCATCCATTTACCTCAATGGACCCAACCAATCCAACTGATTGTCACATTCTTACCTTCTGTTGTGCTTACTCGTGGACTAAGCTTCATCCGTGTTTTTAATTACCTGCCGAGTTTCATTTAGCTCTCACTGAGCTCCATTAACTTCTTCTTTCCCCAACCAATTCCAAAGACTCTCAAAACATAAAAGGAAAGAACAAGAAACAAAATAAGAAAACCATGGAAAACCAATATCAATACAACACCATAAACAAAGTGGCAACACCAGACATAAAAAAAAACCGCAAATCAAGCTCAATAAATCAAAAAAGGCCAAAATCACAAGGCTTAGCAACAAACACCATGAATTAATCCCATGGTTCCCAATGCTTCCAAAGGAAAGCTCAACCCAAGCCTCCTTCAATATTTCATGGCAATATATTGTCATTCAATCCCCTGCATAATACTGCCATAAACACATAACTATCAACGCATAATTAGATATAACAATATCCCATTTATATTACCTTGTTGTTCCAAGCACGTTTCCTTGTAACTGAATACATACACCTCTCAAGAAACTCCAATTCCTTGAGGAATCCGTCCATATATGGAAACCAGTTGTTAAACCTGTCAAATACATGCTCACGAATATAGAATATATCTACATAATGTCAAACAAAATCAAGTTTAAAAATATTTATTGTATGCAAAGCACTCATTCATTTGGAATTAGGTTTTCCAAACGTAGATAAAGGAATTCTTACCCAATTTCTTTCTTTTCCAATTTACCTTGCTACCATTGAGTCTTACTACATGCTATCACATCACTTGGCTATTAGTAATATAAAAACTTCAATTTTTACATTGTCATGCTTGTTATCACTCTAATAAAACTTAAGTTGTGAGATTTTGATTTAAAGTCTAAGAATATTAAAGGTAACCACATACCGACTTTTAAACTCTAGGATCTAGCCTTCCTAGGGTTAAGAGAGGGCTCTCTCTATAAGATTTAACTGTGTTTTAATTATATGATATTAGGCTTGTTATGATGTGCAAATTGATTTGGTTTGGTGAGAAAAAATCACTTAATGAGATGGATAGTGAGAAATATTTTTGTCCATTGGGCTAAGGAATCAAATGTCAAGCAGACAGGACTAGGATCAAGGTCAAAAAGTCAAATGTTTTCAGGGAAAGATAGACAAGTCATTGAAGATCTAGGAAGGATGATTGGTGAAGTGGTTTGATCAGGATAAATAGCAATCAAGGATTATTTGATCCGGATAAGGAAGGAGTAGATAGGGGTCATTCGAAAGAGGGAGCAATTAAGAGTTCCCTACTCTGGAAATCAACAGAAAACATAGAAATAATAACTAGTTAAAAACAGGGCGCTTTTAACAAATCCTGTAATAGTACTCCTAGTTTATCATTCAAATTTGGAACACATATATGGGTGCATGTAAAACATAAGAATATTTAAATAATGACAGTAGAAAGTACTTCACTTCAATGGCTCATCGCATGAATCCTGAAATATGATGCTAGATGATTTGATCCAGTCTGCTACTTGAACTTGCTACAAAAAGCCTCTAGGTACAACAAAAATGACTATATAAATCTTCAGCAATTTATTCCACAATAATACTTCAAAAGATGAAGTATATATATAAAAATGTTTACAAAATATCCTAGGATACTTCTAGGAATTATCTAAGCAAAATAAAATATCTTTTACAACAAAATAGTAACAGCTCCTTAACAACTTAGCAAGCTATCCCATTTATCCAAATAAAATAGAAGTGTTGTTTTGGATTGGGTGCAGTTGGCTGCCTTGGTGTCTTCTTTCGACAATGATATTTCAAATCTGTTTTTAAATATTATCTTCATATATGATACTCTTTATCTTTGATACTCTTTACCTCTTATACACTTTAAACTCCGTAAAAACTGCTTTACTGATGTAATTTTCTATTTTGACTGTGTAAAATAAGTAGACTGTTTTATCCTATTTTCTGCATTTTGACTTCTATAGTAAGTCGGTGAGTGATTCCCAAGATTCATCATCAGGATTTTTTTATCTTTTTCAGCTTCCTAAAGTTCTCATCTGCTTCAGTATATCTAGAAAATGTTGGTTTTACAACAAATAAGTGTTTTATCTCATGTTGTAGATAAAACAAGTCTTCAAAATTTCTATGTTAAATCTTTCCTGTAGGAATCCCTTTTCCTTCTGTTTTGTCCACCTCCTCTTTTGCATAATCTCTAATATTCTTGTTATAGTCCTCTTGTGGCATGAGTTTATCATTAATAACTAGGATGTTTGGCAAACCTCTTTGTCTAAAGGTTTCAAATTTGACCATGAATTTGGTTATAGCTATGTTCATGTTTTCACATTTTTCTTCTGGCTGCTTCATTAAATTCTTCTTTGAAATTACTTTCCTTATTTCAACGATTGTCTCTGTTCTCTCTGTAATTTCTATCTCCTCAAGTTCTTCCTTGTTCTTGTTGTTGAGAAATTTGATTAATTATAGGGTTTGTTCAGGTTTGGCACCTAGTTCATCCTTTGTTTTCTGAATTTCTGATTGTGCTGCCTTCAGTAAATCCATTTGCTCATAAATCATTTGTATTGATGGCCACACGTCATTGATAGATTCAATGTTTTTACTCCATAACTGATTCTTCACATAAGACATTGGCTCTTTCAAGGTCAAATCCTTTTGTATATTCTTCAACTCAATACTTAACATGTTAGCCCTTTGTTCATGAGTTTTGGCATTGATTTGGGCTAGCTTCTTAATGTCTTCAAGATTGTCGATCACTTTCTTCAACCTATTGATTTCAATGGTTTGAAGTGAAATTTCCTCGATGGCCTTAACTAGTTTACTAGCCTCATCTGTTGGCTGCAATGTTGATGTAGATGACTATGTAGCTGAAGTAGTAGATGAGGTCACTGGCACTGCAGTAGCCAGTGGTACTTTTGGTGCCAACTCTTTTACCAGAGCTGAAGGCACAACTATAGTAACCATGGGAATTACTGTAGGATTTTCTAGTGATTTTGTATTTTCTCTTTCATGGACAAGCTTGTCCATTTGTATTTCCATTTCTTTTATCTGCGTTGTCAATTGTAAAATCAAATTCATCATATCATCTTTCTAGCTTTGCTCTTGCACTATTTCTTTGGCTTGTGGATGTTCAGTTGGTGGAAGCTTGAGTTGTTTCCTCAATGCTGCAATATCAACATTCTTTTTCTTCACTAACTCTTTTGCTGCTTTGAAATTGGCAGGATCATATCCTACTTGAATAACCAACTCTTCTAAAGACTTAATACTAAGATATTTAGCATATAAGGGAGTCTTGTCAACTTTCATTTGATCTCTCATATTTAGTATTGTATTCTGGAGCTTGTGGACACTCATGGCCTTTGTAGTAATGGTAGAATAAAGTATCTCAGAAGTTTGTCTGTGAAATTCAATTTGATCTACTGCATGGATACTTTATGTTGGTAGTTCAAGTTCAAATTTTTTGTAATCTGCCACTGTTTTGGGAGCCATGACTATTGGTTGAAGCACTGACATAATCAACTTCATGTTTGAATAATCGAAAGATGATAGAAGTATGTTTTGGATACCTGGTGTTTGCTTCAAATACTGAGAATAGATCTCATTTTTTATTTCTTCATTCTTTGTCTTTATCTTCTTATATTTTTCCCTAGTATCAAGATCTTTATCTTTTGCTGGTTGTGAGGAGGATGTCTCCATACTCTGTTGCTTCTCTATTACCTGTGTGTTGGAATTATCAGTATGTTCTTCATTTAGGATCTCTGTGGCTAGCTCATTTTTAATGACTGTAGCAGCATCCGTGTTTGTCTCTGGAACATCTGTATCTTCCACTTCTATGGTCACTTTTTCTTTATCAACTGGATTGATCTTAGGATTTTTATTGTATCTAAATTTAAACCTAGTATCATTTTTTGTCTCAACAGTGTACATACCTTCTTCTCTGACTCTCTTAGTAGCTTTCTCTCATTTATTTGCAGTTTGCAAGGTGTGACTAGTATCACCCTGTTTAACTACTTCTACCAACGTATTTTCTAGCCACTCTATTTGATTGACATATTGTTCAATCTCTAGTTTTTTCTCATGAATATAAGGTGTTAGTTTGCACTTCACCTTCATTTTGCTTAGTATTCCCTGTGGATCATAATTCCATGAGAAGCTTTTTTCAAATTTGTATTCAAGCAACTGTTTTGTTGCTTCTTGTTCTGCATCTCTGTGATTACAAATAAAAGGTCTCACCTGATTCTTCAACTTAAATTGGGTTTTTATTTTTGGCCACTAAGAAGTTGATAGAATCTGAATTCAGAATTTGTCGGATGTACTCCAAGGAAAAACCTCTCATTGGCACATACTTAGGTACTTTATAGGGTAACATATTGAACCCAAAAACTCTGATTTCTGTATGTTTTTTATATAAGTACCAATCTTCAGTTCTAGTTTTCTTTGATAGCTATAGAAATTTCTTATTTCATCACTAATTCTTGGTTGTACTGTGTTTTTTAACATGTTTATCAATGGATGAATAAAGTAATCTGTAAACTCTGCATAACTGAACCTTGTGGACTCTTTTCTGATCAAAGATGTCCAAAAGATGATTGAAAGTGTGTTCTCTAATATATCAAGCTTTTGAAGTATTATTGGGAATTTGTCTTCTTGGAAATATAATAACATATGGAAAAGAAAGGATGTGTACCTAAATACTCCTTCAGTTGGAAATTTGACAAGCTGATCATGGATATTATCAGTTATGTATTCGACATAATTGAAAATGAAAGAAGGAGGTTGTATTGATGCAATGGTAGATAGAAAACCTAGGATTGACTCATCTATAAAATACACTAGGATAAAGGAAAACATGGATATGACATGCTTAGACCCTTCAGGAAATTTTGAAGTAAAGTAAGGAGGGTTGATTTGTGGAATTTCAACATGTAAAGGCATGAATAATTGGAAAATTTGAAACCTTTTGGGAAATTCAAGACCAATGTACAACTTTGTGAGTGCTTCTATTGATAAGGGAACTGCATTGGGATTTGGTTTGAGCTATAACATCTGGTTTATTGACTCAGCAGTAATTTTGAATATCACTTCTTTATTTACATTTACCATTGCTCTATGTTTAGGTGAATAATAGGTCTGACATATCCTAGTAATCTCTGGACATTGATGGGTGAGTGGAACAACATATTTGGGTAGGTTTGACTCCCAAATTTGGACTTCTTCAACTTGATCTAATGACTTTTCAAAACTCCAGCAATGGAGGTCTAACAGATTAAACTCTATCACTGGGTCTGCTATTTTATAATCCACATCTGCTAAGGGTGTATGTTCAATGTCTATAACAGGAGGTTGTAGAGGATTTACAATAATTGCAGTCTTGAAATTTACTGCTGTCTTTGATTTTGACATTTTTTAGACTTTCCGGATAACGGAAATTTTGTATTTGAGATTTTTTGGACTCTTCTGTAAGTTTAAATTGTTTACATAAGTGTTTTTTACTTTAAGAGAGGTTCTTTAAATATAAATAAGCATAAATGGATTTTTCTTGGATTTAACTCTTCAATTTTGGCTTTAAACTGGACTTCAGACTCTTACAGGTTTAGGAAATGATAGACAAGGGTTTCCTCTGCTATTTTAGACAAACTGGACTGAAACTGGTTAAAATTGGGCACAGAAGGGTTGGGGTTAATTGCAAAGGATTTCTGGATAAAATAGGAGTTTTTTTCTAGGTCTGCAAAGGGTAAATAAATTCAATTTTAATTTAAAAACCAGACACAGTATTGAAAGAGGGGTTTTTCAGGGTTTTTGCAATGAATTTGTTATTTTAAAGCATCTATAGGGTCTTTCTGTGGATAAGTTGGATTTATTAGGCTTAATTTCTCAGAAATTTTTTTTCAAAATGATAAACACGTCATTTTTTATTATGAAGAATACATGTTTGTGTAGGTATTTTGGTCTCTAACGGAGTTTAAAGGTATCAAACAGGTTCTGATAGCGTTTGAAGGTCTCTGGAACTCGAATTGAAGCTTCCAGTGATTTTTTAGAGCAATTGTGGTGGCTTTCTCTGGTTCTCTCGGCATGAAATCAGTGTACAGGTCTTTGTTTCTCATTCGGAAGGATAAACACAAAGATATAATGCAAATAAGGGCTTGACAATGCAATATGAAGGTTTTATAATGTTTTTAGGTCAAAACGATATATGCATTTAATGGAGGTCATATCAGAGTGGGTGGTTTTGACTTCGAAGGCAGAAAACCAGAGTGGTTTATCGCACGGGCTTTGGACGGTAAGTTGTTTTGTGGGATCGAATGCGATCCAGTGAAATGTTGTCGTGTGGAGGAGAGAGAAGGGTGCAAAACAACCCATTTCACAAACTTTGAAATGGTTATTGATTGTGCAAGTTAAAATGTGCTATTTCTTTTTTATCGTCGGATCTAAGGAGAGGTATGCGAACAGTTGCGATTAAAATGAGGAATTGCTCGGCGGTGGGGCATGGAGCCATGGCTATTTTGTTATTTGGCGAGTTTTTGTTTAACTTTTAAACCTAGTTTTAACATAAACAAATGTATTATTTTGATTGGCGGAGTATGTATTTATATGGTGTATAAAACATTAACAAATGCTTTATGATTATTGGAGTGGGATTTTAATGTTTTAACCTATGGGGAAAGGGCAGGGTTTATTTTTATTTAGCACATGGGATAATTAAAACCATAGGTTAACATTAAAAATGGGTTTTTTGGGATATTTAAATAAAGGATTTAATAAATATATGGGAAGGGGTATTATAAGGGTTTAATACTTTATGTTAGAAATTAATATGAAATGAAATGAAAATAAATTTAAAAAAAAAAAAATCCCAAGTAAAGTGTAAAATAGGCATTTTAGCATAAAATTATCCCATTATGATATTTACAGATAAACTTAGGATAAAATGTATTTTATGGGTTTTTGAGTGTTTTTGGATGAAATGAAATTAATTAAGAGGGAATATTACTTTTTCTAAGAAAAAAGGTGTTTCACTTAGAAAAAGGGTTTATATTTTTGGAAAAGAGTGGATATGCTGAGGAAATGGATTTTATGAAGGGAATCTAATATTTTTAACCAATCAGTTATTAATCCTTAGGTCCGGTCCCAACATAAGTCAGATAAATGCTCTGAGCCTCTTTAACTAGAGGTTTTGAATACTAGATCATTTGTGGGGGAGGGGAAATTAGTAATTTGTCCAACGATGCTTTATTACATGTCTTGCACAACTGCTTTCTACCTACCCATCATTATTTAACATTTTTAATTCATTTTCATGGGTGCATTTAAGCTTGCAACCCTAAATCCATTTTTCTTTTAAAGCATTTAAACTATCTAATTCTAACCTTATTTCATCCGAGGGATTAGATTAAACTGTTGAGCTCCTCATTTATTCTCTAACTATCTACTGATTTGTCAAGTTTAAACTGTTTGAAAAATCTTTATTCTCTATCTAAAACATGAAATTCGAAGCATGAAAAGTTAAGATTAAAATATTTAACTGATCATGGATTATGGCATTTTGAACAATCTGCACATAATCATTTTTCTTGTAGTAAAAGTAAATAGTAGTGGCATTTTGACTTGATCACTTTCCTGTCTTATTTTTATCTCTTTTTCTTTTGGGGTCCATTTTTTATTCTTTTTTATATTTTCTTTTCTAAGTCCTTTGATCTTTCTTTTAGGAGTTTTACCCTTTTTTCATTTTTTATTATTTTTCAAATATGGGAAAACAACTTGCAGAAAGCAAGGTATGTACATATTTACATGACTATCAAATTCAATTAAAAAATTATGAACCCTATTATTATAGGACCCTAACAGTGGCTCTACATGGGGATGGAATTTCCTTGTGAAATTTCAAAAACTTTAAGATTAGTAGCCTTTGAATTTTGACTGAGATTAACTTAAAAATGTCTTGTGATCTCTGCAGTTATTTCATACTTATGATATTTTACCTCTCAAAGCTTAAGGCCTTCTCTTTGGGCTTCAAATCTATTAGGAAAACATCCAATCCAATCCAAAATCTTCAATTTTTATGTACAATGGTCAAAGTATAAAAAAACTAACTATTTGTTATCTCTGAGGAGTAGTAGTGCTTCAACATTCTACCATTGACTGGCCCACCTAGCAAATCCAATCCATCCATTTCTTTCAAAAAGAAAGCATTATTACCTATGTAACCATAAATCACATAAGGTCATTTCCATAGAAAATCAAAATTTCCATGTTTACCTTTCTCTTCTCTTCTTGAATCCCATTTTAGCACTTTGTATCCAATGTAGAAACCATCTTCTTTAATTTTTTTGTCAAAAAATTTCTTTATCTTATCCTCGATAACTTGAGACTTAATATAAACCTCTTCTCTTGTTTGCTGCAAGTGAATGGTTTGGTTAATCCTTCTTTTTATGTCATTTGTTTCAACTTGTAATTCTTGGATAATCTTCATTACTGGTACTCCTAAGGAAGATGGAAAAACAACATTCATTCGATAAACAAGCTGATAAGGGGATGTACCAATGGATTTTTTGGTGGTAAGTCTATCTGCCCATAAGGCATTGACTAACTTCTTGTTCCAAGTCTTTTTGTTATCTTCTAGTAACTTCTTGATGATGTTTACAAGGCTCTTATTTGAAGATTCAGCTAGGCCATTACCTTGAGGGTAATATGTAATAGAATTACCTAGGGTAATGTGATATTTATGGCAAAATTAAATCATCTTTTTGGATTTGAATGTAGTTGCATTGTCAGTAATAATATTTTGGGGATATCCAAATCTTTAAAATATATTGCTTTCTAAAAAGGAGATAATGACATTGTCAATGGCTTGCCTAGAGGGAATGGCTTCAATCCACTTGGTAAAATAGTCAGTGGCTGTCAAAATCCACTAGTGTCGGACTGATGATGGAAGGTGAATTTCACCAATGAATTCAAGACCCCATTGTTGAAATGGAATTTATGTTGAGATAGGTTTTAAAGGAAATGGTAAGAGATTTTTCTTTCCCTCAAATATTTGACACTTGTGGTAGGAGGTCACATACCTTTTTACATCTGAAAACAAAGTAAGCCAGTAAAAAGCAACCCTCAGAATTTTGTGTGCAGTAGTCTTCCAGTAGAGATGTCCTCCATAGTCACCTGCATGAAATTCTTCTAATACTTTGTCAGCTTCTTTTAGAAAACAATTTAGTAAAATCCCACTATGATCTTTCCAAAAAAACACATTGTCTAATATACAAAATCTTACTGCCTCAAGCTTTAAGAATCTAGCTTTTGTTCTTGATAATCCAGGAGGAGCTTGTAAGTTTAGTAATACAAATATGATATCTGCATACCATGGTGAGTCTGAAAAGGCTTCACTGATCTCTGGAGTCACCATGTCTTCTTGATCATCTACTTGGGCAATAAAATTTATGACTAGGGCATGACAATTTGGTTCAACCATGAGTTTGGCTAAACCTTGACCTTTTATAAGTTTAGTGGGTTTTATCTCTATGTCATATTCCAAAATTATGGCAATCCACTTACCTCTTCTTCCATCAGGACCATCCTAAGTTAGAATTTCGTTTACTACTGCATTTGGAACATAGGCAATGATGTGCGAATAAAGAATTTATACTCTGAAATATTTAATGGCCTTCACCAAAGCTAGGGCATGTTTCTCCATGATATTGTACTTCAAAGTGGCATATCTAAGTATTCTGCTAAAGAAAGCTATGGGCTACTCATAGCCTTGGTCATTTTTTTGTAGTAACACTGCAGCAATGGTGTGTTCTAAAGAAAATGAAAAAATGATGAAATTCTTCTTAAAATAAGGACTTATAAGGACTGGAGTTTTGGTTAAATATTGTTTAATTGACTCAAAAGATTGCTTAGCCTCAATAGTCCATTTAAGTACTGATTCATTTTTAAGCACGTTGTTAAGCTCTCTGATTATTTCAGCTAAATTGGAGATGAATCTTCTTAAAAAGTTAATTTTACCTAGAAAATCTTGTAACTCTTTTATGTTTCTAGGAGGACTAATGTTAAGAATTGCTTCTATTCTGGCAGGATCTACTCTAAGTCCTTCCTTATATATTATGTTTCCTATTAACTTACCTTCTTCTAATCCAAATAAGGTTTTCTTAAGGTTTAAAGAGATGCCAAACTTTCTGCATTTAATAAAGACTTGTCTAAGATGATCCAAGTGTTCATAATCAGTCTTAGAAAATACAATAATGTCATCTAATTAAATCACTAAAAATTCGTGAATTTCCTTTGCAAAGGCTATATCCATAGCTCTTTGAAAGGTAGCCCCTGCATTCTTTAAACCAAAAGGAATTTTTACATACATAAAAGTGCCCCAAGGAGTAGTAAAAGTTGTTTTGGCTTGTTCCTCTGGTTGGACTAAAATTTGGTTGTATCCTGAAAATCCATCTAAAAGTGAAATCCTTAAAGAACCAACTACCCTTTGTAAAATGTGATCCATTTTTGGTAAAGGATAATTATCTTTTAAGGATACATTGTTTATATTCCTAATATCAACACATAATCTAATTTCTCCTATCTTTTTTCTGGTTGGAACTAGATTAGAAACCCAATTAGAATACCTGATTGGTGCAATTATTTGTGCATCGTACATTATTTTTACTTCTTTTTCAATCAAAGGCATCAAAACAAGGTTAATCCTTCTTAACTTTTGTTTAAAAGGTTTTTGGTCTTCTTTTATAGGGATTTTATGCTGTATAATGTTAGTGTCATAGGATTTTAGGTCCTCATAACTCCAAGCAAAAACATCTTGAAATTCCTTGAAAAGAGCAATATATTTTTCTTTTTCTTATTGAGGTAAGGCTTTGGAACGTTTGATCATCTTGGGTTTTAACTCTATGCCTATGTTACATTCCTCAATATCAGATCTAAATGGCTCCATTTTGGGTTTTCTAGCAACATCATTTGAGTCAAATAAATCTTCTAAAGGTGTTAAGCCTTTTGGTAAGAAATTATCTTTGAGAATCAATATATCAGATTCATCATCAATTATCTCATCAATTTCTACTTTATCTAAGTTATCTATATCTGATTGAATAAATTTAGTGGGTCTAGCAAACTTTACTTTATTTACATCTATATTATTCAAATCAATTTCACTATCTAAATCCTAATCTAATGTACAGTCTGTGTCTATTTTACAGTTCTGAAATTCACCTTCATTATTCATAAAATGGTAAATCTGTTGATCTTGTGAGAAAATTTTCCAATATTTGAGGTTATCTGGAATTATTGGTCTATGTTTTACTTCTGCAGTATACTTATGATTGGGCTGAAAGGGTAGATTACAGGTACTAGTAAAAGTTTCCAAGGAGTGTGCCTGTATATTTTTCTTTCTTGGTATTGCAGAAAAATTACATTCCAACAGTTAACCTATCAAATCTAATACAATTTCTCTATATTGGCCTAGTCTAGGATTATAAATATAATATTCTCCTTTTATCTTTTTTACAATCAACTATGAATCTCCCATTATTGATATTCTTTTGCCTCCCAAGTTTCTGATAATCTGGAGTCCTAAAATGAGGGCTTCATTACTCAGCCATGTTGTTGGTACATTTGAAATTAAGTCTAAAAGCAATGCCTTTTTCATGATTATTTTCCAAATTAGTTATCCAAATTCTTGCTCCTGCTCCTAGTTTGTTGACTGATCCATCAAAATCTAAATGCCATAAAGATTCATGAAAAATATTTTCATTGTTTTGTGTTTTATTTTTGTCTTTTAGTTCAGTTTTGATTTCATTATCAGTTTTAGAGTTACATAAGATGAATGAATCTAGGTCAGTAGGTGTAGTATAAATTGGGTAATTTATTGATCTTGTTGCACTACTCACCATATATTTCATCAATATTTCTCTATATAGTTTCTTTGGTTGACCAAAAACTGATATGGTAGCATATGACATGTCCAATTGTAGAAATCCCTGTAATTTTTCTCCCCATGAGCGAGACAATAACATTCCATATTTGGGTGGGATATCAGCTACTACAATGTCCATGAATATACTTTTACCAGGATATTGAACTAATGTGACACACAAATCTTTAATTAAACCTAAAAATCTCACTTTGCTTGAATCAAATGAAAAGAGATCTTTGTAAGGCCTTGTGATGTCCAAGTTCAGGGTTTCCATTATTGCTTTTGGCATTAGATTATGGAAAGCCCCTGAATCTAACATTGCATTGTGTAATATTTGGTCATGAACAGTTAAGCTAATGTAAAACGGTGAAATTGCTCCATCTTGGTGTTTTCCATTAACATCAGGATCAAAAATTAACTCTGGTTGATCATCATTCAAGTTTACAGAGTCTTCTCCATCATTCATATTTAATGTTTTGTGATAGTTGTTTTATACAAATCATGTTTTACCAATTATGTCAAAAAAATTGATATTTTTAACTTTGCAATTTCAGTTTGTATATTGAATGAAGGTTGTGATTTACTAATTTGAATTAACTCTTCCTTAGTAACTGTAATTTGAGTGGGTTTAACTTGTTTTTCTACAATTATCTTTTCATTTTTTGTTTGAGTTTCTTGTGTTATACTGCTCCTAGTTTTATTTTCAGGAATGGTCTGAGAAGCACTAGATGTTTTTTCAAATTTTGAATTATCAGAAGTTGTTCTTGCAGTGGCAGCTTTTGGATCTACTGATTTTGGATTAGCAGTGGATGTTTTGGATTCTAAGTTTGTTGTTTTAGCAGAATTAGGTGTTTTTACATCAACATATTTTTGTGAATTTGTTGATGCTTGAACAACTTCATCTGTTATATCAACAATCTTGGGACTGGGTGAAATTTTAGAGTTGGAAACTTTTTTGGATGAATTAGAGTTTTCTTTATTTTCCCTAGGGAGAATTTGTAGAACTTTTGTAGTGGGGGCCTCTACTGTTTTCTTATTTTCAGTTTTTGCAGATTTCTTAGTAGAAGGTTCAATGTTTTTCTTACTCCTAAGGTTATATTAATTATGTACTTCATTATAGAAAAATCATAACCTTGTTTGTAGTCAAATGATTCACTTGAATATAATTGAAGTTGTTGAAGTTCAAATAACTCTTGATCTTCCTATGTGAGAAATATAGTATTATCATCATCTGTACCTATTAGATTTATAGTGTTTTCATCATCTTCATTCCATTGAGAACTTTCAGCATAGTTCTCTGTCTGAAATGGAGGTCTTATTGTCTGATCAGGAGTTGATTCTTTAGATTTTCCTGAATTTGTGTTTTTCCTAAAGTTGAGATTCCTGATTTGCTATTGATTATCCCAATGAGGTCTTATTTATATGTTGTCTAATCTATCTATCATTATCTCTAAAGTCTTAGCTAATTGATCTATTTTTCCATCTGAATTAAATGTTTCTTCCTTTATGGTTACTCTCCTCTCATTTCTCAATCTAGCTTTTCTATCGAAAATATTTACTTCTACACTAACAACATCCATGTAATATCCCGAAAGGGAAATAACCAGTAATACAAAGCATACAACAAGATACAAAATGCTAGAAATTGAACATGAAGCAGATACACATGAAATAGAGAGAATACTGAGCCATTTTATTATACTGAGAAATATAAATGAGTACAAGAGGCGATCAGAGTGATGGCACCTCGACTTGCACCAGGAAAGTGTAGGAATACTCTCAGAATAATGATGGAATGGCTGATATCTGCTCTGCGTCCAAGCTGCTGGAAAACTGTCATGCTGCTACTACTGCTGGAACAAGATGAGTATTTGGGGCTGCTCCCCTACTCCGAAATAGCTGAAACTCTGGAATCTGCCTCTGCTCACAATACCCAGAAAATCCCAAAGAGCGTTTCTGAAATGGACGACCCCCGAAAATACCTCCCTTGAGGATCTACGCTATCCTCCCAAGGGCCATGCTGATGCTGAATGAAATCCTCCAAAATATTGCCTCCCACTCTGCAAAAAGCCTCCAATAGGCAAGGGCTAGCCCCTTGCTCAATCCTCCGGCCAAAATCCTCCAAAATAGTGCCACTCCAGAGCTCCCTCAAGATGGATTGCATCCTCCCTCTCAAGACTGCGCAGTCTCTATGGCTCTGTTCCTCCCACGAATGCCAACATCGATCCTCCTGCAAAATACTGATGAGACTACCTCACTCGAGCAAGCACTCAAAGTCTCTCAGGGCTGAGGGTGGGATCTTCGAACAGAGACACCTGATGCACTAAACAATGTTGCAGACAAGCTAAACAGCCAGCGTGCTCTAAGTCGAAGTGACCAACTCAATATGCATAAACTCGAATGAGGAAATGAGGAGGCTCTCCTCTGTTTTATAACGTTGGGCCTCTCTCAACCCTAGGCCCCAGCATCTCCTATGTTGCCTCCCTTGGCCCACGTTTCCAACTCAACTGCACTGGCCATGCTCACATTGTCCAAGTGGGTCCCTCTTCACGTGGTCACTTGGCCCCCCTTGGCCCACCTTGGTCACAACGTCGATTTCACTAGGTGACTGAGTGTATTTTATTCTAAGTGAGTTATATTCCCCTCTTACTCACTTTTATTTATATTTTAACTATAGAAGGAAAAATTGATCAAAATTAATATTTCCAATTAGCTATCGCTAATTGGGAATATTACAGTCTCCCCCGAAAAAATGTTTCTTAACCCCAAGCAACTGTAGTGATGGATGTTGCAAGATCTTCTCACTCTCCCAAGTGGCATCCTCATCCGGAAAATTCTTCCACCTCACCAAGAAATCCAGACTATCCTGCACCGCAGCTGTCTCTCTTTGATATCAATAATGGCCTCCGGCTGTAGCACCAAATGCCCCTCATCATCTGTCGGAGGAATCTCCTTTGTCACTATCACCTGCTGTCCCAAAACCTTCTTCAGGCATGATACGTGAAAGATGTTATGAATCTTGCTGCCTTGGGGCAGCTCCAACTCATAGGCAACCTGTCCAACACTACGTATCAACCTGTAAGGTCCATAAAAGCAGGGCTTAAGATTTTCAGCCCCCTTCTGCTTCAGATTCAACTGTCGGTATGGCTGCAAGCATAGGTAGACCAAGTCCCCTACCTCAAACTGTCTCTCCACCCGACCCTTGTCAGCATACAACTTCTGTTGATTCTGTGTCGTAGCCATGTTATCTTTGAGAGCTCGGAGGATGTCCTGACTCTCTTAGATCCAATCCTTGGTTCTTGGAGCCTTGTTGGCACCAAACATCACATCAACAAAAGATAAAGCATAATAACCATATAATGCATAGAACGGAGACATATCGATAGACATGTGATGTGTGTTGTTATAGCAGTACTCTCCTAGGTGCAGCCACTTCAACCATGCTCTCTGCTGCCCACTGACATAGTTACGCAAGTAGCCCTCCAGCCACTTGTTAACTATCTCTATTTTCCCATCTGTCTATGGGTGGTAGCTGGTGCTCGGTGTCAACTTTGTCCCCACCAGCCAGGAAAGCTCCTGCCAAAATCCGCCCATGAAGCGGTTGTCCCTGTCACTGACAATGGTCTTGGGAAGACCATGTAACCTGAAGATATCCCGGAAGAATAGCTCCGCCACCTGTGCTGCTGTATAGTGTGCGGATATGGCAAAAAAGTGCGCATATTTCGTCAGTCAATCAATGACGACAAATATACAGTCCTTGCCCTGCACCATGGGAAACCCTATGATGAAGTCCATCGAAATACTTTGCCACTTCCCCTCTAGAATGGGAAGAGGCTGAAACAAACCTGTTGGATGGTTCATCTCCTCCTTGTTGCGCTGACAAACTTCACACTCCCTGACATGCTGGAGTACGTCCTCCTTGAGGCCCTTCCATGAGAACCTCTCCCTGATGGTCCTGTAGGTTTTGGTAAACCCCTGGTGGCCAGATAATGGTGAATCATGAGAAGCCTGCAGTATCATCTTCTTGAGCTGAGAGCCCTCACCCTGTATCTATCATCCATCACCTTTCCATCCAGAACCTCACAAGAAAACTTATCCTTGGAGTACTCCACCAAAAGTCGGGCCCTCCAATCTGCGTCCAAAATCATCAGAGACAACGTGGCTGGTCTGCGTGAAAGTGCATCAACCACCACATTGTTATTCCCTTTGACATACTCGATGTCAAAGTCGTAGGCCTGGATCTTGCTGACCCACTTCTGTTGCCTCTCCTGTAGCTTCTTCTGCTCTAAGAAGAATCTGAGGTTGTTGTGGTCAGTCCTCACCCTGAACTTGTTACCTACCAGGTACTGCCGGAATTTGGCCAAGGCATGCATGATGGCCAGCATCTCCTTGTCATATATGGCATATAACCACTCATGTGGAAGGAGCTTCCGGCTCTCAAAAGCTATCGGGTGACCTCCCTGCATCAATACTGCATCGATTCCCTCTCCCAATGCATCACACTCCAGAACAAATGGCTGCATGAAATTTGGCAATGCAAGTACTGGGCAGCTGCTCATCACCTCCTTGAGCCTGTCAAAGGCCCGATGCGTTGTATCTGTCCAACTGAATGCCCCCTTCTTCGTCAAATCTGTCAGGGGTGCAGCAAGCTGAGAGAAACTCTTGACGAACTTCCTATAGTAGGTGCAGATACCTACAAACCCTCGAAGTTCTGTCACGTTTCTCGACTCTGGCCAATCTCTGATGGCCCTGATCTTCTCCTCGTGGACCCTCACTCCGTCCACCCCTATAATCTGTCCCAGATATAGCATCTTCGTCAACCCAAACTCGCACTTGGAGAGCTTAGCATAAAACTGTTGCTCCTCCAAAATTGTGCTGGAGATGCTCCTCCCATGTCCTGCTATATATCAATATATCATCAAAGAAGACCAGCAAAAACTGCCTCAGGTGACTGCAGAAGATGTGATTCATGCATGACTGGAAGGTGGCTGGTGCGTTGGTTAGCCGGAAGGGCATCACCAAGAACTCAAAATGGCCATAGTGGCACCTGAAAGTGGTCTTGGGAATGTCTTGTTCCCTCACGCGAATCTGGTGGTACCCGGATCTCAAATCAATCTTTGAGAAGAACTGTGCCCCTCTCAACTCATCCATCAGCTCGTCAATCTGTGGTATAGGGTACTTGTTCTTCATGGTTTTCTTATTCAGGGCCCTGTAATCTATGCACATCCGCAATGTGCCATCCTTATTCTTCACCAACACTACCAAAGAAGCGAAAGGACTGGTGTTGGGTCGTATGTGTCCAAGGGCTAACATCTCACGGATAGCCCACTCAATTTCATCCCGATAGGCCTTGGGGTGCCTATAGGGTGTGGTAATGATGACCTGAATGCCCTTCTCTAGCTCAATAGTATGCTCAAATCCCCGATCAGGTGGCTGACCTGGTGGTATCTCCCCAAACACCGTGGCATACCTGTCAAGGATGGTCTGAATCTCTGGGTGAACCGTCTGCCCGGTAGTCCCTGACTCTGATGCACGCAACTCTACTGCCCACTCTATGTCTCCCTTTCGGAAGTCTGCCTCCATCTGGTGAGCTGCAACAGTCTGGGGTGGGTAAGTGTGCATTCCCCGTATCTTCTCATGATTCCCAGTCTTCTTATCATCCCACTCCATCTCCAAGGCCTCCCAATCTGTGGTGACCTTCCCTAGAGTGATCAGCCACTGTACACCCAATACCACATTGGTATTCGGTATGTTAACCATGAAAAAGTGGTCAATCACTGTGTAGGTGCCCATTATCACTGCCAGCTCTGGAACATATCTGGCACACTACATCGTTTGATATCCTGGGACCAACACTGAAAATCCATCGAAGCTCTCTATCGATATGCCTCTTCGCTCTACCATCTGTGCATCGATGAAGTTGTGGGTTGCCCCACTGTCCACCAGAACTGATACTCGTTTCCCCGTACTGTCCCTCGAACATGCAGCGTCAGATACTTGGGTACTCCTCGCAATGCTGCAAAAGTCCCCCCTGTGGGTACAAAGGCTACACCTCCTGCTCCTGGTGGTGGAGGTGGAAAATGGTCCTGCACTGCATGGCTGCCTCCTGCCTCCACGTCATCATAATCATACTCTTCTCCGCTGCTCTCAGAGAAGACCTCAATAAAGTGTGCTTTGCCAGCAGCACATTTGTGTCCTGGTGCCCACGGCTCCCGACATGTGAAACATAGCCTCTTCTTCTTCAACTCCCTCCTGGAATCATCATCCAACTGTCCCCTACCTGGATTCCCTTTTGGAGGCGGAATCCTCACATCCTTCCCCTTATATTGGAAAGCCTGTCTCTGGGGGTAAGGCATCCTAGCCCTGGGTAAGGCATCCTGCAAATCCCGGGTCCTACCAACTGCGTCATGGAGTGTGGTTGGTCTAGTGAATCTGAAAAATCCCCGAAGCGGCTCTGCTAACCCCTCAATGAACATATAAATCATCCGTGCCGCGGATAGATTTGGCACCATCACTGAAAGCCTCAGGAAATCTGAGATATAAGTATCCGGGCTCCCAGTCTGCTTGAGCCTCGTCAGCTCAACAAAGTGCTCCTCTAGATCCCTCCGATCAAACCTCTCTATCAATCTATGCGTGAACTCGGCATATGTAGTCACTATCAAATTCCCGAGTGTAACCATCCCATGGAACCACCAATCTTAATCCTCACCATCCAGATGCAGTGCTGCCACCTTGATGGCCTCCATCTCTGCCATCTGGTTGAGCTGGAAGTATATGTCCAGCTTCTCCACCCAAGCCTTTGTCGAACTGTTTGATGAACCATCAAACGTGGGCAAATGGAACTTGCTCACTATACACTGAGTGTCTCCCTCGTGATAATGCCAGTGCCCTTTATGATGGTCGCGGGGTTTGCTATCCCTCTGGAGCTGAACAAAATCTCTGAATGAAAGGGCATTCCTGAACTCCTGCCCATATGCCTGATACTCAGCAAAATAATCACCCATGCGGCCAGGCTCTAGCTCCTGCTGTGCTCCTGCCCCAGTGTCTGCACCCAGAAAAGTGGGCACAGTGGAACGTGTGGGGGCATGTGATGGCATGTGAAGTGTCTTTGATTCAGACTCTGATGAAATATTTTCTTGTTTTGTTTCAAGAAATAAAATAAAAACCGGGTCTTTAACAACATTTTTTAAGTCAGTTTCTGATTTGCTTCTGAACAAAGAATGTTCAAAATTTAGGTCAAACTCTATTTCTTGTATACTCACTAATTCTTTTGGTAATGAATTGGACCTAACTAATGAAACTTTAGCATCTAAATCTTCTACTTGTTTATTCTTTTTTCCAATTTTGTCCGGATTGTCTACTATAATAGCAGGTTTAGGATCCGGGTTTGACCTGGTATAGTAGATTTTTCTAGAAGCCAGAATTATAATTTTTTATACTCACAACTTTAAAACAGTCTTAAGGGAAAAAGGATGACAAAAATGATTTCTTTTATGATCTATTTTAAGACTAAGGATTGGTTAATTCCCCAGTATGGTCGCCAGTATGTTATCACTCTAATAATTCTTAAGTTGTGAGATTTTGACTTAAAGTCTAATAATATTAAAGGTAACCATGGACCAAATTTTAAACTCTAGGATCTAGCCTTCCTAGGGTTCAGAGAGGGCTCTCTCTATAAGATTTAACTTTGTTTTAATTATATGATATTAGGCTAGTTATGATGTGCAAATTGATTTGGTTTGGTTTGGTGAGAAAAAACCACTTAATGAGATGGATAGTGAGAAATTTGTTTTTCCATTTGGCTAAGGAGTCAAATTTCAAGTAGACAGGACTAAGATCAAGGTCAAAAAGTCAAATGTTTTCAGGGCAAGATAGACAAGTCATTGAAGATCTAGGAAGGCTGATTGGTAAGTGGCTTGATCTAGATAAAGAGCAACCAAGGATTATTTGATCCGGATAAGGAAGGAGTAGACAGGGGTCATTCGAAAGAGGGAGCAATTAAGGGTTCCCTACTCTGGAAATCAGCAACAAATATAGAAATGATAACCAGTTAAAGGCAAGGTGCTTTTAACAAATCCTGTAATAATACTCCTAGTTTATCATTCAAATTTGGAACACATATATGGATGCATGTAAAACATAAGAAGATTTAAACAATGATAGTAGAAAGTAATTCACTTCAATGGCTCATCACATGAATCCTGAAATATTATGCTAGATGATTTGATCCAGTCTGCTACTTGAACTTGCTACAAAAAGCCTTTAGGTACAACAAAAATGACTATAGAAATCTTCAGCAATTTATTCCACAATAATACTTCATAATATGAAGTATATATACAAAAATGTTTATAAAATATCCTAGAATACTTCTAGGAATTATCTAAGGAAAATAAAATATCTTTTACAACAAAATAGTGACAGTTGCTTAACAACTTAGCAAGTTGTCCTATTTATCCAAATAAAATAGAAGTGTTGTTTTGGATTGGTTGCTGCTCGCTGCCTTGGTGTCTTCTTTGCTGGCAATGATATTTCAAATATGTTTTGAAATATTATCTTCATATCTGATACTCTTTACCTCTTATACACTTTAAAATCTGTAAAAATTGCTTTACTACTGTAATTTTCTGTTTTGACTATGTAAAATCAGCAAACTGTTTTATCCTCATTTATGCATTTTGACTTCTACAGTAAGTCAGTGAGTGATTCCCAAGATTCATCATTAGGAATTTTTATCTTTTTCAGCGTCCTAAAGTTCTCATCTGCTTCAGTATATCTAGCAAATGTTGGTTTTACAACAAATAAGTGTTTTATCTCATGTTGTAGATAAAACAAGTCTTCAAAACTTCTATGTAAAATATTTCATGTAGGAATTCCTTGTCCTTTTATTTTGTCCACCTCCTCTTTTGCATAATCTCTGATCTTCTTATTATAGTCCTCTTGTGGCATGAGTTTATCATTAATATCCAGGATGTTTGGCAAACCTCTTTGTCTCAAGGTTTCAAATTTGACCATGGATTTGGTTATAGCTATGTTCATGTTTTCACATTTTTCCTCTAGTTGCTTCATTAAATTTTTCTTTGAAATTACATTCCTTATTTCAAGGATTATCTATGTTCTATCTATAATTTATATCTCCTCAAGTTTTTGCTTGTTCTTGTTGTTGAGAAATTTGATTAATTCTAGGGCCTATTCAGGTTTTGCACCTAGTTCATCCTTCGTTTTCTGAATTTCTGCTTGTGTTGCCTTCAGTAAATCTCTTTGCTCATAAATCATTGTATTGATGGCCACACATCATTGATAGATTCAATGATTTTACTCCATAATTGATTCTTCACATAAGACATTGGCTCTTTCAAGTTTAAATCCTTTTGTAGATTCTTCAACTCAATACTTAACCTGTTAGCCCTTTTTTCATGAGTTTTGGCATTGATTTGGGCTAGCTTCTTAGTGTCTTCAAGATTTTCAATCACTTTCTTCAACCTATTGATTTCATTGGTTTGAAGTGACATTTCCTCCATGGCCTTAACTAGTTTACTAGCATCATCTGTTGATTGCATTGTTGATGTAGATGACTTTGTACCTGAAGTAGTGGATGAGGTCACTGACACTGTAGTAGCCAATGGCACTTTTGGTGCCAAATATTCTTACAGAGTTGAAGGCACAACTGTAGTACCATGGGAATTACTGTAGGATTTTCTTGTGATTTTGTAATTTCTCTTTCTTGGACAAGCTTGTCCATTTGGATTTCCATTTCTTTTATCTGTGCTGTCAATTGTAAAATCAAATTCATCATATCATCTTTCTGGCTTTGCTCTTTCACTATTTCTTTGGCTTGTGGATGTTCAGTTGGTGGAAGCTTGAGTTGTTTCCTCAATGCTACAATATCAACATTCTTTTTCTTCACTAACTCTTCTGCTGCTTTGACATTGGCAGGATCATATCCTAATTGAATAACCAACTCTTCTAAAGACTTAATCCTAAGATATTTAGCATATGAGGAAGCCTTTTCAACTTTGATTTGATCTCTCATATTTATTATTGTATTCTGGAGCTTGTGGACACTCATGGCCTTTGTAGTAATGGTAGAATAAAGCATCTCAGAAGTTTGCCTGTGAAATTCAATTTGATCTAGTGTATGGATACTTTTTGTTGGTACTTCAAGATCAACTTTTTTGTAATCTGTCATTGTTTTGGGAGTCATGATTGTTGGTTGAAGCACTGACATAATCAACTTCTTGTTTGAATAATCAAAAGCTAATAGAAGTATGTTTTGGATACCTGGTGTTTGTTTCAAATACTGAGAATAGATCTCATTTTTTATTTCTTCATTCTTTGTCTTTATCTTCTTATATTTTTCCCTGATACCAAGATCTTTATCTTCTGCTGGCTGTGAGGAGGATGCCTCCATACTCTATTTCCTCTCTATTACCTGTGCGTTGGAATTATCAGTATGTTATTCATTTAGAATCTTTGTGGCTAGCTCATTTGTAATGACTGTAGCAGCATCTGTGTTTTTCTCTGGAACATCTGTATCTTCCACTTCTATGGTCACTTTTTATTTATCAACTGGATTGATCTTAGGCTTTTTATTGTATCTGAGTTTAAACCTAGTATCATTTGTTGTCTCAACAATGTAGGTACCTTCTTCTCTGACTCTCTTAGTAGCTTTCTCTCCTTGATTTGTAGTTTGCAAGGTGTGACTAGTATCACCCTGTTTAACTGCTTCTACCAAGGTATTGTCTAGCCTCTATTTGATTGACATATTGTTAAATCTCTCGCTTTTTCTCATGAATATAAGGTGTTAGTTTGCACTTCACCCTAATTTTTCTTAGTATTCCCTGTGGATCATAATTCCATGAGAAGCTTTCTTCAAAATTGTATTCAAGCAACTATTTTTCTGCTTCTTGTTCTGCATCTTTGTGATTACAAATAAAAGGTCCCACCTGATTCTTCAACTTAAATTGGGTTTTCTTTTTGGCTGCTAAGAAGTTGATAGAATCTGAATTTAGTATTTGCCTGATGTACTCAAGGCAAAAACTATCATTAGCACATACTTAGGTAGTTTATAGGGTAACAAATTGGACCCAAAAACTCTGATTTCTGTATATTTCTGATATAAGTACCAATATTTAGTTCTAGTTTGCTCTGATAGCTGTAGAACTTATTTATTACATCACTGATTATTGGTTGTACTATGTTTGTTAACATGTTTATCAATGGATGAATAAAGTAATCTGTAAACTCTGCATAACTAAACTCTGTGGACTCTTTTCTGATCAAAGATGTCCAAAAGATTACTAAAAGTGGGTTCTCTTCTATATCAAGCTTCTGAAGTGTTATTGGGAATTTGTCTGCTTGGAAATATAAGAACATATGGAAAAGAAAGGATGTATACCTAAATACTCCTTTAGTTGGAAATTTGACAAGCTGATCATGGATATTATTAGCTACGTATTCAACATAATTGAAAATGACAGAAGGAGGTTGTCCTGATGCAACAGTAGATAGAAAACCTAGGATTGACTCATTTGTATGCTCATCTGTAAAATACCCTAGGATAAAGGACAACATGGATATGACATGCCTAGACCCTTCAGGAAATTTTGAAGTAGAGTAAGGAGGGTTGATTTGTGGAATTTCAACATGTAAAGGCATGAATAATTGGAAAATTTGAAACATTTTGGGAAATTCAATACCATTGTACAACATTGTGAGTGCTTCTATTGATAAGGGAACTGCATTGGGATTTGGTTTGAGCTGTAACATCTGGTTTATTGACTCAGCAGTAATTGTGAATAAAATTTCTTTATTTGCATTTACCATTGCTCTATGTTTAGGTGAATAATAGGTCTGACATATCCTAATAATCTCTGGACATTGATGGGTGAGTGGAACAACATATGTGGGTAGGTTTGACTCCCAAATTTGGACTTCTTCAACTTGATCCAATGAATTTTCAAGACTCCAGCAATGGAGGTCTAACAGATTAAACTCTATCATTGGGTCTTCTATTTTATAATCCACATCTGTAAAGGGCGTATGTTCAATGTATACAACAGGATATTGTAGAGGATTTACAATGATTGCAATCTTGCAATTTACTTCTGGGTTTGATTTTGACATTTTTTAGACTTTCTGGATAATTGAAATTTTGTCTTTGGCCTTTTTTGGACTCTTCTGTAAGTTTAAATTGTTTACAAAAGTGTTTTTGACTTTAAGAGAGGTTCTTTAAATAGAAATGAGCATAAATGGATTTTTCTTGGATTTAACTCTTCAATTTTGGCTTTAAACTAGACTTCAGACTCTTATAGGTTTAGGAAATGATAGACAAGGGTTTCCTCTATTTTTTCATACAAACTGGACTGAAACTAGTTAAATTTGGGCACAAAAGGGTTGGGGTTAACTGCAAAGGATTTCTAGATAAAATAGGTGTTTTTCCCAGGTCTGCAAAGGGTAAATAAATTCAATTTTAATTTAAAAACCAGACATAGTATTGAAAGCGGGGTTTTTCAGGGTTTTTGCAATGAATTTGTTCTTTTCAGGCATCTACAAGGCCTTTCTATGGATAAATTGGCTTTATTAGGCTTAATTTCTCAAAAAAATCCTTTCAAAATGATAAACACATCGTTTTTGTTATGAAGAATACCTGTTTGTGCAGGTATTTTGGTCTTTAACTAGGTTTCGAGGTCTCAGACAGGTTCTGATAGCGTTTGAAGGTCTCTGGAAATCGAATTGAAGCTTCCAGTGATTTTTGACAACAACTATGGTGGTTTTCTCTGGTTCTCTGGGCGTGAAATCAATGTACACGTCTTTGTTTCTCAGTTGGAAGGATAAACACACAGATATAATGCAAAGAAGGGCTTGACAGTGCAATATGAAGGTTTTATAATGTTTTTAGGTCAAAACGATATATGCATTTAATGGTGATCATATCAGAGTGGGCAGTTTTGACGTCAAAGGCAGAAAACCTGAGTGGTTTATCACACGAGATTTGGGCGGTAAGTTGTTTTGTGGGATCGAATGTGATCCACTGAAATGCTGCCACATGGAGGAGAGAAGGGCGCAAAACAACTCATTTCGCAAAGTTTGAAATGGTTATTGACTGTGCAAGTTAAAATTTGATATTGCTTTTTGATCGTCAGATCTAAGGACAAGTATGCAAACGGTTGCGATTAAAAGGGGGAGTTGCTCGATGGTGGGGCGTGGAGCCATGGCTATTTTGTTATTTGGCGGGTTTTTGTTTAACGTTTAAACATATTTTTAACGTAGACAAATGTATTATTTTGATTGGCGGAGTATGTATTTATATGGTGTATAAAACATTAACAAATGTTTTATGATTATTGGAGCGGGATTTCAATGTTTTAACCTATGGGGAAAGGGTGGGGTTTATTTTTATTTAGCACATGGGATAATTAAAACCATAGGTTAACATTTAAAAATGGGTTTTTTGGGATATTTAAATAAAGGATTTAATAAATATATGGGAAGGGGTATTATAAGGGTTTAATACTTTATGTTAGAAATTAATATGAAATGAAATGAAAATACATTTAAAAAAAAAAAAAAAAACCTAAGTAAAGTGTAAAATAGGCATTTTAGCATAAAATTATCCCATTTTGATATTTACACATAAACTTAGGATAAAATGTATTTTATGGGTTTTTGAGTGTTTTTGGATGAAATTAAATTAATTAAGAAGAGATTTTACCTTTTCTAAGCAAAAAAAAAATTTACTTAGGAAAAAGGTTTATATTTTTGGAAAAGGGTGGATATGCTAAGGAAATGGATTTTATGAAGGGAATCCAATATTTTTAACCAATCAGTTACTAAACCTTGGGTCCAGTCCTAATAGAAGTCAGAGAAATTCTCTGAGCCTCTTTAACTGAAGGTTTTGAATACTGGATCATTTGTGGGGGAGGGGAAATTAGTAATTTGCCCGATGATGCTTTATTACATGGCTTGCACAACTGCTTTCTACCTACCCATCATTATTCTAACATTTTTATTTCATTTTCATGGGTGCATTTAGGCTTGCAACCCTAAATCCATTTTTCTTTTAAAACATTTAAACTATCTAATTGTAACCTTATTTCATCCGAGGGATCAGATTAAACTGATGAGCTCCTCATTTATTCTATAACTATCTATTGATTTGTCAAGTTTAAACGGTTTTACATATCTTTATTCTCTATCTAAAACATGAAATTCAAAGCATGAAAAGTTAAGATTAAACTGTTTAATTAATCATGGATTATGACATTTTGAACAATCTGCACATAATCATTATTCTTGCAATAAAAGCAAATAGTAGTGGCATTTTGACTTGCTCACTTTCATGTATTATTTTTATCTCTTTTTCTTTTGGGGTCCATTTTGTTGGGAAAAATACTGAGAGGGGGGGGGGGGGTGGTGGTGAATCAGTATTTAGAGCTGAACAATATTTTCTTTTCTTTCTCTTAAAACCATATGTTACAGTACTGCATCCAACATGTATGTCCAGATATCTTATTATGTCTTTACTTAGCATTGCATCAGATAAGCATTAAGCATGAACAGAAATAACATAACAAACCATCAAACATAAACAACACATATGAACACCAGGATTTAAGGTGGAAACCCAATTCGGGAGAAAACCACCGCTGCTGTAATCTCAGTCTTCAATATTTATTATAGAGAAAACTTCTTACAATATATGCTGGTGAAAACTTATACCAGCACGCAGGCACCCACCTGCAGAAGGCTACAAGCTTCTCTCGTTTACCAGCCTCTCCTGGAAGGGAGCTACTACCCCCCGCTCTCGTTTACCAGCTATCACTGGAAGGGAGCTACAACCCCCTCTCTAAAGGCTTCGACCCTCAGCACCACTACAGACCACGTTTCATCAATTTTCATACTGGATCCACCAGTTTCCACTCGACATACCTTGCTGGCCACTAGATTTATTCATTCAGTACACTAGAGTTCGCCCATACAGATATTCCTTCGAGAACTTTATTCATTCACCACTCTTACGTATGCACATGTTCTTCATGATTTCGTCAGTCGATTAAACCAGGAATTAATCATCATCTGAACATCATATTCACAGGTGCACCATAGATTCAGATATATTAGGGTTTATTCATACAGATATCTCTAAAATAGATTCGTTTATTATCAACCCTTTCGCATGCACATCGTTCTTCATGATTCTCATCACCTTATATAGTTTTCGCTTTTAATAAAACCTTGGGTCAAAAACCATTCAATTGCTACTGGTATTCCAGGATGGTATTTTCATTTACCACCCTTACGTACCTCTTTGATTTCTTTTTAATTTATTTATCAATCTGAAGAAATTGATAAATAAATATATTTATAACTTTGAACAGAACTTTAGGATTAAAGTTAACCCTTCGCATTTTAACGCTTTCAAACAATATGGTAAATCTTTGACCCCGGGCCCACAAATATAGTCAATAGCCAATCAAATACGCACATGGTACCATAGGTAAACTTCGCGCAAGTCCAACGTCTGATCACTGTTAGATTAGCAAGCTTCCAGATCAACGGTGTATATGCATATCGTTCGACCTCCGATGTCGAACGTTAACGTGCGATGGCCCGCCGTACCTGTGTTAATCTTCGTGCACCTTCAACAAATGATGACCGTCCGATGACCCCTTCCCAGATCAACGACGTATATGCATATCGCTCGACCTCCGATGTCGAGCGTTAACGTACGATGGCCCGCCGTACCTGTGTTAATCTTCGCGCACCTTCAACAAATGATGACCGTCCGATGACCCCTTCCCAGATCAACGACGCTCAACGATATTGCTGGGCATCCTGGGTCGAACTATAACGCGCGATGGCGCACAGTGAAAAGTGGTTTTGTGAAGTCATACAGGGACGTGTGTCGAGCACTCTATGGAATCGCTCCTCAACCAGGAAATACCGCTTACTCCGCATAGGTGGTGGGATGAAAACCGTAAACCACCTTCACTATTCACTCGGTCATGGTTCTGCTCTTCCACGCAGGGTTCCGTCGCCTTTTAAATGTATTATTATAATTAAGTTTCGCTTTAATGTTTTGCCTTTTATTACAGATCCATTGCTAAATTTAACGCTTTGTTCAAAATTTTCATTTGAGTCTTTTAACATACATTATTTACATCGGTTGCTGCCTTCCAATCTCGACACATCACAATGTCACTCTGTCTTCAATTCTGCTTCCTATCCTGTCACAGTTCCGCTTCTACATTCAAGTTCTTGATTCCACAAACTGATCACTGTACTATGCAACAATCATCATATCTCTGCAACCATTAATTCCTTCAATTTATACATTAAATATTTAATTTCGAATCCTTGCCACAAGGTTTTTGATGTTTACGGACAATGATTCATAGTTTTCCACAGGGAATCTACTATCCTTCTTTCTGAATTCTATCAAGAATATATATATAATTCACAGAAAATGCAGAACCTTTTTCTTCCTATACTGTCTCTAGAAAACTTTCAATTCACTGCTTATCCCTTCTCCTTGAGTGATACTGCAGCTCTGTAGCTCAAACTATAGATGCATTCTTTCTCTGTTCTTCTCTGCTACATTTATATGCCAATTCCTTTGCCACATCCTTTGCCATCAATGACAATATTTCCAACAATCTCCCCCTTTGGCATTGATGGCAATACTCTTCCTCTGATTGTCTTATAGAAGCCCTTTGTTGCTTTTCCTCCCCCTTTGACATTAATGGAAAAGAGTTGAAAATACCATGCTCCCCCTGAGATCATGCTGCATCTTCATAATATAACAAGATGATTTATAAATGCCAACAATGCATCCTTTTCATATGACCAATGCTCCCCCAACAGCACCTCACAACCAATTTAATCTTCTGTATTTAAGTAGACCTGATCCTCTGCATGGTAGAGACTACTCTCAGTTTCTGTCTGAGATATTCGAACGATTCCCTGGGTAGAGGTTTGGTAAATATATCAGCAACTTGTTCTTTGGAGGAAACATACTCCAATTTCACCTTTTGTTCAAGCACTTGTTCATGTAAGAAGTGATATTTGATGGGAATGTGCTTGGTCTTGGAATGCATAACAATATTCTTTGAGATACTGATGGCACTTGTATTACCACACAAAATGGAGATATGAGGTGAACATTTGATTTGAAAGTCTTGTAGGGTTTGCATCATCCAGAGAAGTTGAGTGCAACATGATGCTGCAGCCACATATTCTACTTCTATTGTAGATAAGGCAATGGAGCTTTGCTTCTTGCTGAACCAAGATACTAACTGGGGCCCCATATAGAATGCACTACCACTAGTGCTTTTCCGATCATCAACACTTCCAGCCCAATCTGCATTAGTGTATGCATGAATAGTAAGATCAACATTCTTTGGATACCATAGTCGAAAATCTTGAGTTCCTTGTAGATATTTGAATATTATTTTCATAGCCTAAAGGTGAGACTCTTTTGTATTGGCTTGAAATCGTCCAACAATCCCAACTGCATGTATAATGTCTGGTTTTTTCCGAGTGAGATAAAGTAGAATTCCTATTATAGATCTATATTCTGGTTGATTCACCGTGGGGGAATCATCACTAGAACTGAGATTACATCCGGTTATCATTTTTGTACTTACAGGTTTGCAATATTCCATGCCATACTTCTTCAGGATTTGCTTAAGGTATTTTTCTTGTGATAAGAAAATGCCATCTGTTGCTTGTTTCACTTGCAATCCAAGAAATAATGTTAGTTCCCCAGGTAAAGACATTTCAAATTCTTGCTGCATATCAGAAGCAAATTTCTAACTCATAGACTCTTCATTACTTCAAAAAATGATATCATCAACATATACAACCACAATTAATAGTTTGTCATTTTCAGTTTTTGTGTATAAGTTGCTATCAGCAGACCCTTTTGAAAATCCTTGTTGATGAAGATATTTGTCAAGATGATAGTACCATGCCCTTGGAGCTTGTTTGAGACCATATAGAGCCTTTTTAAGTCTACAAACAAGTTTTTCATCATTTCCCAAAATGAATCCTTCTGGTTATTCTATATAAACTTCTTCTTCTAGATCACCATTGAGAAAAGCAGATTTAACATCCATTTGATAAACTTTGATTTGTTGGAAGCTTGAAAAAGCAAGAAACATTCTTATGGCTTCAAGTCTGGCTACAGGAGCAAAGGTTTCTTCGAAGTCTATACCTTCTTGTTGAGCATACCCTTTGCACACAAGTCTAGCTTTATTTCTTATAACATCCCCATTCTCATTTAACTTGTTTTTGAATATCCATTTAGTTCCAATGAAATTTTTGTCATGAGGCCTTGGTACTAATTCCCAAGTGTGATTCTTTTCAATTTGATCAAGCTCTTCATTCATCGCTTGAATCCAACATTCATCTTTGCTAGCTTGACTGACATTGTGAGGTTTAATAGTGGACAAAAATGCCAGATTGCTAGAAGATCCCACAAGAGTCCTTCTTGTTTGTACACCTGATCCTTTTTCTCCCAAAATTTGAGATTCTAGATGATTATTTTGAACATATCTAGATGGAGCCTTTTCAGCCAAATCCTCTTTGGGTTCTTCACTGGGTTCACTGTTTGTATCATTACTATTTGATGTATAAGGATATGTGTCATCATCATCTTCATCTGTTGTTTGCTTTTCTTCTTTTGGAGCTACAGGAGACTCATCAATAACAACATCAATACATTCAACAATCTTCTGAAGTCTTTTATTGTAACATTTATATGCCCTACTCCTAGAGGAGTAACCAAGAAATATTCCTTCATCTGCTCTGGGTTCAAACTTGCCAAGTTTTTCATCATTATTTTTGATAAAACATTTGCTTCCAAAAATTCTAAAATTCTTTACAGTAGGAGAGTTACCATATCAGAGTTCATATGGAGTTTTATCACTATTTACACAAACATGTGCCTTGTTAAGAATATTTACTGTTGTATGTGCTGCTTCTCCCCAAAATGTATCAGGTGTTACGGAATCATAAAGCATAGCTCTAGCCATTTGTTGAACTGTTTTGTTCATTCTTTCTGCTACGCCATTCTGTTGTGGAGTGCCAGCTACAAAAAACTGTCTTTTATGCCATGTTGTTCACAAAATTCAAGGAATTCATTGGATGTATATTCTCCTCCTCGATCAGATCTAAGACACTTGATTTTTAGATCTAATTCATTTTCAACCAGTGCTTTAAAGATCTGAAATTTCTCAAATGCTTAATCTTTGTGTTTAATCAACCCAATCCAACACATTCTAGAGAAATCATCAATGAATAAGATATAGTATTCTTCACCACGTGGTGACTTTTTCCTCATAGGTCCACATATGTCAGTATGAATGAGTTCAAGAGGCTTACTTGATGATCCTTCCTTGGCATTAAATTGTACTATGGTTTGCTTACCAAATTGGCAAGATTTGCATATGATATTTTCAGGTAGAGTAATATTGGGAAGATCACGAACAGCTTTAAGTCTGCTTGATTTGTTGATTTGAGAGAAGCTCAGATGCCCCAACCTTCTATGCCATAGCCAATTTTCTGCAGATTTACTCAAATAACATTGTTCTTTTCAGTTCTTTAATACATACAGGTTGCTTGGAGTTCTTTTTCCTTTTATAATTGCTTTACATGTATCAATATCACGTACCACACATTATTTTGAACTAAAGACAACTTCAGTTCCTTGATAACACATTTGATTTACACTTAAGAATTTATGCTTTAATCCATCCACATACATGACTTCATTGGCTTTCACCTTTTCTTTTAGAAAAACATACCCTTTTCCCTTAATGACTGCAGGAGTATCATTTCCAAATGTAACATTCTTTTCTTTTTCTAGAGCACTATATGCAAGAAGTTTTCTTTTATCACCTGTCATGTGTCTTGAGCATCCACTATCAATGTACCATTGGTTTTCTTCATCTTCTGCAAACAACGTTATGCCACAATTTTCAACCTGTAATTCCTTCTTTTTCCATACTTTGGAGCTTGAAGGAACATGTTCTTTTGGCTAAACTTTTCTCCTGCATTCAGATTCTTCATGGCCAAAGTTATTGCAATAAGCACATTCAACTTAATTTTGAAGAGGAGAAAAGTTGTTATAGATATTCTTCTTTGTTTCAATATCAATCCTTTTATTTCTTTCTTCTCTTGTCATGATAGTTTTATATACTACACATTGAACAACTTTATGACCAAAATTGTGACATGAGAAACATTGTCCATTGAAGAAGAAATTTCTGCGATCATAAAATATTCTACATGAATTTACCTGTTGATTGGTGTTTCTTTGAAATACATTCCTGTTAGTGTTCTTTGAATTGAGATGATCATGCTTTACCTGTAAAGATTATTTATTCCCTTGCTAAGTAGCAGCATGTTGTAAACTAGCTGTAACTGCTTTTAGATAATTTGGTGCTGAAGCCTGAGAAGATTCTCCAATATATCCAAGACCTGTCTTTATAACAGGAGAACGTTGTACCTTGATAATATCATCTAAGGTTTCAGATCCTTTAGCAAATATAAGATTCAGAGTCTTTACTTTCTCAAGTTATTTTCTTAAACTTACTACTTCACACTCTAATTTCTCATTGTGTTTCTCCTTTTCTTCAAGTTGATTTTTTAGAGTTTCTATGGTTATTTTACTCTCTTCTAAGAAAATTTTGAGTTTATTGTTTTCATCAAGAAAATCACTGTATTCTAGAGCATCCACAAAAATGTCCTTTTCTTCCCTAGATTATTTTTCAAATGCCATGAGAACTCTAATATCTTGTTCACATTCTTCCTCACTATCAGATAACCCATCACTGTCTTCATGAGTATAGTAACTATTTCTAGTGCTAAAATGATTCTTATTTTTTCTTGCTACTTCCTTCCCCTTTTTATGTGTTTCTTTATAAGGATAGTTAGCAGCATAATGACCAACTCTTCCACAATCAAAAAATTTGAAAGGAAGCTTACCTCTGAACCATCTTGTGCCAAGTTGAAGTTTCTTTACAAAGTTTATCTCATCTTCTTCTGAGATATATCCTGATCCTTCTATTTTTTTTACTTCCTTCCCTTTTGTAGAAGTTCTAAAGACTGCTTATTTGACTGCAGATGGTCCTTCTCTTCTCATTTCATATGCAGTTAGTATGCCATGAAGTTGCACCACAATAAGATTTTGAAGATCCTACTTTTATTCAAGAGTAGAAACTTTTGATTCAAATTTTGTCGTTAGTGATCTTAAGACTTTCTCAACCAAAGTAGATTTGGTTATTGTTTCTCCCATATTTCTCATACGATTTACAATATCATCAAGACGTAAAAAGAAATTGGCAATTCTCTCCTCATTATCCATTTTTAGATTCTCATATTGAATTCTGAGAGTTTGGAGTTTAGCACTTTTTACCTTTGCATCACCTTCATAACTTAGAATGATTTTGTCCCATATTGCCTTTTCTGTATTCAGCTGCTTGACTTTGACAAATTTTGATTCAGTTAGACTTCCAAATAGAGCATTGACCGCCTTTGCATTTGTTTCATAATTCTTTCTTTCCATCAGATCTGTTGGTACTGCAGCTGGATATTGATATCCTCCTTCAAAAATTGCCCATACCTCTGCTCCCAGAGACTGAAGATAGGATCTCATCCTTGTTTTCTAGAAGATTAAATTGTTTCCTTTAAAGAGCAGAGGCCTGATAGATGCTATTCCATCTTGATTGCTCATCTTGCTTGATCTTCCTTCTAGCGGGTAAGATTTTTCAGAAGGACCTGCTCTGACACCAATTGTTGGGAAAAATACTGAGAAGGGGGGGTGAATCAGTATTTAGGGCTGAATTTTTTTTTTCTTTTCTTTCTCTTAAAACCATATGTTACAGTACTGCATCCAACATGTATGTACAGATATCTTCTTATGTCTTTACTTATCAGATCAACATTAAGCATGAACAGAAATAACAGAACAAACCATCAAACATAAACAACACATATGAACACCAAGATTTAAGGTGGAAACCCAATTTGGGAGAAAACCACCGCTGTTGTAATCTCAGTCTTCAATATTTATTATAGAGAAAAATTACAATTTTATGCTAGTGCAGACTCATACCAGCACGCAGGAACCCACCTGCAGAAGGCTACAACCTTCTCTCGTTTACCAGCCTTTCCTGGAAGGGAGCCACAACCCCCTGTTCTCGTTTACCAGCTACCACTGGAAGGGAGCTACAACCCCTTACTGAACGCTTCGACCCTCAGCATCACTACAGACTATGCTTCACCCACTTCCACACAACATACCTTGCAGGCTACCAGATTTATTTAATTTCTTCAGAGGTGCATCCTTAATTCAAAAATCTGTTACCCATTCCATACAGATATACTTCAGAGTGAAGTATTCATTCACAACCAGTATATGTTCTTCATGAATTCGTCAGTCGATTGAACCAAGAATTAATCATCATATGATTTAAATATCTTGATCAATCATCATATTCACAGGTGCGCCATAGATACAGATATATCAGAGTTTATTCATATAGATATCTCTACAAGAGATTCATTTATTATCAACCCTTTCGTACGTACACAATTCTTCATAATTCTCATCACCTTATATAGTTTTTGCCTTTATTAAAACCAAGGGTCAAACCATTCAATTACTAATGGTATTCTTGAACGGTATTTCCTTTAGCACCCTTACATACCTCTTTTATTTCTTTTTAATTTATTTATCAATTTGAAGAAATTGATAAATAAATATATTTACAATTTTGAACAGAACTTTAGGATTAAAGTTAACCCTTCGCATTTTAACGCTTTCAAATAATACGGTAAAACTTTGACCCCGAGCCCAAAAATATAGTCAATAGCCAATCAAATACGTGCATGGTACCATAAGTAAATTTCACACAAGTCCAGCGTCCGATCACCGTTAGATTAGCAAGCTTCCAGATCAACGACGTATATGCATATCGCTCGACCTCTGATGCCGAACATTAACGTGCAATGGCCCACCATACTGTGGTTAGTTTCCGCGCAACTTTATCAAATGACCATTGTTCGATGGCTTCCCTTGAGATCAACGTCACATAGCAATATCGCTGGACATCCTGGGTCGAACGATAATGCGCGATGGCACACCGTACCTATGTTAATCTTCGCGCACCTTCAACAGATGATGACCATCCGATGACCCCTTCCCAGATCAACGGCACTCAACGATGTCGCTAGGCATCCTGGGTCGAACTATAACGCACGATGGCGCACAGTGAAAAGTAGTTTTGTGAAGTCGTATAGGGACGCGTGTCGAGCACTCTATGGAATTGCTCCTCAAGCAGGAAATACCTCTTACTCCACATAGGTGGTGCAATGAAAACCGTAAACCACCTTCACTGTTCACTCAGTCATGGTTCCGCTCTTCCACGCAGGGTTCCTTCGCCTTTTAAATGTATTATTATAATTAAGTTGCACTTTAATGTTTTTCCTTTTATTACAGATCCATTGCTAAATTGAACGCTTTGTTCACAATTTTCGTTTGAGTCTTTTAACATACATTCTTTACACTGGTTTCTGCCTTCTGACCTCAACACAACACAATGTCACTCTATCTTTAATTATGCTTCCTATCTTGTCACAGTTATGCTTCTACATTCAAGTTCTTGATTCTGCAAACTGATCACTGTACTATGCTACAATCATCATATCTTTGCAACAATTAATTCCTTCAATTTATACACTAAATATTTAATTTTGAATCCTTGCCACAGGGTTTATGATGTTTATGGACAATGATTCATAGTTTTCCACAAGGACTCTACTATCCTTCTTTCTGAATTCTATCAAGAATATATATATAATTCACAGAAAATGCAGAACCCTTTTCTGTTTGATGGCCTTTTTCTTCCTATACCATCTCTGGACAACTTTCAATTCACTGCTTGTCCCTACTCCTTGACTGATACCGCAGCTCTGTAGCTCAAACTATAGATGCATTCTTTCTTTGTTCTTCTCTGCTACATTTAGATGCCAATTCCTTTGCCACATCTTTTGCCATCAATGACAATATTTCCAACAACATATCCTTTGCCATCAATGACAATATTTCCAACACATTTTTTATTCTTTTTGATCTTTTCTTTTCTAAGTCCGTTGATCTTTCTTTTAGGACTTTTACCCTCTTTTCATTTTTTATTACTTTTCAAATATGGGAAAACAACTTGCAGAAAGCAATGTATGTACATATTTACAAGACTATCAAAGTCAATTAAAAAATTATGAACCCTATTATTATAGGACCCTAACAATGTTAATACCAAGCATGTTACACTGCAACTGCTTACACATGTCAATCACATGTTCCAAATATCAATCCATCATATCTATTAACTAAAATCAACCTCCACCGCAACTAATAGTTATGTCATAATAAACTAGTAGTCAAAATCATAATACTACAACTATCACATGGTTATACTAAAGTGCACATCAACTATCTCAACACAGTGCGTTAGTACAACCATCTTAAAACCAAATAATTTCTTAATGCAATCTTATAGATATATACTCATATCATACAAATAATCAAACATTCAAACAATATATAGACAACATAATATACACCAACACTCAAACACCAAATTGACGACATAATCAAACATTCAAGCACAAAGTATACGACATAAGCAAGCTCATACCTTAATGTATCTTAAGGGGAGGCTATCTTGTATGCACAATAAATCTAGATTAGCACGATATAACTTCACAACAAATCAACTCAAACCTAAATAAGGTCATGATATCCATAGCAGTAAATAGCTAACATCATAAACTCATAAACAATTGTCATTCATGCATAACAATCACATAGGCACAATTAGTCTAGATTAATACAACATAATGTCACAATTAAGTCAACTCATACCTAAATTTCATAACCCTAACCGTATGCCTAGGCCAATCGAATTTAGCATGCTACATATAACATCAAGATATTAATTCTACAACCCTAATCATTGATTTAACTAACATATAACAACAATAAGTTAACATATAACATGTTCATCAACAACATATAACATAATCATTGAGCTAACTACAAGTTAACATATAACATATTCATCAACAACATATAACATAGTCATCAATTTAATATGATGCTTGACTAACCAACACTTGTACATATGATCACACTAATTAACTAACATCTATCATGTGTGTAACCATAAAATCAATACAATGGAAGGTATACATATAACTGTAATTCATATGACTACACTGATCAACTAAGATTTATCACATATGTAACCATGATAATAATACAATGACAAACATATAAGTAACCCTCATGTTTACACCAACCATGAATCACATACTTGCATGCCAAACATACAAACTTTTATGATGATATGCTCTTACCCCAAATTCCATTGTCGCAACTGCACTTTAATGATATGCATTTCCTACTCTATCACATCCAACACATTAGCATCATAACATACCAAATCATCATGATGACCTAATTGCATACAATGCCCTTATGCACAACAACCTTCACCATTAAAATGCATGCATAACAACATATAGACACCAATATGCATAACAAATGCATACACAACCATACTCTCATGATGACACATCCCACAACAACACCATCAACCTTCACATGACAACATCACTACAATCATGATCAACACCATGCAAATGAAACATGCACATGAACTAAAAATATACTAAACATATACACAACCAACATAAATGCATGACCAACACACCGTCCATTCAGTCTGAGGGTTAAACCATGCTCTAATACCACTCTGTAACACCCTCCTCCCACATCTACCCAAGTAATCGACCAACCGGGGTAAAACTGTGACGAGAGGCTACTATGATGAGATTCAACCTCCTAGATTACCTTAAGGAAGTGGAATCGAAGGAAACATATCACACAGACATTGTACATCAATAATAACACCCTCAGGAGCCAACCCAACCATTCATACATCTTGCCCCTAGGTCCCACCGACCTTTTTAGCTTTTGGACATGTGGACGCATACACAGTTCTGCAAGACAACGTCTATGAGGCTATGGACACATGCATAAATCCACATGCCAACGTCTGTTGGTCTTGACAGAGTTATTAAATATTCACATAGGTAAGAGAATGCAGAAAATGAGAAACTAATTCAAACATAGGAACCCAAAATATTTACGTGGTAAAACCCTGACAACGTGTCAAGGAAACCTCCATGGGGCAAGGGATTGGAAATATCAAAGATGATTCTCCATGATACAAACCTCTCGGGAAATCACCAATTAATATGGGTTACTCCGTTACATAACTCCTTTTCGTTACAAATATCATTATAAAAATAAATAATAGTAAAAATAATATTTACGCACAATTACATCATTTACGTTACATTGTTGTCACTTTTCAACAATCTCCACCTTGACAACAATTTTCCTAATCCCTTGCCCATGCCCATTCATCATCTCTTCTACAAACCAAGAGAAGCCAAACACCATTGCAACTTATATATTTTAACTAGATTCATGAATATTTCTGCATGATTCTCCTATGTTTGGGCCTTCTTGAGAGCTATTTTTCCACCATCGATCACGTGTCTCACAAAATGATACCTTATATCAATGTAGCCAAACAAATAACACCCTGATTGTCAGAGACCAAATTCACTTTCTTCTACGTCCTTCCAATATCATCAAGTAGAACTCTTAACCAGATTTCCTCTTTACAGGCATCTGAAGCAGCTATATACTGAATCAAAGCAATTGTTTCTTGAATATTTGACATCTAGCTAATTGATCCACCTGCAAGAATAAAGACATAACATTTAGTGGATCTCCTTTTTTCCAAATCATCTGCATTATCAGCATCCACATATCTGCAGAGTGATCCTTCACTACCATTAAAGATGATGCAATGGTCACTTGTGCCTCTCAAATACCGAAGCACCCATTTCACTGCTCGCCAATGTTCTTCCCCTGGATTTGCCATGAACCTGCTGAAAACTCCAACTACATGTGAAATGTCAAGTCTTGTGGATACCATCGCATACATTAAGTTGCATACCGCATTTGCATATGGTACACGAGACATATACTTCTTTTCTTCATCAGTTCTAGGAATCAAAATTGAAGAAAGCTTAAAATGGGAAGCTAATGGAACATTAGCAGGTTTCACATTGTTCATACTGAACTTTTCAATAACTTTCTTCACATACTTCTGCTATGATAACAAAAGCTTACCATTTTTCATGTCTTTGTGTATCTCCATTCCCAAGATATGTTTTGTCGCTCCAAGATCCTTCATATAAAATTTCCTAGAGAGTTGAGCTTATAGCCTATTGATTTCTTCCATGCTTTTTCTTGCAATAAGCATATCGTCAGCATACAAGATCAAGATAATTAATATGCCATTGAAACTTTTGAAGTATACACAATGATCATACTCACTTCTAATAAAAAAATTTCTCACCATGAAGGATTCAAACTTCTTGTGTGTAATATCCTGTTTCGGGGATATCTCTAAAACACAACAAACTCCAACCAGAGATGGACTAGGAGGGCATTTACCGGATATTCCGTCTCTGAAAGAGGACGAGATCCTGAGGCTACCTGGCCCTTTCCAGACTCTGTCTAAGAGTGAAATATAAACACACCAAGTGGTATAGAACTAGAATGCTTAGAAATATAAATAAATAATAGTGCAGCAGACATATAATAACAGAGAAAGAAATTATGGCAACTCATCCAGAAAACATAAAGAGGAAATGCTGAGCCATTTTATTAATCTGAGAAATATAATGAAGTATAATAGGTGATCAGAATGATGGCACCTAATCTTGCTCAAGGCAAGTGACGAAACACTCCCAGAAAATACAGAAAATGGCTGCTCTATGAACTGCGTCCCAGCTGCTGAAAAAATATCGTGTAACTGCTACTGTTGGAATGGACTAAAGACTAGGGGTTGATCCCCTTGCCGAAATGAGCTGAAAATCTGCAAACCTCCTCTACTCACCAACCCGAACAAAACCCAGAAACCATATAAAAAATGGCCAACCCCCGAAAATCACCAGAAAATGCCTCCTCAGGGAATTACACTGGACTCCAAGGCTCTGCGCAGAGGCTAAATGGAAATAGTTGAAACACTGCCTCAAACTCCGCCAAAATCTTCCTGTGGGCAAAGGCTAACCCTCTGCTCAAAATCTCGGCTGAATTTCCTGCAGAAACCTCGATCCGAAGCACCTCCAAAAGGGACTGCGTCCTCTCTCCCAGTGACTGCGTAGTCTCTATAAGCTCCAGCTCCACAAAAAACCCAAACGACAAAAATTCTCACAAAATACTGAAGAACTAACCTTGCCCGAGCAGGCACTCGAAGTCCCCCGGGGCTAAGGGCGAGATCTCTGACCGGAGACACTTAATGCACTAAACAGTGCTGCAGACAGGCTAAACAGCCAATGTGCTCAAGAAGACAAAATGTCTAGCTCAAAATCATCAACTCTAGAATGAATCAAATGAGGAGGCCCCTCCATCTTTTATAACGTTGGTTTCCCTCCAAAACCCCAATGTAGCCTCTCTCTCCTCCACGTGCTCATCCTCATTTGCGCAGGAGCTTCTAGAGTGTACGTAGGCCCCCCTCCTCTACGTGGTGTTTGGCCCCCTTGGCTCCCCCTTAAGTCACAACATTGTGCTACTAGGTGGATGTCTTATTTCACTTAAGTGAGTTAAACCCTCTCCACTCACTTTTTATTTATTTACAAACTATAGACGACAAAACTAAACAAAATCGAATATTCCAATTAGTTGTCACTAAGTAGGAATATTACATTGTGCCACTGCCTAGGAGATTGCCTCATGCCATATAATGATTTCATGAGCTTGCAAATTATTCTTCTGCTATGACCTTTTACAAAACCTTCCAGTTGTTCCATATAAATCTCTTCATCCAAATCACCATGTAGAAAAGTTGTTTTAACATCTAATTTTTCTAACTCAAGGTCAACTAATGCAGTTAGTGCCAACACAATATGAATAGAAACAAGTTTTTACGACTGGTGAAAAAATATCACAAAAATCAATACCTTCAACTTGAGAATACCCTTTTGCAACCGGCCTCATCTTATACCTTTCGATACTTCCATTAACATTCCGTTTCAATTTGAAGACCCATTTGCATCAAACAACACTTATCCATTAAGGAAGTTCTACAAGATCCCAGATTTTGTTCTTGGCTAAGGAATTGATTTATTCGTCCATAACCTTTTTCCATTTTTCGACATCCACATCACCCACCGCTTCCTGATAACAAGAAGGTTCCCCATCTTCAGTAATCAATGCAAAAGATGAAGCAGAATCTTCATACCTTTTAGGTTTTCTTCTTTCCCTTGTAGACTATCTTAGAGTGACCGGTTGCTGAACTGGTTCTGGAAATTCTATAGTTTCCTTTGCTTCTTCTTCTTCTTTTTCTTCAAAAGTATCTCCTTCCTTTTTAATTTCTGAAAAAGGTTTAGTCTCCAACTGAATTTGTTGATTCGACGATACATGATCCTATTTTACTTTTCCAACATCTGATTTTCGAAGAGAATATTCATCAAATATTACATCTCTACTAATGACTATTTTATGTGAAGAAGGATCCCACAACTTGTATCATTCCACTTCATAATCATACACAACAAAGACATAACATTTTTCTTTTTGATCTAATTTTAAACGTTTATTATTTGGAATAAAAGCATAGGCATCACAACCAAAAATCCTTAAATGTGAATAATCACAAGACTGACCCGACCAAACTTCTTCAAGAATTTTACAATTAAAGGCAACTAAAGATGATATGTTTACTAAGTAACAAGCAGTAGATATCGCTTATGCCCACAACTCCTTTTGAAGGTTAGCATTGTTGATCATGCTTCTGGCTCTTTCCATGAGAGTCTGATTCATACATTCAACAACACCATTTTGTTGAGGTGTATAAATCACAGTTTTATGTCTAACACTCCCTTCATCCTTAGAGTAATGTTCAAATTCTAAATAAGTAAATTCACTGCCATTACCAGTTCTTAAACATCTAATTGATTTGCCTTTTTTCTTTTCCACTATAGCTTTAAATTATTTAAAAACATTAAATACATCAAGTTTCTTTTTCAACATATAGACCTAGAATTTCTGAGAGAAACCATCAATAAATGTTAAGAAATACAATGCACCTCCATAAGATACAATAGGAGATGGTCCCAAAATATCAAAATGAAAATAGTCCAAAATTTATTTACTATTATGACTTCCAGTTTTAAATTTTTGTTTACATTTTTTACCATATACACAATGTTTACAAAAATCCAACCTTGAAGATTTCAAATCAGGAAGAAATTGCAATTCATCAGTACATGAAGACCCTTCTCGCTCATGTGACCCAACCGCTGATGCCATAGGCAAGTACCTTCTTCTAATTTCTCTGATACAAATGCTGCCTCAATGAGTTGAGTACTTCCTTTGAGTTTGTAAATATTTCTGACCTTTTTTGCCTTCATAACAACCAAGGCACCTTTTGAAACTTTCAACACTCCATTCTGACCTGTAAACTTGCAACCATCAGAGTCCAACACTCCCAAAGAAACCAAATTTTTCTTCAACTCAGATACATGTCTAACAACAGTTAATGTTCTAACTGCATCATCATAAATTTTAATTTTTATATTTCTCATCCCAGCAGTCTGACAAGATACATTATTTCCCATAAATACAGAACTACCATTCACAACTTCATATGAAGTAAACCATTTTTTGTTCGGAATCATGTGGTGAGAAGCACTAGAGTCTAACAACCAACTTTCAAAATTCTAAGAGACATTGCAAACAGGCAAAGCTTGATCTACTATAGCTAATTCAACATATAAAACTTCATCAATCATAGCCGGATCAACTTGATTTTCTTCTTTCTTCTGGTTTTCAGATTCCTTTCATTTCCAAGGGTCTTTCTTGAGGTGTCCAATTTTGTCGCAATACCATCATTTGGCTTTACACTTCTTGCCCTTTGATTTTGATCTGGAAGAACCCCATGCTTTTTCCCCTCTTTCCTTTGACCAACCTTTGGCTACCATGGCTTCTGGTGCATAGGTTCCAATATTGGACTTCCTCCTTACTTATTTAGATAACAAAGCTCCCACAATTTAATCAAATTTCAAAGAATCAGTAGTGCTCAAACTGATTGAAGTTACAAAGTGGTCCCATGACTCAGGCAAAGAACACAATAAGGTGATAGCTTTGTCTTCTTCCTGAAATTTAACTTCCATATCTGACAATTGGAAAATAAGTGTATTAAAAACATTTAAATGTTATGCAATCTTTTTACCCTCCATCCGAAGATTGTCCAACTGTCTTTCTAGATAAATTTTGTTGGTTAAATATTTGGTCATATATAATTTTCCAGTTTTCCCCACAAACGGTGTGTTGTTTTCTCTTCAACAATGTTGAAGAGAACTTCATCCGCCAGGCACAACCTAATGGTACTGAGAGCTTAGGAATCCAAGTCCTCCCAGTCCAAATATGTCATGCCAACATGTTTCTTTTTCACTCCATCTAAATATTTGTGCAGCCCTTGTTACACCGGAAAATCCCTAACTTTCAGTTTCCACAATGCAAAATTGTTCTTACCGATGAACTTCTCCACCTTGAACTTAGCATTCGTCATTTTTGCCATTTCTTCTTACAAATCCTCCTACTAGAGTTTCCTTCTTTCTGCTAGGGTTTTGAAAAAAAAATTATGATTTCCCTTCTTTCAATTAGGGTTTTTCACAATTCTTATCCTTTTCCACAAATAAAAAAATCTTGTATATTTTTTTTAAATAAAGAAACACTACTTCTAGTTTGAAACCCTACTTCTGTTTTCTGAGAATGCCCAACGAAATTTCTAGATTTTTTCACAAAAATTCAAACCCTATTCCAATTTTTTTGTATCCTTTCGGTTCAAAATTTCCTTATATATATATATATATATATATATATATATATATATATATATATATATATATATCTTTGTTTCTGTTTTCAAAGGAACAGAAAAAAAGAAATTACCCGGAATTCTACAGGGTTGTCTGGGAGTCCGCTCTTCTATTTTTCTTTATTGGCAGTCTATTTGCTACTTGATTGATGCGGCCTCTGTCATATCATTCGGAGATCCACCTCACTCAGCTTTGAATCCAGCTGGCAATCCAACTAAACCAAAACATGAGAACTCCACAACGCCATGGTTATCTGGAAATGGAAACATTGCACTAAAAACATTGTCATGCCTAGAAAAACCCATGCCATGACAAAAAAGAACCACATGCATGGCAAATCTAGCAAGGAAAACACACATGCAAATCGATACTTGCAAAGAATCTCGTTGTAGCTGCTTGATCATTCTCTTCCTTGTTTGTTTGCTCCTTCCTCCTTCTTTCTTTTCCTTTCTTGGTTCAATGCCAAAGTGCTCCAAGAAACTCTAAGTGTCCAATAGTGTGTGTGAGAGAGAGAATAATGAGAGAGCTCCAAAACTGAACTTACAAAATGTTTGAGAAAAAATATTTCCAACTGGTCCTCAAAAGCCTTTTTATTAATGAGGTCTCTATTTTCTTCATTTTCCTCCTCACATCCAACATGTGACCTTTTGCCTTCCTTTTCTCCTATTTTCCATTATTTTCATAAATAATGTCAATAATGTCATTTTTACTTTCCAAAGCCTTTGCCTTTGCATGTGCCAATTTCCTTAGCCATATTATCCGAAATGAACACACACTAGGATGTTTTTGCCCAACATTCAGCTTGGAATAAGTGTCCCATCAACCGTGGTTACTATTTTTCCTTTATTAACTTTTATTACATGAAATTTTAGCCCAAGTTTGTTACATAGTGGAAGTCGACCAGTCAAGTGGATTGTCAGCCGCAATAAACATATATTGGGGACCATTCTCTTTTAGAAAACAAGTGGATTATTGAGGTATTCCATACCATTCTACAGGTCGTCATGAAACTAGGCACTTAATCGTGGAATGCCCACATCGTTTTAAGGGTGGTTGTCCTAGGAACAAGTTGGTTTCAACTACTAATCGGTTCCCCACTGATCATAAGCATTCTAAAATGAGTTTTTTGACTACCAATGATCAACAAATGTTGTCCATTGAAGAGGTTCCATTAAATAAGAAAAGTCAAAATGCAATATCGTTGGAGCCAACATGTATGCAAAATAGTAAGTTGAATAGAAACACGGAATCAAAGAGTATATTGGAGGCAAGTACACATTATAGCTCCCATTGTTCCATTGAACAATCTAAAGGTAAGAAGCCAATATTCCAATAGTAGTCAAGAACTACGTCATTATTGACCACTGGTCATAAAGAATTTCAGGCAAAGGTTTCCTCTCCTCTATCAGATGACACAAAATTGGAAAACCTTACTAGTAATATTTCATTTGGCTTGAAACCTTTATCAGAAAAGATAACATTCTTCTGTGAGTATGAGGCTCTTTCTTCTCTAGAACAGAGCAGGAATTAGTTGCATAGCAATACCAAATTTAAAAAAATCTTATTATGTGGGGGGCTTGATAAGGAACTCAATCATAGATTTCTGAATATGGAGAGTAGGCTTTGTACACATCATTCGATCCTAGTTCATCCTATGCTGCTGAGGGAGATCAAGAGGATTATGACTTGCAGTGACTTAGAGCAGTGGATCTTATTTGTTTATTGTCTAAATGAAGATTATGTTGCTTAATGTGTGGGGTATGGGATCAGGCCAAACTAGATGATCTCTCCATAATATAATTCTATTGAAAGGCCCTGTTGTAGTACTTTTACTAGAGACAAATGTTAGAGAAGGAGAAAGTCTGAGAATATCTACTAAAAATATGTCCTTCATGGGTGGTTTGTGTGTTGAGTGCCTCTAGAAATTCTGGGGGACTTGTAGCAATGTGGGATCCCAAAGAATTCTCCCTCAAAGCTTTCATTTCATTTGTAGGCATAACATTGACTGTATATAATAGAGGATCAAGAAATCATATTTCTATTTGTAATATATATGCTCTGTATAAAAATCGTAAAGCATTTTGAGAAAATCTTGACTCAAGTAGATTATTAGGCATCCACTCACTAATTATTGTAGCGTATCTAAGCTTCACAATTGAAGCAGATGAAATTTGGGGTCAACGATCTAAGTTGGATCCATTAGCATGATTCTTTAAGGATTTACTTAATCAAAAAATGCTAAAGGATATTATACCCTGCCTTATATGCCCTACTTGGAGGAATGGAAGGAAGGGGGTGGAAGGAATTTCAAAAAGGTTATATGAATTTTTTGTATATTCCTATCTGCATGAGAGGCTCAACCACCAAAGTACATCTTCCTTTCTCTCGGGTATTTCTGATCACAATGTGGTTCTTCTGGAATGGTATGGTGAAAATGATATAAAGGCCCTACCATTTAAATTTAACCATATGTGGTTAAAAGAAGCATAATTTATTGAGCTAGTTCAAAATTTATGGTCTCAACCCTTAGAAATTAACACTGAAATGAAGATGGAGAAAGTCAGTTTGAAAGTTAAGAAGATTAAAGGAGGCTAGATCTTGGATCAATGAATGTAAGAAGGCTCTTTGGAAGGAACTCCCTGATATTGAAAAGGAAATATCTACTCTAATGGTCCCAACTGATATCGATTATTTTTCTGAATATACTAAGAAAGCCTTATTGGACCTAGTGGCAAGAAAAAACAAAATTATGAAAAACCAGGAAGAGGGATCGAGATTAAAAAGTAGGGTGAACTAGGTTAAAGATGGCGATAAGAATACCTGGTTCTTCCACAGGTTGCTACAAAAAAAAAATGTTAAAATTGGAAACTAAGGCCAAACTCCACTTTGGACAGCTCATATGATGGAGATGATATTTTTATTGGATTCCTCTTTTCGAGAGGTGCAAGATTGATCTAAAGATCATGTTGTTCGGACAAGCATAAGTGTGATTTGAATTTATTATTCACATGTGTAAATTGTCAAGGTCAGCCACAGTCAAATGTAGGCTCACGAAGCCCAACAGATGTGTCTCTCCACCCTCAACAATTTGTATAAATAGGAGTGACCTTCTCCTCATTTGGACATCACTCATCTAATCACACATCTTTCTCTCTCCTCTCTTGATTGGTTCGTACAACATTGGAGCATCTCTCTCTCACTTCGCACATGTGGTAGGAGGCTGAATATTTTTGGGTAGATTGTAGACCGAATTGCTAGAAACAGACCAGCGTTGACCAACGTTGACCAGTGTTGGCCAAGGGTCAAATCACCTTCGTTGACTTCGGTGTTTGGGAAGAAAATTTGATTTTTGAAGGACACATTTATTGGCACTATTTTCAAGGCTTTTGGAGTTGTTTGACTAGAGTTGACTTTAGGTTTGACCACATATTTTGCAACAACATTTGACTGGGTTTAACTAGACTGTTTTGGGTTGAGTTTGACCCTCTTGGAAGGTTGAATTGGACTGTTGTTGACCAAGTTGCTTGGAGGACATTTTGGAGCCACTTTGACCAGTGTTGACTTTCAGGTTAGGGTTGTTGTTGACAATTGATTTTGATAGGACTATTTTGGGCAAGTTATTTTGATATTTGCACTCTCACTCTCTATTGAACTATTTAAGAATAATAAGAAGAATTTGATGAAAAGGTTTTCCCCACATTAGGGTTTTTCCTTGGCATCCACCAAATATTGTGTCCTCTTGTCTTGGCTTGTCTTCTACAATTTTTTTTATGATATATTTGCATTACTATCAATGTGATTAAATTAATGTGATTGCTAAATTGGAAATTTTTATTGGGCTAATAAGAAATATTGAAGTAAAATGTGCTTAAGCATAGAACATACCATTGTTATCTAAAATTAACATGGTATCAAAGCCCATCTAAAGACAAATCCTAAGTAAGAGTGAGAAAAGCAATCACTAAGATCTATTGGATAAGGACAAGATTCAATGGCTTTCTCATCTTACTTCAAATATGAGGACAAGCTCAATGATAAATTTAATTATCATGCATGGAAGATGTCTCTAGACTTGACTTTGGAAGAAAATGATGTTATGGACTATGTGCAGGGAAATATTGTGGAGCCTCCTTCAAATGCACTTGCTGCCACTAAAACAAAGTACAAGAAAGGTGAGGTCAAAGCTAAGAAGATCATCAGGGATTCCATTCAAAAACATTTGGTTGCTTACATTTCTGAGCTGGGGACATTTAAGGAGATGCATCACAAGTTGGTGAGTGTGTTCAAAGCTAGCAATGCAAATCAAATCCTCTTTCTCAAGAATAAGCTGAAGGATGTAAAGATGGATTGAGGGGAATCCATCCAATCCTACTTCATGAGGATTACCAAAATAAAAAATGATCTTCTATTTATTGGAGAAGTTATTGTTGACAGGGAGCTCACTCTTATTGCCCTTGGAGGTATTCCTCGAGCATGGAATGTGTTTAATACCATTATCCTCAACAATGATAGGATTCCAGGTTTTGATGAATTTTTACTAGATGCACTCAAGAAGAGACAAGGATGATGGAGAGAGACATGCCTTCAAATAGGAATGATCCCATTGCTTTCTCCACTCATGCTAAAAGGAAGAACAATGATGGTCCAAAGAAACAAGGTCAAGGAAGACATGGATTCAAAGAAGGAAGAAATGGAAGATGCTTCAATTGTAAAAGGTTTGGTCACTATGCTAGAGAGTGTCCTAATAAGAAGGATACACCTCGGGATGATGATGACAACCACGACCACAACAATTTCAAGGGAAATGGAAATCAAAGAAATAATATGTTCAACAACAAAGGAAAGAGAAATGATCCAGCTGCACAATGTGGAAATGGACGACCTACTAAGAAGTCAAGAAACTCCAGGTATGAGGAAACCAATGTTGTCGATAAACAAAATGAATTTTTTCTGATCTTTACCCTCACTACTGCCTCTCCTTTGGACACATTGGATAATTGTTTGATTGATAGTGGTGCCTCAAGGAAATTCATTGGGTACAAAGAGGCCCTTTCAAACTTGATTGAAAAAAAGACTAATTTGGAAACCATACCTGGAGACAATGCCACCTACCCCATGAAAGGGAAAGGGACTATTACTCTTCGTTTAAATCAAGGTAAAATCCTTCATCTATAAGATGTATTATATGTACTTGACTTGAAAAAGAAATAGCATCTATTTATGCGATGGAAGACAAAGGCTTCAAGGTAACATTTATTGATGGGAAGGTATGTATTTGGAAAAGAAAATTCAAAGAAGCTTTTACACTTGGATTTAGGGTTGAAGTCTTTGTCAAGTTGGAGGAAGTCCTTTGGGATCCATGACATGCAACACTTCTCTTCAATCCGAATTATGGCACTGGAGGTTTGCTCACCTTCATTATAAAGCTCTACCCGATGCTAGGAAGATGGTCACAGATATGTTTGAATTCAAAGTAGATCATGAAGGTGTTTGTCAAGGTCGTGTCGAAGGGAAACATACAAGGGGACCATTCCCCTCCAGTGAAAGTAAGACTATCGACATTCTTCAACTAATCCATTCTGATTTGTCTGGTATGTTTCCCGTAACATCTTTGGAGGATATTTGTACTCTGATATTTTTGTGGATGACTTCTCTCGCAAAACTTGAATCTATTTCTTGAAGAAGAGGGACGAATTGTTCAAATGGTTATGCTTTTCAAAGCCTTGGTTGAAAATCAAACAGGGAAGAAGATCAAAATATTTAGGACCGATAATGGAACTGAATATGAGTCAAATGAATTCAATGACTATTGTAGAGACGCTGGCATTAAGAACGAGACCACTACTGCATATACTCCTAAATAAAATGGAGTTTTCAAAAGGAAGAATCAAACCATCATTGAAGCTACTCGTGCCATGCTTCATGACCAAGGTCTACCGAAGTACTTATGGGGAGAAGTTTCAAACATTGTTGTGTACGTTCAAAATAGATGCCCACATTAAGCATTGGACTCCAAGACTCTCGAAGAAGTTTTCACCGGTAAGAAACCTAATGTTTCTCACTTTGGAATTTTTGGTAGTCTTGTGTATTTTCATGTGCCGAAAGAAAAGAGAAGCAAGATGGATGCATCTGGGAAGAAATGAACATTTGTGGGCTATAGTGAAACCTCAAAGGCATATAGAATCTATGTTCTTGGTCAAAGGGTAGTGGAAATAAGTCATGATGTCACATTTGATGAAGATGTTTCCCTTGGAAAGGTTAGAGACATTCCTACTCCAAGGAAAGACAATAATGAAGATGCAGGAAAGCTGGAAGAATCGATGGATGAATTGATGCCCGATGTTGAAGGTCTAATGGATCCCATTGATCCACCTCCTGGTGAGCCCACTTCCTAAAAAAGGAGACCCTCATGACTTAAAGGCACTCTTGAAGATGTCGAGAGACATAATGAACTGAGGGGGACATTTCGTGAAAGTAAGAAGTCGAACAGAGACCAAGGGTACTTAACTGCCATGAGCACCATTGTTCAATCCGAGCCTTGCACGTTCGAAGAAGTCGTGAAGCACCAAGTTTGGAAGGATGCAATGAATGAAGAGTATGATTCGATCATGAAGAATGATGTCTGGGATGTGGTTCCTAGACCCAAGGATAAGACTGTGGTCACTTCGAAATGGCTTTACAAAATCAAACATGGAGCTGATGAGAGTGTTGAAAAGTTCAAGGACAAGTTCGTTGCTTGAGGCTTCTCTCAAAAGGAAGGAGAGGACTATGATGAGATATTTGCACTGGTTGCCCAATACACCATTATCTGATCCATCATCGCCCTTGCTGCCTCTCAAGGTTGGAGTCTACATCAAATGGATGTCAAAATTGCTTTCTTGCATGGCTCGCTTAAGGAGGAAGTTTATGTATAGCAACCCGAAGGGTTTCAAGATCTGGATCATGAGTCTCATGTATGCGGGTTGAAGAAATCCCTCTATGGGTTGAAGCAAGCCCCCAGGGCTTGGTATGAGGATCGACAACTATCTTATGAAGTTGGGTTTTACAAGAACTGAAGCTAACCCGAACCTTTACTTCAAGGTTGAAAATGACAAGCCTCTCATTATGGTACTTTATGTAGACAATCTCTTTCTACCAAGTGCAAACCCTCTCATTCATCAATGCAAGAGGGAGTTGGCTTCTGAATTCGAGATGAAGGACATAGGATTGATGCACTACTTCCTAGGCTTGGAGGTCTGGCAAAAGCTGGGTGAGATTTTCATCTCTCAAGGAAAATACATTGTGAAGCTACTTGAAAGATTTGAGATGGTGTATTGCAAGTCTGTGACTACTCCGATGGAACTCAACTTCAAGAAGCTACGCAGAAGTGTTGTTGGGCCCAATTTGGGAAATCCTTCTGAGTATCGACAACTCGGGGGAGGCTTGATGTTCTTGGTGAACTCTCGTCCAAACATATGCCTCATCATGAATACGTTGAGTCAATTTATGGTCGAGCATCATCACATACATTGGATTGCTGCCAAGAATCTCTTGAGATATCTCTGGGGCACAATCAATTATGGATTGAGATACACTGCCTAAAATTTGAGGCTCCATGGATATATTGATGTTGACTGGTCTGGAAGTGTGGTGGATCGTAAGAGCACATTTGGTTGTTGCTTCTCACTAGGTTCTGCTTCGATATCCTGGATGAGAAGGAAGTAGAATCGGTTTCTTTAAGCACCACTGAAGCCGAATACATTGTTTCTATTATGGTCTATTGTGAAGTTGTTTGTTTGAGGAAGCTCTTTAGTGAGTTGTTTGAGCATGTGTTGGATACCACTATGATCTACTGCGACAACCAAAGTGGGATAGAGAATCCTGTGTTCCACGACCGCTCCAAGCATATTGATATCATGTACCACTTTATCTGAGATATGGTACAACGGGGAGCAATAAAGCTCCATCACATCGGCCTTGATGAAAAGGTCGCAGATATTCTCATGGAGCCCTTGGGGAAGGTCAAATTCTTAATTTTCTGTGAGAGACTTGTAGTCATGGAACCGCTCCAAGCATATTGATATCAAGTACCACTTTATCCGAGATATGGTACAATGGGGAGCAATAAAGCTCCATCACATCGGGACTGATGAGCAGGTTGCAGATATTCTCACGAAGCCCCTGGGGAAGGTCAAATACTTAGCCTTGTTTGAGAGATTTGGAGTCATGAGTCCCACACGATTTGAACATTGAGCTATGGGAGCTCCTAGGGGCTTGGGGTACTTCTTAGAGCTATGAGCAACCATAGGGTGAGTGGTTCACCTTCCCCTAGTGGTGCGTTGTGTACAGGGTGAGTGGTTCACCTTCCCCTGGCGTTGAGCTGTGTACAGGGTGAGTGGTTCACCTTCCCCTGTGATACCCCATTATGGTTGGCATGTGTGTAAGGTGAGTAGTTCACCTTCTCCAGCTGATGCCCTAGCATACATCCTACCCATGTAGTCTAGGACTCATTGGAAGTACCTCTCATCTAACCAATTAGTTGGGAAATGAGGATAGAGACCATAACACTACCAATGGATGCATCATGTATTGTCACTCTATATGCTAGGATGCATGGTGTTCAAACATCTTGATCTAGGATCAATTGAGGTTTTACCTCTAGACTAACTTGGGTCAGTAGAGAGTGGCAAGGTCTTGTGACTCACTCTCGATCAATTCTTCTTCATTATTTCTTCATGGTTCAATAGAGTAGAGCAGAGATGACAAAGATGGTACAGGTTGGAAGATGGATTGGCAGGTGGACTTCTCCCTAGTTGAGAGGGAGTGTTAAAATTGGAAACTAAGGCCAAACTCCACCTTTGACAACTCATATGATGGAGACGATATTTTTATTGGATTCCGCTTTTCGAGAGGTGCAAGACTGATCTAAAGAGCATATTGTTCGGACAAGCATAAGTGTGATTTTGAATTTATTATTAATATATGTGTAAATTGTCAAGGTCGGCCTCAATCAAATGTTGGCTCATGAAGCCCAACAGACGTGTCTCTTCACCCTCAACGATTTGTATAAATAGGAGTGACCTTCTCCTCATTTGGACATCACTCATCTCATCACACGTCTTTCTCTCTCCTCTCTTGATTGGTTCGTACAACATTGGAGCATCTCTCTCTCACTTCGCACGCATGGCAAGAGGCCCAATATTTCTGGGCAGATTGTAGACCGAATTGCAAAAAACATATCAGCGTTGACCAAGGGTCAAATCACCTCTGTTGACTATGGTTTTTGGGCAGAAAATTCAAATTTTGAAGGCTGCATTTATTGGCACTATTTTCGAGGCGTTTAGAGTTGTTTGACTAGGCTTGACTTTAGCATTGACTTCAGATTTGGCCATGGATTTTACAACAACATTTGACAAGGCTTGACTAGATTGTTTTGGGTTGGCTTTGACCCTCTTGGAAGACCGAGTTGAATTGTTGTTGACCGAGCTGCTTGTAGAACATTTTGGAGCTACTTTGACCAACATTGAATTTCTTGTTAAGGCTGTTGTTGACTGTTGATTTTGATAGGAATCTTTCGGTAAAGTTATTATGATATTTGTACTCTCTCCATGCTGAACTATTGAAGAATAATAAGAATTTGATCAAAGGTTTTTTCCCATATTGGGGTTTTTCCTTGGCATCCGCCAAATGTTTTGTTCTCTTCTCTTGGCTTGTTTTCTACATTATTGTTTATGTTATATCTGCATTTACTATCAATGTGATTAAGTTAATGTGATTGCTAAATTGGAAATTGTTATTGCGCTAAAAAGGAACATTGAAGTAAATTGTGCTGAAGCATAATAGAACATACCATTGTTATCTAAAATTAACAGAAAGAGTGTAAATACCATTTGGTATATTAGAGACAGAGACAATAAGATTCTCACATCTCAGAAAGACATCAAGAAAGAAGTTATCAGATACTTTTGTGCTCAATAGAGGGAGACAAAAAATTCAAATATAGTCGATCAACTAGAATTGGTGAATCTGTTTCCCCGCATGGTTAATGAAGAATCAAAGAAGCCGATGGATAGGTCAATCTCTTTGGAAGAGTTATTTGAAACGTTAAAAGAGCTAGCCAAAGAAAAAAACCTAGGTTCGAATGGTTGGCTAGTGGAAATGTTCACCTTTTTTTATGATATAATGGGTGCATATCTCCTGGAGATGGCGGAAGAGTCTTGTTGTTTGGGCCACATTATAGGTGCCATCAATGGTACCTTATCATTGTTATTCCTAATAAATTAAATTTTGTTTATTTCTTTGATTATAGGCCTATTTCACTATGTAACTTTGTTTATAATACGATTTCTAAATTAATAGCAAACGTAGTTAAGAAGATTATTCAAGATCACATTACTCTAAAACAATTTGGTTTCCTACCTGACCGAAGGATTCAAGATGAAGTGGCCATCACACAAGAAACCATCTACACTATTAAATCCCATAACTTGAAAGCATGTTTGAAGAAAATAGACCTTATTAAATCATATGATTGTGTTGAATGGGACTTCCTCAAATTGATTCTACAAAAGACAGGTTTTCCTTGTAGGCACATCAAATGGATAATGGATTGTGTCACCTATGTGAATATGGTCGTGCTTATAAATGGTCAGCTGACAAAGTTTTTCAAGACATCAAGAGGCTTCGCCAATGGAGTGCGCTTTCGCCACTCCTTTTATCTTGGTTATTGATGAGCTAAGTAGCAGGATTAGGAAGGAAAAGGAGATTGATTTAATCAGAGGTTGTAGGGTCTTAAGGAATATCTCAAGGACACACCAAATGTTTGTTGACGATGTCCTTTGCTTAGAAGAGGCTAAATTCTCTGAATGGTAGAATTTTCATGACATATTATCTGATTTGGTAACACTTTTGGGCTTACCATGAATAACAAAAAATTTAAACTTATTTCAGTAAGGGAGGATGAGGAGGAGATTCAACAGATTGCAGCCTTGTTTGGTGTTAGAGTCAGACCATTGATGAGTGATTTCAAGTATCTAGTCTTTCTATTGAAACCTTGCAATTATGAGAAGGGAGATTGGAATTGGCTTGTAAAAAAAATTGCAAAGAAGCTTGTCCAGTAGGAACATAAATGGTTAATGTTAGGAGGAAGATTGATTATGATTAAGGTTGTTCTCCAAGGAATTTCAGTGTATTGGATGCATTTGTATCATTTACCAATAGCCATCATTCACAAAATAGATGCCATTATCTACAATTTCCTTTGGAATGAAGTCAATATTAATAAGAAATATCACTTAATTTTCCTTGATAAACCATGTGGGCTTGTGGCAAAAGGCGATTGGGGCATTAGAGATACCAAGAGATTCAATCAGGCCCTTCTTACCAAGAACTTGTGGAGGGAATTTGTTGATTTAGGCATTTGGAAAGATATAACTCCTGATAAATACCTTCAGAATTCTAATTTGGAGGTATGGGTGTCTTCTGAGGCCCTTGTGAAAACCCACACTTCATATATATGGCACAGTCTTATGAAAGTCAAACAAAGGCTTTGTGGTAACCTTTGCTGGGAGGTAGGAAGAGGTAATAAGGTTTATATTGGTTTAAACACTATCAAAGGGTTGAATGGGGGCCACAATCTACCTATAGCTATCATCTAGTTCCTTAATGATTGTGGCATATTACCTTTGGCTCACATTCGCAGCATTTGTGGCTCAATTATCTCCTCAACTATCTGGCCACATGCATATGAAATATGTCTTCCAACGAAGTTTGAAGCTCGGTGGGAACTATATCGTACACACCTTGGTAATGTTGGGATTAACCTCCAGATAAGTCTGATAATCTTGTATGCGTAGGTTCTGCACGCACTGGGAACATTTTTGTCAAAGAAGCATACTCCTTTATTTCATCACATGTTCGATTTGGTCCCTACGCGGAATGGTTGTATTGAATATGTTAGTGGGAAGTGCCATTAAAACTAAACTGTTTTACGTGGCTTGTAATCCACAACTGGATTCTTACCTGGGAAAACCTCTTAAAGAGGGGATTCCAAGTCAGGGGAGGTGTCCTTTGAGTGTAGCTGCTTTAGAGGAGGTTGAGCACCTATTTCTGAACTGCAACTTTGCGATTGTTATTTGGGAAGAGGTCTTAAATGCTTCTTAGGATCAATCATGAGGTGGAGAGATCATCTATTATATCTTGCGTGGCGGATTGGAGCTCAAGACAAAAAGCCATAAGGGCAATCTTGCTATACATCTTCTGGGGAATTTGGTGTTGCAGGAACGAACAAATTTTTGAGAACCAACCCCCTGATATGTGATCTATCAGTTTGAAAATAATGAACTACTTTATGAAGATTGTTTATTGGAGCCCTAAGGTGCATAGTCGTAGTGTTATATACAAGGAAATTGATTACTCCCTTCTAGTCAGATTCTTTGATGGAGCATCCTCGAGGGGCGCATGTGGTTGTGGTGCCAATATTGTGATTGATTCTTCCCATGCCCTCCAATTCTATTGGTCTAGGGTCTCTGCCTCTAACTGTAGTGCAGAGGTGGTAGCTATTAGGGGGGTATTGAAATGTGTATCATGGCTAGCTATCAAAGAGATTCTAATAGTTGGAGACTCCAAAACAGTCATAGATTGGGTGCAAGGGCGGAACTCCCTAGCGGTTCCTTCCTTATTTCACTGGTAGCAACAAATATTGTCCCTGAAGGACTCATTCAAAGCCATCTCGTTCTCCCACATCTTCCGAGAACATAATTATATGGCTGACTCCCTTTGCAAGCAGAGTGTTTCTATGCTGCCTGGTATTTTTAGATACAATTTTTTGGTCAATGGAGTTGTATGTGGATTCAGAGCCTTCTTTGTCTAGGGAAGGAGGGTCTCAGCCTTGACCGGGTTTCATTGCATCTACTATGGAATGGGTCACTTTTTCCGCTTTCCTTCAGTTTGTTTGAGTCTCTTTTTGGTTTTCTGGCCCAGGTGGTTATGCTCCGGTAGTTTTCTAGTGCTGTATATTGCCTGGGATGGCTTTGTTGCAGTATGTGCTCATTCAGGTTTTGTTTGTTTTGGGTGTATGGCAGAGAGCTTTCTTTGGCTCTGTTTTTCACGGTTGTTCATTAGTATTTTGAATCTCAGTATTTGTAGATACTGAACTAGTTTATGTAACAACTTTTGTTTTATTTAATGAAATTTGTCTGTTTTTTTCTTATGAAAAAAAATTGTGAATTCCGGTAAAGCCAGAGGGAGGCCGAATTGTTGCGGAAGGGAGATAATTTCTCCAAATTATTTTTCCAGATTATTTGTCAGTGAGGCATCCAAATTATTGTATTCAAATTTTACTGCATAATAATAATAATATAAACCCTCATCTGCTGCACCGTTTCTTCCTTCGGGGTTTTTCCGGGGACATTAGTCCAAAATAATTGTGTTAATTGTGTGCATGAATTTCTCAGTGCCAGTTTTATTTTTTCACAATGTATTTTATTTTTGTGAAGAATTGCAGTCAAATTTATTCGATATTAATCAGAAAATTAATAAACTGATAATCAATTAGGAGAATAAATTCCAGTAGCTGCAGTTTAAGGAATTTTCACAGACAATAGATCTCATATTCTCACCATACTCTATTTCCATATTATGACTAGCTTATATAAACTGCAACCATTTCTAGCATAGAAATCCTAGCACTGCCACTGGCTTATATGATCTGCACCCATTTCTAACATAGAAATCCTATCAGTCCATATTAATTGCCATGGCATTTTGTTGTTTTTATTCATAGAAAGGATAGAAAATTAGAGAGAATAGAATTCAATTGCACTTGAAACTGAACCCATCCCTATTGGTATTTCAGATTTATAACTTTAGTTCTCCCAAAAAAAAAAAAAAGATTTAAAAGGATACTTACAGTGTTTTGCAACTGGAGAATGAAAAACTGTTAAACACTTTATCTTTTGGGGGAAGCACATTCTCCCTCAATGACTCTTTATTTCCTACAATATTGATTATAGGGAATCCTGTTCTTCCAGATGTTGTCTACATATATCCTGATCTTGCAAAATATTCAGGTTCAAACAGAAGCAATTAGAAGTGATTTGTTACAAATTGGAATATAAAAGACAGTAGCAAACTTTTTCAACGACAGAATGCTTCCAGTGACAATGCCTTAAAGAACATATATGACCATAATCTATAGTATCTTAAGCACCTCTATAAAAAACATAAATGATAACCATATAATTTCTAAAATAGTACCCTTTAGTACTTGACATAGTATTGATGTCCATCTCGAAGAACCTGCCACAACTTAACTTATTTGTTAGCAGAACCCTTTTGAATCCACATTCACCTACAAAGAACTGCAAACTAAAAATATCCCTTGCAGTCTTCCAAGTGTAAAGTTACTAAAAAGGGGGGAATTCGAAAACTAAGCAAAACAATCTACCTTTTAATCAAATTATAGATACACCAAACTATATTACAGACCAATAGAAACGCTGATATTGATAATGTTCTATGCTTGGTTTTGAAGTTGCTCCTGCACAAGCAATAAAATAAGAAATCTTATAACCAAATCAGAGAGAAAAATATAGAGAAAGTAAACATAATAAGGATGTAATGTTCAAATCTACAATGTCTGAATGAGGAATTAAGATATGGATTATACATGAGAAAATGATGCATACACACAAAAAAGAAATAAATTTGCAATTTTCAACCTTGATTGGGAACTTCCAAAATTGTGGTCTTATTGCACAAGGGAGCACACTCTCCTCAACCTATGTAATAAAGTTGCTTTATGATGATTTTCAACATCTCCCTCTCCTCACGTTAGATATCAAAAACTATTGCCAATGAGAATATAAGATTTAAATTGAATTGATCTCATCATGCATATAAGTGCAAGGAGATAACCTTCTTTGCCATGATTTCTCGTAAAGTAAATGGGAAGTAAAGAAACTTTTGATAATAGATCTTGGGATACAGAATCTACCTCAGAGACAAAAAAGGCATGAAATCCATATGGTACCCTTGTCGGAAGATAGACAATAGCAACTGGCTCAGGGGACATTGTTTTTGCATCAAACACATTGACCTCTGATTTCCTGAGAGCACAAAAAAAAGAACGGTTAAACACTAATTACAGAGAGAATCAATGAAGTCCAGAACAAAGGAAGCAGCAGTTCCAGTTACTCCAAGATGTGTGGTTGCTATATGCCACACATATTAATTCCACATGCAGGCTAGACATTGCTTACAATTTCTAGCACATATTTTCTTGTTAAAATTAAAAATATAACATATTAAAAGAAATTATTTGACCACAATCCTCAAGTGGTTCAAGTCATAGTTCTAAAACTCAGAACTTATCTTCGAACTGATGACCTATGAAACTGGGTTTCAACCGGACTCAGATTGAACCAGATTCAATAAACTGGTTTTTAAAAAAATACATAAAATAGTTAATTTTTAACGTAAGATTCCAAACCATTAAAGACAAAATGCAAATTTTGCTCATCTATATATCATGTAAAGGTGGTGATATATCAAAATGGCAGTGAGTGCAATTCATATCAGCAATAAAACACATAATCAATGAGACTCTAATTAGCCTTTTAAAGTCCAAAAACCATGCTACAAGCTACTGGGCAACTGGCCTTTTTCAAATCACTGATTAAACATGATGACTCATCAAACTCATGCCACAAATCACTGATCAATATGATCACCCATCAAACTCATCACCACTACTACAAATGGGATCATCAGTGGGAGCCACATAAACATCATCTGGCTCAGAGTCTTCAGACTCCTCAGGGACATCTGCAAGCTCAGTAGTAGTAGTAGTAGCTGTAGCAGCACTAGGTCTAGCAGAAGCAAAGCTGTTTGGAAACATAATTTATGGTATGTAGTAACTGCAAAGGGATTATGTTACAATTAGGGAACTTAATGGTGATAAATTTAAGTTCAGTGCATGAAAGTTTGAAGATTTGATTTGGGATTAGTTGCTTTATCTGAGACTGTATTATTAACAAATAAAGTAGAGTTGGGTGGACCGGCCACTATGCGGGAATGTTGCATATTCCTATTTATACAATGTTCCACCAAGACTTTGGGACAGCAGAACGTGGGTGCGGGGAGACGCACAGGGGAGATGTGTGGGAATACCCTCAAATTTTAGGGAAATTTAGGGGGGGGCGAGGGGACGTCAGGCTATATAAACTTTTTTTCTTTTTTCATATATATATATATCAAATTCACATTCAATAATGAAAGCATAAATACATTGAACCATACATAATTGAATTAAACAATGAAGTACTCTGATCCATACTCATCATTCTTACTAGTTCATACATCATTAATTCATAGACCACAAGATTCAATAATGAAATACATTGATCCATATTCATCATTCATTATTCACCATTCTAGAATATACATTGATTTTAAAATTAAATTCATCATTCTAGATTCTAAATTAATTTAAAATTAAAATTCATCATTCATCATTCTAGAATCTAATTAGTACTAAGAAAAATAGACTATAGTAGATAGGAGTCTGAAAACTAGAATAATAAATTGATATAACTCAAACTCAAAAATAGCAAAGAGTGATGAGTCAAAGAGTCAATCTAAGGTACATAGACGGCTTGGTGCTCTTGATCAATACTAATTCCGTACACTCATACATGACAAAATCCAATGGAAACGTTGCAACCCACCCAATTCTGAAATCCTGAAAAACTGTTAAGTCTGCTGAAGGGAACCACATTTGGCGGAGATCAGAGATCAATTTCTTTAGCGAGCAGTGCTCAGAGAGAAAATTTGATCGTGAGATCTTTTGCAGAGAGGGGTAGTAATTCCAGTTGGAAGGATTCCTGAGCCGAAGAGTGCATAGCAGCAGAGACAAAGAGAGCCATAGTAACAACGCATAGCCAGTGACACAGTGCTTACACAGTCACTGCACAGAGGCTGAAGGGAAGTCGTTTTCTGTTATGAACCTAATTCATAACTAATGTAATAAATATAGTCATTAATAGTTAAATAGTAATTAGGTAAATTAGTGATTAAGTTAGTTGAAAAGGCATGTCTAAAAGACATGCCTGTTCATGAAAGGTCACCTGCATAGGTATAAAAGCAGGACCTCATTGTAATCATTCAATCATCTTATTCATATCATATCAATAAATATTTATTATTATAAATACTTCTTGTGTATTTTTATAATTAAAGTCCTTTTGCTATTAAGCCAACAAATTTACAAGTCTTGCCGCTACAGAAACCAAATCTACAAGTTCCGCTGTTACAGTGGTATCAGAGCCATGGCACATAATATCGTCTTACAAGCCTATGAGTGTAGTGTACAAGCCTGGGAACATTGTTTACTGTATAATGTGTCATTACGTGAAGATCCCGAAAAAATTGAGCAGATTAGAAAAATTCAAGAAAAGCTTCAGCAATTAGAAAATTCATGTGCAGAAGTCACAAACGGTTATAAAAAAATTTCTGCATGTTGTAAAAAAATTTCTGTAGTAATCTATAATAGAGAAGATGAACAATTTCATAAAAATGTGGAAAAAGAAAAAGAAGAAAAACATGAGAAACATAAAGATAAAAAATGTTGTAATAATGAGAAGGCAGTTAGTTATGCCAAGGGAAAATCAAGTAGAACATCCATGGGAAATTCAAGCAAATATATTTCCCCACCAATGCGTAATAAAGGAAAAAAGGAAGAGAAATGTTGGAAATGTAGAGATAAATATTTCACGGGACATAAATGTGTCTTTCATACAAGAGATGAAATTGCCACGGTTCAAATAAAAAATGAGAAGTTAGTTTCCAACCAAGCTCTTGAAGTTGGGAATGTAATATTCCCAAAAATGGATTCTTCAGCAGATCATGCCTGAAAAACGCATTCTTTAGTTATGATGGCTTCAGCTATCATAGAATATGTCTGAAAATGCTCAGCAACCAAAAGAAATAACAGCAAAAACCTTTACTCAACCTTTAGGGGCAAAAAGGTGGGGAAAAGTGAGGATTTTGGCCCTAAAATGAGTGTATAAGAACATCTGCGTAAAATGACGTCTCAAGGTTCTGGGATATGTTAGAATAGGTCAAGAGGGACTTTCATGTCGAATTTCAGCTCAAACAAAGGCGTTTTGCTAAGTTAAACAGTTCCTCCTTCCCGACTAGTCAATAAAACCCTGATTTCCCAAGACTTTGAATATGCAGAAATTCGCTGAAGCAAGGGCAGCGTATTTTATGAAGGAATATGATGTATAACACTATAAATAATCAAAGAATGAGTTTGAGAACAAGGCATAGGCTTTCAGCAAGGTTAAACAGCAGTTTTATATAGAAAATCCCTCAAGATAGAGGTGCCGCAAGACAAAGATTGATCCAGAAACCCTTCAGCGTTTTCCCCAGGAGGCTGAATCTTATATTTATTATATTACAGATCTGCAACTGATAAATACATGAAAACATAGATCTATAATGAGACAAAATGCCCAAAGGGCTCTTTATTACTTTCCCCTTGGGGATTTCAACAATACATGAGAATGCCGGAGCAGATCTGAGTTTTACTACAGCAGATCTGAAGAATGATTCAGAATTTCTGAAGCAAACTTCAGTATCAGATCAGAAATATACTTGGATTGGTTGGCCAATCCAAGGATCACCCTCAATCAGAGATCTAACTCCAAAATGATGCCAAAACCCTTGGAACGCTGCTCCCTCAGCAATAATGCAGATCTGGGGAAAGAACTGCGCAGTATACCATGAAGAACATATAGGCTTGATGCCAAGATCTGATAATAAGCTCCAATATCTCCCAATCTGATCCTCCAAAGGAAAGAGAGACTCTCCCTCTGAAAAACAAGAGAAGGAGGTGGTGTCGTAAAGTCACCACGGCAACACCCTACAACACAGTATTCCGCTGCTGCAGCAATAACGCTGTCCTGGAGGATGATGCTAAGAAAATAACCTTGCCCGAGCAGGCACTCGAAGTCCCCTGGGGCTAAGGGTGAGATCTCCGCACGGAGACACTCGGTTGCACTAAACAGTGCAGCAGACGGGCTAAACAGCGAGCGTGCCAAAGAAGACAATATGTCTCACTCAACAATCCATAATCCAAGCATCCAAGCATGAATGAAATGAGGAGGTTCCTTCATCTTTTATAGTGTTGGTTTCCCTCCAAAACCCAACGTAGTTTCTCTCTCTCCTCCACGTGGTGTTGGGTCCCCCCCCTTGACTCCCGCTTAAGTCACAACGTTGTGCTACTAGGTGGATGTCTTATTTCATTTAAGTGAGTTTAGACTCTCTTTACTCACTTTTTATTTATTTACAAACTATAGGTGGCAGAATAAACAAAATAGAATATTCCAATTTCCTGTCGCAAATTAGGAATATTACAAGGAATGAAGCCATACATGTAATGCATGTAAATGAATCAGAAACGTGTCATTTTAATAAAAGCATGCCTTCCATTATATCCAATAATTCTCACGGACAGACTTGCAGTTCTGGTTGCTCTTCTCTGGACAAGGAAGAGTCTATAGAAGTGGAGAAATTCCCAGTTAAGAGTGACAATCGTCTGCAGGATATTCCAATAGGAAGTATGCAGAAACAATGCCAAAAAAATGCATGTGTCGAGGCCACAAGAAAAGAAGAACAACTAGAAAGGACATTTGAGAATGGTGCCCATCATTCTGTACTAGGCTTAGAATGTGCTGGCAAAGAGAACTTAGCAAGAAAGTGTGTGACACAGTCGAGTGACAAGGTAGCAGTAAATGTGGTTGAACCTTTCGGTCAGGACAGCAGGCGAATGGTGACAGGAAAACCAAGTCATATACATGAAAAGCATATTTCTAGCACAGCTTCTCCAAATGCCCTTTTAGCACCATCTGTTTCTGTAGTTAATGGTAAGGTTGTTCATGCGATGCACACAATGGGTTTGTTCCCCGCAATGTATACTCCGGAAAGATTGCCAGATGATATGCAATCAGGTAGTAAGATTGTGAATATAGGACCTGTAACTCAACCTCCAGAAATACTTTCAAAGATTGACAGAAAGGTCGGGGATGCACACTTTAACTCAGATTTAAAAAAAAATCAGCTTGCACAAGGGATGAGTTTATTCAGGTTGGATGATTATTCCATAATGCTGCTGGAGAACAAAATTTTGTCCGCAACACTGTTCGTTCTTTGGGATGAATGGAAAGATAAATTGTTATCCATCAGCACAAATAAAGATCGATATGCAGTCTTAGTTGTTTTTGCTGCGGAGATTTCACGCAAGTTTTCAGCAAATCAAAACACTTTAAGTTGTTATAGTGCCGGGTGCCTTTGCCTCTGCCTGCCTGTGAAGAAAAGGGATCGATTGTGTTCATCTGTAATAGAAAACATGGCAGAGCAGCAGTATATTTCATACAAGTTCGGAGACTGGCAAAACTTCCGACATATACAAATTCCTGCCAAGAATAAAGAAGCTGGCATACTGTTGAGTGATCTTAAAGAGGAAATCAGAAAAGATTGTAATTTTAACAACCCCAAATTCAAGATCACCGATTTCGAAACCCAAAAAGAGTATCAGGAGGGAGACAAGATAAAGGCGTTTACAAAAGTTTTGTTAGAGCTTTGACGAGACCGTGATTTTTCCATCATTAGGAAAAGAGGATAATTCTCCTACTGTAAGTGTCAGCTCCAGAGAAAGCTCTGTTTCAGCTTCTTCTCGGCATTCCAAGTCTAAGGCTTCTTCTAAGTCCGGGGCTCCTACCACTGCTGGGGTTTCTGTCGCTATAGCTCCCCCACCGCTTAGTCTGGATCAAGAAATTCTTAATCCCTCGGCAGAGAGGAGGAGGAGAGAAAGATCTCTGAATTTGTTGAGGATACAGCCCAAGATTATGACAGTGAAGTGGCTTACTACCTAAATCAACAAGCATTCTGCAGAAAATGCAGATGTTACAATCGAAATGATCCAAATCTACACTCTGTTAAAGATTGTAAAGATATGCACTCAGGCCCGAAATTTACAACCGTGCGATTTGCGGCAGTCTTATGCGCGATTTGCGGCAGTCTTATTTCAAACGCTTTAAAAAGGGAAAATTTTCCATCCCTCGCTGTCAAGCGATGCGTCCTCGTCTGCCCTTGTTTCCTGCTCCAGCCACGTCTGTCGTCGCTGTTCGAACCTTGTCCCTACCTCCGCAGTTGTTTTTGGTTCAAGTTACACAGAGTTACGGTGGACAGTGTTGTTGAATTAAATTGCATGGTGTTTGAATTAAACGACACGCTGTTTAAAACGTCACGGTGTAATAGTCACGGTGGGAAAGTCAACTGCCGGTTAATCAAGCAACGTGGCTCGTGAAATGCGTTGAACGTCGTGGCTCATGGCGGTTGAACGTGTTCGAATCATAGGGTATTAGTATCGTATAAAAATAAAAACGGTGGATGTGTAATAAAAAAAAGGCGAAACGGGAAGCTGCATATTTTATTGTGGTTTTGCACCATTTGCAGTGTGTGGTCATTTCTGTTAGAGGAACTGAAACTCCCGAAGATCTTTTGACAGATGTTCTCTGTAGGGAATGTACGCTGTCAGAAGCAGATTTGGATGGATTGCTTAAAGCATTCAGCAAAATACCTAGGATTGATGCAAAATCTTTCCCTGGAAGCACTAATATTTTTTCCAACGTCAACAGTGTTCATAGGGCAGATTAGTTGCTTGTCCGATGTCTAATATTCCTAAAAGGTCTTTGTTATTAGGATAATCCAAGAGCATTTGCTTGCTGAATGTTGCAAGATCTATTTCATTTCTTTAATAAAATGATAGGTGAGTTAAATATATATATATATATATATATATATATATATATATATATAAAACATAGATTTAGGACAATATATTATTAAAAAAAAAGAAAAAAACATGGATATAAAACAGTGTACAAGTGAAAAATACAAGATGAAGTACCAGTGACCTCAAATTATATATGTCCAGATGATAAGCACCAGATGACTGGATTATTAGCAAATAAGCTTTGAGGACAAAGCTTTTTCGAGAAGAAGGCAATGTTATGAACCTAATTCATAACTAATGTAATAAATATAGTCATTAATAGTTAAATAGTAATTAGGTAAATTAGTGATTGAGTTAGTTGAAAAGGCATGTCTAAAAGACATGCCTGTTCATGAAAGGTCACCTGCATAGGTATAAAAGAAAGACCTCATTGTAATCATTCAATCATCTTATTCATATCATATCCATAAATATTTATTATTATAAATACCTCTTGTGTATTTTTATAAATAAAGCTCGTTTGCTATTAAGCCAACAAATCTACAAGTCTTGCTGCTACAGAAACCAAATCTACAAGTTCCGCTGTTACATTTTCCTACTGAGGAGACAATGTTGAGCCAGTGCCAGATCTCAGAGAGATTTTCCAGAGTCCAGAAGGCCTCAGTTTCCAGCAAACCGAGAGACCAGCGTAGAGGTAGAGGGCAGCCATCGTTGTGACGCAGAGACTGCATAAAGTGATGCAGTCAATGCACAAAGGCAGCGCAGGGCAGTTCAGTTTTGGTGTTGATCTAAGTCACCTGACACGGGGACACAAGACACGATGGACACACAGATTCGAGTGTCGGATTCAGGACACGGTGACCCCCGGAACAGGACACGTCCGGACACGTTATATATTATTTCATTAAATATATATATATATATATATATATATATATATATATATATATATATTAATATATTAAAAATTATATATTTATTACACAAATTCATATAAATTCATTGATTCAAACGTAGATCTTCATCTAGATGTAAGTTTTACAAAGATTTAAGATACATGATACATTGATACATCATACAATCATACATATTACAAAGTATTAGTAATAGACATATTCATCAATGATCCAATAGGAGAAAGATAAGATACTGTAGCTTTCTCATTAAATCATCAAAATCAAAATGTGTTACATAAGTACTAGCCTCTAGGCTCTAGGTAGTACACTACCAATGGCAAATAGAAATAGAAAATATAAAACAACTACAGTCTACAAGACTACAAGCCTCAATGAGTCATCAATCCTCATCATCATAATCAGCATCACTGTCCTCATCCTAATCATCATGCTCACCACTGCTCTCCTCTGCTGCATCCTCCTCTGTCATCTCTGCATCTGCTGGTGTGGAGGATGACACCTCTACTGTATCGCCATCATCAAATGTGATAGGCTCTAGCACTGGCTCATTGAGATCCAAGTTGATCAATGCCAACTCAACACTGATGTCCAGACCCATACCATCAGGGAAGACATCCCACATCTTTGTCTTTCCCTTCAAACAATCCTCCCTCTGCCTGTAGATGAGACGAAGGTTGGTGTGCACATACACCATTGTCTCTGCCTTGGACTGCTCAAGCCTGCTCTTCTTCACACTATACAAATTCCCATATGTGCTCCAATCCCTCTCGCAACAAGAGGATGAAGTCACCTGAGAGACGAGCCTCATGGCTAATTGTTGTAGAGGAGGGCTTGTTGCCCCATGAGTTGCCCACCAAGAATAAGGCTTCTTAGCCCCCCTGTCTCGAATCACATCATAGCCCGCAAATCGCCCAGTGCTAGTGGAAAACTCTGCAAAGGCATCCTCCACCTCATCAAGAGATGCCCTATCCTGAAAAATCCTCCTGAATGCATCTTTCCTCCCCTGTGAGATTTCACCATCCATGTGAGGAGGGAATCTGCGGGAAGGTCCACCATTCATCCACTCATGGCTGTAGTATTTTGGGTTCAAGGTGTGAGCCAAACAATGTAAAGTTGTGCAATTCTTGTCCCATCTGCTGACAAGAATATCCTGTATGCTGGTGAAGAAGGCCTCTGGTGATGTCTCATACTCTGGGCACTGACTCTGTAAAACAATGGTCCCCACAGACTAAATCATGGAATCCCATCCCTCATAAACCTCTCTTAGGATGGGTTGGTCTGTATCTGCCTAAGTCACATAACACGGGGACACGGGACACGATGGACATGCGGATTCAAGTGTCGGATTCAGGACACAGTGAGCCCCAAAACAGGACACGTCCAGACACGTTATATATATATATATATATATATATATATTTCTTACACAAATTCATACAAATTCATTGATTCAAACATAGATCTTCATCTAGATGTAATTTTTACAAAGATTTAAGATACATGATACATTGATACATCATACAATCATACATATTGATATTACAAAGTATTAGCTATGTTGCATTGGTTGTGGGGACGGGGGGATGGCGGGGCTAGGAGATGAGTTTCCGGGACGACTAGAGCGCACCCCCAAATTTTCAGGGGACATCGGGTTGGGGATGGCAAGTGCGGCAACTATTTATTATTTATTAAAAAATTAAAATTAAACATGAATCAAAATAAATAAAATACTAAAATGATAAATCTAAAGACTAATACTAATAGTCTAATAGTATCTAATCATCATTGAGAATTGTGCATCACAAAAACAAATTTCGTCATCATTGCATAACTTAAGAAGTACTATTAGTTTCATACAACTTACAACCTACAAACTACTATGGTCTAATATCTACATAATCATTCTATGATCATTGATGCATGATGAATCATTTCAAAATTTAAATAGCAGCTAAAGCGTAAAAGTAAATAGTACCAAAATTTAATAAAGATGTAAGCATGAACAGTTCATTAAAATTTAAATATAAATCTCAAATTAAGAGTCTAGAAGTAGAAAACCATGGATTATGAATTAATAAATTATAGTCATAGACTATAGTCCAAGAACCAAAATGACAAAAATTAAAATTTAAAAATAATATAGTCACTAGTGTAGTTGCCAAATTGTAAAACAATAAATTGTAAATGTTTTAAGTTTGATAGGTATATTCGTTAGCCTTTAGCTTAGGGTAAATGTAATTTAGAAATTTACATTTTTTTAATTTAAAATTTTGAATTTTATTAAAATTTTGTTTTAATTTTTTTTTATAAAGATGAAATATTTTAATATTTTTTTTAACTTGTGATTTGAAATTTTATTTGGGACGTCCAGAAGTCCCCGCTTATCGAGGGACGTTTTTGAAGTCCACAAAAAGTCCTTGGATTTTTGAGGGATGGCTAGGGGACGACCTTGAAGTCCCCAAGTCCCCGGCAAATCTAGAATGTTTCTGACAAGTTCCAAAGTCTCCGGAACGCCAGAATGGAGGGAATGACATGAATTATGGCGGGGACGAGTCCTCGTGCAACATAGAGGATTAGTAATAAACATATTCGTCAATGATCCAATAGGAGAAAGACAAGATATTGTAGTTTTCTCATTAAGTCATCAAAATCAAAATGTGTTACATAAGTACTAGCCTCTAGGCTCTAGGTAGTACATTGCCAATGGAAAATAGAAAATACAAAACAACTACAGTCTACAAGTCTACAAGACTACAAGCCTTAATGAGTCATCAATCCTCATCATCATAATCAACATCACTTTCCTCATCCTGATCATCATGCTCAAGTCTTCTCTCCTCTGTTGCATCCTCCAAATCTGTCATCTCTACATCTGCTGGTGTGGAGGATGATGCCTTTACTGTATCGCCATCATCAAATGTGATAGGCTCTAGCACTAGCTCATTGAGATCCAATTTTGTCAATGCCAACTCAACACTGTTGTCCAGACCCATACCATCAGAAAAAACATCCCACATCTTTGTCTCTCCCTTCAACCAATCCTCCCTCTGCCTGTAGATGAGACGAAGGTTGGTGTGCACATACACCATTATCTCTGCCCTGGACTGCTCAAGCCTGCTCTTCTTCACACTATACAAATTCCCATATGTGCTCCAATTCCTCTCGCAACAAGAGGATGAAGTCACTTGAGAGAGGAGCCTCAAGGCTAACTGTTGTAGAGGAGGGCTTGTTGCCCCATGAGTTGTCCACCAAGAATAGGGCTTCTTAGCCCCCCTGTCTCGAATCATATCATAGCCTGCAAATCGCCCAGTGCCAGTGGAAAACTCTGCAAAGCAATCCTCCACCTCATCAAGGGATGCCCTATCCTGAAAAATCTTCCTGAATGCATCTTTCCTCCCCTATGAGATTTCACCATCCATGTTAGGAGGGAATTTGAGGGAAGGTCCACCATTCAGCCACTCATGGTTGTAGTATTTTGGGTTCAAGGAGTGAGACAAACAACGTAAAGGTGTGCAATTCTTGTCCCATCTGCTGACAAGAATATCATGTATGTTGGTGAAGAAGGCTTCTGGTGATGTCTCATACTCTGGGCACTAAATCTGTAAAACAATGGTCTCACAGACTAAATCATGGAATCCCATCCCTCATAAACCTCTCTTAGGATGGGTTGGTCTGTATCTGCAAATTGAAGCAAGGAAATGACAGGGTCCATGATCTAAATAAGTGGATCTACCTTCTCCCACCAGACATCATCCAACACTGTGCCCTTCACTTTCTTTGAGGCTGTTTGATCCGTCTTTCTTCAAAAATACCAAAACTCTGAAATAACCATGGCCCCAAGAGCGGTCTTGACCTCTCTAAACCTCTTCAACATGATGAATGAAGAGGCAAACCACGTATTCGCAATGTTCAACAATGATAGATTGGTGTACTCCTTGTAGATAGTGAGGGCATTTGTATGGTTTTGTACAAAGTTGTGGATATGTCGTGCATCCTCAATAATGCCTCCAATCCAAAGCACATTAGAGGCAATAGATTTTAGTGCTAAGTTCAATGAATGGCCAATGCAAGGTATCCAAAATATTTGTGGATATTTTGCTTCCACAATCATGCCAATAGCCTTGCAAACAGGTGCATTATCTGTAATGATTTCCACACAAGAATCGACACCTACATCTTCAATAATTTTAATAAATAACTCACCCATATATTGTTCATCCTTGTACTGTCCAAGTGCATCCATTGATTTCAAGAAAACTAGACCATTCAAGGATGACACCATGAAGTTGATGAGTGGGTGGCATGCTGGATCTATCCATCCATCAGAGACAATGCCAACCCCAGATGTTGGCCATGTTGATTTAATAGGCTCAAGCATTTTGTCCACCTCTTTCTTTGCCTTTGTCAACATTGTGGTTCTAAGCTTCTTTGACCTAGGAGGCACATACCTTGATGGAGCCCCATGACTAACAGCTCAACACATCTCAATAAATAGAGGTGATCGTGCAACATTAAAGGATATGAAGTTCTGATAGAAAAAAATGCAATGGTGAGATCAAGCTCTTCCCTCTAATCTTTTTGGAAAATCTTGTCCATTGGACCAAGTGCAGTTTCCTTTTTTTTGCTGATTGTCCCCTATTAAAACTCTCAAAAGGGAACTTGTTGCTGCTTTTCCTTAAGAATGGAAGAGGGTCATCATTCTTGTTTTTTTTTTTGATGCCACAGGTGTCGCACCAACAAATGTCTCTTTCACCAATTCCTTCCTCTGTGGTGATTCAATTGTTATACAAGCTGCAATGCTACAACTTGGCAAAGCCAACAAATGAGCTTTCACACGGTAATATGTGCTCATGAAATGGTTGTGGCAAAAACTGCATTTCCATGCAACATTGCCACCCCCCTTTGCCTTGCTGCCTGGCCCTATCTTTCTTGTCACATATTTCCACAATGGGTATTTGGGGTCTTGAGTTTGTTTTCCATGAACTTTTGAAGTTGTTGTTGCAACCCCACTTCCAATAGATGGAATACTTGCAGACCCTAATGAAATAGGGACAGGAGGGGCATCTCCAATGGGGACATTCTTCCCCTTTCTTTGCCCTTGCCTTGCTTCCCTTGATCGAGCCATGAATACTGTAAAAAGTAAACAAAAATGACCAAATATGTAAAACATATGCACATGCAAACACTAACAACAAACTAAATGCAAAAACATAGAGAGACAGTGCACATACTGGATGCTCGAATCTCTTTGAAAACACTCCCTTTCTCCTTGCTAATCCTTGCTCTATGCTCAGTTCACAAACAAACAATGGTGAGAAAGAATGAGAGAAACCACATCTTTATAACTTGTCGGACGCATTTTCTCGAGTTTTGTGTTCGACAGAATTAGATTCAATCTTGTCCGTACAAGACACGATCGGGATTCGACGTGTCCTATATGGACACGATCGAATCCAAAAATTTGGATTCGAATCCGTATGTGTCGTGTTAGACACGTGGCCCCATAGGGTCAAATCTGATTTCTTAGGAAGCTAGTGGAAAACCGTGTAATGGCAGGGCGCACCAATTCCTTGTTGTTAGTGAATGTTCTCATCAAATTAAGCAGATATGCATGATTATATATAAATTTTGTAATGTTTTTTTTTATGATTCAACAATATCCTTGACAAAATGAATTTTTCATATGTCCTCCAACATTAAATCAATGCAATGTGTAGTACAAGGTGTCGAAAATAAGTTAGGATACCTCTCTATAAGCATCCTGCCAGCAGCAACATAATTTGCCACATTGTTCGTTATGACTTAGACAACATGTTTTGGACCCACCTCCTGAATGAACACATTCAAAAAATCACATAATAACTATGCATCTTTGATTTGTGCAAATGTATCAATAGATTTCATAAAAATTGTCCCCTTGGGACAATTAACGAAGAAGTTAATAAGGGTTTTACCCTTTTGATTGGTCCAACCATCTGGCATCACAGTGCATCCTATGTGTTCCCATGAGCCCCTAAACTCCACCAATCTCTTAGTTCATTTAGTCTTTTCATTCTAAAGAATGTGCCCTCTAAAGTCATCATATGAAGGGGCTTTGTACCCTGGGCCAACAATAGCAATAGCATCAATCGTAGGCTAGAAAAAGGGATTGTTTTTGGCATTGTTGAAAGGAATATCACTCCAAAGAAGACAATTTCCCAACAATTTGTCAGCTTCTTCCTTCTCCTTTTTTTTTACTTAGAGCTGATGTGATAGATGGTTGTGCACTAGGTGTGGTTCTAGGAACAAAAATTGATGAGGCAACTATGGGGTTGAGTGTAGATGCTGATGCTGACAAAGAACCAGTACCACTCTCACGGTCACCTCCCAATCCCGCCACTCCACCACTTGCCATTTGACTCTTAAGAGCTGCCTTGGTCACTTTGGCTGTCTCTATTTCTTCCAATGATTTGATAGCTTTGCGAATGACTTCTAGATTTCTCTTTGTGTAAGGCCCTACCTCATGTCCAGGAATTTGTGCAAGGTGGAACTTCAATCTGTATACCCCCTCGTCATATGATGCCCACATAACTTGCCAGTCAAATTTGATCTGTGAAACCCTCCATCAAGTTCACCAAATTCCCACAGAGAGTCCAATTTCCTTGGCATGTTTGTAACTTTGTTGAATCTTGAGTTTTAATGTAAGATATGAAGTTTGAAGTTGGAATCTAGGGCACAAGAAGAATTGCAAGTCAAATAAATGAAATTAAAATTTACATACAACATTTTGAATGTTTGACAAAAAAAACCCTCAACTTAATGCAACAATAATGGCAAAAAAAACACATTCAAACCCAAGAAAAAATCATGGAGAAAAACTAGGGCACTGTAATATTCCCAATTAGCAGTAGCTAATTGGTAATACTAATTTTTGGCCATTTTACTTTATAAAGTTAAAGTCAGTAAATAAAGTGGGTTAGGAGACACTCAACTCACACTTAGGGAAATAAAACACTTCCTAAAGTCACTTAAGCACCTTTAATTAACATCGTGGGGCCCAAGGGTTCGAAGTGACTGCGTGGGAATAGTGGTAGCGTGGGTAGCGTGGGTCCTAGGCAACACAGAGGTGGATGGACAACGTGGCCAAGAGGGACAACGCAGTTTTGGGGGGCCTAGGGGAGAGAAAGGCACTCCAAGCATAAAGAGGGAGAGAGGTCCTTCATTTTCTCATTCTATTATGCATCTTTGTTTTGTCTATTGACATTGAGCACACTTTTTCTGTTGAGCAGAGTCTGCAAGTGTTTTTTTTAACACACCGGGTGTCTCCGAACGGAGATCCCAACCTCAGCCCCGGGGGGCTTCGAGTGCCTGCTCAGGTGAGGAGTTCTATCATTAGATTTTCAGGTTGGAGCTATAGCATCCATAGCAGGGATTACGCAATTGCTTGGGCAGTGCAGTCTTGAGGAGAGACCACGCAGTGCTTGGAGGGTGTAGTGCCGGGAGCTGGGATTTATCAGGGGATTCAACCTGGAATAGTGAGGAGGGATCAACCCTTAGCTATTCCATCATTTTGTCAAAGGAGTAGGCCACCATTCAGAGAGACATTTTCAGGGCCAGCGTATTCCACTGGGTCAGCATGATTTCTCTAGGGAGGTGATTTTCCGGGGTCATCCATTCCAAAAACTATTTCTGGGCTTTTCTGGGTATTGAGTGAGGAGCTCATTCCCAAAGTCCCATATTTTTCTGAGCAGGGGAACAACCCCAAAGAGTTAACTTATTCTAGTAGCAGCAGCAGCAGTTTGGAGATAACGCAATCATTGCTAGAGCAACCATTCTGGGAGTATTTGTGAGAGTATCTCTAGCTTGCTTTGTGTAAGCCAAGGTGCCATCATTCTAATCACCTTTGTACTCATTTCGTTTTCAGTTATATAATAAAATGGCTCAGCGTTCTCCTTGTTTTGCATTCTATGTATGATGTCTCTCTATTTGTTGTAATTTCATGTTTATGTCGCTTTATATTGCTGTTTATTTCTATTTGGAATATTACAGTGGTATCAGAGCTCATAGACTGGCTCAGCCTGTGGAGCAGATTGTCTATGAGTCTATGACACCTGAAGGAAAACCATACATCACAAAACAGAGAAGGAGATATAAGGACCAAGAGTGGTAGTTTGAGGCCACTTTTGGAGAGGGTGATTGCATTCCGATAGTGGATACAGAAGAGGAAGAACCTATGGCAGAGCAGAAAAATGAAGGGAAGGAGTTCGGGGAGCTTCTCCTAAAGTCTGTGCAGGAGTTGTCAAGAAGGATAGAGGAGATGGGACAGAAGTTCAACGCAGACCAGACAGCGTGAAACCCCAAGGGGTTTCCACACCAAAGAAGGGTCCGGCACATCCCATCACTTGCAAGAGCACCTCACAGCGCAACAGATGGCATCACTGATTCCCCCACGTTCCACAATGCCCACATTTCTAGCTACAGGCACAGGGGCAGGAGCACCTCAGGAACCAGAGCCAGTTCACATGGGGGATTATTTTGCAGAGTATCAGTCCTACGGGTGAGAGTTTGGTGAGGCTCTCACTTCCATGACTTTGTGCAGCTCAAGAAGGACAACAGACCCCGTAACCAGAACAGAGGGGCCAGATACACACAGGATGGGGATTTACAGCGTACAGTGGGCAGATTTTACCTGCCGACATTTGATGGTTCCTCCAAGTGTTCGGCAAAGGCTTGGGTGGAGAAGTTGGATATCTACTTCCAGCTCAATCAGATGGCAGAGGCAAAGGCCATCAAGGTGGCAACGCTGCACCTAGAGGGTGAGGCCCATGATTAGTGGTTCCATGGGATGGCCACGCTGGGCCACTCAGGGGTGACAGCATATGTTGAGTTTACGCGGAGGCTGATAGAGCGGTTTGATCGGAGGGATCCAGAGGAGCACTTCGTTGAGCTGACTAAGCTCAAGCAGACCGAGAGCCCAGACACATACATTTCAGAGTTTTTGAGGTTCTCCGTGATGGTGCCTGACTTGTCTTCAGCCAGGATGATTTACATGTTCATCGATGGATTGGCAGAGCCTCTTCGAGGGTTAGTTAGATCGACGAGGCTGGCTACACTTCATGACGCAGTTGGGAGGACCCAGGATTTGCAGGATGCCCTACCCAGGACTAGAGCTCCTTTCCCCCAAAGACCGACATTTCAGCTGAAGGGGAAGGACATGAGGGTTCCGCCTCCAAAGGGGAACTAGAGTCGAGGGCCTTTGGATGATGAGACCAGGAGAGATCTGAGGCGGAAGAAGCTATGCTTCACATGCCAAGAGCCATGGGCACCAGGACATCGTTGTGCCGCAGGGAAGGGACACTATATCGAGGTTTTCTCTAACAATGACGGAGAAGAGGATGAGTATGAGGAGACAGAGGCAGGAGGCAGCAGTGCGGTACATAGAGGAGATCATCCGCCACCTTCTCCACTAGGAGCGGGAGGTGCAGTGTTTGCACCTACCGCGGGAGTCCTTTCTTCTTTGCGAGGGGTTCCCAAATACTTGACACTGCATGTCCGAGGTACTGTGCCGGGACAACGTGTTTCAGTATTATTAGTGGACAGTGGGGCTACCCACAATTTTATTGATGCACAGTTGGTAGAGTGGAGGAACATACCAACAGAGAGCTTTGATGGGTTTTCAGTACTGGTTCCAGGTGCTAGAACCATGCAGTGTGCCAGATATGTGCCAGCCTTGGCAGTGACTATGGGGACTTACACTCTGACAGATCATTTCTTTGTGGTGGACATTCCGGACACCAACGTGATACTGGGAGTGCAGTGGTTGATCACGCTGGGGAAGGTCAGCACAGATTGGGAGACCTTAGAGATGGAGTGGACAGACAAGAAGACAGGGAAGCACGAAATGATTTGGGGCATGCACACTTATCTGCCACAGATAGTTTCAGCACACCGGATGGAGGCAGACTTCTGGAAGGGAGACATAGAGTGGGCAGTGGAGCTGCATGTTTCGGAGGCAGGGTCTACAGGGCAGGCCGTACACCTAGATGTGCAGTCCATCTTAGACATATATGCCACGGTTTTCGGAGATATACCACCAAGGCAGCCACCAGATCGGGGGTTTGAGCACACCATTGAGCTAGAGCAGGGCATCTAGGCGGTGATCACTACAACCTATAGGCATCCTAAGGCCTGCCGGGATGAGATTGAGAGTGCTATAAATAAGCTCTTAGCGTTGGGGCACATCTGTCCTATCACTAGCCCATTTGCTTCTTTTGTTGTACTGGTGAAGAAGAAGGATGGCACACTGAAGATGTGCATTGACTATTGGGCTCTCAACAAAAAGACTATGAAGAACCGATACCCCATTCCACGGATATATGAGTTGAGGGGATCGAAGTTCTTTTTGAAGATTGATTTGAGATTTGGGTACCACTAGATTCCCGTGAGGGACCAGAATGTTCCCAAGACAACTTTTATATGTCATTACGGTCACTTCAAGTTCTTGGTGATGCCCTTTGGGCTAACCAATGCACCAACCACCTATCAGTCCTGCATGAACCACATCTTCCGTGGTCAACTAAGGAAGTTTGTATTGGTATTCTTTGACGACATCTTGATATACAGCCAGACATGTGAGGAGCACTTGCAGCAGATTGAGGATGTGTTGCGCATATTGGAGGAGCAACATTTCTATGCTAAGCTCTCCAAGTGCGAGTTTGGATTGACAGAGATGCTCTATCTAAGGCATATCATTGGTGTGAATGGATTGAGAGTCCACGAGGAGAAGATCAGGGCCATTCGGGATTGGCCAAAGCCGAAGAAGGTAACAAAGCTTCGGGGGTTTGTAGGCATCTGCACCTACTACCCGAAGTTCGTCAAGGGATTTTCCCAACTCGCTGCACCCCTCACAGATCTTACAAAGAAGGGAGCATTCAGTTGGACAGACACAACGCAGAGGGCCTTTGACAGGCTCAAGGAGGTGATGAGCAGCTGCCTAGTCCTTGTGTTGCCGGATTTCACGCAGCCTTTTGTCCTTGAGTGTGATGCATCAGGAGAGGGGGTAGGCACAATTTTGATGCAGGGATGCCACCCCATAGCTTTCGAGAGCAGAAAGCTATTGCCGCATGAGAGGTTGTATCCCATATACGACAAGGAGATGTGGCTATTATGCATGCACTGGGAAAGTTTCGGCAGTACTTGGTGGTGAACAGATTCAGGGTGAGAACTGACCACAACAGCCTTTGGTTCTTTTTAGAGTAGAAGCAGTTGCAAGAGAGACAGCAAAAGTGGGTCAGCAAGATCCAGGCATACGATTTTGACATCGAGTATGTCAAGGGGAAGAACAACGTGGTGGCCGATGCTCTCTCACACAGACCGACAACGTTGTCCTTAATGAGTTTAGACACGGATTGGAGGGCTCAGTTGCTAGTAGAATACTCCAAAGATCATTTTTCCTGTGAGATATTGGACGGACGGGTCACATATGACAAGGACAGGGTGATTGATGATGTGATATACTTCAAAGATCGAATATTCTTGACTGGGGGTTCTCAGCTCAAGGAGAAGGTGCTGCATGCCTCACATGACTCACCACTAGCAGGCCACCAGGGGTTCACCAAAACCTATAGGGCCATCAGAGAGAGGTTCTCTTGGAAGGGCCTCAAGGACGACATACTCCGGCATGTCAAGGAGTGCGAAGTATGTCAATGAAACAAGGGGGAGATGAGCCATCCACCAAGGTTACTACAGCCTCTTCCCATTCCAGAGGGGAAATGGGAGAGCATATCGATGGATTTCATCCCAAGGTTTCCCGCGGTGTAGGGCAAGGACTGTATCTTTGTAGTCGTTGATCGATTGACAAAGTACGCGCACTTCTTTGCCATATCAACGCGGTACACAGCAACTCAGGTGGCAGAGTTATTTTTCAGGTTGCATGGTCTTCCAAAGACCATTGTCAATGACCGGGATAGCCATTTCATGGGCGGCCTTTGGCAAGAGCTTTTTCAGTTGGTGCGAACAGAGTTGACTCCGAGCACCAGTTACCACCCCCAGACGGATGGTCAGACGGAGATAGTGAACAAGTGGCTGGAGGGCTATTTGTGAAACTATGTGACAGGGTAGCAGGAGGCATGGTTACGATGGTTGCACTTGGGGGAGTACTGCTACAACACGACGTATCACATGTCCATTGGTATGTCTCCATTTTATGCTTTATATGGATACCATGCTTTGTCTTTTGCTGATGCGATGTTTGGTGCTAGTAGGGGCCCCAGGGCCAAAGACTAGATCCAAGAAAGCCAGGATATACTCTGGGCCCTCATGGACAACTTAACGACAACACAAAATCAACAAAAACTGTATGCTGATAGAGGATGGGTTGAGAGGTAGTTTGAGGTAGGGGACTTGTTCTACCTCTAGCTTCAACCATAGCAGCAATCCACACTGAAGCAGAAGGGGGATGAGAAGCTCAAGCCCCACTTCTATGGACCCTACAGGGTGATGCGCAAGATCGGGGAGGTTGCATATGAGTTGGAGTTTCCCACAGGTAGCAGGATCCATAACATCTTCCATGTATCTTGCCTAAAAAGGCATTGGGACAGCAGGTGACCGCAACAGAGGAGCTTCCACACACAGATGATGAGGGGCATTTGGTGCTACAGCCAAAGGCCATCATAGATACCCGGGAGAGATAGCTGCGGAGCAGGACAGTCAGGGAGTATTTGGTAAGGTGGAGGAACTTATTGGAAGAGGATGCCACTTGGGAGAGTGAGAAGATTTTGCAGCATCCATCATTGCAGTTGCTTGAGGACAAGCAACGTTTTGGCGGGGAGGACTGTAATATTCCCAATTAGCAGCAACTAATTGGTAATATTAATTTTTGGCCATTTTACTTTATAAAGTTAAAAGTTAGTAAATAAAGTGGGTTAGGAGACACTCAATTCACACTTAGGGAAATAAAACACTTCCTAAAGTCACATGAGCACCTTTAATTAACATCGTGGGGCCGAAGGGGTCGAAGTGACTGCGTGGGAATAGTGGCAGCGTGGGCAGCGTGGATCCTAGGCAGCACAGAGGTGGATGGGCAGCGTGGGTCCTAGGCAACACAGAGGTGGATGGACAACACAGTTTTGGTGGGGCCTAGGGGAGAGAAAGGCACTCCAAGCATAAAGAGGGAGAGAGGCCCTTCATTTGCTCATTCTATTATGTATCTTTGTCTTGTCTATTGACATTGAGCATGTTTTTGCTGTTAAGAAAAGTCTGCAAGTGTTGTTTAGCACACTGGGTGTCTCCGAGCAGAGATCCCAACCTCAAACTCGGGGGACTTCGAGTGCCTACTCGAGTGAGGAGTTCTATCATTAGATTTTTCAGGATGGAACTATAGCATCCACAACAGGGATTATGCACGTGCTTGGGCAACACAGTCTTGAGGAGAGACCACGCAGTGGTTGGAGGGGGTAGTGCCAGGAGCTAGGATTTATCAGGGGATTCAGCCCGGAATAGTGAGGAGGGATCAACCCTTAGCTATTCTATCATTTTGTCAGAGGAGGAGACCACCATTCGCATAGACATCTTTAGGGCTAGCTTATTCCACTGGGACAACGTGATTTCTCTAGGGAGGTGATTTTCCGAGGTCATCCATTCCAGAAACCCTTTATGGGCTTTTCTGGGTATTGAGTGAGGAGCTCATTCCCAAAGTCCCATATTTTTTTGAGCAGGGGAACAACCCCAAAGAGTCAGCTTATTCCAGTAGCAGCAGCAGTCCAACAGTAGTAGCAACAACAGTTTGGAGATAATGCAGTCATTGCTAGAGCAGCCATTCCGGGAGTATTTCTGAGAGTATCTCTAGCTTGCTTTGTGCAAGCCAAGGTGCCATCATTTTGATCACCTTTGTACTCATTTCGCTTTCAGTTATATAATAAAATGGCTTAGCGTTCTCCATGTTTTGCATTCTATGTATGATGTCTCTCTATTTGTTGTAGTTTCATGTTTATGTAGCTTTATATTGTTGTTTATTTCTACTTGGAATATTACAAGCACAAGAAGAAATTAAACAAAGAAAACCAACAATCAAGACTTTGCATTTTTTACCAAAAAAAACCCTATCCACTAAATGCAACAACAATGACAAAAAAACACACTCAAATCCAAGCAAAAATCATGGAAAATATAAGGTTGATAGAAACCCAAGAAAAAACAAGAAAAAATCAAAAAAATAGGGCCAAATTTGATGCCCATACCTGAAAACCATACCCTGCTAAAGAAAACTTGGTCCAAACTTGAATTTTTTTTGCTTGGGATGCTAAATTCCTTCACTTTTCTCCTCTCTTGCCCTTGTAGATGAGTTCTCCTCCTCCTTAGCTGTAACCTCTGCTCTTTGTATGCAAAATGAGAGAAAAAAAACAAATGTACCTTTAAAATCACTCTGTCGCGCGGCTTGGCGATTTTTTTCATGGCGAAAAAATCGTTGATTTTATCAAGAAATTATATCCACAATGTGAAAAAATCGCGATGTTTGCAACACTGGTTAAAACTAACGACAACTAAAGGATCATAAAAAGCACATAGTAAACATTCCTAGAGAGAAAAACATGAAATAACAAGAAGCATGCACATAAATGGGCACCTAATTTATTCTAGAAACTCAAATGGGAAAACCAACCTTAGTCTAGAAGAAATCGTCATTAGTCTTGGCCTCTCCAACCAATCAAACCAAGTCAGGAAAATGCTAGCCACTTTGAGGTATTTTACTACAAAGCTCTTCAAACCTTTATATAGGCTTCATCACATTATGAACCATGGGAAAATACCATGGGTTATGCATCACCATGGGCCCTTAAACCCCAATAATAAACCCATCAATGACCGAATCAAGGTTATCTTAACTACACTATGATTGAGCCAAGATTAAGCCAACATTCCTCCCTTTAAAATTGACTTGGGATAAACATCTGCCTTCCTCAAAGTTTATTAACAATGTATACAATAATATAAATGTTATGTATTTATATCAAAATAACACAAAAACAAAAGAAGAGATAGATCAACACCTTGATAATAGGCCACTTTAAGGGTGCAACCTCCTTTTACATCACATAAATAAACAATTCTTGGATGATTCAAATGACAAGACATCCTTGGTATATATAAAGGGTCAAAATATAATTAGGGCATACATAACAATAATAATGTAAGCACACAACAATAACAATAGTGGGCTTCTATGTTGATTTCTGATAGCATCAGATGTGCTCTAAGTCTCAAAATCTGCAGGGAACACATGTATTCCAGATAAGCTAGAAATCGTTTTGGGAAATTCTACCTGGATTGTATTTTATTGAAAAAATTAATTATTTTAAAAGGACCCTAAGTCTAAACTTACGAAAACAAAATGTTTAAAGTGAATTAATAGAATATGGGTGTGAATGTTCTAGAAAAAGAAGATCAAGCCAAAAGTTAATCTTAACTGTTGATTAGAGATTTAATCTCAGTCTTTGAAGTTTCAACGAGAAGATTATAAGAAGGGCTTGAAGGGTCATTTGGAAAACACACGAAATAACGAAGGATCAAGAGATCGAATTTATGAAGTGAGCAATGCACAGAGGAAACTTCGATCAAGAGATCTTTTGCAGAGAGGGGTATTAATTCCGGTTGGAGGCATTCCTAATCCAGAGAATGCATAGCAGAGGAGACAATAAGAACCACAGAGGCAATGCAAAGCCAATGACGCAGAGGCTACGCAGAGCCTGAGAGGGATTCGCATTCTTGCTGAGGAGACAGTGTTGGGTCAGTGCCAGATCCCGGAGAGATTTTCCCGAGGCTAGAAGGCCCCAGTTTCTAGCCAGCAAGGAGACCAGCACTAAGACAGAAGGCAGCAACAACTGTGACGTAGAGGCAGTGCAATGCAGCTTGTTTTGGGTGTTGATCAGTGTTAGGTTCTCGTGGAGGAGTGAGGTTTGTCTCACAAGATCTTTCTTGTCAGTTTCTCTACATGATTTGATAGATTTGTCAATCATAGACTTGTACTCAGAAAATTTATTGCATAATATACAAACCCTCAACTACTGCATCGGTTTTCCCACATTGGGTTTTTTCGGGGATATTAGTCCAAAAACAACTGTCACATGTGTTTATGACTTCTTCTTGTTCAGTGTTGTTTCCGCACTTGTAATTTTCCGTAGTTTATTTAGTGAAGGTTGCAGTGTGTTTAATTCGATGTTGTCGTAGCAATGAACAGAATAGTTAATTTATCAGTTAGAAGAATTAATACCAGTTGTTGCAATAGGATTCCAGATTTGAGGAAATTTCACATGGTATTAAAGCTTGTAAAGCTGAGTGTAGGAGGAACAGAAGAACAGATCCGTAGATCCAGTGTTGGTGAAGTCAGGATCAAAGAGTTGTGTAAGTAGCAGATCAATCTCCCAGCGAATTGCGCGGTCCAAGCCAGGAGGGCCAAAACCAACAAGGAAAATCTCTCTCTGAGTGAGTCAACAGAGAGGAAATATTTTTCAAATTGCAGATTGGCGGAAGTAGGCGCAATGCAACAGATCAGCGCAGTCCAGTAGCTGGAGGGACGCGGTTTCTGCGCGACAGTGATTGTGGGCGCAGAAGCGTCAAAAGAGAGATTTGGAGACACTTTGAGGGAATTTTTTTCCTCAGGGAATTCCTAGCTGCGGAATTTTATTTTTCAAGAGTTGAGCAGCAGTTTTGGGTGGCAAATCTACCATCTCCAGCAAGGAGTGTGTAAACTAGTCCAATGTTGCGCAGAGGAGAAAGAGAGGGAGCTAGATTCGACATTTTGCAATTGGCAGAAATGGCAGCAAGCAGGCTGAGAGATCAAGACAGGTTGGAGGTAGCCTCCAACTATGTGATCTGGAAGGCAAGGATCAAATGCTTGTTGGATGAATGAGCATGGCTCTTCGTCGAAGGTACGGTGGCTGTTCCAGTAGACGTAGATCCTCTAAAGGAATATAAGAATATGGCTAAGGCAAAGCGCTTGATCCTAGAAGGTGTGAAAGGTCATGTCGTGTGTCATATAGCTAGCAAAGGGATTGCTAAAGAAATGTGGCAGGCCTTGGAGAAGCTATATCAAGGATCTTCTGAGCAGCGAAAGATATATCTAGAGGAGAAGATGTGGACTACTAGGATGAAGAAAGGTGAGGGCATTTGTTAGCTTGAGGGGTCCTGACCCAGGTTCAGAGTTTATCGCGCAACCAACAAACCCTCCAACTACTGGCCCTTTCGACAATGACCTACTTGCGCAGATCACAATCTCACCCAAAGAAGTATGGGTGATCTGAAAATGGAACTATTTGTAATGCTACGCAAAGTATCCATTTCCATTTAATTTAGTGTGCAAAGTATTCTCCATGTCTTGCAGGTTAAACAAAATGTTTTTGGTAATTGTTTCTGAGTTTATGTGTGAGAATTGGTTATTTAAATTCACTGTTTTATATATCAGTTCAGAAATATATAGCAAGAAAATTCACCATAGCATAACACAGCAAACTGATCAGGCAGTTCACCCCTCCTGGGCTACATCTGCAGGGTCCAAGGCTCCCAATGGACATGTCGTTGCTCTATTAAGTTCTGCTTGTTGGATGAATGAGCATGATCTCAAGCTCTTCGTCGAAGGTACAGTGGTTGTTCCAGTAGACGTAGATCCTCTAAAGGAATATAAGAATATGGCTAAGGCAAAGCGCTTGATCCTAGAAGGTGTGAGAGGTCATGTTGTGTGTCATATAGCTAGCAAAGGGATTGTTAAAGAAATGTGGCAGGTCTTGGAGAAGCTATATCAAGGATCTTCCGAGCAGCGGAAGATATATCTGGAGGAGAAGATGCGGACTACTAGGATGAAGAAAGGTGAGCACTTTTGTTAGCTTGAGGGGTCTTGACCCAGGGTCAGAGTTTATCGCGCAACCAACAAACCCTCCAACTGCTGGCCCTTTCGGCAATGACCTACTTGCGCAGATCAAAGTCTCACCCAAAGTAGCATGGGTGATCTGAAAATGGAACTATTTGTAACGCTACGCAAAGTATCCATTTCCATTTAATTTAATGTGCAAAGTATTGTCCATGTCTTGCAGGTTAAACAAAATGTTTTTGGTAATTGTTTCTGAGTTTATGTGTGAAAATTGGTTATTTAAATTCACTGTTTAATATATCAGTTCAGAAATACACAGCAAGAAAATTCACCATAGCATAACACAGCAAACTGATGAGGCAGTTCACCCCTCCTGGGCTACATCTGCCAAGCCCAAGGTTCCCAATGGGCATGTCCTTACTCTATTAAGTTGCTCAAAATGGTTATGTAGTGAGAAATATGCCTAAACAGGCAAAACCAACTGTGAAAGTGACTTCATAAGACATAAATAAGCTAAAAATGGCTTTTGTTTCACCTCAAACAGTGAAGTATAGCCCAATACAGCTCCATCTCCTTGATGGCCCTAGTTGCTCTTTCCTCTTCCCTGAAGCAAAAATGGTTGAAGAACACCTCTGTTCGCTCTGCAACCTGTCCCAAATACTCCATAATGCTCAAGAAACCCAAAATTGACTAAAATTTCGTCCAATTTGGCTCAATATTGTGAAAGTTATGACCAAAACAAATTTCTGCCCAATGTCACTTGAAAACCCCACTAAATGTAGGCTAACTCCAGTTAGGAGCGGTAATTTTGGCATAACCACGAATTTGGTGGAACGCGCCCCAAATAGGGCGGAACCACTAGCAGTTAAATTTAATGCTTAGGGTGGGCGGCAGTCACATGTCAAACCCCACTCTATCCGTCGGCGGTTCGGTTGACATTAATTGGTGACAATAAATGTTTTAACATTTTGGTTACATGTCTTATGGTTTAAAACGTTTAACCATAACTGTCGAATAATGGTTGCCGCCTGATGTTAAGCCCTTTGGTCGCAAGCTCTCGGTCACGAACCATCGGGGCTAGCCCTCCACCTTTTTTTTACCCAAATTCAATTTAAAACTTAAATATAAACTATCGCCTATAGGAGTTAAGGAACACGTTGTAGGTGAATTGGTACAGTGTTGTGCTCACGACGGCGAGGTCCGGGGTTCGAACGTCGCAAACCTATAAAAATTTTATCACTCCACAATGACTTTGGCCTGAGGCCATGTGGCGGCCTCCGGGCTTGCCACGTGGCACCCCCGGATTGGCCAAAAATCTTCAAAAGTCAACCAATCAACAAATGATAAGCTACCACATGTCGGATTTTGATACGCCCACAGGGAATATTTCAGGGGAATATTCTTTGGAATATTCCAAAGAATATTCTCTTTTTAATTTTTCCAAAATTGAAAAGTCAACTTTGGTCAACTGATTTTAGAAGGTTACTAGAGACTTCGAACCTGCATAACTTTCACATACGACGTTGGATTTGAGTCCCGTTCACGGCGCCAAAATCACAGCAACGAGGCCTTTCCGGTCATTCAGATTGCAACCAATTCTGAGCAGTTCCATTTTTGAGCATTTTTTCAACTTGGACAGGATCACCTGATCACACCTCCCAAATGGGAAGCTTTTGGACCCCAAAAGCTCTCTGAATTACAGAAATTGAAGATGAGGAAACTGATTCTCCACTCTTCCAACCTTGAACCACTGAAATCTTCCTGACTTCATCAAATTGAGCTTCTCATAAAAAGATAAATTCTTACTTGAATTCGCTAACTGACTGTTGCTAACCTTGACTGAGTCATGATGCAAATTTTTGAAATTTGCAAAACAACAACTATAATTTGCAGAAAACATATTGTTCCTACAATGGTCTACCTTCAAAGGAAACTGAAATTGAGATTCACCTTGCCAATTGTCCTTATGGCGAATTTTTTCCGAATGAGCCATGTACTTGTGTTGATTCCCGACCAAGTTTTCTCGCCATACCAATTTGCCATTCTAAAACCAGCAATGACCCTTGTTGAACTTTGTGCCCTCTTTGCTTGCATGTTTTTCCCTCTCTTGGATTCTTGCACCACTTTGCACCGACACTTTGTTCTCTGCACCGATCGACACCAAAGACACTTTCTGCAACATCTTGTCATCTTCTTCCAAAGACGACCTGCTTTCAGAGTGAAACATATCATCATTTACATCAGCAAAACATGAAAAGGATTATGTACAAAATCATTTTGCTTAATCATCAACAAAGTCAAATTTTGACTTGCATTGACAAGCCTTTTCAATTGTCCTGCGTTGACTAAAGAGGATTCTAGCTTCTTCCGATGTGCTCTCACAATAAACTCCTTGCCATCCTTGAACAGATGATACTTGTTCTCATGGCGATGGAAGATTGCTTTTCTGTCATATAAGTACGGATTACCCAACACCACACCTGTAATGTCAAGCGGTACTACATCTAGTTCAACCAAATCAACATAATGAGCTCTTATGGCGAAGCGCAACATGCACTTTCTTGAGACTTGTAAATTAGCATCCTTGCAAATCCATCCAAGTGGATATGACTTTGGATGTGGAATAGTCTCAAGTTTCAGCTTCTTGACTAAGTCTTCTGAGATGAGGTTTGCTTGAGACCCACTGTCAAATAGTGTGTCTATCTTTGTGTGTTTTGAGATTATCCTCACATGAAACAACTCTATCCTCCTCTCTTCATTTGGAATTTCTATGTGACAGTTTAAAGTGCTAGAACTGGGATTTGTTTCATTTACAATCTCTTTTCCCTTTATGTTCTTTAGTACCATGGCTATGCTTTTAGTTTCGTCTCTTGATTCAAACCCTAAGTCTTGTTCAGCAGTTGCAGCTGTTTTGCCTTTTTCTTTGGCCTTATCTCTGGTTTTAAATTTTTTTGGTTTCAACTCTGGATGAAGTTTTCAGCAATGGTCTTCATCGTGGCTTGTTTCGGAACAGTTTTTACAAAAGAACTTTCCTTTTTCTTTCCTAGAGTTTGCATTTCTTTTCCTACCATTGCCTTTAAATTCACTACACTCATTCCCATCAAAAGATTGTTTACCTCTAGCCTCTAAATGCGTGGCTTGGACACAAACCTCGTCTAGATTAGTAGGATTGAACATAAGGATAGTATGTATAAGATAGTTGTGTAAACCACCTATATATTTCAGCAAAGTATCTTGACTATGCAAATCAATTCCAAGTAATAAAGCCCTTCGTCTAAACTCTTGAGTGTAATCTTGAACACTTTGTCCCTTAATTTGTCTAAAACTTTGCCAATTCATGATAGCCTTTTGTAAATGAGCTAATGGATAAAATTGCTACTTAATTGCGGAAATAAATTCAGCCCATGATAGAGTGATCTTACCATGTTTTTTTATTTCATCCTTGGTCTTGGCTTCCCACCCTTCCATTCTGAAAGAGGCTAACTGAATCTTGGTGTAGTCTTCATGAAGGTTTTGTATCCTCAAGTAAACTTCCAACTGTCTTATCCAATTGTCAAGTTTCTCTACATTGACCTCACCATTAAACATAGGCAACTCAAATTTAACATCAAGCTTTAAAAATGGACTTTTAGCAGCGGTTTTAGACTTGTGAGATTGATTCACCGAAGTTGAGGATGACAATGTAGAGGAAGAGGATGAAGATGGGGATGGTGGATCACCATTTCCTCTGTGTCCTTTCTTTGACTTGTCATCACTTTTCTTTCCTCCTGAAGAACCTTCTCCTTCTTTCTGGTGTTTAGACCCTTCTCCAACAAGCCTATCATTCCTTTCTTGGTAGAGTATCCTCACCATCTCTGTCATGTCCAAGAAAGCCTTTCGGAACACCCGTTCCTCTTCTTTGGGATCAATGTCTTCAGGAGCTTCTCCTTCTCTTGAAGACATGCTTGAGGCTGCTTCTATGGCTCTTGGAGGTGTCTCTCCGACCCTTTTTGGTTGAGGATTACTTTGAGCACTAACCAAGTGTCCTTCACCTCTCTTGATTTTAAGCCTAGTAAGCATAAAAACTTGCAAACAATCAACTATATCTTTGCACAAGAACAAATGCAGAGTAAAACTCTAGCTCCTAAGGCTCAAACCCTGAGCTCTGATACCATCTGATCTGAAAATGGAACTATTTGTAATGCTATGCAAAGAATCCATTTCCATTTAATTTAGTGTGCAAAGTATTCTCCATGTCTTGCAGGTTAAACAAAATGTTTTTGGTAATTGTTTCTGAGTTTATGTGTGAGAATTGGTTATTTAAATTCACTGTTTAATATATCAGTTTAGAAATACACAACAAGAAAATTCACCATAGCATAACACAACAAACTGATGAGGAAGTTCACCCCTCCTAGGCTACATCTGCTGGGTCCAAGGCTCCTAATGGGCATGTCCTTGCTCTATTAAGTTGCTAAAAATGGTTATACAGTGAGAAATATGCCTAAACAGGCAAAATCAGCTGTGAAATTGACTTAAGAAGACATAAATAAGCTAAAAATGGCTTTTGTTTCACCTCAAACAATGAAGTATAGCCCAATACAGCTCCATCTCCCTGATGGCCCTAGTGGCTCTTTCCTCTTCCCTGAAGCAAAAATGGCTAGAGAACACCTCTGTGCACTCTGCAACCTGTCCCAAACACTCCAGAATGCTCAAGAAACCCAAAATTGACTAAACTTTCGTCCAATTTGGCTCAATATTTTGAAAGTTATGACCAAAACAAATTTTTGCCCAATGTCACTTGAAACCCCACTAAATGTGGGCTAACTCCAGTTAGGAGCGCTAATTTTGGCATAACCTCGAATTTGGTGGAACGCGCCCCAAATAGGGCGGAATCACTAGCAATTAAATTTAATGCTTAGGGTGGGTGGCGGTCACATGTCAAACCCCACTCTATCCGCCGACGGTTCCATTGACATTAACTAGTGACAATAAATGTTTTAACATTGTGGTTACATGTCTTATGGTTTAAAACGTTTAACCATAACCGTCGGATAACGGTTGCCGCCTGGTGCTAAGCCCTTTGGTCGCAGGCTGTAATATCCCGTTTCAGGGATATCTCTAAAACACAAGCAAACTCCAACCAGAGATGGACTGGGAGGGCGTTTACCAGATATTTCACCTCTGAAAAGAGGGTGAGATCTAAAGGCTACCTGGCCCTTTCCAGACTCTGTCTAAGAGTATGGGGAAAACACACCAAATGGTATAGTAACTGAAATGCTCAAAGAGAGAGAAATAACAGTAGTGCAAGCATACAATAGCATATATCGAACATGTAACAAATACTCCAGAAATATAGAGAGAATGATAAGCCATTTTATTATACTAAGAAATATAAGGGAGTACAATAGGTGATCAAAGTGATGGCACCTAGACTTGCTCAAGGCAAGTGAAGAAATACTCTCAGAATGGCAGGGAAATGGCTGCTCTCTGATCTGCGTCCAAGCTGCAGGAAATCCGTCGTGTAGCTTCTACTGCTGGAACAAAATGAGCATTTGGGGCTGCTCCCCTCCTCGGAATGAGTTGAAACTCTGGAATCTGCCTCTGCTCACCAAACCCAGAAAAACCCAAAAAGCATTTCTGAAATGGCCGAACCCCGAAAATCACCCCCTTGAGGATCTACGCTATCCTCCAAGGCTCTGCGCTGAGGCTGAATGGAAACCACCAAAATACGGCCACAAACTCTACCAAAATCCTTCAATGGGCAAGGGCTGGCCCCTTGCTCAATCTCCAGGCTCGAATCCTCCAAAAGAAACCCAATCCGGAGCTCCCCAAGAATGGATTGCATCCTCCCTCTCAAGACCATGCAGTCTTTGAATGCACTGCTCCTCCACAAAAGCCAAACATCAATCCTCCTGCAAAATAATGATGGAACAACCTCATCCAAGCAGGCACTCGAAGTCCCTCGAGGTTGAGGGTGAGATCTCCGAACGGAGACACTTGATGGACTAAACAGTGCTGCAGACTAGCTAAACAACCAGCGTGCTCAAGAAGTCGAAATGACTAGCTCAATATCATAAAAACCGAATGACCAAAATGAGGAGGCACTCCTCCTTTTATAACATTGGCCTCTCTCTCAAACCCTAGGCCCATCATCTCCAACGTAGCCTCTCTTGGCTCCACGCTGCCAACTCAACCTGTGCAGTCCGTCCACGTGCTCTAGTGGGTCCCCTCTCTACGTGGTCTCTTTGCCCCCCTTGGCCCACTTAAGTTACAACATTGTGTCTACTAGGGAGTGAAATTTATGTTTAGAGTGAGTTATGTTCTCCTTTCACCCACTTTATTTTTATTTTAGCTTTATAAAGGCAAAATTAATCAAAATTAATATTTCCAATTAGCTGCTGCTAATTGGGAATATTACAGTCCTCCCCGCCAAAAATTGCTTGTCCTCAAGCAATGCCTGAACAAGCATCTGCTCTAGCTAATGCTCCCCACCATCACTGTAAAATGTGCCTGGGTCCCAAACGCACCACTGAATCTTCCTTGTCCTCTATATCACCCTGATATGGAGGGATCTCTCAGTGCCGGGATCCAAAACTGATTTCTCACTGTACCAGCGAACAAACAATCCTCCCAGATCCCAACGCCACCATGGCCAATAATCGCCCAAGTCCCACGGCTCAGACTGCGCTCTGCCTCTGGCTATGACTAATGCTCTAAGAGGTGAAGACCATGGCTCCTGCTGCGCTGTATCTGTGACTATGTATGTTGTCCCATCAACTATGTACCAACTCACACCTCTCTCCAATCCAAGTCCTGACTCAATCCCACGCTGATCCTGCTCTCCTGAAATCGGGATGGAGTGCTGAAGAAACGACAACCTGTGCCCTCCTGCCAACTGTAATTTGTAACATCCACTATGTCTAAGGGCCCCTGCTCCACTGTGCTCCCTACGAAGAATACCGTACCATCAAGAGGGTACCAACTTATGATCTCCCGCTAGTCCATCATGGAAGAAGAATCCAATGTAGCAACAACAGCACACTATGTCTAAGGGCCCCTGCTCCGCTGTGCTCCCTACGAAGAATACCGTACCATCAAGAGGGTACCAACTTATGATCTCCCACCAGTCCATCATGGAAGAAGAATCCAATGTAACAACAACTGTACATGCAACATGCCCAGACTGTTGCCGCCAGCCCGTAATCAACTCACACTGCTCTGCCCTATCTGCCAATGGACGTTGCCTGTAGAAGGAAGCCCCTCTCTCTATAATGGGCCAAAGTGGGCAAGATATGCTGCAAGCCCCATCGATGTACTCCTGGAGAGTACTACTCACTGAAAGTACTGCAGCTCAGCCGACTGTACGTACATCTATCTGTACCTCATCAATGTGTCGGCCCAAAGATGGATGCTCCACCATCTCCAACAACTCATCCCTCTCATTGGGAATGTGAAGCTCCTGCCGTCCCCTAGCCCCCTGCAGAAATATCCCATCAACCTCCAACATCTCTAGAGGATATGGATCTACAACTGCTGTCACCGTACACAATGTCAGTGCATCTGACTGCTCCTCCTCAATGGCTGACCCCAAGGTTAGCCACATACCCATCATGGACTCGATGTGAGCCTCCATCTGGCTCTCCCCCAAAGGACCATCATGCATGATGTGCATAGTATCCTCCTCTGCTGACTCAGGCCCCATCATATGCTGCTCTAGCTGAATCGTCACAAGTGACTCATCGCTCAGAGTATCTCCCGTAGAGTCCCGTGACTGCTCACCCTGGTCACTGGAATGCAGCTCCGGTCTACTATCACCATCTCTGCATGACTGCTCTTGCTCCCCAGAAGCGTCCTCAACAGATCCTATGGACTCATATAAAGAAGAGTCCTCACCCTGGCATACAGAAGGAATGCCCTCCTGTTCTACTTCCGCCACCTCATCTGCATTGAATATGCAATCCACCCTCTCGATAATGTGTCGATACAATGTCTGGAGCCCAGACACATACTGGGATGCTACCTCTGTTGTACCTAGTATCCTCTGCTCATGCATGATCTCGACATGCCCTGAGGGAAAAGTGACGCATGTCTCCCTCATGACCCGCTGCCCAAGCGTAGGCTCAGCGATGACTGATGTGCCACCCCTGCAGAGGATCATCTCATCTCCTAACCTGTGGCTATCAACTAGCGCCCCGACCCAGTGCCACTGCTGAGAAGTCTCTCCCCTAGTGTGTTGAGTGTCATCCAAATATCTTGGGTGAGCCTCATGTACCCCGTTGCTCATGCCCAAGGTGCCAAAGGACAACGACAAGATCAACTGTGCCTGTGAGTGATGTAGAAGAAGATCAGGTGCGTGAGTCCTCACAGATACCGTCAAGTATCGCTCATCTGTCTCCCCATCGATCCTGGGTGAAATACCCCCAAAGGTAAGCCTGGTGTCCCTGTCCGTGAGTCTCCCTGGAGGCAATGCTCTAAGACCCTGCTATGCAGCACCGTATGCCCTCGCATACCACTGATCATCCATGTACTCCTCGACATGCCACTGCACACTGAGGCATACCCCTGTACACTGCTAGATTCCCCCTACTACTGCTATACCACCCCGTACCGTCTCGTGCCTGGTCTGTGTCAAGGCATCGGACACTCCCCGTGTGTTCTCAATGTGATGTAGAACACTCTTACTCCACAATGCATTCCCACACATTATGATACACCACCATGCGACTCCATGCCCACCGGTAGTCCACTGCTCAATGCTAGAGGCTCCCACACACCCCTGGATGTGATGACCTAGAGTTGTGTCTCTACATGTTGGACTACCCCCAATCAGTATCATCATCTCCACTGTCACATCGCTATATCCGTCGACGAATGGATCATCACTCCAAACCCTCCCCGAGGGGTCCGAGAAGTGAATCTCCCTGTGTGTTAGTAGTGATACCACCACTGCTCGACTCCGCTGTGACCTCTGTGCCCCACACAAAGGTGAAGAACCCTTGGCCCCAATACAAGGCACCATCTGGTGGCCTACCAATGCCACCTCCTCCGACAAGCTTCTGCCAAGGTATGTTGATCACTCTGTGACCCCGTGTACAAGTGTCATACCAAGACAACCTAGGGAATCTGTCCATAAACTGGTTGGCCACTGGAGTTGACCAAAACTCCCCTAGCAAATGCGCATGCTCAACTGCTAGGCCAACTGTACCCTCCAAGACATAGTCAACCAACTTGCCTGGGAAACGACAGGTAGTCCCGCCTAGATCCCAATGCCAATTTGGGGTTCCTGTATTCCCAGCACCTGGAAACTCCTGCTGAACTACACCCGGGTCCACCACTATCATCATAACCCACTCCACCGAGTACCAACTCAAAATCTCTCGCCATCCCACCTCAACATGTGGATGTTGCACCCTGTGCAACTCCGATCGTCTCACCCCGCTAACCAAGTCAACGTATGAGATCTGACTAGGTGGCTTCGCCTCTCTCTCTCCAATGGAAAGAGGTGACCCAATAATGCTGCTAGCCCTGTCTATGCATGCCTGAAGGGGGCTACTCTGACAATCCAATGTGCCCTCTAGCTGTACCATTAGGGAATCCAATCGTTCCCCAATGTGGGCCAACTTGGCCGCTGACTCGGCAAAAACCACTCTCATGCCCTCTAGCTCCTCGTTCTGTAACAAAATAGCCTCTCGTACTGATGTGGCCTTCCTTTCAAAACTAGAAGGTCGGCTCGAAGCTGATGACACCATTGTGTGCGACCATTGTCCAATACCTCTGTATCTCCTAGTGCCTCATCAAAGGTGGATACATCTCCTGGAACCACACCCAACTGCCGCGTGCTGCTACCACCTGAAAACTCGGACACTACCCCGGTCATCACCTCAATGGATGGCACTACTGGGGTAAGCTCTACTCTCTCTACTAAGATGTCAACCGATATAGTCAAAGAAGTCTCCAACACAGGTGACCCCTGCGTCATACTAGGTGTATCCACATGCTCCCCATGATCCTATGTGCCTTCATCCTCCAAGTGCGAGGTAGCCATTTTGATGGCTTCCCCCTCCGTTATTCGGTCAAGCTGGAAAGAGGTATCCAGCTTTTCCACTTGATCCTGAACCATGCAATCAGTGGATCCATCGAGCCTGGGAAAAGGTGTCCTCCCAGTGGTACGCTGCAGCTCTAAACTCTGCATGCTAGAAACCCCGCTGTTCCTTCCTCCTTCATCCTGCCTGAGCTGACAGTAATCTCTGAAGGGCAAAACCGCTCTGAAGTTTTTCCCCATGGACTGTCATTCACGGAAATAATCTCCAAAAGGTATATGATCATGCCGCCTACCTTTCTCACTCAGTACTGGAGGTAAGAATGTAGGCATTGTGATTCTGGTTGGCCTACCGAAGGCTGGTAAATGCTGGTCACACTGTTGTGAAACCCCCATATTTTCCACCTCTACTGCCTTTGGTGGGTAAGATTCTGCCTACCCTCTTTGTTCATAGAAAAATATCCCCGCGGCTTCTCTTCCAGTGTCATAGACAACTTTCTCCACAGGCTAAGCCAGGTCTATGAGCTCTGATACCACTGTAATATCCCGTTTCAAGGATATCTCTAAAACACAAGCAAACTCCAACCAGAGATGGACTAGGAGGGTGTTTACCAGATATTTCACCTCTGGAAAGAGGGTGAGATCTAGAGGCTACCTGGCCCTTTCCAGACTCTGTCTAAGAGTATGGGGAAAACACACCAAATGGTATAGTAACTGAAATGCTCAAAGAGAGAGAAATAACAGTAGTGCAAGCATACAATAGCATATATCGAACATGTAACAAATACTCCAGAAATATAGAGAGAATGCTAAGCCATTTTATTATACTGAGAAATACAAGGGAGTACAATAGGTGATCAGAGTGATGGCACCTAGACTTGCTCAAGGCAAGTGAAGAAATACTCTCAGAATGGCAGGGAAATGGCTGCTCTTTGATCTGCGTCCAAGCTGCTGGAAATCTGCCGTGTAGTTGCTACTGCTGGAACACAATGAGGATTTGGGGCTGCTCCCCTCCTCGGAATGAGTTAAAACTCTGGAATCTGCCTCTGCTCACCAAACCCAGAAAAACCCAAAAAGTATTTCTGAAATGGCCGAACCCCGAAAATCACCCCCTTGAGGATCTACGCTATCCTCCAAGGCTCTGCACTGAGGCTGAATGGAAACCACCAAAATATGGCCACAAACTCTACCAAAATCCTTCAATGGGCAAGGGCTGGCCCCTTGCTCAATCTCTAGGCTCGAATCCTCCAAAAGAAACCCAATCCGAAGCTCCCCAAGAATGGACTGCATCCTCCCTCTCAAGACTGTGCAGTCTCTGAATGCACTGCTCCTCCACAAAAGCCAAACATCAATCCTCCTGCAAAATAATGATGGAACAACCTCATCCGAGCAGGCACTCGAAGTCCCTCGAGGTTGAGGGTGAGATCTCTGAACGGAGACACTCGATGGACTAATCAGTGCTGCAGACTAGCTAAACAACTAGCGTACTCAAGAAGTCGAAATGACTAGCTCAATATCATAAAAACCGAATGACCAAAATGAGGAGGCTCTCCTCCTTTTATAACATTGGCCTCTCTCTCAAACCCTAGGCCCATCATTTCAAACGTAGCCTCTCTTGGCCCCATGCTGCCAACTCAACCTGCACAGTCCCTCCACATGCTCTAGTGGGTCCCCTCTCTACGTGGTCTCTTTGCCCCCTTTGGCCCACTTAAGTTACAACGTTGTGTCTACTAGGGAGTGAACTTTATGTTTGGAGTGAGTTATGTTCTCCTTTCACCCACTTTATTTTTATTTTAGCTTTATAAAGGCAAAATTACTCAAAATTAATATTTCCAATTAGCTGCTGCTAATTGGGAATATTACACAGGCTCTCGGTCACGAACCATCGAGGCTAGCCCTCCACCTTTTTTTTGCCCAAATTCAATTTAAAACTTAAATATAAACCGTCGCCTATGGGAGTTAAGGAACACGGTGGAGGCGAATTGGTAGAGTTTTGTGCTCGCGGCGGTGAGGTCCAGGGTTTGAACCTCGTGGACCCATAAAAAATTTATCACTCCACAATGGCTCTGGCCTGGGGCCATGTGGCGGCCTCTGGGCTTGCCATGTGGCACCCCCGAATTGGCCAAAAATCTTCAAAAGTCAACCAATCAACAAATGATATGCTGCCACGTGTCGGATTCTGATATGCCCACAGGGAATATTCCAAAGAATATTCTCTTTTTAATTTTTCCAAAATTGAAAAGTCAACTTTGGTCAACTGATTTTAGAAGGTTACTGGAGACTTCAAACCTGCATAACTTTCACATACGACATCGGATTTGAGTCCTGTTTGCGGCACCTGAATCGCAGCGACGAGGCCTTTCCGGTCGTTCAGATTGCAACCAATTCTGAGCAATTCCATTTTTGAGCATTTTTTCGACTTGGACATGATCACCTGATCAATTGGGGGTGTTGGAACCAGGTTTCCGCACCCTGAGGAAGAAATTGATGTGGTGGCCCTAAACAGGTTTATACCAAAACTTATTGTAGATTGGAAACAGATGCACGCATATATATAAATCAATACTTGTCACATCAGCTCGTCGCAAATACATATAATGCATATAATAGATGTATTGCAGATTAACTTCGTCGCAGATAAATAACAGAATCAGATCTTCACAAGGCACAATAACTTAAGTAGTTCTATTCATGTACTTAACCATCAACATATAATCATGCATAAAGAACAAATTGACTCGCGTAGATATAATCAATCATAACAAAAGTAAAGCGATCTCAAAGCAATAACAATACATATCAAATCTAACACATTTACTTCGCCAAAAACAATCTTTGTATTAGATTCAAAGCAGTTCAATACAGTCAGACCTTCCCCTTACAATTAACCTTCTGTGCACATAGCCAACGGAGTCCGCACACAGCCAGGATTAGGTCTCTGCCCACACAGCCAGTAGGTGCCTTTCTACCCAACCCAGACTTACAAAAAGGTATCACAGAAGCATAAACACTTTGATCCAAAACATCATCTATTGATTGATTTCCTACTAGACTCGATCAATCTATATTTATATTCATCTAGCACGCAGATACTATGTTCTCAAACCATGGTTTGATGCCCGTAGATTACCCTTACAATCCATTTACGTAAAAGAGGGACTTTGAGCCACCTCAAAGCCCCTTGACCTTTCCGCGCAGCGCACATATCAAAAATACATACAAAAAATTACTCAAAATGCACCCTAGGGGACCCCGCTCCAGCAAGCCCCAACACAAACCTGTGACTCATCCCGAGTCACTGTGGGGTCGATTCCTTCTGTAATATCCCCAATAGGAAATAGACAGTAATACACAGCAATACAAGCATACAACCATATAGGAAAAATGTCGGAAACAGAATATAAGCAAGTACACATAAAATACCAAGAATGCTAAGCCATTTTATTAATCTGAGAATATATATGGGTACAATGAATAATCAGAATAAGTGCACCTATCCTTGCACCAGGCAAGTGAAGAACCCTCTCAGAAACAGGAAATGGCTGCTATAGAGACTGCGTCCCAGCTGCTGGAAGAAACTGTCGTAAACTGCTGCTGCTGCAATGAACTGGAACTAGGGGCTGATCCCCTCGCCGGAATGAGCTGAAAATCTGTAGATCACCTGTACTCACTGCTCCGGACAAAACCCAGAAACCATGAACCAACTGGACCACCTCCGGAAATCACCCTAGGAGCCCTCCTCAAGGAAAACGCTGTCCCTCCAGGCCCAGCGCAGACACCAACTGAAATAGACTGAAATGGGGCCACAAACTCCTCAGGAAACTCACCAAATGATAAACGCTGAACCTCCACACCGGAATAGCCCTGAATCTTCTGCAGAAATCTCTACCACTGAACAGCTCCAACTCCAACTGCGTCCTCCCTCCAAGGACTACGCAGTCTCCCAATGAAGCTCAGTACCAAAGTAACAAAAATCGCGATCGGGATAAAATCGCCGAGGGGAAAAAATCGGAAAAAATCGTAAAAATCGGGAAAAAATCGGCACATACAAAAATATTCATTTTTTTTCAATTTTTTTAATATCTAAAGCATCTACAGCATAAAATAAATGCATTGACATATAAATATGAAAAAAAAACTAATATATAAGATGTGTAATATCATGTCTAGTGCTACATCACACATAAAACTGAATCCTGTCCTGAATACTAAGTCCCGAGTCTCAACTCAACCTCAAAATATCAACAAAAAATATAATAATGTATCTCATATCATGAGTCATAATGTTATATACAAAGGAATGCACCAAATAACCTATACTACTGATTTCCTCTGCCCTTCTTGCGAGAAAATGTAACAGCTTTCCCTCTAGACGAAGAAGTTGGCGGGGCTGGCAATGGACTCTGTTGTGCTCCAGATCCTGAAGCACTAGGAGCTAAAGGAGGTAGACCACGTCCTCTACCGATAGCAGGGGTAGGTGGTGTCACCTCCTCCTCCTATTGTTGCTCCTCCTCCTCCTATTGTTGCTCCTTCTCCTCCTCCTCATGAAACTCATCATTGATTCATCACTACTAGAAATGGGATCATCAACAAGAGATACATAAACATCATCTAGCTCAAAGTCTTCAGACTTGGATTGCTTAACCTTAAAATGCGGTAGAAAAAGATTAACATGCCTAACCAGTTGTTTTCCTTTGAGTGAAGGGTACATTCTTGTTAAGGCCACAGTAGGGGAGTTCAACAATCAATACCACCAACATCAACAAAGTTCAACAATCAATGCCACCAACATCAAGGTTCTTAAAGGACTTCATACTCTTGATCAAATGCCAATCTCATACCCTTACACATAATATAATCAAATGGAAGCAATGCAAATCCCCAAACCATGAAACCCTGAAAACCATTAAGTCTGCTGAATTTTGAGTGAAATCTAAAATTGTAGTTTCTCCATATGAAATCCAATGAGGTCGAAACCACTCTTAAACATCCCGAGTCATTTCATGGTAATGTTAAAAATTTAAGTAAAAGGATGAAAATGAAAAATAAAGGAAATATCACTTTTACTTTAAGAATTTAACATTACCATGAACTGCCAACAGGGTGTGTTAGGAAAATGAGAGGGCTGCAAAAATGACAAAAAAAAATCGATTTTTGAACTTATAGGGTTTCTATTTGATGGGCCCACGATTTTTACCAAAATAATTGCGATTTTTTCGTAAAAATCGCGATTTTTTCGCGATTCCTTTTACTTTAAGAATTTAACATTACCATGAACTGCCAACAGGGTGTGTTAGGAAAATGAGAGGGCTGCAAAAATGACAAAAAAAAAATCGATTTTTGAACTTATAGGGTTTCTATTTGATGGGCCCACGATTTTTACCAAAATAATCGCGATTTTTTCGTAAAAATCGCGATTTTTTCGCGATAACGATTTTTTCAAAAATCGTTGAAAAAATCGCCGATAAAATCGGCAGCCCAAAAAACTCGCGATTTTTTCTTTTTGTTACTTTGCTCAGTACCACAGCAAAACTCCCAAACAAAACACTTGCAAATCTCCTGCTAAAGACTGAAGAAAAACCTTGCCCGAGCAGGCACTCGAAGTCCCCCGGGGCCAAGGGTGAGATCTCCGACCAGAGACACTCAGTCGCACTAAATGTTGTCGCGTACCGACTAAACATTGAGCATACCCCTGGCAGACAAGTCTAGCTCAAAATATCATCAACATATCAATAATGCCAAATGGAGTGACTCTCCCACCTTTTATAGTGCTAGCTCCCCTCAAAACCCTAACTGCGTCCCCTCTCTCCACGTGCTCCTCCTATGCCTATGCAGTTGCTTCTAGAGCCTACGTGAGGCCTCTCTCATGCGAAGTGTGGACCCCCAAGGCTTTCCTTTAAGTCACAACGTTGTTCCTACTAGGAAGCACTTTATTTTATTAAAGTGAGTTGACCCCTCTTCCTCACTTTTATTTATTAATTAACGATAGGCAGCAAAACTATACAAAAATGAAATATTCCAATTAGCGGTGCTAATTAGGAATATTACAGTCTCCCCCGGCAAAACGTTGCTTGTCCTCAAGCAACTCAAGGATGGATGCTGCAAAATCTTCTCATCCTCCCAAGTGGCATCCTCATCCGGCAAGTTCTTCCACCTCACCAAGAACTTCCGGATCGTCCTGCTCCGCAGCTGCCTCTCCCTAGTATCAATAATAGCCTCGGGCTGCAACACCAGATGCCCCTCATCATCCGTGGGTGGTAGCTCATCTGTGACCGTCACCTGCTGGCCCAATGCCTTTTTCAGGCATGATACGTGAAAAATGTTATGAATCTTGCTGCCTTGGGGCAGCTCTAGCTCATATGCAACCTGCCCAATCCTGCATATCACCCTGTATGGCCCATAAAAACGGGGCTTAAGCTTCTCAGCCCCCTTCTGCTTAAGTGAAGACTGTCGGTATGGTTGTAATCGCAGGTAGACCAAGTCTCCTTCCTCAAATTGTCTCTCCACCCGACCCCTATTAGCATACAGCTTCTGCTGATTCTGCGCTGTGGCCATGTTATCCTTGAGAGCTCGGAGGATATCCTGACTCTCTTGGATCCATATCTTGGCTCTCGGAGCCTTGCTAGCACCAAACATCATGTCCACAAAAGATAAAGGATGATATCCATACAAAGCATAGAATGGCGACATACCAATGGACATGTGATGCGTCGTGTTGTAGCAATACTCTCCCAAATGCAGCCACTTCAGCGATGCCCTCTGCTGTCCACTGACATAGTTACGCAAGTAGCCCTCCAGCCACTTGTTAACTATCTCTGTCTATGGGTGATAACTAGTGCTCGGCGTCAACTCTGTCCCCACTAGACGGAAAAGCTCTTGCCAGAATCCGCCCATGAAGCGGCTGTCCCTGTCACTGACAATGGTCTTAGGTAGACCATGCAACCTGAAAATCTCCCTGAAGAACAGCTCGGCCACCTGTGCTGCTGTGTGGTGTGCGGATATGGCGAAAAAATGAGCATACTTCGTCAGTCGGTCAACGACGACAAAGATGCAGTCCTTGCCCTGTACCATGGGCAACCCCGTGATGAAGTCCATCGATATGCTCTCCCATTTCCCCTCTGGAATGGGAAGAGGCTGCAACAACCCTGCAGCATGGCTCATCTCTCCCTTGTTTCTCTGGCAAACATCGCACTCCCTGACATGCTGGAGTACGTCCTCCTTGAGGCCCTTCCATGAGAACCTCTCCCTGATGGCCCTGTAAGTCTTGGTGAACCCCTGATGGCCCGCCAATGGAGAATCGTGTAAAGCCTGGAGTATCTTCTTCTTGAGCTGAGACCCCTCAGTCAAGAAGATCCTGTCCCTGTAATAGATGATCTCGTCGACCACCCTGTACCTGTCATCTGCTACTTGCCCATCCAACACCTCACACGCAAACGTGTCCTTGGAGTACTCTACCAGCAGTCGAGCCCTCCAATCAGCGTCCAAGCTCATAAGAGATAACGTGGCTGGTCTACGGGAAAGGGCATCAGCTACCACGTTATTCTTGCCTTTGACGTACTCTATGTCAAAGTCATAGGCTTGGATCTTACTGATCCACTTCTGCTGCCTCTCCTGCAACTGCTTCTGCTCCAGAAAGTACCTGAGGCTGTTGTGATCTGATCTCACCTTGAATCGGCTGTCCACTAAATACTGCCGGTACTTGGCCAATGCATACATGATGGCCAACATCTCCTTGTCGTATATGGAATACAACCTCTCATGCGAAAGGAGCTTCCGGCTCTCAAAAGCTATAGGGTGACCGCCCTGCATCAATACTGCACCAATCCCCTCTCCTGATGCATCACACTCGAGGACAAATGGCTGTGTGAAATCCGGCAATGCAAGCACGGGGCATCTGCTCATCACCTCCTTGAGCTTATCAAAAGCTCGTTGTGCTGTGTCCGACCAACTGAATGCCCCCTTCCTCGTCAAGTCTGTGAGGGGTGCAGCAAGCTGTGAGAAGCCCTTGACGAACTTCCTGTAGTATGTGCAAATGCCAATAAATCCTCGAAGCTCAGTCACATTCCTCGGCTCTGGCCAATCTCTGATGGCCCTGATTTTCTCCTCGTGGACTCTCACCCCGTCCACTCCTATAATATGCCCCAAGTACAGCATCTCCGTCAAGCCGAACTCACACTTGGAGAGCTTGACATAGAACTGCTGCTCCTCCAAGATGCGCAAAACTGTCTCAATGTGTTGGAGATGCTCCTCCCAAGTCCTGCTATATATAAGTATGTCATCGAAGAAGACCAGCACAAACTTCCTCAGATGACCCCTGAAAATGTGGTTCATGCACGACTGAAAGGTAGCGGGTGCATTGGTCAGCCCAAAAGGCATGACCAGGAACTCGAAGTGCCCATAATGACACCTGAAGGCGGTCTTGGGAATGTCCCGTTCCCTCACGCGTATCTGATGGTACCCGGATCTCAAGTCAATCTTTGAGAAGAATCGTGCTCCTCTCAACTCGTCCATCAGCTCATCGATCCTGGGGATGGGGTACCTGTTCTTCAGGGTCTTCTTATTCAGAGCCCTGTAGTCAATGCACATCCGCAATGTGCCGTCCTTCTTCTTCACCAACACCATGGAAGAAGCAAAAGGACTCGTGCTCGGTCGAATGTGACCAAGGGCCAGCAACTCCTGAATAGCACACTCTATCTCATCCCGATAGGCCTTGGGATGCCTATACGGTGTGGTGATCACTGCCTGTATACCCTGCTCAAGCTCAATAGTATGCTCAAACCCCCGATCCGGTGGCTGCCCTGGTGGAATATCCCCGAATACTACGGCATACCTGTCAAGGATAGTTTGTATCTCAGGATGCACTGCCTGACCTGTATCTACTGCCTCCGAAGCTCGCAGCTCTACGGCCCACTCTATGTCTCCCTTGCGGAAGGTTGCCTCCATCCTATGTGCCGACACTGTCTGAGGCGGGTATGTGTGCTGTCCCCGTATCTTCTCATGCCTCCCTGTCTTGGGATCATCCCACTCCATCTCTAGGGCCTTCCAATCTGACGTGACCTTCCCCAGAGTAATGAGCCACTGAACACCCAATATCATGTTGGTGTCCGGGATATCCACCACAAAGAAATGATCTGTCAATGTATAAGTGCCCATCGTCACGGATAACTCTGGGACATACCGAGCACACACCATAGTCTGATCCCCTGGGACCAAAACGGAAAATCCATCAAAACTCTCAGTCTGTATGCCTCTCCGCTCAACCATCTGTGCATCAATAAAGTTGTGGGTGGCCCCATTATCAACCAAGATTGAGACCCGCTGTCCACGTACTGTCCCCCGTACGCGCAGCGTCAAATACTTGGGAACTCCCCGCAATGCGGCTAGAGCTCCTCCAGTAGGTGCAAATGATGCACCACCTGCTGCGGGTGGTGGAGGTGGTAAAGTACCCTGCGCTGCATAACAATCTCCTGCCTCCACGTCATCCCCCTCATCCTCTTCCCCGCTGCTCTCAGAGAAGACCTCAATGAAATGTGCTTTCCCTGCAGCACATCTATGTCCTGGTGCCCATGGCTCCTGGCAAGTGAAGCACAACCGCTTCCTCCTCAACTCTCTCCTGGCCTCATCATCAAACTGCCCTCGCCCAGGATTTGCCTTGGGAGGCAGAATCCTCGTGTCCTTCCCCTTAGGCTGGAAGGCCTGTCTCTGGGGGTAAGGTGTCCGAGTCCGGGGTAAGACATCCTGTAAATCCTGAGTCCTGTTGATGGCATCCTGAAGTGTAGCTGGTCTAGTCGACCGGACTAGGCCACGTAGTGGCTCTGTCAACCCCTCCACAAACATGTAAACCATCCGAGCCGCAGATAGATCAGGCACCATCACTGAAACCCTCAAGAAATCTGAAATGTAAGTCTCTGGGCTCCCAGTCTGTTTGAGCTTCGTCAGCTCAACAAAGTGTTGCTCCGGATCCCTCCTGTCGAAACGCTCTATCACCCTCTGGGTAAACTCAGCATATGTCCCCACTGTAGAATGCCCGAGTGTAGTCATCCCATGAAACCACCAGTCCTGGGCCTCACCCTCCAGATGTAATGTTGCCACCTTAATGGCCTCTGACTGCGACATCTGATTGAGCTGGAAATAGATATCCAACTTCTCTACCCAAGACTTTGCCGACATGTTTGATGTGCCATCAAACGTGGGCAAATGAAATCTGCTAGCTGCGCGGTGGTCATCATGATGATGCCTATGCCCTCTGTGATGATCACGGGGTCTACCATCACGCTGGAGCTGAACATAATCTCTGAATGAGATAAGATCTCTGATCGCCGGCCCGCGTGCCAGGTACTCTGCAATGTAGGCGTCCATCTGGCTAGGGTCAACCTCCGGCTCCTGCTGTGCTTCTGCCCCTGCGTCCTCTGCTAGGAAAGTGGGCATAGTGGATCGCGTGGGTGCATGCGATGCCACGATGGTGATAGCATCACACACCGGCATATGGTGTGACGTGCCTGATCCCTCACCGATCTGAAAACCCCTTGGGGTTTCCCGCTGCCTAACCTCCAGCGCAGTGAGTCTCTGTGACACATCCTGCATGTGTTGGAGGAGCGCCTCTCTAAATCTCCTCGAATCCTCCTCGTCTGCCATAGGACCCTGCTACTCTGCGTCCCCCACAGGCTGCTCCTGCTCTGAATCTGTCTCAGGCTGCTCCTGATCTGTGTCCACCACTCGAACACAGTCCCCCTCTCCGTAGGTGTTTCCCAACCTACGCTCAACGTCTCTGTATTTCTTACCCCGGTAACCGATATGGGATCTATCCCTCGGCCTCATAGACTGCTAGCTCCACAGGCTGAGCCAGAACTATGCTCTGATACCACTGTAATATTCTGAATAGGAAAATAGACAACAATACACAGCAATGCAAGCATACAACTATATAGGAAAATGCCGGGAATAGAATATAAAGCAAGTACACATAAAAATGCCAGGAATGCTAAGCCATTTTATTAATCTGAGAATATATATGGGTACAATGGATAATCAGAATAAGTGCACCTATCCTTGCACAAGGCAAGTGAAGAACCCTCTCAGAAACAGGAAATGGCTGCTATAGAGACTGCGTCCCAGCTGCTGGAAGAAACTGCCGTAAACTGCTGCTGCTGCAATGAACTGGAACTAGGGGCTGATCCCCTCGCCGGAATGAGCTGAAAATATGTAGATCACCTGTACTCACTGCTCCGGACAAAACCCAGAAACCATGAACCAAACGGACCACCTCCGGAAATCACCCCAGAAGCCCTCCTCAAGGAAAAACGCTGTCCCTCCAGGCCCAGCGCATACACCAACTGAAATAGACTGAATGGGGCCACAAACTCCTCAGGAAACTCACCAAATGATAAACGCTGAACCTCCACACCGGAATAGCCCTGAATCTCCTGCAGAAATCTCTACCACTGAACAGCTCCAACTCAAACTGCGTCCTCCCTCCAAGGACTGCGCAGTCACCCAATGAAGCTCAGCTCCTCAGCAAAACTCCCAAACAAAACACCCGCAAATCTCCTGCTAAAGACTGAAGAAAAACCTTGCCCGAGCAGGCACTCGAAGTCCCCCGGGGCCAAGGGTGAGATCTCCGACCGGAGACACTCAGTCGCACTAAACAGTGCTGCAGACCGACTAAACAGCCAGCGTGCTCAAGTAGACAGAAGTCTAGCTCAATATCATCAACAATATCAATAATGCCAAATGGAGTGACTCTCCCACCTTTTATAGTGCTAGCTCCCCTCAAAACCCTAACTGCGTCCCCTCTCTCCACGTGCTCCTCCTATGCCTGCGCAGTTGCTTCTAGAGCCTACGTGAGGTCTCTCTCATACGAAGTGTGGACCCCCAAGGCTTTCCTTTAAGTCACAACGTTGCTCCTACTAGGAAGCACTTTATTTTATTAAAGTGAGTTGACCCCTCTTTCTCACTTTTATTTATTAATTAACTATAGGCGGCAAAACTATACAAAAATGAAATATTCCAATTAGCGGTGCTAATTAGGAATATTACACCTTCATATTTGCTTGGAGCGCAGCGACAAAAGTTTTTAGTGGCAACACCACCTCAAGACTCTGTGCAGCAGCTCCCTGCACTTCAGTTACCAATTTTTCTGTAGTTGGCCTTTCAGTAGCAAGTTCAAAATTTCGTTGAGTCTACTGAAAGGTCTTCAGCGCGCCATCCAATGTCTGCGATAGCTGTAGAGCCTCCTCGACCCACGGCTGCATCCTTGCTTCAAGCAACTATTCTCTTCAACGCAGGTCCTCAATTTCTGTCTGAATTACCCGACCCTCCTGTAGGCGGGTGAGGCATTGTGCAATCGCGAGGGTGAGCATTGCCATCCTAATATCAACAAATTGTTTCGCCTTGATGTGCAACTATTGGACCATATGTCGTTTTCCTGTAGGTAACACAATTAAATCAATATTTATTTCCTGGCAGGCTTTGAGTTGCGTGCGCAACAGCGAGGATTCAACTCGAATGGCTTGTTCAAGGATCTGAACCAAGCGAACTTCTCCTGTCGAGGGCAAAACTGTTGTGATGGGTTGCGCGCCGACAGTATACACATTTGCTTGTCACTGGCTCACTTGCGCAACGCTCGCTTGAAATTTCAGCTCCTGGATGCCAATCTGCACCCCATCGAGCATGGTCGTGTACTGCGCTTCTAGGTCCGTCCACATATCCTCAGTTGTTGTCATGATCGTGTTGGCTATCTCGTTGAAATCATCCTCGGCCAGCATCAGTTCTTCTTCTCTAGTGGCTTTCGAGCCTTTGCACTTCTTCCTTGATCCTTCCGTAGCCTGAGAACCGCGCTTTGTTCCCTTGGAAGTCTGTACTTCCATTTGTTCCTCAGTTTCCTTAGGCCCAGCACCATTTTTCTCAAGTGCAGTGTCAGTTTCCAAGTCAATTGTTTCGCCGATTATAGTCGGCGTGGGCTCTGCTCTTGTGGGCTTCTCAGTAGTTTTTCTACCGGTTCGAGGCTTGGTGGGCGTCTTCTGAATAGACGTAGATGCACCTTTTGTGGTGCACGACTCCAGCCAAGCGAGCGGCCACTCAGCAGTGATGCGTAGCAGAGCCTCCTTAGTGACGAGATACGACAATTAGTACAAAATTCCTTCAACGACGCCCTTTGCGCGGATGTGAATATTGTGGAATGTGGCTTTAAAATCCCCAATTAACTTGTACTGTTCGTACAAAGTTGGAGACAGCCTCGGTTTGGATTGAATCACCTGAAAGATGGAGGCATCGAACAAAACCCAAAATATTTTGTTTTCCATGATGCGTGCAGGGTCAAAGGAACTCCATAGCGTGGCGTACCGCATGACTTCACACATCTACAACTGTATCTCAGGAAACTGTGTTTCCTCTGGGGTCTTCCATCCAATTAGGGTTATCAGCAGCAGGAGCCAAGCATAATAGAAGTGCTTGCCCTCCTCTTGTGCCTCACACACGTTCTCCAACAATTTTTTGCACAAATATTGCGGCCAATTATAGATAACTCCCTTTTCACACTTTCCTGCAAGTGAAATTACTTGCACAGGGACTTCCTTAGGCCTACACTTCAGCATCATCTTGCAGGCCAAGATGAGTGTCCCAAATTGGACGGCTTGGACGTTGATTTCACTAACTACGAATCCTCTGCTGTGGCACAACACTTGGTAAGTTGCTTTGATTTTGTATGCCACCTATTTCTGCGCTTTTCCTCCGAAATTAGCCATGGGATCCGTGCCTTGATCAGGCAGGCCGGTGATCCAATGGATCAGCACAGCATCAATGGGTATGCGCTCTCCAAGCCATAAAGCTTCGTCATGCACTATTGCGGGCAATTGTCACACACATATATCATTTATAGGGTTGCGCCCAAAATGTGGGACCTACAATAAATTCAGAAGCCCTACCTTATGTAGGCCCAACACCCATCGTTTCGACTCCACGCGCACGAGTCCCCCCTCATACAAAACGCGATCTAGGTAGCGCTCAGGTGCAAGTTCCGGAAATTTCTCAAAAACAGCAAGGTCCCAATACTCCATCTTCAGCTGCAGCACTTTGGTGAACATATTGCCTTAGAGTGGGACATTTTCTAGAATTAAAGGCATGTTAATATAGGGCCGCACTTTGTCAAGATCCTTCAGGACCTTGACTTCGGGATCCAATGATCTATCGCGTGGGTGATCTTATTTCTTGTCTTTTCTAATTGTTGTATTAATTTAGGAGTCCACTGAGTGACTACGTCGTCCTTCATGCGGGGATTAAATGAAGTCAATCACGACAGCCACTCATGCAGCTCAGTGGCGAAGGAGCAAAAGAATATCTCGTGAAATTCTGTATAGATGTACTTCTGAACCCAATTTTCAGCAGATAGCTTAGAACTTCGATTCCCTTGGATCAGGAATTCAAGGATCTTTCTATCCAGACAATCTTGCGATTCTTTCTGTGTAGGATGCCACAACATTAAATCTCCCTCAAAATGATCCCGGTCCCAGCAACAAAACCATTTCTTGGATTGAAGGGTCCTGACCCAAGTTTAGAGTTTATCGCACAACCAATAAACCCTCCAACTAGTGGCCCTTTCGGCAATGACCTGCTTGTGCAGATCAAAGTCTCACCCGAAGTAGTATGGGGGGGTGCTGGAACCAGGTTTCCTCACCCTGAGGAAGAAATTGATGTGGTGGCCCTAAACAAGGTTTATAACAGAACTTATTTTAGATTGGAAACAGAAGCACACACATATATAAATCAATACTTATCAAATCAACTCGTCGCAAATACAGATAATGCATATAACAAGTGTATTGCAGAATACAGATAAACTTCGTCGAAAATAAATAACAAAATCAGATCTTCGCAAGGCGCAATAACTTAAGCAGATCTATTCATGTACTTAACCATCAACATATACTCATGCATAAAGAACAGATTGACTCGCACAGATATAATCAATCATAACAGAAGTAAAACGATCTCAAAGCAATAACATTACACAAATATCAGATCTAACACATTTGCTTCGCCAAAAATAGTCTTTGTATTAGATTCAAAGCGGTTTAGTACAGTCCGACCTTCCCCTTACAATTACCCTTCTGTGCACACAACCACTGGAGTTTGCACACAGCCAAGACTAGGTCTCCATGCATATAGCCAGCAGGAGCCTTTCTACCCAACCCAGACTCACAAAAAGGTATCACAGAAGCATAAACACTTAGATCCAAACATCATCTATTGATTGATTTCCTACTAGATTCGATCTATCTATATTTAGATTCATCTACTGTGTAGATACTATGGTCTCAAACCATGGTTTGATGCCCATAGTTTACCCTTACAATCCATTTACATAAAAGAGGGACTTTGACCCACCCCAAAGGCCCTTGACCTTTCCATGCAGCACGCATATCAAAAATACATAGAAAAAGTTATTCAAGATGCACCCCAGGGGACCCTGCTCCAACAACATTGATCCATTCCTATCTATACTTCATGAAAACCGAGACTAGTTGGAAGCTATGGGATTAGCTCCTCAGGTCATCGAGATGGTCAGATTGGCCCTCAATTCAATGTTTGAAGACTATCAGGCCTTTGTCCAGAGCATCCTGGGCAGAGAGAATTTGTCGGATTGGGAGCAATGTGGGCTGCTCTTCAGCAAGAAGAGATGAGGAGGGACTTACTCAAATGTCAACATGAGGGTAGTAGTAGTAGTGGGATAAAGCAGAAGGAGGAGGATAATGTGGCCCTTGCATCAAAGGGGCAGCAAGAGCAGCGTACAAGGAAGAACGATCTTTCCAAGATCAAATGCTTCCAGTGTGGTGAAATGGGTCATCATGCCACACAATGTCCTCTCAAGAAGAAGGGCAAGGACGAGAAGCATGATCCGCAAGCAGCACTTGCTAGGATCAATGAGGAGTTCGCCATGATAGCTCATATACCTCTAGGAGGGAAGTGAGTTGACTTGGAGTTGTAGAACCAAAGATCTACAGATGGGCAGGATCCTTGAGGAGTCCACCTCTTGGAGCATTACCTTGCTACGAGAGCCCAAATCGAATGTAACAGGATGGACAAGTGCCATTTGGTGCAAAGGAGTGCAAAAGTGACTGTATAGTGGTTAGCAACACCAGAATCTGAGCAACGCAGAGCAGAGTTGGCAACAATGCAGTGAAACACAACGCAGAGTCAGTAGCGACGCAACAGCGTTAGAGGGACAATACAGAGGCTAGCAACAATTAAATCTTCAGTACTGAGATGCATCATGCTGAACACTTGTTCAGTTTTGGATGTTAATAAGCAACAATATTGCAGTGCAGTAGCAATTGGCAGTGGCAATGTCAGTAGTAGCATGGATGCAAAATTTGAGAGTGAGTTGCAGTGTTGATAGTGGCAGTGTTGGCAGTAGTATAGATGTAGCGTTTGCACAAAGTTAGTGGGCAGCAGTGTTAGACATCAGTAGTACAGATGCAGCATTTGCGCAGAGTTAGTGGGCAGCAGTGTCAGACATCAGTAGTGCAGAGGGAGATGTTACAGAATCAGAGCAGTAATCAATAGAGTGTATTGCTAGAGCACATTCCTCGCTAAGCGAGAGTGTTGATTTCTGGAAGAGCATCGGATGTGCTCCAAGTCTCAAAATTTGCAAGGAGGCTTAGACACATGTATTCTAGATAACCCAGCAATTGTTTTGGGAAATTCCACCCGGATTGTATTTTATTAGAAATTAATTATTTTGAAAGGACCCTAAGTCTAAACTTAGGAAAATAAAATAATTAAAGTGAATTAATAGAATATGGGTGTGAATGTTCTAGAAAAAACGGATCAAGTCAAAATTTAATCTTGGTCGTTGATTAGATGTTGGGAAAAATACTGAGAGGGGGGCTGAATCAGTATTTAGAGCCGACTGAAAACTTTTCACTTTTTGTTTCTCTTAAACCCATACGTTACTTTACTGAACCCAACTCGCATATAAATCTGGATATTCTTAAGAAAACTTGCATATGTCCAGAGATCTTATTATACGTTTAATTCTTTACTTAGATCATTGCATCATTCATTCATCAGATGTTTAGTAAGCAGTAAGCATGTGCAGTAATAACAAAATAAACCATCACACATAAGCAACACACATGAACGCCAGTATTTAAGGTGGAAACCCAATTCGAGAGAAAACCACCGCTGCTGTCGTCTCTGTCTTCAATATTTATTATAAAGAAAACTTCTTACAATTTTGTACTGGCGCAGACTCATACCAGCACGCAGGCACCCACCTGCAGAAAGGCTACAACCCTTTCTCGTTCTCCAGCCACTACTGGAAGGGAGCTCCAACCCCCTGATTTTAACACCAGCTTCTACTGGCAGGATACTTCCACTTTCATACAGAAGGCTTCAACCCTCAGATCCACCAGATTTCTTCAATTTCTTCATCAGACTTCTGTCAGGTCTTCATCATTTCTTTTGCCGATCATCGTAGAGATTCATCATTTCTAGATCATATACATAGGTGCATCATATATGCAGATATCTCTTAAAAGAGATTTATTTATTAACAACCCTTCCACATGCACACCCTGTATTATGATCCTCTTCTCCTTATATAGTTTAGCCTTTATCAATACCATGAGTCAAAACCACTCAATCGCTAATGGTATTCCTGGACAGGATCAAAATAGGTAATCCAGCGGGGTCTACCCAAGCCCCAAACAACTTTTCATTGTTTTATTTTCTTGATCTGGCAATTAATTAATCTAAGGCTTTTTAATCTCTCAATCTGAGATTGAGATATTAATCCAATTCCCCCTTTAGTTGTTACAAACATTAACGTGCCGCTGACTTATATAAAAACCCAGCAGTAATATATATCCATATAACCTTTCAGGCCCTTCAATAATATTTAATCTTCGACTTAGGGGTGAAGATCTCGGCATAACACAACAACGTATATTGAACCAATAATGTGAAGGGAAATCGAGTCCCACACCCTAAATACACGACATAATACTTTGGGTTAAACCCGCAAACCTCAATACATGCGTATGGGCCCCAACGTTAACGGTCGTCTCCATTCGACGGTTGTTATTGCGTCGCGCCGCCTTATTTGATCGGACGGATATCGCTCGGCGAAGACGCGCGATGGCCGCCGTACTTTGGTTAACCCTCGCGCATCTTCCTCATACGACCACCGTCTGATGGCTTCCCTCCAAATCGACGGTGCTCAACAATATCGCGCGGCATCCTTGGTTGAACGTTAATGTGCGATGGCGCGCAGTGATGGCGGTTTTGTAAATACGCTCAGGGACGTGTGTCGCTCGTTCTATGGAATCGCTCCCAACCTCTTGAATACCGCTTGCCCGTCGAGAGCGGTGCAATAAAAACCGGAAACCCCCTTCACTGTTTATTCCGCTCGTGGTTCCTCTCCTTCGCTCAAGGTTTCGTCCGTCTTTATTCCGTCATTGCTACGTTTCTCCACGAAAGCATAACTTTGTTTTAATTGATCTTCCTCCGCGTTATCAGTTCATATAACCATAATACTGTTATACAGCTCCGATGAAATCCTTATGGATTATTCGACTCGGTTCTTTTTCATTCAACAGGGACACCTTTCTTTGTATTGTCTAACACATGCGGAACGCACTATTACTTTGACCGATAGAGCTTATGTGCCCCCAACACATAGAGCACGTCCGTGGCTCACTCTCCCAACAGGACTTCACACAGAGTTTCAGGGCATTCCGTACGAGAATTGAACCAATCAATACCCAAATACTCTCGGTATTCTCCACCCATCAGAGTATCACCAAAACTCAATCATACACAAGATTTCCTTTATCCTCCATCAGGATGCATACATACACCGAACTTATTCAAGAAAAGCTTCACACATGATTTAACTCGTCCTTATTTACATCGAATTTCCCATTAAATACAGAGCTTCATTCAATTCACATTCAGTCGTATATTCTGCTTGTATAGAACTGCTGATGGTTTTCTGAGTTCTTTATACAGTCTGCATCCTTTGTCAGAGAGTTGCCATCAAGGACAATCAATTCAATATACTAGGATACCAGAAATGCCAACAATAGAACACATGGTATATTGAATATCCCTCTCAGTATCCATAAGAGGGATATGGCTAGATGAACCTGATAGGGATGACCGTTTAGCCATGGCTGAAAAATTCTTTAAACTAAATGCTGACAAGACGTGCCAGCGAGTCGTTGATTCTACCCGACGTGGAAGACAGCTGTGACCAACTCAGCGTCTTGCGTCACTGCGGGGGGCTCTCGAGGTACGGATGAAAATTTTGGCTGGTGCCCCCGCATTCAATCTCTGCCATTCATCTCTGTTGTCCCCGCAGTCAACTCGGTCAACTGTGGAGGCACTTGTCTCGATATCCGGTGCACTAGTTGTGTCCGCGGGTTGGGCCTTTTGATAGGAATTTTAATTATCAGCGCAAAAATGCCAACAATCTCCCCCTTTGGACTTGATGGCAACCATGACCAGAAATACATTCAGCAATATTCTCCCCCTTTGACATCAAGGGCAAAGGATAGATCAAGATCCTTTGTACCGACAATACCATGCTCCCCCTGAGATCATGATGCATCTTTAAACATAATTAGAATGCCAACAATGCATCCTTTCCACAAGACCAATGCTCCCCCTTAACCTGTGCATCCAGAGATACCCAACAGCACCGCAGCTGTGCTGAAGAATGCTGACCCATTAAAAATTTGTCAACAACTACCCATACGTGGTTTTTTGTCCTTCAGGAAATCCGCGTATCCAATTTAATCTTCTGTATTTAAGTAGATCTGATCTTCTGCATGGCAGAGACTACTCCTAGCTTTTGTCTGAGATATTCAAACGCTTCCCTGGGTAAAGGTTTGGTAAATATATCAGCAACTTGTTCTTTGGAGGGCACATATTCCAACTTCACCTTTTGTTCAAGCACTTGTTCATGTAAGAAGTGATACTTGATGGGAATGTGCTTGGTCTTGGAATGCATAATAGGATTCTTTGAGATACTAATGGCACTTGTGTTATCACACATAATGGATATAGGAGGTGAACATTTGATTTGAAAGTCTTGTAAGGTTTGCATCATCCAGAGAAGTTGAGTGCAACATGATGCGGCAGCCACATATTCTGCTTCTGCTGTAGATAAGGCAATAGAGCTTTGCTTCTTGCTGAACCAAGATACTAACCACGGCCCCATGTAGAATGCACCACCACTAGTGCTTTTCCGATCATCAACATTTCCAGCCCAATCTGCATCAGTGTAAGCATGAAGAGTGAGATCAACATTCTTTGGATACCAAAGTCCAAAGTCTTGAGTTCCTTGTAGATATTTGAATATTCTTTTGACAGCCTGAAGGTGAGACTCTTTTGGATTAGCTTGGAATCGTCCAATAATTCCAACTGCATGCATAATGTCTGGTCTAGTCCCAGTGAGATAAAGTAGACTTCCTATCATAGATCTGTATTCTGGTTGATTCACTGTGGGAGAATCATCATGAGAACTAAGATTACATCCGGTTACCATTGGTGTACTTACAGGTTTGCACTCTTCCATACCATACTTCTTCAGAATTTGCTTAAGATATTTTGTTTGTGATAAGAATATGCCATCTGTTGCTTGTTGCACTTGCAAGCCAAGAAAGAATGTTAGTTTCCCAAGTAAAGACATTTCAAATTCTTGCTGCATATCAGAAGCAAATTTCTGACTCATAGACTCTTCATTACTTCCAAAAATGATATCATCAACATATACAACCAAAATCAATAGTTTATCATTTTCAGTTTTTGTGTATAAGTTGCTATCAGCAGACCCCTTTGAAAATCCTTGTTGATGAAGATATTTGTCAAGACGATAATACCATGCCCTTGGAGGTTGTTTGAGACCATATAGAGCCTTTTTAAGTCTACAAACAAGTTTTTCATCATTTCCCAAAATGAATCCTTCTGGTTGTTCTATATAAACTTCTTCTTCTAGATCACCATTGAGAAACGCAGATTTAACATCCATTTGATAAACTTTGATTTGTTGGAAGCTTGAAAAAGCAAGAAACATTCTTATGGCTTCAAGTCTAGCTACGGGAGCAAAAGTTTCTTCAAAGTCTATACCTTCTTGTTGAGCATACCCCTTGCAAACAAGTCTAGCTTTATTTCTTATAACATCCCCATTCTCATTTAACTTGTTTTTGAATATCCATTTAGTTCCAATGACATTTTTGTCATGAGGTCTTGGTACTAATTCCCAGGTGTGATTCTTTTCAATTTGATCAAGCTCTTCATTCATGGCTTGAATCCAACATTCATCTTTGCTAGCTTGATTGACATTGTGTGGTTCAATAGTGGATAGAAATGCCAGATAGCTAGAAGATCCCACAAGAGTCCTTCTTGTTTGTACACATGATCCCTTTTCTCCCAAAATTTGAGATTCTGGATGATTCTTTTGAACATATCTGGATGGAGCCTTTTCAGATAAATCATCTTCGGGTTCTTCATTGGGTTCACTTTCTACATCATTCCCATTTGATGTAGAAGGATATATGTCATCATCGTCTTCTGTTGTTTGTTTTTCTTCTTTTGGAGCTGTAGGAGACTCATCAATAACAACATCAATACATTCAACAATCTTCCAAAGTCTTTTATTGTAACATTTATATGCTCTACTTCTAGAGGAGTAACCAAGAAGTATTCCTTCATCTGCTCTGGGTTCAAACTTGCCAAGTTTTTCATCATTATTTTTGATAAAGCATTTTCTTCCAAAAACTCTAAAATGCTTCACAGTGGGAGAATTACCATACCATAGTTCATATGGAGTTTTATCACTATTTACACGAACATGTGCCTTGTTAAGAATATTTACCGTTGTATGTGCTGCTTCTCCCCAAAATGTGTCAGGTGTTCCGGAATCATCAAGCATAGCTCTAGCCATTTGTTGAACTGTTCTATTCATTCTTTCTACTACTCCATTTTGTTGTGGAGTACCTGCTACCGAAAACTATCTTTTTATACCATGTTGTTCACAAAATTCAAGGAATTCATCTGATGTATATTCTCCTCCTCGATCAGATCTAAGACACTTGATTTTTAGATCTAATTCATTTTCAACTAGTGCTTTGAAGATCTGAAATTTCTCAAATGCTTCATCTTTGTGTTTAAGCAACCCAATTCAACACATTCTAGAGAAATCATCAATAAATAAGATATAGTATTGTTCACCATGTGGTGACTTTTTCTTCACAGGTCCACATATGTCAGTATGAATGAGTTCAAGAGGCTTACTTGATGATCCTTCCTTGGCATTAAATTGCACTCTGGTCTGCTTACCGAATTGGCAAGATTTGCATATAATACTTTCAGGTAGAGTAATATTGGGAAGATCACGAACAGCTTTAAGTCTGCTTGATTTGTTGATTTGAGAGAAGCTCAGATGCCCCAACCTTCTATGCCATAACCAGTTTTCTGAAGATTTACTCAAGTAACATTGTTCTTTGCAGTTCTTCAATACATACAAATTGCTTGGAGTTCTGTTTCCTTTTATAATTGTTTTATACCTGTATCAAGATCACGTACCACACATTCTTTTGAACTAAAGACAACTTCAGTTCCTTGATCACACATTTGACTTACACTTAACAGGTTATGCTTTAATCCATCTACATACATGACATTATTAGCTTTCACCTTTTCTTTTAGAAAAACACACCCTTTTTCCTTAATAACAGCAGGAGTATCATTTCCAAATGTAACATTCTTCTCTTTTTCTAGAGCACTATATGCAAGAAGTTTGTTTTTGTCACCTGTCATGTGTTTAGAGCATCCACTGTCAATGTACCATTGATTTTCTTCACCTTTTGCAAATAAAGCTATGCCACAATTTTGAACCTGTAATTCCTTCTTTTTCCACACTTTGGAGCTTGAAGGAAATTGCTCTTTTGGCTGGATTTTGCTCCTGCATTCAGATTCTTCATGGCCAAAGTTATTGCAATAAGCACATTCAACTTCATTTTGAAGATGAGAAAAGCTGTTATAGGTATTCTTCTTTGTTCCAATATCCCTCCTTTTATTTCTTGCTTCTCTTGTCATAATGGTTTTGTATGCAACACATTGAACATCTTTATGATCAAAATTGTGACATGAGAAACATTGTCCATTGAAGAAGAATTTTCTGCGATCATGAAATCTTCTACTTGAATTTACATGTTGGTTGGTGTTTCTTTGAAAGGTATTCTTGTTAGTGTTCTTTGAATTGAGCTAGTCATGCTTTACCTGTGAAGATTCTTTATTCCCTTGCTGAGTGGCAGAGTGTTGTATACTGGCTGTAGCTGCTTTTAGATAGTTTGGTGCTGAAGTTTGAGAAGATTCTCCGATATATCCAAGACCTGTCTTTATAAAAGGAGAACGTTGTACCTTGATAATCTCATCTAAGGTTTCAGATCCTTTAGCAAATTTAAGATTCAAAGTCTTCACTTTCTCAATTTCTTTTCTTAGACTTACTATTTCACATTCTAATTTCTCATTGTGTTTCTCCTTTTCTTCAAGCTGATTTTTTAGAGTTTCTATGGATATTTTACTTTCTTCTAAGCATCTTTTACTTTCTTCTAAGCATATTTTGAGTTGATTGAATTCATCAAGAAAATCATTGTCCTCTAAAGCATCCATAAAAGTATCTTTTTATTCTCTAGATTCCTTTTCAAATGCCATGAGAAGTCTAAGATCTTGTTCACATTCTTCCTCACTGTCAGATAACCCATCACTGTCTTCATGAGTATAGTAACTTTTTCTAGTGCTAAACCGGTTTTTATTCCTTCTTGCTACTTCCTTTCCTTTTCATGTGTTTCTTTGTGAGGACACTTAGCAGCATAATGACCAAGTCTTCCACAAACAAAACATTTGAAAGGAAGCTTACCTTTAAACCGTCCTGTACCAAGTTGGAGTTCCTTTACAAAATTTACCTCATCTTCTTCTGAGATATACCCTGATCCTTCTGTTTCTTGTACTTCTTTCCCTTTTGTAGAAGCTCTAAAGACGGCTTCTTTGACTTCAGATGGTCCTCCTCTTCTCATTTCATATGCAGTTAGTATGCCATGAAGTTGCACCACAGTAAGATTTTGAAGATCCTGTTTTTCTTCAAGAGCAGCAACTTTTGACACAAATTTTGTCGTTAGTGATCTCAAAACTTTCTCAACCAATGTAGATTCGGTTATTGTTTCTCCCAGATTTCTCATACGATTTACAATATCATCAAGACGTAAAAATAAATTGGCAATGCTCTCCTCATGCATTTTTAGATTCTCATATTGAATTCTGAGAGTTTGGAGTTTAGCACTTTTTACCTTTGCATCACCTTCATAACTTAGAATGATTTTATCCCATATGGCCTTTGTTGTATTCAGCTGCATGACTTTGACAAATTCTGATTCAGTTAGACTTCCCAATAGAGCATTGACCGCTTTTGCATTTGTTTCGTAATTCTTTCTTTCCGTTGGATCTGTTGGTACTGCGACTGGATATTGATATCCTCCTTCAACAATAGCCCATACATCTGCTCCCAGAGACTGAAGATAGGATCTCATCCTTGTTTTCCAGAAGATTAAATTGTTTCTGTTGAAAAGCGGAGGCCTGATAAATGTTGTTCCATCTTGATTGCTCATCTTGATTGATCTTCCTTCTAGCGGCTAAGCTTTTTCAGAAGGACCTGCTCTGATACCAATTGTTGGGAAAAACACTAAGAGGGGGGGTGAATCAGTGTTTAGAGCTGACTGAAAACTTTTCACTTTTTGTTTCTCTTAAACCCATACGTTACTTTACTGAACCCAACTCGCATATAAAAGTGGATATCCTTAAGAAAAATTTCATATGTCCAGAGATCTTATTATACGTTTAATTCTTTACTTAGATCATTGCATCATTCATTCATCAGATGTTTAGTAAGCAGTAAGCATGTGCAGTAATAACAGAATAAACCATTACACATAAGCAACACACATGAACACCAGTATTTAAGGTGGAAACCCAATTCGGGAGAAAACCATCGCTGTTGTCGTCTCTGTCTTCAATATTTATTATAAAGAAAACTTCTTACAATTTTGTACTGGCGTAGAGTCATACCAGCACGCAAGCACCCACCTGCAAAAAGGCTACAACCTTTTCTCGTTCTCCAGCTACTACTGGAAGGGAGCTCCAATCCCCTGATTTTAACACTAGCTTCTACTGGCAGGACACTTCCACTTTCATACAAAAGGCTTCAACCCTCAGATCCACTAGATTTCTTCAATTTATTCATCAGATTTTCGTCAGGTCTTCATCATTTCTTTTGCCGATCATCGTAGAGATTCATCATTTCTAGATCATATCCATAGGTGCATCATATATGCAGATATCTCTTAAAGAGATTTATTTATTAACAACCCTTCCACATGCACACCCTGTATTATGATCCTCTTCTCCTTATATAGTTTAGCCTTTATCAATACCATGAGTCAAAACCACTCAACCGCTAATGGTATTCCTAGACGGGATCAAAATAGGTAATCCAGCGGGGTCTACCCAAGCCCCAAACAACTTTTCATTGTTTTATTTTCTTGATCTGGCAATTAATTAATCTAAGGCTTTTTAATCTCTCAATCTGAGATTGAGATATTAATCCAATTCCCCCTTTAGTTGTTACAAACATTAACGTGCCGCTGACTTATATAAAAACCCAGCAGTAATATATATCCATATAACCTTTCGGACCCTTCAATAATATTTAATCTTCGACTTGGGGGTGAAGATCTCGGCATAACACAACAACATATATTGAACCAATAATGTGAAGGGAAATCGGGTCCCACACCCTTAATACACGACATAATACTTTGGGTTAAACCCGCAAACCTCAATACATGCGTACGGGCCCCAACGTTAACAGTCGTCTCCATTCAACGATTGTTATCACGTCACGCCGCCTCATTTGATTGGACGGATATTGCTCGGCGAAGATGCGCGATGGTCGCCGTACTTTGGTTAACCTTCGCGCATCTTCCTCATACGACCACCATCTGATGGCTTCCCTCCAAATCAAGGTGCTCAACAATATCGCGCGGCATCCTTGGTCGAACGTTAACGTGCGATGGCGCGCAGTGATGGCGGTTTTGTAAATACGCTCAGGGACGCGTGTCGCTCGTTCTATAGAATCGCTCCCAACCTCTTGAATACCGCTTGCCCGTCGAGAGCGGTGCGATGAAAACCGGAAACCCCCTTCACTGTTTATTCCGCTCGTGGTTCCTCTCCTTCGCTCAAGGTTCCGTCCATCTTTATTCTGTCATTGCTACGTTTCTCCACGAAAGCATAACTTTGTTTTAATTGTTCTTCCTCCGCATTATCAGTTCATATAACCATAATACTGTTATACAGCTTCGATGAAATCCTTATGGATTATTCGACTCGGTTCTTTTGCATTCAACAGGGACACCTTTCTTTGTATTGTCTAACACATGCGGAACGCACTATTACTTTGACCGATAGAGCTTATGTGCCCCCAACACACAGAGAACGTCCGTGGCTCACTCTCCCAACAGGACTTCACACAGAGTTTCAGGGCATTCCGTACGAGAATTGAACCAATCAATACCTAAATACTCTCGGTATTCTCCACCCATCAGAGTATCACCAGAACTCAATCATACACAAGATTTCCTTTATCCTCCATCAGGATGCATACATACACCGAACTTATTCAAGAAAAGCTTCACACATGGTTTAACTCGTCCTTATTTACATCAAATTTCCCATTAAATACAGAGCTTCGTTCAATTCACATTCAGTCGTATATTCTACTTGTATAGAACTGCTAATGGTTTTTTGAGTTCTTTATACAGTCTGCATCCTTTGTCAGAGAGTTGCCATCAAGTACAATCAATTCAATATACTAGGATACCAGAAATGCCAACAATAGAACACATGGTATATTGAATATCCCTCTCAGTATCCATAAGAGGGATATGGCTAGATGAACCTGATAGGGACGACCGTTTAGCCATGGCTAAAAAATTCTTTAAACTAAATGCTGACAAGACGTGCCAGTGAGCCGTTGATTCTACCCGACGTGGAAGACAGTTGTGACCAACTCAGCGTCTTGCGTCACTGCGGGGGCTCTCGAGGTACGGATGAAAATTTTGGCTGGTGCCCCCACACTCAATCTCTGCCATTCATCTCTGTTGTCCCCGCAGTCAACTCGGTCAACTGTGGAGGCACTTGTCTCGATATCCGGTGCGCTAGTTGTGTCCGCGGGTTGGGCCTTTTGATAGGAATTTTAATTATCAGCACAGAAATGCCAACATTAGAGATTTAATTTCGGTCATTGAAGTTTCAACAAGAAGATTATAAGAAGGGATTGAAGGGTCATTTGGAAAACAAACGAAACAATGAAGGATCAAGAGATCGAATTTCTGAAGTGAGCAATGGTCAGAGGAAACTTTGATCAAGAGATCTTTTGCAGTGAGGGGCAGTAATTCCAGTTGGAATCATTATTGATCTGGAGAGTGCATACAAGAGAAGACGGTGAGAGCCACAGAGGCAGCGTAGAGCCAGTGACGCAGAGTCTACGCAGGCACGGCGCAGAGCCTGAGAGGGATTCATATTTTGTTGAGGGGATAGTGTTGGGTCAGTGCCAGATCTTGAAGATATTTTCTGGAGGCCAGAAGGCCCCAGTTCTAGGCCGTAAAGAGACCAACATTGAGATAGAGGGAAACCACAACTGTAACACAGAGACTGCACAGAGGCAACAAAAGGCAGCTTGTTTTGGGTGTTGATCAGTGCTGAGTTCCCGTGGAGGAGTGAGGCTTGTATCGCAAGATCTTTCTTGTCAGTTTCTCTGCATGATTTGAAAGAGTTGTCAATCATAGACTTGTACTATGAAAATTTACTGCATAACATACAAACCCTCGGTTACTGCACCGGTTTTCCCACATTGGGTTTTTCTGAGGACATTAGTCCAAAAACAACTATCACATGTGTTCATGATTTCTTCTTGTTCAATTTTGTTTCGGCACTTTTAATTTTCCGCAGTTTATTTAGTGAAGGTTGCAGTGTGTTTAATTCGATGTTGTTGTAGCAATAAACTGAATAATTAATTCATTAGTTAGAAGAATTAATACCAGTTGTTGCAATAGGATTCCAGATTTGAGGAATTTTCACATTCTATGGGGCGCAACAATAACAATATAGGGGCTACACTAGTATTATAGGGACATAACATGCCCCTCCTTAAAAAATGTGTTGTCCTCAACGCTTGATTAGTTCTAGATGCTTCTGTATAAAATACTCATCCTCTCATGTGGAATCTTCAGTAGCTAAGTTCTTTCACTTAATGAGATACTCTAAAATTGATCAATTCTATAGTTGCTAGATTCTTGTTTCCGTGATTGCTTCAGGCTCCAATATGATTTTTCCTTCATCGTCAAGTTTTGGCAATATAGTTTGAACTAGGAGCTTGTCACCTATAACCTTCTTTAAGCATGAAACATGGAAAATTGATTGTACTAGTGAAGATGAAGGTAGCTTCAATTTGTATGCCATAGTACCAATCTTTTACAACACCTTATAAGGGCCATAGTACTTGGGTGATAATTTATTATCCTTCTTAGCTTGCATGAGGGACATTTGTTTGTATGGTTTAGTCGTAAATATACCCAATAGCCCACGTCAAAAATTCTTTCACTGTGATGTTGATCTGCTTGTTGTTTCATTCAATCCTATGCCAGAGTCAAGTTATCGTTTAAGAGTTAGAGAACTTGTTGTTGATGCTCAATGTAATCTTCCACTATTTGAACCTTAGAATTGTCTCTTAGAGATGACGTGATGTATGGTGGATAATGTTAGTGTCAGTGTTTGCATCCTGCCATCAGTGATCAAAATCCTCTTTTCATATCATTTTAGGAGTCCCGCTCAAAAACTTTTATTCATTCCACTAGGTCATGCAAAAATTTAGTCACTGATGGTAGCCATAGTCCAAAAACATCACTCTTCCTCAAATTCCATTACTTGCTGACTCATTTTCATACCTCGCTGACTGTACACCATTCATAAAGTCAATATCAATCAATGTCATCTTGAAATTCAATCCTTCAAGGTCTCATTAGGTTTTTAGGGTTTTTTTCCAAGGTCCAATAAACACACTATTTCCACTGCATAAGACCAGCAAGGAAAGAGTGAACAAAATAATTTCTCTTTACCTTGTAACGATGATTTGCAAAGATGTAATTCTGATTCCAAAGTTGTGATTTTCATCCTAAAATGTAATTTTTATACCAAAAAGATGTAACTTTTATTTTTATTTTGTAAATTTATGTCATTTAATATGTAATAAGTACAAGGTTCCCAAGCTGCTAACTCAGAGTTCCCCATGCCAACAAAGCAAATATCAAAGTGCAAAGAGTTCCTAGTCCATCAAAATGATCAATTGTCAAAGGAAAGAAATCAAAGTGAAAGGGTTTAATTATGAAGTTTACGGGTGAATTTGAGCATAGCAAAGTGGGTCCCAAAGCTCAAAACATCCAATCCATCAAGCATAAAGCCCATCCAAAGATCAAAAAGACATTCATTTTCTCTTTGTGCCATCGAGCCATCACTCACACAGCTCGAAAATCAAATTTGAAAGATGAAAGGTCGAGTTTCAGGGAGGCGTTGTGCGCCTAGAACAAGGCGCTGCTCACCTAGGGCAAGCGCTACGCATAGACCAAAGGCACTGCGCACTTGGCAAACAAGCACTGCGCACGCACCAAAGGTGTTGCGCACTTGTCCAATTTCATCTGCAAGCTCCAAAAACTTGTGCAAGTGTTCCAAACCTTCAGCAAAGGATTTCTCCATCTTCTAGCAAGTAAGACATCATTACGCCCTCCTTTCATTTCTTAAGTGCAAATTTCACGGTGTCAAGATTTTCATGAGAAATCTCTAGTTTTTCAAGATAGAAATCCTAGTTTCACTTCCTAATCCCATATTTGATTCCTGAAGACCCTTTTACCCTTCCCACATCACAGTAAATCCTATGCCTACCCCTATATCATTAAATCCCTATCCCAAAGTTCCTTTTCCCTAAACCCTAAGACCTAGGTATGTCAATATCCTAGGCTCCCAAATCTCCACACTTGTAATAAAATTTCTATTCCCAAATCCCACAACATTTCTACTCCCTTTTACCTCTCTCAATTTAATAATCCCTTCCCCCATCTCCCTAATTTTTTCCATCCCATTCTGTAGAGCCCCGAAACCATCATTTTCATACATAAACTTATCCTGTACATAGATTTAAGCATAAATTCAAATAAATGGAGACTAGCAGTAAATTTAAACTTACATAAGTAACTATTTTATACATAGAAAAATACCTGGAACGACACTGATGATTTATTGGGTTGTGGTTCTCCTCGTGAATACAGCAGACAAGTTACTGAAACAATCTATTCCTCCCAACTAATCTAGAAAACAATCCTAGACCCAAAAAATGCCTCTTCTACCCCCGTGCCCAGAATTCCAAGAACAATGAGTCTTCCCTTCAGAACAATTCATATCCCTCCATATTTCTTTAGACAATAGTGCAAAATTAGCAAAGAAAAGCCTCCTCTCCTTCATATGCCACTCCTTATATAACTTTCCTCCACCTCCTCACATTTATGTAGATATTGACTTTGAATAATTATTTTAAGATTAATTTTATTATTTTTGTTTTTAACTTAATTAAATTAACTCTATAATTTTAATTAAATTATATTATTATTTTATTTGTCCATATAATTTGTACTAAATTATATTTTGTTTTTTCTTGAATAATTCTCTACCACGCATACGCATATAAGAGCGGTATACGTGTTAAGTATCTTGTTGATATTTCATTATAACTCAACGAGATAAAATGCATTGTGATATTCAATTCGTTATTCTAACTTAGGTAGTCTCAATACTAGCAAGTATATATACTAGTGTGGTGTATGCGATATATGCATGTGTAGCTATCATATGCATATGTCGTATACACGCTAATACTATTTTGCTTATAACTTGGAATGAGTCATTACATACTTCCTCCCTTCGGAAAGCTTCGTTCCGAAGTTAGGGTTTTATATAATCATATCAATAATTGCATTTAGAGATTAGAGTGATTGTATAAGGCTTGTACTTTAAGATTGACTTTCTGTTTGAATATGTATGTATTTGTAATTTAATTGTTACTTTCCATCTCAACCGAGTTTCCAAGCTATTCTAGAATCATCCTATCCTTCCTAATCTCTTCCGCTCCCATCCTATCCATCCTCTACAGGAATATGCCAGGGCATCAGTTTTACTGATCCAACCATTCATAGACCTTAAGGGTATCAGTGTCGATTACGTCGACCTGATTTACCAGTAGGCATTCGACAGTCATCATCACACGTCTAGGGGAGCGTAACTCGCATAGTCCTCCCATGACTCCAGGTTTTGGAGGATAAACGGTGAGCAACACCTCCACCCCTCCTAGTAGGACTAGGGTCAACACCCTATCATGGAATCTCATGGAGTCTCAACTGTTCTTGGAATTCTATCATCACATGATTGTTTCGGTCACGATGTGTTCGGCAAGGTAAACACTTGTACACAATCTGCAATGTAAACACTCGTACACACATTACAACATATGCATCTATATATTCAATACAATTTCTCACTAGATAACAGTTCATGTATAGTTCATACATGTTTCCATCTATGATACAATGTATTTAGCCATTTTCAATCTATATACTAATATGTTTCGCTTTCATATTTAAAATGTAGTTACTCTTCTATTTCTATTCCTTCAATCATATTGAGATGCAAAAAATGAAATGAATTGATAGATAGCCTTATTTATAACATAATCTATGATCTGATTTCATATTCCCGCAATGTTAATTTAAATGACATATTGCAGATTGGCATCCATGCACTAGTAAAGTTAAACAAATAGCATATATCCTGTATCACTAAAGTTAAGTAACATCCTATCTTTATGGGTATCCATGTACCAGCAAAGTAAAACTCATCCTTGCGTGATATTTCAATATTAAGTCTCAAGTATCAAAATAGAGCAGTCATATACATATAAAGTTTCCAGTTTCTCAAAATTTAGCATAAGTTGGGGTATTTTTGGCATATGGTCTCAGCATCTTCCCAAGTCGCCGATCCAGAACTATATTTGTCCCACTAGACTTTAACTTGATCTATCAGTCGATTCCTGAGCTGTCGAACCCTACGTTCCAGAATACGTAATGATTCGACCATAATAGTTCCCTCGTCCGATATCTGTAGTTCCTTCCATTAAAGATCATGAGAATTTTCAGCAATATAGTGTCGTAAAGTAGATACATGAAATACATTATGAATTTTGTTCAAGTGGAGTGGCAGTGCAAGACGATAGGCGATAGGTCCAACTTTTTCCAAGACTTCGAACGGCCCAATAAATCGGGGTGATAATTTTGTCCCCTTCCCAAACCGAATGGTTCTCTTATTTGGCCTGATGCAGATGGAAACGTGATCTCCTACTACATAGTTTCTATCTGTTCTGTGAACATCAGCATAACTTTTCTGTCTATCCCGTGCCTCTTTCAATCGTTGCCTAATCAGCTTTACTTGTTCCTCCATCTCTTGGATCAATTCTGGCCCGACTATTACCCGGTCTTCTAACTTGTCCCAACTCAACGGCATTTTGCAGGGTCTCCCATATAGTGCTTCAAATGGTGGCATCCCGATTGAACTGTGATAGCTATTTTTGTATGCAAATTCTACTAAGGGTAAGTACTTTTCTCAGCGCGATTGTTGGTCCATAACATACATCCTTAGCACATCTTCTAGTACTTGATTTACTCTTTTTGTTTTCCCGTCAGTCTCAGGATGATAAGTTGTACTCAAATTTAACTGAGTCCCTAAGACTGATTGCATACAAGTCCAGAATCTCGATGTGAATCGAGAATCTCTATCTGATATGATTTTCTTAGGTACTCCATGAAATCTAATAATTTCATTTATGAATACTCGAGCCACATCAGCAACTTCGTAAGTATCTCTTACAGGGATAAAATGGGCGCTTTTTGTTAATTTATCTATGACAACCAAAATGGCATTATGCTTTTGTTGCATAAGGGGCAGTCCAATGATAAAATCCATAGAAATTATTTCCCACTTGGTCATAGGGATGTCATGAGGTTGTAGGAGACCTGCTGGATGACAATGATCAACTTTTACCCGCTGAAATTCAAGACACTTAGAGACAAATTGGACAATGTCATTTTTCATGCCTGTCCAGAAGAAGAGTCTCTTAATGTTAGCATACATCTTCTTTACACCAGGATGTGCACAATACACTGCTCTGTGGGCTTCCTTCAGGATGGTGTTTCGGAGATCTCCACTATCTGGTATATACATCCTTCCATGAAATCGCAAAATTTCGTCTTCTTCTAGATCATATCCTTCGAACTTAGGTTCCTTTGAATGGTTGCTATCAAGCCCCGACCTTACTTTTAAGTACCATCTATCTCTTATGAGATGCTCAAGTACTTGATCTCTTAAGTCCACCTTGATAGGTATGAGGGAAAATATTCGAGCTTTCTACTCAAAGCATCTGCTACTACATTCTCCTTCCCTTTTATATATGAAATCTTAAAATCATATTCACTTAAGAATTCACTCCATCGTCTTTGTATAACATTTAAGTCTCTGTGGGTGAATAAATACTGTAAACTTTGGTAGTCACTTTTAAGCACAAAATTTCTCCCTATCAAGTAGTGTTTCCATATCTTTAAAGCTAAAACCATTGGGGTTAACTGTAAATCATGCGTAGCATAAAGTTCTTCAAGGAGCTTTAATTTTCTTAAAGCGTACGCTATTACGCCTCCTTCCTGCATTAATACTGCACCTAACCCTTGTTTAGATGCGTCGGTACACACAGTAAAATCTTTATCCATATCAGGTACTCGCAAAATTGGTGCACTAGTCAAAAATCTTTTAAGTTCGGAAAAGCTTTTCATATTCCTCAGTCAATTCATACCTAACACCTTTGCACTGGAGGGTTGTGATCGGCTTTGCAATTTTGGAGAATCCCTCCACAAACCTTCGATAGTAACCTGCTAAACCCATAAAACTACGCACTTCATGTGCATTCTTAGGTATCGGCCACTCTTTGATTGTGTTTACCTTTTCACGATCTACAAAGATCCCTTCACCGGATATGATATGACCTAAGTAACGAATTTCCTTTTGAAAGAAAGAACATTTGGATAATTTTCCATATAACTTGTGTTCTCTGAGGCAAGATAATACTATTTGAAGATGCTCTTCATGCTTCTTCTCATTCTTAGAGTAAATGAAAATATCGTCCAGGAAGACTTGCACAAATTGATCGAGATATTTGCGGAGAACGCTATTCATAAGGTTCATGAATACCGCAGGTGCATTAGTCAACCCAAATGGTACCACACTGAATTCATAATGCCCGAAACGAGTTCGGAATGCAGTCTTAGAAACATCACTTTCTTTAATCCTTAGCTGATGATAACTTGATCGTAGATCGATCTTTGAAAACACTGCAACTCCTTTCATTTGATCAAAAAGGTCGTCAATGCGAAGCATTGGATACCTATTCTTTACAATGGCCCGATTTAAATCTCGATAATCCACACACAGTCGTAATAAACCATCTTTCTTCTTGACAAAGATTATAGGAGCGCCTCAAAGTGAAATACTGGGTTGAATGTGCCCTATATCTAATAGTTCTTTCAGCTATATTTGTAATTCTTGAAGTTCAGGAGCAATCATTCTCTAAGGTGTTTTACATATTGGTTCCGTACCAGGTTTCAATTCTATTGTGAGGTCTAGCTCTCTTTTAGGAGGTAGTGCTGGTAATTCCTTTGGAAAAACATCCGAAAATTCTGACAGAATCGGATACTGTTCCAAGGATGGTCATTTCTCCTTGCTTACTTCTTGAACTGCATATACCTGACAACCTTTCCTAAAGCGTCGTTTCATTTGCATAGTTGAGATGAAGCGTAATGATACTTTCCTCTTAATACCTTGGATTTGGATTGTCTCTCCCTCATCATTCGTGCAAAGTATTGTTTTCCCGAAACAGTCTACCCATGCTTGATGAGACTCTAACCAATCCATTCCTATCACTAGGTCGTAAGTTCCTAGGGCTGTGACATATACTTTTATTTTGGTTGAACAGACTCCTAGATCAACTTTGCAATCCTCAACACTTAATTCTACTGGTTGAAGTTCTCCCGAAGCCATTTCTACCTGTCTGAAATCGTTTTGCTTGCAAGCTACCAACCCATATTTATTTAATGTATATGATAAAATAAAACTATCAGTAGCATCAGTGTCAAATAAGATTTTTAGTTTTATTCCGTTGATTGTACCTGAAGATTCCACTACGGTGGATTGATGTGCTGCTTGGTTGTTGTTGACGACGGCATGGATTCTATGATTGCCTTGGGTATTTGATGATGGTCCTTTTCCTGCTCTCTGTGAGATCTCCGGACAATCACGCTGAAAATGAGGTCCTCCACACCTCCAATAATCAACCTGGGTTGGCCCACTTGATTCTGACTGTGAATTTCTAGACCAGGTGCTCTGTCCCCTGGTGCCACTTCCTCTCCCATTCCTTTCCCGATTACTAGTCCCTCAAGATTTCCAAGGACTTATGTTTGAAGATTCGGATGCTATAGTATTAATGGTCATGGGAGCTCCTGCTCCTACTCCTCTTGGGGTAAACTTGTTACCATAAGAAGGTGGTCTCGAGCTATTTCCTAAGAAGAGATTTTGGGGAGTATTTCCTGTAAATCCCTGCTGTGATGGTTCTGCTGGCCTGAAATCCCTTTTAATCCCCAGATGTTCTTCTGCATATCGTGCACATTCAACCGCCTCTGCTACTATTGATGGCTTCCACATTCTTACCATGGCCCTGATTCGAGGATTTAATCAATATATGAAACGCTCGGCTTGACGTTCATCCGTGTCTAGATAAGGGACATATTTTACAAGTTCTATAAACTTTATCTCATATTCTTCCACAGTTTTATTACCCTAGATTAGAGTATGGAAGGTTTCGGCTTGCTGCTCTTGAAAGAAAAGTGGTAAGTATTTTGCACAAAATCGATCTACAAACAACTCCCAAGGAACGATGTCTGATGTGATATGTAGTTGTTTTTCTAAAGTCCCCCACCAAATCAGAGCATTCCCCCTGAGTTGGAATATAGCGATCTTTGTTTTAGAGGTAGAAGAACATTATCTTAGTGCGAAGCATCTTATCATCCCTTCTAACCATGCTTCGGCATGTTCTCCAGCTCTTCCTCCTAAGAATTCCGGGAGTTTAATCTTTTGCAGTTCCTGGGAAATATTTTTTCTATGTGGCTTATAATCATAATCTTTAGGCTTTTTTGAATGTCTTTCCTCTAGATGAGGTTGTTCTTCTTTGCTACTAGTCGGCTGCGACCTTTTTAATGTTTCCAAAATGGCTTTTAATGAACGCATTACAATAGTGAGATCGGGTGTTGGAACAACTGGTGTTGATGACGATCTAGGTGGTGGTGATGGTGACGGTGTTGGCGACGACGATGGCAGAGGTGTTAGAGATGGCGATGCATCTCGCTGGCGTTGCCACCTTTGGTACGTTCTTACCATCGTGACTTTTCCTGGAATACATAATAAATTTATGAGAATCGAATAAATTTTTGGACTAACTAAATATAATTTTCGTAAAATTGAGCTTTCATACGGTATAGTTATTTTGCTATTTTACCTGCAGGCAGGTCTTATTGGTACCGAGGTCAAGGAGGGTGGCCACGCGACCTCCTTGTCCTATGTAGGATATTCTATGCGTACTAATTCTAGAGTGAAATGCAAGGGTCTCGATAGATAATGATGTATTTCATAATATTTACCTAAAATTTTTGTCCTAAATGCAGTTATTGAAGGAATTACCTTTTCATTATCCTTATATTCTTAATTTCCGATTTATAGCTCTGTATCCATATATTTATTAGTTGTTCCCTTAACAAGTCATATATTATATAATACCTTTATAATAACCATCAACTCTCCTTTCCTACAGAATCCTTCTAACTAGATCTCTCTCTTTCTTTCTTTCTTTCTTCTTTTTTTTTTTTTTTTTAATAGTTGGTCTCTAGTTGTATTTTTGTGGAAGTGTGTAGACAATTATGAATAGTACTGGTCGATGATGAACTATGTAAACTTTGATATAATAACTAATCAAAGTTTGTTCGATTTTTTTTATTTTTATTTTTAAATGAATCCCTTATAGTAAAATGATAAATATATATTTATTTTCTCAAAATGCATAAAGAGTTTAATGATGAACTGAACCCAACTTTAACAAGTATCACAATTTAAAGCATATATATTAATTTAATAAACATTTATTTAGATGCTTTAACGTTAACTTTAGAGGCTTTATCAAATATTCTTTGAAAGGTTGTTAATAATATCAAGGAATCTAAAAGGGCTCTGCCTCAGGTTGCTTCAAAGGAAGGATATTTTAGATAGACAGAATGAGTAAAGAACATATAATACGGCACGCTACAATGGGAGCAAAGCAAGATTTATATTTTTGACGAAGTGTTATTATATCTATCCATTCAGTATGATCGTCCACGTTGAAACACCTCAGCATCTCATACGTAAAAGTTTTGTTAGAGATTGGACCAAGAGACACGTGGAGACCAAATTTGCCCTCTTAACTAAACCACATATCTTGGAAACTATATTATATATGCACCCACTTACAAACGATGTACCCTACTTGCATAAGTCCCGACTCCCCTCTTTTTGTCCACTCTTTACTCAAGTTAGGAGTGGTAGGGGCGACTTCAGTTCCCTGTTCCCTTTTTTTTTCTTTTTTTCTTTTTTTTTCGCTGAAGAAACTATCTATTTATTTCTATATGCACAAAATTATCTATCTATGTTAAAGAGCCATTAACATCCTATGCCCACCACGAAACAACAAACTCATGGTATTCTTGAAATAACAAACCTGAAACATGAATTTTCAGAACCAAATAGAATTTCACAAAATTATACGATATTCGAACCAAATAGTCAAACATTCTTAGTTTTTTTTTGAATTTGAACCCCATCTTCGAACTATAATGAACTCCAGCTGTCTATCCAACGCTCACCACAGATGTTGAGAATGGCGTGATTGGAGATTTGTCACGGTTTTCATCAAGGAGGTCACAGATATAGCAAGGGATCTGTTGACAAGGTTCACGAGGAAACTGTAGACTGTGCGAGGGATCTGTCGACAGGGTTTACAAGGAAACTGTAGATTGTTAGAATCTATTATCTTCATTTTTTTTATTTTTTTTGTTTTTAAGAAATCGCTGGGCGGTGGGCGGTGGGCGGTGTTGAGAGATAGCACGAAATGAGGTTTCAAGTTATCTTCACAGTTCAGTTTGATAATTATGGAAGTTATCTTACACTGAAGTGTGAAAAGGATAACTATTATGGTCTGATTTGATGCCTTGAGGTCGACAACCGACTATCATGAGTTGAAGACCAAATTGAGTCTTCTGATTCAAAGTTCCCTGCGCAAAAAAAAAAAAACCTTGGAAGTTTGAAATTTTGCAGGATCGAATGCTATGGAACAAACTCCAAAGGCGACAGGGAACCTATTGCTTCAACACCGAATAAACTATGGGAGGAAGCGAGTGTGATATCCGCATAATCCAGAAAGAGAACCATCTGTTTGAACATTCATCTACCACAGCGATGACATATTGAGGTATAGACAACATCTCTCCATCGTTACATCTGATATGGTTGCATTTGAGTCAATCTTTCTTTTATTTCAGAAGGTCAAGGGGCGTTGTAGTAATTTCAGTGGGTTTCTCTAGACGTCAAGCCGGATCGAGGAATAGTGGAAAAACGAAATATACTACCTTGGATACCCACAACCCTTGCTGTTGTCCACCATAAATAACAGTGCTACTACCTAGCACGTAAGCAAAGTTCAAAATTGGGTATTTTATACTCCTAGTATCGTCTGCAAAAGAAATGGGTGGTTGAGCCCCAGCTTATGACACCTGGTTTAAATGATGAAATTAGACATGGTATCCTGGGCAACGCTCACCCGAGAATATATTAACGGACAATATTAATAGAAGAAAAACCTGCAAATTCCACTAAATTATCCGCATAAATATTCTCATGGATTTCGTTCAAAATTTACAGACAGAATCATGGCAAGATTTCATCATTCAAGCACCTTCCAAATTTGGACTCCAGTCCAAAGAAATTTGACATTTACACTCATACCATGTGTAGAGCTCTGCAAGGTAAGGAACCTTTCCCAACTATCTACCCCTACCACCTTATGGGTTGCTGCGAACAGACTATAGTTAATCACTTCCGTTGTAGCAGTCATGATTATTTATCATACATACTGTAGAATCACAGACTTCCTTGCCCAATTTTGAACCCAAGAAACAGGGAAATTAGAAAGGTAAACTACAAGTGATTAAACTAATGCTTCGTTACTTCAAAGTCAACAATTGAAACTCTAAGACCTGGCCAAATTTACAGTAACTAATAAGCCTATCTTTGACTTCACAATTTACAGGTATAATTAAATACGGCAAGGCATCCATGGATGATTTCCTATTTATATCATTCATGCATCATTCGCACAGAGACATTTACTAGGCATTAAGCAGGCCATATAATTGTTAAATTTACTTGAATTTCATGCTTTGTTTGCTCTTCATTCCGGGTGCAGGGCACTGGCCTATAAGGTCCCAAAGCATTTGAAAAATCTCTGATACCATGTGTAGAGCCCCGAAACCATCATTTTCATACATAAATTTATCCTATACATAGATTTAAGCATAAATTCAAATAAATGGAGACCAACAGTAAATTTAAACTTACATAAGTAACTATTTTATACATAGAAAAATACCTGGAAAGAAACTGAAGATTTATTGAGCTGTGGTTCTCCTCGTGAATGCAGCGGACAGGTTACCGAAACAATCTATTCCTCCTAGCCAATCTAGGAAACAATCCTAGACCCAGAAGATGCCTCTTCTGCCCCCATGCCCAGAATTCCAAGAACAATGAGTCTTCCCTTCAGAACAGTTCATATCCCTCCATATTTCTTTAAACAATAGTGCAGAATTAGCAAAGAAAAGCCTCCTCCTCTCCTTCATATGCCACTCCTTATATAACTTTACTCCACCTCCTCACATTTATGTAGATATTGACTTTGATTAATTATTTTAAGATTAATTTTATTATTTTTGCTTTTAACTTAATTAAATTAACTTTATAATTTTAATTAAATTATATTATTATTTTATTTGTCCACTCACATATAATTTGTACTCAATTATATTTTGTTTTTTCTTGAATAATTCTCTAACACGCATACGCATATAAGAGCGATATACGTGTTAAGTATCTTGTTGATATTTCATTATATCTAGATGAGATAAAATGCATTGTGATATTCAATTTGTTACTCTAACTTAAGTAGTCTCAATACTAGCAGATATGTATACTAGTGCAGTGTATGCGATATATGCATGTGTAGCTATCATATGCGTATGTCGTATACAAGCTAATACTATTTTTCTTATAACTTGGAATGGGTCATTACACATTCCCCACTCCCTAAACCTACATTTTACTCCCAATTCATCTCCACAGGATTTCTAGCCAAGACACTATTGAAGAAGAAAACAGATAATTCAATGAGGAAGAAGAAAGGGAAGAGAGGAGGCCACACAAAGGAGGGAGGATCATCAAACTTGAACCTACAAACACCAGAGAACTCATGGCCTCTCCCATGACTGTGACATGTTTCAAGCATGTAGGATGCTTTGACTTTTGTGAAAAAATACAAAAGGTCCAACAACACCCTGTTTTGAGCAGGCTTTTCATCTCTAATTTACATGACAACCAGGAAAAAGGCTCTTTCCTTTCTCTTACCTCCTAGATAGGTATGTCCCCATGATGAAAATCATCATGAAGTACTTTTCTTGTGAAGGAAGGTTCTCTAGACTCTACACCTACCATATCCGGTTATTAATGCACTTCACAAGGGTCAAAATGCTCAACATACCTTATTATCTCTTCAGGAACATTGACAAAATGGCATACATTATTCAAAAGAGAGATTATGACCACCAAATGAAAAGTATTTTTCACCACTCTCTCATCAAGATCATTGTCCTCCATCACCTCGATCAATTGAACATCTCATGGGACACTTTCATAGCTAATGCAATCTTTACTGCTCCACCAATTCAACATGCTCAAGATGTGCCTCCACCATCTCATCCTTCCATATCCATTCCTCCATCTCAGCCCACAGTACCTACTTCTTCATCAGCTCAAACTACTTCACCCATTTCACCACCATCATCACCATTTCACACTTAGATTGGGTCATCTGGCATGGCTAAGGTCAATGAGCTTCAAAATACCAAAGTGGTTGAGATAGAGACATTGGTGAAAACATATCAGAGAGGTCATAGGCAAATGTTTTCTCCACATATTGTGGAAGGGGCCTTGCCTTCTTCATCGGCAAAGTAGGTAGACAAAGGAAAGCAAAAGATGACAGAGGCAAATATTCAGGAAGATATTAGGCATGAGGAGGGAAATCTTCATGAGACAAATGGAGTTTGACCTTGTTGACTTGGATTGGCAAGATGATTCTGAGATCACTAGCATAGACATCAAGGAAAAAGAAGCCAAGATTAGAAAGCTACAAACTAATCTTGATAGAGCTAAATTTGTCATTACCTTTCTTGAACAGGAGAATCAGCAACTAAAGACCAAACACTTCATTGATGAAGTGAAATTCATCAAAGTTGAAAGAGAGGCAGAAAAAGCTAAAGTCTTGCTTGAAGAGACACTAGAAAAATATGGTGTGCCAGATGAAATAGAAGAACAAGTGCCAAGAAGAAGGCCAAGGACTAGAGGTTTGAAAAGAGCCCTAGAACTAGAAAGGTAGAAAGAAAGAGAACTAGCAGATGAGGTCACACTTAATGAGCAATTTGCAGTTGTAATCAATGAGAATAAAGAAGGTTGGCTTCAGGCAATAAATGACCATCTTGAGAAGCTATTGAAAAGGGCCAAGAAAGACAATGATATTCACAGAAGGATGGCAAAGCACTATGCCAAGAGAAACAAAATTGCAAGGTCAAAACTTAAAGAAGACAATGCAAAAACTGAAACACTAACCATGCAAGAAGAGAAAAGAAGGCTTATCCTTGCTGAAGCCTCACTCCATGCCTAACTCTCATCATCAGACACTATTCAGCAAATTTTGGCAAGTTTTGATACATTTTTGCAAATTTTTGAAGTTTTTGTGCATTCCTGGACAGTCATGTGACAGTTGGACTATCAGGAGCGCAACGCCCTAGGCGCTTTGTTCTGTTTGCGGCATCTTTTGGCCAAAAGGAGACCACCATTGGATTTAGAAAAGAGAAAAAATGCAGGAAAACCACTTTGATAGCCTTGTTTGGTCAAACTGGCAGGTGAAAAAATAAAAAAATAAACATTCAAAAAATCACAGTTCGACCTCCTTTTTCACCTTGGCGCTGCGCACCTGAGCAGTCTTGGGAGAATCACTTTTTGGGAGGTCAAATCAAGTCAACTCTGCAAACCAAGCACAAATCTGGAAAGTAGACCGGATAAGATTTCCAATGAGCTATCCTGAGCTCAGTTTGGACACCTGCAACCCATCCAAAACTCAGCTGCAAGATGGAGGGTGCACCTCACACTGGCGCTGCGCACCTGACCAGTGTCTGATTTTTCTGAGTTTTCTCTGCAATTTTGATTTCCACCTTGAAAAATCATGTTTTTACTTATGTAATTGATGGAAGTAAATGTAATTATGGTGTTTTTACACTTACCTAGGGTAAATACATTAGGTGAAAAATTTTGATGACATGCAATGAATCGATTTGCAAAAAGTGAGGGATGAGTCAGTTTGACCTCCTTACACTCTAGGTATTCAGCTCAGTTTTTGGTGGAACAGCTCCTCAACTTAGGGATTCGAACCTTGAGGTTGGGAGAGGTTGTTTAAGGTCTATATATTGTACTTTTTGACTCATTTTCAAAGGTTGGACATTGTTGGATGTTGATGCATTGATCAGAGACTCTAGTGTAATCTATTTGGCAGGAAATCAATGAAAAGGTTGCAGCTATTTCTTTGGGATACCTGTAGTATGGAAATTTAGCATTGTTTTTCTTATGTCTCTGTAATATTCCCAATTTGCAGCAGCTAATTGGAAATATTAATTTTGATCAATTTTTCCTTATATAATTAAATTATAAATAAAAGTGAGTAGAAAGGGACATAACTCACTTTAGAAATAAAAGTTCACTCCCTAGTAGCACAACGTTGTAACTTAAGTGAACCAAGGGGGGCAAAAGGACCACGTAGGGAAGGGGCCCACATGAACACTTGGAGAGACAGCGCAGGTTGAGTTGGCAGCGTGGGGGCCAAGGAGGCTACGTTGGATGAGAGGCTTAGGGTTTGAGAGAGAGAGGCCAACGTTATATAAGGAGGAGAGCCTCCTCATTTGGAGCATTCTGTTGTTGATGATATTGAGCTAGTCGTTCTGACTTCTTGAGCACGCTGGATGTTTAGCCTGTCTACAGCACTGTTTAGTGCATTGAGTGTCTCCGGTCGGCGGGGGACTTCAAGTACCTGCTCGGGCAAGGTTATTTCTTCAGCATTGTGTGAGAGGTTTTGGTGTTTGGGTTTGTTGCGGAGCTGGGCATTCATAGAGACTGCGCAGTCACTGAGAGGGAGGACGCAGTCCATCTAGGAGGTGTTCCGGATCAGGGTTTTCGCAGGAGATTGAGCCGAGATTTTGAGCAGAGGATCAGCCTTTGCCTTTGGGAGGATTTTGGTGGAGTTTGAGGAGGTATTTCAGTCATTCTCATTTAGCCTCTGCGCAGAGCCTTGGAGGCCAGCGTAATTCCCCAAGGGGGTGTTTTTCGGAGGTCGGCCATTTCTGATATGGTTTCTGCCATCTGGGTTTTGTCGGGATCGATGAGTAGAGGAGGATTCCATATTTTCAGCTCATTCCGGTAAGGGGAACAGCCCCTAGTCTTCAATTCATTCCAGCAGTTGCAGCTATATGGCAGTTTTCCAGCAGCTAGGACGCAGTTCAGAGAGCAGCCATTACCTATATATTCTGAGAGTATTTCTTCACTTGTCTTGAGCAAGTTTAGGTGCCATCACTCTGATCACCTATTGTACTTCATTCTATTTCTCAGTTTAATAAAATGGCTTAGCATTCTCTCTTTATATTTCTGAATGATTTGTTGTATATTGCTCCTATGTTATTATATGTCTGCTGCACTGTTATCTTTATATATTTTCCGGGCATTCTAGTTCTATACCACTTGGCGTGTTTATCTTTCACTCTTAGACAGAGTCTGGAAAGGGCCAGGTAGCCCCCGGATTTCGTCCTCTGATCCGGTAAATGCCCTCCCAGTCCATCTCTGGTTGGAGTTTGCTGTGTTTTAGAGATATCCCCGAAATGGGATATTACAGATTATGTATGAATGTTTTGTTCCATGATCCATTTCATTTCTATGATATGCTGGTTTTTAAGTTGATAAACAGAATACATCTCTCATGCTTTGTTTTGGGAAAGCCTTCATAGTTTGTCCATCTTCTTTAGTTTAGAAAGAATTCATGCTTAGCCTTGCTCTTTCTAGCTCCTCACCTATCTGATCCATTCCACTCAAGAAACCCTGAAGCGTTAGGTTTTCTACCTACCTTGCCCCATTGAATTTCTCCAACCCTAATCTTATTTGCCCTGACCTAGCCTCTTTGACCTAACTATCCTCATCCAGCGACCCAATTCAAAAAGCAAACCCCTATACTCATTCCTAGCCTAAAACCCATATTCATTTAGCCCTCTTGGCTGTGACTTTGTGGAGAGAGCCCTCTCCGACTTGGTAGGGATAGCTACCAAGTCAAAAGATTGGTTTGTGGTTACCTCTGTTGGCATTTCTTCTTCAGTGTTAGAGATCTGGCGAAGTGATAACAAATGATATCCATAAAGTGCCATAAATGGCGTAATTTTTGTTGCGGTATGGAATAAAGTGTTATACCACCATACTGCCAAAGAACTGTTACCCACCACCAGTAGGTCACCCCTATATGAGAAATTTTCTCCTAGATTTGTCTTCAACTGACAGCCAACAACCACTTGCAGCCACCAAATAGCTCAATGTGCCATTATTCTCTACCACCTGAGCCAGCTATTGTGTAACCTCATTCATTTGTCATGATCGTATGTTTGAAGGTGGGCCTTCCAACCCCAAAGGTATGACTTTTCATTATGTAATTGGGTGTTTATGCTTGCTTTTCTTGGGCACATTTGGACATAGATTAGTGGGGGGGTTTCGACGAAAAGAATGGGCTTGGACTGTACTCTTGTTCCCTTGTCCCAACTTGGGGATTAATATTGTGTCCTAGTCCCGTGGGATCTCCTCTAATGGCTACTAGATTTAGGAGTGGCCTGCATGGGAAACCCTGATTTTGGTTGTGTGGTCTCATTTCCCGAAACCATATATTTCACTCCCCTCCACTCATTACATACCCTTTCAACATTTTTCCCATCTAGGTCCACATTTGTACATTCGGTCCACAAGGTGTTAGCCTCCCCCTCCCCTTGTCCACACTTTGGGTCGGGCTTGGAACGATGCCTCAGAGGTTGATGCAGCTAAAAAGAAAGATAAAAGCATAATTTGGTCACTTACAATAGGAAATGTACCACAAGATGCAAAAGATGGTTGGGGCATAAAAATTTAGCATGTGGGCAAAAGCCAAACATAAGCTCTAACCCCTATCACTATGGCCATCACCCTGGTTCCTAGGGCCCCTATGAATGCCCCCTGTATCATTAAGGAACCCATTATTGTCGCAACCCCTCGTGGGCGATGAACTACCCAACCTTAAGGGGTGATCATTGCTACATCATACACATCATGCTCTTATCCCCTAAAGCCTCGAGCAATAAAACAAATAAAAATCAATAAAAGGAAAAAAACATATGAAGAAAGGTGGAAAAACAAAGGTCGGGTATCACGATTTCTCCCTCCTACATCTATACACCCAAATGTGTGGGCTTCCTTCATCATAGCTAACCTTGTACCATGGCATGTGGCCTTCCCTCTTTCCCCCACTTAGTTCCATCATCATTTCACATGACACTTTCCATTTGATGGATGTACCATGGACCAGTCACTCCCTTAGGGGTTGAAACCACCTAATATGGTCATTTATTAACCTCTGTCATATCCCCAATAATTAAATTTCTGTCCAAGGAGCAATTCCAGTTTTGAAGTTTTGTCCGCTGCTAAAATATTTTGGCATGGGACTTGGAAGTTGGGTTAGAAGAATTAGAATTTAATTTTTGCAGAAGGAAAAGAAGGTAACTTAGGAAAAGTGGGTTAAAAATTAAAAGGGGTGAATGTGGGGACCACACAAAAGAGGAAAATCAAACCCATAGGAGGAATTCGACCACTTGGAGGGAAAGCACTCAGAGGAGGCTCGATTTGGTGGGGAACACATGGGAAAGAGGAGAACAACTACAAAAAGCAAAGGCAAGCTCAATTTTGGGGTTCCTTGTTCATTCATCTAACTTAGAGTTTGCTTGTTTTGATAGCCAAGTCAATTGGTGCTTGTGCACAGGAATTTCCAAGGAGAAGTTCCGGCCTCTCTTCTAGTGGACTTTGAGTGCCACACTAAGGAAAAATTTTTGAATTCAGTGGGAGGTGAATTTGCTGGAGCTCGTGGTACCTTTCAGCCCATTTCTCAGCCAGTTCGAACTTCCAAGGAAGACGCATAAGTCAAAGTCGTACCATTAAGTTGGGCCAAAGAAAAGGGGTATTTTGGCCAAAGGATTTAGCAGAAATTTCCCTCAGGTTGAACCAACAATTGTGGATATTTTCAGGGCTCGGAGTTGCATCTTTTGAGAGAGCCAAACATGCCATTCTAGGGTCTATGCAGTAGTGTAACTGGGAAAAATTCGTGGGGCTAGATACTTCACATTTGTGCCGGATTTTGGAAGGAAATCCACTCACTTTTTCCAAAAGTAATTTCCAATGACTCTACAGCATATTGAGGAGGGCCAAGCGCCAAATTAAGCAGTTGAAGTTGTGGGGGACGCAGTTTCTGCCAGTGAGGGCGTAGCACCAAAACTTGGGTAATTTCGGGAGGTTGAAATTAGCCCAATTCCTTTCTACGTTTGTTGAACTAGCCTTGAGGAGTCAATGCCTAATTTTGCAGAATTTTTGAAGGTGTTTTGGGTCCTCAAATTTCAGTTCATCTAGAGCAACAGTGTAGAAAATTTTCTGAGTGAAATGTATAGCCTTGTGGATCCATTTGTGTGGGGATTTCCACCTATTCTCACCTAGGTATTTGCTTGCTTTTCATAGCAAGCCCAGGTGCACACTTACCATTCTCCATTGTGCTCAGATTTCATGGTTTCTCAATAAAATGGCTCAAAATTCGTGTTGCTTCCCTATGGAGTCTTACCTTGTTGCGGCATGTGTTATTTTTCATAATTTTATGATTGTTCCTATGTTGTAGGCTTGTATCTAGTGCATGTCTTTGGTATTTTACTATAAATTCATATTAGGAATATTACAGTGGTATCATAGCATGTTCCTGGCCAGTGTGGAGAATAAGAGCAGGTGATGTCACCCAAATATCAAGGGGTTGTAGAGGCAGGGGTCGAGATAAAGAGAGAGCACCAAACCCATTTTATGATACATAGGTGGACAACATCATGGGACACATAGATAACTAGGAGGATAATGAAAAACCTAGACAGGGAGGTCAGAACTAGATCCTAGAGGAGTTGTTGAGAACAAATGAGCAGATGTTGAGACAGGGGCAACTTATGATGGACATGATGCAGCAGGTGATGGGTTTACAGGTTAATGGGAGGCCCAAGGCAGAACCCCAAGGTGATGGGGGTTCTAGAGCAAGGGGAGGAAGTCGTACATATCAACCCACTCACACCCCTCTGCGTGGCCAAACAGGTCGTCCTACCATGCCCCATTTTGTGGACAGGCGAGAGCAGGAGAGGGAATCCGACCCAGTTGCAGATTTGATCAACTCAATTGCATCTAGTAATGATGAATATGAAGGACTAGACCCCAAGCTTATGAGAGTGATTTCATTTGGGGAATACATCCACCTCAAGGAGAGATGCACCAATGGGGTTGGAACACACTAAAGAGGGGGACAGTCCAGTCAGGAAGTGCAGAAGATAGCGGGGAAGATCACACTCCCCAATTATGATGGGTCAGCTAAAATTTCAGCCAGGGCATGGGTTCAGAAGTTAGATACCTATTTCCACCTGAACCCCGTGCGAGAGACGAACGTGATCCAGTTTGCTACACTACACCTAGAGAGAGATGCAAAGGAGTGGTGGTACCACAAGTTGATTACATTGGGGCACATTCACATCACCTCTTACACCGAGCTCACCAGGGGATTGATTGAGGGGTTCGAGAGGAAGGACCTAGAGCTACCTTTCAGGGAGTTGGCCCACCTGAGGCAGACAGGCAGTGCAAATGGTCTATATTTCAGAGTTCCATAGGTTGGTTGTGATGGTGTTGAATGTCTCAGAGACTCGGTTGATTATGTTGTTTGTGAAGGGGCTAGCTGAGCCATTGTGTAGTTGGGTGAGGGCCTACAAGCCCACGTCTTTATTGGACGTTATTTCCAAGAACCGAGACATGAATGACATCGTTCCCAAGATCAAGGCCTTGATTCCCACCAAACCTACCGCTCCACTAGGGAACTAAGACATTCGCCCACCCCAGAGGGAGAGCGAATGCGGCCACTTGGATGAGGAGACTAGGAGGGATCTCAGGAGGAGGAAGCTATGCTTCACATTCCAGGAGCCTTGGGCACCAGGGCACAAGTGCAACAAGGGCAAGGACCATTACATTGAGGTATATTCAGACAGTGAGCCAGAGGAGGAGGTTGAGCTAGGCGCAGACCAGGAAGATGAGGGGGTGCAGTCATTAGGGGGAGAAACACCACCACCACCCCATGGATGGGGACCATTCGCTCCATCTTGGCGAGTTCTAACCTCACTTTGAGGAGTTCCAAAGTACTTGACACTAAGGATCATAGGTATTGTACAGGGGCAGCGTGTGTCAGTCCTAGTAGACAGTGGAGCCACCCACAACTTTATCGATGCCCAGATGGTGGAGCAGAGGAGCATTCGCACAAAGACATTTCAGGGGTTCTCAATGTTGGTGCCAGGAAACTAGACGATGCAGTGCAAGAGGTATGTCCCTAGACGGGGAACTACTCCGTCACTGGCCATTTCATTGTGGTCGACGTTCCGTACACCAACGTGGTGTTGAGTGTCCAGTGGTTGTACTCATTGGGGAGGGTCACCATTGATTGGTAGAAGTTGGTGATGGAGTTTACGGGCCCAGATGGGAAGCCGATGGTGCTGAGGGGAATGCACTCCTACCCAGATCATGTTGTTTTCTTTTGTAGCATCGGAAGTGCTTTAAGCCCCAAATTTTGTGGAGAGGCTTAGACACTGGTATTCTAAAGAACCCATAGATTGTTTGTGAAAATTCCACTCAGATCATGTTTTATTAAAATAATTAATTATTTTAATGGAGACCCTAAGTCTAAACTTAGGGAAATTAAATAATTAAAATCCATTAATAAAACAAAGTGCGAATGATCTAGAAAAAGCAAAGATCAAGTCTAATATAATCTTAGCCGTTGATTAGAGATCTAATCTTGGTCGTTGATTTCTCAATGAGAAGACTATAAAGGAAGGCTTGAGGCTCATTTGAAAATACACACGGAGTGAATCTTGAGATCAAATTCTTCTGACAGAGCAGTGCTTGGATGAAGATCAGATCTAAGTGATTCAATGCAGTGAGGGGCAAAGTAGTTTCCGGAGAGAGATTTTCTCAACCAAAGAATCATTAGCAGAGAGAGACAAAGAGACATCCAGTAGAGCCAGCGCAGAGCCATTTAGGCTGATGCAGAGCCAACGCATGGCTACACAGTGGGTGAGAGGGTTTCTAAAATTTCGCTGTCGGAACTGATCCAGAAGCCGGAAGCTGGAGTGTGAGACCAGGAGGCTGTGATCTGTGATTCCAAGATTCAGATCGATCCACAGCTTGTGTGACACAGTGCTTAGAGGAGGTGACGCAAGGCCTACGCAGTGACTATGCGAGATGTCCAGGGGCAGCTTTTCCAGTGTCCGGATCAACCGTATTTTCCAATGATTGAGTGAGGTAAAACTCACAATTCTTTCTGCCAGTATTTTTCTCTTTCTAACTAAATAACCCTTGAGGTATTCAACAATGTATTCAGAAATTGCTACTGCTTAATAATACAAACCCTCATATCTGTTGCAACAGTTTTCCCGCATTGGGCTTTTCTAGGGACTTGGTCCAAAATAAAGGTGTCCTATGTGTGATTGATTTCTTGCTCAGTTTCCTTATTTCAAAATCATATTAATTAAGTGTAGGTTTCTTCAATAGTTACTTCAATAAGTCATTCTGAATTGATTCTGTAAATGTAATTTACATAATAGGAGAAGTAAACTCAGATTGGTGCAGTAAGATTCCTAAGATTGTGAGATCTAGGAATTTTGACATGGTATCAGAGCATTTGATGTGAAACAGGAAGAGCAAATATGAATCTGTAGTGAAGGATGAATTGTTGCAGCAGCAGCAGCAGATCGAATCCATTGAAGGGTTGCGCAATTCTATCCAAGAAGACTAAGGTTTTTGTGGTAGTCTCTCTATGAGTGAGTCGACAGAGAGAGGGCTTCGAGATTGAGATCTTGCTGTGGCAGAGGGAGCAACACAGAGCCTCCACGCAGAAGACAGAGGGACACAGTTTTTTGAAGTTGTTGTTAGGTAGAAAAGCGTCTTAAGGAGTCAAGAGCACATATTGAGGGAATTCTTCCTTTGTGAGTTCCTAGCTGAGGACTTCAACATTTTTTCCAAGATTTGAGCTATAGATCAGGGCAGCAAATCTATGACCTTCAGAAGGAGTGCGTAAGCTTTCCTAGTGTTGTGCAGAGGGGGAGAAAGAGAGAGCAATTCGACAGTTGTTCGACTGAGATGGCAGCTCATGGTCTTAGAGATCAGGACTGGTTGGAGGGTTCCTCCAACTACATAATCTACAAGGAAAGGATCCAATTCCTTCTGGATGAATATGATCTCAAGACGTTCGTGGAAAATGTGGTTGTTGTACCTACAGATCCGGATCAACTTAAGAATCAACTTAAGAAGTACAAGTCTGATATGGCAAAGGCCAAGAGGCTAATCCTTGACAGGGTCAATGATCACAATCTCTCATGTAGCTGGCAAGGGCACCGCCAGGGAGATGTGGGAGGCCTTGTCCTTGCTGTACAAAGGAACTTTCAAGCAGAAGCTCCAGTTGGTCCATATGCGAAAGGGGGAGAGAATTGCTCCATTCCTTACAAGACTTCAGGAAATTAGAGACCAGTTGGCAACCATGGGATACACCCCATCTTCAGAAACTATGGTGAGGCTAGCCCTTAACGTAGTCACGGAGGAGTGGCAAGATTTTGTCCAAAGCATTTTTAGCAAGGCTACGGTTCCCAGTTGGGAGCAGATGTGGTCAGCACTTCAGGAGGAAGAGCTAAGGAGAGATCTAGTCAAGTACAAGCTTGACAATAGCAGTGAGAGCAGATCTAAGATTCCGGAGGAGGAGGAGATTGCAGCCCTCGCATCAAAAGGGAAGCAACGGCAATGAAGACAAAAGAGAGATGTCTTGAAGGTGAAATGCTTTAGATGTGGTGAGATGGACCACTTTTCATCATAGTGTCCTTTGAAGGAAAAGGACAAGGATGAGAAGCATGATCCAAAAGTTGTAGCCGCAAAGATCGAGCAAGATGAGTTCATCATGAGTGTCCACACTTCTTGAGGAGAGAAGTGGGGCGACATTGAACTGTAGTTCACTCTGAACTTCAGTTGGGCAGGATCCTTGACGAGCTCACCTCATGGATCATTACCTTGCTATGGGAGCCCATATTAGCACTGCATACTACAAGGCCCTCAACAAGAAGATGTTGAAGAATAGATATCCCATTCTGCGTATTGATGAGCTGATGGAAGAGCTTAGAGGAGCGAAATACTTCTCTAAGATAGATTTGCACTCAAGGTATCACCAAATCCGAGTGAGGGAGAAGAACATCCCCAAGATGGCCTTTCATTGTCACTATGGACACTTTGAGTTTTTGGTGATGCCCTTCGGGCTAACCAACGCACCAACCACATTTCAGTCCTATATGAACCATGTGTCATGTGGGCAGTTGCGGCATTATGTCCTTGTCTTCTTTGACGATATTCTTATCTATAGCCGGAATTGGGAGGAGCACCTTGACCACTTGGAGGAGGTATTGCGAATATTGGAGGAGAAAAAAATATATGTGAATATCTCCAAATGTGAGGTTGGATTGACTAAGATGTTATACCTGGGGCACATGATAGGGGAGGATGGAGTAAAGGTACACCAGGAGAAGATTAATGTAATCCTGGATTGGCCTACAGAGGGTTGCGCGGGAGCGCCACCCCCACCCCCCCTCGAACCTGCTCCTGATTCACGTTCCCCTCGAGCGCATAGGGAGCGTGCTTCGACCAAAAAAAATTGCTCCTTGGTTTTTAGGGAGCGATCACTCCCATATCGCCCGGAATGATTTTTTTAAGGAGGGAGATATTGGGAGCGATCGCTCCTCCTCCTCATTATTCATCATTTGAGCATGTGAGCAAGAGAGAGAGGGAGAGAAAGAGAGAGGAGATCTTGGAGCTTGGAGAGAGCAAGAGAGAGAGAGCTTGGAGCTTGAGTTGAGGAAGGAGATTGAGGAGCTTGCAAGGGATATTGGAGCTTGGGATCGAACGCCAAAGAAGTAGGATCTACACTCTAATCTAGCATTATTTTTATATGTTGAACCTTTGCAAAATGAAAATGTTTTCTTCTCTCTTTCCCATTCCCATTTGGCATTCCTCCATCTTTTTGTAGGCTAAAAACTTGAAACATCATGGCTATATGGCTTGACATTCTCTTGTTGTTGGTTCATTTTTTTTGTTATTATGGTGTTGGAGAATAGAAGAAAGAGGGTTTTTCAAGAAGAGGAGGATGAAAAAGTGGGTTATAGTGGATATGATGAAAATCCTGGAGAGTACATTGGTGAGAAGGAAGGGGAGAGTGGAGATGATGAGTCCACACAAACTACACTCTAATCTAGCATTTTTTTTATATGTTGAACCTTTGCAAAATGAAAATGTTTTCTTCTCTCTTTCCCAATCCCATTTGGCATTCCTCCATCTTTTTGTAGGCTAAAAACTTAAAACATCATGGCTATATGGCTTGACATTCTCTAGTTGTTGGTTCATTTGTTTGTTATTATGGTGTTGGAGAATAGAAGAAAGAGGGTTGTTCAAGAAGAGGAGGATGAAGAAGTGGGTTATAGTGGATATGATGAAAATCCTGGAGAGGAGTACATTGGTGAGGAGGAAGGGGAGAGTGGAGCTGATGAGGCCACACAAACTAAAATTGACCAAGCCCCATTGTGGAAATATGTTACTAGGCTTGAAGCAAGGAAAGGGGGTAGAACCACTAAATTTACATGCCACTATTGCAATAAACATACACAGGTTCATACACCCGTGCCAAAAGGCAGCTTTGTGGGAAAAGGCCATGGGATGAAGATAAACAAATAGGAATAAAAGCTTGTGTAAGTGTGCTGACAGCAGATAGAGCCAAATACATAAGGGAAGAGGAGAAAGTCCAATACAAATCTAAAATATCAAAGGGTTTCTTTGAACCTAGTTCACTACCACAACATGCACAAAGAAATCCATCAACTTCCACCCATGGGAGTGGATATGGAGACACACCTAGCACAGGAACGAACTTCTCTTTAAGGCATAGAACCATATCGTATTTCCTTGACGAAGGGTGTAGGAATGATGTGGATTCAAAAATTTACCAGTTTCTCTATGCATGTAGGGTACCATTCAATGTTCTTCGCTCACCTTATTAGCATGAAATGGTTTCTGCCATTAATGATGCCCCTAAAAGATACAAGAGCCCTGGGTATGACAAGGCTAGAATCGTGGGACTTGATCATGAAAAAGCAAAAATAACTCATTCTTTGAGTAAAATGACAAATTCTTGGAATGAGCATGGGGTGTCCATTGTATCTGATGGATGGACAAATGTAAAAGGAAAGCGATTGATAAGTGTCCTTGTTGTGTCTGTTAGTGGTGCAATCTTTCTTTCATCATATTATTACTCAGAAAAGTTTAAGACCAACATCAACATTGCAGAGGCATTACTTGAAACAATTGAACATATTGGGCCATACAATGTCATCCAAGTAATCACTGATAATGCTGCTAATTGTAAGGATGCGAGAGCAATTATTGAGGATAAATATTGCAACATATTTTGGTTTGGGTGTTTGGTTCACACAATGAACCTTTTGATGCATGATATTATTAAAAACAAACAACTTCAATACAGATGGATTGGTGATTTGTACGAGAGGCAAAAAAATGATAAAATTTATTACAAATCATAGCAATACCCATGGGCTTTTCGGCAATCACTCAAGATTGGAGTTGTTGAACATTGCAAGGACTAGATTTGCTAGCTATTACCTCACCTTCAGGGGCCTTTTGAAGGTAAGAGAATCATTGGCTAGCATGGTATCAATGTCCACACTGGCAGGTATTAAAGGACAGGGCTCCAACAACAGTTGACATGCAAGGTTTTGAATAGGTGGAGGAGACTGCTCTTGATGATCAGTTTTGGGCACGTGTGAGAGAAGTTTTGAATTTCACCAAGCCCATTTATAGCATGATTCGTTTTGCAGATACAAATAAACCTGTGATTCGGGAGGTGTATGAGCAGATGGATAGCATGTTTGGGCAAACAAAAGATGTTGTTCAGGAAAATAGTCCCAACTTGTATTCAATGATTCACAATTGTGTGTGTACATGGTGGAATAAACTTAATATTCCACTACATGCCTTGGCATATATCCTTATGCCAAAATACTACTCTCCATCTTGGTTGGGCCAACCTGCACCTCGGGGTGGGGTTAGGAGAAAACCCCATACAGATCCAGAGGTATGTAAAGGATATATGGAAGCATTAGACAAGTTGGTCCCTCACAAGGAGGAGTGTGCTAATCTGTGTCTTGAATTAGGCAGATATGTCTATTCCATTGGTTTGTTTGGTTCATTGCATGCAATGGAAGATAAATATGGCTTTGATGCTCTCACATGGTGGAAAGCATATGGCAGCAAGGGATTTTTGCCAAAATTGGCAAAAAAAGTTCTCTCACAGGTTGTAAATATTTCTTCTGCAGAGAAGTGTTGGAGCACCAACAACTTCATCCATATTGTGAGAAGGAACGGACTCAATGAAAACCGAGTAGAAATTTTGGTTTATGCACACTACAACTTGAGATTGTTGAGTCAGTATTGTGATCGGGCTTATGAGAATCTATCATATAAAATTTGGGACAACAACCTCGAGGACGATTATTTGGAGGATGGCACTATACATCTAGAAGAAATGGAAGCAGAACTTTGAGAGATGAGGATGAAGCAACAACAGCCATGCCACCGCCATTGCCACCCCCGCCATATAGTAGCAGTGCCAGTGTTCGAGTTCCAACTATTGTTCCTTTGCTGACACTGCCTCCACCTACATCCTCACATGGACGGTGTGTGCCTTCTAGTTCTGGTTGCGCGACTAAGTGAGAGGAGACTACTAGAAGACCACCACTACCATAATCTGCTCGAAAAATAGACATTTCTCGTGGCAAGAGGTCAAGCAATAGACAAAATAGATTTACTTGTCTTTTCTAGTTTCTAGTAGTTTTTAACTTTTTATAACTATTGAAACTTGACTCTTTCATATTTTTTGTGATATTTTTTGTAAACAATATATATCAAGTTAAGTTTGAAGTTTGAAACTTTGAGATTGGTAGTTATAAGTTTATAACTCATTATGAATTATGAATATGATGCTTCATGAAAGTTGAAAGTTGTTTCATTTCGTTTCATTTTATATGTAATATCCCGTTTCGGGGATATCTCTAAAACACGACAAACTCCAACTAGAGATGGACTGGGAAGGCATTTACCGGATATGCAGCCTCTGAAAAGAGGACGAGATCCGGAGGCTACCTGGCCCTTTCCAGACTCTGTCTAAGAGTGAAAGATAAACACACCAAGTGGTATAGAACTAGAATGCTCAAGAATATATAAAAACAACAGTGCAGCAGACATATAATAGCATAAAAAAGAATGTACAGCAACTCATCCAGAGATATAGAGAGGAAATGCTAAGCCATTTTATTAAATTGAGACATATAATGAAGTACAATAGGTGATCAGAGTGATGGCACCTAAACTTAAGTGCTCAAGGCAAGAGAAGAAATACTCTCAAAATACACCCGAAATGGCTGCTCTCTGAACTGCGTCCCAGCTACTGGAAAACTGTCGTGTAGCTGCTACTGCTAGAATGAACTAAAGACTAGGGGTTGTTCCCCTTGCCGGAATGCGCTGAAAATCTGGGAATCTCCTCTACTCACCAATCTCGACAAACCCATAAACCATATCAAAAATGGCCGACCTCCGAAAAACACTCCCTTGGGGAATTACGCTGGCCTCCAAGGCTCTGCACAAAGGCTAAATGAGAATGACTGAAACACCGCCTCAAACTCCACCAAAATCCTCCCAAAGACAAAGGCTGATCCTCTGCTCAAAATCTCAACTTAATCTCCTGCAAAAATCTCAATCCAGAACACCTCCAAGATGGACTGCATCCTCCCTCTCAGTGACTGCGCAGTCTCTATGAATGCCTAGCTTCGCAACAACCCAAACACCAAAACCTCTCACAAAATACTAAAGAAATAACCTTGCCCGAGCAGGCACTCGAAGTCCCCCGGGGCTAAGGGCGAGATCTCCGACCAGAGACACTCAATCCACTAAACAGTGGTGCAGACAGGCTAAACAGCCAGTGTGCTCAAGAAGTCAAAACGACCAACTCAATATCATCAACAACAGAATGAATCAAATGAGAAGGCTCCTCCCTCTTTTATAACGTTGGCCTTCCTCCAACCCTAAGGCCCATCTCCTCAACGTAGCCTCCCTCTTTTTCCATGTGCTCTTCCTCTCCTGCGCAGTAGCTTCTAGAGCATACGTGGGCCCCCTCTCTACATGGTGCTTGGCCCCCCTTGGCTCCCCCTTAAGTCACAACGTTGTGCTACTAGGAGGGTGTTTTACTCCACTTAAGTGAGTTAGACCCTCTCCACTCACTTTTTATTTATTTATAAACTATAGAAAACAAAACTAAACAAAATCGAATATTCCAATTAGTTGTCGCTAATTAGGAATATTACAGTCTCCCCTGGAAAAATGTTGCTTTTCCTCAAGCAACTGAAGTGATGGATGCTGCAAAATATTCTCACTCTCCCAAGTGGCATCCTCATCTGGCAAATTCTTCCACCTCACCAAGAATTCCCAGACTATCCTTCTCCGTAGATGCCTCTCCCTAGTATCAATAATAGCCTCTAGCTACAACACCAAGTGCCACTCATCATCCGTGGGTGGTAGCTCCTTTGTCACCATCACCTGCTGCCCCATCGCCTTCTTCAGGCATGATACATGAAAAACATTGTGGATCTTGCTCCCTTGGGGCAGCTCCAACTCATACGCAACCTGCCCAATCTTGGGTATCACCCTGTATGGCTCGTAAAAGCGAGGCTTTAGCTTCTCAGCTCCCTTCTACTTCAGCAACGACTATCGGTATGGCTGTAATCGTAGGTAGACCAAGTCCCCTACCTCAAATTGTCTCTCCACCCGACCTCTGTCGGCATACATCTTCTGCTGGTTTTGTGCTGTAGCCATATTGTCCTTGAGAGCTCGGAGAATGTCCTGACTCTCTTGGATCCAAATCTTGGCTCTAGGAGCCTTCCTAGCACCAAACATCACTTCAATAAAAGATAAGGAACAATACCCATACAAAGCATAAAACGGTGACATAACAATGGACATGTGATGTGTCATGTTGTAGCAGTACTCCCCCAAATGCAACCACTTCAGCCATGCTTGCTGCTGCCCACTGACATAGTTACGCAAGTAGCCCTCCAGCCACTTGTTAACTATCTCTGTCTGTCCATCCATCTGTGGGTGATAACTGGTACTCGGTGTCAACTCCGTCCCCACTAGCCAGAAAAGCTCCTACCAAAATCCGCCCATGAAGCAGCTGTCCCTGTCACTGGTGATGGTCTTAGGAAGACCATGCACCCTGAAAACCTCTCTGAAGAACTGCTCGGCCACCTGTGCTACTATGTAATGCACGTATATGGCGAAAAAGTGTGCATACTTTGTCAACCGATCAACGACAACAAAGATACAATCCTTGCCCTGCACCATGGGGAACCCTGTGATGAAGTCCATCAATATGTTCTCCCATTTCCCCCCCAGAATGGGAAGAGGCTGCAACAATCCTACGGGATGGCTCATCTCCCCCTTGTTCCTCTGACAAACATTGCACTCCCTGATGTGCTGGAGTACGTCCTCCTTGAGGCCCTTCCATGAGAACCTCTCTCTAATGGCCATGTAGGTTTTGGTAATCCCCTGATGGCCTGCCAATGGAGAATCATGTGATGCCTGGGGTATCTTCTTCTTAAGTTGAGATCCCTTAGTCAAGAAGATCCTGTCCCTGTAGTAGATGATCTCATCAACCACTCTGTACCTGTCATCCGCCACCTGTCCATCCAGCACCTCACATGAAAATCTGTCCTTGGAGTACTCCACTAAAATTCTAGCCCTCCAATCTGTATCCAAGTTCATAAGAGATAATGTGGCTGGTCTACGTGAAAGGGCATCTGCTACCACATTATTCTTACCCTTGACATACTCAATGTCAAATTCATATGCTTGGATCTTACTGATCCACTTCTGTTGCCTCTCCTGTAGCTGCTTCTGCTCCAAAAAGAAACTGAAGTTGTTGTGATCAGTCCTCACCCTGAACCTGTTCCCTACCAAATATTTTTGGAATTTTTCCAAGGCATGCATAATGGCCAACATCTCCTTATCGTATATAGAATACAACCTCTAGTGCAGAAGGATTTTCTGGCTCTCGAAGGCTATAGGGTGTCCCCCCTGCATCAATACTGCGTCGATCCCCTCTCCCAACACATCACACTCCAAAACAAATGGCTGCGTAAAATCCGGCAATGCAAGCACTGGGCAGTTACTCATCACCTCCTTGAGCCTATCAAAGGATCGCTACACTGTATCTGACCAACTGAATTCCCCCTTCTTCGTCAGATCTGTAAGGGGTGCAACAAGCTATGAGAAACCTTTGATGAACTTCTTGTAATCAGTACATATGCCAATGAACCCTCGAAGTTTCGTTACGTTCCTCGGCTCCGGCCAATATCTGATGGCCCTAATCTTCTCCTCATGGACCCTCACTCCATCCACTCCAGATCCATGGCCCAAATACGACATCTCAATGAGGCCAAAACTCTCACATGGAGAACTCCAACGCCATTGCTCTTCAGGGGCAGCAGCTCTAATACCCTTTTGTAATATCCCATTTCGGGGATATCTCTAAAACACGGCAAACTCCGACGAGAGGATGGTACAGGAGGGCATTTACCAAATATGTCGCCTTTGAAAAGAGGACGAGATGCGGAGGCTACACAGCCCTTTCCGGACTACTTGTCTAAGAGTGAAAGATAAACACACCAAGTGGTATAGAACTAGAATTCTCAAGAATATATAAAAACAACAGTGCAGCAAACATATAATAGCATAAAAAAGAATGTACAGCAACTCATCCAGAGATATAGAGAGGAAATGCTAAGCCATTTTATTAAACTGAGAAATATAATGAAGTACAATAGGTGATCAGAGTGATGGCACCTAAACTTGCTCAAGGCAAGAGAAGAAATACTCTCAGAATACACCCAAAATGGCTTCTCTCTTAACTGTGTCCCAGCTGCTGGAAAACTACTGTGTAGCTACTACTACTAGAATGAACTGAAGACTAGGGGTTGTTCCCCTTGCCGGAATGAGCTGAAAATCTGGGAATCTCCTCTATTCACCAATCCTGACAAAACCCAGAAACCATATAAAAAATGGCCGACCTCCGAAAAACACCCCCTTTGGGAATTACGCTGGCCTCCAAGGCTCTGCGCAGAGGTTAAATGAGAATGACTGAAACATTGCCTCAAACTCCACCAAAATCCTCCCAAAGGCAAAGGTTGATCCTCTCCTCAAAATCTCGGCTCAATCTCCTGCAAAAATCCCGATCTGAAACACCTCCAAAATGGATTGCGTCCTCCCTCTCAGTGACTGCGCAGTCTCTATGAATGCCCAGCTCCGCAACAACCCAAACACCAAAACCTCTCACAAAATACTGAAGAAATAACCTTGTCCGAGCAGGCACTTGAAGTCCCCCGAGGCTAAGGGCGAGATCTCCGACCGGAGACACTCAATGCACTAAACAGTGCTGCAAACAGGCTAAACAGCCAGCGTGCTCAAGAAGTCAAAACGACCAGCTCAATATCATCAACAACAGAATGAATCAAATGAGAAGGCTCCTCCCTCTTTTATAACGTTGGCCTTCCTCCAACCCTAAGGCCATCTCCTCAACGTAGTCTTCCTCTCTTGCCACGTGCTCAACCTCTCTTGCGCAGAAGCTTCTAGAGCTAACATGGGCCCCCTCTCTACGTGGTGCTTGGCCCCCTTGGCTCCCCCTTAAGTCACAACGTTGTGCTATTGTGCTACTAGGAGGGTGTTTTATTTCACTTAAGTGAGTTAGACCCTGTCCACTCACTTTTTATTTATTTATAAACTATAGACGGAAAAACTAAACAAAATCGAATATTCCAATTCGCTGTCGCTAATTAGGAATATTACAGTCTCCCCCGACAAAATGTTGCTTGTCCTCAAGCAACTGAAGTGATGGATGCTGCAAAATCTTCTCACTCTCCCAAGTGGCATCCTCATCCGGCAAATTCTTCCACCTCACCAAGAATTCCCGAACTGTCCTGCTCCGTAGCTGCCTCTCCCTGGTATCAATAATAGCCTCTGGCTGCAACACCAAGTGCCCCTCATCATCCGTGGGTGGTAGCTCCTCTGTCACAGTCACCTGCTGCCCCAACGCCTTCTTCAGGCATCATACATGAAAAACGGTGTGGATCTTGCTGCCTTGGGGCAGCTCCAACTCATCGCAACCTGCCCAATCCTGCGTATCACCCTGTATGCCCCGTAAAAGCGAGGCTTGAGCTTCTCAGCCCCCTTCTGCTTCAGCGATGACTGTCGGTATGGCTGTAATCGTACGTAGACCAAGTCCCCTACCTCAAACTGTCTCTCCACCCGACCTCTGTCAGCATACAGCTTCTGCTGGTTTTGTGCTGTAGCCATATTGTCCTTGAAAGCCCGGAGAATGTCCTGACTCTCTTGGATCCAAATTTTGGCTCTAGGAGCCTTACTAGCACCGAACATCACATCAGCAAAAGATAAGGAATGATACCCATACAAAGCATAAAACGGTGACATACAAATGGACATGTGATGTGTCATGTTGTAGCAGTACTCCCCCAAATGCAACCACTTCAGCCATGCTCGTTGCTGCCCACTGACATAGTTACGCAAGTAGCCCTCCAGCCACTTGTTAACTATCTCCATCTGTCCATCCATCTGTGGGTGATAACTGGTACTCGGTGTCAACTCCGTCCCCACTAGCCGGAAGAGCTCCTACCAAAATCCGCCCATGAAGCAGCTGTCCTTGTCACTGATAATGGTCTTAGGAAGACCATGCAGCCTGAAAACCTCTCTGAAGAACAGCTCGGCCACCTGCGCTGCTGTGTAATGCACGGATATGGCGAAAAAGTGCGCATATTTTGTCAGTCGATCAACGACGACAAAGATACAATCCTTGCCCTGCACCATGGGCAACCCTGTGATGAAGTCCATCGATATGCTCTCCCATTTCCCCTTCGGAATGGGAAGAGACTGCAACAATCCTGCGGGATGGCTCATCTCCCCCTTGTCCCTCTGACAAACATCGCACTCCCTGATGTGCTGGAGTACGTCCTCCTTGAGGCCCTTCCATGAGAACCTCTCTCAAATGGCCCTGTAGGTTTTGGTAAACCCCTGATGGCCTGCCAATGGAGAATCATGTGATGCCTGGAGTATCTTCTTCTTAAGCTAAGATCCCTCAATCAAGAAGATCCTGTCCCTGTAGTAGATGATCTCATCAACCACCCTGTACCTGTCATCCGCCACCTATCCATCCAACACCTCACATGCAAATCTGTCCTTGGAGTACTCCACTAAAAGTCGAGCCCTCCAATTTGTATCCAAGCTCATAAGAGATAACGTGGCTAGTCTACGTGAAAGGGCATCTGCTACCACGTTATCCTTACCCTTGACATACTCAATGTCAAAGTCATATGCTTGGATCTTTTCTGTTGTCTCTCTTGTAGCTGCTTCTGCTCCAAAAAGAACCTTAGGCTGTTGTGATCAGTCCTCACCCTGAACCTGTTCCCTACCAAATACTACCGGAATTTGGCCAAGGCATGCATAATGGCCAACATCTCCTTGTCGTATATAGAATACAACGTCTCGTGCGGAAGGAACTTCTGGCTCTCAAAGGCTATAGGGTGTCCCCCCTGCATCAATACTTCGTCGATCCCCTCTCCCGACGCATCACACTCCAAGACAAATGGCTGCGTAAAATCCAGCAATGCAAGCACTGGGCAGCTACTCATCACCTCCTTGAGCCTATCAAAGGCTCGCTGCGCTGTATCCAACCAACTAAATGTCCCCTTCTTCGTCAGATCTGTAAGGGGTGCAGCAAGCTGTGAGAAACCTTTAACGAACTTCCTGTAATAAGTACATATGCCAATGAACCCTCGAAGTTCCGTCACGTTCCTCGGCTCTGGCCAATCTCTGATGGCTCTAATCTTCTCCTCATGGACCCTCACTCCGTCCACTCCAATAATGTGGCCCAAATACAACATCTCTGTCATCCCAAACTCACACTTGGAGAGCTTAACATAGAACTGTTGCTCTTCCAAGATGTGTAGTACTGCCTCTATATGCTGGAGATGCTCCTCCTAAGTCCTGCTATATATGAGTATGTCATCAAAGAAGACTAGTACAAACTTCCTCAGATGACTACAGAAGATATGATTCATGCAAGACTGAAAAGTAGTTGGTGCATTGGTTAGACCAAAAGGCATAACCAAAAACTCAAAGTGCCCATAGTGACACCTGAAGGCGGTCTTGGGAATGTCCTGTTCCCTCACCCGAATCTGATGGTACCCTGATCTCAAATCAATCTTCGAGAAGAACTTGGCTCCCCTCAGGTCATCCATCAACTCATCGATCCTGGGTATAGGGTACCTGTTCTTCAGGGTCTTCTTGTTCAGGGCCCTATAATCAATGCACATCCTCAAGGTGTCGTCCTTCTTCTTTACCAACACTACAGAAGAAGCAAACGGACTCGTGCTCAGTCTGATGTGCCCAAGAGCTAGCAACTCCTGGATGGCCCGCTCAATCTCATCCCGATAGGCTTTGGGATGCCTATAGGGGGTAGTGATAACCGCCTGAATGCCCTGCTCAAGCTCAATGGTGTGCTCAAACCCTCGGTTCGGTGGCCGACCTGGTGGGATATCCCCAAACACTACGTCATACCTGTCAAGGATGGCCTGTATATCCGGATGAACTGCTCGACCGATGGTCTCTGCCTCTGATGTCTGCAACTCAACCGCCCACTTGATGTCTCTCTTCCGGAAATCTGCCTCCATCCGGTGTGCCAAAACTGTCTGAGGTGGGTAAGTGTGCATCCCGCGGATCTTCTCATGCTTCCCGGTCTTCTTATCATCCCACTCCATCTCTAAGACCTCCCAATCCGTGGTGACCTTCCCCAGAGTAATCAACCACTGAACACCCAATACCACATTGGTATCTGGTATGTTGACCACGAAAAAGTGATCGATCACGGTGTAGGTACCCATCGTCACTGCCAACTCTGGAACATACCGGGCACACTGCATCGTCTGGGCTCCTGGGACCAAGACTGAAAATCCATCAAAGCTCTCGGTCGGTATACCCCTCCGCTCGACCATCTATGCGTCAATGAAGTTGTGGGTTGCCCCACTGTCAACCAAAACTGACACTCGCTGGCCACGTACTGTCCCTCGTACGCGCAACGTCAAATACTTGGGAACTCCTCGCAAGGCTGCAAGGGTCCCTCCAGTGCGTGCAAAAGTTGCACCTCCTGTCCCTGGAGGTGGAGGTGGCAACTGATCCTGGGCCATCTGACTATCTCCTGCCTCCTCATCCTCCTCCTCATCCTCTTCCCCGCTATCATCGGAGAAGACCTCAATGAAGTGTGCTTTGCCAGCAGCACATCTATGCCCTGGTGCCCACAGATCCTGACAAGTGAAGCACAGCCACTTCTTCCTCAACTCCCTCCTGGCATCATCATCTATCTGTGCTCGTCCCGGATTCCCCTTTGGAGGCGGAATCTTCACATCCTTGCCCTTGGGCTGGAAACCTTGTCTCTGGGGGTAAGGTGTCCGAGTCCTGGGCAATGCATCCTGTAAGTCTCTGGTCCTGCTAATAGCATCCTGAAGTGTAGTTGGTCTAGTAGATCTAACTAGACCCGGAAGTGGCTCTGCTAACCCCTCCACAAACATATAGATCATCTGTGCTGGGGATAGATCTGGCACCATCACTGAAACCCTCAAGAAATCTGCAATGTATGTCTCAGGGCTCCCGTCTGCTTGAGCCTCGTTAGCTCAACAAAGTGTTGTTCCGTATCCGTCTGATCAAATCGCTCCATCAACCTCCTGGTAAACTTGGCATATGTCGTCACTGTAAAATGCCCGAGTGTGACCATCCCATGGAACCACCAATCCTGGGCCTCACCATCCAAATGTAATGTCGCCACCTTGATGGCCTCCGTCTCCGACATCTAGTTAAGCTGGAAATAGATGTCCAACTTCTCCACCCAAGACTTTGCCGAACTGTTTGATGATCCATCAAACGTAGGCAAATGGAATCTGCTAGATGTGCGGTGGGTATCTCCATCATGATAATGTCGGTGCCCTCTATGATGGTCACGGGGTCTACTGTCCCGCTGGAGCTGAACAAAATCCCGGAATGAGAGAGCATCCCTGAACTCCTGCCCATAGGCCTGATACTCTGGAAAATACTCGCCCATGTGTCCGAGCTCTGCCTCCTGCTGGGCTCCTGCCCCTGTGTCGACTCCCAAGAAAGTGGGCATGGTAGAGCGGGTAGGTGCACGTGAAGCCATCGGCTGAGGAGTGTCACGCTGAGCAGCACCATGCTCCAGCAAATGATGAGATGTACCTGATCCCTCTCCTACCTAAAAACCCGTTGGGTCTCACGATGTCTAGCCTCTACAGCGGTGAATCTCTGACCCATCACCTCAATCTGTCTAGCTAAATCCTGCACCGACTTGAGGAGTGCCTCCCCAAACTGTTTGGCCTCTGTGTCATCTGCCATTGGCCCTCTCTGCTCTGAATCTAATACAGGCTCCAACTGCTCTGCGTCTGTCACAGGCTCTCTCTCCTGCTCTGTGTCCACTACCCAAACACAGTCTCCCTCTCCGTAGGTGTTCTCCAACCTACACTCACAGTCTCTGTACTTCCTGCCTCTATAAAAAATATAGGGTCTCTTCCTCGGTGTCATAGACCACAGGCTGAGCTAGAACTATGCTCTGATACCACTGTAATATCCCGTTTCAGGGATATCTCTAAAACACGGCAAACTCCAACCAGAGATGGATTGGGAGGGCATTTACCAGATATGCCGCCTCTGAAAAGAGGACGAGATCCGGAGGCTACCTGGCCCTTTCCAGACTCTGTCTAAGAGTGAAAGATAAACACACCAAGTGGTATAGAACTAGAATGCTCAAGAATTTATAAAAACAACAGTGCAGCAGACATATAATAGCATAAAAAAGAATGTACGGCAACTCATCCAGAGATATAGAGAGGAAATGCTAAGCCATTTTATTAAACTGAGAAATATAATGAAGTACAATAGGTGATCAGAGTGATGGCACCTAAACTTGCTCAAAGCAAGAGAAGAAATACTCTCCGAATACACCCGAAATGGCTGCTCTCTGAACTGCGTCTCAGCGGCTGGAAAACTGCCGTGTCGCTGCTACTGCTAGAATGACTGAAGACTAGGGGCTGTTCGCCTTGCTGGAATGAGCTGAAGATCTGGGAATCTCCTCTACTTACCAATCCCGACAAAACCCAGAAACCATATCAAAAATGGCCGACCTTCGAAAATCACCCCCTTGGGGAATTACGCTGGCCTCCAAGGCTCTGCGCAAAGGCTAAATGAGAATGACTGAAATATCGCCTCAAACTCCACCAAAATCCTCCCAAAGGCAAAGGCTGATCCTCTCCTCAAAATCTCAGCTCAATCTCCTGCAAAATTCCTGATCCGGAACACCTCCAAGATGGACTGCGTCCTCCCTCTCAGTGACTGCGCAGTCTCTATGAATGCCCATCTCCGCAACAACCCAAACACCAAAACCTCTCACAAAATACTGAAGAAATAACCTTGCCCGAGCAGGCACTCGAAGTCCCCCGGGGCTAAGGGCGAGATCTCCAATCGAAGACACTCAATGCACTAAACATTGCTGCAGACAGGCTAAATAGCCAGCGTGCTCAAGAAGTCAAAACGACCAGCTCAATATCATCAACAACAAAATGAATCAAATGAGAAGGCTCCTTCCTCTTTTATAACGTTGGCCTTCCTCAAACCCTAAGGCTCATCTCCTCAACGTAGCCTCCCTCTCTTGCCACGTGCTCATCCTCATCTGCGCAGTAGCTTCTAGAGCATACGTGGGCCCCCTCTCTACGTGGTGCTTGGCCCCCCTTGGCTCCCCTCTAAGTCACAACGTTGTGCTACTAGGAGGGTGTTTTGTTCAACTTAAGTGAGTTAGACCCTCTTCACTCACTTTTTATTTATTAATAAAGTATAGACAGCAAAACTGAACAAAATCAAATATTCCAATTAGATGTCGCTAATTAGGAATATTACATTATAACATTTCATTTCATGTTAGATATTCTTTGTTGTAAAGGTTACACTTAGCTTACAAGTACAACTTTGGTGATCAATGATGACAAATGTTATATCTTGAATTTTGAAAGCTTGAAACTTTAAGATTGATGAATCATGAGACTCAATATGTTGCATGTTTCTAACTTGTGGACGTGGTTGATGAAGATTATAACTTCTAGATGATTGATGTTATATGGTTCAATCTATGTTTTTATGTTTTTTATATCTAATTCATCATTCTACATGCTTTTGTTGACATATATGCATCAAAATATATATTATATAAAAATTGGCTCCCCGATTCGCTCCCGGACCAAGAGCTTCTAAAAATGTCGCTCCCTCTCTCGCTCCCAAGTAACCTTGTGTAATATTCCCAATTAGCAGATAGCTAATTGGAATATTAATTTTTGTTATATTTTTCTTTTCTAATGTTCAGCAAGAAATAAAGGGGTGAAGGGACCCATAACCCAACCTTAGAATAATTACTTTTTTGAAGTCACTAATATAATTAAAAGCAAGGTGGGCCCCACGAGGCCAAGTGACAGTGTCCTAGTGACAGCGCAGGAGAGGCAACAACTAAGTCAGCGCAAAGGCAGTGCAGTGGCAACGTCGGGACAGGCAGCGTAGGGACAGTGTGGCAGTGGGACAACGCAACACCAGTGGGCCCAAGGGAACGATGGAGGCTCAATAGCATAAAAAGGGGATGACGGCGGTCATTTCATTCATTCATACATATTCATAATTTTTGTCTAACTAGACCAAAGCACGCTTGAGTTGTTTAGCCGAGTCTGCAAGTGTTGTTTAACACACGGGTGTCTCCGAGCGAAGATCCCAACCTCATCCTTGGGTAACTTCGAGTGCCTGCTCAGGAGAGGAGTGCTACCTTCAATTTTTGTGAACAGCACCATCAGTTTAGCACCAGGAATATGCAGTTCTTCCCAGGTGTTGTCGCACAGAATATCTAGGCACCGCGACAACGGCTCAAATTGGGGGTTGTCACTCTTATCCCCAATCTCTCTATTTAAGCTGTCTCCTTGCAAGCTAAGGGAGGTAGACCCTATCAGAAATGAAGGACAAGAATCCAGGAAACACAACTAAAACATCAAATACTTGATAAAATGAACGAGATTCCACAAATCTAAATTAGATTTCACGCTTAAGACCAATGCCTTATGGAGTCAAACAAAATCCCGTAATGCAGTTATAAACAAGTAAGTGACGATTAACTGTTGCTTATTAAAACACGATTGATCACAATGATATAAAATTTAAAATGCCACAACTATGAATAACAATAACATGAGAATTCCAGATGCTTGAAACATTTCCGAAATCAAGATATTCCAATCATAACCCAGTTCGAAAATTAAAAAGATCTACAGTCAGACTTTAGATAGAAAAATTTTAGCACATTTGACTATGGAAAATTTGAAATTATTTTTTATACTTTTGTATTTTCCAGATTTTTTTTTTGGATTTTTGGAAATTTTTTTATTATTATTATTTTTTTTTTAATTTTAAAACAAATTAAAATCTATATCTAAATTAAAACTTAAATCTAAAAAAAACCTAAATCTAAGATCTAAATAAAACTAAAGTTAAAATTAAATTCTAAAGCTAACTAAATTTAAAATTAAAACTAAATTAGATTTAACTAAGATTAAATTAAGACTAAAATTTAAGCTATCTAAAATCTAAAATTAAAAAATCTAACGCTAAACAAACTAAGAATTAAACTAAGTCTAAATTACATCTAAAATAAAACAAATCAAAATCTAACTAAATAAACAAAACCGACAAAGTTCTAAAATCTAACTAAAACTAAATTATTTGAAAAATCTAAAAAAAAAAAAAATCTAAAACTAAGCGTAAAAAATAAGAAAATCGAAATTGAATTAATGATCTAACTAGACCTACGACATCAACAAGCTAAACTAAAATAAAATTAAATCGAAAATCTATGACTAGCAATCTAACATTAAAATCTATCTATACACTAAATAAAAACGGACGTATATACATGTGAAAGCTGTCAAAAATTATGCGTGTGTTTTTTATTGTTCGTTTTGCAGGTCAGAAGGCAGAGGACGGACGTCCATAGCAGAGATGTAAGGGTTCGACGTTTAATGGCGGATGAGCTGCTTGGACGTGCAACAGAGAAAATGGAGCGGATTGATGGCTATGTGCAGATTAGGCAGTGAAGAATGAGCATGACAGATACGCATGAGCATGGCAAATCGTCAGGAGCTGAAAGATGAAGTCGAGGGTCAGCGTGGAGGAAGGAGGGTCTGATTGCCAGAGCAGGGATTCAATGCTTGAAACAGTGCAGGAATCGAACGGCAAGGGGATATGATGAGGGCAGATCAGTTCTGAACGAGAGAGTGAATTTGAAGGGAAAGAAAGGCGATGGAAGGGAAAACAGTGGTGAGGTTGCAGGATTAGGACAGATCTGGACAACGTGGAAGAGATGTGATTGACGGAGCAGCAAGAAATTAACACAGAGATAGAGATCGAAAGTAAAAGAAATGCAAATGGAGGTCGAAGCGTTGAAGACGGAGAAGCTGGGCAATTAGTGGATGCCAGACACAGATCAAAACCCAGTAAAACCTAGTAATTTTAAACTTCTCTTTCCGAATTAAAAGAATTCTGCCTGCAAACTCAGATTTATAATGTTCCTTAAGTCAAATATCGCCCAGATTTGTTCACAGTCGTAATTTGAGGCCGGATCTGGCCTTTGGAGGCTAGATCTACTTCAGATCTTAAAAAAAATTCGATTTAAACCCTGAATCTGCAAGAGACCAGCCAGATTTGAAGATACACACCAAAAAACGATTAAACCCTTACAGATTTTGAAAAATTTACAAATACACAAACTAATTTACAGATTTAAAACCCTCATGGTCAGATTTGAATCTATTTTAGCACAGTTTTGAAATTAAAATTTTTAAATGAGAGGCACAAGCCTTTGAAACCCTGCAAAATCATAAATATCATAAGATAGACCTGGAATTTAACAAATAAAGAGCTTATCAGATTTATGTTTATTGAGAGTTGGCTGGTCCAACCGAAGACTTCCCCAGACGCCCAATCTTAAAAAAAAAATTTCCCTGCACACTTAGATTTGAATCTTAGATCGATAGAGATTTAAGAAAACAACATAAGACCTTTTCAGAAAAATCAGAATGTTATTTTATAAACCCAGAAAACTGCACAAGATACCTGTATGCAGAATAATCCATGAAGGCCATCAACTATAAAATGCAAGAAACAAAGTAGCAAAGTTCAGAGACAATTCACCACATAGATCTGAGAAGGAACATCAAAATTTGTAACCCCAAAGTCTTTATGCTTTATTACTCCAAAAATTTACAAGAGCTTCCAAGACAGGTGCACGATCCTGAGATCGGATGATTCGAGAATGAGAAAGACCTCTAAATTTATAGGACAAGATCTCTAACGGCTAGTTTGGATGATCCTCGTCAAAATAATCTCAACTGTCCAAAAGATTTAATTATCTTTTAATCCGGAGCGTTGAAATTAAAATTTTGGGGAAAAAACGAATTTATTATTTAATTCAATTTTAATTAACTCAAAAGTATTACTTTTGAGTTAATTACCCCAAAATTTTGACATTGACTTAACCACCAAGGCCCAAGGCTCCAATATTTCTTAAAATTCGCAATATTCCCTTGGCCTGGGGCTTTCAAAATCATTTTCCAAGGACCCACAAATTTTTCCTTTAAAGATTTGATCCTAATTTAGGACCCTAAATTAATTAAATTTCTGGTTTAGGATTTTATTAATTAATTGACCAGAAAATTTAATTAATTGACTAAGAGGAGATTATAATTATTTTTCCAACCCTCTTTTACATAAGATAATACATTTACATACATGAAGGGGGAGTACCCATTCGTATAGACCCTCAAATAAATACCCAATTCTGCGACTCAAATATGATCTAGTAGACCAAATAGCTCAAGCTACTTTTACAAGGACTCGATAGAAACACTAGGACTCACTTAGTATGCTGATGACAAAATCCACCCTAGCTTTGGGGTGAGGCTAGAGGGAAAAACTCTGTCGATCACTTTCGTGAATCAGTGAAACAAAAAACCTCCTAGGATAGAGATCATCAACAACATACTAGGCTTACCTAAGTTGTTACATACATTGACGGTCTTACTTAGATCATTTACATCATAACATGCAGAATGGGTTTACATCATTTTCAAAACTGTCGACTGATGACTGATGATCGAATCTGAATGGTGCGACCACGTCGAACATAACGAATCCCATTTGAAAAAATGGGGGTGTACTGCTATGGGGTCGTTGACAAAGTGTGGTCAACATCTGGCTCTACTTGGGGACACGTTGCTTCATTGAAGGAATGTGAGAATCCAGAATCTGCATCCAAGCAACACACAAGATTACATAAGTAGCGTCCATCCAAATATCATCATATAACATTGAGCTCATGAAAAATAGAAGCTCTTCTTTTATTTATTATTCTACTTAACATGAAAAGTAAATCTACTCTAACTGCAAAATGAAATGCTGAAAAAACAAAGTGTAAGGTTAGAGATACAATACAGAGGATGCCCTGTGGCATTAGATGTGCTCAATATAGTGTATGCTGAGCATTTGCCTGCTTTCAGGCAAGTCTGTGGGCTGCTTTTCAGATGTGCCATGTCCAATCTTGCACAATGTAGGACTCTGTCTTATTCGAATATCAAGCTGCTCTCGACCATCAGACGAATCAAACCACTTACTTCTTCTTTTCTGCTTCTTTCTCTTATTCTGAGTGGGTTGTGATGTCAGCAATGAGACCACTGTAAACTCCTTGTCCTCATCTTGAAGATGTTTGTACAAAAGATCGGAAGAACCTAGAGCGTGACCAATATTATTTTGGATATACTCTGTCAATGGTGACACACAAGCTTGGTCTTTCTCAACATCCTTTGAAACCATAGTGAAATCCTCCGTGTGATGTGATGGGAATGGCTTTAGTAGACAAGAAGTCTTATGATCTGTTGATGAATCTTCATAATCAAATTTCGATTGAAATTTTTGTAATTCTTCCATTTTTTCCAATTTCTTTTGTATGGAACTCATCTCCCTGGCATGCCTTACTATTAATTTCGCCTGATTTGCCTCCATATTTTTTATTTCCAACAAGTGATTTTCCTTCATGGCAATCATTTCCTGGGTATGTCTTGCTTCCATTGCAATCATATGATTCTGTATAATGGACATCTGATTAATCATTATCTTTAACCTGTTTTCCATGACATTTATTTCCTTAACATGACTTTCTTCCATGGAAGTTATCTTATTTTGAAGATTGATTTGGTTAGATTCCATGTTTTGAATTATTTGCGTATGATTGAGTTGCACATCCTTAATCATCTGAGCTGGCTCCTTAACCTGACTTTCATGATCTTCTATATGCATGTGATAGTCCTTACCAACAACATTAATTTGATGACTTGACCTTGCCATTCTACTAGCTATGATCCTTTTGACAATGGGACAAGTAGCCTCTTCATGAAGAGCATCACAAACTCTACAATAAGGCAGAGCTTCATCCACAAGATTTGCAAACTCAAGTTGATTTGTCGGTCTCTGCTCATTAGATAAGCCTCTTTCCTGCAAAACATTATTATTTCTAGGTTGGGAATTCTGCGTTTGAGCCCTTTCCATTTGAACCAACCTAGCCTGTAAGACACTTATTTCTTTAGCATGGTCAGAGATTAATTTTTCTTGATTAAGCTCTATGCTTTCAAGTTTTTGCATTAACTTTTTCATAGGGTCATCATCATCTTCTAGAGGTTCTTTTAACTTAGTATCTATCAAAGACCCATCAAAAACTGAAGTTTTGGACATTCCAGATGCTTTCTTATCCTTTTCAATCTCCTCAGCGAAAGATTGACAAGCCTTATAATTTGCAGTTTTAGCCTGCCTTAACTCATATGAAGTATCAGAATCAAAAGCATCAATGTAAAAATTTAGAAGAGATCCATCAGGAGGTTTATGAGTTTGAGATATTTCTCTAAGAATACCATTAAATCTCCTGTTAAATTCTTCAGTCGTTTCATTTTCTTTCTTTTTTATGGTACTGATTTCTCTTACCAAATGCCTATCTTCCCTTTTATCACCATACTTTTCCTTAAAAGCAGTTACAATTGATTCAAAAGTATCAAATGAATTATTAGGCTTTTCCATAAACCATTCAGCAACATCCTCGCCAAAAGTAAGAATAAAAGTTTTCATCTTTACAACATCGAAATTATTTTTTGCAACTGCAAATCTATTCCACCAGTTAGTGAAAGCAAACAAATGAGATTTAACACTAACTGCATCATTTCCTTGAAAAGATGGTAATTTATCCATTTGAGGAACATCATGGGGATAACCCTGAATATTAGCAAAATTACACGGGGCAAAAACATCCATGATATCGTTTTTAAGATTTTAGAAATAGATCTGTGTTCAAGAATAGTCAAAAGGTCCTCAAGAAGCGAACTTCTTAGCAGGAACTCTTGTAAGAAATGAAAGAAATGGAGTCGCCACTTGAACATGAAACTAACTCTAAAACAGAAGAAATAATCGAGAGATAGCGGATGGATATCAGGGGGGGATTCTTGTCTGAGAGTAAAAAGATGAATAAGTGGAGTCGCCACCCAAACAAGAAGCCAACCAAAATGTCCAAGTGCTAAAGATGAAATGATTAGAGATATGACGAAAGATAAGATGATGAAAAATATGAAGAGATGAAAGATGCCAGAAAATGTGATCCCTTGCAACAGGCTAATGAATGGCGAAAGAAGATCTGAAGATTATAAAATGTCGTTGAGACCAAGGACAGAAAAACTCTATCCCCGGCAACGGCGCCAAAAAATGTTGTTGCACAGATTGTCCAGGCACCGCGACAACGGCTCAAATTGGGGGCTGTCACTTTTATCCCCAATCTCTCTATTTAAGCTATCTCCTTGCAAGCTAAGGGAGGTAGACCCTATCAGAAATGAAGGACAAAAATCCAGGAGACGCAACTAAAACATCAAATACTTGATAAAATGAACAAGATTCCACAGATCTAAATTAGATTTCACTCTTAAGACCAGTGCCTTATGGAGTCAAACAAAATCCCGTAATGCAGTTATAAACAAGTAAGTGACGATTAACTGTTGCTTATTAAAACACGATTGATCACAATGATATAAAATTTAAAATGCCACAACCATGAATAACAATAACATGAGAATGCCAGATGCTTGAAACATTTCCGAAATCAAGATATTCCAATCATAACCCAGTTCGAAAATTAAAAAGATCTACAGTCAGACTTTAGATAGAAAAATTTTAGCACATTTGACTATAGAAAATTTGAAATTATTTTTTATACTTTTGTATTTTCCAGATTTTTTTTTAGAATTTTTGGAAATTTTTTTATTATTATTACTTTTTTTTAAATTTTAAAACAAATTAAAATCTATATCTAAATTAAAACTTAAATCTGAAAAAAAATCTAAATCTAAGATCTAAATAAAACTGAAGTTAAAATTAAATTCTAAAGCTAACTAAATTTAAAATTAAAACTAAATTAGATTTAACTAAGATTAAATTAAGACTAAAATTTAAGCTATCTAAAATCTAAAATTAAAAAATCTAACGCTAAACAAACTAAGAATTAAACTAAGTCTAAATTACATCTAAAATAAAACAAATCAAAATCTAACTAAATAAACAAAATCGACAAAGTTCTAAAATCTAATTAAAACTAAATTATTTGAAAAATCTAAAAAAAAATAAAATCTAAAAGTAAGCGTAAAAAATAAGAAAATCGAAATTGAATTAATGATCTAACTGGACCTACGACATCACAAAGCTAAACTACAATAAAATTAAATCGAAAATCTATGACTAGCAATCTAACATTAAAATCTATCTATACACTAAATAGAAACGGACGTATATACATGTGAAAGCTGTCAAAAATTATGCGTGTGTTTTTTATTGTTCATTTTGCAGGTCGGAAGGCAGAGGACGGACGTCCATAGCAGAGATGTAAGGGTTCGACGTTTAATGGCGGATGAGCTGCTTGGACGTGCAGCAGAGAAAATGGAGCGGATTGATGGCTATGTGCAGATTAGGCAGTGAAGAATGAGCATGACAGATACGTAGGAGCATGGCAAATCGTGAGGAGCTGAAAGATGAAGTCGAGGGTCAGCGTGGAGGAAGGAGGATCCGATTGGCAGAGCAGGGATTCAATGCTTGAAACAGTGCAGGGATCGAACGGCAAGGGGATATGATGAGGGCAGATCAGTTCTGAACGAGAGAGTGAATTTGAAGGGAAAGAAAGGCGATGGAAAGGAAAACAGTGGTGAGGTTGCAGGATTAGGACAGATCTGGACAACGTGGAAGAGATGTGATTGACGGAGCAGCAAGAAATTAACACAGATATAGAGATCGGAAGTAAAAGAAATGCAAATGGAGGTCGAAGCGTTGAAGACGGAGAAGCTGGGCAATTAGTGGATGCCAGACATAGATCAAAACCCAGTAAAACCCAGTAATTTTAAACTTCTCTTTCCAAATTAAAAGAATTATGCCTGCAAACTCAGATTTATAATGTTCCTTAAGTCAAATATCGCCCAGATTTGTTCACAGTCGTAATTTGAGGCCAGATCTAGCCTTTGGAGGCTAGATCTGCTTCAGATCTTAAAAAAAAATTCGATTTAAACCTTGAATCTGCAAGAGACCAGCCAGATCTGAAGATACACACCAAAAAACGATTAAACCCTTACAGATTTTGAAAAATTTACAAATACACAAACTAATTTACAGATTTAAAACCCTCATGGTCAGATTTGAATCTATTTTGAGCACAGTTTTGAAATTAAAATTTTTAAATGAGAGGCACAAGCCTTTGAAACCCTGCAAAATCACAAATATCGTAAGATAGACCTGGAATTTAACAAATAAAGAGCTTATCAGATTTATGTTTATTGAGAGTCGGCTGGTCCAACCGAAGACTTCCCCAGACGCTCAATCTTAAAAAAAATTTCCTTGCACATTTACATCTGAATCTTAGATCGATAGAGATTTAAGAAAACAACATGAGACCTTTGCAGAAAAATCAGAATGTTATTTTATAAACCCAGAAAACTGCACAAGATACCTGTATGCAGATTAATCCATGAAGGCCATCAACCATAAAATGCAAGAAACAAAGTAGCAGAGTTTAGAAATGAATCACCACATAGATCCGAGAAGGAACATCAAAATTTGTAACCCCAAAGTCTTTATGCTTTATTCCTCAAAAATTTACAAGAGCTTCTAAGAACAAGTGCACGATCCTGAGATCGGATGATTCAAGAATGAGAAAGACCTCTAAATTTATAGGACAAGATCTCTAACGACTAGTTTGGATGATCCTCGTCAAAATAATCTCAATCGTCCAAAAGATTTAATTATCTTTTAATCCGGAGCGTTGAAATTAAAATTTTGGGGAAAAACGAATTTATCATTTAATTCAATTTTAATTAACTCAAAAGTATTATTTTTGAGTTAATTACCCCAAAATTTTGACCTTGACTTAACCACCAAGGCCCAAGGGTCCAATATTTCTTAAAATTCTCAATATTCCCTTGGCTTGGGGCTTTCAAAATCATTTTCCAAGGACCCACAAATTTTGCCTTTAAAGATTTGATCCTAATTTAGGACCCTAAATTAATTAAATTTCTGGTTTAGGATTTTATTAATTAATTGACCAGAAAATTTAATTAATTGACTAAGAGAGGATTATAATTATTTTTCCAACCCTCTTTTACATGAGATAATACATTTACATACATGAAGGGGGAAAACCCATTCGTATAGACCCTCAAATAAATACCCAATTCTGCGACTCAAATATGATCTAGTAGACCAAGTAGCTCAAACTACTTTTACAAGGACTCGATAGAAACACTAGGACTCACTTAGTATGCTGATGACAAAATCCACCCTAGCTTTGGGGTGAGGCTGGAGGGAAAAACTCTACCGATCACTTTCGTGAATCGGTGAGACAAAAAACCTCCTAGGATAGAGATCATCAACAACATACTAGGCTTACCTAGGTTGTTACATACATTGACGGTCTTACTTAGATCATTTACATCATAACATGCAGAATGGGTTTACATCATTTTCAAAACTGTCGATTGATGACTGATGATGGAATCTGAATGGTGGGACCACGTCGAACATGACGAATCCCATTTGAAAAAAAAGGGTTGTACTGCTATGGGGTCGTTGACAAAGTGTGGTCAACACCAGGACAGCACAGTCAGACAAGGAATTACGCAATCCAACAGTGGAGCAGCTCCAGAATAAGAGAAAGGCTGAGGTATTTCAGTTCGGAGTCTTGTAAGGGGATCAACCCTTCCATAGCAGAGTTCTTCAGTAGTTGGAAGCCATTCTTGCCAGCAGTTTCGTTGAGAGGCCAGCATACCCAGCAGAAGTACGTACCCAACCCAAGAGGGTGATTTTTGGAGGTCAGTCTTTCCGGAAATCCTTCGTGGGTTATTCTGGGATTTTGGAGGAGAGTCACGGATTTTTCTGAGTAGCAGAATAGCCCCTTTTCGCAGTCCATTTCCAGCCAACAGTAGCATTTCCAATAGGGAAGCATAGAGTAGGAGCCACGCAGAGCAGCAGGGGAGCAGAATTTTTGAGCAGGGAAAGACAAACCATTTCAGCGTACCTGGAGCACGCCAAGGTGCTATCCTTTTGAGCACTATTTGTACTTGTCCCTCATTTCAGAAATATTAATAAAATGGCTCAGCAGTCCTGGTTTATTTGCAGTGTTTTTCATGCATGTTTCTATGTGTTGTAGTTTTAGTCTTGTATTTCTCTATATTAATATCTATTCCCAATTTGGGATATTACACCTTGGGCCTACGCCCAAGAATGTGACCGAGTTGAGTGGATTCTTGGGAATTTGCGCATACTATAGGAGATTTATGAGGGGATTCTCACAGCTTGCAACACACCTCACAGATTTGACGAAGAAGGGGGCCTTTGAGTGGATGCAGGTGGCTCAGGAGGCATTTGAGTGCCTTAAGAGGGTGATGAGCAACTGCCCCATTTTGGCTTTGCCAAATTTCACACAGCCATTTGAGCTGGAGTGTGATGCCTCTGGTGAAGGGGTTGGAGCCCGATTGACACAGGGAGGCCACCCTATAGCATTCGAGAGCAGGAAACTGTTGCCCCATGAGTTGTTGTACTCCATTTACAACAAAGGGATTATGGTTGTGATGCATGCACTGGCCAAGTTCAGGCAATACCTAGTGGGAAACCGGTTCAAGGTGAAGGCTGACCACAAGAGTCTTCGGTTTTTGCAAGAGAAGCAGACCTTGCAGGAGAGGCAGCATAAATGGGTGAGAAAAATTCAGGCATATGACTTTGAGATCGAGTATGTTAAGGGAAAACAGAATGTGGTAGCAAATGCACTTTCTCGGAGGCCCGCGACACTATCTTTAATGGATATAACATAGGAATGGTGGGCACAGTAGCTAGTGGAGTATGTGAAAATTCTGAAATCCAGAATTTTACTGCAGCAACTGATAATATTTCTTCTATTTGTTAGATTAATTAAACAAAATTATTGTAGTTTCCTACGGAAAATATCAAAACATATACACTACAGCCTTCACAAAACAAATACTATGAAAAAAATAAACGCTGGAAAATTAGATAAATTCTAGCACACACATAAAGACATTGACACAGTTATTTTCGGACAATTGTCCTCGGAAAAACCCAATGTGGGAAAAACAGTGCAGCAGATGAGGATTTCTGTATTAATATTTAGCAATAATTCAAGTACAAGAATTCAAACAAAAAACCAGAGGAAAAATACTGAAAGAAATTTAGTTACAAATTTCTCACCCTCCACAGCGATTCTCTGACCCCAAAATGGACTCTCTACCCATCGTTGGTCTCACTGCGTCACCCTTTGCACAGTGACTGCGGAATGCTCTAGTGTATTGGGTCTCTCCTAGAGTTGTCCCTTCCTGAATTCGTTCTGCACTTCTCGAACCACTATTGATACTCTCTCTCTCTCTCTCACCTGCTGGCTCCATCTCCTCTGCTGAAATTCAGCCACTGAGAAAATCAATCTGTTTGGGCAACTGAGTAACTGCACTGGTGTGTTCTCCATCTACCCATCGACTTCTTCTTATTATCTTCTATTGGAGCACCAACGGCCAAGATTAAAACATAATCGATGGCCCAGATTATATCCTTCTTGATCCGTTTGAGTTTCTAGAACATTCCCAACATGACTTAATTAATTCTGATTAATTAATCATATTTCTTAAGTTTAGACTTAAGAAATTTTAAAAACTGATTAATAAATCTAATTAAGTCGTCTCTAGGTGGAATTTCTAGAAACGATTTCTGGGTATTGGAGAATACATATATTCTAGCTTCTCCACCAAATCTCGTGGCTAGAACAAATCTGATGCTACAAAAAATAACAATCCCTCTTAACAAGGAAAGTGTTCTAGTACTACAACAACGACTGCTGCCACAATACATTGTCTCTATACCATCACCTGTTGTGTTTCTCATGTTTGGCTACTGTTTCCCACCAACTACCACACAACTCTGATATGTGTTGCATCTGTGTTGTTGCTAACCCTGTTGTACTGCTGCCAACTACTGCATCTGCACTGCAACTCCCTCTCATCTGTTGCTGCTACAATTGAGAATCCATGTGTTTCTGCTACTGAAACGGGTGCTCCACCATGCCCATCTATTCCCTGAATTGGATGAACTTAGCTCTCCCTAGAGCTTTGGTGAGTATGTCTACTACTTGATCTCCTGTGGGAACATACTGCAGCTGGACTGCCCCACGCTGTACACAGTCTCTGATGAAATGACATCTAATATCAAGGTGCTTTGACCTATCATGAAATACTAGATTCTCAAAGAGTTTTATGCAACTCTAATTATCACAGTAAACAATGGTCGCTCCCATCTTCCCGAACAAACTCACAAGCATCTTCCTAAGCCATATAGCTTCGCACGTAGTTGTGTTGGCTACCATATATTCCACTTCTAGTGAGCTCAGTGCTACTGAATTCTGCTTACTGGTGCACCAAGAAACCATCCTTAATCCAACACTGAAGCAATACTCAGAGGTACTTTTCCTATCCACTGAATTACCTTCCCAATTTTCATCTGTGAATATGCACAATTTGACGTCATCTCCTCCAGTATATTTCAATTCATCTCTGATTGTTCCACGCACATATCTAAGAATGTGCCTAGCTGCTGCCCAGTGTACCCTTTTCGGTTCCACCATGAACTGACTAAGGGCATTGACAGCAAAACAAATGTTTGTCCTAGCGTTGACCAAATACATGAGCAACCCAATAAGTTGGGTGTACAAGGTGGGGTCGACTTCCTTGTCCCTTGATGCATCCACTTCTTCCAATTGGTGATCATGGGCATTGCCATGGGTCGGCAATCTTGCGTTCTGAATTCTTCAGAATATCTGTAGCATATCTCCCTTGCCCAAGGAAGATCTCCCCATTCCTCTGCCATACCTCCAATCCCATAAAATAGTGCATCAGCCCCATATCCTTCATGTCGAATTCTTCTTCAAGGTTCCTTTTGCAGTCCTCTATGAGCCCTGACGATCCTGTCAAAAACAGGTCATCCACATATAAAACCAAAATGAGAGGCTCATTCTCCACCATCAAATAGTAGAGATTGGGATCTGCATCACTCTTGATGAATCTCAATTGCTGCAAATAACTGTCAAACCGACCATTACCATACCCTGGGTTCCTGCTTGAGCTCGTATAGGGCTTTCTTCAACCTGCATACATAAGCGCGCTTCTCACGAGTTTTGAATCCTTCAGGCTGCTCTATATACACCTCTTCTTCTACCACCCCATTCAAGAATGTTGTCTTGACGTCCATCTGGTGAATCTCCCATCTCATCTGCGTTGCTAGGGACATAATGGATTTGATAGACATATATCTGGCAACTGGAGCGAAGGTCTCCTCATAGTCTATCCCTTCCTTCTGTGCATACCCCTTCGCCACGAATCTAGCCTTGTACTTCTCTACACTGTCATCTGCAGCGTACTTGATCTTGTATATCCATCTGGAACCTACAACTGATATGTCTTCTGGTCTAGACACTACCTCCCAAACATCATTTGTCATTGATAGAATTGTATTCCTCTACCATGGGATCCACCCACACCTGATGTTGTGTAGCTTCCTGAAATATGGAGGGTTCTAAAACCTGAGCTACCAAAGCTTGATATCTGTCAGGCTTCCTGCGCTGTCTCTTGTCTGTCCTAGGAGCTCCATCAAACTCCTTTTCATCCCTCAAGGTTTGACGCACTTTCCAACTAGCTCTTCCACTAGTGCTGGAAGGTTCCACCAATTCCTCCTCCTGTTCTTGTTGCTCCGTCCACTGAGAACTCCCTCAATCTCCTACCCCTGAGGAGATACTAGTACTGGTCACTGTACTCGATCCCTGTGACTGTCCTCCTGCTTGTCCCACTTGTTGTCCTTGCTGTTGGACTAACGAAACTTCTGCTGACTAATCTTACCTGCAGGCATCTCTCGAGATCTTCTGAAAGCTATGTCTTCCATTAACTTTACATCTCACCTTACTACAATCTTCCTGCTGCTAGGAATGTAGATCATGTATGCCTTTGAGGTCTTTCTATACCCTACAAGGAACCCCTTCTCTGTAGTCTAATCCAATATACTATGCTTTTCATCTGTTATGTGGCAATAAGCCACACTCCCGAATATCCTCAAATGACTTACTTCACGCTTGTTTCCTTTGAAGGCCCCCTCTGGTGTTTTTTTTCCCAATGCTCTATGAGGTGTTCTATTTTGAATGTACATTGTTTTGTTGCATGCCTCTACCCATAAAAATCTAGGCAAATCCTGGTCATACAACATAGCCTTTGCAGCCCCAACTATTGTTCTGTTCTTTCGCTCCGCTACTCCATTATGTTGAGGATTATATGGAGTTGTCCATTCTCTTTTGATGCCTTCCTTCGCATAGAAGTCTATGAAGTCTTTATCTAAATGTAGCACCTTGATCTTTTCCCAGTCGCATTCTCTACGAGAGCCTTGAACTCTCTAAACCGATCAAATACCTCATCTTTGATCTTTAAGAAATAAATCCAGGTCTTCCTGGAATGATCATCCATAAAGGTGACGAAATACTCGCCACCACTAAGAGCTCTAGTGGACATAGGGCCGCAAATATCTGATTGTAACAATCCCAACACACCATTTGCTTTGTTGTCATTTCTGGGAAAAGTTTCCTTTGGTACTTCCCAAGTACGCACCTCTACACACATCATCATGCTTTGTGCTAAGAACTGGGACTCCCATTACAGTTTCTTTGAGCATCCTAAGTGCTCCATGGTGTAAATGTCCCATCCTCCTGTGCCATAATTCATTCAACTCCTTCCCACTGCTATTGTCACTGCCTATCCGTGCCCTTGGAGAATCGATCTGCAACTTGTATAACCTGTTGCTCCAACCTCCAATCTGTCTCACCTTCTTCCAGTTACAATGTTTGATACACACTTTCTTCCCCACGAAGCGTACATTGTACCCCTTGTCCTATGACTGAGACACTGAAATTAGGTTCATACCCAATCTTGGAACATGCAGTACATTGATAGCGTTGGTGTTGGTTCCTGTCTCCATCTGAAATTCTATGGTGCCTCTCCCTACCGGAGTACATTTAGTTATGTTGCTCAAAGTGATTTGGAAGCACATCTTCTCCTCTTGATAGCTAGAGAAATATTCTCTAACTCCTGTCATATGCACTGAAGCTCCACTAATCGATATACCAGACACTAGATGATATCGAATCTGACAAGCACGCAAACTCATCCTCTACCCTGGAAGATAATTATAAGGCTTCCTGACTGTTGATTCTATCCATGATTTTCTGTGATATTTCTCCTTTCCTTCCCAACGCTAATTTTGCTGCTGCAAAATACTGCATCCTAGTTGGAAATCTGCTTTGCAAAAAACAAATATTGTTGCTCCCTCTCTGCCTCTCGTAATCCTCGATCTGGAAAATATAATTTCTCTGTCGACTCTCTCAGAGAAATAAACTTTTCCTCAAGAACTAACCGTCCTGGCCAAAGGGACTGCGCAGCCTCTGGGGTTTCAAGTAGTTGCTTACGCATTGCTATGAAGTTCCTTCTGTCTGCAACTGAGCTTTTCCAGTTTCTATTTTCCCTCTAATACCATGTGAAAATTCCAAAAACTGGAACCTTACTACAACAATTGATAATATTTCTTCTATTTGTTAAATTAATTAAACAAATTATTTGCAGTTTCCTACGACAAATATCGAAACATATACATTGCAGCTTTCACAAAACAAATACTGCGAAAAAAATAAATGTTGGAAAATTAGAGAAATTCTAGCACACACAAAGATATTGACATAGTTATTTTTGGACAATTGTCCCCAGAAAAATCGAATGCAGGAAAACCAGTGCAGCAAATGAGGGTTTCTTTATTAATCTTCAACAATAATCCAAGTAGAAGAATTCACACAACAAACCAGAGGAAAAATACTGAGAGAAATTTAGTGACAAATTTCTCACTCTCCACAGCGATTCTTTGACCCCGAAATGGATTCTCTGCCCATACGATGGTCTCACTGCATCACCCTGTGCGCAGTACTCTAGTGTATTGCGTCTCTCATCACTTTGTCCCTTCCTGAATTCATTCTGTACTTCCTAGACCACTGTCAATAACCTCTCTCTCTCTCTCTCACCTGCAACTCACCCACTAGCTCTATCTCCTCCGCTGAACTTCAGCCACTGAGAAAATCAATCTGTCTGGGCAACTGAGTAACTGCATGTTGATTTATGGTAGCATCGGATGTGCTCTAGCGTTGTAATTTTGTATACAGGCTAAGACACATGTATTGCATAATACCTAGAATTGGTTTTGGAAAATTCCACTTAAAGATGGTTTAATTAAATTAATTAATCGTTTTTTAATATTTTCCTAAGTCTAAACTTAAGGAAACTGATTAATTAAAAGGTATTAATTAAACTAGGTGTGAATCTTCTAGATAAAGTCATGGATCACCTCCAAGGTAATCTTAGCCCTTGATTATGTCTTAATCTTGGTCGTCGAAGAGTCAACAGAAGAATATAAGGAGGGTGAGGGGCCTATGGAAAACACATCAGATGGAGAAAGAATTGAGAGATCGATTTCTTCAGCAGAAGGAAGAATCGAAGTGATTCTTGATTGCAGATAGGGGAAGCTGAAATCTCCAGGAGGGAGAATTTATGAAGGATAAAGAGTGCAGGAAGAGAAGTGAGAAGGAAGCCACAGCAGCAACGCAGAGATAGCCAAGCAGCAGTTACGCTGGGCAAGCACAGAGCAGTAGAGGGAGTTTTGATTTCAATCGGAGAGACAGCTAAGGGTTCATCTAGTATCCGGAGGGCATTTCTGGAAGAGGAGAAAACTCGAGTCTCACACAACAGTGAGCACCGAGGCAGCCATAACGAGCAGCTGCAGCAGTGACGCAGTGACAACGTGAGTCACGCAGTCACTGCGCAGAGCCACTCAGTGTGGGTGCAGGTTTGTGCCGGAACTTCGTGGTGAAGTGAGAACTGTCTCACTAAGCCTATTCTTATCAGATTTCTTCAAGTGATTGATTAATAATTACAATCACATTTGTACTCAGAATTTTTGCATAATAAAGAAACCCCCAGATCTGCTGCACCGGTTTTCCCGCATTGGGTTTTTCCGGGGACATTGTCCAAAAATAACAGTGTCTATGTGTGAATACTTGTGCTATTTCTTTTATGTTATTTATTGATCGTGAAATTTGCAGCATATTATATTTTGCTATTTAACACAATGAAATGTTAAATAATTGTATTTGAGAATGCAATAGAAGAAATATAATAAGTAGTTGTAGTAGGATTCTACATTACAGAATTTTCACATGGTATCAGAGCTGTCAGATCCAACGGAAGCAGGGCCGGAGAAGAGACTGCGCAAACTAGAAGCTTCAGAGGGGATGCAGCACAAAGAAAAGAAACCACAGATAAGTATGGCATACTCAGATGTTTTGTCCTCTAGGTTAAAAGAGGATTGTGCATGCTTGTCAAGTTCAGCATCTGCAGGAATCTGGTATATTGATAGCGAGGCTTCAACTCATATGATTGGAGTATGAGAATACTTCTCGAGCTATAGGGAGGAGCAGATGAACTTCCAAATCACTATGGGGAATGGCACGAAATGCACTCCAATTGGGAGAGGAGTCGTAGTGTTTCAGACGAAAGCCGAAACCAGTGTCAAGGTCACAGATGTACTACATGTGCCAGGGCTTAGGCTGAATCTAATCTCAGTATCCCAGTTGCAGGACAAAGGGTATGACTTACACTTTATCGGGAAGAAAGTGTAGATCGAGATCCTAGTTGGAAGCAAACACGGCAAATCGAGGTTAGAAGCAACAGACTACACACGTTGCAGCTTGAAACTCTGATGGCACTAATCAGTAGTAATCTTGAAGACAAGAAAGGGTTGAATGAACTTTGGCATAGAAGAATGGGGCACTTGCACCACGGTGCATTGAAGATGCTCAGAGAAACAGTTGACGAGGCACATGTTCTCAGCACAGAGCATGATGATGTATGCCGAGGATGTGTACTTGGGAAGTAGGCTAAGGCAGCCTTTCCTAGAAGGTAAAACAGGGCAGCAAGCATATTAGGATTGATATACTCAGATATCTGTGGACCAATGTCCACTAACACTCTCAAGGGGGGCAAATATTTCGTCACATTCATTGATGATCACTCTAGGAAAACCTGGATCTACTTCCTGAAGACAAAAGATGAAGTCTTTGAAAATTTCAAAGAATTCAAGGCTCTTGTTGAAAATATGATGGGGAAGAAAATTAAAACATTGCGTTCAGATAATGGTGGAGAATACATAGATGGAGACTTCACAGATTTCTGTGCAAAGGAGGGCATCATGAGAGAGTGGACTGCGCCATACAATCCCAAACAGAATGGTGTGGCAGAACGGAAAAATAGGACAATTGTAGGCGCAGCCAAGGCCGTGTTATTTGACCTTGATTTGCCCGGATATTTATGGGCTGAAGCTTGCAATACGACAGTGTACATCCAGAAAGAGGACTCAGATCTTTGGGGAAGAAGACTACTGAAGAGGTTTTCACGGGGAAGAAACCGGATGTAGGGCACCTTCGGATATTTGGTAGCATGGCATACTGTCATGTACCAAGCGAGAAGAGAAGCAAGCTTGATCAAACTGCAGAAAGGGGATTTCTTGTAGGATATAGTGAAGTCTCCAAGACAAATAGGATCCATGTTCCTAGCAGCAGGAAAGTTGTGATGAGACGTGATGTTAAGTTCATGGAGGATAGAGCTTTTCAGAAATCACGTGATATGTCAACAGAGGATCACACTACAGAAGTTCCCTTGGTCCAAAAACAGTAGGGGCACCAAGAAGAACAGACAGAAAGACAGACTTTAGTACCCAATACAGGTACTAACGTTTTCTTAGAAGAAGATCAGGAGGATCAAGAGGATACTCAGTCTGAGGAACAGCCAAATCAGGAGGAAGAGTTGAGAGAGTAGCCTTCCACCAGTGGTCTGGTAAGCAGGGAAGCTCAACAGATACTGAGGGACGCAGAAAAATTTATTGGGACTCCCAAGAATGGGAAGAGGTTGCATAGACCCCCTGACAGGTACCAAGCTTTGGTTGCTCAAGTAGAAAACCCTCCAGCTTTTAGGAAGCTATTCAGCACTAGGTATGGGTTGATGCCATGATTGACGAGTATGCTTCTATCATGGCAAATGATGTCTAGGAAGTTGTGCCCAGACCACAAGGATCTCGATGGATCTACAAGATCAAATACGTTGTAGATGGTAGCGTCGAGAAATATAAGGCAAGGTTCATGGCAAAAGGGTATGCTCAGAAGGAAGGCATTGACTATCAAGAGACCTTTGCACCAGTTGCCAGATATATCTCTATCCGGACTTTCGTATCCTTAGCAGCGCAAATGGGATGGGTGATTCATCAAAGGGATGTCAAGACAGCGTTCTTGAATGGAGAGATTGAGGAAGAGGTATGTATCAAACAGCCAAAAGGTTTTGAGACTCATGAAAGGAAGTCTCATGTATGTCGATTGAAAAAGGCCCTATACGGGCTCAAGCAGGCTCCGAGAACATGGTATGGTCGAATAGATAGCTATTTGCAGAAAATGAGATTTGTCAAAAGTGACGCAAATCCCAATCTCTACTATTTATTGGTAGAGTATGAGCCATTAGTATTAATACTATATGTAGATGATCTGTTTCTCACTGGGTCATCTAGGCTCATCAAGGATTGCAAATGGAATCTAGAGGTTGAATTTGACATGAAGGATTTGGGGTTGATGCATTAATTCCTAGGATTGGAAGTTTGTCAAAAGAATGGAGATATCTTCATGGGATAGGAACGGTATGCCTTGGAGATTCTGAAGAGGTTCAGAACGCAGGAGTGCAAACCCATGGCCACACCCATGATCACAAATTGGAAAAAGATCGATGCATCAGAAAACGCAGAAGTAGACCCCACCTTATACAGACAGCTCATCGGATCATTGATGTATTTGGTTAACAACAGACCAGACATTGGCTTTGTCGTCAACACTCTTAGTCAGTTCATGGTAGAACCCAAAATATTGCACTGGGTAGCAGCAAGACACATCCTAAGGTATGTATGAGGAACAGTCAAATTTGGTATAAGGTATGGCCGAGGAGAGGATGTCAAACTCAGTGGATTCACAGATGCAGATTGGGCAGGAAGCTTAGTGGATAGGAAAAGTACCTCTGGGTACTGTTTCAGCGTTGGATTAGGGATGGTGTCCTGGTGCAACAGGAAACAAAAGTCAGTAGCATTGAGCACAGCCGAAGCAGAGTACATGGCAGCTAGTAAAGCTACATGCGAAGCCATCTGGCTTCGGAAACTTCTTGTGAGTCTATTCAGGGGTAGGATGGAGCCGACTAGCATTTACTATGACAATCAGAGTTCTATCAAACTCTCTAAAAATCCAATATTTCATGATCGGTCCAAACATATTGACATCAAGTGTCATTTTATCAGAGACTGTGTTCAGCGTGGGGCAGTACAACTCCAATACATTCCCACAGGAGAACAGACAACAGATACACTAACTAAAGCTCTAGGGAGGATTAAGTTCACTCAGTTCAGGGAACAGTTGGGTATGACTGAAAATCCATTTCAGTAGTCAATGGATCTTCAGCACAGTTGAAGGGGGGAGTTGCAATACAATAGCAGTTGCAACATTTGTGCAGTGTTGGTGAGCAGCATCAACAGCACAACAGCAGGTGTTACAGGAGTCAGAACAGCACAGTGAGTGTCGTGCTAGAGCACTTTCCTCGCTAAGAGGGAGTGTTGATTTATGGTAGCATCGAATGTTCTCTAGCCTTGTAATTTTGTATACAGGCTAAGACACATGTATTCCATAATACCCAGAAATGGTTTTGGAAAATTCCACTTAGAGATGGTTTAATTAAATTAATTAATCATTTTTTTATGTTTTCCTAAGTTTAATTAATTAAAAGGTATTAATTAAACTAAGTGTGAATCTTCTAGATAAAGTCATGGATCACCTCCAAGTTAATATTAGCCCTTGATTATGTTTTAATCTTGGTTGTTGAAGAGTCAACAAAAAAATATAAGGAGGGTGAGGGTCCTATGGAAAACACATCAGACGGAGAAAGAATCAAGAGATCGATTTCTTCGGCCAAAGGAAATATCGAAGTGATTCTTGATTGCAGAGAGGGGAAGGTGAAATCTCCAGGAGGGAGAATTTATGAAGGATAAAGAGTGCAGGAAGAGAAGTGAGAAGGGAGCCACAGCAGCAGCGCAAAGATAGCCAAGCAGCAGTTACACTGGGCCGGCGCAAAGCAGCAGAGGGAGTTTTGATTTCAATCAGAGAGACAGCTAAGGGTTCATCCAGTATCTGGAGGGCATTTCTGGAAGAGGAGAAAACTTGAGTCTCACACAGCAATGAGCACCGAGGCAGCCATAACGAGCAGCAGCAGTAGTGACGCAGTCATTGCGCAGAAATCACACAGAGCCACTCAGTGTGGGTGCAGGTCAGTTCCGGAACTTCGTGGTGAAGTGAGAACTGTCTCACTAAGCCTATTCTCATCAGATTTCTTTAGGTGATTGATTGATAATTACAATCACACATTTGTACTTGAAATTTCTGCATAACAAAGAAACCCTCAGATCTGTTGCACCAGTTTTCCCGCATTGGGTTTTTCTGGGGACAATTGTCCAAAAATAACGGTGTCTATGTGTGAATACTTGTGCTATTTCTTTTATGTTGTTTATTGATCGTGAAGTCTGCAGCATATTTTATTTTGCTATTTAACACGGTGAAATGTTAAATAATTGCATTTGAGAATGCAATAGAAGAAATATAATAAGTAGCTGCAGTGGGATTCTACATTACAGAATTTTCATACTGCACTGGTGTGTTCTCCATCTACCCATCGACTTCTTATAATCTTTTGTTGGAGCACCAATGGACAAGATTAAAACATAATTGATGGCCCAGATTATTTCTTTGTCGATTTGTGTGAGTTTCTATAATATTTACACTATGACTTAATTAATTATGATTAATTAATCATATTTCCTAAGTTTAGACTTACGAAATATTAAAAACTGATTAATAAATCTAATTAAGCCATCTCATGGTGAAATTTCCAAAAACGATTTCTGGGTATTGGAGAATACATATATTCTAGTCTCTCCACCAAATCTCGTGGCTAGAACACACTTGATGCTACAAAAACTAACAGAGTACTCCAAGAGTTAGCGGGCATGCAAGATCTTCGATGGTACCCATGGGGATGACAGGTATAGGGTGATGGATGAGATCATATATTACAAGGGCAAAGTCTACTTAGTACCAAGGTCACAGTTGAGGGAGAAGATCCTACGAGTTGCACATGATTCGTTCTTGGCAGGGCACCAAGGGTTCCTCAAGACGTATAGGACAGCTAGAGAGTGTTTCACTTGGCAGAGGCTCAAGGAGGAAGTCCTGAGGAATGTGCGAGAGTACGATGCTTGTCAGAGGAACAAGGGAGAGAACACTCATCCAGCACGGCTTTTGAAGCCTCCCCCACTCCTGAGCAGAAGTGGGAGAGCATATCGATGGATTTTATCACGGGGTTGTTGACATTTCAGGGTCAAGATTGCATTTATGTGGTGGTGTACAAGCTGACAAAGATTGCCCATTTCTTTTCCATTTCAACCAAGTATTCAGCTTCTCAGGTAGTCGAGTTATCTTTTAGGGAGGTGTTTAGGCGGCATGGGTTGCCTAAGATTATCGTTAGTGAAAAGGATAGCAGGTTCATGAGTGGGTTTTGGCAGGAGCTCTTTTGCTTGGTGGGTACTAAGCTTACCCACAGTACGAGTTACTACCCTCAGATAGACAGCCAGACAGAGATTGTGAACAAGTGGTTGGAGGGCTACCTGGGCAACTGTGTGACTAGGAAGTAGAGAGCATGGGTGAAGTGGTTGTACCTCGAGGAGTACTGCTACAACACCACGTACCATATGTCGGTAGGTATGATGCCTTTCAAGTTTCTGTAACCTTTACGATTATGATGCACTAACATTTGCTGATATGATCTTGCTGATTTTTGTAGCATCAGAAAGTGTTCCAAGTCTCAAAATTTGTAAGGAGGCTTGGACATTAGTATTCCAAAGAACCCAGAAACTGTTTGTGGAAATTCCACTCGGTTTATGTTTTATTAAAATAATTAATTATTTTAATGGAGACCCCAAGTCTAAACTTAAAGAAATTAAATAATTAATGGGTATTAATAAAAAAGAGTGTGAATCATCTAGAGAACGAAGATCAAATCAAGTTTTAATCTTGGCCATTGATTAGACTTCTAATCTGGGTTGTTGATTCATCAATGAGAAGGTTATAAAAGAAGGCTTGAGGGTCATTTGGAAGGTAAGCCGAACATACACTCAGTAACCTGAAGGAAGTCGATTCTGAAGGAATAGAATTCGATTTCAGAGGGAGAGTTGCAAGGCCGAAGAAGCAGAGGGAGTCAGCAGTGATAACGGTCGAGGAGAGAAGGAAGCAGAAGGCTAGAGAAGGCGGCGGAGAGAGCCCACGCAAAGTGACGCAGTCTCACGCAGGCACTGCTTAGAGAGACAAGTAGAGGGACGCAGAAGGAAGCTGTGCGTCTTCCGAGTGTCTGAAATTCTCCAGAAGGGTTCTGAGAATTTATCTCAGCCTTCAGGTGTTTTCCACTGAAGTCTGCCAGTCTTTTCCTTGTAAAGTATTTCATTGCTGAAGAATAATATATAAACCCTCATCTGTTGCACCGATTTTCCTGCATTGGGCTTTTCCGAGGACATTCGTCCAAAAATAAGTGTGTATATGTGATTGATTATTATGCTTGTACTTCTTACTGTTTTATTCTCTGCATATACTTGAGTGAGTGCTACAGTAGTATTTATTTCGAAATTTACTGGAAGAATTATGTAAATAACTTATTGGAAATAATAATTAGGAAAAATAAATCTATCACTGCAAAAGTATTTTCAGGATTGAAATTTTCACATGGTATCAGGGCAAAGATGAGTAACAGAAGCGAAGAACCAACGATGGAACGTAGATCAGACATTGTTGTAGCAGCAACTCGGAAGGGTTCATGCAGTTCTCCAGAGAAGAAGGAAAGCATGAAAGAACAGATAGATCACGACATTTCTGTTCTGGCATCCAGATTGGAAGAAGAATTTGCTTGTGTGTCAAGCTCGGCTTCTCCTAAGATCTGGTATATTGACAATGAGGCTTCTGCTCACATGACGGGAGTGCAAGAATGTTTCTCAAGCTACCAAGAAGAGCATATGAACTTTAAAATCACCATGGGAAATAAGGCAAAATGTACCCCCATTGGAAGAGGTCCCATAGTGTTTCAAACAGAAGTTGGTAATAAGCTTCGGGCCACCAATGGTTTCCATGTGCCTGGTTTGGGAATGAACTTACTCTCTGTGTCGCAGCTTCAAAACAAAGGCTATGACGTTTATTTCATTGGCAATAGAGTATACGTCAAACAACCGAGTTGGAAGAAGAAAGCACAAATCGAAATCAGGAGCAATAAACTCTACAAGTTACAGCTCGAATCCCTAATGGCACTGATAAGTAGCACTGATGAGAAGGATTTGAATGAGCTATGGCATAGGAGAATGGGGCACTTACACCATGGGGCGTTAAGAATTCTTAAGAGTCACGGGAGTTCCAGAACTGAGCACCAAGCGAGACGATGTCTGCAGAGGGTGTGTATTGGAAAAGTATGCCAAGGCAGCATATCCTAGAAGCAGCAATAGGGATAAGACTGTATTGGGCTTGGTACACTCGGACATCTGCGGACCAATGTCCACTAAAGCTTTTAATGGTGCCGAATTTTTCGTCACCTTTATTGGTGACCATTCCAGGAACACCTGGATCTACTTTCTGAAGACCAAAGACAAAGTCTTTGATCGATTCAAGGAGTTTAAAGCTATCGTGGAGAATTTGACAGGAAAGCAGAGCAAGACACTACGATCAGACAATGGTGGAGAATACATTCATAAAAACTTCACAGAATTCTGCGCAAGGGAAGGCATCAGAAGAGAGTGGATCACTCTGTATAATCCGGAGGAGATAGAATTGTAAAGAGAGAATAGAACTATTGTCGAGGCTGCAAGGGAAATGTTGTATGATCAAGACATGCCCAAATTTTTGTGGGTTGAAGCTTGTAATACAGTTGTCTACGTACAGAACATGATTCCTCACAACACATTGGGTAAGATCACTCTTGAAAGTGTCTTCACTGGCAGCAAGCCTGAAGTGAGCCACTTTAGGATCTTTGGCAGTGAGGCATATTGTCATGTACCCGAAGAGAAGAGGAATAAGTTGGATAAGACTGCGGAAAAGGGATATCTGGTGGGATATAATGAGAATGCAAAGGCTTACCGTACTTACATTCTTGAGAGCACTAAGACTGTAGTACGGCGGGATGTGAAGTTCATGGAGGAAAGGGCCTTTAGGAAATCCCGGGAGATGCCTTCTGCTATGCAATTTGAGGAGGATCCATTGTTCCAACCATAATGACCTGCAGAGGGTAATACGAGTGCCTCTCCAAGGCATGGGGATCCAAGGGATACATCTCCTAAGGACTTGCATGAAGGAGAGAAAGTAGATCCACCCACTACTAGTGGTAGGATGAGCAGGGAATTACAACAAATTCTGAGGGACACAGAAGAGTTTTTCGAAGCCCCCAGAAATGAGAAGAGGTAGCACAAGCAACCTAAAAGGTGCCAAGATTTGGTAGCACAGGTTCGGGAACTCTCTAAATTTCAAGAGGCAGCTCAGCACCAGGTATGGGTCGATGCGATGCTGGAAGAATATAGCTCCATCATGACGAATGATGTCTGGGAAGTGGTTCTCAGGCCTTAGGACAGATCAGTTGTAGGTTCGAGATGGATCTACAAGATCAAATATGTTGTAGATGGTAGCATCGAGAAATTTAAAGCCAGGTTTGTGGCTAAGGGGTATGCTTAGAAGGAAGGGATAGATTATGAAGAGACCTTTGCCCCAGTAGCCCGATATACTTCTATTAGATCTGTGATATCCCTTGCTGCGCAGATGGGATGGGAGATTCACCAGATGGACGTCAAGACTGTGTTCCTGAATGGGGTGATAGAAGAAGTATATATTGAACAACCATAGGCCTTTGAGACGCATGAGCAGAAAACTCAAGTGTGCAGATTCAAGAGGGCCTTGTATGGACTGAAGCAAGCCCCCACAGCTTGGTATGGTCGAATTGACAGTTATTTGCAGAAAATGGGATTTGTCAAGAGTGGCGCAGATCCCAATCTCTACTATCTGAGAGTAGGGGATGAGCCTCTGATACTAGTGTTGTATGTAGATGATCTATTTCTGACAGGATCATCTAGGCTCATCAAGGACTCCAAGGAGAATTTAGCTGTAGAATTTGACATGAAAGATCTAGGGCTCATGCATTATTTTTTGGGGTTGGAAGTTTGGCAGCAGAAGGGTGAGATCTTCCTTGGTCAAGGAAGGTATACTACAGAAGTTCTGAAGAGGTTTCAGATGGAGGACTATAGACCCATGGCTACTCCAATGATTACCAACTAGAAGAAAATTGACATGTTCAAAGATGATGAGGTTGATCCTACTTTGTATAGGCAGCTCATAGGTTCTCTGATGTATCTGGTAAACACGAGACCAAACATCTGCTATGTTGTCAATACTCTCAGTGATTTCATGGTGGAACCAAGGAGGGCTCATTGGACAGCAGCCAAACATGTTCTCATATATCTACAAGGAACAGTCAAACTTAGACTGAAATACACTCAAGGCAATGACATCAGGTTGAGTGGGTTCACGGACGCAGATTGGGCTGGGAGCCCAGTAGTTCGAAAAAGTACGAGTGGGTATTGTTTCAGTGTTGGATCAGGAATGACCTCGTGGTGTAGCAAAAAGAAAAAATTTGTGGCTTTGAGCTCCGTAGAAGCTGAATATATGGCAGCAAGCACGGCTTTGTGTGAGGCCATTTGGCTTTGTAAATTGCTTCAAGGAGAAGATGGAGGCGACCAACATTCTATGTGATAATCAGAGTTGCATCAAGCTCTCTGAAAATCTTGTGTTTCATGATTGGTCAAAGCACATTAACATCAATTGTCACTTCATCAAAGACTGTGTCCAAAAGGGAGTTGTACAATTGGAGTACACTCCTACAGGAGAACAAGTGGCAGATATCCTCACGAAAGCTCTAGGGAAGACTAAGTTTGTTTACTTCAGAGAAAAGATGGGGATGATCAAGAATCCATTTCAGTAGCAGGAATGGATAGGCTCAGGATTCAGAGGGAGCTGCAGTACAAATGAGGCAATGACAGTAACAGTGTCATGGGCAGCAGTACAGAAGGCAGCAGCATAGCAGATGAGGGTAGCAGCCAAGCATCAGCAACGCAGAGGATGCTTCAAGATAGAACAACATGCAATAGGCATTTTGCTAGAACACTTTCCTTGCTAAGAGGGAGTGTTGATTTTTGTAGCATCAGAAAGTGTTCCAAGTCTAAAAATTTGTAAGGAGGCTTGGACATTAGTATTCCAAAGAACCCATAAACCGTTTGTGGAAATTCCACTCGATTTATGTTTTATTAAAATAATTAATTATTTTAATGGAGACCCTAAGTCTAAACTTAGGGAAATTAAATAATTAATGGGTATTAATAAAACAGAGTGTGAATCTTCTAGAGAACGAAGATCAAGTTAATTTTTAACCTTGGCCATTGATTAGACTTCTAATCTGGGTTGTTGATTCATTAATGAAAAGATTATAAAAGAAGGCTTAAGGGTCATTTGGAAGGTAAGTCGAGCATACACTCAGTAACCCAAAGGAAGTCGATTCTGAAGGAATAGAATTCAATTTCAGAGGGAGAGTTGCAAGGTCGAAGAAGCAGAGAGAGTCAGCAGTGATAAGGGTCGAGGAAAGAAGGAAGCAAAAGGTCGGACAAGGTGACGCAGAGAGCCCATGCAGAGTGACCCAATCTCACGCAGGAACTACGTAGAGAGACGCAAAAGGAAGTTCCGTCTTCCAAGTGTCTGAAATTCTCTAGAAGGGTTGTGAGAATTTATCTCGGGTGTTTTCTACTGAAGTCTGCTAGTCTTTTCCTTGTAAAGAATTTCATTGCTGAAGAATAATATATAAACCCTCATCTGCTGTACTGGTTTTCCCGCATTGGGTTTTTCCGAGGACAATTGTCCAAAAATAAGTGTGTATATGTGATTGATTCTTATGCTTGTACTTCTTACTGTTTTATTCTCTGCATATACTTGAGCAAATGCTGCAGTAGTATTTATTTTGAAATTTATTGGAAGAATTTTGTAAATAACTTATTGAAAATAATAAGTAGGAGAAATAAATCTATCACTGCAGAAGTATTTTCAGGATTGAAATTTTAACAGATCTTTAGAGATAACAAGGCCCTGGGGGCAAAGGATTGGGTGCAAGAAAGCCAAAATATCCTTAGATCTCTCAAGGATAATTTATAGACTGCACAAAACAAACAAAAACTATATGCAAACGGGGGCTAAGTGGAGAAGCAGTTTGAGGTGGGTGACTTGGTATTCTTGAGGTTGCGGCCATATAAGCAGTCCATGCTCAAACAGAAGGGAGCTGAAAAGCTCAAGCCCCGCTTCTATGGACCATACCGAGTGACCAGGAGGGTACGTGAGGTGCGTATGAGCTGGAACTACCAACCGAGAGTAAAGTGCACAATGTCTTCCACGTTTCTTGCCTGAAGAAGGTCTTAGGATAGCATGTGACATCCACCTCAAAGTTGTCAGCCCTAGATGATGAGGGGTATTTGGTTTTGACACCAGAGACCATCTTGCAAGAGAAGGAAAGGAGACTTAGGAATAGAACTATCAAAGAGTACCTGGTGAGGTGGAAGAATATACCGGAGGAGGATGCCATGTGTTTGCAGTAACTGTTTGGGTCAGCTGATCGAGAGGGTGCTTGTTCAGGCATTGCTTGAGGACATGCAATTTTTGGTGGGGAGGAATTTAGTATCTCCAATTTTGATTTTTTGCATTAGAGACAATTTTGGAGAAGGGGAGAAATTTTTGACATTGGGGATTAGTTGGAAAAAGGAAAACTATAGCTTTCGTGGAGAGTGGGAACCACAAGGAGAGAAAATTTGACCCAAGTAGCAATTCACACTAGTGAGAAGAGAGAGAGAAAGGAAAGGGTGCGAATTAGTGGAAGGTGGGGACCACAAAGGAAGAGAGGGCCAACAAATATAAATAGAGCTTGGAGGCATCCATTTGGTACCTTTGATCATTTGACAATTTAACATTAGTTCTATTGAGTTTCTTAGCCAAGAAAACCATGTTGTTCAGCACAAGGAATTTTAAAGCGGGAATTCCACCCTCAATTCGGAGAACTTCGAGTGTCTCCCTAGTGAAGAAATTTGGGGAGCTCAACTAAAAGTTTTCATTGGGAATAATTGCAAGTTACTTCAACTGGTACATGTTCCTTCCAGGGCGTAGAGGTGGCTCAAATGTCTTGTGGGGAGATCAGTTTCGTCAAAGCACCAGATGATTTGCAGGTATTGTCCCTTATTTTAGCTAGCGATTTTTGTGGTGATTATCAGGGCTGAGTTTGAGGGAATTCTTGGGGTTGAAATTATACATTTCTGGAAGTGTGCAAGGGTCTTCAGGCGGGCTTGCGAAGAGGCTAGAGGAATAGAGGTTGAGGAGAGATAAGGGCCGCAGATTAGAGGTATTCCTTAATGGAGAATTTAGCCAGAGTTGGGATAAATTTCCAATGGTGGTTTGGGCCTAATTCAGCAATATCAGTACTATGGGGCGTTTTTTGGTCAAATTGGGTGATTTTCACTTGTTGGGGGTGACCGAGGGGTCGGTGGATTCAAACCAAACCCTTTTTGGTTTTTTGTGGGTTTATTGAGAAGATTCTCTGGCTAATTTTACAAAATTTTCCGGGCAATATTCAGGCCTAAAATCCTCATTCTTATAGCAACGCAAATTGCTAGTTAGCTAGGGAATTTGCATCACTTTGTGGGTTTGATTTTCGCTTGGAAATGGGCGAAATATTTTCTGGGTATTTTCGGGTTTAAGGAGAGCAGCTTTCAGAGCATAAAATAATAATAAATATAAATGTAAATGTAATAATAAATAATAAGTAATTAACTAATGATTAGTTAGTTAGTGATGAAGAGGCATGTCTTAGAGACATAGCCATTTGTGAAAGGCCACCTACCTAGGGTGTATACGTGGGCCCTCATTCTCATTTGTAATCATCCTACATCAATTCTTTATACAATATACAATTACAATTACTGTCCTATAATAGATGTCTTTGTCTACAAAGTATTTTAAATATTTCCGCTGCGTATACGACTATTGGTCGTTACATTAGTATCGGAGCTACGTTCTCTAATCACTGACCTTTGGCCTTCAACTCGTCATCAACTTGGTTGTCATCATAATCAAAGCGTTTTGCTACATCAGTCTTGGAGATTCTCCATTCCACCAAATTCATCGGCATGCCTTTGGCCATAATAAAAAATTTCAAAAAAAGGAAAAGAAGAAACCATCTAAACACGAATCAAATACGGCGCAACTTTACTTAATCAAATATAAACACGAATTATTGAAAAGGGATTTAAAAAAAAAAAGGGAGGTCTCCGACTTTCTTATCATAAAATATAAAGATACCTTAATATACAATATTCAAGTGAATTAAACAATTTCCAAAGTTACAATAATAATAATAATAATAATAATAAGAATAGGTACATTGCAGAAAATTATATATTAAGAAAAAGGGAGATAACAAATTAAAAAAAAAAAAAAGAGGGAAGTTTAATTAGAGTCAAGCATCTAATTATTGAAGAAAAAGTTATATTTAAGGGAAAAAATATTATATATATATATATTTTCTAAGGGGTATAAGTTATAAGATTATAAAAAGGAATAATTTAAGTACTCTAATTTATATAATAAGGAGAGTAAAAGGAAAAATACTATTATTATAAGGCTTAAAGGGGTTATCATTAAACCTTAAAAGCTCATCTACAAGCACAAAAGAAGTCCAACTGTTGTGGACAAAATGGTGTCCAATTCTAAAAAGATGAAGGAAGAACAATTTTCCTATAAGGGTATTTTAATCACACATCGCAAGTTAATTACATTAAGAGGGACTGTCCAAGGGAAAAAAGTTAATATCGCTATCAGTACAAGCACCGACGAAAAATATTACTCTAGCAAATCCACTGCTAATTTCAGATGCCAATGTAGGTGAAAGAACAAATATTTTTGGAAAGGAATATGAAATTAATGATTTACAAATAACAGTGGATAATTATGAGTACATGTCTCAATTTAGTGTTGTAAAAATGTATGACACAGAGGTGGACATAATTCTTGGTCAACCTTGGTTTAGAGAATTAGGTGTGTTCATGTTAAACATAGAGAAAAAAATCTTGATGTTTTCTTATAATGGAAAGATGATCACATTTCAAGGCATGACAATAGAGTCAAAATCGATAATGTTATCATCAGAAGACTTTAAGGATATCTCAGACTTGATGTTTTAGGATAACAAAAAAACTATGTCAAAGAAGCAAAAAGAGCTTGAAGAAGCCCTCTGCAGTAAAGACGGAAATTTCGCGCCTCATAGATCACAATGAAAACTACTCGAACAAGTCAAGAAAGCTAAAGCCACAAAGAAGGAACTCAAGAAGCATTTATTAGAACAAGAAGAAGATAATTATGTTTTAAGAGCCTCAATCATACACTATTAGAACAAATCAAAAGTTTAAAAGAAAATGAAGCTACTAAGAATAAAGTCAACAATTCAGAAAAGGATGAACTTGTATGTCTAAGGAATCATAACCAAACCCTACTTACGCAAATAAAAAAACTTTAAAATGACAAGAAATCACTGAATGACAAGTTAGAACAACTTCAAAATGAAGTATTGAAGTCGTCAGTCATTTCAATCCCAGTTGAAGATAAGGGAATAAATACCGATCCAGTCAATATCACAAGGAAGAAGAAGAATCTAGAGAAGCTAAAACATATGCAGAAGTTGCAATTTTAAACGATGGACATTCCAAATGATGATTCGGTCGCCAACTCAAGAATAGCAGCGCTTGAAGAAAATCAGGGACCAACCACTAATATGATAAATGAAAGCCAAACCAAAGGAGCTATGTATCGACATCTGAATCACAAGATCAGACTTTCCAATCGGTCTACATACTAGTATCACTCGGAAAATAAACAACAAGTTTATGTTCCCAGGAATACTGAAGTTTGCAGAATCCAGTCCAATGATAATGATTCATCACAAAATTTGATCAATCTAGGATGGTTTGATCTCTTCTCAGTACAACAAATTTTGTTTATCACTCAGCGTATCATATCGTCTTGTATCGACAAAGATGAAAGTTTAGAGACGAGAAAATGTTCTCAGTAAGCTTTGAGGATAAAGCTTTCTGAAGGGCCTATCTTATGAATATAATTCATAATAAAATAATAATAAATATAAGTATAAATGTAATAATAAATAATAAGTAATTAACTAATGATTAGTTAGTTAGTGATGAACAGGCATGTCTTAGAGACATAGCAATTCGGTATATAAGCAGGCCCTCATTCTCATTTGTAATCATCCTACATCAATTATTTATACAATATACAATTACAATTACTGTCCTACAATGGATGTCTTTGTCTACGAAGTATTTTAAATATTTTCGCTACGTATACGACTGTTGGTCATTAGAAAAAATAGTACCAACAACCTACAATCCAATTGAAGATTCCCCCTAGAGGGTTTGTCCAACACTTGGAAAGTGTGTTTTTGGACACCAACTGAGGGGCTTGGGCCTTGATCTCCCCTTCCATGTGACTATTTGTCCCTCAATGGATCGCTAAAGTAATCTTGTGATGATGGAAGTATACCTGCAAATTAGTTCTATAAAACACAATGATAGAGGAGAAACCTAAGAAGGAAAATTATAGAATAATCAACTAAATGCACAGTATTTTCTGCAAACTGGTTTATTTTATTATATGGCATCAAATGATCTCATAATCAACAACCTCAAATGGGAGGAGGAGCTAGCATTTTATAATTTCCATTGCTAACGGTTAGTTTCCACCTTCCATTAAAATAATATTTCACGACTTGTCATTCACATATTGGAGACTAAGTCAACTCAACAGAAAATAATTTTTTATTACAATGAGTTTTCCCACAAAGGGTAGCGAATTTCCCAACTCAACCTAAGAAAGTCCAATGATCCTCTTGCTAGTGGCACTGAAAGTCATAACATGAAGAATAGTAGCGATTATTGCCCCAATGTTCCTCTGGAAACCTTCAACATCCTCCATGATGAGTTCAACTTATCCTTGGGAATTAGCTTAATCACCTTGGAAACTCACACTCGTTGAAGATGACTCATCACTTGATTCATAACCAGGATTGCGGGGGAGCAACTCCCCCCCTCGAACCCGCTCTCGGAGCGAATGCTTAGAGGGTGATATTAATGACAAAGATCCCTATACAGATTTAGAGGTAATGACAAAGATGCCTCTGGATATTAATGTTTAGAGGGCGATATTAATGGCAAAGATCCCAATTTTCCAACAAGACTCAAAAATTAGACATTTCCCATGGTAGAAAGAGGCCCAAGCATTAGCTATAGATAATAGATTTACTTTTCTTTTCTAGTTTCGAGTAGTTTTTATAATTGTTGACTCTTTCATGTTTATTATGATATTTTTTGTAAACAGTATATGACAATTTATGTTTGAAGTTGGCAATTATAACTCATTGGTAATGAATTATGAATATGATGCTTCGTGAAAGTTGAAAGTTGTTTCATTTCATTTTATCTTGTAACATTTCATTTCATGTTAGATATTCTTTGTTGTAATGGTTACACTAGCTCACAAGTACAACTTTGGTGATCAATGATGATAAATGTTATATATTGAATTTTAAAAGCTTGAAACTTTAAGTTTGATAAATCATGAGACTCAATATGTTGTATGTTACTAACCTGTGGACGTGGTTGATGAGGATTATAACTTCTACATGATTGATGCTATATGGTTCAATCTATGTTTTTATGTTTTTTATATTTAATTCATCATTCTACATGCTTTTGTTGACATATATGCATCAAAATATAAAAACATATATATTATATAAAAATTCACTCACTGATTCGCTCCCAAACTGGGAGCTTTTGAAAATGTTGATCCCAATCCCGCTCCTACTCCCGCTCCCTATTTTCGGTCCCGGTCCAGGTCCGACTCCCTGTTTTCGGTCCCGCTCCTAAGTAACCTTGTTCATAACAACAATATTTTTGTCCACAAATTTATCTCCTCAATCCAAGACACCACCAACGTCCTCCTTGACTTTTGCAATAGCTATCTCATCCATTCCTTGACTTTTCATGCATGGTAAATCAAACTTTTGACCACCTTTTGTACTCCTCCAATGCTTAGCTGATTTGGTCAAGCATTCCACCTCATTTGTGTACCATATGCTAAGTAGTAACATGTAGTATGACCTATATGCTCCAAAATTCCATCATATTGCCACATAAGCTCAGTCAATGCCACCTCACCACCACTGAAACATGTATCTCTAATGCTCTTGAAGATGTGCAAACACTGAGACATGGGTTTTCTTCCTCCTAATTAGTAGACTAATTTAAGGCTATTACCCACCATCCTATGCATAACTCCCCAGGGATACCTTTCCTCGTTTTTTATCCAGCTTGCCAACAACCAACCCCACTTTGATCCATAGATAGCCACTGTCAGTTTCCTCTTAGCCACTCTGTGGGCAATGATTTTTTTCATCTAGCCAATTTGCCCGATGATAGTGGGTCATCATATATAAGGGATACTAACCATTGTTGTATCAAGTTCTTTCATTTAATGGTTTAAGGCATTCTAGTGTGGACCACAAGTCAAATTGGATGATTGGTCGCTTTTAGTTGTAGCCTTGTTCCCTTGCTTCACCTTGGTGGTTATCTCTTCCCCCTAGTCTAATGCAACCATCTTTGAGGCCTTTCTTTCCATTTTCAAGGAGGGGCACAAACAGGAGGCCTTAATTGATGTTGTGTGTCAATGATAATGTTGGGTCACTGATCTGACACCATTTTACCATCATTTACAGTCATTCATTTAACCGCTTGTGTCATTCCTTCACCCATTGATCACTCCATTTATCACAATTTCTTGTAAAAAAACCACGATACATATCCAGTGCTCAAGTGGTTAATTATTATATATTTCCTTTATTTATGATGAATTAATTAGGATTATACTTTGATTTTACTAATGACAATTTACCAGTTTGAAGCTAGTATTGGTAGCCACCTCCATGATCAAGATATCAACACAGTTCTAGAAGAAAATTGGGCATATGGGTTCGTTATTAGGACCTCCAATATGGATGTGTGTTGCTCAAAACTCGCCTAGGTCACATGTGAGCCTCCAACGCTTAATCAAAGATGTTGATCCAAATTAGCAGTAGTTTTCGGGAAATCAACTTCCAACGTGATTTATGGGCAAATGAACATAGATCTCGAAAAACAAAAACATGGGTTTTGTGCAAAGACGACCCATTTAGGTGATTTGCTAGTAAATTTTCAAAAATAGTGAACAATATGGGAAATATTCCTAGTTCTTTAAACCATATTCTACCATATTTCATGTTGTGATCAACAAATGTAGCAACAAAAGGGATTAGAACTATCCATCAAATCAAGGAGGAGATCACTCACTCTGATCCCAAATCAAACTATTTTGTTGAGTCATCAATCTCTGAGAGAGATTTGAGCCTAAGAAATTGTGTTTCATTTTGTATAAATGCCAAAGCAAGATTGTGACGGAGAGCTAAGTTGGAGAAGTGGAAACATTCTGCTAGTAATATATTCAGTCGATTATATTTTCTATGTTCAAAAGCTTTGTCCATGATTTGATTTAGAATTGTTTTTATCACTTTAAAAGTTATGAGTTTCTCTTAAGCACATGCGACCAACCAGGAGGCCCCCCTGCAAGGATGCACCTTGCAATTGTTTTCTTCACATTGTAAATTTATGTTTCATTTCATTTCCATAGAATAGAAAAAAATTTGCAATTTAAAACATCATTCTTACAATTGTTGGTGTTCAATAGTTTTTTTCTTAATCAAAATGGTTGGTTTCCACTGTCCAGTTAGTTTTAAATTGATTATTTAATTGAACACAAATACAAAACCTTGTGTTAATTGCTTGTGTAGAACCCTAAGTACCTTGTGGCATTTGTTTCCATTTTATGATCATTTTTCATAGAAGGATAAAGTAGTTCTATTAGATCACAAGCACTGAGCCTTGTGTTACTTGTTCAGGCAAGAAACCTAAGCAAAATGTCGAAACTTGTCCCAATATTATTTTACTGTTAATATTTGTGTAGATTAAAAGTTAGATCACAAGGACCACGCCTTATGTTACTTGTTTAGGAAAGAAATTTGAGCAACATGTTGAAACTTGTCCCAACATTCTTTTACTATTGTTAATGTTAGCCTAGGTAAGAAAATTAGAAATTAACCTTTGCATATACTTTGTTGTACACTTCATAAGTTTACCAACCTAGATTGATGAATTAAATGTTACAAAATTCTAGTACAATTGAATTGACTGGCATTTTTGGGGCCATTGTCAGGGAAGTGTACATAGGATTTAGTTTTTAATTTAGGTTGCCTTTAAATTACACAACTTGGGGGAGGAGAAATGGTAAGACGAGGTAAGAACATGCGCATCACCATAGTGGGGTTTCTCCAAAGCCTTGATTGTTCCTTTCACGTAAGTATATTGAACTAACTTATGCCAATGTATAACTTAGTGACAACAAGGTCTCAGTAGCATGAGGAGTTCAATGTGTGGTTTGCTTTAATTTTTCAATTGATTTCATTTCTTTTGTTTCAATACATTAAAATTCAATTAATTTTAAGACGCTGAGAAAGCCCTCCATCTACTAATCCATGTGCTAGACAGGGGTTATCAACCAACAAGAATAATTCAAGCATTTTCAAGAATTCATTGAGCAAAGAAGAATTTTACTCCAAGAACTTTCTCAAATCTTAGTAGCAGTTGGTGTCTCTTCCTCTCAAGAAGAGCAAATCCTAACCACCATCAGGAGCATATTTGCACTCCACAAATCAATGCAAGGACAAAAATTTCATGAACAACATTCAAAAGAAGATCTACAGGAGAAAAAGAATCATGGATCGCATATGATCGAGATTAGACATTAGAACTTGAGATCAAGGAGTCCTCGGCATACCTATCATCAAATCCTTTGTGCATCCAAGAGATCGATCATCCCATAATAGAAGATTTGAATGGCATAGCATAAGAGGACATACAGAGTGATCCAGATAAGCAAGTCAACGAAGGGCATCGTAACTATATTGAACTTTGGTTCTAGACAATCATTAATTTGGAGCACCACTCTCCTCTTCAACAATTCTTGACATCTTCTCAATCAAATCAGTTGGTCTCTCATGTTCTAGTGTATATCAAAGTACATATTTCAAACTTGAATATGAACATATTTGTTATTTTGTTACGCACATGGCTTCACTAGAAATACTCCTACACTTAATAAAAGGATTCATTTCTTTAGGTAAGGTAGGGTATTGTACTAAATAAGTAAATAAAATAGTAAAGATAAAAAAAACGTCATGTTGTGAAAAGTAGTTTACCGGCACAATTGGACATAAGCTTTGCTTGAAAACCAAGCAATTGGCGAGCGAAGCTCAGAATAAGTTCTGCAAGTTCATGTTGGTTCTAGACAATGATTAATTTGGAGCACCACTCTCCTCTTCAACAATTCTTGACATCTTCTCAATCAAAGCAGTCTGTCTCTCATGTTCTAGTATATATCAAAGCACATCTTTCAAACTTGAATATGAACATATTTGATATTTTGTTATGAAAATGGCTTCACTGGAAATACTCCTACACTTGAGAAAAAGATTCCTTTCTTCAAGTAAGGTAGGGCATTGTAATAAATAAGTAAATAAAATAAAAAAGAGTAAAATAAGATGTGTTGTGAAAACTAGTTTATTGCCACAATTGGACATGAGCTTTGCTTGAAACCCAAGCAATTGGCGAGCAAAGCTCACAATCAGTTCTGCAAGTTCATGTTGGTTCCAAATTTTTATTATGGTTTTTCAAAACTTTTTGGTGCTATGCTCGAGTTGGTTGATGTGGGATTCCTTAAGGCCCACCTTCCACAGATCTTGTCCCACCGACTCCAACACCTTTTCTGAACCAAGATAAAAAAAATTTCTAAGTGCCTTGGAACTTGCATACATCAATGGCAAGGCTCCTTGCTAACAACAATGGGAATACACTATCTCTTGATTGTCAAATCTATTAGGTGACTCGATTTCAACACATTCATGGTGGCAACATTGATGGCGGCAGCACAGGCATGGCTACAGTGTCCATGGTAGTGTGCATTGGATGGGTTGACGGTGGAGTGGATGGGACAGGACGATGACGTGGTGGAGAAGGCAGCTGCATGGCATACGATGATTGATTTCTTATTTTTTAAATATAATATAATTTTATTTTTTTTGTTTTAATTTTATTATTATTTCTTTCTGTTTTGTTTTTTTTTTTTTAATAAATTTATATAGTCTTAATATCTATGACCTTTTTTTGATATTTTATTTTCATTTTATTTTTTTTTTGGTAATCTTGTTTTTATCCTCCTTTTATTTTCTATTTTTCTTTTTTTTTTTTACTTTTTACTCTTCTTTATATATATATATATATATATATATATTCTTTTTATCTTTTTTGATGTTATATTTTTGCCATTTTTATTTTTTCCTTTTATGGCCAAAGGCTTGAATGACAAAACCAATAGAATGGATAAATTCCAAAAGTTGTGTAGCAAAATGCTTCGATCACAACGACAATGAAGTTGATGGAAGGTTGATGGCCAAAAGACGGATCAAATTGGCTCTGTTACCAATGTAACGAACAAAGTTTGTATACTCAACGGAATATTCAGAATAGCTGGAATATGTAAATATCCGTAATAAGACAAATAATACATATATATATATATAGGAATGTTGAGTATACAAGAGATATGAGATGATACAAATAAGGGTCATACTTATATACTAGACAAGGTGCCCTTTCACAAATATTCATGTCCTTGGAGACATGCCTCTTTACTGTATTATTAACTATTAATTATTAATTATTTATACTCATAATGCTCCTCTTTACACCTGCAATAAACTCCACAAATTAACCCAATGAGGAATCAGAGTGATTCCTCCAGATGAATAGCTAGGGTGTATCTTGCAACGCTGAAACTAGTTTTGATCCCTAGGGAGAATAGTTTCACCCCCAAAGAAGACCTACACTCAAGGTTACAAACCTTCACGTAAAGCTCCAAGAGCCCAAGAAAAACAATTCACCAAATATCCAATCATACCTAGGATATGAATGAGCTCCTCCTTTTCTTTTATTGTTGTGACCATCAGAATACCATGGATCATCTGAATACAATGGGTCACCTTTTCTCCATTTACTAAAGTGACTTTTATGAAATTCTTTTTCTATAGTCACTTTAATTAATTGTTCCCTGGTATTTGTCCATTAATTTAAATTTGTAGCCCATGGGAATTGACTAGGCTACTGTGTTGTTCTTCATTCTCCACTTTCGGAAAAAAGGACATTATTTCACTTTAATTAATTATTCCCTGGTATTCCTCCATTAATTCTAATTTGTAGCCCATGGGAATTTACTAGGCTACTGAGCTGTTTTTCATTCCCCACTTCCGGAAAAAGAGACATTACATGGACTCAAGTCAAACTCAACTTGGCACATAGTCAAATAGACTCAGTTCCTATGAGTCAGAATAATAGGCAATGTGTTTGATGCATGAATACTCACGGGTTAAACTCTCACTGGCATGTACTCAATGAGATTTTCTTTAATTTTTGCTTAAGTCCAATTTTTTCCCAAATGAAAGGATAATATTTTTTTAGATATTATTCTATACAAGCTTTTGCAAAGTCTAAGTCAAACTCTTCCTCTCTGGCCTCACCAAGTTTTTCACCGATGTGAGTTTTGTAACTTTGATATCATCTCTAGAGTCTATTTGCAAAATTTCCTATCTTGGAAAAGAAAATAACATTCACATTGAAAAACTACCAAATGGTTTTGAAAACACATCAATCAGGACTGATGTAAGTTAGAATCATACCCAGTGTTCTCATCATGCACAAAACAGATCAAATAACCATCATCCTCTTCCAGGTCCGGACCAGAATCTCGGGGTACAAAAATTGCCTCAGAACCAAACCTTCCAGGACCAAAGTAGAAAACCCCTAGCACATTACCTCCCACTTCAATCTGTGATTTTCCTATCTCAGGTTCAGCTTGAAGATCAAATTTTACCAGTCCTTTAACCTGTGTTACTGAATCAAGTACAGTACCATATACATATCGTTGCTTTCTGCATATCCATGTTCAATAAAAAATATGCCATTATTTAATAATCTAAAGATGGAACTGGTGGAGGAAAGAACAAAAGTTATCAGTGTCAAAAATTAGAATGAAGAATGTATTATGCACCCTCAACGTTTTCTTACCTGCCAATATACTTCTCATTAATCCTTGGAAAATCTACTGCCGACTCAGACAGTTTCTTTTGTGAAGCTTCTCCACTTTTCAAATTGAATCGCATTTCATATCTGTCCAGAAAAGGCAAAACAATACTATTTAAGAGCTTGATTTTATTTGATCAGTAATTATAATAACAAAAGACCAAAATATGTTGTTTGCAAAGACTTCATTTGCTAGTTCTAATGAATCTACATAGCAAAGAGGGTAACTTGCAGTAGAAGACATACAGTTCATTCTGAAAATTTTTCATATTTTCTTTGACAGGTCCACTGACCATTTCCAAGTCCAGGTCAGGTAATCGACAAGTGTAAAGGATAACTTCATCACCTTCCTCCCAAGCATTTGCTGGAATTTGGAAAAGAAAACCCATCAACAAACAAATTTGACCCTCCTAAGAGATACCTCAACTTAAGTCTTAGCGTCAGGAGTCAGTAGCCAACCTACAGATGATCAGAGTAAGACATTCCTATATTGTAGGAAATAAATGCAGACAGACAAAATGAGATGAAGCCCTAAGATATTAAATGGTGCAAAGCAAAATGTACACATGATCCACTGCAATAAATACATAATAAAAATGAACAAATGTTTTGCATGTCTATTGGCATTACCATTATGAAAGATGTAGCAGTTTGGCAGTTCAAACCATCGTATCTGAAGATCGTCTTTGGCATATCGGGGCAATATACCGAAACGAGCTTTCTTTGTAGTATCATAAGACATGATGAGTCCACCTTTTACCATATCCTGAATCATGAACAAGCCCAATCAGCTAAAGGTATTTATTTTCTAGGAACGTAAAGATAAAACCATGCCATACTTTTTTATTGTGAGCATTGGGGAAAAAATCTGCCGCTTCAGCCATTTCTCATGCAAGTTAACTACTTGAATTCAATGGTTTTGTTTAATTTCTCTTAATCTCTGGACATGGAACAATTTCCACAAGCTAAGCTCCAGCATCATATCTCTAATTAATCTTCTCTACAATATTCAGGAATAAAATACCTTTGGAGAAAAATAGAGAGGAAGATCCATGAAAATTGCATAGTTATCCGTTATGGCAAAGTCATGCATCATGACAGGTTTGGAGAGTGTTATAGGAACTGGATCAAGCATTATTCCCTCCTTTGTAACAACCCGGTAAGTTACATAAGGAAGCTTGTGTTGATAACCAAATGTAAACATCTCCCCTGCACATGATTGACACAAATTGATAAGGAATTTCCAGTTATGCTGCCTCCTCTGGCTTAGAGCAGTCTGTGACTGTCCCAAACCAATCTTACCTAGAAACATGTTAAGCAGACTTTAAAAAATGTCCTGTTACCTGTAACAGGGTCAACCTTTGGATGTGCAGTGAAGGAGTGTGCTAATTTATCATCATAATCCATTAGCCCAAGAGTTTGCAGATCACCATCCTCAAGGACTCTAAGTGCATCTGCAAAAAGGCAACCAGGAAATGAAATCAAACAGTGAGAGTCTGCTTTCACCTGAACAATCAAGTGACCTTCTCCATTACATCCCATTAAAAACAGAGAGCATATTGGTTAACATGTTAACGGATATTCTGTCAATGTTACTGCTATGCAGTATTTGCATGTGTCCATTTCCATTGATGGTAGGTTATCATCATGCTAACAATGTCATGATGCCCTCACATAATTAAAACGGTGTTCTCGATTGAATGATTCACAACCATTAGTATTAAAACTGAATTAATATAGAAACATTTACCAGCTACAACAAGCATGCCTAGCAACTATTCTGAACGACAGAAAGTTGAAGGAAAGGATCTTACAAGGTTTATCTGCCTCTTGAAGTGCAAGAAGCTTCCCATGATGATATATAAGGGCCGTGTTAGCTGTATCAGACTCAAAATTATAGGTTAGTCAAAGTAAAAGGTATGTAAAGAAAAACAAAACAGCAGATATTGAATATCAATTCTTAATTGCTAGAAGAAAAATGTTTCCTGTTCCCAGTAGACTGATATCGCTTGTTTGATTCTTTTGTACATGAGAAATCAACAAGTACTTGGGTAGATAGCTGTCATCTATTGCTTGGTTTTCTAGAACATGCCTGTTCCGTTTCCATACGACATGTCTAGGACACCACATTTCTCGCGTAAAAGTTGTATTAGGACAGTGAATAGTCCAAACATTCCTTTGAAGTCACCAATCTGCAGATTATAATATAGATGCACAATCATCAGCTGGATGTTTCTCTGCAGACGCAACATTTTTACTTGTCCAGATACAAATTGCAATTAGTTTCGATGTAATTCTCTTAAATGATATCAACAGGCACATACCACAGAGGTTAGTAGTGACATATACATGAGAACAAGGGTTGAAAACCAGAGTGTGACACTGTTTTTGATTCATATGTTTATCACATCACAAGGAAATGGTAGCTGAGTGCGTTTTGCATCAAACATGAATTCAGAAATGGATTCTCCTTCTTCAAGTGGCAATCAAGATGTCATGGATAAATAACAGATGCTGCAAAATTTAGCTTATAACATGGATGAACTAATGGTGGGCACAACATCAAAATAAGGTTTTGTATATATTATAGACACCAAATCAAAAGACAGATGGTGCTTTAAACATAAAGAATTTTGCAATTGTCTATTACATGCAATCTTCAAAATTCAAGTGACAAGGATATCTAATCAACGAGGGACAACATGGATTGTACCATTTAACAATCAAAGGACAAACAGTACAACACTTTCTGTAAAAGCAAATCGTACTTCAGACCCTAGAAGATCCACCATTGGAAAATTTGGATGAAGTATCATTTAAATCAATTTGTTTATCTGGAATTTGCTTCTACAAAGAAACAGTTAACAAGAAGAAGAGAGATATTTCAGGTATCAATGAGGGAGAAGTTCACACAAAAATCTATCATGCTCTATGAGACTTCCAAAACAATCATGGACTGAGCATTTAGGTAGTGATGATAATGATGATGGAATCATGTAATGTCCCTTCTTAAATTATTTTGTCACGAGATTTATTTTTATGTCTTGAGGGCCAATTTTGGTGATGTTGGGGCCCATTTAATTTTTCATTAGAAGACTTGGGAGTTAGAGTTTAGTTACAATATGTTATGTTATTTTGTTGATGATGAATGCGGACCACCCACACTTGAAATACACACACCCTTAATAATGTGAAATTTTCAATCTAGAAAATATACAGTCGCAGTGATAGATTTATTTCTCCTACTTGTTACTCCGATAAGTTATTTACAAAAATCTATCAGTAAATTTCGAAATAAATACTACTACAACATTCACAATTACATATGCAGAGAAAAAAACAGTAAGGAACATAAGCATCAGAACCAATCACACGTACACACTTATTTTTGGACAATTGTCCCCGGAAAAATCCAATGTGGGAAAACCGGTGTCGCAAATGAGGGTTTTATTATTATTCTTCAGCAAATGAATCTTTGCAAGGAATACACTGACAAATAATTCAGAAAACACCTGACACAAAAATTCCCGGACCCTCCGAAGATTTTTTGACACCCGGAAGAGCCTCTGACTCCCTCTGCGTCTATTTGCGTGTTTCTCTGTGCTGTACTGCGTCACCCTGCGTGGGCTCTGCGTGGGATCACTATGCTGCAGCTCTGCGCTGCCTTCTGTAGCCCTCTGCATCCCTCTGTCCTCGTACTCTGTCACTGCTGACTCCCTCTTCTCCTTCTGCTTCTACAACTCTGCCCTGCAACTCTCCCACTGAGTTTGAATTCTATTCCTTCAGAATCGATCTCTCCTTCGGATACTAAGTGTATGTCTGGCTTCCTTTCCAAATGACCCTCAAGCCTTCTTTTATAATCTTCTCATTGATGAATCAACGACCCAGATTAGAAGTTTAATCAATGGCTAAGATTAAAACTTGACTTGATCTTTGCTCTCTAGAAGATTCATACTCTGTCTTATTAATACCCTTTAATTATTTAATTTCCCTAAGTTTAGACTCAGGGTCTCCATTAAAATAAATAATTATTTTAATAAGACATGAACCGAGTGGAATTTCCACAAACGGTTTATGGGTTCTTTGGAATACTGATGTCCAAGCCTCCTTACAAAGTTTGAGACTTAGAACACTTTCCGATGCTACAAAAAATCAACACTCCCTCTTAGTGAGGAAGGTGTTCTAGCAATATGCCTGTTGCATGCTGCTCTGCTTTTGAAGCATCATCTGCGTTGTTGATCTCTGGCTGCTGCCCCTCATCTGTTGCCTTCTGTACTGCTGCCCATGACACTTCCATTGGCACTGCCTCATCTGTACTGCAACTCTCTCTGAATCTTGATCCTATCCATTCCTACTACTGAAATGGATTCTTGATCATCCCCATCTTCTCTCTGAAGTAGACAAACTTGTCTTCCCCAAAGCCTTCGTGAGAATGTCTGCCACTTGTTTTCTTGTTGCAGTGTATTGTCTAATATTCCCAATTAGCAGCAGCTAATTGGTAATATTAATTTTTGGCTAGTTTACTTTTCATAAAGTTAAATCAGTTAATAAAGTGGGTGAGAAGATACTTAGCCTACACTTAGAAATAAACATTCCCTAAAGTCACTTGAGCACATTATTATTTGGAAGCGTGAGGAAAATGGCAACGTGGATAGCATGGACCCATGACAGCGCAAATAGAGAGGGACTGCGTGGGCCCATGACAGCGCAAATAGAGAGGGACAGAGTGGGCCAAGAGGGACAACGCAGTTTTGGTGGGGCCTAGGTGAGAGCAAGGCTCTCTAAGAGGCTCCTTATTCATTCATTCAATTATGCATCTATGTTTTTCCTCTTGACATTAAGCACGCTTTTGCTGTTGAGCAAAGTCTGCAAGTGTTGTTCAGCACACCGGGTGTCTCCGAGCAGAGATCCCAACCTCAGCCCGAGGGGACTTTGAGTGCCTGCTCGAGTGAGGAGTTCTATTTATTGATTTTCAGGTGGGAGCCATAACATCTTCAGCCAGGGATTACGCACTTGCTTAGGAAGCACAGTCTCAAGGAGAGATCACGCAGTTCTTGGAGGGGGTAGTTCCGGGAGTGAGGGTTCATCAGGGGATTTAGCCCGGAATAGTGAGAAGGGATCGACCCTTCACTATTCCATCATTTTGGTAGAGGAGGAGGCCACTATTTGCAGAGGATCATTCAACGCCAGTGTATTTCACTGGGATAGCATTATTCCTCGAGGGAGGTCAAATTCTGGGGTCATCCATTCCAGAATTCCTTTCTGGGCTTTTCTAGGTATTTGGAAGAGATCTATTCCTAGAGTTTCACATTTTTCTGAGCAAGGGAACAGCCCCAAAGAGCCATCCTATTCCAGTAGTAGCAGCAGTCCGGTAGCAGCAGCAGCAACATTTTGGAGATAACGCAGTCACTGATAGAGCAGCCATTCCTTGAGCATTACTGAGAGTATTTCCATCTTGCCTTGTGCAAGCCAAGGTGCCATCATTCTGATCACCTTTGTACTCAATGTATCTTTCAGTTATATAATAAAATGGCTCAGCGTTCTCCATATTTTGCATTGTTTATGTGATGTCTCTCTATTTGTTGTAGATTCTTGTTTATGTTGCTTTATATTGTTGTTAATTTCTATCTGGAATATTACAGTGGTATCAGAGCTCATAGACTTGCCTCAGCTTGTGGAGCAGATTGTCTATGACACCAACAGGAAAACCATATATCACTCACCGGAGAAGGAAGTACAAGGACCAAGAGCGGAGGCTTGAAGCCACTTGTGGACGCAGAGGAGGAAGAACCAATGGCAGAGGAGAAAGATGAAGGAAAGGAGTTTGGGGAACTTCTCCTAAAGTATGCATAGGAGCTATCGAGGAGGATAGAAGAGATGGGGGCAGAAGTTTACTGCAGACCAGAGACAGCGTGAAACCCCAAGGGGTTTTCACATCAGAGAAGGGTCCGGCACTTCCCACCACTTGCAGGAGAAGCTCACTGCACAGCAGGTTGTATCACTTACTCCCCCACGTTCCACGATGCCCACATTTCTAGCTACAAGCACTGGAGCAAGAGCACCTCAGGAACCAGAGCCAGTTCACATGGGGGATTATTTTCCCGAGTATCAGTCCTATGGGCGAGAGTTTGGTTAGGCTCTCACTTTCCATGACTTTGTGTAGCTCAAGAAGGACAGCATGCCCCATAACCAGAACAGAGGGAGCAGGTACACACAAGATGGGGATGTGCAGTGTACAGTAAGCAAATTTTTCCTACCAACATTTGACAGATCCTCCAAATGTTCGGCAAAGGCTTGGGTGGAGAAGCTGGATATCTATTTCCAGCTCAATCAGATGGCAGAGGGAGAGGCCATCAAGGTGGCAGCGCTGCACCTAGAGGGAGAGGCCCATGATTGGTGGTTCCACAGGATGCCCATGCTGGATCACTCAGTTGTGACAGCGTATGCAGAGTTTACACGGAGATTGGTAGAGAGGTTTGATCGAAGGGATCCGAAAGAGCACTTTGTTGAGTTGACCAAGCTCAAACAGATCAGGAGCCCGGACACCTACATTTCCAAGTTCTTGAGGCTTTCCGTGATGGGACCTGACTTGTCCTCAGCCAGGATGATATACATGTTCATAGATGGGTTGGTAGAACCTCTGCGTGGGTTAGTTAGATCCACGAGGCCTGCTACACTTCATGATGCAGTTGGGAGGACAAGGATTTGCAGGGTGCCCTACCCAGGACCAAAGCTCCTTTCCCCCAGAGATCGACATTTCAGCGAAAGGGGAAGGACACGAGGGTCCCACTGCCGAAGGGGAACCAAAATCGGGGGCCTTTCGACGATGAGACCCAGAGAGACCTGAGACGGAAGAAGCTATGCTTCACATGCCAGGAGTCGTGGGCACCGGGACATCATTGTGTCGCTAGGAAGGCACACTACATAGAGGTCTTCTCCAATAGTGATGGGGAAGAGGATGCATATGAGGAGATGGAGGCAGGATTCAGCGTTGTAGTACAAAGAGGGGATCATCCGCCACCTCCACTGCTAGGAGTAGGAGGGGCAGTGTTTGCACCTACTGGGGGAGTCCTTGCTTCTTTGCGAGGGCTTCCCAAATACTTGACACTACGTGTCCTGGGTATTGTGCAGGCACAGCGTGTTTCAGTACTAATGGACGGTGGGGCTACCCACAATTTTAACAATGCAGAATTGGTAGAGCAAAGGAGCATACCGACAGAAAGCTTTGATGGATTTTCAGTGTTGGTACCAAGTGCCAGAACTATGCAGTGTGCCAGGTATGCGCCGGCTTTGGCAATGACTATGGGGATTTACACTCTGACGGATCATTTCTTTGTGGTGGACATTCCGGACACCAACGTGATACTGGGAGTACAGTGGTTGATCACGTTAGGGAAGGTCACTACAGACTAGGAGACCTTAGAGATGGAGTGACAAACAAGAAAATCGGGAAGTATGAGATGATTCGGGGCATGCACACTTATCCGCCCCAGACAGTTTCAGCACACCGGATGGAGGCAGACTTCTAAAAGGGAGACATAGAGTGGACAGTCGAGTTGCGTGTTTCAGAGGCAGGGTCTACAAGACAGGCCGTACACCCAGATGTGTAGTCGATTTGGACAGATATGCTACAGTTTTTGGGGATATACCACCAGGGCAGCCACCAGATCGGGGGCTTGAGCACACCATTGAGCTGGAGCAGGGCATCCAAGCCATGATTACTACACCCTATAGGCATCCTAAAGCCTATAGGGATGAGATTGATAGAGCTATTCATGAGCTCTTAGTGCTGGGACACATCCGACCCAACACTAGCCCGTTTTCTTCTTCTGTTGTACTAGTGAAGAAGAAGGATGGCACACTGAGGATGTGCATCGACTATCGAGCGCTCAACAAGAAGACCATGAAGAACCGATTCCCCATCCCACGGATTGATGAGTTGAGGGGGTCAAAGTTCTTCCCGAAGATTGATTTGAGGTCGAGTTACCATCAGATCCGAGTGAGGGACCAGGATGTCCCCAAGACAGCTTTCAGATGTCACTACAACCACTTTGAGTTTCTGGTGATGCCCTTTGGGCTAACCAATGCAGCAACCACTTTCCAATCCTGCATTAACCACATCTTCCATGGTCAACTGAGGAAATTTGTGCTGGTATTCTTCGATGACATCTTGATATACAGCCGGACATGGGAGGAGCACCTACAGCACATTGAGGTTGTATTGCGCATTCTGGAGGAGCAGCATTTTTATGCTAGGCTCTCCAAATGTGAATTTGGACTGACAGAGATGCTCTATTTGGGGCATATCATTGGTGTGGACGGAGTGAGAGTCCACGAGGAGAAGATCAGGGCCATCCGGGATTGGTCGGAACGGAGGAACGTGACTGAGCTTCGAGGGTTTGTAGGTATCTGCACCTACTACTAGAAGTTCGTCAAGGGGTTTTCCCAACTTGCTGCACCCCTCACAGATCTTATGAAGAAGGGGGCATTCAGTTGGACGGACATAGCATAGAGGGCTTTTGACAGGCACAAGGAGGTTATGAGCAGCTGTCCAATTTTAGTGTTGCCGGATTTCACGCAGCCTTTTTTCCTTGAGTGTGATGCGTCTAGAGATGGGGTAGGCACAGTCCTAATGAAAGGGGGCCACCCCATTGCTTTCGAGAGCAAGAAGCTATTGCCGCATGAGAGGTTGTATCCTATATACGACAAGGAAATGTTGGCTATCATGCATGCACTAGCCAAGTTTCGGCAGTAATTGGTGGGGAACATGTTCAGGGTGAGGATTGACAACAACAGCCTTCAGTTCTTTTTAGAGCAGAAACAGTTGCAGGAGAGGCAGCAGAAGTGGGTCAGTAAGATCCAGGCATACGACTTTGACATCGAGTATGTCAAGGGAAAGAACAATCTAGTGGTTGATGCTCTTTCACACAGACCGATGGCGTTGTTTTTGATGAGCTTAGACATGCACTGGAGAGCTCAGTTACTGGTGGAGTACTCCAAGGACTGTTTTGCCTGAGAGATACTAGATGGACAGGTCACAGATGGCAGGTACAGAGTGATGGATGAGGTGATATATTTCAGGGATAGGATCTTCCTGACTGGGGGCTCTCAGCGCAAGGAGAAGGTACTATGTGCCTCACATGACTCACCACTATCAGGCCACCAAGGGTTCACCAAGACCTACAGGGCCATCAAGGAGAGGTTCTCTTAGAAGGACCTCAAGGAGGACGTACTCCGGCATGTCAGGGAGTGTGAGGTGTGTCAGTGGAGCAAGGGCGATATGAACCATCCAGTAGGATTACTACAGCCACTTCCCATTCCAGAGGGAAAATGGGAGAGCATTTCGATGGATTTCATCACAGTGTTTCCCAAAGTGCAAGGCAAGGATTTCATCTTTGTAGTCGTTGATCGGCTAACAAAGTATGCACACTTCTTCGCTATATCAGCATGGTACACAGCAGCACAGGTGGCAGAGTTTTTTTTTCAGGGATATTTTCCGGTTGCATGGTCTCTTGAAAACCATTGATAGTGATCGGGACAGTCATTTCATGGGCAGCTTTTGGCAGGCGCTCTTTCGTTTGGTGGGTACAGAGTTGACTCCGAGCACCAGTTATCACCCTCAGATAGATGGGCAGACCGAGATAGTGAACAAGCGGTTGGAAGGCTACTTGCGAAACTATGTCACAAGGCAATAGAAGGCATGGTTACGTTCGTTGCATCTGGGAGAGTACTGCTACAACACCACTTTCCATATGTCCATTGGTATGTCTCCGTTCTATGCTTTGTATGGATATCATGATATCTGAGCTCTTAAGGATAACTTAGCTATAGCACAGAACCAACAAAAGTTGTATGCTGACAGAGGACGGGTTGAGAGGCAGTTTGAGGTAGGGGACTTGGTCTACCTAAGACTTCAGCCATATCGGCAGTCCACGTTGAAGCAGAAGGGGGCCAAGAAGCTCAAGCCCCGCTTCTATAGACCATACAGGGTGATCTCTGCAGGATTAGGGAGGTTGCATATGAGCTAGAGTTACCTACAGGTAGCAGGATCCATAACATATTCCATGTATCCTGCCTGAAAAAGGCATTAGGGCAGTAGGTGACTCCAACAGAGGAGCTTCCACCAACAGATGATGAGGGGCATTTAGTGTTGCAGCCAAAAGCCATCATAGAAACCAGGGAGAGGCAACTGCGGAGCAGGACGGTCAGGGAATATTTGGTGAGGTGGAGGAACTTGCCGGATGAAGATGCCCCTTGGGAGAGTGAGAAGATTTTGCAGCATCCATCCTTGCAGTTGCTTGAGGACAAGCAACGTTTTGGAGGGGAGGACTGTAATATTCCTAATTAGGAGCAGCGAATTCGTAATATTAATTTTTGGCCAGTTTACTTTTTAAAAAGTTAAATTAGTTAATAAAGTGGGTGAGAAGATACTTAGCCTACACTTAGGAAATAAACATTCCCTAAAGTCACTTGAGCACATTATTATTTGGCAGCGTGGGGGCCAGGAGGATGAAGTGGCAGCGTGAGGGAAGTGGCAGCGTGGGCAGCATGGGCCCATGACATCGCAGATAGAGAGGGACAGCGTGGGCCCATAACAACGCAGATAGAGAGGGACAGCGTGGGCCAAGAGGGACAGCGCAGTTTTGGTGGGGCCTAGGTGAGAGCAAGGCTCTCCAAGCATAAAAAGGGGAAGAGGCTCCTCATTCATTCATTCGATTATGCATCTATGTTTTGTCTCTTGACATTGAGCACACTTTTGTTGTTGAGAAAAATCTACAAGTGTTGTTCAGCACACCGGGTGTCTCTGAGCGGATATCCCAACCTCAGCTCCGGGGGACTTCGAGTGCCTGCTCGAGTGAGGAGTTCTATCTATTGATTTTCAGGTGGGAGCCATAGCATCTTCAACCATGGATTACGCACTTGCTTGGGCAACGCAGTCTCAGGGAGAGATCACATAGTTCTTGGAGGAGGCAATTCCGGGACTGAGGGTTCATCAAGGGATTCGACTCGGGATAGTGAGAAGGGATCAACCCTTCACTATTCCATCATTTTGGTAGAGGAGGAGGCCACTATTTGCAGAGGATCATTCAGGGCCAACGTATTTCACTGGGATAGCGTTATTCCTCAAGGGAGGTCAAATTTCGGGGTCATCCATTCCGTAATTCCTTTCTGGGCTTTTCTGGGTATTTGGAGGAGAGCTCATTCCCAGAGTTTCACATTTTTCTGAGCAGGGGGAAGATCCCCAAAGAGCCATCCTATTCCAACAGTAGCACTAGTCTGGTAACAGCAACAGCAGCGTTTTGGAGATAACATAGTGACTGATAGAGCAACCATTCCTTGAGCATTACTGAGAGTATTTCCAACTTGCCTTGTGCAAGCCAAGGTGCCATCATTCTGATCACCTTCGTACTCATTGTATCTTTTATTTATATAATAAAATGGCTCAGCGTTCTCCATATTTTGCATTGTTTATGTGATGTCTCTCTACTTGTTGTAGTTTCTCGTTTATGTTGCTTTATATTGATGTTTATTTCTATTCGGAATATTACACTGCAGCTGTACAGCTCCTCATTGGACACAGTCTTTGATGAAGTGACACCTGCTGTCAATGTGCTTCAACCAATCATGAAACAAAGGATTTTCAAAGAGCTTGATGCAACTCTGATTATCACATTGAATATGGGTCACTTCCATTTTCTCCTTCAGTAGGTTCACAAGTAGTTTCCGAAGCCATATGGCCTCACATGAAGTTGTGCTAGCTACCGTATATTCAACCTCTATTGAGCTCAGCGCCATGGATATATATTTCCTGATGCACCAGGAAGTCATCCCTGATCCAAGACTGAAACAGTACCCAATGGTACTCTTCTGATCTACTAGACTCCCTGCCCAATCTCCGTCGGTGAACCAACTTAACCTGATGTCATTGCCACGGGTGTACTTCAAACTGAGCTCGATTGTTCCTTGAAGATACCTAAGAACATGCTTGGCTACTGCCCAATGAGCCCTCTTAGGTTCCACCATGAACTGACTGAGGGTATTTACAGCATAATAGATGCCTGGTCTAGTGTTTACCAGATACATCAAAGATCCTATGAGCTGCCTATACAGAGTAGGATCAGCCTCATCATCTTCGAACATGTCGATTTTCTTCCAGTTCGTGATCATTGGAGTCATCATGGGTCTACAGTCCTCCATCTGAAATCTCTTCAGAATTTCTGTAGTATATCTTCCTTGACCAAGAAAGATCTCCCCCTTCTGCTGCCAAACTTCCAACCCCAGAAAATAGTGCATCAGCGCTAGAACCTTCATGTCGAATTTTGTAGCCAAATTTTCCTTGCAGTCCTTGATGAGCCTCGATGACCCTATCAGAAATAGATCATCTACATATAGAACTAGTATCAGGGTCTCACTACCTACCCTTAGACAGTAGAGATTTGGATCTGCGTCACTCTTGACGAATTCCATCTTCTGCAAGTAGCTGTCAATTTGACCATACCAAGCTTTAGGGGCTTGCTTTAGTCCATACAAGGCTTTCTTAAGCCTGCACACATGAGTCTTCTGATCATGCGTCTCAAAGCCCTCTGGTTGTTCAATGTACACCTCCTCTTCTATCACCCCATTTAAGAACGCAGTCTTGACGTTCATCTGTTGAATCTCCCATCCCATCTGCGCAGCAAGGCATATCACGGATCTAATGGAGGTATATCTAGTAACTTGGGTGAAGGCTCTTCATAATTTATCCCTTCCTTCTGAGCATACCCCTTAACCACAAACCTAGCTTTAAATTTCTCAATGTTGCCATCTGCAGCGTACTTGATCTTGTAGATCCAACTTGAACCTTGCAATATTCCCTTTTTTGGTGTCAGCTATGACAGGGCTAGGATGGACTTCCAGAGTTAGGCGCAGACCGGTCATAGGTACAAGTTGGTATCATCAGCGAGCTCAGGGGCTTTTTGGACGATTTTTGAGGAGTTTCTATGCGGTCGGGTGGCATTCGCTTGATATATTACATCATCCAAGCAGTTTGGCTTTCGTTCCAAAGCATTCCGACAACTTTCGGAAATTTGAGTTATTTATGGGCTTAACTCGGCTAATTACGCTCAAGGTGGCATTCCGGGAGGAATACATGACAGAACACCTTAGTGTAATAGCTCATTGGAACCGGGACGAGGATACCTCCATGATGGGACGGTTGGACATGAGTTTCAGTAACCGGAGGAGACGTGGTAGCCGATTTACTCTTTTCTGCATTAAAAAATAATATTTTAATAAGAGGGAAAAGTGCTCCATGAATAAAATAATAATAAAATAAGACTCTAGAAGGCTCCAAGAGATCTATAAAAGAAAGGGAGGAGGCCATTGAGAGATATCTTTTGGATCATATCATTTTCTTATATGAGAGGTTTGAGACGTGGTTCTCTACTTCAGCCATAGCCCCAAGATGGAAACCCTCGGGTGATTTGTGAGTGTTGGACGAAAACCCAACTCTCTTTAAGGAGACTTTATTCAGAAGTTTCGCAGAGCTTCAGGGATATTGGAGTGAGGATCATTCAGATCTTCAACAGGTGCTTCAGTGGATTCAGTGGTAGCTGTTGTCGGGGGGGAGAGTGCAACAGTGCAGTTTTGGAGGCCATCGTCGTGTAGCAGTGCAGCAGATTGTATTGTTGGTCAATTTTCCATCTCAGCGCTTTTTGGGTCAGATCTATATGTAACCCTCATTATTATTTATAATAAAACCTGAGATTCTTCCTATTCTATGTGGTATTGGATTGCAGTATTTTATGTGTTTTATTTTACATGATAATCTCCTGTTTATTGATTCGGTAATTTTATGGTAAAATATTGGATTAGAAATATTTAGGCAAAATTTGTGAAATATCCCATTTGGGGATATTACAATGGTATCAGAGCCTCAATCTTGGCTCAACTTGCGTGTTTTCCATTTTCGGTTGCAGCTATTTTGGTTAGAAGGGCCTACGCAGTCATTGGAGGAGGCACATTTGTGGGAGCTGCATTGGTGGGATTTTAGAGCTGGGGTGTTGGGAAATTGATAGGATTGCATATAAGGAGGTTGGCTGGGATTTTGGAGAGCAATGATTGATAGTAGCAGTTGCAGTGCCAGAAAACGAAATTGGAAGAGTGCCAAACTACAAAGGGTCAGATTTTGAAGGTTGGAATTAGAAGAAACCCTTTCTGGGTTTTTCTTGGTTTTGGGCAAGGATCACCTTCCCAAATTCCTAGAATTTTCTGAGCAGTTTTTAGTGGGTAAATCAGAGGCCGAAGTCAGGCAGCAGTGTAATCTTGGAGCAGCAGTGCAGTTTCTAGAGAAGCTTGCTATTGGAGCAGTTGGGTTTCCTTGCAATCATCACCTAGTGCTTGTAGCTTGCCTTGTGCAAGTCCAGCTAAACCACTATTACTTCCATATATGTCATTGAAACAATGAAGTTTTTAAAACAACTCCTAAATCAACATAGCAGTGCCTCAATGGGTTGCGATCTAAACCAAAGACCAAAAATATTAAACAATGCAGAAGTTAGTTCCTTGAAACAAAACAACAGACCCTTCTCCAAGGAGGTACATAATTTGCTCCAACAAAGGCACCCGAGGAATTTACAAAAGGAGAGAGAAGTGGGAAATTGGCTTTATGCACTTGGGATGGACTTAAAGAGCGGAAGATCAGAAAATGACTTTCCCATGTTGGAGAAACTGGAATCCTGTCTTCCAAAGATAGAGCAATCTGATTGGAGTTTAAATTGGGCCTTGGAGCCATCTATGTTTGCAATGGTACAAGCTAGATTCTTGAAACATCCAAGTGAAAGAGTCAAGCTTATAGTTGCCTCTTGTTTCAGTGATATTTTGAGGATAACAGCACCCTTCCCTCCCTACAATGATGACATTATGAAAAGAATTTTCAGATTGATAGTAGGAACCTTTCGGGATTTGGACAACTGTGCAGGCTCTACATTTGGGAGGAAGCTTAAGGTTTTAGAAGTCATGGCCATGACCCAGACTTATGAGATCATGTTTGACCTTGAGTGTGATGGCTTGATTCTGCAGATGTTCCAATGCTTCTTCAGCATTAGGAAACATCATTCCGACACAGTCATAGCACACATGCAGTCCATCGTGTCATCATGTATGGGAGTCCATGAGGCCATTTGCCAGGAGTTGCAGACTAGGTTGTTGAGCATTTGGAGGAGAGAGCAGTTGGTCTCACCTGCTGCTTATGAGCTAGCCCAAGGGCTAGTTGAGCAAAACATTGAGCTTTTCAGGAGACAATTGACCAAGGAGGATCTACTCCAGTTTGGTGGATCAGGCAGCAGAAATGAGCTGAGGAGGAAGGGACTTTGCTTCATTTGCAAAGAACCTTGGGGGCCTGATCACTCATGCTTGAGTGATGCAGATGATGTGGCGGAGGCAGGTCAGGAGGGCATTCCTTCTGTATGCCAGGGTCAGGACTCTTCTTCAGATGAGTCCATGGGTTCAGTTGAGGACACTTCTAGGGAGCGAGAGCAGTCATGCAGAGATGATGACAGTAGACCAGAGCTGTGTTCTAGTGTGCAGGGTGAGCAGTCACAGGACTCTACAGGAGATACTCTAGCTGATGAGTCACTTGTGACGATTAAGCCAGAGCAGCATATGATGGAGCACGAGTCAACAGAGGAGGATACTATGCACATCAGACACAATATTCCTTTGGGGGACAACTAGATTGTAATATCCCCTTTCAGGGATATCTCTCAAACACAGTCAACTCTAAACCAAAGATGGACTGGAGGGGCGTTTACCAGATATTTCCCCTCTGAGAAGAGGATGAGATTTGGAGGCTACCTGGCCCTCACCAGACTCCGTCAATAGAGTATGGGCAAAACACAACAGATGGTATAGCACCGGGAATGTCTCAAAGGGAAAATAAGCAGTGATGCGGATCATACAACAGTACATGAAATGCTAGAAACAGTATATCCAACAGATACACATAAAATAGAGAGAATACTGAGCCATTTTATTATACTGAGAAATAGCAATGAGTACAAGAGGTGATCAGAGTCATGGCACCTCGACTTGCACCAGGCAAGTGTAGGAATACTCTCAGAATATAGATGGAATGGCTGCTCTCTGATCTGCGTCCAAGCTGCTGGAAAACTGCCGTGTAGCTGCTACTGCTGGAACAGGATGAGTATTTCGGGCTGCTCCCCTACCCGGAATAAGCTGAAACTCTGGAATCAACCTCTACTCACAAAACCCAAAAAAGCCCAGAGAGCGTTTCTAGAATGGACAACCTCCGAATATACCTCCTATGAGGATCTACGCTATCCTCCCAAGGGCCACGCTGAGACTGAATGGAATCCTCCAAAATATGACCTCTCGCTCAACCAAAAGTCTCCAATAGGCAAGGATTGTCCCCCTGCTCAATCTCCTGACCAAAATCCTCCAAAAGAATGCCACACCGGAGCTCCCTCAATATGGACTGCATCCACCCTCTCAAGACTGCGCAGTCAATAGATGCAATGCTCCTCCACAAATTCTACAACTCGATCCTCCAGCAAAATACTGATGGGAATGCCTCACCCGAGCAAGCACTCGAAGTCTCTCAGGGCTAAGGGTGAGATTTCCGAACGGAGACACTCAATGCACTAAACAGTGCTGTAGACAAGCTAAATAGCCAGCGTGCTCAAAGTCGTAGTGACCAGCTCAATATGCATAAACTCGAATGAGGAAATGAGGAGGCTCTCCTCCTTTTTATAACAATGGGCCTCTCTCAACCCTAGGCCCCACCATCTCCTGCGTAGCCTCCATTTGGCCCACGTTGCCAACTAAACTACGTTGTCATGGCCCACATGGTCTAAGTGGGTCCCCCTCTACATGGTCTCTTGGCCCCCCTTGGCCCACTTAAGTCACAATGTTGAGTCTACTAGGGAGTGCACTTTATTTTAGTGAGTTATGTCCCCCTCTCTCTCACTTCATTTATATTTCTAACTATAGAAGGCAAAATTGATCAAAGTTAATATTTCCAATTAGCTATCGCTAATTGGGAATATTACAGTCTCCCCCGGCAAAATGTTGCTTGACCCCAAGCAACTGTAGTGATGGATGCTGCAAGATCTTCTCACTCTCCCAAGTGGCATCCTCATCCAGCAAATTCTTCCACCTCACCAAGAATTCCCGGACTGTCCTGCTTCACAGCTACCTCTCTCTGACATCAATGATGGCCTCCGGTTGTAGCACCAAATGCCCCTAATCATCTGTAGGCGGGAGCTCCTCCGTCACTGTTACCTGTTGTCCCAAAGCCTTCTTCAGGTGTGATACATGAAAAATGTTATGAATCTTGCTGCCTTGGGGCAGCTCCAACTCAGAGGCAACCTGTCCAACCCTGCGTATCACCCTGTATGGTCCACAAAAGCGAGGCTTGAGCTTTTCAGCCCCCTTCTGCTTCAGAGTCGACTGTCAGTATGGCTGCAAGCGTAGGTAGACCAAGTCCCCTACCTCAAACTGTCTCTCCACCCGACCCTTGTTGGTATACAGCTTCTGTTGATTCTGCGTTGTAGCCAAGTTATCCTTGAGAGCTCGGAGGATGTCCTGACTCTCTTGGATCCAATCCTTGGCTCTCGGAGCCTTGCTGGTACCAAACATCACATCAACGAAAGATAAAGCATGATAACCATACAATGCATAAAACGGAGACATACTGATAGACATATGATTTGTGGTGTTGTAGCAGTACTCTCCTAGGTGCAGCCACACTCTCTGCTGCCCACTAACATAGTTACGCAAGTAGCCCTCCAGCCACTTGTTAACTATCTCCGTCTGCCCATCTGTCTGTGGGTGGTAGCTAGTACTCGGTGTCAATTCTGTCCCCACCAACCGAAAAAGCTCTTGCCAAAATCCGCCCATGAAGCAGTTGTCCCTATCACTAACAATGGTCTTGGGAAGACCACGTAACCTGAAGATATCCCGGAAGAACAGCTATGCCACCTGTGTTGTTGTATAGTGCGCGGATATGGCGAAAAAGTGTGCATATTTTGTCAGTCGATCAAAGACGACAAATATACAATCCTTGCCCTGCACCACGGGCAACCCTGTGATGAAATCCATCGAAATACTCTCCCATTTCCCCTCTGGAATGGGAAGAGGCTGCAACAACCCTACTGGATGGTTCATCTCCCGCTTGTTGCGCTGGCAAACTTTGCACTCCCTGACATGCTGGAGTACGTCCTCCTTGAGGCCCTTCCATGAGAACCTCTCTCTGATGGTCCTGTAGGTTTTGGTAAACCCCTGGTGACCAGCCAATGGTGAATCATGAGAAGCCTGTAGTATCTTCTTCTTGAGGTGAGAGCCCTCAGTCAAGAAGATCCTGTCCCTATAGTAGATGATCTCATCCATTACCCTGTATCGATCATCCGTCACCTGTCGATCCAGAACCTCGCAAGCAAACCTGTCCTTGGAGTACTCTACGAAAAGTCGAGCCCTCCAATCTGCGTCCAGACTCATCAAGAACAACGTGGCTGGTCTCCGTGAAAGTGCATCAGCCACCACGTTGTTCTTCCCTTTGACATACTCTATGTCAAAGTCGTAGGCCTGGATCTTGCTGACCCACTTCTGCTGCCTCTCTTGTAGCTGCTTCTGCTCTAAAAAGAACCTAAGGCTGTTGTGGTCAGTCCTCACCCTGAACCTGTTACCCACCAAGTACTGCCGGAATTTGGCCAAGGCATGCATGATGGCCAACATCTCCTTGTCATATATGGCATATAACTGCTCATGTGGAAGGAGCTTTCAGCTCTCAAAAGTTATCGGGTGACCTCCCTGCATCAATACTGCACCGATCCCCTCTCCCGATGCATCACACTCTAGGACAAACAGTTGCGTGAAATCCGGCAATGCAAGTACTGGGCAGCTACTCATCACCTCCTTGAGCCTGTCAAAGGCCCGCTGCGTTGTATCTGACCAACTGAATGCCCCCTTCTTCGTCAAATCTGTAAGGGGTGCAGCAAGCTAAAAGAAACTCTCGACGAACTTCTTGTAATAAGTGCAGATACCAACAAATCCTCGAAGTTCCGTCACGTTTCTCGGCTCTAGCCAATCTCTGATGGCCCTGATCTTCTCCTCTTGGACCCTCACTCCGTCCACTCCTATGATGTGTCCCAAATATAGCATCTCCGTCAACCCAAACTTGCACTTGGTGAGCTTAGCATAGAACTACTACTCCTCCAAGATATGCAGCACTGCCTCTACGTGTTGGAGATGCTCCTCCCAAGTCCGGCTATATATCAGTATATCATCAACAAAGAGCAACACAAACTTCCTCAGGTGACTGCGGAAGATGTGGTTCATACATGACTGGAAGGTGGCTGGTGCGTTGGTTAGCCCGAAAGGCATAACCAAGAACTCAAAATGGCCATAATGGCACCTGAAAGTGGTATTGGGAATGTCCTATTCCCTCACGCAAATTTGATGGTACCAGGATCTCAAATCGATCTTCGAGAAGAACTGTGCTCCTCTCAACTCATTCATCAGCTCATCAATCCGCGGTATAGGGTACCTGTTCTTCATGGTCTTTTTATTCAGGGCACTGTAATCAATGCACATTCTCAATGTGTCGTCCTTCTTCTTCACCAACACTACTGAAGAAGCAAAAGGACTGGTGCTCGGCCGAATGTGTCCAAGAGCCAGCAACTCCTGGATGGCCTGCTCAATCTCGTCCCGATAGGCCTTGGGGTGCCTATAGGGTGTGGTGATAACGGCCTGAATGCCCTGCTCTAACTCAATAGTATGCTCAAATCCCCGATCCGGTGGCTGTCCTGGCGGTATCTCCCCAAACACCACGGCATACCTGTCAAGGATGGTCTGTATCTCAGGATGAACTGACTGCCCGGTAGTCCCTGCCTATGATGCACGCAGCTCTATTGCCCACTCTATGTCTCCCTTCCGGAAGTCTACCTCCATCCGGTGAGCTGAAACAGTGTGGGATGGGTAAGTGTGCATCCCACGTATCTTCTCATGCTTCTCAATCTTCTTATCATCCCACTCCATCTCCAAGGCCTCCCAATCTGTGGTGACCTTCCCTAGAGTAATCAGCCACTATACACCCAATACCACATTGGTATCCGATATGTTAACCACAAAAAAGTGGTCAGTCACTGTGTAGGTGCCCATCGTCACAGCCAACTCTAGAACATACATGGCACACTGCATTGTCTGATCTCCTGGGACCAACACTGAAAATCCATCGAAGCTCTCTGTCGGTATGCCTCTCCACTCAACTATCTGTGCATCGATGAAGTTTTGGGTTGCCCCACTGTTTACCAGGACTGAAACTCGTTGCCCACGTACTGTCCCTCGGACACGCAGCGTCAAATACTTGGGTACTCCCCACAGTGCTGCAAGGGTCCCCCCTGTGGGTGCAAAAGCTACACCTCCTGTTCCTGGAGGTGGAGGCGACAAATGGTCTTGCACTGCTTGACTGTCTCCTGCCTCCCCATCCTCATACTCATCCCCTTCCCCGCTGCTCTTGGAGAAGACCTCGATAAAATGTGCTTTGCCAGCAGCACATCTGTGTCCCGGTGCCCACGGCTCCTGACAAGTAAAACAAAACCTCTTCTTCTTCAACTCCCTCCTGGCATCATCATCTAACTGTCCCCTACCCGGATTCCCCTTAGGAGGTGGAATCCTCACATCCTTCCCCTTTGGCTGGAAAGCCTATCTTTGGGGGTAAGGTGCCCTGGTCCGAGGTAAAGCATCCTTCAAATCCGGAGTCCTACTAACTGCGTCCTGGAGTGTGGCTGGTCTGGTGGATCTGACCAAACCTCGAAGCGGCTCTGTTAACCCCTCAATGAACATGTATATCATCCGTTCCGCGGATAGGTCGGGCACCATCACCGAAAGTCTCAGGAAATCTACAATATATGTCTCCGGGCTCCCGGTCTGTTTGAGCCTTGTCAGCTCCACAAAGTGCTCCTCTCGATCCCTCCGGTCAAACCTCTCTATCAATCTCCGGGTGAACTCGGCATATGTGGTCACTGTCGAATGTCCGAGTGTAACCATCCCATGGAACCACCAATCCTGGGCCTCACCATCCAAATGCAGCATCGCCACCTTGATGGCCTTCGTCTTTGCCATCTGGTTGAGCTGGAAGCATATGTCCAGCTTCTCCACCCAAGACTTTGCTGAACTGTTTGATGAACCATCAAACGTAGGCAAATGGAACCTGCTCACTGTATGTTGGGTATCTCCCTCGTGATAATGTCGATGCCCTCTGTGATGGTCACGGGGTCTGTTGTCCCGCTGAAGCTTAACAGAATCTCTGAATGAAAGGGCATCCCTGAACTCCTGCCCATATGCCTGATACTCAACAAAATAATCACCCATGTCGCCAGGCTCTGGCTCCTATTATGCTCCTGCCCCAGTGTCTGCACCCAGAAAAGTGGGCATAGTGGAACGAGTGGAGGCATGTGATGCCTGGTGCGGAGTGGCATCCCACTCCTGCAAATGGTGGGATGTGCCCAACACCTCACCAACCTGGAAACCCCTTGGGGTTTCACGCTGTCTAGCCTCCACAGCAGTGAATCTCTAACCCATCATCTCGATCTGCCTCGCCAGATCCCGCACTGATTTGAGGAGTGCTTCCCCAAACTGTTTTGCATCACTATCATTTGCCATTGGCTCCCCCTGTTCTGCGTTCACTGCTAGATCCTGTTTTGCGTCCTCTACTGGAACGCAGTCCCCCACTCCGTAGGTGATCTGCAACCTACATTCTCTATCACGGTACTTCCTACCCCTGTAGCAAATGTATGGCTTTTCTCTCGGTGTCATAGACAACTTGTTACACAAGCTGAGCCAGATCTATGAGCTCTGATACCACTGTAATATCCCCTTTCAGGGATATCTCTCAAACACAGTCAACTCTAAACCAGAGATGGACTAGAGGGGCGTTTACCAGATATTTCACCTCTGAGAAGAGGATGAGATTTGGAGGCTACCTGGCCCTCACCAGACTCCGTCTACAGAGTATGGGCAAAACACCACAGATGGTATAGCAACGGGAATGTCTCAAAGGGAAAATAAGTAGTGATGCGGATCATACAACAGTACATGAAATGCTAGAAACAGTATATGTAACAGATACACATAAAATAGAGAGAATACTGAGCCATTTTATTATACTGAGAAATAGCAATGAGTACAAGAGGTGATCAGAGTCATGGCACCTCGACTTGCACCAGGCAAGTGTAGGAATACTCTCAGAATATCGATGGAATGGCTTCTCTCTGATCTGCATCCAAGCTGCTGGAAAACTGTCGTGTAGCTGCTGCTGTTGGAACAAGATGATTATTTGGGGCTGCTCCCCTACCCGGAATAAGCTAAAACTCTGGAATCAGCTTCTACTCACAAAACCCAGAAAAGCCCAGAAAGCGTTTCTGGAATGGACAACCTCCGAAAATACCTCCCTTGAGGATCTACGCTATCATCCCAAGGGCCACGTTGAGACTGAATGGAATCCTCCAAAATATGACCTCCCGCTCAACCAAAAGTCTCCAATAGGTAAGGGTTGTCCCCCTGCTCAATCTCCTGACCAAAATCCTCCAAAAGAATGCCACACCGGAGCTCCCTCAATATGGACTGCGTCCTCCCTCTCAAGACTGCGCAATCAATAGATGCAATGCTCCTCCACAAATGCTACAACTCGATCCTCCTGCAAAATACTGATGGGAATGCCTCAACCAAGCAAGCACTCGAAGTCTCCCGGAGCCGAGGGTGAGATCTCCGAACGGAGACACTTAATGCACTAAATAGTGTTGCAGAGAAGCTAAATAGCCAGCGTGCTCAAAGTCGTAGTGACTAGCTCAATATGCATAAACTCGAATGAGGAAATGAGGAGGCTCTCCTCCTTTTTATAACAATGGGCCTCTCTCAACCCTAGGCCTCACCATCTCCTGCGTAGCCTCCATTTGGCCCACGTTGCCTACTAATCTGCGCTGTCATGGCCCACGTGGTCTAAGTGGGTCCCCCTCTACGTGGTCTCTTGGCCCCCCTTAGCCCACTTAAGTCACAACGTTGAGTCTACTAGGGAGTGCACTTTATTTTAGTGAGTTATGTCCCCCTCTCGCTCACTTTATTTATATTTCTAACTATAGAAGGCAAAATTGATCAAAGTTAATATTTCCAATTAGCTATCACTAATTGGGAATATTACACAGATGGGCGCCCACATTGAGTCTATAATGGATATGCGACTAACATTGGGGTCAGCCATTGAGGTGGAGCAGTCAGATGCACAGACATCGAGTACGGTGACAGCAGTTGTATATCCATATCCTCTGGAGGTGTTGGAGGTTGAAGGGATTCTTCTGCAGGTGGCTAGTAGACAGCAGGAGCATGACATCCCTGATCAGGAGTGGGAGGAGTTGTTGGTGATGGTGGAGCATCCATCTGTGGGCCGACACATTGATGAGGTGCAGATAGGTGCATATGCAGTCAGCAAAGTTGCAGTACCCTCAGGGAGTAGCACTCTCCAGGAGTACATAGATGGGGCTTGCAGCATACCTTGCCCACTTTGGCCCATTATAGAGAGAGGGGCTTTCTTCTACAGGCAGCTTTCGTTGGCAGACGGGACAGAGCAGCGTGAGTTGATTATGAGATGGTGACAGTTCTCTGGGCATATTCCGTATGCAGTTGACACTTCATTGGATTCTTTTGAAAATGATAGATTGGCGGGAGATCATGAGTTGGTACCCTCTTGATGGTACGATTTCCTTCGCAGGGAACACAATGGAGCAGGGGCCCTTAGACAAAGCAGATGTTACAGATTCCAGCTGGCAATGGGGCACAGGTCGTCGTTTCTTCAACACTGCATCCCGGTTTCAGGAGAGCAGGATCAGCATTGGATTTAGTCAGGGATTGGATTGGAGAGACGTGATGAGTTGGTACACAGTTGGTGGGGCAGCTTACACCGTCATAGATATAGTGCAGCAGAAGGCGTCTCTTCACCTTTTAGAGCATCAATTGTAGCTAGAGGTAGTGCGCAGTCTGAGTCGTGGGACTTGGGCGATGATTGGCCATCGTGGCGTGGGGATCCGGGACGATTGTTTGTTGACTGGTACAATGAGAGATCAGTTTGGGATCCCGGCATTGAGGGGTCTATTCCGAGTGGTTTGACACAGGTGCATAGCAACACCCAGAGGTTTGTATGTGATCCGGGCATTGGGTCTCAGTTGCATCGGGCCAACAAAGTGGCCCACATATTTGGATTGCTTGAGGGCAAGAAATCTTGGGGCGGAAGGTCTGTAATATTCCCTTTTTTGGTGTCACCTATGACAGGGCTAGGATGGACTTCCAGAGTTAGGAGCAGACCGATCACAGGTACAAGTTGGTATCATCAGCGAGCTTAGGGGCTTTTTTGACGAATTTCTATGCGGTCGGGTGGCATTCGCTTGATATATTACATCATACGAGCAGTTTGGCTTTCGTTCCGGTGGATTCCGACAACTTTCGGAAATTTGAGTTATTTATGGGCTTAACTCAGCTAATTACGCTCAAGGTGGCATTCCGGGAGGAATACATGACAGAACACCTTAATGTAATAGCTCATTCGAACCGGGACGAGGATACCTCCATGATGGGACGGTTGGACATGAGTTTCAGTAACCGGAGGAGACGTTGTAGCTGATTTACTCTTTTTTGCATTAAAAATGAATATTTTAATAAGAGGGAAAAGTGCTCAATGAATAAAATAATAATAAAATAAGACTCTAGAAGGCTACAAGAGATCTATAAAAGAAAAGGAGGAGGAACTTGAGAGATATCTTTTGGATCATATCATTTTCTTATATGAAAGGTTTGAGACTTGGTTCTCTACTTCAGTTGTAGCCCCAGGATGGAAACACTCAAGTGATTTGTGAGTGTTAGACGAAAACCCAACTCTCTTTTAGGAGACTTCATTCAGAAGTTTCGCAGAACTTCAGGGATATTGGAGTGAGGATCATTCAGATCTTCAACAGGTGCTTCAGTGGATTCAGTGGTAGCTGTTGTCGGGGGGGGGAGTGCAACAATTCATTTTTGGAAGCCATCGTCGTGTAGCAGTGTAGCAGATTGTATTGTTGGCCAGTTTTCCATCTCAACTCTTTTTGGGTCAGATCTATATGTAACCCTCATTATTATTTATAATAAAAGCTGAGATTCATCCTATTTTATGTGGTATTGGATTGCAGTATTTTATGTGTTTTATTTTACATGGCAATCTCCTGTTTATTAATTCGGTGATTTTATGGTAAAATGTTGGATTAGAAATATTTAGGCAAAATTTGTGAAATATCCCATTTGGGGATATTACAAACCTACAACTGATCTATCTTGTGGTCTGGAGACCACCTCCCGGACATCATTCATCATGATGGAACTGTACTCTTCCACCATTGCATCTACCCATACCTGGTGCTAAGCTGCTTCTCGAAAACTAGAAGGTTCCCCAACCTGTGCAACCAAGGCTTGGTACCTCTTAGGCTACCTGTGTTGTCTGTTCACATCTCGGGGGGCTCCGATAAAGTCTTCTGCGTCCCTTAGAATTTGTCATAGTTCCATGTTCGTTCTCCCACTGATAGCGTGTTATGAAACCAGCTCAAAAATAGAAAAAAAGAGAAATCAACGCCTTAGAAATAGCCACTTCGAGGGGGCAACCTCCAATACATCACATAAATGAACAATTCTTGGATGATACAAATGACCAAAACCTCCTTCTATATATAGGAGTCCATGGGCCCACAATATAATCCTAGCCGACCTAACAAATAATGTAAAGGCACAATAATAACAATATTGGGTTTACAAGGGTACAACAATAACAATAAGGGAGCTACACTAATAACAATAAGGGACTAAACTAGTAATATAGGGACCTAACATGCCCCTCTCCTTCAAAAAAGTGTTGTCCTCAACGCTTGAGTAGCATTGGGTGCTTCTGTATAAAATTCTCATCCTCCCATGTAGAACCTTCAGTGGGTAAGTTTTTCCACTTGATGAGATACTCTAAAATTGATTGATTTCGTAGCTGTTGAGTTCTTGTTTCCGTGACCACTTCAGGTTCCAATATGATTCTTCCTTCCTCATCAAGTTCTGGCAGTGTTGTTTGAACTCGAAGATTTTCACCTATAACCTTCTTAAGCATGAAACATGGAAAACTGGATGCAATCGCGAAGAAGCAGGAAGCTCCAATTTGTATGCCATAGTACCAATCTTTTGCAACACTTTGTAAGAACTATAGTACTTTCGCGATAATTTATTATCCTTCTTAGCTTGCTTGAGGGACATTTGTTTGTATGGTTGTAGCTGTAAAAATACCCAGTCTCCTACATCAAAACTTCTCTCACTGCGATGTTGATTTGCCTGTTGTTTCATTCAATTTTGTGCCAAATCTAGGTTATCCTTTAAGAGTTGGAAAACTTCTTGTTGATGCTTGATGTGATCTTCCACTACTTGAACCTTATAATTTTCTCTTAAAGATGATGTGATGGACAGTGGATGATATCTATAAAGTGCCATAAATGGGGTCATTTTTACTGTAGTATGGAAGGAAGTGTTATACCACCATTCAGCGAGAGGTAACCACTTGACCCATTGTGTTTGTTTATCAGATATAAAACAACGAAGATATCCTTCCAAACCTTTATTCACTATCTCAGTTTGACCATCGGATTGAGGATGATGAGATGAGCTATGAGCTAATTGAGTACCCAAACAAGAAAATAACTCTGTTCAAAAATTTCCAATAAAAATGGGATCTCTATCGCTCACAATAATCTCTCGGTTTCCATGTAGCTTTTGAATTGTGTCCATAAATGTAGTAGCAACTGTACTTGCTTTAAATGGATGAGATAATGCACAAAAGTGTGCATACTTGGTAAGTCTATCAACTACCACCATGATGAGACTCTTTCCTTCGGATTAAGGTAAGCCTGTGCTAAAATCCATTGAAATCTCCTCCCAACGTTGACTTGGAATGGATAAAGGTTGTAGAAGACCCAGGGTCTTAATTGTCTCAACTTTATTTTGCTAGCAAACCAAACATTCCGCCACAAACTTTTGAATATCAGATTTAAGGCCATCCCAAAAAAATTATTTCTTCACCCTGTGGTAAGTTTTTAAAAATCCAGAGTGTCCTCCTAAAGGAGAAGTGTGGAATTCCAAAAGAATCTTTTGTTTTATTTGGAAATTCTTACAAAGATATAAGCGATCTTTGTACCATAAGGAATCATTTTGCCAACTAAATGTATCAGATGTACTAGGATATTGCTGAAACTTTTGAATAAGTGTACACACGTCTTCGTCCTTCTTCCATTCATCCCTTGCCTCGGTTATCCAATCTATTTGGATAATAGAGATGGCACAAAGCAATGCTTCCACCTCTTCATTCTTTCTTGAGAGTGCATCTACAACAACATTTAGCTTCCCTTTTTTGTAGATTATTTCAAAGTCATAACCCAACATCTTTGTAACCCATTTTTGTTGCTCTTCTAAAGATAGTCTTTGTTCCAAAAAGTGTTTAAGACTATCATGATCAGTTTTTACCTTGAAGTGTCTTCCCATTAGGTAAGGTCACCATTTCTTAAGTGCATGTAGTATTGGTAACATTTCCTTCTCATAAATAGTTTTCTATAAATAATTTCCTTTGATTGGACGACTTTCAAAAGCAATGGGTCATACTTCTTGCATTAAAACAACACCAATTCCATTTCCTGAGGCATCACATTCCACAATAAAGGTTTTTGTGAAGTCTGGCGTAGCTAAGACTAGTGCTAGGCACATTGCCTCTTTAAGATATTCAAAGGCCTTTGTTGCTTCAGGAGTCCATGAAAATGCATCCTTCTTCAATAATGTTGTTAGATGTGTTGCTATTCTCCCATTAATTCTTAACAAACTTGCGATAATACCCTGTTAACCCGAGAAATCCTCGCAACTGCTTTATGGTTGTGGGGACTTTCTATTCCTTAATGGCTTTAATTTTGTTAGGGTCTACCTTAACACCCTCGTGAGATACAATACGACCCAAATATTCCACCTCTTGTACTCCAAAGAAACATTTGGATGTTTTTTCATATAATTGTTTCTCCTGCAATAGTTTGAGCACCATGTAAACATGTTGAACATGATCCTTCCAAGACCTGTTGTAGATTAGTATATCATCAAAAAATACTAGCACAAATTTTCTAAGGAAGAGTTTGAAAATGGAATTCATCAACCCTTGAAATGTAGAAGGTGCATTGGTAAGGCTAAAAGGCATGACCAAAAATTCATAATGACCCTCATGAGTTCGAAATGCTGTTTTTGGAATATCTTCAGTCTTCATTCTAATTTGATGATATCCTGAACGAAGATCCAACTTGGTAAAATAAATTGCTCCATGTAATTCATCCAATAATTCATCAATCACAGGAATGGGAAATTTATCTTTAATGGTGAGCTTATTGCGCTCCCTATAATCCGGACACATGCGCCATGATCCATCCTTCTTGTGCACCAATACTACTGGAGCAGAGAAAGAACTTTGACTAGGTTGAATTATACTAGCCTATAACATTTCTGCAATCATACGTTCAATTTCGCTCTTTTGAACATAAGGATATCTATAAGGCTGGATATGTGGAGGAACTTCCTGGAATCAAATGAATAGCATGATCATGATCACGAATAGGTGGGAGTCCTTCGGGAGTTTCAAACACCTTGGAATGATTGTCCAAGACTTTTTGGAGATCTGCAGAAATAGATGATTTTAATGTTGGAACTTCTAGTGAGCATAATTGTGGAATTATGCCTCGTTGTTCTTTCTTCAAAAACTATGTCATGACATTAGAGCTTATTGTCTTTCCCGGCTTCTCTGTGATACCACATAATTCAACTTCCTTTCCTTCTGAAAAAAATTTCAATAAAAGTTCTTGAAAATTAAAAGCTACCGTCCTCAAAGATTGTAACCATTGTACTCCTAGTACAACATCAACACCTCCCATTGGAATGGAAAGCACTGGACTATTCAATACATATTCCCCCATGGTTAGCTTGGTATGATGGCATTTTCCAGAGCAATTTATAGTTTCTCCATTTGCAACCATGACCTGACATTCTGGTGTTGGGTATAGGAAACAATTCAATTCCTTGGCTACCTTACAATGAATAAAATTATGGCTACTACCCGAATCAATCAACACTATTACTTTTTTCTTCTTCATATGTCCTTCTATCTTGAGAGTTTGAGGAGTTGTAATTCCTGCCAATGCATTACACGATATGGTCAGACACATTTCTTCCTCTTCTAGGGTTGGTTCCTGGTGTATATCCTTGAAGATTCTTGTTCATTTTTTTCTTCCTCTTCAGAATCTATGTAAAATAATTTCTTCTCAGTACACTTATGACCTTTAGTGTATTTTCTATCACAACTGTAGCAAAGCCCTTTTGCGCTTTTTTCTTCCAATTGTTGTGGTGTCAACCTTGTAGGTTGTGGAAGTCTAGGAGTAGCAACACTTCCATCTTTATATATATGAGGAGTAGGCTTCCTTGTCGCCATATGTTTACATTCAATTTTTCTTGCCAACCTGAATGCCTTTTCCGATGAATCAAGTTCCCAAACGCGAACTTCATGTTGGATGTTATCCTTTAAAGTCCCTATGAAGACATCAATCGTATGTTCCTCTGGAATATCAGTTGCCCTTATATTCAATTTTTGGAAGTCCTCAATGTGCTCCACCACTGAACCCTTTTGTTTGAGATTTATCAATTGGCTAAAGAAGGTGTTGCTTTTTGTATCCTCATAATGTGCTATCATTTCCTCCGTAAAAATTGACCAAGTGACAATTTTTTACGGGAGCAAAGCCATTGATACCATACAAATGTATTTTGTTCTAAATGTAAAGTTGCAATGCGTACCTTTTGTGTGTTTTGCACATTATTGAGATCAAAATATTGCTCCATCTGTAGTATCCATGTTACGGGATCTTTGCCATCAAACTTCCTCATATCCATCTTTGGAATATGGTGGTTCTTCCATCCAACATTAGAGTTTATGAAATCACGATTAACATTTATTTTGTTCTCATCATGAGTTTCCTCTACTATCTTTTCGCCACTAGGAAACATTTCTTGTATCAACTTTCCCAAACCTTCGATGTCTACTTTTAGATCATTCTTCATGTTTTCCATGTTGCCTTTCATTTTTTCATCGATCTTAACTTCCATGTCATCTATCTTAGCTTCCAAACCATTCAGCTTAGCTTCCACGCCTTTCTTCAAAACTTCCATTTCATTTTTTGTTGCTCTTTGCGATAGTGAAATTTGGTGCACTTGCTCTTGTAATTTTGATATATTATGTTGCATTTCTTCATCTTCATGAGTCATAGTAGAGCATTCTGAAGGTTTAATGGATGTTGAATTCTTTTTAGGGGGCATTTCAGAACCCAATACTGGTATCTATTCTTCAATATGCCCTTGGAAAAAATTCAAACTAATTTTTTCAAACAAGACTTATGTAATTCGAAAAAAATACACACATTTTTCTTGCTTTTGAGGAGCTCGATATTGAAACTGAATTATCTCTATGATTTCAGACCTTCAATATCTGAAATTGGGCCCTGTACTAGCCCTCTGAATCTTCTTTCAAATTCCAGAGGTCTAACCTAATTTGGATTCTTCAAGACAAAGTTATGCCAAATCTCCCACAATGACCTAATTATGGACTGGTTCAGTAGAGCGACCTTGTACGACATGCCACGTGTCACTGTTTCCTCCTTCGGCTCTGAAATTGATACATAGGAAACTACAGTCCGTGTACTTGCGGCCACTTTTTACAGAATTCCAATCCAGTGCTCAGAGAGATAGTTATGACAATTTTCCCATGGTCACTTCTTTGAGATGAAATTCGAGAGCCTGAAAAATCCTAACTTCCACAGATCCTATCTCCGAAAATAAGGCGAATCAAGCTCTGAAATATTTCCACAACGTTCCTCAGGATTACAGCTTCGCTTTGTAAAAATTTTAGTTTTGGAACCCTTGTAGAAAAAAGGTTATAGCGAAAATGCCACGATGACCTGTTTAGGTTAAATTCAGGAGCCTGCAAAAATTCCGAACTTGCACAAATCATATCTCTGAAAATAATGCGAACCAAGATCTGAAATTTTTCCACGACGTTCCTCGGGATTTTGGCTTCGCTCTGTAAAAATTTCAGCTTCTGAACTTTCGTAAAAAAAAGTTATAGCAAAAATGCCACGATGACTTGTTTGGAGCGGAAAAACCCTAGAATCCAAAGCTCTGATACCAAATGTTATGAAACTAGCTCCAAAAATAGAAGAAAAGAGAGATCAACGCCTTAGAAATAGCCACTTCGAGAGGGCAACCTCTAATACATCACATAAATGAACAATTCTTGGATGATACAAATGACCAAAGCCTCTTTCTATATATAGGAGTCCATGAGCCCACAATATAATCCTAGCCGACCTAACAATAATAATAACAATATTGGGGTTACAGGGGTACAACAATAACAATAAGAGGGCTACACTAATAACAATAAGGGACTAAATTAGTAATATAGGGATCTAACATAGTGGGTGGATTTACCTACTCTCCCCATTGCAATTCCTTGGAAGAAGTGTCCCTTGGATCTCCATGCCTTAGGGAGGCAGCTAAACTATCTACCGTAGGTCGTTGTGGTCGAACCAGCAGATCCTCCTCAGGCTGCATAGCAGAAGACAACTCTCAGGATCTTCCAAAGGCCCTCTCCTCCATGAATTTCACATCCCTCCGCACTACAACTTTCTTGCTCTCCGGAATGTAAATGCGGTAAGTGTTTGCATTCTTGTTGTATCCTACCAGATACCCCTTCTCCGCAGTTATGTCCAACTTCTTCCTCTTTTCACTAGGCACATGACAATATGTTGTACTGCCAAAGATCCTAAAGTGACTCACTTCAGGCTTGCTTCTAGTGAAGACACTTTCTGGCATGATCTTTCCCAATGCGTTGTGAGGAATCCTGTTCTGAACATAGACAGTTGCATTACAAGCTTCAGCCCACAGAAATTTGGGCATGTCTTGGTCATACAACATTGCCCTTACAACCTCGACAATAGTCCTATTTTTCCTTTCTGCCACACCATTCTGCTCTAGATTATATGGAGCGGTCCACTCCCTTTTGATACCTTCCCTTGCGCAAAACCCTGTGAATTCCTTATCAGTATACTCTCCACCATTGTCTGAACGCAACACCTCGATCCGCTTTCCTGTCAGAGCTTTGAACTTTTTAAAATGACTGAAGACTTCGTCCTTGGTCTTCAGAAAGTAGATACAGGGCTTCCTAGAATGGTCATCTATGAAGGTGACGAAATATTCGGCACCACTAAGAGTTCTAGTGGACATCGGTCAGTAGATATCCGAGTGTATCAAGCCCAATACACTCTTAGCCCTATTGTTGCTCCTCTAATACGTTGCCTTGGCATACTTTCCCAATACGCACCCTCTGCAGACGTCGTCTCTCTTGGTGCTCAACTCTAGAACTCCTGTGACAGTTTTCTTGAGAACCTTTAACGCCCCATGATGCAAATGTCCCATTCTTTTGTGCCATAGTTCATTCAAGTCCTTTTCATCTGTGTTGTCTATTAGTGCCATTGGAGATTTGAACTGTAACTTATAAAGTTTCTGCTTCTTACTTCGATCTGTGCTTTCTTCTTCCAACTGGGGTGTTTGACGTAAACTCTGTTACCAATGAAGTATACGTTGTAACCTTTGTTTTGAAGTTGAGATACTGAGAGTACGTTTATCCCCAACCCAGGCACATGCAGCATATTAGTGGCCCGAAGCTTATGCCTTGCCTCGGTTTGAAACACTACGATACCTCTTCCAATAGGGGTACATTTTGCTTTATTACCCATGGTAATTTTAAAGTTCATCTGCTCTTCTCGGTGGTTGGAGAAACATTCCTGCACTCCTGTCATATGAGCAGAAGCCCCACTGTCAATGTACCAGACTTCAGGAGAAGCAATGCTTGACACACAAGCAAACTCTTCTTCCAGTCTGGATGCCAGAACAGAAATCTCGTGATCCATCTGTTCTTCCATGCTTTTCTTCCTTTCTGGAGAACTGTGTGAACCCTTCCGAGTTGCCGCAACAAAATCAGGTTTTCGTTCACTTACCAGTTCTCTGTTCCTGTTACTCATCTCTGGCTCTAATACCATGTGAAATTTTCAATCTAGAAAATATATAGTTGCAATGATAGGTTTATTTCTCCTACTTATTACTCCGATAAGTTATTTACAGAAATCTATCAGTAAATTTCGAAATAAATACTACTGCAACATTCACAATTACATATGCAAAGAAAAGAACAGTAAGGGATATACGCATAAGAACCAATCACATGTACACACTTATTTTTGGACAATTGTCCCCAGAAAAACCCAATGTGGGAAAACTGGTGCAACAAATGAGGGGTTTATTATTATTATTCAGCAAATGAATCTTTACAAGGAATACACTGGCAGATAATTCAGAGAACACCTGAGACAAAAATTCCAGGACCCTCCGAAGATTTTCTTACACCTGAAAGAGCCTTTGACTCCATCTGCGTCTGTCTGCGTGTTTCTTTGCGTAGTCCCTGCGTTGGACTGTGTTACTCTACGTGGGCTCTACATGGGATCACTACGTTGCAGCTCTGCGCTGCCTTCTGTGGCCCTTAGCATCCCTTTGTTCTCGTACTCTGTCACTGTTGACTCCCTCTTCTCCTTCTGCTTCTGCAACTTTGCCCTACAACTCTCCCACTGAGTTCGAATTCCATTCCTTCAAAATCTATATCCTTTGGGTATTGAGTGTATGTCTAGCTTCCTTTCCAAATGACCCTCAAGCCTTCTTTTATAATCTTCTCGTTGATGAATCAACGGCCCAGATCAGAAGTTTAATAAATCGCTAAGATTAAAACTTGACTTGATCTTCGTTCTCTAGAAGATTCACACTCTGTCTTATTAATACCCTTTAATTATTTAATTTCCCTAAGTTTAGACTTAGGGTCTCCATTAAAATAATTAATTATTTTAATAAGACATGAACTGAGTGGAATTTCCACAAATGGTTCCTAGGTTTTTTGGAATACTGATGTCCAAGCCTCCTCACAAAGTTTGAGACTTAGAACACTTTCCAATGCTACAAAAAATCAACAAATAACTAGTTCGAAAAGCATAAGTGGGAACAATGTATGGAGGAAAAAGGCGGTAAGAAGGCTCAGCGAAGGTTATAAAGGAAGGAAGCTCACTTCATTTGGCATCCTTAGCTTATCGATATTATCTCTGTTGCTCGAGCTGCTTAGCCGGGTCACGTTGTCTAGCACGAGTTTTCCAAGCGGAGAACTCACCTATTCTTCAGGGGACTTCGAGTGCCACCCTAGATTGGTTTTCCATTATCATCCAAGAGAGCTTCATTGTGATATCTTCAACATTTGCATTTAGTTGCCCCAACAGTGCGTATTCTGGAGGACGCAGTGGTATTCCAGTAGGACGCAGTTGTGTTCTTGTGTGACTGTTCCTGATTGATTCCAGGGGTTGATTGACGGGAGAATATTTGGCGAAAAAGGTTCATTAACTTGTTAAGCCATAGGCAAACCTCGGAGGCTGAGATTGATAGTGTATCTCAAGAGCAACGTGGCGGTCACTGGGCCATTGCAGAGGAGGAAAAGTTGGGCACATTTGTGGGAGAGTGCCTCGGCCATTTGGGTCATTGTCTGCCGAGAGAAATAAGGGATGTGTTGGTGAACATGTTTGTTGCATTCTTGGAGTGATTGTGGATTATTTTGCTAGTAATTTTGCAAACTGCGTGCTTCAGCAACCACTGGGGAGCGTAGGGCCTGTTGGACGTCGATTTTGGAAGGTCAAAACCAAGCCAAACTATTTATGGGTTTTTCTGGGTTTTTGACAAGGACCTCAAAAATAATTTTTCAAAATTCTCTAAGCACCAGAGATGGGGTTTTAAGCCATATCTTTGCAGCAGACAACGTAGATTTGCTAGGGCTTTTGGAGGTCGATTCTGAAAGGTCAAAACCAGGCCAAACCATTTCTGGGTTTTTCCGGGTTTGTGACAAGGACCTCAGACATAATTTTGCTGAATTTTCTGAGCAACGGAGGTGTGGTTTTCAATCATTCCTTTACAGCTACTAGTGCAGAATTGTTGGGACAGCACAAAACCTTCACTCGGAAGTTTCTGGTTTATCATTATCGTACCTGGGTTTTGCTCCACTTGCCAAAAAGGCAAGCCCAGGTGCATTTCTTCTATATATTTGTACTCTTGCCCATTTCTATAATAAAATGGCTCAGCTGCTTCAACGAATTTGATTGTTCTGGGTATTTATTGCATTGTTTTAAATTTCTATGGTGTAAATTTATTATTTTCTGCAATAGCACTATTTTTCCTATTTTGGAACATTACAATGGTCTTAGAGCCATAATCTTGGCTCAGCTTGTGGGAAAGGTTAAAATCAATCAACATGGTAGTAACCTTGGATGAGGTGATTAGGATGCAACAACAGATGATTGATGTGGGGAAGCAATTGATTCATTCAATGATTGGGAATCGAGGTCATTCTCAATTATGCAACAAATCCATTATGCCCAAAATTGTGGATAATGCATCAAGATGGAAAGACATGATTGCAATTGATGTGGAGTTATTGGCAGCAAATTGAAGGGCATTTCAATCATTGGGACATGACATTCAAGCGTCCCTCTCTTTTTGGGAGTTTCGTGAGCTAAGAGACATGCACAAATCAGTGGGAATTCCATGGAATTATTGCAGGGATGATCAGAAGAATTGAGGAAGAAGGTGAGAGAGTAGTTGAAAGAGCCATGGTCAGCAAAGAGACAGTTGAGCATACACCCGTTGATGAGACGCCATCCATTGTTGAGGTATCCATTGATGAGGTATCTGGGGTTGTGATCGAGTTCTCAAGTGATAGCAGTACACAACAAGATGATGAGGTGTCGAGAGACATCATCACCCTTGATGAGGAGTCGATAGGTACAGAGGCACCCAGATCTACGACAAAGTAGCAGGCTGACAATCACCTACAACAACATGGAGAGCACATAGAGGGGCGTGAGCTAGTCATGGCGAGGTAGGAGGACGAGCAGTCTTCTTTGGGGCCAACCACTGACTTAGAGCAGATAGATGCACAAACCGTCAACGGAGTTGCAGTACTTCCAGATAGTAGCTCTCTCTCAACTTATATAGATGGGGCTTGCAACCTTGTAGGACTACCTTTGCACCATGGAGAGAGAGATGCGGAGACCCCCTGAGAAATTTTATGTGATGACCAGGATGGTGTGTTGAGGCGACATGAGTTGCGCAGCGTGCAACAACCGCCGGATGGAGGGCTTGTTCTATATATCGAAGTTTGTGCATTCGATCCCTCTCTTGGGGTTGGATGGCGAGAGATTCTGAGTTGGTACCCGATGGGGTGGGTTAGACTTATGGAGATGGTCGTAATCCGGAGTGAAGCACAGTGGGAGCTCTCAGACATCGAGGATGCTGGAGGCCCAGGTTGGCATTTGGATCCAGGTGGGGCTTCCTATCCGAAATCAGACATGCAGGATGGCTATGGCATTGATGAGGTAGGCATCCCAGTGCCTATGCGCATGCATTCCTTAGGGGAGTTCCAATCGATGCTAGTGGCCAGATGGTTTGTGAGCAGACTCCATTGGTTGTTTTGGCATGTTGGTTGCGCATGGGGGCGCAGGATGATTAGCATTATCTGGCAGGAGTTGGTTGGAGGAGGTGGCATGGGTAGGCCACTGGACCGGATATTGTATGGAGACAATGTTCTCCCGTTGAGGTTTAGAACTCAGGCGTCACAAAGGATCGGCACAGCAAATATATCCCCTCTAGCAGGAGTGGAGTTAGGGTGCTCAGGTCTACCAAGATGGACAAGGGGGCATGACGCATGTCATGGTGGGGTCACTAGCAAAGTGGCAGACACTTTGGCACATGCGGGATACCATATGTTACAGGGTGCTATGACAGTAGGCAGTGGTACACAAGGATGCACCGAGTCAGGTCATAACGTCTAGTGTATAGAGGGATGTGACATGATGCATACAAACCCAATTATAAGCCATAGCACCTAGTGGTGTGTAGGGCTATGCAGCGAGGAGCAATGGCTTGCAGAGGAGCATGGAGACGCATGGTGGTATACCACAGGATGTCGGTTTACACTGAGGGGTAGGAGTGACTCGCATCGCAATGAGGACATGCGGGGAGTGAAAGATGCAGTGACACATGATGCGGTGCAGCTGGCTCTTGGAGCGTTGCCTCCAGGGAGACTTATGGATAGGGACAGTTGGTGTGCCATTGGACGCAACTCACCTAGGATCGATGAAGACATTGTTCAGCATCTGGGGACCACCATGCTTAGTGGAGGAAGGGCCTCGAGGGGGTTATCAGCAGATCTAAGGCAGAGAGAGGGTTGTCCGTAGGATTACTCTTGAGAATTCTGGCAGACTCTTAATCATATTCTTTGGGACATACCCACCTGTTGACCACTTCAGTGGCACCTGATGATTATGTGAAGACTCCATGCCCAAGGATGAACCAAAGGACACTTGTACCATCAGATATCATCAATTAAACAGAGTTTTTGAACTCTACTTCTACTTCTCATCATCTTTCTCTTGTACCCAGAATCCACGCCCTACGGGGAATTGTAATAAGTGATGATATAATGATGAGTTTTGAGTCAGTATTGAGTTTGTAGCAGGCCTAGGTAGCCTGGGACCTTGCCAACAAGTGAGTATTACTCTGGGAGATTTTTTTCACTAAGTTAATTATCATCTCCCTACCATGAGTTAATAATTAATTGAGTTTTTTCCTTTAATTTTACCCCAAAGCCGGAATACTGCTTGATGGTGAGGCCTTGGGTGAGTCCTAGTGTCTAGAGTCAATGTATATTACCATACTAGATCACACAAAAAAATTCATGGAATTTGGTTAAGTCTAGGTAGTGATTTTTTAATTTTTTAGATTTCCCGCAAATTGAAAATTGCAATAAAAATTGTAATTGAATTGTAATAAGTGTTTCCTAGAGAAGTTGTATGGGTTATGAGTAATCAAAATTGCACCTCACACCCTCAACTTTCTACTATAACACACTTTGAGTGGTTAAAAATGTGTTTCGAAGCCTCAAAACCCACTTTTCCTAAGTTTAGTGGGAAATCTGGCAATTAATTAAGCCAGAAATTAAATCAATGGAGAAAAATAAATATCCACACATGCTAAATGAGGTGGAAATGAGGTGGAAAAGTATGGAGGAGTTAAAGTGAAGTCCCAAGGTGATGTGGACTCCTAAAATCAAGGAAAAGACATGTGCTCAAATAAAATTGAATTTCCGGCATTAAATGAGAGTTGCTTACTTAGAAATTCGAATTTGTGAAGTTAGTGCATATTTGGGAGGATCTAAATGAATATTTGGTGGAGATTTTTGTGGAAAATTGGCCCCACATGGGTTACCAACCATATACACTTGTCATTCCATCATAAAATTCGAATTTGGCACATATGGGAAGAAGAAAATGATGTCCACTTGCCAAAATTTGATTTTTACACTTGGCAATGGAGCTCCACTTATCAAATTCGAATTTGCCTTGCGATCTCCCCCCTCTCACCACTTGGCATTTGGTTCTTCATTGGGATTTGCTCCCAACTTTCTATATAATGGAGTCATGGGCTCTCATATTGTATCATGTAATACAAGCTATTGGGCTTGAGGACGAGCTGTCAGATTGCACACGCACTTGCAATTTAATACAAAAGTCTTTGGGGTAACTTGTGATGGTGTTCTTCTCTTTGCATATGTGGTAAATTCTTGACTTCTTGTTATTCTTCTATTTATTTCCTCATGCTATTGTTTCCTTCATGCTTGTCTCAAGTTATGTTAGTATGCAGCTATCTCATATTAGCATAAGAGTTACTTGATTGCTTTAGGATAAGAAATCTTCTATTTGATGTCAAATATATCTATAAGAGTTATTTCCATTGCTTTTATTTAATTTCATGTGGATTTAATATGTTGTGGTGAGATTGTGTAGAAGGATCCGTCTTTTGTCAAGCTTTTCAAGCGTGAGGGGAAGTTCTCGAAGGAACCAACACATTCTTGAAAATATTCAAGGAGATCCCGCATGTGTTGATTTCCAAAGTCTAATCTATATTTTATTTTGTCTTGCAGAAGTTCTTTTAAGTTTCACAAAGCTCTTATTTCTTGCATCAAAAAATCAAACTTAAAATAATTTATTTTTCCAGTATTGCTCTTCATTTATTTAATATCTGACTATTCGAAAGAGCCAAGCTATGGCTAGTCAAATAGGAGAGTTTTCTCATACTCTTTGGCCTAGCTTCTTGTAGATTATTTTTGTAATATTACTTTGTGATTTCTTGAGCTAACATTTGTGGTTGTAGAGTTTCTCTAACTTGTTGTCTTGCAGGTTTCATTTTCAGAAAATTACTTACAAGTTTGCATGCAAGACCTTAGGGCTCCAACTTCTAGATTATTTCCCTCCCTTGGCCGTGTAACTCAAAGAGGCTTTGCCTTGCTTTTTCTTCCTCGAAAAATCTGCATTTTGTTGGGCTTTTGTCGGCCTCAAATTGCAGAAGTTTTCAGCAAAGAAAAATCTATGGCTCAAGCCAACATTGTGAAGACTTTCATTAGATTTTACAGAAGACTTCATAATTTTCTCCTTTTTGTAATAAATAATAAAATTCTTGGTTTTGGGATCGTGGGTTTTACCCATTGGTATCCCTATCTCTCCACCTTTTGGGAGAGACTTTGTGGCTTGATCTTTGATATTTTTCACTTGCATGCACATCATTTAATTGGGGAATTAACACAATCATGCATTACACTCATTTTGTATGCACCTTAATCTAATTTGTTATGAATTTTGTTCCAAAACCATTATGCTTCACCTTTAATTACATCTTACATGCAATAAGTATTTGGGAAAATTTTATCCATAAAGTAGCATTCTACTTCATGACATGCAAATACATCTCAAGTTTGAAAGTTAATTTTCATTGTTTGATTAATTTACTTACATGTCCCAAGCAATCACTAAAATTTTACATCCAACATAAGTTGGTTGAATAGACGTTTTAGGGACCCTCTACCTCTATAGAGTCCTCACTGTGAGATCCAAATATTTGGGCGAGGGTGAAGTCTGAAGATTAGAGTTCAATTGTGACATTTCTTTAGAAAAAATTAATAAAATAAACCAAGAGCATTTTTTCATCACATTTACCTTACTTGCAAGAGTTAAAATTTTGCTTTCTTGATGGCTTAGAGTCTCACATGCAACATCATTTCCTATTTTCAAGAATTATTTCCTTTCATGCAAGTATTGCAATCTCTTTAGCAACAAGTTTAGCTTAATTTTCTTGTACTTGGACATTATCTACTCTAGAAAGCTCCATTTCATGTTTAATGTTCATCAAGTTCATGGATGGTTGATGAATGTCATTTCCTTTCAAGTACTATTATTTCATGTTGCAAGGATAGATGCATGTTCGTTTAACTTTCAAATCTTTGTATTACCTAGTTTATATTTAGATTACTAATTGTTTCCTTGTGAACAAAATAGCTTCATGTGCTTTGATTCATACATTAGTTTATCTTGAGAGCATTTATGATATTTTGTGCTAACAGTCTTTTGTTACCATTTTAGGATTACTGTGTTCTCATCTCTTTGAGCATTTCTTTTACTTTTGAGCATGTTATTTGTAAAGGCACTGGTTAAACGGTTTTTCATTATTGCTCATAAATGCTCATGAATCTTTAAAAGTAATCCAATTTCACCCTAATATTCTTCCTAGAAACTCAAATCTTTAACTTAGAGTTTTCCATTTAGAGACCACCCCCCATAGCTAACTCAGGAGATATTTTAAACGGAGAGTCGGGATTAGTGTGACAGCACCTTCTCTGAATTCCTTGCCACCAACCACACCTTGTGGGGTTGAAGGCTTTTTCCACTAACTTGTAGGTAGGTGTGGGCGGCAAGGAGAGATAACACCACCCATCATCCTCCAGTGTTGCTTATAGTCATAGAGGGTTTGGTTGTTGCCCTTTGACACTCCATTCAGGCAAAAGGGCATCGGAGGCTCACCCTAGGAAGTTGGATGAGACATCGCGTGTCATAGGTAGAGAGGAAACTATTGAGTTGAGACACTTGGTAGGTGCACAAGTTGACGGTTACAGGCTTAGGGATGGCATGGTTGATTGTCGGGGTCGCATACGTTCCACCCCTAGGCTCGCACTTGGAGAGGTGACCGAGAGGGAATTACATGGTGCTCTTTCAGCCAGACAGCTCGAGGCGTTAGGTAAGCATGAGGTGCGGAGGACGGTAGTCCTTGTTGGCAAGATGATGTCTAGGCTTCCAACAGTACTCGAACACATCATCAAGAGCTAGGATAGCAGATCTCGCTGTGTGATTTGGCAGGCACAGAACAGCTAAATATTCACGGCACATGTTCTTGATGCTCAATGCCTACCTATTGGATACCTACAGGAGGCAGAAACAGGGCACAGAGGGGTCCCAACAACTAGCAGCATATCACAGCGGCACGAAGTGAGGAATTTGGGTTGTGGACCTCTAGTATGGTTATTGGATCTAGGGATCCAGGGGATTAGTCGAATACTCCACTCCTCAGTGAGCATGGTTGGGATAACAAGTGGACTGATTCATTCACAGAGGGGACACATGGGGGGATCACCGAAGCGTTCACCATAAGACGAGGCAGATTGTTGCTCAGGATTGGGGATAGCCATGGAGTGATAGGCACTGGCCCCGTTGAGTCGCTTTGGTAGGATTGGCCTAGCCTCGATCATCGCATAGATTATGGTCGAGAGTTATGGGAGAGGAGGCTCTGGTACGAGCATGCTACGCAGTCAGTCGTGACCAGAGTGTCACGATATCAGTAGGATAGGTTCCTTCTGCGGCGAGCAGGGGAGCATATAGACCCATAGACCCTTTCCTTACAAGGCTTCAGGATGTCGGGACCAACTGGAAGCTGTAGAGTCAGCACCTCAACCTACAGAGTTTGTGAGATTAGCCCCGAACAACGTCTCAGAAGAATGGCAAGTTTTCCTCCAGTGCATTCTAGGCTGAGAAAGTTTGACGGATTCGGGATGATGTGGGTTGATCTCCAACAAGAAGAGATGAGGCGTGATTTGATGAAGAGCACCATCAGTGGCAGCAGCAGCAGCAGCAGTGGGACGAAGGAGGTGAAGGAATAGGAGAATGCAACCCTCGCATCAAAGGGACGCCAGGAACAGTGCAGGCGAAATAAAGATATTTCGAAGATTAAGTGCTTCCGATGTGGTGATATGGGCCACTTCAGTTCTCAGTGTCCTCTTCGGAAGAAGGACAAGGTGAAGGAGCAGGATCAGCAGGCTGCATCCGCAGAGATCGATAGACTGTCCTCTATATTGGAAGAAGAGTTTTCCATGATCACCGAGATACCTCTAGGGGTGATGTGGGGTGATTTGGTTTTGCAGTCTCAAAGAGCTACAAGATGGACAAGATCCTTGAGGAGTCCACCTCTTAGATCAATACCTTGCTACGGGAGCCCATAACAGCAGTAGCAGGATGGACCAGTGACAATTGGTGCAGTCAGGAGCCAGAGTGACAGATGCAGTGGCTAGTAACGTGACACTGAGAAGTGCAGTGTAGAGTTGGTAGCAGTGCAGTTGCCACAGTGTGGAGTCAATAGTAGCGCAATGTAGAGTTGGTAGTAGTGTCGTTGGTACAGTGCAGAGTCAACAGCAGCGCAGTGGGTTCAGTGGCAACGCAGGGATCAGTAACACGAATGCAGCGCAAAGTTAGAGTAGCGCAGTAGTTGGTGGGCAGCAGTCAAACATCAGCAGTGCAGCTGGGATGGTGCAGAAGTCAAAGTGATGCTTCAAGAGGTTGCAGCACTAGAGCACATTCCTCGCTAAGAGGGAGTGTTGATTTTTGTAGCATCGGATGTGCTCTAGCCTCAAAATTTTGCAGAGAGGTTGGGACACATGCATTCTCCAAAACCCAGAAATCGTTTTGGGAAATTCCATCCAGACATGGCTTAATTAAAATAATTAATCATTTTAACGTATTTCTAAGTCTAAACATAGGAAATGTGATTAATTAAAGTGTATTAATTTAGTCAGACGTGAATCTTCTAGATAAAGACGAGGATCGACTCCCAGTTAATCTTAGCCTTTGATTATGTTTTAATCTTGGTCATTGATATGTCAATGAGAGATTATAAGGATGATTCGCGTAAATTCCTGATACCATTTAACCAAGACCTTTTACTTCGGCTAATGTGTTAGAATTGCATTTTATCAAAAGCATTAATGAACACATATGCAGATATAATCAAGAGGAACACATGTCAACAATCATGCAACAAAACGCAAGATGTTTAATAACGGAATTCGTCCAGTGTGGACTACGTCTCCGGGCCTCGGTGTCTAATGGTGTTTGCCGCTTCATTCAGTGTTGTAAATGTGAAGATGTACACGGACGTTGTTTGCTTATCATACTAGGAAATCAACCCTCAACATGAGTGGCAAAGTCTCTCCACGAGACGTTCTCACTCATCAGAGACCTCTTATTAGCATGACATAAACTCACACATAACGACTATGAGTAACCCGCCAACATGGCAACAAAGCGATCTCAAACATAAATGACAATCCATGATAGAAATTACATCTCACATCAAGAACAAAAACAAGGTCCAGCATCAAACATCAAGCGGGGATCTATACAGCACAATGCATCTCATAACAAAGAGACAAAGAAATACATCATCGCACTGCATATACCTCACACTGAAGATGACTGAAGAATAGGCTGCTCCGCTACTGGATCGGAAATCACCATCGCAGTCGTGGCGTCGAAAGTCATGAAATCGACTGCTCACACACCGAATGCTGACACCGGCACTCCACTTTGAAAAGGGGCCGAAAAATCTAAGGCTCAGATGGAAAATTTGATTGCATCGTTGAACTCGTATCACCGAGAGGTGTGGCATCGACTATCAATTTGTTGAATTCTGACACTGTCGAAATCTGGGCCGTAGGGAATCTTTTAGATTCCCCCAGATTCCTCAAAGATGTTGCTCCACAGAGAATCCGGAAATCTGCAACTCAAAACAGGATTATGATCTGGCCATTGAGATCCTTGCGAAATTCTGAGAAGAATGAGTATAAGGTTGACCTCATTCTAACACTGGCGAATTTCAGCCTCAAGAAATCTGAAAGATTCCCTCAAGTTTCCTGAAGATTCTCCTCCACAGGGAATCTGCAGAACCGCTACTCAAAAGGCGAATCCAATCTCACCATTGTGTTCCTTGCAAAATTCTGGTTAAAATGCATATAGATTTCAATACATTCTGACACAGGAAAATTTTACATCCTTGGAATCAAAAGATTCTCCAAGCATCAAAAGGATTTTGTCTCGAAATTCGTGCAGCATCATGACTCGAACTGCGTGTCTGTCTACCTTTCGACCTGGCCTGGGCGCACTCGGAAAAATGCGGGTTTAAATGTAAAACTTGGGCGGACTTCACAACAGAAGTCGTTGGCGCAGTTGGTTAAATTAGGAATTCGTTAAGGAGGGGTCGGGGGGTCAAATCCCGCGCGTCCCAACATAGCACGTTATATCATTAAAAAGGCGTGTTTTGATTTTTTTTTTAATAACCAAACTATGGTATTGTCGGGGGGTCGGACCTGCATCGGGCGGCCTGCCCCAACACCGCCATATGTAACGTGGGTAATGGGTAGGGACGGCAGGGTTGACAGCCCACGCCCCTCCCTTTAATACGTATTTGTTATGACGGTTGGGGCAGCGGTGTCATGGCCGCCGATCCCATTATTTTAACATTATTTTTGTTATGTGGATGTGCGATGGGGGTGGGGTCATGGCCTGCCACCCCTTAATATTTGATTTTTTGTTTTATAAAACAAACTGCATTTCTTTAAATTTACCCAAATTTTGACCATAGGAATCAAATTAAGGGTCCCACAAATTTGCCCGTAATCTGGCAGGAGCTCGCTGGAATCCGATTCTCGGATTTCGACAAAAATGTGTCCTCTTTAACATGCCATGTCACCTAGTCAACCCTAGAACTTTGACTGCCTCTAACTTTCGCATACGAGCTCGGTTTGACAAATTGTTCGCATCGTTGCGATCAGGACGACGAGATCTTCAATTTGAACATGGTTCGAGAGCAATCAGAACATTTTGATTTTTGAGCTTTCATAAGCCCTTTCTGTCTTGTGTGTGTCTTTGGAGCCACCTGGATCAAAGGAGGAGCTCGATAGGCATTTGGAGGAGACACCGAGATAGCGACAGCCAAAGATCTAGAGATCGAATTCTGAAGAGAAGCAGTGTTGAGCTTCAGGAGAGTGATCAGGTGAATTTCTTGCAGTGAGGGGTAGGGATAGTTGGACAAAGGAAGATTTTCCTGATCAGGTGAGTGCATTACAGAGGAGGCATTGAGACGTCCAAAGAGGCAGTGACGTGCTTCAGAAGGAATCCGCAGTTTTGTTGGGGAGCAGTCAAGATCTAGTGCCGTGAGCAGGGGTTTGAAACCAGAGGGCCAGAGATCCGAGTTTCCAGTCAGCAAACGATCAACTAGAGGTGTGACAGTTCCTGGAGGCTGTGACGCAGTGACAACGCAGAGACTATGTAGAGGCAACGTGGGGCAAGCCATCCAAAGCCCGGATCAATGTCAGATCGCCAGTGACAATGTGAGATATTTTCTCACTACCTCTTTGCCATTTTATTCTCTATATCAGATTGCCAGTTTGGGCATCCAAAGATTTGTATTGAGAAAACGACAGCATAAGTTGTTGCACCAGTTTTCCCACATTGGTTTTTTCCGAGGACATTTGTCCAAAAATAACGGTGTACTTGTGTGTGTTTCTATCTATCCTTCTCAGTATTTTATTTCCGCAGTATTCTATGTTGTGAAGGTTGCAGTAGATTTTATTTCAATATTTACTGTGTAACAACGTAAATAACTTGATTCAGAAATTAACAAGTAGAAGAAATTTAATAAGTTGTTGCAGTAGGAATTCCGATTTAGAAATTTTCACACTTCTTGCAGATTGGTTTTGATGGCTACATCTATGAAATCTGCAAACAAAGCTAGAGGTAGCATCTCATTTCAGAGCATGGAAAGTTAGAATAGATATTCTTCTTGCCAAGAACAAGGTTTTGAACATTGCAAAAGGAAAGGTTGTTGAACCAAAAGATGATGCACGAAAAGAAAAGTTCAAGGAGGATGACATCAATGCTATGAGGATCATAGTAGACTCAATTAGGGATAATTTAGTTCCCTAAGTTACAAAACTTGATACCTCAAAGAAGATGTATGATGCCCTAATGAATCTATACACTATCAAGAAAGTGGGTCAATCAATGAGCTTGAAGAATGAACTCTGATGTACAAGGATGACTAACAACGACATTGTGGCTTCTTACTTCGTAAGGATTTCTCAAATAAGAGATCAGTTTCAAGCAATTGGAGAATCCAATTCTGATCAAGAACTAGTGATTACAGTACTCAATGGTCTTCCTAGATCATGGGATGCCTTTGCAACAGGTATAAGCAGTTGGAAGGAAGCTCCTACATTTGAACAACTATGGACATCATGTACTCAAGAATAAGCAAGATTAACGACCAGAGATCGACAAGGTAAGGAAGTTCAAGCCCTTGCAGCTCGTTTCAAGAACAGGGAAAAGAAGAAGTTTGGACCTTAGCACAAAAAGTCAGGAAAAGGATCTTCTTCCTCTTAGAAGAAGAAAGAGTTATCAAAGATACAATGTTATGGTTGTCAAAAATATGGCCATTTCAATTGTCCCAACATGAGAAGGAGCATGCTTCCGCAACAAATGTTGAAGATGAAAAAACAAAGAAGACCAAAGGTGATAAGGATTTCTTTTACTATTATGATTTGACAGGTTCCCTTGCAAATGATGATGACACGTGGTTGGTAGATAGTGGAGCATCAAGGCACATGACCGGATGTAATATTCCCAATTAGCGATAGCTAATTGGAAATATTAATTTTTGACTATTTCACTTTAATAAAGTTAAGTTAGAAATAAAGTGGGTAAAGAGGGACACTTAACTCACACTTAGGATAAAAGCATTTCCTAAAGTCACTTGGAGACATGATTATTTGGCAGCGTGGGGCCTAGAGGACGAAGTGGCAGCGTGGAGGAGATGTCAGCGTGGGCAGCGTAGGCCCAAGTCAGCGCAAAGCTAGAGGGGCAACGTGACTCAAGGAGGCAACGTAGTTGGTGGTGGGGCCTAGGTGAGAGCAAGTCTCTCCAAACATAAAAAGGGAGAGAGGATCCTCATTTTGATCATTCTGATTATGCATCTATGATATTTGTCTTTTGACATTGAGCACGCTTCTGCTGTTGAGCAAAGTCTTCAAGTGTTGTTCAGCACACCGAGTGTCTCCGTGCGGAGATCCCAACCTTAGCCCCGGGGGACTTCGAGTGCCTGCTCGGGTGAGGAGTTTTGTCCTTGTTTTGCCTGAGAGAGTTGGAGCAGCCACAATTGGGATTGTTCACTTGCAAAGAAAGCGCAGTCAGTGAGAGGGAGGACGCAGTCTTTAGAGGAGAAGATTCCGGATTGAGGGTTTATCAAGGGATTCAGCCTGGGAGAGTTGGAAAGGGGTCAGCCCTTCCCTATAGCATCATTTTGGTAGAGTTGGAGGCCATCTTTTGGAGCAGATCATTCAGGGCTAGCGTTTATCACTAGGACAATGTGGTACCTCAAGGGAGGTCATTTTCGGAGGTCAGCCATTTTCAAAAAGCTCTACAGATTTTTCTAGGTATTGGGTGGAGAGGCCATTCCCAAGGTTTCATAATTTTCTGAGGTGGGGAGCAGCCCCAAAAATCCAGTTTATTCCAGCAGTAGCAGCAGCATGACAGCAGCACCAGCATCTCGGAGATTACGCAGTCATTGAGGAAGGAGCCATTCCATGATATATTCTGAGAGTATTTCTACGCTTGCCTAGTGCAAGCTAAGGTGCCATCATTCTGATCACCTTTGTACTCATTTTATCTTTCAGTATTTAATAAAATGGCTTAGTGTTCTCCACATTATATCTTGTTCATGTGATGTCTCTCTAGTTGCCGCAGTTTCTTGTTTATGTGATTTATATTGTTGTTTATTACTATCCGAAATATTACAGTGGTATCAGAGCTCATAGACTTGGCTCAGCCTATGGAGCAGATTGTCTATGACACCAACAGGAAAACCATACATCTGTTTCCGAGGAAGGAAGCATAGAGACCAAGAGCGTAGGTTAGAGATCACTTTCGGGGAAGGTGACTTCGTTCCAGTAGTGGACACAGAAGGGGAGGAACCAATGGCAGAGGAGCGAAATGTCGGGAAGGAGTTCAGTGAACTTCTCCTCAAATCAGTGCAGGATTTGTCGAGGCGGATAGAAGAGATGGGGCAAAAGTTCACTGCTGAATCTAGATAGCGTGAAACCCCTAGAGGTTTCCATATCGGAGAGGGATCGGGCACATCCCATCGTTTGCAGGAGCACCTCACAGCACAACAGATGGCATCACATACACCTCCACATTCCACGATGCCCACATTTCTTGCCGCAGACACGGGGGCAGGAGCAAGAACCGACTCACATGGGAGATTAATTTGCCAAGTATCAGTCCTACGGGCAGGAGTTCAGAGATGCCCTCACATTCCATGATTTCGTACAGCTCAAGAGGGACAACAGACCCCGCAACCATCACAGGGGAAACAGGACTTCACAGGATGGGGATGTACAGCGCACAGTAGGCAGATTTTATCTACCGACATTTGATGGGTCATCCAAGTGTTCGGCAAAGGCTTGGGTGGAGAAGTTGGATATGTATTTCCAGCTTAACCAGATGGCAGAGACAGAGGCCATCAAGGTGGCAACGCTGCACCTGGAGGGCGAGGCCCATGACTGGTGGTTTCACGAGATGGCTACGCTGGGGCACTCAAGGGTGACAGCATATGCCGAGTTTACACGAAGGATGATAGAGCGATTTGATCGAAGGGATCTAGAGGAGCACTTTGTTGAGTTGACTAAGCTCAAGCAGACCGAGAGTCTAGACGCATACATTTCAGAGTTCTTTAGACTCTCCGTGATGGTGCCTGACTTATCCGCAGCCAGGATGATCTACATGTTCATCGATGGATTAGCAGAGCCTCTTCAAGGGTTAGTCAGAGCGACGAGGCCAGCTAAACTCCATGACGCAGTTGGGAGGACTCGACACTTGCAGGATGCACTACCCTGGACTAGAGCTCCTTTCCCCTAGAGACCGGCATTTCAGCCGAAGAGGAAGGACATGAGAGTTCCGCCTTCAAAGGGGAACCAGAGCAGAGGGCCTTTGGACAATGAGACCAGGAGAGATCTGAGGCAAAAGAGGCTATGTTTCACATGCTAGGAGCCATGGGCACTAAGACACCGTTGTGTCGCGAGAAAGGCACATTACATCGAGATTTTCTCCGATAGTAGCGAGGAAGAGGAGGAGTATGAGGAGATAGAGGCAGGAGGCAGCAGTACAGTGCAGAGAGGAGATCATCCGCCACCTCCACCACCAGGAGCGGGAGGTGCGGCATTTGCACCTACCAGGGGAGCCCTTGCTTCTTTGCGAAGGTTCCCAAATACTTGACACTGCGTGTCCGAGGTACTGTGCGGGGACATCGTGTTTCAGTATTAGTGGACAGTGGGGCCACCCACAATTTTATTGATGCCCAGTTGGTAGAGCGAAAGAGCATACCAACAAAAAGCTTTGATGGGTTTTCGGTACTGGTTCCCAGTGACAGGACCATGCAATGTGCCAGGTATGTGCCAGCCTTGGCAGTGACTATGGGACTTACACCCTGACAGATCACTTCTTTGTGGTGGACATTCCGGACACCAACGTGATACTAGGGGTGCAGTGCTTGATCATGCTAGGGAAGGTCACCACAGATTGGGAGACCTTGGAGATGGAGTGGACGGACAAGAAGACTGGGAGGCACGAGAAGATTCGGGGTATGCACACCTACCCACCACAAACAGTTTCAGCACACCGGATGGAGGCATATTTCCAGAAGAGAGACATTGAGTGGGCAGTGGAGCTGCGTGTTTCAGAGGCAGGGTCTACAGGGCAGGCCGTACACCCAGATGTACAGTCCAATTTAGACAGATATGCCACAGTTTTTGGACATATACCACTAGGGCAGCCACCAGATCGGGGATTTGAGCACACGATCAAGCTGGAGTAGGGCATCCAAGCTGTCATTACTACACCCTATAGGCATCCTAAGGCCTACAGGGATGAGATTGAGAGGGCCATTCATGAGCTCTTAGCTCTTGGGCACATCCGTCTTAGCACTAGCCCCTTTGCTTCTTCAGTAGTATTGGTGAAGAAGAAGGATGGCACACTGAGGATGTGCATTGACTACCGGGCTCTCGACAAGAAGACCATGAAGAACCGGTACCCCATTCCACGGATAGATGAGTTGATGGATGAGCTGAGGGGATCGAAGTTCTTCTCGAAGATTGACTTGAGGTCCGGGTACCACCAGATTCGCGTGAGGGAGCAGGATGTTCCCAAGACCGCTTTCAGATGTCATTACGGTCACTTTGAGTTCTTGGTGATGCCCTTCGGGCTAACCAATGCTCCGCCCAATTTCAGTCATGCATGAATCACATCTTCTGCAGTCACTTGAAGAAGTTTGTGTTAGTGTTTTTCGATCACATCTTGATTTACAGCGAGACATGGTAGGAGCACCTACAACATATTGAGGTTGTATTACGCATATTGGAGGAGCAGCAATTTTATGCTAAGCTCTCCAAATGCGAGTTTGGGCTAACAGCGATGCTCCACTTGGGGCACATCATTGGGGTGGACGGAGTGAGGGTCCACGAGGAGAAGACCAGGGCCATCTGAGATTGGCCAGAGCCGAAAAATGTGACGGAGCTTCGGGGGTTTGTAGGTATCTACACCTACTACCGGAAGTTCGTCAAGGGATTTTCCCAACTTGCTGCACCCCTTACATACCTTACCAAAAAGGGGGCATTCAATTGGACTGACACAGTGTAGAGGGCTTTCGACAAGCTCAAGGAGGTGATGAGCAGTTGTCTAGTTTTGGCATTGCCAGATTTCACTTAGCCCTTTGACCTAGAGTGCGATGCATCAGGGGAGGGGATAGGCATAGTTTTGATGCAGGGAGGCCACCCCATAGCTTTCGAGAGCCGGAAGTTATTGCCACATGAGAGGTTGTATGCTATATAAGACAAGGAGAAGTTGGCCATCATACAAGCATTGGCCATATTTCGACAGTACCTGGTGGGGAACAGGTTCAGAGTGTGGACTGACCACAACAGCCTCCGATTCTTTCTAAAGCAGAAGTAGTTGCAGGATAGGCAGCAGAAGTGGGTCAACAAGATCCAAGCATACAATTTCGACATCGAGTATGTCAAGGGGAAGAACAACGTGGTGGCCGATGCACTTTCACGTAGACCGGCAGCGTTGTCTTTGATGAGTTTAGATACAGACTAAAGGGCTCAGCTGTTGGTAGAATACTCCAAGGACCGTTTTTCCTGTGAGGTGTTGGATGGATATGTTACAAATGACAGGATACTTCAGGGACAGGACCTTATTGACCGAGGGCTCCAAGCTCAAGGAGAAGATATTGCACACCTCACATGATTCGCCACTATCAGGCCACCAGGGGTTCACAAAGACCTATAGGACCATCAAAGAGAGGTTCTCATGGAAGGGCCTCAAGGAGGACGTACTCCGACATGTCAGGGAGTGCGAAGTTTGCCAGTGCAATGAGGGGGAGATGAACCATCCAGCGGGTTTATGCAACCTCTTCCCATACTAGAGGGAAAATAAGAGAGTATTTCGATGGATTTCATCACAGGGTTGACCACTGTACAGGGCAAGGATTGCATATTTGTAGTCATTGATCGACTGACAAAGTATACACACTTCTTCGCTATATCAGCATGATACATTGCAGCACAGGTAGCGGAGTTGTTCTTCAGGGATGTTTTCAGATTGCATGGTCTCCCAAAGACCATTGTCAGTGACAGAGATAGCCGCTTCATGGGCGGGTTTTGGTAGGAACTTTTCCGTTTGGTGGGCACCAAGTTGACCCTGAGCACTAGTTATCACCCACAGACGAATGGGCAGACAGAGATAGTGAACAAGTGGCTGGAAGGCTACTTGCGAAACTATGTCAGCGCGCAACAAAAGGCACAGTTACGATGGTTGCACTTGGGGGAGTATTGTTATAACACCACTCACCATATGTCTATCAGTATGTCTCCATTTGATGCTTTATATGGGTATCATGCTTTATCTTTTGTTGACGTGACGTTAGATGCTAGCAAGACCCCTAGGGCCAAGGATTGGATCCAAGAGAGTCGGGATATACTCCGGGCTCTTAAGGATAACATAGCTACAGCACAAAATCAGCAAAAGCTGTATGCCAACAGGGGACGGGTTGAGAGGCAGTTTGAGGTAGGGGACTTGGTCTAGCTACGATTGCAACCATATCGGCAATCCACGCTGAAGCAAAAGGGGTCTGAGAAGCTCAAGCCCCGCTTTTATGTACCATACAAGCAGACACGCAGGATTCGGGAGGTTGCATATGAGTTGGAGCTGCCCACTGGTAGCAAGATTCATAATATTTTCCATGTGTCATGCCTGAAGAAGGCACTAGGACAGCAGGTGACTGTAACTAAGGAGCTCCCGCCCACAAATGATGAGGGGCATTTGGTACTGCAGCCGAAGGCCATTATTGACACTAGGGAGAGGCAGCTACAGAGCAGGACAGTCAGGGAATATCTGGTGAGATGGAGGAATCTACCGGATGAGGATGCCACTTGGGAGAGTGAGAAAATTCTACAGCATCCATCATTGCAGTTGCTTGAGCACAACCAACGTTTTGTGGGGGAGGACTGTAATATTCCCCATTAGCAATAGCTAATTGGCAATATTAATTTTTGACTATTTCACTTTAATAAAGTTAAGTTAGAAATGAAGAGGGACACTTAACTCACACTTAGGATAAAAGCATTTCCTAAAGTCACTTGGAGACATGATTATTTGGCAGCATGGGGCCTAGAGGACGAAGTGGCAGCGTGGAGGAGATGTCAGCGTGGGCAGTGTGGGCCCAAGTCAATGCAAAGCTAGAGGGACAGCATGGCTCAAGGAGACAGCGTAGTTGGTGGTGGGGCCTACGTGAGAGCAAGTCTCTCCAAACATAAAAAGGGAGAGAGGCTCCTCATTTTGATCATTCAAATTATCCATCAATGATATTTGTCTTTTCACATTGAGCACGCTTTTGCTGTTGAGCAAAGTCTGCAAGTGTTGTTCAGCACACCGGGTGTCTCCGTGCGAAGATCCCAACCTCAGCCTCGGGGGACTTCGAGTGCCTGCTCGGGTGAGGAGTTTTTTCCTTGTTTTGTCGGAGAGAGTTGGAGCAGCCACAGTTGGGATTGTTCACTTGCAGAGACAGCGCAGTCAGTGAGAGGGAGGACGCAGTCTTTGGAGGAGGAGATTTCGGATTGAGGTTTTATCAATGGATTCAGCCCGGGAGAGTTGGAGAGGGGTCACCCCTTCCCTATTCCATCATTTTGGTAGAGTTGGAGGCCATATTTTGCAGCAGATCATTCAAGGCCAGCGTTTATCACTGGGACAACGTGGTTCCTCAAGGGAGGTCATTTTCGGAGGTCAGCCATTTTCGAAAAGCTCTCTAGGCTTTTCTGGGTATTGGGTGGAGAGGCCATTCCCAAGGTTTCTTAATTTTCTGAGGTGGGGAGCAGCCCCAAAGATTCAGTTTATTCCAGCAGTAGCAGATTACGCAGTCATTGAGGGAGGAGCCATTCCATGATATATTCTGAGAGTATTTCTACGCTTGCCTAGTGCAAGCCAAGGTGCCATCATTCTGATCACCTTTGTACTCATTTTATCTTTCAATATTTAATAAAATGGCTCAGTGTTCTCCACATTGCATCTTGTTCATGTGATGTCTCTCTAGTTGTTGTAGTTTCTTGTTTATGTGCTCTATATTGTTGTTTATTTCTATACGGAATATTACACCAAAGATAGTGGGAATGTTTCAAGCATGACAGAAAAGAAGTTGAGTCAAAAGCTTGAATTAGGGGACAATAACAACTATGCATTCAAAGGAGTTGGAAAAGCATCCATAGACCTAAAATTTGGTAACGACGTACATCTCAACAATGTCATTTATGTACTAGGTTTGAAAAAGAATCTTGTCACTATTTATTCTTTAGAAGATAAAGGAGATAGGATTGTTTTGTGGATGGAATAGTACTTGTTTGGTCAAAGGGCTCTGGTATAGATGATTCTAAGGTCATTGGAATTCGTGATGGAAGACTGTATAGACTTGTAAGTCAACTAGATCAAGCACTAGTACAAGACAAAATAGATCCAAGTGAGTTATGGCACTGAAGGTATGGACATCTTCATTTTTGAGCATTACTTGAATTAAGTGAAATAGTGTCGGGGGTTCCTGAACTACAAATTAAGAATGATGGTGTATGCCAAGGCTATGCTCCTGGAAAGAACATCAAGAAACCATTTCCAAATAGTGACAACAAATCCAAGGAAACCTTGGAGTTGATTTATTCTGATGTATGTGGTCCAATGCTTGTAAAATCGCTTGGTGGTTCGATGTACTATGTGACATTTATTGATGACTTCTCCCGTAAGACATGGATATATCTCTTAAAGACAAAATATGAGGTATTCGACAAGCTAAAGTGGAAAACTTAACACGTAAAAAGATCAAGATATTGAGAACTAACAATGGAGGAGAATACAACTCAAAGGAGTTTGTTGTCTTTTGCAAACAAGATGGGATAAGAGGGAGCTAATTGTCCCCTATAATCCATAATAGAATGGTGTAGAGAAATGAAAGAACAATTCCATTGAAGAATCTATCAAGGCCATGATGCATGATTTGGACCTGTCGTTGTTCTTATGGGGTGAAGCATCACAAACAACCATGTACATTCAAATCTAAAGTACTCATAGAGTTATGGAAGGTATGACTCCTAAAGAAGCCTTCTCTAAAAGGAAGCCAGAGGTTGGACACATGAGAATATTTGGTTGTCCTGTATATATTCATGTTCCTAAGGATAAGAGGAACAAGCTTGAGCCTTCAGGAAAGCAAGGCATAGTTGTTGGATACACTGAATCTACAAAGGCCTAAAAAATATACAATCCAAAACAACGACGGATTGAGGTTAGTTGACATGTCACCTTCGACGAGAAAGTGGAAAATTGAAAGTCTACGGAAGTTGTCATAGATTCTTTGGATGAAGTGAAGCAGGAGCCCTCAAAGGAGGAGCATTCGAGTTCTACAGAATGTACCGAAAGGCCAAAAGGGCATCAAGATCTAGCAGAACCAGTCATAGTTCTAGAGATCGAGAAGAGACTAGCATGGCTTAGATCTACATTAGAAGAGGCAGAAGGACAAGCAGCTCTTGATGGCACATCAAGAGAAGTCAAGAAACCCAAGAGGTTCTCTAGACATGCAGCGCTCATTACAAAACTCATTGATGTGTCAGTTTTTATAGCATCAGATGTATTCTAGCCACGAGGCTAGAATACATGAGATCTCCAAAACCCATAAATCGTTTCTAGAAATTCCACCTAGAGATGGCTTAGTTAGATTATTAGCCGCTTTTTAAATATTTCCTAAGTCTAAACTTAGGAAATATAGCTAATTAATCATAATTAATTAAGTCAAGGTGAGAATTCTCTAGAAACTCACACGGATCGATCCAGAAATGATCTAAGCCATTGATTAAGATTTAATCTTAGTCGTTGGAGTCCCAACAAGATGACATAAGAAGGGATCGATGTGGTGATGGAGAATGCACAAGAGTCTCTTGGAGAATTTGATTTTCCAGAGTAGCAACAGTTAGTTATCGGAGAGTTTGAGCTTCAGTGAGGCAGCAGAGATAGTGAGTGGTAGAGACAGTGATCAGGAGGAAGTTTCTGGATCCAGAGAAGTAGCAGCAAGAGGGTCGAGTTATTCCCAATGAGGCAATGCAGTTGCTTTAGAGAAGCAATTTGATTTAGCTGAGGAAAAATCCGTTATCAGTTCCAAAGGTCAGGCAAAGGGTCTAGAGTGTCGAAGAGACGATTTCCTCAGCAGAGACAGGCAGAACGACTTCATCAGAGGAAGGTTGGAGGTTTGACGTCATAAAGTCTACACATAGCAACATAGAGGTTGTTGAAGAGTGTCTAAGAGGCCGAGTTTTCTAAAGGAATTTGTGTTGAGGATGCTTGTGGAAAAAGGGTAATTCCCTTAAAAATAATTTTTCCCAGATTTTCTTGTTGTTTGGATTGCCAGTTGGGCATCCATAGATTGTACTCAAATTTTCATTGTTGCATAATAATAAAAACCCTCACTATTGCACCAGTTTCCCAAGTTGGGGTTTTCCGGGGACATTTGTCCAAAAATAACGGTGTCAATTTATGTATGTGTGTGCTAGTATTTTCTCAATTTCCAACACTATTTTCTTCTGCAGTCTATTTGAAAAAAACAATGTGAATTATTTGATATTTGTCGTAGAAAATTGCAAATAAATTGTTAAATAAAATTAACAATTAGGAGAATAATTTCCAGTTGTTGTGATAGATGAAATTTTCACATGGTATCAGAGCGTGAGTGATAAGTCGAGAAGCTCAGAAGCAAAGAGAAAAATTTCGCTGCTCAGAAGAAGCAGCAGGTTGAAACTTTTAGAGGCAGTGCATTCCATTGCCAAGCAGGCCGAGTTGTTTGGGAAGTTCGATTTTTCAATGCAAAGAGGCAGAAAAATTTGACCTTCCAGTTTGAGTAATTCCAGCAGGCAGAGAGAGCAGCTCAGATTTTTTCACTAAGGAGATTTTTGGCTGGATGTAAAGGGTTTTGCAATAGTTTGCTAGAGAAAAACCAGCGTTGGGTGGAAGAGAAAAGTACACACACAGAGAGAGATTTCTCTCAAAGGGTTTCTGGCCAAGAAATCTGATTTTCCCACTTGCATATTGGCAGTAGCAGCTAGCAAAACTGCGCATTCCAAGAGGGAGTGTAAGTAGCATAGAAGCAACCGAGCAGAGGAAGAGGGAATTTATAGACCACAGCAGAGATGGCCACAGCTGGGCTCATAGACCAAGAGAGATTGGAGGGTGCCTCCAACTATGTCATCTGGAAGGCAAGGATACTGTTGATTTTTTGGGCAGCATCGGATGTGCTCTAGCTCCAAAATTTTGTGGAGAGGCTAGAACACACAAGATATCCAAGACCCAGAAATCGTTTGGAGAAATTCCACCTGGAATGCAAGTTATTCAAATAATTAATTATTTTTAATGAAGCCTAAGTTAAAATTTAGGAAATTAAAATAATTAAAGTGAATTAACTTAAATGTGGGTGAGAAGCTTCTAAGTGACGAGGAACAATTCTATTTTAATCTTAGCCACTGATTAAAGATTAGATCATGGTCATTGATTTATCAACAAGAAAAGTATAAATGAAGACTTGTGGGCCAGTTGAAGATAATTAGGGAAAATACTCAGTAACCCGAGGGAAGTCGATTCTTCAGAATTTAGAATTCGATTTCAGAGGGAGAGTTGCAGGGCGAAGGAAGAGGAGGGCTTCAGCAATAGTCAGAGCTCAAGGAAGAAGGACGTAGAACAACGCAGAGGATCAGCACAGAGGTGACGCAGAGAGACAACGCAGAGGGACAGTGCAGTGCTGACGCAGTCCTCACGTAGTCTCTACGCATAGGATCACGCAAAGGTGACGAAGTGGAGGCTAGAGGGCCTCTAAGGTGTTGGAACTTCTCCGGAGGTCAAGGGAAAAATACCTCAGGTGTTTTCTTGGATATTTCTTAGTCATTCTGCCAATCATTCCTTGTAAAGAAATTGCCACTGAAGATTAAAATATAAACCCTCATCTGTTGCACCGGTTTTCCTGCATTCGATTTTTCCGGGGACAATTGTCCAAAAATAACTGTGTCGATGCGATTGATTCTTGTGCTTATATTTCACTGTTCTTTTCTATATGTAATTGTGTGATAACTGTAGTAGAATTTATTTCGATATTTACTGAAATTCTTTGTAAATAACTTATTGTGGAAAATAAGTAGGAGAAATAAATCAGTAACTGTAGTAGAATTTCAGATTTGAAGTTTTCACAGACACTATTCCTCCTAGATGAATATGGTCTGAAGCCTTATGCAGAGAGTGTGGTAGCAATTCCCCAGGATGCAAACCAGCTCAAGGAGTACAGGAAGGAGATGGCTAAGGCCAAGAGGATGATCTTCAATGGAGTTCGGGATCATCTCATCTCACATGTGGCAGGACATGCAACAACCAAGGAGATGTGGGATGCCTTGGCAGAATTATTTCAGAGTTCTTCCAAGCAATGGAAGATGTATCTCCAGGAGAAGCTAAGGAGCACAAGGATGCAGAAGGGCGAGAGAATAGATGCCTTTCTCACTCAGATTCAGGAGGTCTAAGATCAACAGGCAGTTGTTGGTTCAGAACCTCAACCTACGGAGCTAGTTCGATTGGCACCGAATAGTGTCTCAGAGGACTCACAAGTATTTGTCTAGAGTATCTTGGGCAGAGATACATTGCCAAGGTGGGACAGAATGTGATCCGATCTACAGCAGGAAGAGTTGGGGAGAGCTCTGTTGAAGAGCACCATCAGTGGCAGCAGTTAAGAATGAGGAGGAGAATGTGGTGCTTCCATCCAAGGGCCCCAGTCAGACACAAGGGGAGCAGAAGAAGAAGAAGAAGGACCTGTCGAAGGTCAAGTGCTTCAGGTGTGGTGAGTTTGGTCACTATAGTACCCAATGTCCTCTAAGGAAGAAGGACAAGCAGGAGAAGCAGGATCAGCAGAAAGCGTCCGCAGAGATTGACAAGTTGTCCTCCAGCTTGGAAGAAGAGTTTGCCATGATTTCTCACATACCTCCAAGAGTGAGGTGGGTTGACTTGTAGTTGTAGCCCCAGAGAGCTACAGAGATGGGCAAGGTCCTTGAGGAGTCCACCTCAGGATCATTACCTAGCTACGAGGGGCCATAGTTTTCAGTAGTAGGATGGATCAGTGGCAGTTGATGCAATTAGTACCAGAGTGACAATTGCAGAGACTAGTAGTAGTCAGATGCTGAGGAGCACAGTGCAAAGTTAGCAACAGTGCAAGTGGCACAGTGCAGAGTCTTCAGTAGACAAAGTAGTACCTGGTAGAAGTTAGGGACTCAAGTGACAGATGCATCATACTGAACACAATTGATTCAGTGTTTTGGATGTTTTTCAGTTGCAGATGTTGCAATTACAGTAACAACTGAGTTGTAGTGTAGATATACTGTTGGCAGCAATACAACAGGATCAGCAGCAGCAAAAATGTAGCATCAGAGTTGCGCAGTTGTTGGTGGGTAGTGGCAGACAGTCACAGTTGCCAGATATCAACAACGTGATAGAAGGTGATACATAAACAGGTTGTTGTGGCAAGGTGTGCAGCACTAAAACACATTCCTCGCTAAGAGGGAGTGTTATTTTTTGTAGCATTGGATGTGTTCTAGCCACGAAATTGGTGGAGAGGCTAGAATACATGAGATCTCCAAAACCCAGAAATGGTTTTTAGAAATTCCACCTAGAGATGGCTTAATTAGATTTTGAGTCGATTTTTAAATATTTCCTAAATCTGAAATTAGGAAATATGGCTAATTAATCATAATTAATTAAGTCAAGGTGAGAATTCTCCATAAACTCACACGGATCGTGTGAAATTTTCAATCTAAAAAGTCTACAGTTGTAGTGATAGATTTATTCCTCCTACTTATTATATCAATAAGTTATTTACAGAAATCCATCGGTAAATATTGAAACAAATACTACTGCAACATTCACAAACATATATACAAAGAAGTAAACAGTAAAGGACATAAGCACAAGAATCAATCACATGTACACAGTTATTTTTGGACAATTGTCCCCGGAAAAACCCAATGCGGGAAAACCAGTGCAAAATCAAAAGACTAAAATCTATGGCTCATTACCAGAATCCTCATCAAAAATAGTAGCAGAAGCATGCTCATAAGTGGATGGTGTAACTGAAGAAGATGATTGGCCAGTTCCACTTCTATGCTCCTAGTCCTCAATATTCATGGCAGCAGGAGAGAGCTCCAAATCAGGATTTTCTGGATCCACATCCCATTCTTTAGAAGGACCATTGCCATATTCTGGACCCCTATGAGATGCAAGGCGAAGGTTGGAGTGCACATAAACAAGATCCTCTGCCTTCTGTGAACCCAACCTGTTGCACTTTACAGAATGAATAAAACCATAGGTGCTCCAATTCCTTTCTATTGATGAAGAGATTTCCTCTTGTGAAAGGATGCAAATGGCAAAGTTTTGCAAATGTACACCATTTGCTCCATGACAAATACACCAGCTAATAGATTTCATGGTGCTTCTCTCCTCCAAAGATGATATATTTGAATAATCATATATTCCTGCAACAAAATGGCAAATTCTTCCGTCACCTCCCAGTGTAGATGAGCTGGAAAAATTCTCATAAGGGCTTTTTTCACCATTAGCCACCTCTCTATCTTTATGGGGTGCCTTCCTCTTCACATTGCTTTGAGAAAAAAGCTCCTCATCATAAATTTGGGGTTCAAGGCATGTGTTAAAGTGTCCAATGTTGTGCTAAAATTGTTCCACCTATCAACAATGATTTTCTTGACTAATTCAACAAAATTATCATCTACAAACAAAAGCTATGGAGAATCTTGTGAAATGATTTCCATAGTCTTCTCAACCATGGAATCCATGCCATCATATACCTCTCCTAAGAAAGGTTGGTCAATGTGAGCATTCTGAAGAAGTTCAAATGCAGGGATTGTGAACATTAGCAAGAAATCTATCTTGCTCCACCAATCCTCATCAAGGCACAATCTATGCACCGTATATCCCCGCTCTGAATTTTCCTGTCTCCACTCAGCCCAAAGTTGACTCACCACCATAAACACTAATGCTTGCTTAACCTCAACAAGGTGGCGCAACATTATGAAGTTTGAGGCATATCTTGTCTCAGCGACTTTTAACTCCAATTTGGAGTACTCTCGAAATATTGCTTGCGATTGGTGGTGGTTGGTGATGAATTTAACAATCTCCCTTGCTTCCCCTGTGAGTTCCTTTATCCATGGGACTTTATTGTCCATCTCCTCTAAGATCAGATTCAGATTATGGACAATGCAGGGTGTCCAAAAGATGTGGTCATAACTCCCCTCAATAATTAAACCTGCAACTTTGCATACTGGTGCATTATTCGTCATAACTTGCACCACACTGTTAGGACCTACTTGTTCAATAGATTTTATAATAACATCAGCAATGAATTGTGCATCTTTTACCTCTCCAGAGCAGTCTTCTGCCTTTACAAACACTCCTTTTGGTGAAATGGCAATGATATTTATCAATGGTATATGCCTTGTATTTGTCCATCCATCTGAGACTATGGTAACTCCAGAGCTACTCCAAGAAGAAAGAATTTGTGATAAGACATCCTCCACAAGATCCTTCTCATTTTTGAAAAGTTGAGTTCTAACTTTCTCATAGTTGGGCCCCTTGTACCCTTGAGGAGCTTTGTTAACTGCCCTTATCATATCTTGCCAGTAAGGAGAGCGAACAATATTGAATGGGATATATCCCACATGCATAGATGCACCTAGCCACATTGGAATCAACTTCTTCTCTTGCTTTCACATTCACCAATTTAGCAATTCTGCTATCTTGAATTGCACTGGATGCCGCTTTGGATGGTGGTTGTTCTGGTTGATGAGTGACTCTCCTCTTCCTTGCTTCAACTACAATCCTTGGCTCAATGTTTGTTGGAGCTTTAGTAGTAGCTTGACTAAGCTCATCATGCCTTCTTTTAATTCCATCCGCCTGATCTTTCTCTCTTTGATATTACCTCCTCACCACAGGGTCTGATGTTTTTGTGCCACCTGCAATCCCCTGTCCTCCTCCATGCAAAAGATGTGCCTTCACTCTTGGGTAAGAGCCCTTGTAAGAATTATTGCAAAGATTACATCGCCATTCCCATTAGCCACCACCTACACATCTCTGAAGCTTCTGAACATGCCTCCAAAGAGGATAACATTCAGCCCTTGTGTTGGACTTGTGACTTGAACTTGAACCTTGGATGGAAGCCATTGCTGCAAAAAAAATTAAAAAAACAAATCTATAAAATAAAAAACGTTTTTCATAATTTTGGTAGCATAAACCCTCAAAAAATAGAAGAAACAATGGGAAAAAACCAAGAAATTGAATGCTTCTTACCCAAATTAATTTTGTGTAGCTAAAGCTACCCCAAAATGCCACAAAAGACGAAAAATATGGCTGTAGCTGAGCCAAAAACCAAGAATGTCGTAGCTAGAAACATCGCACTCCAAATCTACTTTTGAAATCTCTTTCTCTTGATACTGAAATCTCCTTTGCTCACTGGTGAAAATGCCCTAGTTGAAGCACTACTCTCTTCCTCGTTTCTCCTTGCTAAAATCGTCCTTTTCCAAGTGAAATGACTTGGTCAATTCGTGTGATGAGAGAATGAGGCAAGAGTCTTTTTATAAGTTGAGATAGCCATCTAGAAGCATCCAAAAGACACTTTCCACAGTTAAAAAATAATAAAACACACATAAACCAAAAAAAATGAAAAAAAAAGTTCAAAGCGACGAAAACGTGGCCATACGGCCTGGAAATTTGTTTCCAGCCGTGCTGGGCACGTTTCCCCAACAAGAAACGACCCAGTACAGATAGAAACGTGTTTCTAGGTAGGACGGTACGGCGAAACGCGTTTTTGTTTTGTTTCTGGGCTGAAACGAAGGTTGGACCCATGTTTGCTGCAATATAGGTGTAAATTAATTCACTTTAATTTTTCAATTTCCCTAAGTTAGACTTAGCGTCCCCATTAAAAAATTTAATTATTTGAATAACTTTTACTCCGAGTGGAATTTCTCCAAACGATTTCCAGGTCTTGGAGATCTCATGTATTTTAGCCCCTCCACAAAGTTTCAGAGCTAGAGCACATCTGATGCTACCCAAAATCTCAAAACTCCCTCTTAGAGAGGAATGTACTCTAGCAACACTTCACCACTGAAGCATCACCCTGATCTCTGGCATCGGTCTCCACGTTGCTGATGCTTGGCTTGCTGCCCTCCATTCACTACGTTGTTGCTTTCTGTACTTCTGCCCATGACTCTGCCACATGTCTGTACTGCAGCTCCCTCTCAAACTATTGCATCATGTTGCCTATAGCACTGCAACTGCTAATTGTTGCACTGCAACTCAGTTGCTGAGAAGTAAGCAATTGAAGGGCAATCACCCAACAACTGACAAACAAGTCAGTCTTGCTGCATCTTATCACTGAAGCACCCTCTGTTGTTGCTCTATGCTGTCTCATTGAAGCACTGCGTTGTCTGCCGCACTGCCTCTGCACTGTTGAAATCCCATCAGCCTCTGCGCTGCTCCTTCCACGTTGTTGCTGCCTCTTCTCTAGTCTTCAGCATCCCAGCTCTACTTCTACTTCTCCATGATCTTCTGCACACACTGACTCCAGTCATCCTACTATTGTCTTTAACGGCTCCCGTAGCTCGTATGTGATCCAAGGGTTTGGGCACCTCAAGGATCCTGTCGTCTCCATTTGTAGCTCACTCTACAGCAATGTTGCAAACATCGCCATCGGAATTAAATCGGCGAGGGGAAAAAATCGGAAAAAATCGTAAAAATCGGGAAAAAATCGGCACATACAAAAATATTCATTTTTTTTCAATTTTTTTAATATCTAAAGCACCCACAACATAAAATAAATGCATTGACACATAAATATAAAAAAAAAAACTAATATATAAGACATGTAATATCATGTCTAGTGCTACATCACACATAATAGTGAATCATGTCCTGAATACTAAGTCCTGAGTCTCAACTCAACCTCAAAATATCAACAAAAAATATAATAATGTATCTCATATCATGAGTCATAATGTTATATACAAAGGAATGCACCAAATAAACTATACTATTGATTTTCTTTGCCCCTCTTGCGAGAAAATATAACAGCTTTCCCTCTAGACGAAGAAGCCGATGGGGCTGGCAATGGACTCTGTTGTGCTCCAGATCCTGAAGCACCAAGAGCTAAAGGAGGGAGACCACATCCTCTACCGGTAGCAGGTGTAGTTGGTGTCACCTCCTCCTCTTGTTGTTGCTCCTCCTCCTCCTCATGAAACTCATCATTGATTCATTGCTACTAGAAATGGGATCATCAACAAGAGATACATAAACATCATCTAGCTCAAAGTCTTCAGACTTGGATTGCTCAACCTTATAACATGATAGAAATTGAAAAAGTTTAACATGCCTAACCAATGATTTTGGTTTGAGAGAAGGGTTCATCTCCTCAACCTTAAAATGCGGTAGAAAAAGATTAACATGCCTAACCAGTTGTTTTCCTTTGAGTGAAGGGTACATTCTTGTTAAGGCCATGGTAGGGGAGTTCAACAATCAATACAACCAACATCAACAAAGTTCAACAATCAATGCCACCGACATCAAGGTTCTTAAAGGACTTCATACTCTTGATCAAATGCCAATCTCATACCCTTACACATAATAGAATCAAATGGAAATAATGCAAATCCCCAAACCATGAAACCCTGAAAACCATTAAGTCTGTTGGATTTTGAGTGAAATCTAAAATTCTAGTTTCTCCATATGAAATCCAATGAGGTCGAAACCACTCTTAAACATCCTGAGTCATTTCATGGTAATGTTAAAAATTTAAGTAAAAGGATGAAAATGAAAAATAAAGGATTTAACATTACCATTAACTAAAGGATGAAAATGAAATATCACTTTTACTTTAAGAATTTAACATTACCATTAACTGCCAACAGGGTGTGTCAGGAAAATGAGAGGGTTGCAAAAATGACAAAAAAAAAAAATCGATTTTTGAACTTATAGGGTTGCTGTTTGATGGGCCCACGATTTTTACCAAAAAATCGCGATTTTTTCCCGATTACGATTTTTTCAAAAAATCGTGCAAAACATCGCCGATTTAATCGTTTTGTCGAAAAAATCGCAATTTTTTGAAAACATCGCGATTAAATCGCGATGTTTGCTTCTTTGCTCTACAGATCTATGTCACCCCACCTCTTCTCTCAAGTTACATGAGCACTCATGGCCACATCATCTTCGCTGCCATCATCCCCTTTCGTTGCTACTACCTTGGAATCTGAAGCTTCCTTGTCCTTCCTCTTAGGAGAAGTACTAGCGAAGTGTCCCATTTCGCCACATCTGAAACACCGGACCTTGGATAGGTCCTTCTTCTTCTTCCCCTGCTACCATTGTCCCTTAGATGCTAGGGCTGCATCTTCCTCCTCCTCTTTCTTTATCTTGACTCCTCTGCTACTGAATTCCCTCTTCGTTATTCTCTGGATCTCCTCCTGACGAAGGATTGCCCACATGTCTCCTCAATTTGGGAGTTTTGCTCTGCCCAAGATACTTTGGACAAAGGTCTCCCACTCATCGGTAATTGCATTCAGGGCAGTCCTCACCATGAGCCCATCATCCGGAGTTACCCCCATGGCAATCAGCTGGTCTCACATAGTCTGCAATTTGAAGAGGAAGAAATCGATCTCTCTAGAACATCTGCATCTTATTCTCTAGAAGCATCTTCCTCTGGATGGAGCTACCTTGATACAGCGTAGTCAATATTATCCACACCTCATTTTTCGTCTTCTCCTCAGCAATGTGTGGGACCACGTGATCTTTCACTCCACCCATGATCAAGCACTTAGCCCATGCCTGATTTTCATTGAACTTCTTCAGAACATCAGCATCGGTTGGCACAGCCAGGACATTCTCTGCATGGTCTTTGATACCGTACTCCTCCAGGACTGTTAGGATTCTGGCTTTCCAAATAGCAAAGTTAGACACACTGCCTAACCTATACTAATCTCGCAGTATGTACGGGGCCATCGTTGCTCAAACAATTCAAAGAAAGTACTCTTCTCCCTTCTACTGTTGCTGCACTCAGCAAAAGACCGGATCTGGGTTTCTTGGCGATAGAAACCCTCTAGAGAATTTTTTCCCTCTGAAAAATGATTTCCCTCCCGGAAATCCTCCACCAATTATGTCAAATCAGCCCTCTTCGATCACCCTCCTGATCGAATCTCAGATTTCTTGGCACGAAAAATTTGTTGAGGGATTGTTTCCCCTTACTTTGTCAACTTTGCTAGGCATTGTTCTACACCGACAAAACCGATGCCCAACCAAAAACTTTGAAGATCAGAAGCTACACTTCCATCTCCAGCAACTAGCACACCATCACTCCAACTTGGACTGCGTCACCCTCTAGGGCCTGCGTCAACCACTGTGTCAGCCTAGTGTGAGCTTGACAGGCTCTGCGTCACCTACTAGGGCCCGCGTCAGCCTCTACGTGAGAAAATTGGCACTGCGTCACCCTTCTGTTGGGTCTGCGTCCCTCCTGGTGTTGTGTTGCCTTCTTCCTGGATATGTGAGCTTCAACTGCCCTCCTGCAGCAAAAATTCTTCAGCCTCTTGCTAACAGCTTTTGTTTGATCTACAATCACTCTGATACCCTATGAAAATTTTTGAATATCAAATTACAGAAATTGTTAATTTTGGGCAACTAGGTCCAAACTCCATGTTGTGATGCTCAGATGATGATGCCAATATTTTTATTGGATTCCTCTTTCGGAGAGGTGCAAGATCGATCTAAAGATCATCTTGATCGGATGAGCATAACATTTATTTTGAATTAATTCCACTTATGTGCAAGGTCGGCCAGAATTGTAATATAGGCTTGGAGCCCCAACAGATCTGTCACACACCCTCGCAGATGGATATACATTGGTCAACGTTGCAGGTCATTTTCACCATCACTCATCACATACTTCTCTCTTGTATCTGATTGGTTCAATCACACATTTGGAGGCTTCTCTTCTCTCACACGTGGGAAAACAGCAGCTAGGTTTTCTAATCTGATCTAGGGTTTCAGCACAGCTTTGACCAGTGTTGACTTTGGTCAACGCTTGGTCAACTTGACCTCAAACTCTCCCAAAACTTCGATTTCTGCAGTCCGCATTTTTTGGCACAAAAACCGAGGTTGCACGTTGACCTCTAACCTTGTTTCGTTGACTTTCTGTTGCTGTTGTTTTGCGTTGACCGTTGACTAGACAGCGTTGCCTTTTGTTGACTTTGGGTTCACTGTTGTAGAGTTGTCTTGAGGGTTGTGTGACACTTCTGGTTGGCTGACCATGAGAAGACTTTGCTGGTTGAAGCATCCTATTGACCGTCGTAACGCACCACAACACATATATTTTGCTAATCAAGTTAAGTGTATTTTTGGCTTGTCTTCCGTCGATCTATTATTATGTTCTATCAACATTTTACTTTCAGGTTTGTGTGATTGTTATTAGATATCGTGTTTAAAGTGAAGTTGCATCAAGAATAGAATATCTACAAAAATTTACATGGTATCAGAGCTAAGGTGAAGACAAAGCCCAAGTTTGTATTGAGAGCAATCACCAAAGAAGTAGCATTTGTCAAGAACACATGGGTACCTCAAATTATAATGGCCTCAAAGCTGATGAGAAGTTGACTGGCAAGTCCGACTTTCATGCTTGGAAGATGTCTTTGGATTTGATCTTGGAAGATCAAGATGTCATGGACTATGTGCAGGGTAAAATCAAAGAGCTTCCATCATCTACACTTGCTACCATCAAGATGAAGTATAAGAAAGGGGAAATCAAAGCTAAGCTGATCATCCGGGATTCCATCCATAAAACTTTGGTTGCCTACATCTCTGAGCTGGGCACATCTAAGGAGATGTATGATAAGATGGTCAATATGTTCAAGGCCAACAATGCAAATCAAGTTCTTTTCTTTAAGAACCAATTGAAGAATCTCAAGAAAGGTAGGGATGAATCCATTCAATCCTATTTTCTGAAGTTGACTAAAATCAGGAATAATCTTCTTGCCATTGGGGAAACAACAGTTGATCGAGAAATGGTTCTCACCGCATTTGGAGGTCTCCCCTCAAAATGGCATGTATTCATTACTACCATTTTCAATAATAATGTGATTCCTGATTTTGACCAAGTATTGTCGAGATGCACTCAAGAGGAAACAAGAATGATGGAATATGAAAATGAAGGTAATGTTGCCTTCACCGCTCGTGCTAAGAAGAAGAACAATGGTGGTCCGAGGAACCATGGAAGAGTTGGGGTCAGAGGAAAGAAAGGAAGATGTTACACATGTAACAAGACTAGCCACTATGCTAGAGAATGCCCTAATAGAAGGGATTCTCCCGAGGATGATGATAACAACAACAACAGGAGGAATGGCAATCAAAGGAACAACAGGTTCAAACAAATGAGGAAGGCTCCCTCTGGTCCCAATGGAAATGGGCAACCTTTCAAATGGTCAAGAAATTCCAGGTATGAGGAATCTAATGTTGTTGATGATAAGAAAAATGAATTCATTCTTGTATCTGCCCTCTCAGCTACATCTCCACCCGACACCATGGATGTTTGGTTGATTGATAGTGGTACTTCAAGGCACCTCACTAAGTTTAAAGAAGCGCTTTCTGATTTCATTGAGAAGGATACTAATCTAAAAATTATCATTGGAGATAATGCCACCTATCCCGTGAAAGGGACAGGGACTGTGACCCTCCATCTATCTCAAGGTCAAGTCCGTTGCTTGCAAGATGTATTATGTACCTGATTTGAAGAAGAAACTTGTGTCTATTTCGGCAATGGAATTAATAGGCGTCCTGCAACGTAGTAGGCCTATTTGAACAAGATGATCTGAACCATTGATTAGGAATTAATCTGGGTCGTTGAATGTTCAATGAGAAGATTATAAGAGGCTCGATGGGCACTTGGGAGGCACATTGAATTAGAGATCTAGAGATCGATTTCTCAAGAGAGTAGCGCAACAGTTGTCGGAGGAAGATCGAGGAGATTTCTTGTAGTGAGGGGCAGAGATAGTGACCAGTGGAAGTTTTCCTGATCCAATGAATACAACGTAGAGAAAGCAAAGAGAGATCCAGAGAGGCAGCGCAGAGCCTGAGAGGAATCCGCAGTTTTTCTGAGGAGCAATCCTGATCTAGTTTCGGGAGCCGGGGTGTGAGACCGAAGGGTCAAAGAACATAGCATTCACAAATCGATCAGCTAAGGGAGTGACACAGTCCGTACGAGTTGTGACACAGAGGCCGCGCAGTGACTGCGTAGAGGCAGTTTGGGGCTAGCCATTCAGATGCTGGATCAGTGTCGGTTCGCCAATGATAGTGTGAGGTTAGTTCTCACTAATTTTCTGCCAGTTATTTTCTCTATATCGGATAGCATGTAAGGCATCCAAGATTGTATTCAGAAACTATTGCATAATAATACAAACCCTCCGTTGTTGCACCACTTTTCCCGCATTTTTTTTCCGGGGACATTGTCGAAAAATAATGGTGTCGTATGTGATTGTTATTTCTTTCCTGCACTGTATTTTGTTTCCGCGGCATTTTTATATTTGTGAAGACTGTAGTGTTTTAGTTTCGTTATTTACTGTAGCAAACAGTAAATAATTTGGTTCAATTTTATAACAAAATAGAAGAAACTTAGCCAGTTGTTGTAGAAGGATTCCAATCATGGAATTTTCACACCCATAAGTAGCGTGGCATATCCACAACATATAATTCATTGCCTCTGATATAAAACAATTCTTCCTCTCAGCAACCCCATTCTTCTGTGGGTTGTAAGGAACTATCCATTCTCTCCTAATCCTTGCCCTGGTACAGAACTCCTGGAACTCCTCTCCTATGTACTCACCTCCATTGTCTGACCGAAGAACCTTCACCTTCCTACCTGTCGCACTCTCCACTAAAGCTTTATACTCTTGAAAACGATTGAAGAACTCATCCTTGGTCTTCAAGAAGTATATACAGGCCTTCCTGGAGAAATCATCGATAAAAGTAACGAAGTACTCGTATCGCCTAATAGACTTCGTCGACATCGACCCACATATATTTGAATGCACTAGATCAAGAACACCCTTCGATCTCGTGTCACTCCTTGGAAATGTTGCTTTCGCAAACTTCCCCAACACACATCCCCTATAAACATTGTCATGCTCCATGCTCACCTTCGAAACACCTGTCACCTTCTCACGAAGCAATCTGAGTGCTCCATGATGTATATGGCCCATCCTCCTATGCCATAGCTCCCCCTGAGCTCTAGGATTAGTGTTGTTAACCAGTACCTTAGGAGTATCCATCTGCATCCTATACAACTGGTCCCTCCTAACTCCAATCGCTATGGGTGACTTCCAATCCCTGTGCTTGATTAGCACCTGCGCCTCTCTAAAGAGTACAACGTACCCTTTAGATTGAAGAATAGATACGGAAATTAGGTTCATACCAAGCCTAGAACATGCAACACATCATGTATAGGAATTGGCTTGTTGCTTCACATTCTCCCTTTGAAACAGAACAGTCCCTCTTGCAACTGGATTGCATTGGACTTGTCACCGATCTGAATCTGGAATTTGATGTCCTCCTCCTTATAGATGGAGAAGTACTCTCTAACTCTTATCATGTGAAATGATGGCCCACTATCTATATACCAAACACCTTGTGAGGTTGAGCTACATAGGCAAGCTACAAGTGCAAACTCCTGTTCCATCATCCTAGACAGCTCATATGGACTTGTTGAAGTTGTTGTCTGCTACTTTCCCTTCTTCTCAGTCTTCTCTCTATGGACAATTATTGAAATAGTGGCCAAACTCATTGTAATATTCCAAATTAGCAGTCAGCTATTTGGAATATTAATTTTGTCAATTTTGCCTTTTTCTAATGTTAGCAGAAAAATAAAGTGGGTAAAGGTGACCCACAAATAAATCTCATGATTAAATTACTTTCCTAAAGTTACCAAGGCCAACATTAAAGCTAGAGTGGGACCCGTGGTGCCAGCATCACGCAGTAGACATCAGCCTAGTGGCAGTGCAGGAGAGGCAGCAGTGTAGGCAGCGTGGGGACAGCAAGGGGACAGCAGTTGCACAATGGCAGCGCAATGGTTTGCAGGCAGAGGTGGCAGTGCAGTCGAGTGGGGGCCAAAGGAACGTTGGGGACTCAGCTAGGTAAAAGAGGATGACAGTAGCTCATTCCTCATTAATTCAGGCATCAACTTATTTTCTGTCTGGTAAACCAAAAGCATGCTTGAGCTGTTTAGCCAAGTATGCAAGTGTTGTTTAGCATAGAGATTTCCGAGCGGAGATCTCAACCTCATCCTCGGGGGACTTCGAGTGCCCGCTCAAGAGAGGAGTTTCAGTCAGTTTTGGAGAGAGGCATCACAGGTACAACTCAGGCATACGCATTCCTTCCAGGGCAGCGCAGAGGCCATGCAGTTAGCCAGGAGATTACGCAATCCAGTGGTGGAGCAACTTCGAGGAAGGAGGAGGAAGGATAGATTTCAGCCAAGAGTTTTATGAGAAGGTCAGCCACTTCTTAGCTGAGTTCTCAAGCAATTTCCAGCAGTTGTGACCAACAATTCAACCAGAAAGCCATTGTGCCTAGCAGAATAGCATACCAAGCCCAAAGGGGTGAATTTCCGAGGTCAGCCTTTCGGAAAATCCTTTGCGGGTTTTTTTGGGTTTATTGAGGAGAGTCTGGTGTCCAGTCTCGAAATTTTTTGAGCAGTAGAATAGCCTCAACACGCAGTGGCTTTCTAGCCAGCAACAGCAATTCCAGACAGGGCAGCATAGAGGAGGAGCCACGCAAAGCAGCAGAGAAGCAAGGATTGAGGGATTATTTCAGCCAGCCTAGTGCAAGCCAAGGTGCCATCTTCCTAAGAACCATCTTCTACCTTTCCCATTCAAAAAATTAATAAAATGGCTCAGCAGCTTTTGGCTCATTCATGGTGTTTTTTATGTGTATTTATGTTTGTTGTAGATTTAGTCTTTGTATGCTTTATATTGTTGTTTGTTCCTAATTTGGGATATTACAATGGTATTAGAGCTCATAGACTTGGCTCAGTCTGTGGAGCACTTGGTCTATGACACCAGAAGATAGAGAGAACGTTACATACCGAAGGCAGCGGTATAGAAGTAGAGAGCAAAGGCTTGAAATCACACATGATCAAGAAGACATCGTTCTAATGGAGGAAAGCAAGGGGAAGGCACCAATGGCAGAGGAAAGAGATCAGGGGAAGGAGTTTGGTAACCTCCTCCTAAAGTCAGTGCAAGAGCCCTCTAAGAAAATAGAGGAGATGGGTCAGAAGTTTGTCAGAGAGAACAGGCCAGAGGGAAATACCAAGGGAATTCCATAATGGAGAAGGATCTGGTACCTCCCATCATTTACTTGAGCATAACATTGTACAACAGATAGTGCCACGCACCCCACCACGATCTACCATGCCCACATTCTTGACTTCAAGGGCAGAAGCAGGAGGACCACAAAAGCCGCAGGTGGCTCACTACGGAGAATACTTCGTAGAATATCAGTCTTATGGGTCGGAGTTCAGAGATGCCCTCACTTTCAATGAATTATGCCAGCTTAAGAACAACAACAGACCACGCAGCCAAAACCGAGGAGGACGGTACACACAGGGCAATGCCCTGCAACGTACAATAGGCAGAATTTTCTTCCCTACTTTCGATGGGTCATCGAAATGTTCGCCAAAAGCTTGGGTAGAGAAGTTGGACATCTACTTCCAGCTTAACCAAATGGCAGAGGTGGAGGCCATTAAGGTGGCAGCTCTGCATCTTGAGGGAGATGTCCATGATTCGTTTTTCCATGGGATGACTACGCTGGGTCACGCAGTAGTGACAACATATGATAAGTTCACTTAGAGGTTTAGAGAGATTTGATCGGAAAGACCCGGAGGAACATTTTGTTGAGCTAACCAAGCTCAAACAGACGGGGAACCTGAAAACTTACATTTCTGAGTTCATGAAGCTCGCAGTGATGGTTACAGACCTGTCTATGCCCAAGAGAGTGTACATTTTTATTGACGGATTGGTTGAACCCTTGCGTGGGCTAGTAAGGTCTACTAGGCCTACTACGTTGCAGGACGCGGTAGGGAGAACCAGAGACTTGCAGGACACAGTAGGGAGAACCAGAGACTTTCCCCATAGACCAACATTTCAGCAGAAGGGGAAGGACATGAGAGCCCCACCCCAAAGAGGGAACCAGGGCCAAGGGCCTTTGGATGATGACACCCGAAGGGATTTGTGATGGAGGAAGCTTTGCTTCACTTGCCAGGAGCCATGGGCACCGGGTCATCGATGTGCCGAAGGGAAGGAAAATTACATTGAGGTCTTCTTCGATAGTGAAGGGGAAGAGGAGGCATATGAGGAGTTGGAGGGAGATGCCAGCACCGGGGCACCGGGAGTGAATCATCCACCACCACCTCCCCCAGTAGCAGCAGGAGCAGTGTATGCACCCATAGGAGGGATCCTTGCATCTTTGCGGGGAGTTCCCAAGTACTTAACGCTGAGGTTCTGAGTGACAATTAAGGGGCAGCGTGTCTCAGTGCTGGTGGATAGCGAGGCCACACACAACTTTATAGATGCCCAGCTAGTGCAGAGGAGGGACATACAGCCAGAGAGCTTTCATGGGTTTTCTGTGTTGGTTCCAGGTGCCAAGACCATGTAGTGCATGCGTTATGTCCAGGCATTAGCAGTGACCAAGGGGACATACACAATGACAGATCATTTTTTTGTGGTCGATATTCTGTATACCAAAGTAGTATTGGGTGTTCAGTGGCTTATCACACTTGGGAAGGTCACTACAGATTGGGAGACTCTGGAGATGGAGTGGATGGACAAGAAGAGTGGGAAGCATGTGATGATTAGAGGCATGCACACATACCCTCCACAGACAGTCTCTGCACATTGGATGGGAGCAGATTTCCGGAAGGGAGACATAGAGTGGGTAGTGGAGCTGAGGATTTCAAAGGCAAGTGTCTCAGGTCAGCCTGTACGCCCGGATGTGCAGGCTATCCTAGACCGTTACTCCATGGTTTTTGGGTACATTCCGCCAGGACAGCCACCGGATCAGGAGTTTGAGCACACCATTGAGCTGGAGCAAGGCATCCAGGCAGTGATTACCACTCACTACAGGCACCCCAAAGCCTATAGGGATGAGATTGAGAGGGCCATACATGAGCTCTTAGCATTGGGGTACATCAGGCCCAGCACAAGTCCATTTGCTTCTTCAGTGGTTTTGGTGAAGAAGAAGGATGGCACACTGCAGATGTGCATAGATTACAGGGCTCTGAATAAGAAGACCATGAAGAACCGCTACCCTATCCCCAGGATCAATGAGTTGATGGATGAGTTGAGGGGAGCAAAATTCTTCTCCAAGATCGATATGAGGTCGGGGTACCCCCAGATAAAGGAGAGGGACCAAGATGTCCCCAAGACTGCGTTTCGCTGCCACTATGGCCATTTCAAGTTTTTGGTGATGCCCTTTGGGCCGACCAACACTTCGGCCACATTTCAGTCTTGCATGAACCACATTTTCTATGATCAGTTGAGGAAGTTCGTGCAGGTGTTTTTCGATGACATTCTCATCTACAGCCGCACATGGGAAGAGCATTTGCAGCACATCGAGGTTGTACTGCGTATCTTAGAGGAGCAGCGTTTCTATGTCAAGTTGCCCAAGTGGGAGTTTGGGCCAACATACATGCTCTATTTGGGGCATATCAATAGCGTGGACAGAGTGAGAGTCCACGAGGAGAAGATCTGGGCCATTCGAGATTGGCTAGAACCGAGGAATGTGACAGAACTTCAGGGGTTTGTGGGCATATGCACCTACTACGGGAAATTCGTCAAAGGATTTTCACATCTTGCAGCACCCGTCACAAACCTCACCAAGAAAGGGGCTTTCAAGCTGGACAGATACTGCGCAGTGGGCCTTTGACAGGCTCAAGGAGATGATGAGCAGTTGCCTGGTGTTGGCATTGCCCGACTTCACGCAGCCCTTTGTGCTAGAGTGTGATGCTTCAGGAGAAGGGGTAAGCGCAGTGTTGATGCAGGGAGGTCATCCCATAGCTTTCGAGAGCTGGAAGTTGCGGCCACATGAGAGGTTGTACCCCATATACGAAAAAGAGATGCTAGCCATCATGCATGCGTTGGCCAAGTTTAGGCAGTACCCTATGGGGAACAGGTTCCGGGTGAGGACTGACCACAATAGTCTTCGATTCTTCCTTGAGCAGAAATAGTTGTAGGAGAGACAGCAAAAATGGGTCAGCAAGATCCAAGCTTATGATTTTGACATCGAGTATGTCAAGGGGAAGAACAACGTGGTGGCAGATGCGTTGCCACGGAGACCAGCAGCACTGTCCTTGATGAGCATTGACATAGACTGGAGAGCTCATCTTTTGGTGGAGTACTCCAAGGATTGTTTTGCATGTGAGATACTAGATGGACAGGTGACGGATGACCAGTACTGGATGATGGATGAGGTCATCTATTATCGTGATCAAATCTTCTTAACAGATAACTCCCAACTCAGGGAGAAGATTTGCATGCATCCAATGACTCACCGCTTTCAGGCCCTCGAGGGTTCACAAAAACATACAGGGCCATCAGGGAGAGGTTCTCTTGGAAGGGCCTCAAAGAGGACGTACTCCGGCATGTCCGAGAATGCGTAGTTTGTCAGCAGAACAAAGGAGAGTTGAACCACCTAGCAGGTTTGCTACAACCGCTTCCCATTCCGAAGGGGAAATGGGAAATCATATCCATGGACTTCATCACCAGATTGCCCATGGTGCAGGGCAAGGATTGCATCTTCCTAATGGTTGATCAACTGACGAAGTATGCTCATTTCTTCGCCATCTCAGCTCGGTACATTGCTTCGCAGGTGGCTGAGTTATATTTCTGAGATGCTTTCAGACTCCATGGTCTTCGAAAGACCACAGTCAGTGACAGGGATAGCCGGTTCATGGGAGGTTTTTGGCAGAAGTTGTTCTGTTTGGTGGGCATAGAAAGGGTTGGATCCAAGAGAGCCAAGACAAACTCCGGGCTCTCAAGGATAACTTAGCCACAACACAGAACCAACAGAAGCTATACGCAGATAAACGTCGCGTGGAGAGACAGTTTGAGATGGATGATTTGGTATACCTTTGTCTTCAGCGGTACAAGCAGTCCACGCTGAAGCAAAAAGGAGCTGAGAAGCTCAAGCCTCGCTTCTATGGACCATACAGGGTGATCAGGTGGGTTGGGGAGGTAGCATATGAGCTAGAGCTGCTAGCCGGGAGCAAGATCCACAACATTTTTCACGTCTCCTGCCTGAAGAAGGCTTTGGGACAGCAAGTGACAACCACTATGGAGCTTTTGCCTATTGATGATGAGGGGCGCTTAGTGCTATAGCCGAAGGCCATCTTGGACACTTGGGAGACACATTTGAGGAGCAGGACCGTGAAAGAATATATGATTAGATGGAGAAACCTTCCAGATGAGGATGCCACTTGGGAGGGGGAGAAAATTCTATAGCATCCATCTTTGTAGTTGCTTGAGGACAAGCAATGTTTTGGCGGGGAGGACTGTAATATTCCAAATTAGCAGTCAACTAATTGGAATATCAATTTTGTCAATTTTTCCTTTTTCTAATGCTAGTAGAAAAATAAAGTGGGTAAAGGTGACCCACAAATAGATCTCATGATTAAATTACTTTCCTAAAGTCACCAAGGCCAACATAAGAGCTGGAGTGAGACCCGTGGGGCTAGCATCACACAGTAGACATCAGCCTAGTGGCAGCGCAGGAGAGGCAACAGCGTAGGCAGCACGGGGGCAGCGTGGGGACAACAAGGGGACAGCAGCTGCGCAGTGGCAGCGCAGTGGTTGGCAGGCAGAGGTGGTAGCGCAGTCTAGTGGGGCCTAAGGGAACGTTGGGGGCTCAGATAGGTAAAAGAGGATGAAAGCAGCTCATTCTTCATTCACTCAGCCATCAACTCACTTTCTGTCTGGTAAACTAAAAGCACACTTGAGCTGTTTAGCCGAGTCTGCAAGTGTTGTTTAGCACAGAGATTTTCGAGCAGAGATCTCAAACTCATCCTCGGGAGGCTTTGAGTGCCCACTCAGGAGAGGAATTTCAGTCAGTTTTGGAGAGAGGCATCAAAGGTCCAACTCAGGCATATGTAGTCCTTCCAGGACAATGCAAAGGCCACGCAGTCAGCCAGGAGATTATGCAGTCCAGCAGTGGAGAAACTTCGGGGAAGGTGGAGGAAGGATAGATTTCAGCCAAGAGTTTTGTGAGGAGGTCAGTTACTTCTTAGCAGAGTTCTCGAGTAATTTCCAGCAGTTGTCTCCAGCAGTTCAACCAGAAACCCAGTGTGCCCAACAGAATAACGTACCAAGCCCAAGGGGGTGAAAATTCCGGCATTTTCTGTAATATCCCTTTTCAGGGATATCTCTCAAACACAAGCAAACTCCAACCAGAGATGGACTGGGAGGGCATTTACCAGATATGTCACCTCTGAAAAGAGAGTGAGATCTGGAGGCTACCTCGCCCTTTCCAAACTCTGTTTAAGAGTATGGGAAAAACACACCAAATGGTATACTATACGGAATGCTCAAAGAGAGAAATAACAGTAGTGCAAGCATATAATAGCATATGTAGAACATGTAACAGATACTCAGAAATATAGAGAGTAAGCTAAGCCATTTTATTATACTGAGAATAGAAATGAGTACAATAGGTGATCAGAGTGACGACACCTAGACTTGCGCCAGGCAAGTGAAGAAAAGCTCTCAGAATGACAAAGAAATGGCTACTCTCTGATCTGTGTCCAAGCAGATGGAGAACTACTGTGCTGCTACTACTGCTGGAACCAAAATGAGTATTTGGGGCTGCTCCCCTACTCGGAAAAAGCTGAAACTCTGTAATCCACCTCTACTCACCAAACCCGGAAAATCTCAAAGAGCGTTTTCGAAATAGCCAACCCCCGAAAATCACCCCCTTGAGGATCTACGCTATCCTCCAAGGCTCTGCGCTGACACTGAAGGGAATCCACCAAATACTGCCTCAAACTCGGCCAAAATCCTCCAATAGGCAAGGGCTGCCCCCTTACTCAATCTCAAGCTCGAAACCTCCAAAAGAAACCCAATCCGGAGCTCCCAAGAAATGGACTGCGTCCTCCCTCTCAAGACTGCGCAGTCACTAGATGCCAAGCTCCACCACCAAGCCTCAACTCGATCCTCCTGCAAAAATACTAATGGGACTACCTCACCCGAGCAGGCACTCAAAGTCCCCTGGGGCTAAGGGTGAGATCTCCGAACGGAGACACTCGGTGCACTAAACAATGCTACAGACTAGCTAAACAACCAGCGTGCCCAAGAAGTCGAAGTGACCAGCTCAATATCATAAACATCGAATGACCAAAATGAGGAGGCTCTCCTCCTTTTATAACGTTGGCCTCTCTCTCAAAACCTAGGCCCATCATCTCCAATGTAGCCTCTCTTGGCCCCACGTTGCCAACTCAACCTGCACAGTCCCTCCACGTGCTCTAGTGGGTCCCCTCTCTACGTGGTCTCTTTTCCCCCCTTGGCCCACTTAAGTTACAACGTTGTGTCTACTAGGGAGTGAACTTTATGTTTAGAGTGAGTTATGTCCCCCTCTATTCACTTTTATTTATAATTTAACTATAGTAGGCAAAATTGATCAAAATTAATATTTCCAATTAGCCATCGCTAATTGGGAATATTACAGTCTCCCCCGGCAAAATGTTGCTTGACCCCAAGCAACTGTAGTGATGGATGCTTCAAGATTTTCTCACTCTCCCAAGTGGCATCATCATCTGGCAAATTCTTCCACCTCACTAATAATTCTCGGATTGTCCTGTTCCACAGCTACCTCTCCCTGGTATCAATAATGGCCTCTGGCTGCAACACCAAATGCCCCTCATCATCCGTAGGCGGTAGCTCATCTGTCACTGTCACTTGCTGCCCCAATGCCTTCTTCAAGCATGATACATGAAAAATGTTATGAATCTGCTGCCTTGGGGCAGCTCCAACTCATAAGCAACCTGTCCAACCCTGCGTATCACCCTGTATGGTCCATAAAAACGTGGCTTGAGCTTCTCAACTCCCTTCTGCTTCAATGACGACTGTCAGTATGAATGCAAACGTAGGTAGACCAAGTCCCCTACCTCAAGCTGTCTCTCCACCCGACCCCTGTCGGCATACAGCTTCTGCTGATTCTGTGTTGTAGCCATGTTATCCTTGAGAGCTCGGAGAATGTCCTGGCTCTCTTGGATCCAATCTTTGGCTCTCGGAGCCTTGCTAGCCCCAAACATCACATCAGCAAAAGATAAAGAATGATATCCATATAAGGCATAGAACGGAGACATACCGATGGATATGTGATGTGTGTTGTTGTAGCAGTACTCCCCCAGATGCAGCCACTTCAGCCATGCTCTCTGCTGCCCACTAACATAGTTACGCAAGTAGCCCTCCAGCCACTTGTTAACTATCTCTGTCTGCCCGTCTGTCTGTGGGTGGTAGCTGGTGCTCGGTGTCAACTCTGTCCCCACCAGCAGAAAAAGCTCCTGCCAGAATCTGCCCATAAAGCGGTTGTCCCTGTCACTGATAATGGTCTTGGGAAGACCATGTAACCTGAAGATCTCTCTGAGGAATAGCTCTGCCACCTGTGCTGCTGTATAGTGTGCGGATATGGCGAAAAAGTGCGAAATTCGTTAGCCGATCAACGACGACGAATATATAGTCCTTGCCCTGCACTATGGGCAACCCTGTGATGAAGTCCATCGAAATGCTCCCCATTTCCCCTCCGGAATGGGAAGAGGCTGCAACAAACCTGCTGGATGGCTCATTTGTCCCTTGTTTTTTGGGCAAACCTCGCACTCCCTGATATGCTGGAGCACATCCTCCTTGAAGCCCTTCCATGAGAACCTCTCTCTGATGGCCCTGTAGGTTTTGGTAAACCCCTGATGGCTGGACAGTGTTGAATCATGTGATGCCTGAAGTATCTTCTTCTTGAGCTGGGAGCCCTCAGTCAAGAAGATCCTATCCCTGTAGTAGATGATCTCATCTATCACCCTATATCTATCATCTGTCACCTGACCATCCAGAACCTCACAAGCAAACCTGTCCTTGGAGTACTCTACCAAAAGTCGAGCCCTCCAATCTGTATCCAAACTCATTAGAGACAACGTGGCTGGTCTACGTGAAAGTGCATTGGCTACCACGTTGTTCTTCCCCTTGACATACTCAATGTCAAAGTCATAAGCCTGGATCTTACTGATCCACTTCTGCTGCCTCTCCTGTAGCTGCTTCTGCTCCAAAAAGAACCTGAGGCTGTTGTGATCAATCCTCACCCTAAACCTGTTACCCACCAGGTACTGCCGGAATTTGGCCAATGCATGCATAATGGCCAGCATCTCCTTGTCGTATATAGCATACAACCGCTCATGAGGAAGGAGCTTCCGGCTCTCATAGGCTATAGGGTGGCCTCCCTGCATCAACACTGCGCCGATCCCCTTTCTTGACGCATCACACTCCAAAACAAAAGGCTGCGTAAAATCTGGCAACGCAAGCACTGGGTAGCTGCTCATAACCTCCTTGAGCCTGTCAAAGGCTCCCTGCGCTGTATCTGTCCAACTAAATGCCCCTTTCTTCATCAGATTTGTTAGGGGTGCAGCGAGCTGGGAGAAACTCTTGACGAATAATAAGTACAGATACCAATAAATCCTCGAAGCTCTGTCACGTTTCTCGGCTCTGGCCAATCTCTGATGGCCCTGATCTTCTCCTCGTGGACTCTCACTCCGTCCACCACTATAATGTGTCCCAAGTACAGCATCTCCGTCAACCCAAACTCACATTTGGAGAGCTTAGCATAGAACTGTTGCTCCTCCAAAATATGCAGTACCGTCTCTAGATGCTGAAGATGCTCCTCCCAAGTCCTGCTATATATAAGGATATCATCAAAGAAGACCAACACAAACTTCCTCAAGTAACTGCGAAATATGTGGTTCATGCACGACTGGAAGGTAGCTGGTGCGTTGGTTAGCCCAAAGGGCATCACCAAGGACTCGAAGTGGCCATAATGACACCTGAAAGCGGTCTTGGGAATGTCCTGCTCCCTCACGCGAATCTGATGGTACCCGGATCTCAAATCAATCTTTGAGAAGAACTGTGCTCCCCAAGTCCTGCTATATATAAGGATATCATCAAAGAAGACTAACACAAACTTCCTCAAGTAACTGCGAAAGATGTGGTTCATGCACGACTGGAAGGTAGCTGGTGCGTTGGTTAGCCCAAAGGGCATCACCAAGGACTTGAAGTGGCCATAATGACACCTGAAAGCGGTCTTGGAAATGTCCTGCTCCCTCACGCGAATCTGATGGTACCCGGATCTCAAATCAATCTTTGAGAAGAACTGTGCTCCCCTTAACTCATCCATCAACTCATCAATCCTCGATATAGGGTACCTGTTCTTCAGGGTCTTTTTGTTCAGGGCCCTGTAATCAATGCACATCCTCAATGTGTCATCCTTCTTCTTCATCAATACCACAGAAGAAGCAAAAGGACTGGTGCTCGGTCAAATGTGTCCAAGAGCCAGCAACTCCTGGATGGCCTGCTCAATCTCGTCCCGATAGGCCTTAGGATGCCTATAGGGGGTGGTAATAATGGCCTGAATTCCCTGCTCTAGCTCTATAGTGTGCTCAAACCCCCGATCCGGTGGCTGACTTGGCGGAATCTCCCCAAACACTGTGGCATACCTGTCAAGGATGGACTGTATCTCCGGATGCACTGTCTGCCCTGTAGTCCCTGCCTCTGATGAACACAGCTCTACTGCCCACTCTATGTCTCCCTTCCAGAAGACTGCCTCCATCTGGTGAGCTGGAACAGTCTGGGGAGGATATGTGTGTTGACCCCGTATCTTCTCATGCCTCCCGGTTTTCTCATCATCCCACTCCATCTCCAAGGCCTTCCAATCCGTGGTCACCTTCCCCAGAGTGATAAGCCACTGTACACCCAATATCATGTCGGTGTCCAGGATGTTGACCACGAAAAAGTGGTCAGTCAATGTGTAGGTGCCCATCATCACTGACAACTCTGGAACATATCGGGCACACTGCATAGCCTGATCTCCTGGGACCAAGACTGAAAACCCATCGAAGCTCTCTGTCTATATGCCTCTCCGCTCTACCATCTGTGCATCGATGAAGTTGTGGGTTGCCCCACTGTCCACATTTACTGACACTCGCTGCCCACATACTGTCCCACGTATGTGCAGAGTCAGGTACTTGGGAACTCCTCGCAATGTTGCAAGGGTCCCTCTAGTAGGTGCAAAGGTCGCACCTCCTGCTCCTGGGGGTGGAGGTGGCAAAGGATCCTGCACTGCATGACTGCCTCCTGCCTCCACGTCATCATCCTCGTCCTCTTCCCCGCTACTCTCGGAGAAGACCTCAATAAAATGTGCTTTGCCGGCAGCACATCTATGTCCTGGCACCCACGGCTCCTGACAGGTAAAGCACAACCTCTTCTTCTTCAACCCCCTCCTGGCATCATCATCTAGCTGTACCCTACCTTGATTCCCCTTCGGAGGCAGAATCCTCATACCCTTCCCCTTTGGCTGGAAACGCTGTCTCTGGGGGTAAGGTGTCCTGATCCTGGGTAAGGCATCCTGCAAATCTCGGGTCCTACCAATGGCATCCTGGAGTGTGGCTGGTCTAGTGGATCTGACTAGACCCCGAAGTGGCTCTACTAACCCCTCAACAAACATGTAGATCATTCATGATGCGGATAGATCTGGCACCATCGCTGAAATCCTCAGGAAATCTGCAATATACGTCTCCGGGCTCCCGGTCTGTTTGAGCCTCATCAGCTCAACAAAGTGCTCCTCTGGATCCCTCTGGTCAAACCTCTCTATCAACCTCCGAGTGAACTTGACATAGGTAGTCACTGTGGAATGCCCGAGTGTAACCATCCCATGGAACCACCAGTCCTGAACCTCGCCATCCAAATGCAGCATGGCCACCTTGATGGCCTCCGTCTCTGCCATCTGGTTGAGCTGGAAATATATGTCCAGCTTCTCCACCCAAGACTTTGCCAAACTGTTTGATGAAGCATCAAACGTAGGCAAATGGAATCGGCTCGCTGTACGCTGGGTGTCTCCGTCATCATAATGTCGGTGCCCTCTGTGATGGTCGCGAGGTCTGCTATCCTGCTGAAGCTGAACAAAGTCTCTGAATGAAAGGGCATCCCTAAACTCCTGCCCATATGCTTGGTACTCAGCAAAATAATCACCCATGTAGCCAGGTTCTGACTCCTGCTGTGCTCCCGCCCGTGTCTGCACCCAAGAAAGTGGGCATAGTGGAACATGTGGGTGCATGCGATACCATATGCTGAGTGGCATCACGCTCCGGCAAATGGTGGGATGTACCCGATCCCTCGCCAATCTGGAAACCCCTTGGGGTTTCACGTTGTCTAGCCTCCACAGCGGTGAATCTCTGCCCCATCACCTCGATCTATCTCGCCAGATCCTGCACTGATTTGAGGGGTGCTTCCCCAAACTGTTTTGCATCACTATCATCTGCCATTGGCTCCCCCTGTTCTGCGTTCACTACTGAATCCTATTATGCGTCCTCTACTAGAACGCAGTCCACCCCTGTTCTGCGTTCACTACTGAATCCTATTCTGCGTCCTCTATTGGAACGCAGTCCCCCTCTTCGTAGGTGATCACGCTCCGGCAAATGGTGGGATGTACCTGATCCCTTGCCAATCTGGAAACCCCTTGGGGTTTCACGTTGTCTAGCCTCCACAGCGGTGAATCTCTGCCCCATCACCTCGATCTATCTCGCCAGACCCTGCACTGATTTGAGGAGTGCTTCCCCAAACTGTTTTGCATCACTATCATCTGCCATTGGCTCCCCCTGTTCTGCGTTCACTACTGAATCCTATTCTGCATCCTCTACTGGAACGTTCTCTGTCACGATACTTCCTACCCCTGTAGCAAATGTACGGCTTTTCTCCCGGTGTCATAAACAACTTGCTCCATAGGCTGAGCCAAGTCTATGAGCCCCGATACCACTGTAATATCCCTTTTCAGGGATATCTCTCAAACACAAGCAAACTCCAACCAGAGATGGACTGGGAGGGCGTTTACCAGATATGTCACCTCTGAAAAGAGGGTGAGATCTAGAGGCTACCTAGCCCTTTCCAGACTCTGTCTAAGAGTATGGGAAAAACACACCAAATGGTATACTATCTGGAATGCTCAAAGAGAGAAATAACAGTAGTGCAAGCATACAATAGCATATGTAGAACATGTAACAGATACTCAGAAATATAGAGAGTAAGCTAAGCCATTTTATTATACTGAGAATAAAAATGAGTACAATAGGTGATCAGAGTGATGACACCTAGACTTGCGCCAGGCAAGTGAAGAAAAGCTCTCAGAATGACAAAGAAATGGCTACTCTCTGATCTGCGTCCAAGCTGCCAGAGAACTGTTGTACTGCTGCTACTGTTGGAATCAAAATGAGTATTTGGGGCTGCTTCCCTACTCGGAAAAAGCTAAAACTCTGGAATCCACCTCTACTCACCAAACCCAGAAAAGCCCAGAGAGCGTTTCTGAAATAGCCAACCCCCGAAAATCACCCCCTTGAGGATCTACGCTATCCTCCAAGGCTCTGCGTTGACACTGAAGGGAATCCACCAAAATACTGCCTCAAACTTTTCCAAAATCCTCCAATAGGCAAGGGTTGGCCCCTTGCTCAATCTCAAGCTCGAAACCTCCAAAAGAAACCCAATCCGGAGCTCCCAAGAAATGGACTGCGTCCTCCCTCTCAAGACTGCGCAGTCACTAGATGCCAAGCTCCACCACCAAGCCTCAACTCGATCCTCCTACAAAAATACTGATGGGACTACCTCACCCGAGCAGGCACTTGAAGTCCCCTGGGGCTGAGGGTGAGATCTCCGAACGGAGACACTCGGTGCACTAAACAGTGTTGCAGACTAGCTAAACAACTAGCGTGCTCAAGAAGTCGAAGTGACCAGCTCAATATCATAAACATCGAATGACCAAAATGAAGAGGCTCTCCTCCTTTTATAATGTTGGCCTCTCTCTCAAACCCTAGGCCCATCATCTCTAACGTAGCCTCTCTTGGCCCCACGCTGCCAACTCAACCTGCACAGTCCCTCCACGTGCTCTAGCGGGTCCCCTCTCTACGTGGTCTCTTTGCCCCCCTTGGCCCACTTAAGTTACAACATTGTGTCTACTAGGGAGTGAACTTTATGTTTAGAGTGAGTTATGTCCCCCTCTACTCACTTTTATTTATAATTTAACTATAGTAGGCAAAATTGATCAAAATTAATATTTCCAATTAGCCATCGCTAATTGGGAATATTACATTTTCTGAGCAGAAAATCAGCCCATTTACGCAGTCCCTACTCAGCCAACATCCATAGGAGCTAGACAAAAAGGGCAGATTTTGAAAGTTGGAATTAGAGAAAACCATTTATGGGTTTTTCTGGGTTATTTAAGTAGAGTCCGTGGTTAAAATCCCAACATTTTCTGAGCAACAGATCAACCCATTTATGTAGTCCCTACTCAGCCAGCAGCTATAGGAGCTGGGCAAAAAGGGCGGATTTTGAAAGTTGGAATTAGAGAAAACCATTTAAGAGTTTTTCTGGGTTTTGGGCAACGATCACCTTCCCAAATTCCTGGAATTTTCTGAGTAGTGAAAGCATCCCAACCAACAGTCTGGAGTTGGCCAGCTGCAGCATTTCCAGCAAGGCAGCGCAGAGGAAGAGTCCAGTAGCAACAGCAGTAGAGCAGTGTTTTAGTGTGCAAACCTGCGGGTCATTTCAACCAGCTTTAGCCAGTTTGAGTGCTATCTATTTTTGGCATTGTTGTATTTGTTTTTCACCTCCAAATTTAATAAAATGGCTCACCAGTTTTTGGCTCTTGGCGTTGTTATCGCTTGCCGCCTACACCTACCTACAGTCAGTGGGAAAAGCCTTCAACCCCACAGGTGTGGTTGGTGGCAAGGAACTCAGAGAAGGGGCTGTCACCTATTCCCAACTCTCTCTGTTTAAGCTATCTCCTAAGTTAGCTAAGGGGGGTGGTCCCTAAAGGAAAACTAAGTTAAAGATGTGAGATTTCTAGGAGAATTGATTAGAAGGAATTACTAATCAAAGATGACTCGATTCCAATATGTAAACAAGCATATAATTATATGAGCAATATTCAATGACGTGTTCAAAATATAGACCAGTGCTTTAAAGTAGATGACAAATGCTTGCTCAAAAATGAAATTCAATATATAATGACAATAATCCCACAAAGGAAGTGTTAGACCAAGATCACAATATGCAATTATATTTGCAACACCAAATAAGGGTATTTGTCAATGAAACGAGATATATCAATCATCCATAAGCATAATGATCATTAAAATGACAACATGCAATGAAGTTGTATGTAGAAGCAAATTTCCAAGTACCATAGAATTAAACTTGTTGCAAAATTTAAGGAATTAAAATGTTTGCATCCAAAGTGCGCTTCTTGAGATAATATTTGCATGTGAATCTTTAAACCATCAAAATAGCAAAAAATTTGGGAACTTTGCAAGTAAATGTGATGAGATAGTCCTCTTGGTTTATTTTATTAATTAATTCTAAAGCAAGGTTACAATTGAACTCTAATCCTCAGACCTCACCCTCACCCAAATATTTGGCTCTCACAGTGAGGAGTCCATAGAGGTAGAGGGTCCCTAAAACGTCTATTCAACCAACTTAAGTTGGAGGTAAATTTTAGAGATGCAAGTTTAGTATGAAAAGTGAAATGCCTAAATGATATGAAAGTGAGTTTGCAAGTGCTATGTAAAAGATGGAGATGATTCAATTAAATATGCTTCATAGTTAGAACAATAACTCAAGTTGTCATAAATTGAAAGCGCTCTGCTTCTTTACTTGTAGTATATTGTGAAACTTATCCAAATGAGAAATAGATCACAAAACATAAGTAAGTGATGGCAAATGAGATTGAAAATTAAGAAATTAAAGGACTATGCGATTTATGTTACTTCCCAATTAGAGCATGCATATGTGATGTGAAAGAAAATGGAAATGTCAAAACCACTAAGTCAATCCATCTACAAATTCTCTCCTTTGAAATGGAGAGATAGGAATGCCAATGGATAAAACCCACGCTCCCACAACAAAAACAGAAATTTTTATTAATTTTACAAGAATGAAATGACCATGAGGCCTTTTCTAAACCAAGGAAAGTCTTTACAAATAAAAATTAAGACCATAGACTTTTCCTCGGTGAGAATTTCTAAGAATTCAAAATAAATTCAGACTTTACAATAGGAGAAGAGAAGATAAGCCTCTTCTATGCCCACAACCAAAGAAAAAAGAGTTATCTTCTTCATTTGAAATTCAGAGCCCAAAGGTCCTGCAACAACTAGTTAGTAATTTCTTGAATTGTCCACTCAAGCTATCACAAGAAAAAGTTCGAAAGAGGACCACAAAACCAATCAAATATTAGATAGATAAAATCACAAAATATTGCACAACAATTTACAAAGGGCTAAGCCAAAGAGTTCGAGTAAACTCTCCTCTTTGCTTAATCATCTTCAAGCTCTTAAATAGCAAATGAAAGCGATGAAGTATAATGTTTTAAAAGATATTCAAATTTAGAAGTATTCAGTTTGTATACAAGCTATGTCCCAAAACCCCTGCAAAACCACTTTGTAAGATAAGACTATGAAGGTTCAAAGAACAAATGAGAGCTCATTTGAGAATGTATCAAGAGTGGGTTGGTCTCTCCAAAGACTTCCCCCAACACTTGATTCTTTGATTTTAACAAGATGTTCACTCTACAAAACTTCAATCAAGAATTAGTTCCATATAGATCTAGCAATAAACAATGATAAGAAACTCTAGAGATTTATTTGAAACCAACTAGAGCATTCTATACCTAGAGCATACTCCTAAATCAAATGTCAATGTAAGATAGCTCTACATTAACAAATCTACAAGAGCATATGGAAACAAATTAGATCAAAGCATGAGTAAAAGGAATTATACCAATGATCAACAATAAGCTATATCCCAAAACCCATGCAAAACCACTTTGTAAGATAAGACTCTGAAGGTTCAAAGAACAAATGAGAGCTCTTTTGAGAATGTATCAAGAGTGGGTTGGTCTCTCCAAAGACTTCCCCCAACACTTGATTCTTTGATTCCAACAAGATATTTCCTCTACAAAACTTCAATCAAGAATTAGTTCCATATAGATCTAGCAATAAACAATGATAAGAAACTCTAGAGATTTATTTGAAACCAACTAGAGCATTCTATACCTAGAGCATACTCCTAAATCAAATGTCAATGTAAGATAGCTCTACATTAACAAATCTACAAGAGCATATGGAAACAAATTATATCAAAACATGAGTAAAAGGAATTATACCAATGATCAACAATTCATCACACTCCAAAAGGAGGAACACCTCATGAATGAAACCCCAAAGTCTTTATTGATATTTATGAAAGTGTACAAGGCAGCAGCGCTTCCACAAGCACAATAGCTAGTAAACAATGATTACAATATGAAAGCCCATGGCTCTATTATATAGAAAGTTGGGAGCAAATCCCAATGAAAACCCATATGCCAAGTGGTGAGAGGGAGGAGATCTCAAGGCAAATTCGAATTTGGTAAGTGGAGCTCCAATGTCAAGGGTAAAAATCGAATTCTGGCAAGTGGACATCATTTTCTTCTTCCCTTATGTGTCAAATTTGAATTTTATGATGGAATGACGTGTATATGGTTGGTAACCTATGTGGGGACAATTTCCCACAAAAATCTCCACCAAATATTCTCCCAAATCCTCCCAAATATGCACTAACTTCACAAATTCGAATTTCAAAGTAAGCAACTCTCATTTAATGCCGGAAATTCAATTTTATTTGAGCACATGTCTTTTCCTTGATTTTAGGAGTCCATATCACCTTGAGACTTCACTTTAACTCCTCTATAATTTTCCACCTCATTTCCACCTCACTTAGCATGTGTGGATATTTATTTTTCTCCATTTATTTAATTTCTGGCTTAATTAATTGCCAGATTTCCCACTAAACTTAAGAAAAGTGGGTTTTGAGGGTTCAAAACACATTTTTAACCCCTCAAAGTGTGTCATAGTAGAAATTTGAGCGTGAGAGGTGTAATTTTGATTACTCATACCCCATACAACTTCTCTAGACAACACTTATTACAATTCAATTACAATTTTTATTGCAATTTTCGACTTGCGGGAAATCTAAAAAATTAAAAAATCACTACTTAGACCTAACCAAATTCCACGAAATTTTTTGTGTGATCTAGTATGGTGATATACATTGACTCTAGACACTAGGAGTCACCCAAGGCCTCACCATCAAGTCGTACTCCGGCTTTGGGGTAAAATTGAAAGAAAAAACTCAATTAATTATTAACTCCTAGTAGGGAGATGATAATTAACCAAGTAAAAAAAACCTCCCAGAGTAATACTCACTTGTTGGCAAGGTCCCAAGGTACCTAGGCCTGTTACAGACTCAATACTGACTCAAAACTCATCATTACTAGCATCACTTATTACAATTCCCCGTAGGGTGTGGAATCTGGGTACAAGAGAAAATGATAAGAAGTAGAAGTAGAGTTTAAAAACTATGTTGAACTGATGATATCTAATGATATCTGATGGTACAAATGTCTTCTCGTTCATCCTTGGGCATGGAGTCTTCTCATCATCATCCGGTGCCACTCCGTGGTCAACAGGCATTTTTAATGTATTTTCCATATTGTTGTAATTTTATTCTATTATTGCTTGTATTACTGTCATTTCTCCATTTGGGATATTACACTTCTGCTGGTGATCCTGCTAGATCTGCGATGGCTCTGATACCATGTGAAAATTTCTGAATATTACTTTCTACAGAAACCCTATTGTTAGATTTGGTTATACTTCTCCTACTTAATCAAGTTATTAATGTTGAAATTCTGATTAATATTGAAGTAAACACATAACAAACTTTCACCGATTCATATCTAAACAAAGATACATGCACATAGACAAAGTGACACATGAGATTTTCTAGACAACTATCCCTAGAAAAACCCAAATACGGGAAAACCAGTCTTCTAGCTGTTGGAGGGTTTATATTATTAACTAGTTTCTAAATAGAGAAAATCTGGGCACCTTACTGGTTAACCTGACAGAGAGAAAATAGATCTGCAGCTAACCTGTTGTTTTGGAGACTAAAAACTTGAATGATCCACACCCTCAAACGGGATTTACAGGACTCGGCCACTTTCTGCCTCTAGAAACCCCAGCACTACCCCTGAAGCCCCTGTGTCAGTCCTACTAGCCTTTGCACTGGCCTGGAGAGGGTTGCGTAACCCCAAACTGGGTGACGCAGTCCCTACACTACCATGGATGGCCTCTGCGTAACCCGAAGGTCTCCTACTGGCTCAGCGCTACCCTTTCTGGGCCTGCTTAGCGGCTGAAGCCCTCTGTGCTGTGTAGCTGCTGTTGTTGCCCCTGCTCCTCTACACTACTCCTGGTTGTTGCTTCTCTGCCTCTTGCTGATTCTTGGCACTGGAATCAGATCATCCCCTTAGCCAATACTACCCCTCTCTGTAGTTGAAACACTTCTGAAAATTCTTAACAAACTCGCCCTAGAATTTCAGCTTAGTCTTAGTGTTCTGCCTCTGTGTGTGTGTTCTCCAACTAACCCCAAGCCTTTCCTTTATACTTTCTTGTTGGGAAACCAACACCCATGATCTAATATTGAATCGATGGCTAAGATTAAGAGAAAGTTTGATCCTTGTGATTTGAGTCATTTCCATCACATGTTTTAATTAATTACCTTTAATATTTTAATTTTCCTAAGTTAGACTTAGGGTCCTTAATTAAAAATATTAATTAATTAATTATCTCCCAAACTGGATGGAATTTCCCAAATCCCTTTCTGGGTCTTGGAGATAATTCTCTCCAACCACCTAATTCTGAGTTGGGAAGAGATTCTTGCCTCAAACTCAAGTGTTGAAATTCTAATATAGTTACCTTGATTAGCCATCTTACTTTTTCAAATAGGTTGCATTACATTTTTATAAGAATTTTCCTGTTTCAAGTATTTGAATCCAAACATTCATCCACTCACATCACATCAATTAGTCAATCAGGCCATTCTATGATTTGAAAGGGATATATAGATCTATTTCCAGGTTCCATGCTCCAACAAACATCAAGCTTGTCCACTTGGAAGCAGTGATTCTTAAGGCTCCATTTCTTACAGTATCATGGACTCTAGAAGTCATCCGCTAAAAGGTTCCTCAATTGTTAAGCAGAATTTAGTTAGAAATCTATGGAAAATGCATTCATCTAAGGTTCATGTGTAATATCCCGGATGGGATATTTTAACTAAAAATGCAGAAAAATAACTGAACTGCACATTATGCCGTAAAATCAACATTTACTTAATAGAAGATTTCCATGTAAAATTAAATATACAAGTACATGCAAATCCATAACACCATAATGCAGGAAAATAACTCAGCTTTATTATAATATCACTGGGGTAACAAGTTGAAATGAAAGATAGCTAAGATAATTGAAATACAACTGGCCTCAAGAAAATCTGCTGCACTACTACACTACGATGGCCTCCAAAACTGAACTATTGCACTCTCCCTCCGGCAACAACTACCACTGAATCCACTGAAGCACATGTTGAAGCACTGAATGATCCTCATTCCAATACCTCTAAAACTCTGCGAAACTTCTGAATGAAGTCTCCTCAAAGAGAGTTGGGTTTCCGTCCAACACTCACAAATCACCTTAGGGTTTCCGTCCTGGGGCTACGGCTAAAGTAGAGAACCACGTCTCAAACCTCTCACACAAGAAAATGATATGATCCAAAAATATCCCTCAATGGCCTCCTCCCTTTCTTTTATAGATCTCTTGGAGCCTTCTAGAGCCTTATTTTAATATTATTTTATTCATGGAGCAATTTTCCCTCTTATTAAAATATTTCTTTTTAATGCAGAAAAGGGTAAATCGGCTACCACACCTCCTCTGGTCACTGAAACTCGTGTCCAACCGTCCCATCATGTAGGTATCCTTGTCCTGATTCCAATGAGCTATCACACTAAGGTGTTCTATCATGTATTCCTCCCAGAATGCCACCTTGAGCGTAATTAACTGAGTTAAGCCCAAAAATAACTCAATTTTCTGAAAGTTGTCGAAATGCACCAGAACGAAAGGCAAGTTGCTCGGATGATGAAATACATCAAGCGAATGCCACCAGACATCATGGAAACTCCTCAAAACTCCTTCAAAAAAGCCCCTAAGCCCACTGATAACACCAATCTGGACATGTGACCTATCTGCTCCTAACTCTAGAAGTCCAACCTAACCCTGTCGTAGTTGACACCAAAAAAGGGAATATTACATCATGTTTCGGAAGCATCAGACAAGACAACCTGGTTGACAGCCACTTTCAAACAAGAAACGCATGTTCATGGTAAAGGGTATTATATTCATCATGGCCTGAATCAAGATTCAACAGTTGCATGTAATGCTATGACTGCATCAAAATATTTACAATAAATAAAAAGCAAAGGTTAGAATAGCTACGTGCAAAGACTGCTTAATAATCATTCATATGACGTCAATTGAATGTCTTCTCCATGTTATGTGGGACATTAAAAAACGAGAAGAAAAGAACACAAGAAGTTCCAAGAGCATATTAAAATAAGAAAAGGTCGTTTAGAACAGTTACCTTAAAGAATTTTGGTTTCCCAAAGTATTCCTCTTGTTTCAAGCGTGATGTCTTCACATAACGTGACACATATGTGGCTTTACCATCTTTAATTCTGAGACCATGGATCATTCTGCAGAATATCACTCCAATGTGGAATGCAAAAAAAAGGCCACATTAGCAAAATCTAACAATCAAGGATCTATGCAATACATTTTATGTACTATTTTGTAACATGTGTATTCATGTTACCTTGTGATGAAATTTTTTGAAATAAAACCTGGAGATAAATACATAGCTTAAGAAGGTCTATTTTGTATTTTTTGAATGGTTTCAGTGTTTTTTATATTCCTCAACTCCTGTTCAAATGAAACTGTACAACTGATGTATTTGCTGAAATCTGTATGCATAAACACCAAGCACTCACATTATTTAATTCAAGGGTATAAAAAGCAAAGACAAGAATATTGTTATAAAATTTATAATTAGTTTTCATTTTATAAATATAATCCTTTGCCTAAGTATACATGACTCATGAGATCTGGCTAATTAGCTACATTAAATGTGCACAATACTACAAATTTTGATGTCACATCTTGCAGTGTCTTGGAAGTTAACAGATTCAATTATTTTCAAAGTAGTGAGGAACAGAGATTGAACTGCATTTGAAATCTACTAAAACTCGTTAGACTATAAAGATAGTTCACAGTTGCTGATATGTAAACCCAAATAATAGTCATAGATATACAAGTATACTTGAAAATTGTCTTCAGCTTTATATCTGGTTGCATCCCAATTTTCCCTTAACATTCAACTTTGAAGCCATTTTCAATAAGGCCATCAGTAAGAAAAGGACAAACATGGTTCAACACATTGCACAACATATATGAGGCACCTCTGGATGATAGTCTTGGAAAATATTTTTTCATGTTTGAAAGGAGTTAAAATGGAGGAATTGACCTGCAAACTCAGCACCTACAAGATGCCTTTGTGTCTGCTGCAATAGGTTACAACCTCTCAGCCTGGAATTGTTTTGTCACTCACACATAATTCTGCCAGCAACACTTGCAGTTATGGGACTTTCCGTCCCTTGCATGCAGTGTGAACTGTTCCCAGACTTCAACATGGCTGGGGTTTTTCACTAGATATATTTCAAGGGAATTTCACCTGAGAGCCAGTGATTAGCAGAATATGAACAAGCGGTAAGTAGTGCATTAGTAATTTGTGCAGATGCAAGGTTGTAAAGGATATCTCGGTCATGGTGGCCCAGATTTGAAAGGATGCCATATTATCATATTCACTAACCTGCCTTGGTAAGATTTCAATCAAATCTTCTTCATATGCAACAATTAGGGTTTCTATAAAACAGTTCAGGTTTACATCTATGTCATCTAATACACCTATGGAGTAGTTTTCCATGTTCTTGCAGCTATATTTATTACATTTTTATTTACTGTATTTTCCTTGCATCAGAGGTATGCATATCCTAATCTTAAGTGATTTCCCTACAAACCCTTGTATAGCAAACAAATGGGTTTCACATTGTCCTTTCAGACATACTCGGATTACCACATCCAGTAGATTGTTCTTGTTTGACACTTGCGTGGTATATTTACCTTGTTCCCCCTATCCTTCCAAATTTGGAGAATAAGCCCATTGTAATAGTCAGGAACCAGGTTTCCTCACATGGCCTCTTTGCTTATTTTGGGATCTATAAGTCCTGTTACCCACCAAAAGTGGGTGACCACATGGTAGAACTTTTTGTAATATCCTGAAAGGGAAATAGACAGTAATACAAAGCATACAACAAGATACAAAATGCTAAAAACTGAGCATGAAGCAGATACACATGAAATAGAGAAAATACTGAGCCATTTTATTATACTGAGAAATAGAAATGAGTACAAGAGGTGATCAGAGTGATGGCACCTCGACTTGCACCAGGCAAGGGTAGGAATACTCTCAAAATATCAAGGGAATGGCTGTTCTCTACTCTGTGTCCAAGCTGCTGGGAAACTGCGGTGCTGCTGCTACTACTGGAACAAAAATGAGTATTTGGCGCTGCTCCCCTACTCAGAAAAAGCTGAAACTCTGGAATCGGCCTCTACTCACAATACCCAGAAAGGCCCAGAGAGCATTTCTGAAACGGTCGACCCCCAAAAATGCCTCCCTTGAGGATCTACGCTATCCTCCCAAGGGCCAAGCTGGTTATGAATGGAATCCTCCAGAATATGGCCTCCCACTCTGCCAAATGCCTCCAATAGGCAAGGGTTGGTCCCTTGCTCGATCCTCCGGCCTAAATCCTCCAAAATAGTGCCACTCCGGTGCTCCCTCAAGATGGACTGCGTCCTCCCTCTCAAGACTGCGCAGTCTCTAATGGCTCTACTCCTCCATGAATGCAACCACCGATCCTCTTGCAAAAAGCTGATGAAAATACCTCACCCGAGCAAGCACTTGAAGTCTCCCGGGGCTAAGGGTGGGATCTCCGATCAGAGACACCCGATGCACTGAACAGTGTTGCAGACAAACTAAACAGCCAGCGTGCTCCAAGTCGAAATGACTAGCTCCAAATGCATAAACATGAATGACCAAATGAGGGGGCTCTCCTCCCTTTTATAACGCTAGGCCTCTCTCTCTCTAGGCCCCACCACCTCCACGTGCTCCTTGGCCCATGCTGTCTCCCTCATCTGCGTGAAGTAGGCCACACGCTACCCACGTGGTCTGCGTCCCTCTCCTGCGCTGTTCACTTGGCCACTAGGCCCCACACTCTCTTAATTTCGCTGTGGACTTTAAGAAAGTGTTTTATCCTAAGTGAGTTAGTTAATATTTTACCCACTTTATTCACACTCCAACTATAATAAAGCAAAATTGGTCAAAATTAATATTTCCAATTAGCTATTGCTAATTGGGAATATTACAGTCTCCCTCGGCAAAATGTTGCTTGACCCCAAGCAACTGTAGTGATGGATGCTGCAAGATCTTCTCACTCTCCCAAGTGGCATCCTCATCCGGCAAATTCTTCCACCTCACTAAGAATTCCCAGACTATCCTGTTCCGCAACTGCCTCTCCCTGATAACAATAATGGCCTCTGGCTGTAGCACCAAATGCCCCTCATCATCCGTAGGCAGAAGCTCCTCTGTCACTGTCACCTGTTGTCCCAATGCCTTCTTCAGGCACGACACGTGAAAGATGTTATGAATCTTGCTGCCTTGGGGCAGCTCCAACTCATAGGCAACCTGTCCAACCCTGCGTATCACCCTATAAGGCCCATAAAAACGAGACTTGAGCTTCTCAGCTCCCTTCTGCTTCAGAGTCGACTGTCGGTACGGCTGCAAACGTAGGTAGACCAAGTCCCCTACCTCAAACTGTCTCTCCACCCGACCCCTGTCGGCATACAGCTTCTGTTGGTTCTATGCTGTAGCCATGTTATCCTTGAGAGCTCAGAGGATATCCTGACTCTCTTGGATCCAATCCTTGGCTCTTGGAGCCTTGCTAGAACCAAACATCACATCAACAAAAGATAAAGCGTGATAACCATATAATGCATAGAACGGAGACATTTCAATAGACATGTGATGTGTGTTGTTGTAGCAGTACTCTCCTAGGTGCAGCCACTTCAGCGATGCTCTCTGCTGCCCACTGACATAGTTACGCAAGTAGCCCTCCAGCCACTTGTTAACTATCTCTGTCTGCCCATCTGTCTGTAGGTGGTAGCTGGTGCTCAGTGTCAACTCTGTCCCCACCAGCCGAAAAAGCTCCTGCCAAAATCCACCCATGAAGCGGCTATCCCTATCACTGACAATGGTCTAGGGAAGACCATGTAACCTGAAGATATCCCTGAAGAATAGCTCTGCCACCTGTGCTGCTGTATCGTGTGCGGATATGGAAAAAAAATGTGCATATTTCGTCAGTCGATCAACGACGACGAATATACAGTCCTTGCCCTGCACCATGGGCAACCCCGTGATGAAGTCCATCGAAATACTCTCCCATTTCCCCTCTGGAATGGGAAGAGGCTGCAACAAACCTGCTGGATGGTTCATCTCCCCCTTGTTACGCTGGCAAACCTCGCACTCCCTAACATGCTGGAGTACGTCCTCCTTGAGGCCCTTCCATGAGAACCTCTCACTGATGGCCCTGATCTTCTCTTCGTGGACCCTCACTCTGTCCACCCCTATAATGTGTCCCAAGTATAACATCTTCGTCAACCCAAACTCGCACTAGGAGAGCTTAGCATAAAACTGCTACTCCTCCAAAATACGCAACACTGCCTATGTGCTGGAGATGCTCTGCCCATGTCCTGCTATATATCAATATATCATCAAAGAAGACCAGCACAAACTTCCTCAGGTGACTGCGGAAGATGTGGTTCATGCACGACTAGAAGGTGGCAGTGCGTTGGTTAGCCCGAAGGGCATCACAAAGAACTCAAAATGGCCATAATGGCACCTGAAAGCGGTCTTGGGAATGTCCTGTTCCCTCACGCAAATCTGGTGGTACCCGGATCTCAAATCAATCTTTGAGAAGAACTGTGCCCCTCTCAACTCATCCATCAGCTCGTCAATCCATGGTATGGGGTACCTGTTCTTCATGGTCTTTTTGTTCAGGGCCCTATAGTCAATGCACATCCGCAGTGTGTTGTCCTTCTTCTTCACCAACACTACCGAAGAAGCGAAAGGACTGGTGCTAGGCCGAATGTGTCCAAGGGCTAACAGCACGTCGATAGCCCGCTCAATCTCGTCCCGATAGGCCTTGGGGTGCCTATAAGGTGTGGTAATGACGGCCTGAATACCCTGCTCAAGCTCAATAGTATGCTCAAATCCCTGATCCGGTGGCTGTCTTGGTCGTATCTCCCCAAACACCGTGGCATACCTGTCAAGGATGGTCTGTATCTCTGGATGAACTGTTTGCCCGGTGGTCCCTGCCTCTGATGCGCGCAGCTCTACGGCCCACTCTATGTCTCCCTTCCGGAAGTCTGCCTCCATCCGGTGAGCTGAAACGGTCTGGGGTGGGTAAGTGTGCATGCCCTGTATCTTCTCATTCTTCCTGGTCTTCTTATCATCCCACTCCATCTCCAAGGCCTCCCAATCCGTGGTGACCTTCCCTAGAGTGATCAGCCACTGTACACCCAACACCACATTGGTATCCGGTATGTTAACCACGAAAAAGTGGCCAGTCACTGTGTAGGTGCCCATCGTCACTGCCAGCTCTGGAACATATCTGGCACACTGCATAGTCTGATCACCTGGGACCAACACTAAAAACCCATCAAAGCTCTCTGTCGGTATGCCTCTCCGCTCTTCCATCTGTGCATCGATGAAGTTGTGGGTTGCCCCACTGTCCACCAGTACTGATACTCGCTGCCCCTGTACTGTCCCTCGGACACGCAGCGTCAGATACTTGGGTACTCCCCGCAATGCTGCAAGGGTCCCCCCGATAGGTGCAAAGGCTGCACCTCCTGCTCCTGGTGGTGGAGGTGGCAAATGGTCCTGCGCTGCATGGCTGCCCCCTGCCTCCACATCATCATACTCATCCTCTTCCCCGCTGCTCTCGGAGAAGACCTCAATAAAGTGTGCTTTGCCCGCAGCACATCTATGTCCCAGCGGCCACGACTCCTGACATGTGAAACACAGCCTCTTCTTCTTCAACTCCCTCCTGGCATCATCATCCAACTGTCTCCTACCCTGATTCCCATTTGGAGGTGGAATCCGCACATCCTTCCCCTTAGGCTGGAAAGCCCGTCTCTGGGGGTAAGGCGTCCTGATCCTGGGAAAGGCATCCTGCAAATCCCGGGTCATGCCAACTGCGTCATGGAGTGTGGTTGGTCTAGTGGATCTGACCAATCCCCGAAGCGGCTCTGCTAACCCCTCAATGAACATGTAAATCATCCGTGTCGCGGATAGATCTGGCACCATCACTAAAAGTCTCAGCAAATCCGAGATATATGTATCCGGACTCCTGGTCTGTTTGAGCCTTGTTAGCTCAACAAAGTGCTCCTCCGGATCCCTCCGATCAAACCTCTCTATCAACCTCTTGGTGAACTCGGCATATGTGGTCACTGTCGAATGCCCGAGTGTAATCATCCCATGGAACCACCAATCTTGGGCCTCGCCATCCAAATGCAACACTGCCACCTTGATGGCCTCCGTCTCTGCCATCTGGTTGAGCTGGAAGTATATGTCCAGCTTCTCCACCCAAGCCTTTGCCAAATTGTTTGATGAACCATCAAACATAGGCAAGTGGAACCTACTCACTGTATGCTGAGTGTCTCCGTCATGATAATGTCGGTGTCCCCTGTGATGGTCACGAGGTATGCTGTCTTGCTGGAGCTGGACAAAGTCTCGAAATGAAAGGGCATCCCTGAACTCCTACCTGTATGCCCAATACTCAGCAAAGTAATCACCCATGTGGCCCGGCTCCGGCTGCTGCAGTGCTCCTGTCCTTATGTCTACAGCCAGGAAAGTGGGCATAGTGGAACGTGTGGGTTCATGTGATGCCATGTGCTGAGTGGCATCGTGCTCCTGCAAATGGTGGGATGTGCCCAATCCCTCACCAATTTGGAAACCCCTTGGGGTTTCACGCTGTCTGGCCTCAACAGCGGTGAATCTTTATCCCATCACATCAATCTGCCTCGACAGATCCTGTACTGACTTGAGGAGCATTTCCCCAAACTTCTTCGCATCACTATCATCTGCCATCGGTTTCTCCTGTTCCGCGTCCACCACTGGAACGCAGTCACCCTCTCCGTAGGTGATCTGCAACCTACACTCTCTGTCACGGTACTTTCTACCTCTGTAGCAAATATACGGCTTCTCTCCCGGTGTCATAGACAACTCGCCCCACAGGCTGAGCCAGGTCTATGAGCTCTGATACCACAAAGGCCCAACCACTACACCAAAAGCCCAGACTGTTAGTGAGGGCGGCATCCTAGGGTGTTAAGGGTGGGGTCTTAAGGCCCACCGGAGCATCTGAGAGTGGCGGCTAAACAACCCCTCATTACGCAGACCTCAGACACGTGGCAGGGCCCACCCTAAACAGGGCTGCCCTAAACAGGGATATTACACTTTTCTTCTAGAAATCTCTTCAATCAAAAGCCCCTGACAACCACCAGTGTAGCTGATATATTGTGTCATTTGATCTCCGTGTGAAAATTTTTGAATCCTTATTTCAAAAATCCTACTACAGAAATCTGTTTACTTCTCCTACTTCTGTTTTTAATTTAACAAGTTATTTTCAGAAATATTCAAAAGAAATTGAAGTAAACACACTGCAGCCTACACATACATACAGATCAAGCACATTCGACAAAGGATACACAAGATTTTTTGGACAAATGTCCTCGGAAAAACCCAATGCGGGAAAACCGGTGCAGTAGCTCTTGAGGGTTTTATTATTATGCAGAATTCTGAATACAATCTAGGGTACCCGTAGTGGTTTACCAAATAGAGAAAATCTCGGTTGAAGTATCTCTATCTCCGGAGACAGAAAATATGGTTGATTCAGTTGAGGATGACGAACCCCACAGGTGCCTACACAGTCAGCATCACCCTTCAGTGTGGTTGCGTCACCCTTTCTGGATCTACTGAATACGAGCCCTTTCTGGCCCACTGAAACCCCAACGCAGTTCTTTGAGTGACTGTGTCAGCCTCTTCCAGCTCTGTGTCCCTCTACGTGAGCCCTTCTGGCTCTACGTCACCCCTGTTGGGCTTACGCTACGTCTGTGTCAACCCTGCTGGGCTTACGTGGCCTCTGCGTCACTCCTCCTTGGCTTGTGCTGCTCCTCTGGTACGGATCTGCCTCTTTGCCAATGTATTCTCGGCCTTGGATCTGAAATCCCTCTGTCGATCTACCCCACGCTACACTAAAACCTCACTCGAAAATTCTCAGCAAACCGCGCCCCAGAATTTCGACTTAGCTCAAGTGCTACCACTATGTGTGTATTCTCCAACTGCCCCAAGCCTTCCTTAAATACTTTTCTCGTTGAAGAATCAACAGTCGTGATCTAATCTCTAATCGACGGCTAAGATTAGAAAAGAATTGATCCTCGTCACTTAGAACATTCTCACCCACATGTTTAAATTTATTCCCTTTAATTTTTAATTTCCCTAAGTTAGACTTAGGGTCTCCATTAAAATAATTAATATTGAAATAACTTAAGTTTCGGGTGGAATTTCTCCAACCGATTTCTGGGTCTTGGAGATCTCATGAGTTATAGCCCCTCCACAAAGATTCGGAGCTAGAGCACATCCAATGCTACCCAAAAATCAACACTCCCTCTTAGCGAGGAAGGTGCTCTAGCAACACTTCACCATGAAGCATCACCCTGATCCACGACATCGGTGCCCTGCGCTGCTGATGCTTGGCCTGCTGCTCCTCATCCTCTGCGCTTCTGCCTTCTGTATTTCTGCCTATGACTCTGCCACATTCACTGCCTCATCTGTACTGCAGGTCCCTCTCAAATGTTGCATCATGGTACCCATAGCACTGCCACTGCTAATTGTTGCACTGAAACTCAGGGTCTAATAGTTAAGCAACTGAAAGACATCACCAAAAATCTTGACAGACAAGTTATTCTGGCTGCATCACGATCTGAATTACCATCTACTGTTAATTTGCGCTAGCCCTCTGGTGCCTCTGCACAGCTGCTGCTCTGCACTGCCTCTACGTTGTTGAAAACCCATCAGCCTCTGCGTTGTTGCTTCTATGTTGTTGTTGTCTCTGCTCTGCCCTGCTCCAATCTTTAAAATCCTAGCTCTGCCAATGTGCCTCCATGATCCTCGGCACCAACTAACTCTAGTCATCCTGCTACTGTCATTAAGGGCTCCTGTAGCTCGTATGTGATCCAAGAGTTTGGGCAGCTCAAGGATCCTGTCCCTTCATCTGAAGTTCAAGAGAACTACAAATCTATGTCGCCCCACCTCTTCTCTTGAGGCACATGAGCACTCATAGCCACATCATCATCACTCCCACCATCGCCCTTCGCTGCTGCAGCCTTAGAATCCGAATCTTCCTTTCCCTTCTTCTTCTGAGGACAAGTAGTGGCAAAATGTCCCGATTCACCACATCTGAAGCACCAGACCTTAGAACGGTCTTTCTTCTTCTTCCCTTGCTGTTGTTATTGTCCCTTAGATGCGAGAGCCGCATCTTCCTCCTCCTTGATCTTGGCTCCTCCACTGCTGATGTTCATCTTGGTCAATCTCATTATCTCTTCTTGACAAAAAGTTGCCCACATGTCTTCCCAATTTGGAAGTGACGCTCTACCCAAGATGCCTTGGACAATGGTTTCCCATTCTTCAGACACTGCATACAGGGCAGTCGTCACCATAAGACCATCACCAGGAGTGGCCCCCATAACAACCAGTTGATATCGAATTGCCTTCAATCTGATGAGGAAGGGGTCGATTTCCTCTCCCTTGTGCATCTGAAATAGTCGCAGATGATTCTCCAGAAGCATCTTCCTCTGGACAAAGGTACTTTGATACAATATGGTCAATGTCATCCACATTTCATTTGTCATATTTTTCTGGGCAATGTGTGGAACCACATGATCCTTCACCCTGGCCATAATCAAGCGCTTGGCTCTAGCTTGATTTTCCTCATACTTCTTCAACGGATCAGCATCAACAGGAACAACTACGACCTTCTCGGCATGATCTTTGATGCGATATTCGTCAAGGACTAACAGGATTTTAGCCTTCCAGATGACGAAGTTAAACGCTCCATCTAACATGTCCTAATCCCTCAATCCATTAGAGGCCATCTCTGCACAACGATGTCGAAACAGATACTCTTTTCCCTTCTTCTGTTGCTACCCTCAGCAAAAGGTTCGGATCCGGGTTTCTTGGCGCTAGAAACCCTCTAGAGAAAACACTCCCTCTGACAAGTGATTTCCCTCCCGAAAACCCTGCACCAATTCTATCGAATCAGCCCTCTCTAATCACTCTACTGATTAGATCTCAGAATTCTTGGCTAGAAATTCTGCTGAGGAACTGCTTCCCCTTACTTTATCAACCGTGTTAGACATTGTTCTGCACCGGCAGAAAAAATGCCCCACCAGCAACTTCCGAAGAACCAAACTACACTTCCAGTCATGACAACTGGCTCAGCGTCACCTCCTCTTAGACTATGTCACCCTCCAGGGCCTGCGTGAACCTCTAAGACAGCTCTGCGTGAGCTAGATAGGCTCTGCATCACCCTTATCGAACTGCGTGAGCCTCTACATCAGTTAGGCTGGCTCTACGTCACCTCTCTAGGGCTTTTGTTGTCCCTCTGGAATGCTGCCTCTTTCGAAATTGCGTTGTCACTCGAGATAGCCTTCTTGCTGCAGCAAAAACTTCGTCACTTCGCTGATGGCTTCAGCTCTCCCTGATCTGCAATAGCTCTGATACCATGTCAAAATTTTTGAATCCTTATTACACAAATCCTACTGCATAAATCTGGTTTACTTCTCCTACTTGAGTTTTTAATTTAACAAGTTATTTTCAGAAATATTTAGAAAACATTGAAGTAAACACACTGCAACCTACACATACATATAGATCAAGTACTGAAGAATTAAGCACATTCGACAAAGGACACGAGAATTTTCAAACAAATGTCCCCAGAAAAACCCAATGCAGGAAAACCGGTGCAAAAGCCCTTGAGGGTTTTATTATTATGCAGAGTTCTGAATACAATCTAGGGTACCAATAGTGGTTTACCCAACAGAGAAAATCCCGACAGAAGTACCTCTATCTCCAAAGACAGAAAATATGGCTGATTCAGCTAAGGATGAAGAACCCCACAGGTGCCTATGTAGTGAATGCATCACCCTTTAGTGTGGCTGCGTCACCCCTTCTGGATGTACTGAATAGAGCCCCTTTTGGCCCATTGAAACCCTAGCGCAACTCTCTGAGTGACTGCGTTAGCCTCTTCCAGGTTTGCATCCCTCCGTGTGAGCCCTTCTGGATCTACATCACCCCTGCTGGGCTTACGCTGCCTCTGCATCAACCCTGTTGGACTTACGCTGCCTCTACGTCACTCCTCCTTGGCCCGCACTACTCCTTTCGTACAGATCTGCCTCTCTGCCAATGTATTCGTAGCCTCGGATCTGAAATCCCTCTGTCGATCTGTTGTTGCACTGCAAGCTCATTCGAAAATTCTCAGCAAACCATGCCCCAGAATTTCAACTTAGCTCAAGTGCTACCGCTATGTGTGTATTCTCCAACTGACCCCAAGCCTTCCTTTTAATACTTTTCTCGTTGAAGAATCAACAGTAGTGATCTAATCTCTAATCGACGACTAAGATTAGAAAAGACTTGATCCTCGTCACTTAGAACATTCTCACCCACATGTTTAAATTTATTCCCTTTAATTATTTAATTTCCGTAAGTCAGACTTAGGGTCTCCATTAAAAAAATTAATTATTGGAATAACTTAAGTTCCAGGTGGAATTTCTCCAAATGATTTCTGGGTCTTGGAGATCTCATGTGTTCTATCCCCTCCACAAAGTTTCGGAGCTAGAGCACATCCAATGCTATTCAAAAATCAACACTCCCTCTTAGCGAGGAATGTGCTCTAGCAACACTTCATCTTGAAGCATCACCCTAATCCACAGCATCGGTCCCCTGCGCTACTGATGCTTGGCCTATTGCCCCTCATCATTTGCGTTGTTGCCCTCTGTATTGCTGCCCATGACTCTGCCACAGTCACTGCCTCATCTATACTGCAGCTCCCTCTCAAATGTTGCATCATGGTACCCATAGCACTGCCAATGCTAATTGTTGCACTGCAACTCAGTTGTTGAGAGTTAAGCAACTAAAAGACATCACCCAAAATCTTGACATACAAGTTAGTCTGGCTGCATATCGATCTGAAACTCCCTCTACTGCTAATCTCCATTCTCCCTCTAGTGCCTCTACACTGCTGCTACTCTACACTGCATAAGCACTGCCTCTGCATTGTTGAAATCCCATCAGCCTCTGTGTTGCTGCTTCTAGGTTGTTGTTGCCTCCGCACTACGCTACTCCAGTTTTTAGCATCCTACCTCTGCCAATGTGCCTCCATGATCCTCTGCACCAACTAACTCCAGTCATCCTGCTACTGTCATTAAGGGCTCCTGTAGCTCGTATGTGATCCAAGAGTTTGGGCACCTCAAGGATCCTACCCATTCCTCTGAAGTTCAAGAGAACTACAGATCTATGTCGCCCCACCTCTTCTCTCGAGCCACATGAGCACTCATAGCCACATCATCATCACTCCCATCATCGCCCTTCACTACTGCAGCCTTAGAATCTTAATCTTCCTTGCCATTCTTCTTCTGAGGACAAGTAGTGGTGAAACGTCCCAATTCACCACATCTGAAGCACCGGACCTTAGAAAGGTCTTTCTTCTTCTTCCCTCGCTGTTGTTGTTGTCTCTTAGATGTGAGAGTTGCATCTTCCTCCTCCTCCTTCGTGATCTTGGCTGCTCCACTGTTGTTGCTCATCTTGGTCAATCTCCTGATCTCTTCTTCACGAAGAGTTGCCCACATGTCTTCCCAATTTGGAAGTGTCGCTCTACCCGAGATGCTTTGGACAAAGGTCTCCCACTCTTCAAACACTGCATTCAGGGCAGTCCCCACCATAAGACGATCATCAAGAATGGCCCCCGTAGCAACCAGCTGATCTCAAATCACCTTCAATCTAATGAAGAAGGGGTCAATTTCCTCTCCCTTATGCATCTGAAATAGTCGCGGTTGATTCTCCAAAAGCATCTTCCTCTGGACAGAGGTACTTTGATACAATGTGGCAAATGTCATCCACATCTCATTTGTCATATTCTTCTCGGCGATGTGTGGGACCACATGATCTTTAACCCTACCCATAATCAAGCCCTTGGCTCTAGCTTGATTTTCCTCATACTTCTTCAACGGATCAGCATCAACAGGAGCAACCACAACCTTCTTGGCATGATCTTTGGTGCGATAGTCGTCAAGGACTGATAGGATTTTGGACGTCCAGATGACGAAGTTAGATGCTCCATCTAACCTGTCCTAATCCCTCAATCCATGGAGGCCATCTCTACTCAACGATGTCGAAACGAATACTCTTCTCCCTTCTTCTGCTGCTACCCTCAGCAAAAGACTTGGATCTGGGTTTCTTGGCGCTAAAACCTTTAGAGAAAACACTCCCTCTGACAAGTGATTTCCCTCTTGGAAACCTTACACCAATTCTATCAAATCAACCCTCTCCAATCACTCCACTGATTAGATCTCAAACTTCTTGGCTAGAAGTTGAGGAACTACTTCCCCTCACTTTGTCAACCCCGCTAAACATTGTTCTACACTAGCAAAAACAATGTCCCACTAGTAACTTCCGAAGAACCAAACTTCACTTCCAGTCACGGCAACTGGCTCAGCATCATCTCCTCTTGGAATACGTCACCCTTAGGCCAGCGTGAGCCTCCGCGTCAGCTTTGCGTGAGCTAGACAAGCTCTGCATCACCCTTCTCGAACTATGTGTGCCTCTGCATCAACGAGGCTGGCTCTACGTCACCTCTTTAGGGCCTTTGTTGTCCCTATGGTACGTTGCCTCTTCCGGAACTATGATATCACTCGGGACAACCTTCTTGCTGCAGCAAAAACATCATCACTTCGTTGTTGGCTTCAGCTCTCCCTAATCTGCAATAGCTCTTATACCATGTGAAAATTTATTAATCCTTATTACATAAATCTCACTGAATAAATCTAGTTTACTTCTCTTACTTGTGTTTTTAATTTAACAAGTTATTTTCAGAAATATTCAGAAAACATTGAAGTAAACACATTGCAGCCTACACATACATAAAGATCAAGTATTGAAGAATTAAGCACATTGAACAAAGGACAAACAAGATTTTTCGAACAAATATCCCCGTAAAAACCCAATGCAGGAAAACTGTTGCAACAACTCTTGAGGGTTTTATTACTATGCAGAATTTTGAATACAATCTAGGGTAACAGTAGTGGTTTACCCAACAGAGAAAATCCCGACAGAAATACATCTATCTCCAGAGATAGAAAATATGGTCGATTCAACTGAGGATGAAGAACCCCATAGGTGCCTACGCAGTCACTGCGTCACCCTTAAGTGTGGTTGCGTCACCCCTTATGCACATGCTAAATACGAGCTCTTTCTGGCCCACTGAAACCCCAATGCAGTTCTCTAAGTGATTGCGTCAGCCTCTTCGGGCTCTGCGTCGCTTTGTGCGAGTCCTTCAGGCTTTGTGTCACCCCTGTTGGGCTTACGACGCCTTTGCGTCACTTCTACTTGGCCTGCGTTGCTCCTCTGGTACGAATCTGCCGCTCTGCCAATGTATTCTCGACCTCGGATCTGAAATCCCTCTGTTGATCTACCCCTCGCTACACTGCAAGCTCACTCGAAAATTCTCAGCAAACCGTGCCCTAGAATTTTGACTTAGCTCAAGTGCTACCGCTATGTGTGTATTCTCCAACTGACCCCAAGCCTTCCTTTAATACTTTTCTCGTTGAAGAATCAATGGTCATTATCTATTCTCTAATCGACGACTACCATTAGAAAAGACTTGATACTCATCATTTAGAACATTCTCACCCACATGTTTAAATTAACTCCCTTTAATTATTTAATTTCCCTAAGTTAGACTTAGGGTCTCCATTAAAATAATTAATTGTTGGAATAACTCAATTTCCGGGTGGAATTTCTCCAAACGTTTTCTGGGTCTTGGAGATCTCATGTGTTCTAGCCCATCCACAAAGTTTCGGAGCTAAATCACATCCGATGCTCCCCAAAAATCAACACTCCCTCTTAGCGAGGAATGTGCTCTAGCAACACTTCATCCTGAAACATCACCCTGATCCACAGCATCGGTCCCCTGCACTATTGATGCTTGGCCTGCTGCCCCTCATTCTCTGCACTGCTGCCTTCTATACTGCTGCCCATGACACTGCCTCATCTGCACTGCAGCTCCCTCTCAAATGTTGCATCATGCTACCCATAGCACTGCCACTGCTAATTGTTGCATTACAACTCAGTTGCTGACAATTAAGCAACTAAAATACATCACCCAAAATCTTGACAGACAAGTTAGTCTGGCTGCATCTTGATCTGAAACACCCTCTCCTACTAATATGCGTTGTCCCTTTGGTGCCTCTACACTGCTGCTGCTCTGCATTGCCTAAGCAATGCCTTTGCTGTTGAAATCCCATCAACCTCTACGTTGTTGCTTCTAGGTTGTTGCTGCCTCTACTCTGCGCTACTCCAGTCTTTAGCATCCTAGCTCTGCCATTGTGCCTCCATGATGCTCTGCACCAACTAACTCTAGTCATCTTGCAGCCCGATAAAGGGAACTCTATGAGAGCAAGTGCACTGAAGCATGATAACTTCCTAACCAGAAGCCCTATCCCTCCTTGATGTATCCCAGTACCCTCTCTCCTATCTCCTTTCCTTCTTATTGATTGACCAAATATCCCTACTAATGGAACCTTCTCCCCACTTGGATCTCTCCCACTAATGACAAGATCTCTTCAGCTAATGAAATACAAAGTATGGTATAGTTTCTTCACGAGGTAACAGATCATCCTAACAAGACCTTATTGTCTTATCAGGTAACATGATTTCTATGGCATTATAGTATCGCTTATGAAAAGGTGCATTTTCCAGGCCTGATCATGGGTCCGGGAATGTCGGGTGATGAAGGGACGTGAATCTTGGATATAAATCTGTTGATTGAATTTGAATGAATGGATGAGAGAGTGATTGAAATTGGTAAGGGATGGGTGAAATGCGAGTGATGAAGGGATGATTATGAAGATTCTTGCTACTGTAATTAAGGTCTCTCGTAGCTCGTATCCAAGAGTTTGGGCACCTCAAGGATCTTGCCCCTTCATCTGAAGTTCAAGAGAACTACAGATCTATGTCGCCCCACATCATCACTCCCATCATTGCCCTTCGCTACTGTAGCCTTAGAATCTGAATCCTCCTCCCCTTTCTTCTTCTGAGGACAAGTAGTGGGGAAATGTCCCAATTCACCACATCTGAAGCACCGGACCTTAGAAAGGTCTTTCTTCTTCTTCCCTCCCTATTGTTGTTGTCCCTTAGATGCGAGAGCCGCCTCTTCCTCCTCCTTGATCTTGGCTCCGCCGCTGCTGCTGCCCATCTTGGTCAATCTCCTAATCTCTTCTTGACAAAGAGCTGCCCACATGTCTTCCCAATTTCAAAGTGTCGCTCTACCCAATATGCCTTGGACAAAGGTCTCCCACTCTTCAGACACTGCATCCAAGACAGTCCTCACCATAAGACCATCGTCAGGAGTGGCCCCCATAGCAACCAGCTGATCTCAAATCGTCTTCAATTTAATGAGGAAGGGGTCAATTTCCTCTCCCTAATGCATCTGAAATAGTCGTAGCTGATTCTCCAAAATCATCTTCCGCTGGACAGAGGTACTTTGATACAATGTGGTCAATGTCGTCCACATCTCATTTGTCGTATTCTTCTCGGCAATGTGTGAGACCACATGATCCTTCACCCCATCCATAATCAAGCGCTTGGCTCTAGCTTGATTTTGCTCATATTTCTTCAACGGATCAGCGTCAACAGGATTCTGGCCTTCCAGATGACGAAGTTAGATGCTCCATCTAACCTGTCCTAATCCCTCAATCCATGAGACGCCATCTCTACTCAACGATGTCGAAATGGATACTATTCTCCCTTCTTCTGCTGCTACCCTTAGCAAAAGACTCAAATCTGGGTTTCTTGGCGCTAGAAACCCTCTAGAGAAAACACTCCCTCTGACATGTGATTTCCCTCTCGGAAACCCTGCACCAATTCTGTCGAATCAACCCTCTCCAATCACTCTGTTGATTAGATCTAAGACTTCTTGGCTAGTAAGTCTGCTGAGGAACTGCTTCCCCTTACTTTGTCAACCCTACTAGAAATTGTTCTGCACCGGCAGAAACAATGCCCCACCAGCAAATTCTGAAGAACCAAACTGCACTTCCAGTCACAGCAACTGGCTCAGCATCACCACCTCTTGAACTGTGTCACCCTCCAGGTCCTGCGTGAGCCTCTGCGTCAGCTAGACAAGCTCTGTGTCACCCTTCTCGGACTGTGTGAGCCTCTGCGTCAACTTTGCGTGAGCTAGGATGGCTCTACGTCACCTCTCTAGGGACTTTGTTGTCACTCTGGTACGCTGCCTCTTCTAGAACTACGTTGTCACTCGAGACACCCTTATTGCTGCTGCAAAAACTTCGTCACTTCACTGATGGCCTCATCTCTTCCTAGTGTACAATAGCTCTGATACCATGTGAAAATTTCAGAATCCTTATTACAGAAATCCTATTGCATAAATCTGGTTTACTTCTACTTCTATTTTTAATTTAACAAGTTATTTTCAGAAATATTCAGAAAACATTGAAGTAAACACACTGCAGCCTACGCATACATACAGATCACGTAGTAAATAATTAAGTACATTCGACAAAGGACACACAAGATTTTTCGGACAAATGTCCCTGGAAAAACCCAATTCGGGAAAACCGGTGCAGCGGCTCTTGAGGGTTTTATTATTATGCAGAATTTTGAATACAATCTAGGGTACCAGTGGTGGTTTACCCAACAAAGAAAATCCCAATAGAAGTACCTCTATCTCCGGAGACAGAAAATATGGATGATTCAGCTAAGGCTGAAGAACCCCACAGGTGCCTATGCAGTCACTATGTCACCCTTAAGTGTGTTTGTGTTACCCCTTCTGGATCTGCTGAATACGAGCCCTTTATGGCCCACTAAAACCCCAACGCAACTCTCTTAGTGATTGCATCAGCCTCTTTCGGCTCTGCATCCCCTTTGTGAGCCCTTTTGGCTCTGCGTCACTCTTCCTTGGCCTGCGCAACTTCTCTGGTACGGATTTGCCTCTCTACCAATGTATTCTCAGCCTCTGATTTGAAATTCCTCTGTCGATCTACCCCTTGTTGCACTGCAAGCTCACTCGAAAATTCTCAGCAAATCGCGCCCTAGAATTTCGACTTAGCTCAAGTGCTACCGCTATGTGTGTATTCTCCCACTGACCCCAAGCCCTCCTTTACTACTTTTCTCGTTGAAGAATCAACGGCTGTGATCTAATCTCTAATCGACGGCTAAGATTAGAAAAGACTTGATCCTCGTCACTTAGAACATTCTCACCCACAGGTTTAAATTAATTCCCTTTAATTATTTAATTTCCCTAAGCTAGACTTAGGGTCTCCATTAAAATAATTAATTATTGGAATAACTTAAGTTCCAGGTGGAATTTCTCCAAACGATTTCTGATTCTTGGAGATCTCATGTGTTCTGGCACCTCCACAAAGTTTCAGAGCTAGAGCACATCCGATGCTACCCAAAAATCAACACTCTACTCCCTGAGCTAGTCATATGTCCCCTCGCCCATATGTCGAGAGCATATGTTTGAAGGTGAGCAATCCAATCCTAAAGGCATGTTTTTTATTATGCAATCAAGTGCTTATGCTTGTTTTTCATTGGACATATTGGGCATGGATTATTAGGTGACTTGGAAGGAAGAAGGGTTTTGACTCTAGTTTTGTTCCCTCACCTTAAATGGGAGGTTAATCCTCAATCCTAGTCCCATGGGATCTCCTCATTAGCCTATGGCTTCAAGAAAGGCACTACTTGGGAAACACCAATTTTGGTAGCGTGATCTCGTTTTCCCATTTCAAATTTTTCACTTCTCTCCGCACATTACAAGCCCTATTTCATCATCTTCCCTCTTTGGGTCCACATGAACACTGGGTCCACAAGGCACTGGTGTGCTCGCCTTGCCTTTTCCACATGTCTAGGTCGGGCCTAGTACTATTGCCCCGGAGGTTGACGCAACTAAAAGAACGTTAAAAGCATATCATGGCCACAAGCAATAAACAAGAAAAAATAAATCATAAAATGCAAACGATGCCCAGAACATTTAATATAGCACATGGGAAAAAGCCAAACATGAGCTTTACCCCTTCATCATGGCCATCACCCTGGTTCCTAGAGCCCTTGCGTGCCCCATACATCATCAAGGAACCCATGCGTGTCCCTGTTACCCACCACTTTGTGGGTAGTATCCAGAGGAGAAAATTTTCTCCTAGATGGTCTTCAACCGGCAGCCAGCACCCCTTACAGCCACAAGATAGCTCGATGTGCAATGTTCTCCACCACCTGAGCTAGCCATGTGGTCCCTCGCCCATCTATTATGATCATATGTTTGAAGGTGGTCATTCCAACCCCGAAGGTATGCCTTTTCATTGTATAGTTGGGTATTTATGTTTACTTATCATGGACACTTTAGGCATGGATTAGTGGGGGTGTTCGATAGAAAGAGTGGATTGTGTTTGTACTCTTGTCTCCTCCGTCCAATTTGATGGTTAACTTTGTATCCTAGTCCCGTGGGTTCTCCTTTATTGGCTACTAAGCTTTAGGGAGGGCACTACACGAGAAACCCTGATTTTGGTTACGTGGTCCCACGTCCCAATACCATATACATTGCTCCCCTCTGCTCATTACAACCCCATTTATCATTTTTCCCATTTGGGTCCACATTTGTCCACTGGGTCCACAAGGAGTTAGCCTCACCCTCACCTTGTCCACACCTTGGGTCGGGCTTGGAACGATGCCCAGGAGGTTGATGTCGTTAAAAGAAAGGAAAAGGAATAATTTGGCCACAGTCAACAAGATATGTACCATAAAATGCAAAATATAGTCGAGACATACAAATTTAGTGCGTGGGAAAAAGCCAAACAAGAGCCCTACCCCTTATCTATGCCCATCACCTTGGTTCCTATGGGACCTATATGAGCCCCCTCCATCATTAAAAAACCCATGATTTTCTCAACACTTGGTGGGCGATGAACTGCCCTACCTTAAGGGGGTATCCACTGATATACCCTACACATCATGCTTTCATCCTCTAGAGCCCGAGCTGTTATGAAGAAAAATCAATCAAAAGCAAAAGGAATATGAAGAAGAGTGGAAAAACAAAGGTCGGGATAACTCATGTACCATGATTGCTCCCACCTACACTCATATACCCAAGTGTGGGCTTCTCCTATTATTGCTACCCTTGTATTGTAGCATTATAGCTACCCTTGTACTGTAGCATGTGGCTTGGAGCCTTCCCCTTGTCCCCACTCCATTCCATCAATATATCACATGCCACCTACCACTTGATGGATGTACCATGCACATGTCACCCCCTTTGAAGGTTGAAACCACCTAATAGGGTCCTTGGTTAACCTTTTATTGTGCTTGGAGACACTTGTACATGTCGAAGCCCACTATGGAAGGGTATGCCACTATGAAGTGTCCACTTGTTTTCCATGATTTGTAAAGTCCACTAGTTTTCCATGATTTGTAAACTCTTTTACTCAATTATTCTAATGATTTTTTGTACTGGAAGGCGAGGAGACGCACTGGATCTTATCCAAGATTGCAGGTGGGTCTCCATTTAGGGTGTTGTCTCCCAATATGGGGTTCAAGCCCTCCAGAGGGTCACATTGGCACTTGTTGGGTGAGTGTTGAGAACCCGGGCCTCCACCATAGCAAAGAACAGTGTACCACTGCTTGGATCCCTCAACACCACTAATGGATTGCTCGTGTTCCACTTTTTGGATGAGGATGATTGTTAATTTTAGATAACAATGGTATGTTCTATGCTTAGCACAATTTAATTCAATGTTCCTTTAGCAACCCTATTAGCAATCGCATTAACTTCATCACATTGACAGTAAATGCAGATAGAACATTATACAAAATGCAGAAGACAAGCCAAGACAAGAGAACACCTGATTTGGCGAATGCCAGGGTAAAACCCCAATGTGGGGAAAACCCTTTGATCAATTCTTCTTATTATTATTCAATAGTTCAACGGAGAGAGAGTACAAAAATTAAATTCACTTGCCCAATACACAGTAAAATCAACCCTGTCAAATTCTGCAGTGAACTGCAATCAAATCAGCCCTAACCAAAAAGTCAACACTAGTCAAAGAAGCAATAAAATGTCCTCAAAACAACATGGTCTTCTCCAGTCAAACTTGGCCTGATCAGAAGGTCAAAATCAGCCCAAAACAGTCAAGTCAAACTCAGTCAAAGGAGCGAGAAAACTACTGTAATTTTCTACGGTCAACCTACAACTTGGTCTGCGGTCAAATTGCTCAGAAAACCTCGGTTTTTGTGCCAAAAGTTGTGGCTGCTGAGACAGAAATTTCCCCAAAAGATCGAAGTCAAATGATGCCTGGAAGGTCTCAGTCAATGTTGGTCAACGCTGGTCAACAGTCTGAAATTTCTGCAATTTTGGTTCTGTGATTTAGTCCAGAAATTCTCGGTTTTTTGTGACTAGTTGTACGGCCTGCAAAAATCAAATTTTTCCACCAAAGATCTTAGTCAAACTTGGTCTAGAACACCTCGATCAACGTTGGTCAAACTGTCCTTGAACTCTGAAATATTCAGCCTGCAATTCAGCTCTAAAATTTCGTCCTTCTTGCCACACGTGTGAGAGAAAGAAGTTGCCCAATAGTTGTACGACCCAATCAGAAGAAGAGAGAGAAGAATGTGTGAGTGGACATCTATTTTGAACATATACGGTAGTGTTGGCAACTTTCCCCCATAAGAACTTCGGTAGGCCTTGGTGATGAAGCATGGCACAAGTAGCTTCTCTAATTGTTCAATTCTTCTTTTCGGCACTTCCATTTTCCTCAGGTGTATATGCAGTAGTGGTCTCCTTCTTAATGCCAGCTTCTCTACAATAGTCATTGAATTTATTTGATTAATATTTGGTCCCATTATCGATCCTCATTATTTTGATCTCCTTCCTTGTTTGATTTCAACCAAAGTTTTGAAAGAGCGGAACCATTTGAACACTTCATCCTTCTTCTTCAAGAAAAAGATCTATGTTTTGCGGGAGAAGACATCCACAAAAATTGCATAGTACAAAAATCCTCCCAATGTTGCTACAGGCAACATACCAGATAAATCAGAATGGATCAATTGAAGAATGTTGGTAGATTGACTCTCACTTGAGGGGAATGGTGCCTTTGTATGTTTTCCCGCTGCACAACCATGACAAACACCTTAATGACCTATGTTGAAATTGAGCATATATGTGACCATCTTCCTTACAATAGGTAAAGCTTTGTGATGAAGGTGAGAAAACCTCTGGTGCCATAATTCAGATTGAAGAGAAGTGTCGCAAGTCATCGCTCCCAAAGGACTTCCTCCAACCTGATAAAGACTTTCAACCCTAAATCCAAGTGTAAATGCATATTTTGGGTTCCTTTGGCAAATACAAATGCTACCTTGAAGCCTTTGTCTTCCATCGCAGAAATAGATACCAAGTTCTTTTTCAAATCAAGTACGTACAATACATCTTGTAGATGAAGGATTTGACCTTCATTCAAGTAAAGAGTGACAGTCCCTATCCCTTTCACGCAGTAGGTGGTATTGTCTCCAAGTATGATTTCCAAATTAGTCTTATTTTCAATCAAATTAGGGAGGGCCTCCTTATACCCAGTGAAGTGCCTTGAGGCACCACTATCAATCAACCAATTATCCATAGTGTCCGAAGAAGAGGCAGTAGTGAGGGCAGAAATAAGATAAAATTCTTTTTGCTTTTCTACAATGTTGGATTCCTCATAACAGGAGTTTCTCGACCTTTTGGGAGGTCAACCATTTCCATATCGAGCAGTGGGAGGATTCCCCCTGTTTTTGAACCTGTTATTCCTTTTATTGCCATTGCCTTTGAAATTGTTGTGATTGTTGTTGTCATCATCTCGTGGAGTATCCTTCTTATGAGGACACTCTCTAGTATAGTGGCTAAATCTGTTACAATTGAAGCATCTTATCTTTCTTCCTTCTTTGAATCCCTGCTTAAACCCTTGACCTTGTTTATTTGGACCAGCTTTGTTCTTCCTCTCAGTATCAGTGGAGAATGCAATGAGCTCATTTCCATTTGAAGGCTTGTCTCTCTCCATCATCCTTGTCTCTTCTTGAGTGCATCTAGTCAATAATTTGTCCAAACTAGGAATCCTGTCATTGTTAAGAATAGTGGTGATAAACACATCCCATGCTCGTGGGAGACCTCCAAGGGAAATAAGAGTGAGCTCCCTGTCAGAAACAACTTCTCCAATAGATAGAAGATCATTCTTGATTTCGGTAATCCTCGTGAAGTAGAATTGGATAGATTCCCCTCTATCCATCTTGATGTCCTTCAACTTGTTTTTCAGAAAGAGGATTTGGTTTGCATTGTTGCCTTTGAACATCCCAACCAACTTGTCATGCATCTCCTTAGATGTGCCCAAATCACAAATGTAAGCAACCAAATGTTTTGGAATGGAGTCTCTAATGATCTTCTTAGCTTTGACCTCACCTTTCTTATACTTTCTCTTAGTAGCAGTTGATGCATTTGAAGGAGGCTCCACCACATTTCCCTGCACATAATCCATGACATCATTTTCTTCCAAAGTCAAGTCCAAAGACATCTTCCATGCATGATAATTTTATAATTGAGCTTATCCTCGGATTTGAAATAAGATGAAGAAGAAGACATTGAGGCTTTGTCCTTGTCCAACAGATCTTGGTGATTATTTTCTCTCTCTTTCTTGGGATTTGTCTTCACCTGAGCTTTGATACCATGTTAAGTTTAGATAACAATGGTAGGTTCTATGCTTAGCACAATTTACTTCAGTGTTCCTTTAGCAGACCATTGACAATTTCCAATTATTTCTAGTAGCAACCACATTAACTTAATCACATTGACAGTAAATGCAGATAGAACATAATACAAAATGTAGAAGACAAGCCAAGACGAGAGAACACCGGATTTGGCGAACGCCAAGGAAAAACCCCAATATGGGGAAAACCATTTGATCAATTCTTCTTATTATTATTCAATATTTCAGCAGAGAGAGTACAAAAATCAAATTCACTTGCCCAATACACAATCAAATTGTTGATTTTTGTAGCATCAGAAAGTGCTCTAAGTCTCAAATTTGGTGGAGAGGCTTAGACACTTGTATTCCAAAGAACTGAGAAACTGTTTGTGGAAATTCCACTCGGTTCATGTTTTATTGAAATAATTAATTATTTTAATGGGGACCCTAAGTTTAGACTTAGGGAAATTAAATAGTTAAAGGGTATTAATAAAACAGAGTGTGAATCTTCTAGAGAACAAAGATCAAGTCATGTTTGAATCTTAGCCATCGATTAGACATCTAATCTGGGTTGTTGATTTGTCAACGAGAAGACTATAAAGGAAGCCTTGAGGGTCATTTGGAAAATACACCAAGACACTGAATTGATCTAAGATAGAAATTTCTGAGGCGTGGTTTGCTGAGAATTTTGAACTACAGATCTGAGCAGTGAGGGGCAGAGATAGCATCCGGAGAGGAAGAGATTTTCTCAGTCCGGTGGAGCATCAGTCAGACAGAGGCAGAGGTGATCTAGCCTAGCCAGTGTTGAAGGAAGGGGCTGATGCAGTGACTACGTAAGCTCACGCAAAAGCAACGCAGAGGCAAAGGAAGAGGTTTCGGAATTTTGCCTCTTTGCTGCTGTATTCTCGACCTCGAATCAGATCATCCCTTGCCGATCTCTGCCCCTCACTAACCTGCAAACTTACTTCAAATTCCTCAACAAACCCCGCCCCAAAAATTTGACTTAGCTTCAATGCTTTGTAATGTGTGTGTGTCCTCCATCTAACCCCAAGCCCTTCCTTTATACTTTTCTCGTTGGCAAACCAACGGTCATGATCTAATCTCTTATCAATCGCTGAGATTAAAAGATAGCTTGATCCACATCACTTAGAGCATTCCATCACATGCGTAATTTAATTCACTTTAATTTTTCAATTTCCCTAAGCTAGACTTCTGGTCTTCATTAAAAAATTTAATTATTTGAATAATTATTACATTGGATGAAATTTCTCCAAACGCTTTCTAGGTCTTGGAGATCTCGTGTATCTTATCCCCTCCACAAAGTATCAGAGCTAGAGCACACCCGATGCTACCCCAAAATCTCAACACTCCCTCTTACCAAGGAGTGTGCTCTAGCAATACTTCCACACTAAAGCATCACTTGATCTCGGCATCGGTCTTTGCGTTGTTGATGCTTGGCCTGTTGCCCTCCATCCACAGCGTTGCTGCCACTCTACTGCTGCCCATGTCACTACCACATCTGTACTACAACTCCCTCTCAATTTGCTGCATCATGCTACCCATAGCACTCCCACTGCTAACTGTTGCACTGCAACTCAGTTGCTAAGAAGTAAGCAGCTGAAGGACCATTACCCAATCACTGACAGACAAGTCAGTTGGGCTGCATCTCATCACTGAAGCACCCTCTGTTGCTGCTCTGCGTTGTCTCTCTGAAGCACTGCATTGTCTGCTACACTACATTGTGTAAGCACTGCCTCTGCGCTGCTGAAGTCCCATCAACCTCTGCACTGCTGCTGCCTCTCCTCTACGTTGCTCCAGATTTCAGCGCCCCAGCTCTGCCTTTGCTTCTCCATGATCCTCTGCACCCACTGCTCCAGTCATCCTGCTACTATCTTAAGGTTCCCGTAGCAGGTATGTGATCCAAGAGTTTGGGCACCTCAAGGATCCTGCCATCATCTATAGCTGCTCTACAGATCAATATCGCCCCACTTCCTCGGTTCATGAGCACTCATGGCTACGTCATCATCACTGACATCATCCCCTTTCATTGTTGCTGCCTTGGAATCAGAAGATTTCTTGTCCCTCCTCTTAGGAAAAGAGTTGGTGAAGTGTCCAAGTTCGCCACATTTAAAGCACTGGACCTTTGATTAGTCCTTCTTCTTCTTCCCTTGTTGCCTTTGTCTCTTAGATGCAAGGGATGCATCCTCCTCCTCCTCTTTCTTTACTTTGACTCCACCGTTGTTGCTTTTCCTCTTGGTAATTCTCCTGACGGAGGATTGCCCACATGTCTGCCCAAGATGGTAACACTGCTCTGCCCAAGAAGCTTTGGACAAACGTTTCCTATTCATCGGTGACTGCATTCAGGGCAGTCCTCACCAAGATCCCTTCATCCAGAGTTGTCCCCATGTCAATCAGCTGGTCCCGGATAGTCTGAAGTCTAAAGAGGAAGGGATCGAATTCCTCACCCTTCTGCATTTGGAACAACCGCATCTGATTCTCCAGAAGCATTTTCCTCTGGACGAAGCTTCCTTGATACATCATGTTCAATGTTGTCCACATCTCATTTGTCGTGTTCTTCTCGGCAATATGAAGGACCATGTGATCCTTCACTTCATCCATGATCAGGCGCTTAGCCCGTGCCTGACTATCGTTATATTTCTTCAGGGGATCTGCATCGGTAGGCACAGCTAGGACGTTTTCTGCATAGTCCTTGATGTCGTACTCATCCAGGACTGTCTGGATCCTGGCCCTCTAGATAACAAAGTTGGACACACCGTCCAACCTATTCTAATCTCTCAGTCCATGAGAAACCATCTCTACTCAACTGTCGAATCACAAACTCTTCTCCCTTTTCTTGTTTCTACGCTCAGCAAGAGGCTAGATCTGGGAATCTTAGCAAAAGAACCCTCTAGAGAATGTGCTCCCTCTCACCAATGATTTCCCTCCCAGAAATCCTTCACCAATTCTGATGAATCAGTCCTCTATGATCACTCCCTTGATCACACTTAGATTCCTTGGCTCGAGAATCTGCTGAACGACTCTTCCCCTCCCACTTTTGTCACCTTTGCTAGGCACTGTTTTTCACCAACAGAAACTTGTTCCACACCAACAACTTCTAAAGATCAAAATTTGCACTTCCAAACTTTGGCAATCTGCACAGCAATTCTCTAGACGAATTGCGTCACCGTCCCGGTGCTGCGTCAGCCTCTGCGTGAGCAGACTGGCTCAGCACAAACTCTGCGTGAGCAGACTGGCTCAACACAGCCTCTGCGTAGTGCAAGCTACCCCTACGTCACTCTGGAAGGCTCTGCGCTGCCTCTGCGTCCCTCTTGGTGTTGCGTTGTCGTCTTCTGTGTAATATTCCCAAATAGCAGTCAGCTAATTGGCATATTAATTTTTGACAATTTTTCCTTTTCCTATAGTTAGTTGGAAAATAAAGTGGGTAGAGGTGACCCACAAATAGATCATAGATAAAAACACTTTCCTAAAGTCACTAAGGCATAAATTAAAGTTGAAGTGAGACCCAAGGGGGCTAGCATCACGCGAAAGGGAGCAACCTAGTGGCAGCACAGGAGAGGGGGCAGCAAAGGCAACACATAAACAGCGTGGGGGCAGCTGTTGCGCAGTGGCAGCGTAGGGATTGGAAGGCAGAGGTGGCAGCCCAATCTAATGGGGCCCAAGGGGAATGTTGGAGGTTCAGCTAGGTAAAAGAGGCTGAGAGAAGCTCATTCCTCACTCATTCAATCATTCATCTCATTTTCTGTCTGGTAAACCAGAAGCACGCTTGAACTGTTTAGCTGAGTCTTCAAGTGGTGTTTAGCACAGATATTTCCAAGAAGGAATCTCAACCTCATCCTCAAGGGACTTTGAGTGCCTGCTCAGAAGAGGAGTTCGGTTCAGTTTTGGAGGAGAGTCACGCAGCATCAGTCGAGAGTTACGCAGTCCCTTCTAGGACAACGCAGTGAGCCAAAGAAACACGTAGTCCAGCAGTGGAGCAACTCCGGAGAGGGAGAAAAGCTAAGGGATTTCATCCGGGAGTTTTGTGAGGGAATTAGCCCTTCCATAGCAGAGTCTTTGGGCAGCTTCCAGCAGCTATTTCCACCATATCAGTTCAGAGCCCAGTCTACCCAGCAGATTTGCGTACCCAGCTCAAGAGGGTGATTTTCCGGGGTCAGCATTTTGGAAAACCCTTCGTAGGTTTTTTGGGTTTCTTGTGGAGAGTTCGATGTCCAATTCCCGGAATTTTCTAAAAAGTAGAACAGCCCCATTACGCAATCCATTTCCAGCCAACAACAACATTTTCTAGACTGGGTAGCGTAGAGGAGGAGCCACGCAGAGCAGCCAACAACCAGAGTTTCTGAGCAAGGAGTGAGGAGTATTTCAGCATGCCTTGTGCAGGCCAAGGTGCCATCTTCCTAGCACCATTTGTACCTTTCCCCCATTCAGAAAATATTAATAAAATGGCTCAACAGTTTGGCTCTATTTCATGGTGTTTTGATGTATTTTCCTGTTTGTTATAGATTTAGTCTTTGTTTGCTTTGTATTACAGTTTGTTCCCAATTTCGGATATTACAGTGGTATCAGAGCTCATAGACTTGGCTCAGCCTGTGGAGAAATTGGTCTATGACACTAGAAGATAGAGCATACATTACATATCGAAAGCAACGAGACAGAAGCAAAGAGCGAAGGCTCCAAATAACAACTAATCAAGAAGACAGCGCTCTGGTGGAGGAAGGCAAGGGGAAGGCACCAATGGCAGAAGAACAAGATGAGGGGAAGGAGTTTGGTAACCACCTCCTAAAGTCATTGCAGGAGCTCTCCAAGAAAATAGAAGAGATGGGCCAGAAGATTGTCAGAGAGAACAGACAGCGGAAAATTCCAAGGGAATTTCACAATGGAGAAGGATCTGGTACTTCTCACCATATACTGGGGCATAATGTTGCGCAGCAGGTAGTGCCACGCACTCCACCACGCTCCACCGTGCCCACATTCCTAACTTCACGAGCAAGAACGGGAGGACCCCAGGAGCTGGAGGTGGCTCACTACGGGGAGTATTTTGCAGAATATCAATCATATGGGCCAAAATTCAGAGATGCCCTCACCGTCAACGAATTCTTCTAGCTAAAAAACAATAGCAGACCACGCAGCCAAAATAGAGGAGGGGGGTAGACGCAGGGTAGTGACCTGCAACGTACCGTGGGCAGATTTTTCTTGCCTACCTACGATGGGTCATCAAAGTGTTCGGCAAAGGCTTGGGTGGAGAAGTTGGACATTTATTTTCAGCTGAACCAAACGTCAGAGGTAGAGGCCATCAAGCTGCCAACGCTGCAGCTTGAGGGAGAAGCCCATGACTAGTGGTTCCATCGGATGTCTACGCTAGGTCACGCAGGAGTGACAGCGTATGCAGAGTTAACCCAGAGGTTGAGAGAGATTTGATCGGAAGGACCTAGAGGAACATTTTGTTGAGCTGACCAAGCTCAAACAGACCAGGAACCGAGAAACTTACATCTCCGAGTTCTTCAAGCTCTCAGTGATTGTAACAGATCTGACCGTGCCCAGGAGAGTGTATATGTTTATTAACAAACTTGCAGAACCTTTGGGTGGGCTAGTCAGATCCACTAGGCCTACTACACTGCAGGATGCAGTAGGGAGGACTAGGGACTTGCAGGATGCCATGTCGAGGACGAGAGCTCCTTTTCCCCACAAACTAGCATTCCAGCAGAGGGGCAAAGACGTGAGAACTCCACCTCCGAGACGGAACCTGGGCCGAGGGCCTTTGGATAATGATACCCGGAGAGACTTGAGATGGAGGAAGCTTTACTTCAATTGTCAGGAGCCATGGGCACCGGGTCATCGTTGTGCCTGAGAGAAGGCAGATTACATTGAGGTCTTCTGCGACAGTGAGGGAGAAGAAGAGACATATGAGGAGTTAGAGGGATATGTTAGCACTGGTGCACCAAGAGGAGATCATCCACCACCACCTCCCCCAGCGGCAGGAGGAGCAGCATTTGCACCTACTGGAGGAGTCCTTGCATCCTTGTGGGGAGTTCCCAAGTACTTAAGGTTGAGAGTTCAAGGCACAGTCCAGGGGCAGCGTGTCTCGATGCTAGTGGACAGTGGGGCCACACACAACTTTATCGATGCCCAACTAGTGCAGAGGAGGGTCATAGATATTAAATACATAGAGCTTTGATGGTTTCTCCGTGTTGGTTCTAGGTGCCAGGACCATGCAATGCATGCGGTATGTTCCGGCATTAGCAGTGACCATGGGGACATACACAGTGATCAAACATTTTTTTGTGGTCAATATTCTAGATACCAAAGTGGTGTTGGGTGTACAGTGGCTTATCACACTTGGGAAGGTCACTACAGATTGGGAGACTCTAGAGATGGAGTGGACGAATAAGAAGAGCGGGAAGCATGTGATGATCAGAGGCATGCACACATATCCTCCCTAGATAGCCTCTGCACACCGGATGGAGGTAGATTTCTGGAAGGTAGACATAGAGTGGGCAGTGGAGCTGCGTATTTTAGAGGTAGGAGTCTTGGGTCAGCCGGTGCATCCCGATGTGCAGACTATCTTGGACTGCTACTCCACGGTTTTCGGGGACATACCACTAGATTGGGGATTTGAGCACACCATCGAGCTGGAGCAAGGCATCCAGGCGGTGATCACCACTCCCTACAGGCACCCCAAGGCCTATAGGGATGAGATTGACAGAGCCATACATGAGCTCTTGGCATTAGGACACATCAGGCCCAGCCCTAGCCCCTTTTCTTCTTCAGTGGTTCTGTTGAAGAAGAAGGACGACAGACTACAGATGTGCATAGATTACAGACCGTTGAACAAGAAGACCATGAAGAACCACTACCCCATCCCCAGATTGATGAGATGATGAATGAGTTGAGGGGAGCCAAGTTCTTCTCCAAGATCGATCTGAGGTCGGAGTACCATCAGATCAAGGTGAGGGACAAAGATGTCCCTAATACTGCATTTCGCTACCATTACGGCCATTTCAAGTTTCTGGTTATGCCCTTTCGGCTGACCAATGCTCTGGCCACTTTTTAGTCTTGCATGAACCACATCTTCAATGCTGGTATTCTTCGATGACAATCTCATCTACAGCCGTACATGGGAAGAACATTTGCAGCACATTGTGGTTGCATTGCGTATCTTGGAAGAGCAGCATTTCTATGCCAATTTGTCCAAGTGCGAGTTTGGGCTTACAGAGATGCTCTATTTGGGGCATATTATCGGAGTGGACAGAGTGAGAGTCCATGAGGAGAAGATCCGGGCCATCCGGGATTGGCCGAAGCCGAAGAATGTGACTGAACTTCGGGGGTTTGTAAGCATCTGCACCTACTACAGGAAGTTTGTCAAAGGATTCTCACAACTTGCAGCACCCCTCACAGATCTCACCAAGAAGGGGGCTTTCAGTTGGACAGATGTTGTGTAGATGGCCTTTGACAGGCTCAAGGAAGTGATGAGCAGTTGCCCGGTGTTGGCATTGCCTGACTTCACACAGCCATTTGTGTTGGAGTGTGATGCTTCACGAGAGGGAGTGGGCACAATATATTGATGCAGGGGGGTCATCCTATAGCTTTCGAGAGTCAGAAGCTACTGCCGCATGAAAGATTGTACCCCATATACGACAAGGAGATGCTAGCCATCATGCATGCGTTGGCCAAGTTCCGACAGTTCCTAGTGGGTAACAAATTCCAGGTGAGGACTGACCACAACAGTCTCTGGTTCTTTCTTGAGCAGAAACAGTTGCAGTACAGATAGCAGAAATGGGTCAGCAAGATCCAGGCTTATGATTTTGACATCGAGGATGTCATGGGGAAGAACAATGTGGTGGTTGATGCTCTATCACAAAGACCAGCAGTGCTGTCCTTGATGAGTCTTGACGCTGATTGGAGAGCCTAGATTTTGGTATAATACTCCAAGGACCGTTTTGCATGTGAGGTGTTAGATGGGCAGGTGATAGATGACTGGTACTGGGGGATGGATGAGGTCTTATATTACTGGGATAGGATCTTCTTGACCGGCAACTAACAACTCAGGGAGAAGATTTTGCATGCCATCAGGGGTTCACTAAGACATACAAGGCCATCAAGGAAGATTCACCACTTTCAAGCCATCAGGGGTTCCTAAGACATACAGGGCCATCAGGGAGAGGTTCTCATGGAAGGGCCTCAAGGAGGACGTACTCTGGCATGTCAGGGTGTGCATGGTTTGCCAGAGGAATAAGGGAGAGCAGAACCATCATGCCAGTTTACTACAGTCACTTCCCATTTTGGAGGGGAAATGGGAAAGCATCTCCATGGATTTCATCACCGGCTTAACTGCGGTGCAGGGCAATGATTGCATCTTCGTAGTTGTTGATTGACTGACGAAGTATGCGCATTTCTTCGCCATCTCAGCCCTATACACAGCTTCACAGGTGGTCGAGTTATTTTTCTGGGATGTTTTCAGACTCCATGGTCTCCCACAGACCATAGTCAGTGACAGAGACAACTGGTTTTGTTGATTTATGGTAGCATCGAATGTGCTCTAGCCTTGTAATTTTGTATATAGGCTAAGACACATGTATTCCATAAAACCCAGAAATGGTTTTGGAAAATTCCACTTAAAGATGATTTAATTAAATTAATTAATCATTTTTAATATTTTTCCTAAGTCTAAACTTAGGAAATTTGATTAATTAAAGTGTATTAATTAAATCAAGTGTGAATCTTCTAGATAAAGTCATGGATCACCTCCAAGTTAATCTTAGCCCTTGATTATGTTTTAATCTTGGCCGTTGAAGAGTCAATGGAGATTATAAGGAGGGTGAGGAGCCTATGGAAAACACACTTGACACTTGAGCCATTGAGCATTTTCGAATTTGTGTGAGGAGACACAGCTTTTGATCAAGAACAAATCACTAGGGTTGGGTTTGCTAAGTGATTTAATTCAGTGATCAGATCCAGGGAGGGGCAGAAGCAGAGATTGGTCAGGAGGGCCAAGAATACATTTCAAAGAGAGGCAGCATCAACATAGGAGAGAGACAGCGCAGTTTCTGGCTAGGGTGACGCAATTAATGCAGAGAATCACGCAGTTCAAGCGCAGTGTCTCTTGGAGTCAATCCAGAGAAACATAGAGGCTGGGGTTCTAAGCCAGGGGGGCCAAGATCCAGCTTCAAATCAGCCAGATCAGCTACAGGAAGGGGTGACGCAGTCCCTCTAGCTTGCCTACACAGGCTTACGCGGATCCAGCGTAAGCAATCATGCAGAGGCAGTGAGGGCTTCATTAGCGTTGTTTTTTATCAGTCGGAGACTTGCTGAGTGAGGTAGATCTCACATTTATTTTTGTTGTCTAGATTTCTCTAAAGGGTTTGCCGGACGTTGGCACCCTAGTTGTATTCAAGATTCTGCTGCTTAATAATACAAACCCTCAAATCTTTTGCACCAGTTTTCCCAAGTTGGGTTTTTCCAGGGACTTAGTCCAAAAATATCTGTGTCAATGTGGTTGTTTTTCATTGAGTTTTGCTCAAATTGTTTCAGCACTTAGATTTATTCCACAGGTATTATTTGTGTAGACTGCTTCAATAATTACTTCGGTATTTCAATGTAATGAAATAATTATCAAATAATACGATAATTAATTCAGATTTGTTGCAGTAGGAATCATGATCTAGGATTTTTCACATGGTATCAGAGCTTATTTAAACTGAAGTGCAGGAGAAACGAAGAGAACCAACAGATCAGCGTTGTAGAGTCTGGGATCTGCGTAAGCAGCAGCAGACCCTCCCAGAAAATTACGCTGTCCAGGCCAGGAGGGCATTCCAGTGCAGAAAAGGCTCCCTCTGAGAGTTAACAGAGGGGTAAGTTTTTCAGTTGCAGAAGAGGCAGTGTAGCAAAGCAGCGTAGTTGAAGGATGCAGTTACTGCACAGCAGTAAGAGCTAGTGCATAAGCATCAGAAAATTCTGAAAAACACAGTTGGGGATTTCTTGATCTGAGAGGGTTTCTTACTCAAAGAAACTCAGTTTTTCCTATGCAGCGGCAGAACAAGTGACTTACTCCACAAGGAGTGCATAAGTCAAAGTGGAGCAGAGGGTTAGAGCAAGGTATCGACAGTTGAGGAGATGGCCAGCAACGGGCTGCGTGACCAAGATAGATTGGAGGGTGCCTCCAACTATGTTATCTAGAAATCAAGGATAGAATTTCTCCTTGATGAACACGATCTGAAAGCCCTCATAGACAGCGCAGTTGCAGAACCTCTTAATGCAGCACACCTGAGGCAGTTCAAGAAGAATATGGCTAGAGCCAAGAGATTGATCCTAGATGGAGTGAAGGATCGCATTGTACCTCACATAGCAGCCAAAAACACTGCTAGAGAAATGTGGGTAGGGCTAGAAAAGTTGTACCAAGGATCTTCCGAGCAGCGGAAGATGTACCTTGAAGAGAAAATGTGGAATATCAGGATGAAGAAGGGAGAGCGTTTTGACTCCTCCTTGTCTCGGATTCAGGAGAACCGAGATAAACTGTCTGCGGTAGAATCTGTTCCTAAAGACTCAGAGCTAGTAAGGCTCACGCTGAACTCTATTTCAGAAGATTATCAAGTCTTCTTCCAAAGTATATTGGGCCGAGAAAGGCTCCCAGGATGGGAAGCAATGTGGGCAGCATTACAGCAAGAGGAGTTGAAGAGAGATCTCCTAAAAATCCACTTGGAGTATGGCAGTAGCCGTTCAAAGGTCAAGAAGGAGGAAGAAGATAATGATTGCATCAAAAGGGCAACAGAAGCAGAAGAAGAAAGATCTATCCAAGATCAAGTGCTTTCGATGTGGGGAAATGGGGCATTATGCCACACAATGTCCTCTCAAGAAAAAGGATAAAGAGGAGAAGGAAGATCCACATGCAGGAGTTGCCAAGATTGAGGCAGAGAAAGATTGTGCTATGTTACCTCATATTCCAAAAGGAGAAAAGTAGGCTAATTTGGATTTGTAGATCCAGAATCTACAAGGACGCGGGATCCTTGAGTATTTCCGAAACTCTTGGATCATATGTGAGCTAAGGCAACCTAAAGCCAGTAGCAGGATGGACAGCAGCAGCAGAAGAAGATGAGATGATGCAGTGGCTAGCAGTACTAGAGCCTGATCAGCGTAGAGAAGAGGCAGCAGCAGCACAGAGAAGACGCAGCAGCAGCGCAATGCAGAGCAGTGCTCACGCAGTGCAGAAGCAGCAACAGCGCAGTATTTTCAGAGAGCAAGTGCAGAAACTAGCAGCAGTCAGTCTTATTTTTCAGCTGCAGACTTACTTGTCCAATTTCAGATGTTTTTCTGTTGCAATTAGCAACAGTGCAGCAGTGCAGCAGCAGTAGTTGAACAGCAGCAACAGAGGAGCAGCAACAGCGCAGTGCACAAATGGTGCAGCGCAGAGCAGAGTAGTGCTCACACACTGCAGAGCAGTGCTCACACAGTGCAGCAGCATATTTGCAGAATTTAGAGGGAGTTGCAGTTCAGTTGCAGTTGGCAGCAGCATGCAGAGTCAACAGCAATACAATTGCAGCATTTTTGTGCAGTGTTGGTGAGCAGCATCAACAACACAGTAGCAGATGTTCCAGAAGTCAGATCAGCAGCACATTGAGGTGTTTTGCTAGAGCACTTTCCTTGCTAAGAGGGAGTGTTGATTTATGGTAGCATCGGATGTGTTCTAGCCTTGTAATTTTGTATATAGGCTAAGACACATGTATTCAATGGTTTTGGAAAATTCCACTTAAAGATGATTTAATTAAATTAATTAATCATTTTTAATGTTTTTCCTAAGTCTAAACTTAGGAAATTTGATTAATTAAAGTGTATTAATTAAATCAAGTGTGGATCTTCAAGATAAAGTCATGGATCACCTCCAAGTTAATCTTAGCCCTTGATTATGTTTTAATCTTGGCTGTTGAAGAGTCAATGGAAGATTATAAGAAGGAGGGTGAGGGGCCTATGGAAAACACACTTGACACTTGAGCCATTAAGCATTTTCGAATTTGTGTCAGGAGACATAGCTTTTGATCAAGAACAAATCACTAGGGTTGGGTTTGCTAAGTGATTTGATTCAGTGATCTGATCCGGAGAGGGGTGGAAGCAGAGATTGGTCAGGAGGGCCAAGAATACATTTCAGAGAGAGGCAGCATCAACACAGGAGAGAGACAGCGCAGTGTCTGGCTAGGGTGACGCAGTTACTGCAGAGAATCACGCAGAGCAAGTGCAGTGTCTCTTGGAGTTAGTCCAAAGAAAAATAGAGGCTGGGGTTTTGAGCCAGGAGGGCCAAGATCCAGCTTCAGATCAGCCAGATCAGCTACAAGACGGGGTGACGCAGTCCCTCTAGCTTGCCTACACAGGCTTATGCAGATCCAACGTAAGCAGTCATGCAGAGGCAATGAGGACCTCATCAGATTTGTGTTTTATCAGCTAGAGACTTGTTGAGTGAGGTAGATCTCACAGTTATTTTTGTTGTCTAGATTTCTCTGAAGGGTTTACCGGATGTTGGCACCCTAGTTGTATTCAAGATTTTGTTGCTTAATAATACAAACCTTCAGATCTGCTACACTGGTTTTCCCAAGTTGGGTTTTTCCAAGGACTTAGTCCAAAAATAACTGTGTCAATGTGGTTGTTTTTCATTGAGTTTTGTTCAGATTGTTTCAGCACTTAGATTTATTCCGCAGTATTATTTGTGTAGACTTCAGTAATTAGTTCGGTATTTCAATGTAATGAAATAATTATCAAATAATAGGAGAATTAATTCAGATTTGTTGCAGTAGGAATCCAGATCTAGGATTTTTCACAGGTTCATGGGCGGCTTTTGGCAGCAATTATTCCGTTTAGTGGATACAGAGTTGACACCTAGCACCAACTATCATCCACAGACGGACGGACGGACTGAGATAGTGAACAAGTCGCTGGAAGGCTACTTGAGAAACTATTTCACGAGGCAGCTGAAGACTTGGTTGTGCTAGCTTCACCTGGGGGAGTACTGCTACAACACGAAATTCCACATGTCGATTGGTATGTCTCCATTTTACGCTTTGTATGGTCAAAATGCTCTAACTTTTGTTGATGTGATGTTTGGTGCTAGTAAGTCCCCAAGGGCCAAAGACTGGATCCAAGAGAGCCAAGACATACTTTGGGCTCTCAAGGACAACATAGCTACAGCGCAGAATCAGCAGAAACTTTACACAAACAGAGGCCGTGTGGAGAGACAGTTGGAGGTAGATGATATGGTTTACCTTCATCTACAGTCGTACAAGCAGTCCACGTTGGAGCAGAAAGGAGCTGAGAAGCTCAAGCCCCGCTTCTACGGACCATAAAGGGTGATCAGGCATGTTGGGGAGGTAGCATATGAGTTGGAGTGTAATATTCCCAATTAGCAGCAACTAATTGGAAATATTAATTTTGACTAATTTTGCCTTTATAAAGTTAAAATATAAATAAAGTGGGTGAAGGAGCACTTAGCTCACACTTAGGATAAAAGCATTCCCTAAAGTCACTAAGGAGACATATCGAATTAGCAAGGTGGGGCCTAGTGGCCAAGTGGCAGTGCAGGGATTGGTGCGGCCTAGGTGAGGGAGAGGCTCACCAAGCATAAAAGGAGGAAGGGTCCCCTCATTCTCATTCATTCTTATTATGCATTTTGAGAATTGTCTTCTTGACATTGAGCATGCTTGCTGTTTAGCAAAGTCTGCACATACTGTTCAGTACACCGGGTGTCTCCGTTCGGAGATCCCAACCTTAGCCCCGGGGGACTTCGAGTGCCTGCTCGGGGGACGAGTTCCATCCTTATTTTGTCAGTGGGAGTTGCAGTTATCACGGGAGGAGCACCCACGCAGAGAGACAGTGCAGTCAGTGAGAGGGAGGACACAGTCTTGTGGAGAAGTTGTTCCGGATTGGGAGTTTGAGGTGTATTCAGCTCGGGATAGTGGATAAGGGGCCAGCCCTTTCCTATTCCAGTGTTTTGATGGAGTTACGGACCAGCTTTTGGAGCCGTTCATTCAGAGCCAGCATCCCTCCTAAAAAGCTTTATGGGTTTTTCTGGGTTTTGGGAGTAGAGGACATTCCCAAAGTTTCAGAATTTTCTGAGGTGGGGAGCAACCCCAAAGATTCAGTCCATTCCAACAGTAGCAGCACGGCAACAGCACCAGTAGCTTGGAGATTACGCAATCATTGAGGGAGCAGCCATTTCACGATGTATTCTGAGAGTATTTCTACGCTTGCCTAGTGCAAGCCAAGGTGCCATCATTCTGATCACCTTTGTATTCATTTTATCTTTCAATACTTAATAAAATGGCTCGGTGTTCTCCATATTGTGTCTGGTTCATGTGATGCCTCTCTAGTTGCTGTAGATTCTTGTTTATGTGCTTTATATTACTGTTTATTTCCATTTGGGATATTACAGTGGTATCAGAGCTTCATTCTTGGCTCAGCTATGGGGATATTTTTCTATGAACAAAGAGGGTAGGCAGAATCATACCCACCAAAGGCAGTAGAGGTGGCAAATATGGGGGAGTCAAAGAGAAAAGGGGAAGCAACCTTTGGTAACATTTTTAAGGCCCTAAATGATTTAGCCAAAGGACAGAAGGGAATGTTGGAAAGACTCAAACAACAAAATAAGAATGAGAGCATCCATCAGGAATCCCTAGTTGGGGAGACTTTGGGGGTTTCACAACAGTGTGACCACCCTTTACCAGCCACTCACCCACCAGCCTTCAGTAGGCCAACCAGGATCACGATGCCTACATTCTTACCTCCAGTACCGAGTGAGAAAGGTAGGCGGCATGATCATATACCCTTCGGAGATTATTTTTGCGAATTGCAGTCCATGGGGGAAAACTTCAGAGCGGCTTTGCCCTTCAGAGATTACTGTCAGCTCAGGCAAGATGGAGGAGGAAGGAACAATGGGGGGTCTAGCACGCAGAGTTCAGAGTTGCAGTGTACCACTGGGAGGACACCTTTTCCCACATATGATGGATCCACTGATTGCACGGTTCGGGATCGGGTGGAAAAGCTGCATACCTCTTTCCAGCTTGACCGAATAACAGGGGGGGAAGCCATCAAAATGGCTACCTCGCACTTGGAGGATGAGGGCACACAGGATCATGGGGAGCATGTGGATACACCCAGTATGACGCAGGGGTCACCTGGGTTGGAGACTTCTTTGACCATATCGGTTGACATCTTAGTAGAGAGAGTAAAGCTTACCTCAGTAGTGCCATCCATTGAGGTGATGACCGGGGTAGTGTCCGAGTCTTCGGGTGGTAGCAGCGCACGACAAATGGGTGAGGTGCCAGGAGATGTATCCACCTTTAATGAGGCACTAGGAGATATAGAGGTATTGGACGATGGTCGCACACAACAGTGTCATCAGCTTCGAGTCGACCTTCTAGTTTTGAAAGGGAAGGCCACATCAGTACAAGAGGCTATTTTGTTACAGAACGAGGAGCTAGAGGGCATGATAGTGGTTTGTGCCGAGTCAGCGGCCAAGTTGGCCCACATTGGGGAATGGCTGAATTCCCTAATGGTACAGCTAGAGGGCACATTGGAGTGTCAGAGCAGCCCCCTTCAGGCATGCATAGACGGGGATAGCAGCATTGTTGGGTCACCTCTTTCCATTGGAGAAAGAGAGGCAGAGCCACCTAGTCAGATCTCATATGTTGACTTGGTTAGCGGGATGAGACGATCGGAGTTGCACAGGGTGCAGCATCCACATGTTGAGGTTGGATGGCGAGAGATTTTGAGTTGGTACCCAGTGGAGTGGACTATGGAGATAATGGTGGACCCGAGTGTAGTTCAGCAGGAGTTTCCAGGTGTTGGGAATACAGGAACCCTAGACTGGCATTGGGATCTAGGCGGGACTACATGTCGTTTCCCAGGCAGGTCGGTTGACTATGTCTTGGAGGGTACAGTTGGCCTAGCAGTTGAGCATGCAAATTCGCTAGGGGAGTTTCGGTCAGCTCCAGTGGCCAACCAGTTTATGGGCAGACTCCCTAGGTTGTCTTGGTATGACACGTATACGTGGGGTCACAGGGTGATCAACATACCTTGGCAGGAGCTTATCGGAGGAGGTGGTATTGGCAGGCCACCAGATGTTGCCTTGTATGGAGCCAAGGATTCTTCAACTTTGTGTGGGGCACAGAGGTCACAGCGGAGCCGAGCAGTGGTGGTATCACTACTGACAGATAAGGAGATTCACTTCTCGGACCCGTCGAGGAGGGTTTGGAGTGATGATCCATTCGTCGGCGGGTATAGCGATGTGACAGTGGAGGTGATGATACTGATTGGGGGTGGTCCGACATGTAAAGACAGAACTCTAGGTCATCACATCCAAGGATGTGTGGGAGCCTCTATCATTGAGCAGTGGACTACCAGTGGACATGGAGTTGCATGGTGGTGTACCGTAGAGTGTGGGACTGCATTGTGGAGTAGGAGTGCCCTACATCACATTGAGAACACGTGAGGAGTGACCGATGCCATGACACAGACAAGGCACGTGACGGTACAGGGTGGTACAATAGTATTAGGGGGTATCCAGCAGTGTACAGGGGTATTCCTCAGTGTGCAGTGGCATGTCAATCAGTACATGGATGATCAATAGTATGCAAGGGCGTACGGTGATGCACAACAGGGTCTTAGAGTATTGCCTCCAGGGAGACTCACGGATAGGGACACCAAGCTTACCTTTGGGGGTAGTTTACCCAGGATCGATGGGGAGACAGATGAGCGATACTTGATGGTATCTGTGGCGACTCACGCACCTGACCCTCTTCTACATCACTCACAGGCACAGTCGATTTTATTGTTTTCCTTTGGCACTTTGGGCATGAGCAGCGGGGTACGCGAGGCTCACCCAAGATATTTGGAAGACACTCAGCACACTAGGGCAGAGACTTCTCAGCAATGGCACTGGGTCGGTGCGCTAGTTGACAGCCATAGGTTAGGGGATGAGATGATCCTCTGCAAGGGTGCACATCAGTCATCGTTGAGCCTACACTTAGGGAGCGAGTCATGAGGGAGACATGCGTCACTCTTTTCTCAGGGCATGTCGAGACCATGCATGAGTAGAGGATTCTGGGTACAACAGAGGTAGCATCCCAGTATGTGTCTGGGCTCCACTATGTATCGACACACTATCGAGAGGGTGGATGGCAGATCCAGTGGAGATGGTTGGCAGGGACAAGAGGGATCCACATACCTTGAGTCAATTGCGAGTATCATATATCTATCTATTGATTGCATTTAGGGGGTGGCTATTTGTCACATATGGCTTCCAGCGGTCATCGGTACTACATAGTGGCCGACACAGGGCAGGTTAGCATGCATCATATTTTCCCATGATATATGGACCCTCTATATTGGTCACGAGCAAGGACTAGAGATGAGGCATGGAGGGATTCCCGCAGTTGTTAAAGCTATGGTGCAGCAGGTCCGACTATGGGATGCAGAGATTCAGTTGATTGATAGCCCATTCTGTCTCATGATGGTCGGAGTCAGGACAGAGAGTGATCTAGTTCACTGTTGGGTTGGCACATGTGGGTACACAGACGCCTTCATCATATGGCAAGGCAGACTTTCTCTGTTGCTGCATAGATTCATAGCTGCATTCGGAGGGGTAGGTATTGGCATCATGGTGATTCCTAGTCTGGATGAGCTTGTCCCTCATAGATCTCCTGCCACTAGGTCTCAGCCTTCAGGAGAGGAGGATACAGTCTGCGCATGAAAGGGAGTATCTCATGATCAGAGTAGCACAACATCAGCATGGTGGTACCTCTAAGAGATTAGCAGGATACTTGAGCATTACAACTCTACACAACTCAATAAACTCTCGGGGTGAGTTGTATACTACATGGGGAGATCATGTATATCTTCCATTAGGCTTTAGCGAGTCATTGATGAAGTGGTGGACTTCATTAGCATGGCAGGGTGGTGAGTGGATCAGGTGGAGCTTCATGTTGGACAGGATGGCTTGGGATCCCGACATTGAGAGATCCCTCTATATCAGGGTGATACAGAGGACAGGGAAGATTCAGTGGCGCATCTGGGACCCAGGCACATTTTACAGTGATGGTGGGGAGCATCAGCTAGAGAGGAGGCTTGTTCAGGCATTGCTTGAGGACATGCAATTTTTGGCGAGGAGGACTGTAATATTCTCAATTAGCAGCAACTAATTGGAAATATTAATTTTGACTAATTTTGCCTTTATAAAGTTAGAATATAAATAAAGTGGGTGAAGGAGCACTTAGCTCACACTTAGGATAAAAGCGTTCCCTAAAGTCACTAAGGAGACATATCGAATTAGCAAGGTGGGGCCTAGTGGCCAAGTGGCAGCGCAGGGATTGGTGGGGCCTAGGTGAGGGAGAGGCTCACCAAGCGTAAAAGGAGGAAGGATCCCCTCATTCTCATTCATTCTTATTATGCATTTTGAGAATTGTCTTCTTGACATTGAGCATGCTTGCTGTTTACCAAAGTCTGCACGTACTGTTCAGTACACCGGGTGTCTCTGTTCGGAGATCCCAACCTCAGCCCTGGGGGACTTCGAGTGCCTGCTCGGGTGAGGAGTTCCATCCTTATTTTGTCAGTGGGAGTTGCAGCTATCACGGGAGGAGCACCCACGCAGAGAGACAGCGCAGTCAGTGAGAGGGAGGACGCAGTCTTGTGGAAAGGTCGTTCCGGATTGGGAGTTTGAGATGGATTCAGCCCGGGATAGTGCATAAGGGGCCAACCCTTTCCTATTCCAGTGTTTTGGTGGAGTTAAGGACCAGCTTTTGGAGCCGTTCATTCAGAGCTAGCGTCCCTCCTTGAGGAGCAGCGTAAAGCCTGAAGGGAGCTATTTTCGGGGGTCGACCATTTCTGAAAAGCTTTCTGGGTTTTTCTGGGTTTTGGGAGTAGAGGACATTCCCAAAGTTTCAGAATTTTCCAAGGTGGGGAGAAGCCCCAAAGATTCAGTCCATTCCAACAGTAGCAGCAGTGGCAGCAGCACGGCAACAGCACTAGCAGCTTGGAGATTATGCAGTCATTGAGTGAGCAGCCATTTCATGATGTATTCTGAGAGTATTTCTACGCTTGCCTAGTGCAAGCCAAGGTGCCATCATTCTGATCACCTTTGTATTCATTTTATCTTTCAGTACTTAATAAAATGGCTCAATGTTCTCCATATTGTGTCTAGTTCATGTGATGCCTCTCTAGTTGCTGTAGTTTCTTGTTTATGTGCTTTCTATCACTGTTTATTTCCATTTGGGATATTACATGGAGCTGCCAGCTGGGAGCAGGATCCACAATATTTTTCACGTCTCATGCCTGAAAAAGGCCTTGGGACAGTAGGTGACAGTCACTATGGAGCTTCCGCTCACTAATGATGAGGGGCATTTGGTGCTACAGCCGGAGGCCGTCTTGGATACTCGGGAGAGAGTTGAGGAGCAGGACCGTGAAGGAATACCTGATCCGGTGGAGGAACCTTCCAGATGAGGATGCCACTTAGGAGGGGGAGAAAATCCTGTAATCCCAATTAGCAGTCAGCTAATTGGAATATTAACTTTTGACAATTTTGCCTTTTCCTATAGTTAGCTGGAAAATAAAGTGGGCAGAGGTGACCCACAAATAAATCAAAGATAAAAACACTTTCCAAAAGACACTAAGGCATAAATTAAAGTTGAAGTGGGACCCAAGGGGGGCAGCATCACGCAGTAGGGAGCAGCCTAGTGGCAGTGCAGGAGAGGGCAAAGCAGAGGCAGCACAGGGATAGTGCAGAGACAGCATGGGGACAACAGTTGCGCAATGGCAGCCTAGGGATTGGTAGGAAGAGGTTACAGTGCAGTCCAGTGGGACCCAAGGGGAACATTGGGGGCTCCGCCAACTAAAAGAGGGTGAGAGCAGCTCGTTCATCACTCATTCAGTCATTCATCTCATTTTCTGTCTGGTAAACCAAAAGCATGCTTGAGCTATTTAGCTGAGTCTACAAGTGTTGTTTAGCACAGAGATTTCCAAGCGAGAATCTCAACCTCATCCTCGGGGGACTTCGAGTGCCTGCTCAGGAGAGGAGTTTGGTTCAGTTTTGGAGGAGAGTCACACAGCATCAGTCCAAAGTTATGTAGTCCCTTCCAGGACAGCACAGTGAGCCAAAGAAACACGCAGTCCAACAGTGGAGCAGCTCCGAAGAGGGAGAAAGGTTAAGGGATTTCAGCCAGGAGTTTCGTGAGGGAATCAGCCCTTCCATAACAGAGTCTTTGGGCAGTTTCCAGCAGCTATTTCCACCAGATTAGTTCAGAGCCCAGTCTAACCAGCAGATTTGCGTACCCAGCTCAAGAGGGTGATTTTCCGGGGTCAGCATTTTGGAAAACCCTTCGTGGGATTTTATGGGTTTGTTGTGGAGAGTCCAGTGTCCAATTCCCGGAATTTTCTTAGCAGTAGAACAGCCCCATTACGCAGTCCGTTTCCAGCCAGCAACCGCATTTTCCAAACTGGGCAGCGTACAAGAGGAGCCATGCAGAGCAGCCAACAACCAGAGTTTTTGAGCAGGGAGTGACGAGTATTTCAGCCTGCCTTGTGCAGGCCAAGGTGCCATCTTCCTAGCACCATTTGTACCTTTCCCCCATTCAGAAAATATTAATAAAATGGCTCAACAGTTTGGCTCTATTTCATGGTGTTTTGATGTATTTTCATGTTCGCTATAGATTTAGTCTTTGTTTGCTTTGTATTACTGTTTGTTCCCAATTTGGTATATTACATTTTGGATCTCTGCTGCTTCAGTTGCCCTTCCTGCAGCAATTTTCTTCAGTCGCTCTGTTGGTGAATCAGCTTGATCTGCAATGCTCTGATACCATGTGAAAGTTTCAAAACAGAAACCCTACTGCAATGTCTTGATCTACTTCGCCCACTTGTTTGATTAATTAACAAGTTATTAATCTAAAGCATTCAAAAAATCAATAAAGTAAATACAAACTGTATCCTACACATTTATAGATCATTTATTGAACAGCACGCACATGTGATAAAATTACACAGATTTTTCAGACAAATGTCCTTGAAAAAACCCAATGTGGGAAAACTGGTGCAACAACTCTAGAGGGTTTTATTATTATGGAGAATCTGAATACAGTTATATGGGCACCAGAAACTGTCTGCCCTACAGAGAAATTACACAGCAGATGCAGGGTTGCAAGGGAGCGGCCCCTCGCCTCTCGAACCCGCTCCCAATTTGCGCTCCGAGCAGGAGCGTTTTGAGAGCGTATCGGGAGCGCACTCCCTAAATAGGAAAAACACTCCCTGTTTTCAGGGAGCGTTTTAAGGAGCGTTTTTTTAGGGAGGGAGCATTTTTTTTAAGGGATGGAACGTTTTAGGGAGCGTTTTTTTTTAGAAATGGAGCATTTTCGGGAGCGTTTTTTTAGGGAGGGAGCATTTTCGTGAGCATTTTTTTTGCTTAAAGACTTGGTCCTAAATGAAATTACTTGCTCTCCATTTTCTTAAATCATCCATTTGCCAACCTAACTATACTGTCAATATAATTTGTGTATCAACTATTTTTTAACATATTATGATACAATTCCATTTGGTAATGACCATTATTTTATTGTAAACCCAAGAAAGGTATATCCTTTAACAATCTTGATACAAAATTTCCTACCATAAAGTGGAATGGATTTTGTTCAAACTAGTTGAAAAGCATACATCATATTCATTTTATGCAAAGATCAACTACCAAGATATGAGTAAAGGCTAATTTTCATTAAGGAATAAAAACAAAAGCTTATCTTTAAGACTCATTGTGTTGTAGTTATTATAAGCAGAATATATGACCCTTTGAAAATTAGTATTTAATTCAAGAACAATTTCTCTCCACTGTAAAAAGGGCCTAATTATTATGAAATCATTCTTTGTACTATTGTTAATGCAATACACCTACTCCTTTCTCACATTGAAACCAAGTTGACAGTCCTTTGCAATCAAGATATGCCATCTTATTGGAGACATTGATGGATGACTGAAATATTTGTTGATGTTTCATGAATGCCTCTACCCTTTTATGTCATGGCCATATTGCTTGCATAAGATGGGGGCTTGGGTTTTTTCCCATCTATTGTTTCTTAGATATTTTACGACCTTAATGGCAAAGTGGGTAACAAGTTGATGAAAATGCAATTGCTTAAACTTTGAATAATTAATGATATGCCTTCTAGGTTGAATTTCCCATTTCCTTAAAAGAAATTCATTTATTCCTTAGCAACACATTCTACGTGTTCTCCACCTGTTGGACATGATCAATACCTAAGCATTCAGCTAAAGTGCAGATCCCATTCTCCCCCTAGGCACTCACTTACAACTCATTTTAACTCTATTTTAGGCAAGATCCCATTTTTTTTTCTTAAGCGACCATCACATAAAAAAGCATGTGGCTTTTTGCACAATGATATCAAAATCAAAGCCCCGTTTTAAGCTGCCTAATGTGACCCCAACATTACAATATCTTACCGTATCTTTTAAGATGAATTCTGTTAGATGTGTTCCAAAAACTAGATGTATCGTGTAATTTTCTCAATATGTGTTCAGTGTTTATTAATATGCCATTGTTTTTAAGATTTGTAAATCTTTACAACCATCTAGATTTCTATGGTTGACAATTTGCACATTATTTCATCCAAGACACACCACATGTTAGAGCTTTTTCATTTTCTTCTGGGTTACATCTTGGGAATTTGTGTAGATATTTTATTGGATCATTATCTTTAAGTGGGTGTCTGACATAAAGTATCTTCTCTTCATTCTTACATCTTTACAAATACCCTTTAACGTTTCTAGAGATATTATTCTTCATTCTTACATCTTTACAAATACCCTTTAACATTTCTAGAGAAATTATTCACATTTTTTAATTATATTTTCTGAGAGAAGACAATGTCAACAAGCATTAAGGCCAAGCATTAGAAGACCACCATTACCACGATCTGCTCAAATTTAAAAAATTAGACATTTCTCGTGGCAAGAGGCCAAGCAATAGATAAAATAGATTTACTAGTCTTTTCTAGTTTCTAGTAGTTTTTAACTTTTTATAACTGTTGAAACTTGACTATTTCATATTTATTTTGATATTTTTTGTAAGCAATATATGACAATTTAAGTTTGAAGTTTGAAACTTTGAAGTTGGCAGTGATAAGTTTATAACTCATTATGAATTATGAATATGATGCTTCATGAAATTTGAAAGTTGTTTCATTTCATTTCATTTTATAACATTTCATTTCATGTTAAATATTCTTTGTTGTAAATGTTACACTTAGCTTACAAGTACAACTATGGTGATCAATGAATTGACGATGATAAATGTTATATATTGAATTTTGAAAGCTTGAAACTTTAAGATTGATGAATCATGAGACTAGAGAGTCAATATGTTGAATGTTTCTAACTTGTAGATTAGAAACATAATCTTCTAGATTAGAAGATTATAACTTCTAGATGATTGATGTTATATGGTTCAATCTATGTTTTTATGTTTTTTATGTCTAATTCATCACTCTACATGTTTTTGTTGACACCTGCATCAAAATATAAAAATATATAAACATATATATATAATTAAAAAACGCTCCCAAATCGGGAGCTTCTGAAAATGGCGCTCCTGCTCCTACTCCCAAGTAACCTTGAGCAGATGTACCTTTCACTTGGAGACTGAAAATATGGCTGATCCAACCCTCTCTGCGGAATTACGAATTCAAGCCCTTTCTAGCCCACTGGAACCCTCAGTGATGCCTCTGCAGCCTCTATGTCAGCCCCTACTGGCTGGTGTTGCGTTGCCTCTGCACTGCCTTGGTTGGGCCTGCGTCACCCTGGTTGGGTATTTGCTGCCCCTGCGTTGCCCTAGCTCGGCCTGCGTCACCCTGACTGGGCTTACACAGCCTCTGCACAATCTTATGCGTGGTCATGGTTGGACTGCGTCGCTCTGGTTGGCCTCTACACTACCTGGTACAAGTCGCCTCTCTGCTGATGTATTCTCGACCTCAGATCAGATCATCCCTTACCGATCTCTGCCCCTCACTACACTGCAAACTCACTTTGAAATCCTCAGCAAACCCTGCCCCAGAAATTCGACTTAGCTTCAATGCTCTATAATGTGTGTGTGTCCTCCATCTGACCCCAAGCCCTTCCTTTATACTTTTCTCGTTGGCAAACCAAACGCTGTGATCTAATCTCTTATCAGCAGATGAGATTAAAAGAAAGCTTGATCCATGTCACTTAGAACAATTCATCACATGTGTAATTTGATTCACTTTAATTTTTCAATTTCCCTTAGTTAGACTTAGGTTCTCCATTAAAAATTTTAATTATTTGAATAACTATTACACCGGATGAAATTTCTCCAAACGCTTTCTGGGTCTTGGAGATCTCATGTGTCTTAGCCCCTCCACAAAGTTTCGGAGCTAGAGCACACCCTATGCTACCCCAAAATCTCAACATCTAGCAGTTCCTTCTAGTGGTTCGATTTCCCCAGCAGTTCATTGATCCAAGCCCAAGAGGGCCAACTTCCAGGGTCGATCATTCAGCAAACCATTTCCAGGTTTTTTGGGTTTGATGAGTAGAGTCTGGTGTACAATTCCCATAATTTTCTAAGCAAGGGAAGCAACCTATCCAGCAATTCGAAATCAGCTAGCAGCAGTATTTCTGGGCTAGGCAGTGCAAAGACAGAGCCACGCAGAGCCATTTCCAGGGAGAGATTCAGCTTGTGTTCGAGTTGTTCTTTAGCTTGCTTTAAGCAGGCCCAGGTGCAAGCCTTCCAGCACCACTATTGTACTCATTCCAAGCAAATTAATGAAATGGCTCAACAATTGTTTTTGGCTCCAGTTCATGGGTTTTAATGATGTGTTTTCTTTGCTATAGTTTTTAGTCTATTGTGCTTAATATTACTGTTTATTCCCGATTTGGGATATTACAGTGGTATCAGAGCTCATAGACTTGGCTCAGCCTGTGGAGCACGCAGTCTATGACACCAGAGAGTAGAGAGAATGTGACTTACTGGAGCCAGAGATATAGGAGCAGAGAAAGGAGGCTCAAAATCACTCCAGATTAAATTTATAGTATTCAAGAGGTTGTAGAGAGAGAGATGGAGCATGCAGATGCTGAGAGGAATGAGGAGGAGTTTTCTCACCTTCTTCTGAAGTCAGTTCAAGACCTCTCCAAGAGGATTGAGGAGATGGGCTAGATGCTTAATAATGGCAGTAAGGGAAAGGGAGTTCAAGGGGAATTCCAGATTGGAGAAGAGTCTAGCACTTCACAGCACCAGACGGGCCTTCACACTACTTTTCCAGCTATACCCTACACTCCACCACAATCCACCATTCCCACATTCCTAGCTTCAAGGATAAGAGGACAACAAGAGACGGAAGAGGCTCACTATGGAGAGTTTTTCATAGAGTACCAATACTATAGGCCAAAATTCGGAAGGGCCATTACGTTCAATGAGTTTTTCCAGCTGAAGAACAACAACAAACCCAAAGCATAGGCCAGAGGAGGGTACACACAGGGAAGTGACTTGCAGCGTACCGTGGGTAGGTTGTTCCTTCCGACATTTGATGGGTCCTCAAAGAGCTCAGCGAAAGCATGGGTGGAGAAGCTGGGTATTTATTTCCAGCTCAATTAGATGACTGAGATGGAGGCCATCAAGGTCGCTACATTTCAACTGGAAGGAGAAGCCCATGATTGGTGGTTTCATGGGCTGACTACGCTAGGTCACGCAGGGGTGACAGCGTATGATGACTTCACGAGGAGAGTGCTGGAGAGATTCGACAGGAAGGATCCTGAAGAGCATTTTGGAGAACTGACCAAACTCAATCAAACAAGGAGTCCAGAGGCATATATTTCTGAGTTCTTGAGGTTGTCAGTGATGGTTCCAGATCTATCGGAACCTAGGAGGATCTTTATATTCATAGATGGGCTGGCAGAGCCATTGCGTGGGTTGGTGATGTCAACCTGACCAACTACTCTCCAGGATGCAGTTGGGAGAGCACGGGATCTTCAGGATGCACTGTCGAGAGCTAAAGCCCCTATCCCCAATAGGCCAATCTTCCAACAAAAAGGAAGAGATGCGAGAGCTCCACCCCCGAGAGGGAACCAGGGTCGAGGACCACTAGATGATGACGCCAGGAGATATTTGAGGAGAAAGAAGCTTTGCTTCACGTGTCAGGAGCCATGGGCACCAAGTCACAGGTGTGCAGGAGGGAAGGCACACTACATCGAGGTCATCTTAGACAACGAGGGAGAAGAGGAGACACTCTTTGAGATGGGAGGTGAAGACAGCGTCATATCTCAAGGGGAAGGGCCTCCACCTCCACATCCACCAGCAGCAGAAGGATCAGCGTTTGCACCGACCAGAGGGGTCCTTGCATCTTTGCATCGGATACCCAAATACTTGACGCTGAGGATCAGGGGAATAGTTCAAGGACAACGTGTCTCAGTGCTTGTGGACAGTGGAGCCATACACGACTTCATAGATGCCCAAATGGTGCAGAGAAGGGCATCTAGATAGAGGGGTTTGAGGGATTTTATGTTCTAGTACCGGGAGTTAGGACCATGCAGTGCATGCGTTATGTTCTATCCTTGACAGTGACCATGGGGACCTACTTAGTGATAGATCATTTCTTTGTGGTCGACATTACGAACACCAACATAGTGTTGGGGGTCCAATGGGTTTACACCCTTGGTAGGGTCACTACAGATTGGCAGAAGCTGGAGATGGAGTTCCTAGACAAGGACGAGAAACTGGTGATGCTTAGGGGCAAGCACACGTACCCACCTTAGACAGTCTCAGCACATAGGATGAAGGCAGATTTCAGACGGGGAGATATAGAGTGGGCAGTTGAGTTGAGGATTTCGAAGGCAGATGGTACATCTAAACCCACTCATCCAGATATACAGGCCATCCTTGACCGATACTCCATGGTTTTCGGGGACATCCCACCAAGGCAGCCACCTGACTGAGGATTTCAACACACCATTAAGTTGGAGCCCGGAATTCAGGTCGTGATCTCTACTCCATATAGGCACCCCATGGCCTATCGGGATGAGATTGAGAGGGCCATACATGAGCTTTTGGCCTTGGGACATATTCGACCGAGTTCGAGCCCCTTTGCTTCATCAGTTGTTCTGGTGAAGAAGGAGGACGGTACGTCGAGAATGTGTATTGATTATAGGGCCCTGAACAAGAAGACAATGAAGAACCGCTACCCCATTCTACAGATAGATGAGCTGATGGATGAGTTGAGGGGGGCCAAGTTCTTTTCCAAAATAGATTTGAGATCAGGGTACCACCAAATTCGGGTGAGGGGCAAGGATGTCCCCAAGACAGCGTTCCGGTGCCATTATGGGCACTTTGAATTTTTGGTGATGCCCTTTGGGCTAACCAATGCTCCAGCCACATTCCAATCTTGTATGAACCACGTTTTTCGCGAGCAATTGAGGAAGTTCGTGCTAGTATTCTTCAATGACATCTTGATCTACAACCGAACATGGGAGGAGCACTTGCAGCATGTAGAGGCGGTGTTGCGTATTTTGGAGGAGCAAAAGTTTTATGCCAAGTTGTCCAAGTGCGAATTTAGACTGACAAAGATACTATATTTGGCCACATTATAGGAGAGGGTGGTGTACGAGTGCACGAGCAGAAGATCAGGGCCATCAGAGATTGGCGAGAGCCTAAGAATGTCACCGAGCTGAGGGGATTTGTGCGCATCTGCAACTATTACAGGAAGTTCATGAAGGGCTTCTCTCAACTAGTTGCGCTCCTCACGGATTTGACCAGGAAAGGAGCTGTTAGGTCCCTATATTACTAGTATAGTCCCTTATTATTGTTAGTAGCCCCCTTATTGTTATTATTGTACCCTTGTAACCCCCATTTTGTTATTATTGTGCCCTTAAATTATTATTGTTAGGTCGGCTAGGATTACATTGTGGCCCACTAGGATTACATTATGGCCCCATGGACTCCTATATATAGAAAGGAGGTTTTATAAATTGTATCATCCAAGAATTGTTCATTTATGTAATGTATTGGAGGTTGCCCCCTCGAAGTGGCTTATTTCTAAGGCGTTGATATCTTTTTTCTTCTATTTTTGGAGCTGGTTATACAACATTTGGTATCAGAGCTTTGGATTCTAGGGTTTCGCTGCTCCAAACAGGTCATCGTGGAATTTTCGCTATAACTTTTTTTCTACGAAGTTTCAGAAGCTGAAATTTTTAGGGTGCGAAGCTGAAATCCCGAGGAAGATTGTCTAAAAATTTCAGAGCTTGGTTCACAATATTTTCGGAGATATGATCTGTGGAAGTTAGGTCTTTTTTCAAGCTCCTAAACAGTCATCGTGGAATTTTCGCTATAAATGTTTTTCTACTAAGGTTCGAATCCGAAATTGTGATGGTAACGGTTTTTCGAAATCCCGAGAAAATTCGTCAAAAAAAATTTCGGTGAGCTTGGTTCGGCACATTTTTGGAGATATGATCTCAGGAAGGTAGTGCTTTTTCAGTTCCCCGAATTTCATCTCAAAGAGGATCGTGGGAAAATTTCAATAACTCTCTCTCGGGGCAAAGGATTTGAGTGTCAGAAAAGTGGTCGCAAGTGCCACCTGACCGTAGTTTCTCAAGCATCAATTTCGCAGACAAAGGACGAAAATGTGACGACATGGCAAGTCCTACAAGTTTGCTCTACTGAACCAGTCCAAAATTAGGTCATTGTGGGAGATTGGACACAACTTTGTCTTGGCGAATCCAAATTAGATCAGACCTGTGGCATTTGAAAGAAGCTTCAGAGGGCTACTACAGGGCTGAATTTCAGATATTGAAGATTTTCAATTACAGAGATAATTCAATTTGAATATCGAGCTCCTCAAAGCAAGTAAAAGGTGTGTATTTTTTTTTCCGAATTGCATAAGTCTTGTTTGAAGAATCAAGTTGAATTGATTCCAAGGGAATATTGTAGAATAGGTATCAATATTGGATTCTAAAATGGCGCCTAAAAAGAATTCAACACCCATTAAGCCTTCAGAAGGCTCTATCATGACTCATGAAGATGAAGAATTGCAACATGATCTATCAAAATTACAAGAGCAAGTGCAACAAATTTCACTCTCGCAAAGAGCAACAAAAAATGAAATGGAAGTTTTGAAGAAAGGCGTGGAAGTGAAGATGGACTGTTTGAAGAAAGGCATGGAAGCTAAGATGGATGGCATGGAAGTGAAGATGGATGGTTTGAAAAAAGGCGTGGAAGCTAAGATGGATGGAATGGAAGCTGGCATGGAAGCTAAGATGGATGATCTAAAATCAAACATCGAAGATTTGACAAAGTTGATACAAGAAAGGTTTCCTAATGGTGAAAAGATAGTAGAAGAACCTCATGATGAGAACAAAATAAATGTTAATCGCGATTTCATAAACTCTAATGTTGGCGGGAAGAACCACCATATTCCAAAAATGGATATGAGGAAGTTTGATGGAAAGGATCCTGTAACATGGATACTACAGATGGAGCAATATTTTGATCTCCATAATGTGCAAAACACACAAAAGGTATGCATTGTAACTTTGCATTTAGAACAAAATACATTTGTATGGTATCGATGGCTTTGCTCCCCCGTAAAAAAATTGTCACTTGGTCAATTTTTACGGAGGAAATGATAGCACATTATGAGGATACAAAGAGCAACACCTTCTTTAGCCAATTGATAAATCTCAAACAAAAGGGTTTAGTGGGGCAGCACATTGAGGACTTCCAAAAATTGAATATAAGGGTAACTGATATTCCAGAGGAACACAGGATTGATCTTTCCATAGGCACTTTAAAGCATAATATTCAACATGAAGTTCACGTTTTGGAACCTGATTCATTGGAGAAGGCATTCAGGTTGGAAAGAAAAGTTGAATGTAAAATTATGGCGACAAGGAAGCCTACCACTCAATTCTATAAAGAAGGAAGTGTTGCTACGCCTAGATTTCCACAACCTACAAGGTTGACACCACAACAATTGGAAGAAAAAGAGCAAAAGGGCTTTGCTACAGTTGTGATAGAAAATACACTAAAGGTCATAAGTGTGCTGAGAAGAAATTATTTTACATAGATTGTGAAGAGGAAGAAGAAAATGAACAAGAAGAGGATATACACCAGGAACCAGCCCCAGAAGAGGAAGAAATGAATCCGACCATATCGTGTAATGCACTGGCAGGAATTAGCACTCCTCAAACTCTCAAGATAAAAGGACAAATCAAGAAGAAAAAGGTAATAGTGTTGATTGATTCAGGTAGCACCCATAATTTTATTCATTGTAAGGTAGCCAAGGAATTAAATTGTTTCCTATACCCAGCACCAGAATGTCAAGTGATGGTTGCAAATGGAGTAACTATAAATTGCTCTGGAAAATGCCATAATATCAAGCTAACCATGGGGGAATATGTATTGACTAGTCCAATGCTTGCCATTCCTATGGGAGGTGCCGATGTTGTACTAGGAGTACAATGGTTACAATCTTTGGGGACGGTAGCTTTTAATTTTCAAGAACTTTTCTTGAAATTTTTTTCAGAAGGAAAGGAAGTCGAATTACGGGGTATTGAAGGGAAGCCGTGAAGGATAATAAGCTCTAATGTCATGACAAAGCTTCTAAAGAAAGAACAACGAGGCGTAATTGCACAATTATGCTCACTAGAAGTTCCAACATCAAAATCATCTATTTCTGCACATCTCCAACAAGTCTTGGACAATCATTCCAAGGTGTTTGAAACTCCCAAAGGACTCCCACCTATTCGTGATCATGATCATGCTATTCATTTGATTCCAGGAAGAGTTCCTCCAAAAATCAGGCCTTATAGATATCCTTACTACCAAAAGAGCGAAATTGAACGTATGATTGCAGAAATGTTAGAGGTGGGTATAATTCTACCTAGTCAAAGTTCTTTCTCTGCTCCTGTAGTATTGGTACACAAGAAGGATGGATCATGGCGAATGTGTCCGGATTATAGGGAGCTCAATAAGCTCACCATTCAAGATAAATTTCCCATTCCTGTGATTGATGAATTATTGGATGAATTACATGGAGCAATTTATTTTACCAAGTTGGATCTTCGTTCAGGATATCATCAAATTAGAATGAAGACCGAAGATATTCCAAAAACAGCATTTCGAACTCATGAGGGTCATTATGAATTTTTGGTCATGCCTTTTGGCCTTACCAATGCACCTTCTACATTTCAAGGTTGATGAATTCCATTTTCAAACCCTTCCTTAGAAAATTTGTGCTAGTATTTTTTGATGATATACTAATCTACAGCAGGTCTTGGAAGGATCATGTTGAACATGTTGACAGGGTGCTCAAACTATTGCAGGAGAAACAATTATATGCAAAAACATCCAAATGTTTCTTTGGAGTACAAGAGGTGGAATATCTAGGTCATATTATATCTCACAAGGGTGTGAAAGTAGACCCTAACAAAATTAAAGCCATTAAGGAATGGAAAGTCCCCAAGACAATAAAGCAGTTGCGAGGATTTCTCGGGTTAACAGGCTATTATCGCAAGTTTGTTAAGAATTATGGGAGAATAGCAGCACCTCTAACAACATTATTGAAGAAAGATGCATTTTCCTGGACTCCTGAAGCAACTAAGGCCTTTGAACATCTTAAAGAGGCAATGTGCCTAGCACCGGTCTTAGCTACGCCAGACTTCACAAAAACCTTTATTGTGGAATGTGATGCCTCGAGAAATGGAATTGGTGCAGTTTTAATGCAGGAAGGAAGACCCATTGCTTTTGAAAGTCGTCCAATCAAAGGAAAGTATTTACAGAAACCTATTTATGAGAAGGAAATGTTAGCAATACTGCATGCACGAAAGAAATGGCGAACTTACCTAATGGGAAGACACTTCAAGGTAAAAACTGATCATGATAGTCTTAAACACTTTTTGGAACAAAGACTATCGTCAGAAGAGCAGCAGAAATGGGTCACAAAGATGTTGGGTTATGACTTTGAAATAATATACAAAAAAGGAAAGCTTAATGTTGTTGCAGATGCACTCTCAAGAAAGAATGAAGAGGTGGAAGCATTGCTTTGTGCCATTTCTATTATCCAACCAGATTGGATAACCGAAGTAAGAGATGAATGGAAGAAGGACAAAGATGTATGGAAAATCATTCAAAAGTTGTAGCAAGATCCTAGTACATCTGATACATTTAGTTGGAAAAATGACTCCTTATGGTACAAAGATCGCTTATATCTTTGTAAGAATTCCCAACTAAAACAAAAGATTCTTCTGGAATTGCACACTTCTCCTTTAGGAGGACACTCAGGATTTTTAAAATCTTACCACAGGGTGAAGAAAGAATTTTTTTGGGATGGCCTTAAATCTGATATTCAAAAGTTTGTGGCGGAATGTTTGGTTTGCCAGCAGAATAAAGTGGAGACAATTAAGACCCCGGACTTCTACAACCTTTATCCATTCCAAGTCAGCGTTGGGAGGAGATTTCAATGGATTTTATCACAGGTTTACCTAAGTCTGAAGGAAAGAATGTCATCATGGTGGTAGTTGATAGACTTACCAAGTATGCACACTTTTGTGCATTATCTCATCCATTTAAAGCAAGTACAATTGCTACTACATTTGTGGATAGAATTCAAAAGCTACATGGAAGCCCAAGGGTTATTGTGAGTGACAGAGATCCCATTTTTACGGGAAATTTTTGGACGGAGTTATTTTCTTGTTTGGGTACTCAATTAGCTCATAGCTCATCTTATCATCCTCAATCTGATGGTCAAACAGAGATAGTAAATAAATGTTTGGAAGGATATCTTCGCTGTTTTGTATCTGATAAACAAACACAATGGGTCAAGTGGTTACCTCTCGCTGAATGGTGGTATAACACTTCCTTCCATACTGCAGCAAAAATGACCCCATTTATGGCACTTTATGGATATCATCCACTATCGATCACATCATCTTTAAGGGAAAACTTGAAGGTTCAAGCAGTGGAAGATCACATCGAGCATCAGCATGAAGTTCTCCAACTCTTAAAGGATAACCTGAATTTGGCACAAAATCGAATGAAACAACAGGCAGATCAACATCGCAGCGAGAGAAGTTTTGATGTAGGAGATTGGGTATTTTTACGGCTACAACCATACAAACAAATGTTCCTCAAGCAAGCTAAGAAGGATAATAAATTATCGCCAAAGTACTATGGTCCTTACAAGGTGTTGCAAAAGATTGGTACTATGGCATACAAATTGGAGCTTCCTGCTTCTTCGCGAGTACATCCAGTTTTCCATGTTTCATGCTTAAAGAAGGTTATAGGTGAAAATCTTCCAGTTCAAACAGTATTGCCAGAACTTGATGGGGAAGGGAAAATCATAGTGGAACCTGAAGCAGTCATGGAAAAAAGAACTCGACAACTACGGAATCGATCAATTTCAGAGTATCTCATCAAGTGGAAGAACTTACCCACTGAAGATTCTACATGGGAGGATGGGAATTTTATACAAAAGAACCCGGAGCTACTCAAGTGTTGAGGACAACACTTTTTTTGAAGGAGAGGGGCATGTTAGGTCCCTATATCACTAGTATAGCCCCTTATTATTGTTAGTGTGAACCCCTTATTGTTATTGTTGTACCCTTGTAACCCCCATTTTGTTATTATTGTGCCCTTAAATTATTATTGTTAGGTCGGCTAGGATTACATTGTGGCCCACTAGGATTACATCATGGCCCCATGGACTCCTATATATAGAAAGGAGGTTTTGTAAATTGTATCATCCAAGAATTGTTCATTTATGTAATGTATTGGAGGTTGCCCCCTCGAAGTGGCTTATTTCTAAGGCGTTGATATCTTTTTTCTTCTATTTTTGGAGCTGGTTATACAACAGGAGCTTTCACTTGGAACCCCACAAGGCAAGAGGCTTTTGACTGCCTCAAGCAAGTGATGAGTAGATGCTCAGTACTTGCACTCCTTGATTTCACCAAGCCATTTGTCTTGGAGTGCAAGTAGGAGTAGGGGCAATGTTGATGTAGGATGGACACCTCATTGCTTTCGAGAGCCGGAAGCTCTTGCCTCATGAGAGGCACTACCCCATATATGACAAAGAGATGTTGGCCATAATGCATGCACTGGCCAAGTTCAGGCAGTACATGGTGGGGAACCGATTCAAGGTTAAGACAGATCATAACAACCTCTGGTATTTCCTAGAGTAGAGGCAGTTGCAGCAAAGACAACAGAAGTGGGTTAGTAAGATTCAGGCCCACGACTTTGACATCAAGTATGTCAAAGGGAAGAATAATGTGGAGGTCGATGCCTTGTCTCAGAGACCAACGTCCCTCTCCTTGATGAGCATAGACGCAGACTGGAAGGCACAGTTACTGGTGGAGTATTCAAAGGACCGGTTTGCATGCGAGGTATTAGATGGACTGGTAACGGATGACTAGTACCGAGTCATGGATGAGGTCATTTATCATCAGGACCGGATCTTTTTGACAGCCAACTCCCGATTGCGGGAGAAGATCCTACACGCAGCTCATGACTCCCCACTATTAGGGCACCAAGAGTTCAACAAAACCTATCGGACCATCAGAGAGAGGTTCTCATGGAAGGGCCACAAGGAGGACATACTCTGACATGTCCGGGAGTGCGTAGTTTGTCAGAGGAACAAGGGGGAGTTGACCCATCCAGCAAGACTGTTGCAGCCGCTTCCCATTCCAGAGAGGAAGTGGGAGAGCATATCGATGGAATTTATCACTAGGTTGCCCATGGTGCATGGTAAGGACTGCATCTTCGTCATGGTTGACAAACTGACGAAGTTTGCACATTTTTTTTCCATTTCATCTCAGTACAAAGCTTCACAGGTGGTCGAGTTGTTCTTCAGAGACATTTTTAGGTTGCATGGTCTTCCCATGACCATAATTAGTGATCGGGACAGTAGGTTTAAGGGAGGATTTGGCAGCAGTTGTTCTGATTGGTTCTGATTGGTGGGAACAGAGCTCACACCAAGCACGAGCTACCATCCACATATCGATGGGTAGACAGAGATAGTGAACAAGTGGCTGGAAGGCTACTTGCAGAACTACGTCACAGTGCAACAAAAGGCCTGGCTGCGATGGCTGCTCTTAGGGGAGTACTACTACAACACCACTTTCCACATGTCTACTAGTATGTCTCTTTTCTGTGCTTCGTATGCTTATGATGTATTGACGTTTGTTGATGCCATGATTGGAGCTAGTAAGTCCCCCAGGGCCAAATATTGGATCCAAGAGAGTCAAGATATCCTCAGAGCTCTCAAGGACAACTTGAGGACAGCGCATAACCAACAGAAGGTGTATGCAGACAAGGGTCACGTGTAGAGGCAGTCTGAGGTAGGGGAGTGGTGTACCTCCAACTTCATCCATACAGGCAGTCCACGCTGAAGCAGAAGGGGGCCAAGAAGCTCAAGCCTCGCTTCTATGAACCTTACAGAGTTATCTGACGAATTGGGGAGGTAGCATATGAGCTGGAGTTGCCACGAGGGAGCAAGATCCATAACATCTTCCATTATCCTACCTAAAGAAGGCTTTAGGACAACAGGTGTCAGCAGCTACTAAGCTCCCTCCTATAGATGATGAGGGGCATTTAGTGCTTCAGCCAGAGGCCATCCTAGATATTAGAGAAAGGCACTTGAGGAGAAGGAATGCTTGATCAGATGGAGGAACCTTTGAGATGATGATGCCACTTGGGAGAGTGAATAGATGCTTCAGCACCCATCTTTGCAGTTGCTTAAGGACAAGCAACATTTTGGCGGGGAGGACTATAATATTCCAAATTATCAGTTAAGCTAATTGGAATATTAATTTTGATTAATTTTTGCCTTTACTAATGTTGAACAGGAATAAAGTGGGTAGGGGACCCACAAATGACATTTTGCCAAAATAAAGCCACTTTCTAAAGTTCCTAAGGCAAAAGTTGCGGCTCTAGTGGTGGGGTCGAGTTTGTTGAGATTTTGTGTATTTGGGGTAGCATCAGTTGTGCTCTAGGTCCCAAATTTTGAGGAAGGACTAGAGTACACTTGATCTACAAGACCCAGAAATGGATTTGGGAAATTTCATCTGGTTTAGGAGATATTAAATTAATTAATTATTTTAATGTATTTCCTAAGTTAAAACTTAGGGAATTTAAATAATTAAAGTGAATTTAATTAAACATGTGATGAAATTGTCTTAAGTCACACGGATCAAGCTTTCTTTTAATCTTAGCCATTGATTAAAGATTTAATCTTGGCCATTGATTTTTCAACGAGAAAAGTATAAAGGAAAGGCTTGGGGTCATTTGTAAAGACACACAGAGGCAGAGCACTGAAGCTAAGCTGAGATTCTAGGGCAGGGTTTGCTAAGAATACTCAGAAGTGTTTTAGCTGCAGAGGGGAATTTAGGCCAAGGGGATGATCTGATCCTGGGGTCTAGAATACACAAGAGGCAGAGAGATCGACTCAAGGACGGCGCCGAGACGGAAGCGGCCCCCGGCGGCAACAAGGACGGCACGGTCCCTCCGAGGACGGCTGATTTTCGGCGGGAAACTCTCGGGATTCCACGCGAGAGACCCTTCGGGGGACAACGTGTTATTCCGTCACCTAGTGCAGGGTACTTCGGTCTCTTCGGTGGGCGTTGAGGTTTGGAGGTGCTTCAAAGGCTGACGCAAACGCTTTCGGGAGCAGCGCTGGGGTTTCTAGGCCCTAATCTTGGCTGAGTTCTATAAATCCTGTTTGAGGGTGTGGATCAGTCACTATTTTGGCCCTAGATCAACTAGAGAGCTGTAGATCTAGTATTTTATCTGTCGGGATTTCCAGATCTAGAACCCAGATTTGTGTATTTAGAAATATTCTTAATAATAAGACCCTCCAGCAGCCAGAGACAAGTTTTCCCGCATTGGGTTTTTCCGGGGACTATTTGTCCAGAAATAACTGCGTCACTTTGTCAATGTGTGCATGAACTTGTTCTAGATTTGGAATGGTAGAGATCTGTTATGTGTTTTGCTTCGATTTTAACTTGAATTTATTCAGTTAATAACTTATCTAAGTAGGAGAAGCATAACCAGATTAACAATAATAATTTCTGCATAAAGTGTAAGATTCAGAAATTTCTACATGGTATCAGATCAATTGCAGATCTAGGAGGGTCACCAGCAGAAGAGACTAAAGGTTCTAGCTACAGAAAGCAACAAAAACGCAGATCTGAAGGGACAACGCAATTTTCAGAGGCAGAATCACACAGAGGGAAGGGTGACGTTGTCCAACGCTGTGACCTAGCGAGCCCACGCAATCACTGCGCAGAGACAGCATAGAAACAGTGTTGGTTTGGTCTAAAGCCAGCCAGTGTGATTCAGATCTGAATTTGTCAGATCCAGAAAAGACTGCAGAAATGCTGCAGAAATTCAGAAGACCTGGTGGGGCTAAATTTTGAAGTTTTCAGATTTTTAGCCTTAGCACAAGTGACAAAGAGCGGGAGGAGATCAGCTTCTCAGAGAGTTTCTAGCCAAAGGAAACTTATATTTTGATCAGAGGATCAAAGAAGAAGCTGAATCATAGTTGATTTGGTAGATTTCCAAGGAGGGAAATCAGTGGTCAGAGGGAGCAAAAGGTACCTGTTTCACCAAGGGCCTTAGATCCATTTCTTTAGCAAAGAGAAAAGGAAGTTCTAACACATTCTGAGCCGATGGCTCCTCATGGACTGCGTGATCAGGATAGGCTGGATGGCCTCTCAAACTTTTTGGTTTGGAATGTGAGGATCTTGATAGTCCTTGAGGCATACAATCTAACGAACCATGCAGAGCAAACTCTGGCCACACCGACAGATCCGGATCTCCTTCGAAAGCACAAGGAGGTTGCTGGTCACGCCAAGCGGCTGATTAAGGACGGTATCAAGGACCATATTATACCACACGTAGCTGAGAAGAAGACAGCTGACGAGATGTGGAAGGCCTTGACTTCCCTGTATGAGGGAAAGTCTGTCCAAAGAAAAATGTTGTTGGAGACTCAGATGAGGTCATTCATGATGACCAAGGGAGAAGACATGGAGCATTTTCTCTTCATATTGCAGTCAATCAAGGATCAGCTGATTGCAACGGGTGCAACGGTGGATGATGATGTGATAGTCAGGACTGCCCTCAATGCAGTCACAGATGAGTGCGAAACCTTTGTCCAAAGTAGCTTGGGCAAAGCGGACCTCCCAGATTGGGACAGCTTGTGGTCAATTCTGCGTCAAGAAGAACTCCACAGATTCACTAAGAGGCAGCACAGCCCTGCATTGAGCAAAGTAAAGAAGGAAGATGATGAAGATGCAGCCTTAGCATCGAAGAACTGGCCAAAGAAGAAGAAGGATCTTTCAAATATCAAGTGCTTCCAGTGTGGCCAAATGGGACATTTTGCCAGCCATTGTCCGGAGAAGAAAAGGGACAAGGAAGCATCTTCTTCCAAACCATTTGTGGCAGATGATGAGTCAGGAGATGATGTAGCCATGAGTGCTCATGAACCACGGAGGTGGGGTGACATGGACATGTAGAGGAGCTACATGAAAGAGAGGTGGGATCCTTAAGCAGCTCATCTCTTGGATCACATGCGAGCTACAACAGCCTTAAGACAGTAGCAGAACAAGTAGAGCAGTGGGTGCATAGATCATAGATGAGGCAAAGGCAGAGGCAGATCTAAAAACTGGAAGGAGCAGAGCAAAGCAAGGCAGCAGCAGCGCAAAGGCTGATGTGACACCAGCAACGCAGAGAAGAGCTGCTTACGCAGTGCAGAGCTACAGCAGCGCAAAAAACTTCAGAGGGACAGCGCAGAAAGCTTCAGAGGGACAAATTTCAACACAAGGGGCTGATGTGACTTCAGTAGTGCAGAGGGAGTCTGATTATGCAAGCAGAGTTGTAGTTATGCATCGTTCTTTAGATGCCAGCACAGATCTGTAGCCTATGGAGCTTCAGTGATGAGGATGTAACCCATTAGACTTGTTTGTCAAAGATTGGGCAGGAGATTCAATTGTTTCTCTCAACAACTGAAGTTGCAGTGTAGCAGATCAGCAGTGGCAGTGCTATGAGTAGCACAGATGCAGCATATTGAGAGGGAGCTACAGTACAGAAGTTGCAGTGGCAGTGGCAGAGTCATGGGCAGTAGTACAGAATGGCAGCAGCATTGCAGAGTTGAGTGGCAGCAAGCCAAGCTTCAGCAACACAAAACCAATACTCAAAGTCATGTAATGCATAGTGTGATGTATTGCTAGAGCACACCCTTGATGCTAAGATGGAGTGTTGAGATTTTGTGTCTTTGGGGTAGCATCAGTTGTGCTCTAGGTCCCAAATTTTGAGGAAGGACTAGAGTACACTTGATCTACAACACCCATAAATGCATTTGGGAAATTTCATCTGGTTTAGGAGATATTAAATTAATTAATTATTTTAATATATTTCCTAATTTCCCCACGGATGCGGGTGCTTACGTGGCTTAATACGTGGCAGGGGATGTGGGTCGGCGCGTGGGCTATTACCACCGCCACCCTTTCCCTCGTCCTTGCCTTCATTTATTTCGCTGCTGTCACCTGCCCTACTGCATTTACGCAGCGCAATCGTCCAAGCTCGCGCCCTTTCACCTAGATTATGGCTTCCTTTGGAAGCTCCACCACTGTTATGTTGCCTCTGCGCTCATTTTGCTCCCCAGTCGTCACAGAGCACAGCTCTAGAACCGGCACTAGGCGTCGATGCTCTATCTCCTGCTATATTGAACTCGCCTCGAGTTATCACGTCTCGCAGAGCTCCCTTTGTCAACGGGAGCTCTGGCCACCCTCTGAGTCTTTCTCTGCTCCGCAAGCCCATCCTCCCCTGACCTCTATTCCTTACTATTATGTTAGTCATTTCCATCACCCTGCCCTGAGTACAATGTCCCGTCTGCGTCAGAGGATGTGATGTCGTCGAGGCATCAGCCGTAGTCGTCCTCCCCGCCAACCTTCCACCACCTCTCCGGGCTCTTCGTCTCCTTCTTCGGAAAACTCTTTGGGTCGACACCCTGTCACCAGGAGTGGTCGTGGCGTTAACATTGGGCGTGGGCTCTCTCATCCAGCTAGGGGCTCGCCCAGTCTTGTCTTCGGTCACCTGCACTCCGCCCAGCTTCGCTTCCCTTGCTCTCTCAACAAGCCGACTATAACTGCCACCATCACTATTGAATTCAAGGAGGAGCCCCCTGAATCAAATATAGTGCCTCCTAGTGCTGATATGGAGCATAGGGAAGCTAAACGGCCCAACTCTCCCAGCAGCGGAGGCCAGAAACGAAAAGCGTTAGATTGCAGTACTTCGCAGGATAACAAAGCTGAAGCTGGTTCGGGCGACACCAAGTGAGGCTGCCACAGTGCTACAGGAGAAAAGCAAGACGAGGACAACCCTTATGCCTACGCTTGTCGCGTGGTCGAGGAATCTCCCCCCTCCTCTCAAGATTCTTAAAATGGTTAGTCTCCTTCTTCATAGGTTTTTGGTTGGGCACCAGCCCAAGTTCATTATGGTAACTTGCTCGCTGCTACTATTTGTTAATTATCAGTATTACAGTTTGTCAATTAGCCGGTTTCCCCTTCGCGGGCGGCTTGGTCTTTTGGTTGGGAACAGTTCATTATGCTTATATGCTCTTCGCCACTGTTTTTTGGTTAACTGTCGAAGTTTCATGGCCGGTTTCCCCTGCGAGGGTGGCACTTTCTTGATGGTCTGCTTGATGAATTCTGTTAACGTTGCTCGTCTGGTAAACTTTTTTGGTCATGTTTGCTGTATCAGAATGCCTATTCCATGGGCCAGACCAGCTGAGGCCTCGGCCTCCATGTAACATTTTTGTATATTAATAGATAAGTCTTATTCAGAAAAAATATATATATATATATTTCCTAATTTAAAACTTAGGGAACTTAAATAATTAAAGTGAATTTAATTAAACATGTGATGAAATTGTCTCAAGTCACACGGATCAAGCTTTCATTTAATCTTAGCCATTGATTAAAGATTTAATCTTGGTCGTTGGTTTGTCAACAAGAAAAGTATAAAGGAAAGGCTTGGGGTCATTTGTAAAGGCACACAGAGGCAAAGCACTGAAGCTAAGCTGAGATTCTAGGGCAGGGTTTGCTAAGAATACTCAGAAGTGTTTTAGCTGCAGAGAGGGGAATTTAGGCCAAGGGGATGATCTAATCCCGGGGTCTAGAATACACAAGAGGCAGAGATCAGCTCAAGGACAACGCAGAAGGAGAGAGCAGCAGCAGCAGCAAGGACAGTGTGATTTTCAGCAGGAAACCCTCGAGGGTTACGCAAAGACCCTTCAGGGGCAGCGTAATGACTGCGTCACCCAGTCTGGGGTAACGTAGTCTCTTCCAGAGCAACGCTGAGGGTTGGAGGTGCTTCAGAGGCAGACGCAGAGGCTTTCAGGGGCAGCGCTGGGGTTTCTAGGCCCTAATCTTGGCTGAGTTCTGTAAATCCCATTTGAGGGTGTGGATCAGTCACTATTTTGGCCCTAGATCAGCTAGAGAGTTGTAGATCTAGTATTTTCTCTGTCGGAATTTCCAGATCTGGAACCCATATTTGTGTATTAAGAAATATTCTTAATAATAAGACCCTCCAGCAGCCAGAGACTGGTTTTCCCGCATTGGGTTTTTCCGGGGACTATTTGTCCAGAAATAACTGTGTCACTTTGTCAATGTGTGCATGAACTTGTTCTAGATCTGGATTGGTAGAGATATGTTGTGTGTTTTGCTTCGATTTTAACTTGAATTTATTTAGTTAATAACTTGTCTAAGTAGGAGAAGCATAACCAGATAAACAGTGATAATTTATGCATAAAGTGTAAGATTCAGAATTTTCTACAGAGTTGTCCCTAGGTAGCAGCGTGAAGGAGGCACGAAGAAGGTAGCGCATGAGTGGTTGTAGAGAGGCAGTGTGTGAGTGGCTCAAGGAGAGACAGCACAGGCCAAGGTGGGGCCCAAAGAATACGTTGAGCCTCAAATGAAAAAAGGAAGGAGAGAGCTCTCATTTCCTCATTCATTCAGCTAATTTCTTTTTGTCATTTTGATAAAGCACGCTTGAGCTGGAGAGCCAAGTCTGCAGTGTTGTTTAGCACACGAGATCTGCAGGCGGAGATCTCAACCTCTACCTCAGGGGACTTAGAGTGCCCACTCAGGATAGGAGTTCCACACCTTGTGAGGATATTTTCCATCAGCAGCATCAGGAGGAAGCATATCCATTTCTGAACTGCGCAGAGGAGGAGGAGACTGCGCAGTGGAAGACGCAGTGCAGAGAGGAGTTGGTTCCGAGAGGTTGGAGAGAAGGGAATTCACACCAAGATATTTGGAGGGGAGGCTAGTAACCTCCTACCAGGGATTATTGCTACATTCTGAAGACATTTTCCAGCAGTTACTTCCAGTGGTACAATTTCCCCAGCAGTTCATTGAGCCAAGCCCAAGAGGGTCAATTTCCAGAGTCGAGCTTTCAGCAAACCATTTCTGGGTTTTTGTGGGTTTGATGAGTAGAGTCCGGTGTACAATTCTTGGAACACTGCATCTTCACTGCAACTCAACTACTGAGAGAAGCAACTGAAATCACCCAAAACTGAACAATTGCTCATTAGATGCACCTCGGTACTGAAGATTGACTGTTGGTAACTATTGCACTGTCCCTCTAATGCACTGTGTTGTTTCTACTCTGCACTACGCTGCACTCCTGTGCACTGCGTTGCTACTGCTACGTTGTTGTTGCTCTGCTCTGCGTTGCTCCAGAAATAGGCGCTGCTACCTACTGCATTGTCGTTCCATCACTCCTCGGCTCTCACTCAAAACTCCTCCATCCCGCTATTGCAAATATGGGCTCCCGTAGCAAGATATCGATCCAAGAGGTGGGCTCCTCAAGGATCCTACCCAACTAAAGTTCAAGATGAACTACAGTTCTATGTCACCCCACTTATCTCCTCGAAAAGTGTGGGTACTCATAGCGAACCCATCATGCTCGATCTTTGCAACTGAAACTTTCGGATCATGCTTCTCATCCTTGTCCTATTTCTTCAAAGAACACTATGATGCAAAGTGGCCCATCTCACCACATCTGAAGCATTTCACCTTCGAGACATCTCTCTTTTGTCTCCGTTGCCCTTGTTGCCCTTTCGATGCGAGGGTTGCATTCTCCTCCTCCTCCGGACTCTTAGATCCGCTCCTGCTGCTACCATCAAGCTTGCACTTGATTAGATCTCTCCTCAGCTCTTCCTCCTAAAGTGTTGACCACATCTGCTCACAACTAGGAAGCGTAGCCCTGCACAAAATGCTTTGTACAAAAACTTGCCACTTCTCCATGACTGCATTAAGGGCTAGCCTCACCATAGTTGCCGAAGACGGGGTGGATCCCATGCCTGCCAACTGATCTCGAATCTCCTGAAGCCTCGTAAGGAAGGGAGCAATGCGCTCCCCCTTCTACATCTGGACCAACCGGAGCTTCTGCTCCAAGTACATCTTCCGCTGCTCGAAACTTCCTTTGTACAACAAGGCCAAGGCCTCCCACATCTCCCTGGCGGTGTTTTTGCCAACTACATGAGAGACTATGTGATCCTTGACACCATCAACGATCATCCTCTTCACCTGTGCCATATCGAATCGGTACTTCTTAAGTTGATCCAGATCTGAAGGTACAGCAACCACATTCACCACGAACATCTTGAGATCGTATTCATCCAGGAGTAATTGGATCATTTCCTTCCATATTACGTAGTTGGAGGAACCCTCCAACCGGTCCTAATCTCTAAGACCGTGAGTTTCCATCTGTGTCGAACTGCTTCCTCTTTTGCCCCCGCTGCGCAGCCTAGGCAGGCTTATGCACTCCTTCTGGAGCTTATAGATGTGTTGCCCTGATCTGCAGCTCAAATCCTGGAAAATGTTGAATTCCTCGGCTAGGAACTCACTAAGGAAGAATTCCCCTCTATGTGCTCTTTTCTTTCTTTTGACGTTTCTTTGACAAACCAATACCTACAGAAAAATTGTGTCTCTCTGGCTTTGCATGAAGGCTTTGTGCTGCTCCCTCTGCCTCGGCAAAATCTCGAACTGAAAGTCCTACCTCTCTGTCGACTCACTCAAAGAAAGACAACCTCGAAAAATCAGCTTCATCCATAATGTGAGAAAAAACAGACTCAATGAAAACCAAGTAGAAAGCTTGGTTTATGTGCACTACAACTTGAGGTTGTTGAGTCATTATTGTGATCGAGCTTATGAGGATCTATCATATAAAGTTTGGGACAACAACCTAGAGGACGATAATTTGGAGGATGGCACTATACATCTAGAAGAATTAGAAGTTGAAATTTTGAGAGATGAGGATGAAGCAACAACAAGCATGCCACTACCACAACCACCATCTAGTAGCAGTGCCAATGCCAGTTTTCGAGTTCCAACTATTGTTCCTTTACTGACGTCGCCTCCACCTACATCCTCACGTGGAGGGCATGTGCCTTCTAGTTACGGTCGTGGTACTATGCGGGGGGAGACTGCTAGAAGACCACCATTACCACGATCTGCTCAAAAAATAGACATTTCTCGTGGCAAGAAGCCAAGTAATAGATAAAATAGATTTACTAGTCATTTCTAGTCTCTAAAAGTTTTTAACTTTTTATCATTGTTGAAACTTGACTCTTTCATATTTAGTATGATATTTTTTGTAAACAATATATGACAATTTAAGTTTGAAGTTTGGAACTTTGATGTTGGCAGTTATAAGTTTATAACTCATTATGAATTATGAATATGATGCTTCATGAAAGTTGTTTCATTTCGTTTCATTTTATAACATTTCATTTCATGTTAAATATTCTTTGTTGTAATTGTTACACTTAGCTTACAAATACAACTATGTTGATCAATGAATCAATGATAATAATGTTATATATTGAATTTTGAAAGCTTGAAACTTAAAGATTGATGAATCATGAGACTCAAGAGTCAATATGTTCTATGTTTCTAACTTGTGGACGTGGTTGATGAAGATTATAACTCCTAGATGATTGATGTTATATGGTTCAATCTATGTTTTTATGTTTTTTATGTCTAGTTCATCATTCTACATGATTTTGTTGACATATATGCATCAAAATATAAAGAAATATAAAAATATATATATTATAAAAATAAAAATAAAAAATGCTTTCGGACCGGGAGCTTCTAAAAATGGCACCCCCGCTCTCGCTCCCAAGTAACCTTGGTCCCGGCCTTGACATTTCCACCCTTCTTTATATGCCTTTTGCATTTTATGAATTCTCGTTAATTAACTGCTTGAGGCTCAAGGATAAGAGCATGATGTGTCAGATATAGCAGTGATTACCCCTTTTAAAGTAAGGCGGTTCATTTCCCTCCAAGGGGTTGGGACAATCATGGGTTCCTATATGACAAAGGAGGCTCATCTAGGGCTTATGGAACTAGGGTGATGGCCATGGGTAAGGAGTAGAGCTCATGCATTGGCTTTTGCCCAAGTGTTAATTATTTTTGTCCGGCCATCTTTTGCATTTTGTGGTACAATTTCTTGTTAAGTGTAGCCAATCATGCTTTTTCTTTTTCTTTTAACTGCTTCAACCTCTGAGGCATCATTCCAAGCCTGACCCAAGGTGGGGGCACGAGGATAGTGAGGCTGACCCTCATGTGGACCCATGAGAGCTGTGTGGACCCAAGTGGGGGAAATGATGAATGGGAGTATAATGAGTGGAAGGGGAGTAATATATGTGGATAAAGGATCAGGACCACACACCCAAAGTCGAGGTTTCCCAAGTAGTACCACCCTAGAACCAAATAGTCAATAAAGGAGATGCCACAAGACTAAGATGCAGAGGTAACACCCAAAAGAGATCAAGGGGACAGAAGCATAGACTAAGCCAACTTTTTCGCCAAATTCCCCCATCAATCCATGCGCAGAAGTAGCTATGGTAAGTAAACCAATACTCAATTACCAAATGACAAGACGTACCTTTAGATTCGAAAGGTGTTAAATTTAGATAACAATGGTGTTCTATGCTTGATGCACTTTTACTTCAATCTTTCTTAGACCCAATACAAAATAGCAATCATATAAACTTGAAAGTAAAATGCTGATAGAACACAATAATAGATCAATAGAAGACAAGCCAAATATAGATCAGATTTACAATTCCTTATGTCCAACAAATATATGAGATATTGTTGTGTTACGGCAGTCAGCAGGATGCTTCAACCAGCAAAGTCTTTCTCGGGCAGCCACCACTTTCATGTGTCACACCAACAACCCTCAAAGACAGCCCATCACAAGTCAACGCAAGTCAAACCAAGGACGGCGCAGAAAATTCAATGCATGCAGCTTCAGAAAAGTCAATGCAGCAAACTAGGGCTTCAGTCAAACAGCCTGAAATTTCTCAATTCTAGTGCCCAGCTGTACGACCTCCTAAAATCGGAATTTCTGCAGAAGATTGAAGTCAAACGGTCAACGTTGGTCAACGTTGTAGCAGAAAAGCCCTAAACAGATCAGCATAGAAAACAGAAAGCCCTAAACAAATCAGCACAGAAAACAACAGCTTCGCTCCACATGTGTGAGGGAAAAGGGCCTCCAAAGGCTATCAAACCAATCAGATCACAATGAGAGAATGTGTGATGAGATGATGAGAAAATGACCTCCAAGTATCTCCAATGTATATTCATCAATGACGGTGTGTGACACATCTCTTAGGCATGTGGAATAAATCTGGCTGACCTTGCACATGTGGAAAACAAATTCAAAATCAATGTTCTGTTCATCCGATCAAGATGATCTTTAGATCAATCTTGCACCTCTCCGAAAGAGGAATCCAACAAAAATATGACCATCGTCATATGAGCAGTGCAACATGGAGTTTGGACCTACTTGCCCAAAATTAACACTCCCTCTCAAATAGGGAGAACTCCATCTGTCCACAAGTGTCATCCATCATGTAACAAACCAAACATTGTGCGTCCTCCCACCGTAACTTGCTTTGATGGCTCTTTATTTCAGAACAAAAGGTGAGTCACAAAGACATCACACACAGCTGACCCGAAGTCAGCTTAGAGGTAAAAAACTCTCTCGGACTCAAAAGAGTCTCATACTAACCTGAAGTTAGTTTACTCACCCGAAGTCAGTTTAGAGGATAAAACCTCATCATACTTGATCCCAGATCAAGGTGTTGGACATGTGCCATCCTAGACATAGAGAGTACGGCAATCTTCAATGCGTCCATCGGTCTTGCTATGGTTTCTATCCACATTTCCCACCTCATTGGCCAAATGACAGGTACTTCCCATGAGTCCGAAACTCCATGGGTAGGATGCGTGCGGGGCACAGATCAGAGAGAGGCAAACCAACTCAATATCATAATGGTGGGGCAAAAGCACAACAAGGTTCAGCAAGCCTAGCCCCTTATGTGTTTATAGCTCCAAGAAGCTATCCCAGAGCCCCCTGGAAGTCCCAGAGCTCATAGTCCAACTCAAGTAGGACCCTCAGAATAGGGTCTTTCCAGGATTCCAAACTTCTCACAGAAGGTTAGGAACTTGACCTTCCCCAAGGGCTTCGTGAGAATATTCGCGACCTCCTCATCAGTTCCTATATGATCGAGCCTTACGGCGCCTCGTTGTACCATATCCTCGATAAAGAAGTACCTGATATCAATATGCTTGGATCGATCGTGGAACACGGGATTCTAAGAAAGACGAATCCCACTCTAGTTATCACAAAGGATAACAATGGTATCTAGCACATGCCCAAACAGCTCACTGAAGAGCTTTCTCAACCAAACAACTTCACAACAGGCCATACTCGCTGCAATGTATTCGGCATCAACAGTGTTCAAAACCACCGACTTCTGCTTCCTGCTCATCCAAGATATCGAAGCAAAACCCAAGGTGAAGCAACATCCAGATGTGCTCTTGCGATCCACCACCCTGCCAGCCCAATAGGCATCAATATATCCATGGAGTCTCAAACTCTCGGCAGTGTATCTCAGCCCATGGTGGATTGTATCATTGTACCCCAAAGATATCTCAACAGATTCTTGGCACCAATCCAGTGAATGTGATGAGGATCAACCATATGTTGACTCAAAGTGTTCACTGCAAAACATACGTCCAGACGAGAGCTCACTAAGAACATCAGGGCCCCTACAAGTTGTCAATACTCGGTAGAATTTGCTAGCACGGGCCCAACAACGTTTCCACTCAACTTCTTAAAGTTGAGTTCCATCGGTGTTGACACAGACTTACAGTCCACCATACCAAATCTCTCCAGCAGCTTCGAGACATATTTTCCTTGAGAAAGGAAAATCTCGCCTAGCCTCTGCTAGATCTCTAAGCCTAGGAAGTAGTGCATCAGTCCTAGGTCTTTCATCTCAAACTCGGAAGCTAGCTCCCTCTTACACTGATGAATGAGAGGGTCAGCCCCTGTCAGAAAGAGATCGTCCACATAGAGAACCAAAATAAGAGGCCTTTCTCTATCAACCTTAACATAAAGATTCGAATCAGCATTACTTCGAGTGAAGCCCAGCTTCATCAAGTAGCTATCTATCCTCTCGTACCAAGCCCTAGGGGCTTGCTTCAACCCATAGAGGGATTTTTCAACCTGCATACATGTGTATCTCTATCTCGGACTTCGAACCCCAGAGGTTGCTCCACATACATCTCTTCCCTTATAGATCCATAGAGAAAAGAAATCTTCACATCCATCTGATGTAAGACTCTATCCTTTCATAGCAGCAAGGACAATAATAGATCGGATGGTGGCATAGCGGGCCACAGGTGCAAATATATCATCATAATCTATGCCTTCTTTTTTAGAGAAGCCTTGGGCAACAAATCTTGCCTTGTACATTTCAGCACTTCCACCAGATCCATGCTTGATCTTATAGAGCCATTTCGAGGTGACAAGAGATTTGTCCTCTGGTCTCAGGACCACTTCCCCGACATCATTTTTCATAATAGAATCATACTCTTCATGCATAGCATCCTTCCAAACTTGATGCTTTACGGATTCTTCAAATGTTCTAGGCTCAGATTGTACTATCGTACTCATGGCTGCTAGATACCCTTGGTATCTCTTCAGCTTCTTGCTTTCACGAAATGTCTCCCTTGGGGCAATATGTCTCTCGGCATCTTCAAGAGTATCCCTAAGCCATGAGGGTCTTCTCTTATTTGAAGGAGGTGGATCAATGGGATCCATAGGTCCTTAAACATCGAGCATCAGGTGATCCTTCGGCTTTTCTAGCTTCCCTGCTTCTTCATCTTCTTTGTCTTCCTTGGAGCTAGGAAGATTTCTCACTTTCTTGAGGGCAACATCTTCATCGAAGGTGACATCGTGGCATATCTCCACTTCTTTTTGACCAAGCACATAGATTCTATATGCCTTTGAAGTTTCACTGTAGCCCACAAACATTCCCTTCTTTCCAAAAGCATCCAACTTGCTTATATTTTCTTTCGGCACATGAAAGTAAACAGGACAACCAAAAACTCTAAAATGAGAAACATCAGGTTTCTTACCAAAGAAGACTTCTTCGGGAGTTTTGGAGTCCAGAGCGGAATGCGGGCATCTGTTTTGAACATACACAGCAGTGTTCGTAGCTTCTCCCCATAGAAACTTCGAAAGACCTTGGTCACATAGCATGGCGCGGGAAGCTTCCACAATGGTCCTGTTCTTTCTTTCAGCAACACCATTTTGCTCAGGAGTGTACACAGTTGTGGTCTCCCTCTTAATGCCAGCTTCTCTACAAAAGTCATTAAACTCATTTGACTCATACTCGGTCCTCAAAACTTTGATATTATTCTCGATTTGATTTTCCACCAAGGTCTTGAACGTACGGAACCATTTGAATGCTTCGTCCTTCTTCTTCAAAAAATATATCCAAGTCTTGCGGGAGAAGTCATCTATAAAAGTAATGTAATAGGAACTTTCTCCCAAGGATGTCACAGGCAGCATACCAGATAAGTCAAAATGTATCAACTGCAAGATATCAATTGTTTTTGTGACACCTGAGGGGAATGGTCCTCTTGTATGCTTCTCTTCGACACAACCCTGACATATATCTTCATGATCATCTCTCAATTCGGGCATCGTTGTCACCACCTTCCTTGCTTCCGAAAGGGCTTTGTAATGAAGGTGTTCAAACCAGGGCGAGGAAGCTTCACCCCCCCCTCGTTCCCGCTCCTGAAACGCACTCCATTCGGGAGTGTTTTGGGAGCACTCGGAAACGCGCTCCCGAAAACGCTTCCTGAGGGGAGCGTTTTCGGGAGCGCATTTCCGACCCTGTAAAAACGCTCCCTGCCTTTCGGGAGCGTTTCCGAAAGCGCTCGGGAGTGAACGCTCCCTAAGCGCTTCCGACGTTTAAAAAATGCTTCGGGAGCGTTTTTTAAACGCTGGAAGCAGTCGGGGAGTGTTCGCTCCCGAACGCTCCCCGGCAAAAAAAATGTTTCCCGCCGGCGAGAAATTTTTTTTGTTGAAAAAATCGTTTTGTTTTTAAGAGGGAGGGAGGCTCATTTTGTTTATTGTTTGTAGTTGAGTGAGTGAGAGAGTGAAAGGAGCAAGAAGAGCAAGAAGGAGAGCTTGAGAGTGGAGCTGCAGAAGTGACAAGGAGAGAGCAAGGAGCAAGCTGCAGGGCAACAGGAGGATTGCAAGAAAGAGGTAGGTCTTCTAATCTAATTTTGTATTTTCTAGGATGAATTTGTAAGTTGTTTAAAAATGAAAACTTCATTTTTTTCTTGAATGTTGCATTTTATTGTGTTTAAAACTTAAAAATTGAATTGTTTTTTTCCTATGTTGCATTTCCTATTCCCATTTGGCATTTCTCCATTTGTTTTGCAGGCTAGAAACTTGAAAATTGAAACATCATGGATATATGGCTAGGGATTTTCCTCATGTTGGTTCATTTCTTTGTAATAATGGTGTTGGAGAGTAGAAGAAAGAGGAAAATTAGAGAAAAGGCGGATGAAGAGGAGGGTTATGGTGGATTTGAAGAAAATCCTGAAGAGGAGGAGGATTATGTTGAGGAGGAAGTGAGGAGTGGAGAACATGAGGACACAGATTCCTCAACTAGACAAGACCAAACTCAGACACCTTTGTGGAAATATGTTCAGAAACAAGGAGGGAAAGGTGGTGGAACCACTAAATTTATTTGCCCCCATTGCAATAAACAATACCATGGTTCAGTTTTGTAAAGTTTTGTAGATGTTCTATGCTAGGAGCAATTTCACTTTTCTCACAGCAATCATACAAGTAGTTAAGCAAAATGCAGATAGAACATATAAGTAGATCTTACAGAAGACAAATCAGAAACAGGAAAAATGTGTGTGTTCGTTTCGGCGGTCAACAAGATGCTTCAACCAGCAAAGTCTCCTTTGGTCAGCCAGCCCAGCATGTGTCACAACAACCCTCCAATCAGTAGATGAGTCAACCCAAGTCAACTCTACAAAAGTCAACGTTGTCCTGAAAAGTCAACGCAGGGGCAGCAAGCTAAAAGTCAACGCAGCAGCAAAACGGTCAACCCTTTGACCTCGATTTTTGTGCCAAGTAGTACGGCCTTCAAAAATCGAACCTTCCACAAGTTTTTAGGTTGATTGGACCATGCGTTGACCAAAGTCAACGCTGGTCAACCTTTCTGCGAAACCCTAGCAGCAGAAAGTCATACTTCAGCGCAGCCGTACGGTCTGTCCTCTTTCTCCTTCACACGTGTGGCTGAAACTCGTCCTTTAGGTAGCTCGTACTATTTGATGAGAGAGGAAGATGTGAGTTGTGATGATGATCAAATGCTCTCCAACTTTTCCTGTATTTATATCCATCATTGGGGCGTGTGACACATCTGCTGGGGGCGTGCAACCTTAAGGCCGACCTGCACATATAATTTTATTAAGAATAATAAATTCAAAATATATGTTCTGATCATCGGATTAAGACATATTATATATGGATTTTACACCTCTCTGAAAGAGGAATCCAACAAAAATATTAGCTTCTTAATCTGAGCATTACAACATGGAGTTTGGACCTAGTTGTCCAAATTTAACACTCCCTCTCAACTAGGGAGAACTCCATCCATTAGTGCAATCAACATCGTGCGTCATCCCGCCGAAACTTGCTTTGCTGGCTTATTTATTTCAGAACAGAAGTGGGTCAGTCACAAAGACATCATCCCCCGACTGACATAATCAGTCCAGAGGTCCCAGACCTCACAAATCTTGATCCCAGATCAAGTGGTTGGACCGTGCCATCCTAGATAGAGAGTATGGCAATCTCTGATGCATCCATCAGTCTTTGCTAATAGTCTCTAGCTTTTCCACACCTCATTGGCCAAATGAGAGGTACTTCCCATGAGCCCTGAACTCAATGGGTAGGATGCATACGGGGCACAGATAAATGAGTGGTGAACCAGCTCAATGATCACAAAGGTGGGGCAGAAGCATTATGAGTGCTTATAGCTCCGAGAAGCTATCCCCAAAGCCCCCCAGAGCTCCCAGAGCTCATCGTCCAACAGGACCCACATCATAGGGTCTCTCCACGACTCATATTCTTCATGCATAGCATCCTTCCAGACTTGATGCTTGATGGCTTCCTCAAAAGATCCAGGTTCAGATTGTACAATAGTACTCATGGCAGCTAGATACCCTTGGTATCTACACGGCTTCTTGCTTTCTCGGAATGTCCCCCTTGGGGCAGCATGACCCTCAGCATCTTCGAGGGTGTCCCTGAGCCAGGATGGTCTCTTTCCTAGTGAAGGGGGTGGATCAATAGGGTCCATTGGCCCTTCAATATCAGGCATAGTCTCATCCTGGGGTTCTTCCAGATTTCCAGGCCTTTCTTCATGAATTTCTTCGGATCTAGGAAGATCTACTACTTTCTTCAGGGAAGCATCTTCGTCAAAAGTGACATCATGGCTTATCTCTACTTCCCTTTGACCAGGTACATAGACTCTATATGCCTTAGAAGTCTCACCGTAGCCCACAAACATTCCTTTCTTCCCAGTAGCATCCAGCTTACTTCTCTTTTCTTTCGGCACATGAAAATAGACAGGACATCCAAAAATTCTAAAATGTGAGACATCAGGTTTCTTACCAGAGAAAACCTCTTCGGGAGTTTTGGAGTCCAAAGTGGAATGAGGGCATCGGTTTTGAATGTACACAGCAGTGTTGGCAGCTTCTCCCCACAGAAACTTAGGTAGACCCTGGTCACATAGCATGGCACGGGCAGCTTCCACAATAGTCCTATTCTTGCGTTCAGCAACACCATTCTGCTCAGGAGTATATGCAGTGGTAGTCTCCCTCTTAATGCCAGCTTCTCTGCAAAAGTCTTTTAACTCATTTGACTCATATTCAGTGCCATTGTCAGTCCTCAAAATCTTGATCTTCTTTCCGGTCATATTTTCCACCAAGGCTTTGAAGGTACGGAACCACATGAAAGCCTCATCCTTCTTCTTCAAGAAGTATATCCAGGTTTTGCGAGAGAAGTCATCAGTAAAGGTCATATAGTAAGAACATCCCCCCAGGGATGTTACGGGTAACATACCAGAAAGATCAGAATGGACCAGTTGCAATATATCAGATGTCTTTGTGACACTTGAGGGGAAAGGTCCCCTTGTATGTTTCCCTTCAGCACAGCCCTTACATACACCTTCACGATTATTTCCAAAATCAGGCATCCCTGTCACCACCTTCCTTGCTTCGGGAAGAGCCTTGTAATGAAGGTGTCCAAATCTTCGGTGCCATAGTTCGGTTTGACGGATAGTATCACAAGTCATAGCTCCCAACGGACTCCCTCCAACCTGGTAGAGTGTACCAACTCTAAAGCCAATTGAGATAGCTTCCTTGAAGCTCTCCTTCCACATGAGCACCTTTCCATCAGAGAAGGTTACATTGAATCCTTTGTCTTCCATGGCAGATACAGACACAAGGTTCTTCTTTAATTTAGGTACATAGAGTACATCTTGCAAACGGAGGACTTGTCCTTGAGACAAGTGGAGGGTCACAGTCCCTGTCCCTTTCACAGGATAAGTGGCATTATCCCCAAGGATAATTTCTAGATTAGTATCCCTTTCAACCATGTCAAAAAGTGCTTCCTTGAATCCGGTGATGTGTCTTGAGGCACCACTATCGATTAGCCAGACATCCATAGTGTCGGGCGGAGATGCAGCTGAGAGAGCAGATACTAGAATATACTCATTTCTTTTATCAACAACATTAGACTCCTCATACCTGGTATTTCTGGTCCTTATAGAAGGTTGATTGTTTCCTCCAAAGTGAGCCTTCCTCTTTCCTTTATTGTCATTTCTTCGATTCCCATTCCTTCGGTTGTTGTTGTTATCGTCACCATCGGGAGAATCCTTCTTGAAGGGGCATTCTCTAGCATAGTGTCCAGGCCTATGGCAGGTGAAACATTTACCCTTCTTTTCTTGAGTCTTAGTCCTTCCTTTGTCCTTAGAACCACCAGAGTTCTTCTTTCGGGAATGAGCACCATAGGCAGCATTTCTTTCATTATCAAATTCCTTCATCCTTGTTTCTTCTTGCATACATCTTGACAAAAGCTCATCAAAGTTAGGAATGGTATTATTGTTGAGAATGGTAGTTGTGAATACTTGCCATTCATATGGAAGTCCTCCAAGTGCGGTGAGAACCATCTCACGATCAGCTATTGTCTCCCCAATAGCTAGCAGATTGTTTCTGGTTTCGGTCAACTTCATAAAGAAAGTTTGAATAGACTCGTCTCGGCCCTTCTTCATATTCTTCAACTTGTTCTTGAGGAATAGCACTTGGTTCACATTGTTTACTTGGAACATAAGTATCAATTTGTCATACATCTCCTTGGATGTACGTAGTTCAGATATGTAGGCAACCAGACTCTTATTTATGGATTCCCTGATCAGCAGCTTTGCTCTGATTTCTCCCTTCTTATACTTGTTTCTAACAGCAGCAGAGGCATTGGATGGAGGTTCTTGAATCTTCCCCGTCACATGATCCAGGAGATCATGATCTTCCAATTTGAGATCCAATATCATCTTCCAGGCATGGAAGTCATCACTTCCAGTCAGCTTGTCATTCTCCTTGAATTCAAGACTAGTGGAACCCATTTCTTCCGGTGATGATTGCAATAGATAGAGTTTGTCTTCACCTCAGCTCTGATACCATGTAAAGTTTTGTAGATGTTCTATGCTAGAAGCAATTTCACTTTTCTCACAACAATCATACAAGTAGTTAAGCAAAATGCAGATAGAACATATAAGTAGATCTTACAGAAGACAAATCAGAAACAGGAAAAATGTGTGTGTTCGTTTCGGCGGTCAACATGATGCTTCAACCAGCAAAGTCTCCTTTGGTCAGCCAGCCCAGCATGTGTCACAACAGTCCTCCAATCAGCAAATGAGTCAACCCAAGTCAACTCTACAAAAGTCAACGTTGTCCTGAAAAAGTCAACGCAGGGCAGCAAGCTAAAAGTCAACGCAGCAGCAAAACGGTCAACCCTTTGACCTCGATTTCTGTGCCAAGTAGTACGGCCTTCCAAAATCGAACCTTCCACAAGTTTTCAGCTTGATTGGACCATGCGTTGACCAAAGTCAACGCTGGTCAACCTTTCTGCGAAACCCTAGCAGCAGAAAATCGTACTTCAGCTCAGCCGTACGGTCTGTCCTCTCTCTCCTTCACACGTGTGGCTGAAACTCGTCCTTTAGGTAGCTCGTACTATTTGATGAGAGAGGAAGATGTGAGTTGTGATGATGATCAAATGCTCTCCAACTTTTCCTGTATTTATATCCATCATTGGGGCGTGTGACACATCTGCTGGGGGCGTGCAACCTTAAGGCCAACCTGCACATATAATTTATTAAGAATAATAAATTCAAAATATATGTTCTGCTCATCGGATTAAGACATATTATATATGGATTTTACACCTCTCTGAAAGAGGAATCCAACAAAAATATTAGCTTCTTAATCTGAGCATTACAACATGGAGTTTGGACCTAGTTGTCCAAATTTAACAATACACCCGTGCGAGAAGGCACCTTTGTGGGAAAATGCCAGGGGATGGAGAAAAAAATATAGGAATCAAAATTTGTACTAGTGTGCCAACAACACAGAGAGAGAAATATAGAAAGGAAGAGGAGGCTGCCCTACAGAGATCTAAAAGATCTAGGGGTTTCATTGATTCTTATTCAGGCCCATCACGTCATGGACAAACAAGTCCAACTTCCACCCATGCCAATGGTTATGGAGGCAGTGGCACACCTAGATTAAGGCTTAGAACCATATCCAATTTCCTGGACGAAGGGTGTAGGAATGATGTGGATTCAAAAGTTTACCGGTTTCTATATGCATGTGGGGTGCCATTCAATGTTCTTCACTCACCTTATCGGCATGAAATGGTTTCTGCCATTAATGATGCCCCCAAAGGATACAGGAGCTCTGGGTATGACAAGGCCAGAACCGTGGGTCTTGACCATGAAAAAGCTAAAATAAACCATTCTTTGGCTAGAATGACAAATTCGTGGAATGAGCATGGGGTGTCCATTGTCTCTGATGGATGGACCAATGTAAAAGGAAAGCCATTGATAAGTGTTTTGGTTGTGTCGGTTAGTGGTGCAATCTTCCTGTCAGCATATGATTATTCAGACAAATTCAAAACCGGCATTAATATTGCAGAACCATTACTTGATATAATTGAAAAGACTGGGCCATACAGGTCATCACTGATAATGTTGCTAACTGTAAGGCAGCAGGAGCAATTATTGAAGATAAATACCCCAGCATATTTTGGTCTGGGTGTTTGGTTCACAAACTGAACCTTTTGATGCATGATATCATTAAAAACAAAAAACCTCAATTCAAATGGCTTGGTGATTTGTACAAGAGAGGTAAAAAAATGATAAAATTTATTAAAAATCATAGCAATACCCATGGGCTTTTCTGTACTCACTCCAAATTCGAGTTGTTGAAGATAGCAAATACTAGATTTGCTAGCTATTACCTCACCTTCAGGTGCCTTTTGAAGGTAAGAGAGTCATTGGCTGCAATGGTATCAAGCCCACACTGGTAGGTATTAAAGGACAGGGTAGCGACAATAGTTGACAGGCAAGGTTTCGAAGGTGTGGAGGAGACCGCACTTGACCCTTTGTTTTGGGCACGTGTGAGGGAAATTTTGAATTTCACCAAGCCCATTTATCACATGATTCGGTTTGCAGATACAGATAAACCAGTGATTGGGGAGGTTTATGAGCAGATGGACAGCATGTTGGGCCAAATAAAAGATGTTGTTAAGGATAATGATCCCAACTTGTATGCTATGATTTATGACTGTGTGTGTGCACGGTGGAATAAACTCAATGTTCCACTACATGCCTTGGCATATATCCTTATGCCAAAATATTACTCTCCATATTGGTTGGGCCAACCTGCACCTGGCGGTGGGGTTAAGATCAAACCTCACACAGATCCAGAGGTACAAGAGGAGTACATGAAGGCATTAGACAAGTTGGTACCTGAGAGGGAGGAGTGTGCTAGATTGCGCCTTGAATTAGGCAAATACTTCAGTTGCACTGCTAACATTGGTTCTTTCCATGCAATGGAAGACAGAGACAGATTTGATGCTCTCACATGGTGGGAAGCATATGGCGGCATGGGACTTTTACCAAAGTTGGCAAAAAAAGTTCTCTCATAGGTTGTGAACACTTCTTTTGCAGAGAGGTGTTGGAGCACCTACAGCCTCATACATAATGTGAGAAGAAACAGGCCGAATGGAAACTGAGCTGAAAGCTTTGTTTATGTGCATTACAACTTGAGGTTGTTGAGCCATTACTGTGATTGGGCAAATGAGGATCCATCATACAGAGTCTGGGACAACAACCCAGAGGATGATAATTTGGAGGACGGCACAGTACATATGGTAAGGGGGAGTAGAAATAGAAGAGAAGAACATCAAGAAGAAGAGGAAAGTGGTCCCCATATGCGTGACCCAATGTATGATGAGGAGGAAGGGTTTGAAGAGGAAAGGGATGATGAAAACATTGAATCACAACAGGGGAAAACTGCATTGACACCCTTGTGGAACTATGTGACCAAACTTGAAGGGGGAAAAGGTGGTGGAAAATACAAGTTTTTGTGCCCTTGTGGTTGTCATGTTGGAAAACCATATAGTGGTTCATATACCCGTGTGAGGAGGCATCTTTGTGGGGTGATGTACAGTCAAAGAAAGGGTGTTGTGGGGATAGCAATTTGCCCAAAGGTTCCAGTTGAACAAAGAAGAAAATACATTCAAATAGAGGAGGTTGCACAACAACAAAAAACAAAAAACAAAAAACAATCTGAATCAAGTGCAACCTCTAGATTTGGTAGCTCATCTCCTCATGGTGCTTCTGCAAGTTAGGTAAAAAACAATAGTGGATTTCCCTAATGTTGTTGGGAGGGATGATGTGGATGGAAAGATAGTCTGATTTCTTTGTGCTTGCAGTGTACCATTCAATGTGCTTCGCTCTCCCTATTGGCATGAAATGGTAAAGGACATCAATGAAGCCCCAAAAGGATACAAGTCCCCCAACTATGAGAAAGCTAGAACAGTGTTATTAAAAAGAGAAAAAGGAACGGTTCAAGTAGCTTTGACACGTTTTACAAATGAATGGGTGGATAGTGGGGTATCCATTGTATCAGATGGGTGGACAAATATCAGAAACCAACATTTGATAAATGTTCTTGGTGTTTCTGCTAGTGGTGCAGTGTTTATTGCAGTCATGATTCCTCCTCTGTCAGTGCAACTTCCCAAAACATTGTAGATCTCCTATTGCAATCAATCAAAGATGTTGGTCCTAGTAAAGTGGTTCAAGTGATCACAGATAATGCAGCAAATTGTAAGGGAGCAGGAAAAATTATTGAGCTCACTTATCCAGATTCCACACATATTTTGGTCTAGGTGGTTGGTGCACACATTGAACCTTTTGATGCATGATATTGTGAAGCATAAAGAATGTGGGTGGATTAATGAGCTCTACAAGAGAGGGAAGCAACTCGTTAAATTTATCACAGAGCATACAAGGGTAAACTACTTCTATGGCACTTACTCCAAGTTGCAGTTGCTTAAACTTGCAAAAAACAAATTTGCAAGTTATTACCTCACCTTTAGGCGGCTAGTGAAGGTGAGACAAGCTTTAACTAATATGGTCACCGCTGAATCATGGGAGGAAATAGTTACCACAACAGCAAGCCGTGTGGTTATCACATGATATTTTTTGACTGTGTGATTTGAGGCAGCCACAGATTCAAGCCAAAGTTGGATGAAGACCAATCACATAATTCCCATATCTGTGCACATGGCATAGACAGGGTTTCAAGTGAAATCAAAGAAATTGTTTTGATGTACTTGGCAAAATCTTTAAAATATCTTCATTCAGGAGCAGTAAAGTACCTCATCTGGGAGTATTATGATACTGACGCTGCTGACCCGTAACAATGGTTGTAACTGAACTCAACCTAGTGGCAGTGACCCTAGAAAGAGTCTTAGCCAGATCAGTGATTTAGCTAGCAGTGATGAATGTGATAGTTCTAAATCTGTGATTCTATGTCACTGTCATCATGACAGTGACATAAACAGACACCCATGTTGAAGCTGGAAGTTTTAAGGGTTGACTGCTGAAGTCCTTGGGGAAATTCTATGTAGTGGTCAAAATTTTTTTACAGCCCTAGGAGCAGTCTGCTGAAATAACCAGAAATGGGCAGATCTGGAAGCAACTCAAGGTGCAATGCCTCAAGTGCAGGATAAACCAAGGTAGATTGGATCCCTTGTTTTTTGTAAGCTGCAGTCTTAGAAGGCTGTTTGAAGGAGCTACTCACAGAATAACAGGTAGTGGTTGAAAGGACTTCTAACACAAGCTGAGGCTTGTTGATATGTTCCCCCTGTATGTCAGTGACATAGATAGACACCTATGCAGCAGCAGCAGCATGTGACTGTATTAGTCCTACATTGGAGCGTTATGGTAAACTTAAAATGTGAACTGAGAAGTTTATGCAGCTTTTTGGTCACATGGTTGGAATCTTGAATCATGATCAGCAAAGTCTGTTGGATGGCTTTGACTGTGGGAGATCGGGTCCCAATTCCAAGATGATGTCTGGGATGCCCTCATTTAAAACAGATGTCTTATCTCGAGAGAGAAGCTGACATTAAGAGGGAGATATATATGTATATGCTCCTGAGTGGATGTCTTTGTTCAACGAAAGAAGATCCTCATGGCTCAGAGACATATGGCTTCAGAGGGGGAAATTCCGAAGGAAAACCAAGAAGCCATATTAATAACAGGATATCTAGCAGCCATGAGTACTTTTGTACAATCTGACCTTGGATACCTTTGAGGAAGTCGTAAAGCATCAAGTCTGGAAGGATGCTATGATGTGGTCCCAAGACCATAGGACAAAGCAGTTGTCACCTCGAAATGGCTCTACAAGATCAAGCATGGATCTGTTGGAAGTGCTGAAAAGTTCAAGGCAAGAATCATTGCCTGTGAGGAAGATATAGACTATGATGACATATTTGCACCTGTGGCTCGAGATACCACCATTCGATCTATTATAGCCCTTGCTGCTACGCAAGGATGGAGTCTTCATCAGATGATGTGAAGACCGCATTTTTCTGCATGATGTGATAAAGGAAGAGATATATGTGAAGCAACCTTTGGGGTTGGAAGTCCAGGATCGGGACACCCATGTCTGCAGGTTGAAGAAAGCCCTCTATGAGCTGAATCAAGCACCCTGAGATTGGTACAAGAGGATAGATAGCTACTTGATGAAGCTGGGCTTCACTCGAAGTAATGTTGATCCGAACCCTTACTTCAAGGTTGTCAAGGAAAAACCTCTCATTCTGGTGCTGTATGTGGATGACCTCTTCCTGACAGGTGCTGACCCTCTCATTCATCAGTGCAAGAGGGAGCTCGCTGCTGAGTTCGAGATGAAGGACCTAGGACTGATATCTAGGCCTGAAGGTCTAGCAGAGACCTGGCGAGATTTTCCTTTCTCAAGGAAAATACATTATGAATTTTCTGGTATGATGGACTGTAAGTCCATGGAACTCAACTTCAAGAAGTTGAGTAGCAGCGTTGCTGGGCCTGTCCTACTGAGTATCATTAACTCATAGGGACCCTGATGTTCTTAATGAACACTTGTTCGAACATATGCTGTGCAGTGAACACTTTGAGTCAACACATGGTTGATCATAACATTCACTAGGTTGGTGCCAAGAAACTCTTGAGATATCTCTGAGGCACGATAGACCATGGGCTGAGATACACTGCCGGGAGTATGACACTCCATGGATATATTGATGCCGATTGGGCTGGCAGTGTGGTGGATTGCAAGAGCACATCTGGATGCTACTTCACACGTAGATCTGCTTCAGGCAGGAAACCGAAGTCGGTAGCCTTGAGCACCGTTGAGGCCGAATACATTGTAACATGTATGGCCTGTTGTGAAGTCACTTGGTTGCGAAAGCTCTTCAGTGAGTTGTTCGAGCATGTGCTAGATGCCACCGTTATCCTTTGTGATACTTTCTGTGATAAGCGGTGGTTGTGTAGTAAAATCATGATACGTTCAGTCCCAGCTTATCATTGATGGTTGCATCACTTATCTGGATAACTAATTTCAACTTGAGAAAGCGCAGTGGGCACCTGATCATATAGGCGATGAAGCCAGTCATGAGATATTCTCACAATACCATGAGGAAGGTCATGTTCCTAACCTTCCGTGAGAATCTTGGAATCATGGAACGACCCTATGGTGTGGGTCCTATTGGACGATGAGCTCTGGGAGCTCAAAGGGGGGTTTTGGGGATAGCTTCTCGGAGCTATAAGCACTTATGGTGCTTCTGCCCCACTGTTGTGATTATTGAGTTGGTTCGCCTCTCATTTATCTGTTCCCCGTATGCATCATACCCATTGAGTTTAGGGCTCATGGGAAGTACCTCTCATTTGGCCAATGAGGTGGGAAAGGCTAGAGACTAGTAGCAAAGACTGATGGACGCATCAGAGTTTGCCGTACTCTCTATCTAGGATGGCACGGTCCAACCACTTGATCTGGGATCAATTTTAGTGAGGTCTGGGACCTCTGCCTGACTTCGGGTCAGATGAACCAACTTTGGGTTGGTTGGATACTCTTCATGAGTTTGATAGAGGTTTTGAACCTACGGTGAATCATCTGTGGGTATGAATATCTTTTGTAATGACCATACATTGCAATAAAGAGACGACAAAGAAGCAGGATTCTTTGGGGATGTGTCTGTGATGTGGGGATTGCACTAGTGGACGGAGTTCCCCCTAGTTGAGAGGAAAGTGTTAAAGTGGACAAGCTGGGTCAAGCCTAGTTATGCTATTCAGAGATGACGATCTTGTCTTTGTGGATTCCTCTTTCGGAGAGGTGTAGATTGATCTAAAGATCATCGTGGATGAGAGAACATTACTTTAGATTTTATTCCACTTATGTCTTTGGGTATTGACTGGAATAAAATATTGACTTAACTGTCTTAAAGGACGTGTCACACACCCCCAAAGATTCCTATATATTGGAGAGACTTGGAGTTCATTTGACACACATTGGTGTGGAGGAATTCTCTCTCTCTTGATGGCGTTGGAGCTGTGTATTCTTTGTTTGGATTGTTCTGGGGTTACGTGTGACACGCTTGGCTGAATGACCTATTGAAGACTTTGCTGGTAGAAGCATCCTGCTGATCGTCGTAACGTCACCATTTCCTATCTATGTTTTAGCTTGTCTTCTATCGATCTATTAGTATGTTCAATCTTCTTCAGTATTGTGCCCTAATCTGAAATGGCATAGAACAGGAGCAGAATTTACATCTTGGCCATCGATTAAGATCTAATCTTGGTCGTTGAAGTCTCAACAGAGAATTATAAGAAGAAGTCAATGGAGCTTGGAGACGACACTTGAGCAGTTTGATTTTACTGGGAAATCGATTTCCAAACTAGCAATTGTTTGTTGTCGAAGAGAGATTTAGTGAGGTCGAAGCAGTGAGAGAGGGGCAGAGACAATGAAGCCAAAGGAGGCATTCCAGTTCCAATGAATGCATTTGCAGAGAGGCAAAAGTGCCACAGAGAGGCTAACGCAAAGGCAGCGCAGTAGCCTCTAGAGGCAAATTCGTATTTGTTGGGGAGTAGCAGTGATTCAATGTCGAAAGCAGGGCAGAGTTTCCAGAGGCCAAGAGAGTATTTTCCCAGACAGCTTGAGGAGAAGTTTTTCCATGCTGGGTGATGCAGAGACTACGTGAGGGTGACGCAATAACTGCGTAGAGGCAATTTGGACAACTCATTTTTGCGTTGAAGTCAATGTTCGGATTCGCCTATGGAGTAAGGAATTTCCTCACTAGTTTTTCTTGCCAATTTTTCTTTGTAGGATTGTCAGTTTAGGCATCCAATTGTACTCAGATTATTTCACTGTTGCATAATTGAGTAATTAAGGGGTATTAATAAAACAGAGTGAGAATGATCTAGAAAGCGAAAATCAAGTCAAGTTATAAATCTCGGTCGTTGATATCTCAATGAGAAGACTATAAAGGAAGGTTTGAGGGCCATTTGGGAAGACACACCGAGTGAATCAAGTGATCGAATTCTTTTGACTAAGCAAGTGGTCAGACGAAGATCAGATCTAAGTGATTCCAGTTGCAATGAGGGGAAAAGGCAGTTATTGGTCGGAGGATCTTCTATGGGACCAAGAATACATAGCAAAGAGGAAGAAGCGCAACCTCCAGAGGGTGTGACGCAGGCCCCAGAAGGGGTGACGCAGGCCCACGCAAAGGTTGTGCAGTGTTTTCGAGAGATAGATCGAGATTTGTCAGGAGATCGGGGTTCTGAGCCAGGAGGGTTGGAACTCGACTTTCCGTGGAGCAAATCTATCCCAAAGAGGAGGTGACGCAGTCCACAGAGGTCCCCACGCATGCCTATGTAGCTACTGCGCATAGGCAGCGCAAAGGGTGTTGGGGTTTCGTCAGTTCAACTACTAGATCAGTCGAGACTTGCAGTGTGAGGTAAAACTCGTTATATATTTGTCTGTCATGAATTCTCTGTACTAGATAACCAACAAGGCATCCAGAGATTGTATTCAGAAATCGTTGCTTAATATTAATATATCCTCGAATCTGTTGCACCGGTTTTCCCGCATTAGGTTTTTCGGGGGACTTTCGTCCAAAAATAATGGTGTCTTATGTGTGATTTATTCTTTGCTCAGTTTCCTTGTTTCAAAGTCATAAAGTATTAAGTGTAGGTTGCTTCAGTAATTTACTTCAATATTTTCATGAAGAAATCTGAAAATAATTGTATCATGTAATTTACAAGTAGATGAAGTAGATTCAGCTTGTTGCAGTAGGATTCCTGAAATTGTCAGATCTAGGAATTTTCACATGGTATCATAGCATTTGATGTAAAACAGGAAGAACGGATCTAGCACTGAAGTGAAGGCCAAATTGTTGCCGCAGTAGCGAATCGAATCCCCAGAGGGATTACGCAGTTCTAGCCAGGAGGGCTAATTTTTCGAGGTTGTCTCTCTTTGAGTGAGTCGACATAAACGTAAGACTTCCGGATCAAGATCTTGTCAAGGTAGAGGGAGAAATGCAAAGCCAGAGGGACGTAGTTTTTCTATAGGCAGTTGTTGGGCAGAAAAGCGTTAGAAGAAGAAGAAGAGCACATAGCGGGAGATTCTTCCTCAGTGAGTTCCTTGCCAAGGAATTCAACATTTTTCCAATATCTGAGCAGCAAATCCAGGCAGCAGATCTACGAGCTCCACAAGGAGTGTGTAAGCTTGCCTAGTCTTGCGCAGTGGGGGAAGAAGAGCAATTCTACAGTTTTCGGCTGAAATGGCATCTCACGAACTGAGAGATCAATATCGGTTGGAGGGATCCTCCAACTACGTAATGTGGAGGGAAAGAATCAAATTCCTTCTAGACGAATATGATCTCAAAGCATTCGTAGACAATGTGATTTTTGTACCTACAGATCCATATCAAAACAAGAAGTACAAGTCCAATATGGAAAAGGCCAAGAGACTAATCCTTGATGGTGTCTAGGATCACATAGTCTCTCATATATTTGGCGAGAACACCATCAGGGAGATATCAGAGGCCTTGTCCCTGTTATACGAAGGAACTTACAAGCAACAAAAGATGTACTTGGAGAAGAAGCTCTAGATAATCCAGATGCAGAAAGGGGAGCGCATTGTTCCATTCCTTTTGAGACCAGTTGGCAGCCGTGGGATCCACCCCAACTGCTGCAACTATGGTAAGGCTAGCCCTTAACGCAGTCACAGTGGAGTGGCAAGATTTTGTCCAAAGTATTTTGGGCATGGCTACGCTTCCTAGTTGGGAGTAGACGTGGGCAGCACTTCAGGAGGAGGAGCTAAGGAGAGATCTAGTCAAGTGCAAGCTTGACGGCAGCAAGGGGAGTGGATCGAAGAATCCGGAGGAGGAAGAGAATGCAGCCCTTGCATCGAAGGGACAGCAAGGGCAACAGAGACAAAAGAGAGATCTCTCGAAGGTGAATTGATTCAAATGTGGCGAGATGGGCCACTTTGCATCACAGTGTCCTTTGAAGAAAAAGGACAAGGATGAAAAACACGATTCTAAAGTTCCAGCCGCGAAGACTGAGCAAGATGAGTTTTCCATGAGTGCCCACGCTGCTCTAGGAGAGAAATGCAACGACATAGAACTGTAGTTCATCTTGAACTTCAGTTGGGCAGGATCCTTGAAGAACCCACCTCTTGGATCACAACCTTGCTACGGGTGCCCATGATCACCAGTAGCAGGATGCAGGACTTTTCAGTCGGAGCCGAGGAGTGATGGAGCAATAGTTGCAGTAGGTAGCAGTGCCTACTTCTGTAGCAGAGCAGCAGCAGCAACATAGTGCAGAGCAGTAGCAACACAATGCATCAAAGGGACAACACATTAGCTATCAGCAATCAATGTCTTTAGCATCGAGATGCATCACTGAACACTTGTTTAGTTTTTTGGGTGATTTCAGTTGCTTCTCTCAGCACCTGTGTTGCAGTGCAGATGCAGTGTTAGCAGTGGCAGTGCTAGCAGCATAACAGATGCAGCATTTAAGAGAGAGTTGTAGTACAGATGCAGCAGTGGCAGTGGCAGTGTCATGGGCAACAATACAGTTGCAGCAACAGCGCAGTGTTTGGTGGATAGCTTGGCAGACAACAGCAGTGCAGAGGATACTTCAAGGTCAAAGCAATATGCAACAGGGATGTTGTTAGAGCACTTTCCTCGCTAAGAGGGAGTGTTGATTTTTGGTAGCATCGGAAGTGCTCTAAGACTCAAAGTTTGTGGAGAGGCTTAGGCACTGGTTTTCCAAAGAACCCATAAACAGTTTGTGAAAACTCCACTCGGATTATGTGTTACTGTAAAAATTAATTATTTTAATGGGGACCCTAAGTCTAAACTTAGGGAAATTAAATAATTAAAGGGTGTTAATAAAACAGAGTAAGAATGATCTAGAAAGCGAAGATCAAGTCAAGTTATAATCTTAGCCATTGATTAGAGATCTAATCTTGGTCGTTGATATCTCAACGAGAAGACTATAAAGGAAGACTAGAGGGCCATTCGGAAAGACACACCGAGTGAATCAAGTGATCGAATTATTCTGACGGAGCAAGTGCTCGAAAGAAGATCGGATCTAAGAGATTCCAGTTGCAGTGAGGGGCAGAGACAGTTATTGGTCATAGGATCTTCTCCGGGACCAAGAATACATAGCAGAGAGGCAGCAGAACCAGCAGAGGAAGCAACGCAGCCTCCAGAGGGTGTGACGCAGGCCCACACAGAGGTTGCGCAGTGTTTTCGTGAGATAGTCCGAGATTTGTCAAGAGATCGGGGTTCTGAGCCAGGAGGGTTAGAACTTGACTTTCTGAGGAATAGCTCCATCCCAAAGACGAGGTGATGCAGTCCACAGAGGTCCCCACGTAGGCCTACGCAACTATTGTGCAGAGGCAGCACAAAGGGTGTTGGGATTTCATCAATTCAACTATTGGATCAGCAGGGACTTGCAATGTGAGGTAAAACTCACTATATTTTTGTCTGTCGTGATTTCTCTGTACTGGATAACTAGCAAGGCATCCAGAGATTGTATTTAGAAATTGTTGCTTAATAATAATAAACCCACAGATTTGTTGCACCGATTTTCTGCATTGGGTTTTTCCGAGGACTTTCGTCCAAAAATAATGGTGTCCTATGTGTGATTTATTATTTGCTCAATTTCCTTGTTTCAGAATCATAAAGCATTAAGTGTAGGCTACTTCGTTAATTTAATTCAATATTTTCATGAAGAAATCTGAAAATAACTGTGTAATGTAATTTACAAGTAGATGAATTAGATTCAGTTGGTTGCAGTAGGACTCCTGAGAAAGTCAAATCTAGGAATTTTCACAGTTGTGAGTAGATCTTCTCACTCCAGAAGGGAGTGAAAGTAGCAGATCCAGTATTCAAGCAATAGGAAAGAGGAAGATTTTCAAGTTTATTTTCTCCAGTTTTGTGTTTCATAGATTTTGCAGCTTTGTAGGGATGATCGTACGAGATTGCCAGAGGAGGTTGTGCGAGTTAGCCAGAATGCAGATATGGGCAGCAGTTCGACTTCCATTTGCCAGAAATAAGTGTTGGAGGAAGTGTGAGTTGTCTAGAATGAGTTGCAAAGAAAGGAAAGGTCCCAGCCAGGGAGTAGGCTTGAAAGGAGATAGTGCAGACATTCCTCCAAAAGCGAGGTGGGGTGACTTGGTTTTGTAGCCTAAGGGCAAGATTCTTGAGGAGGTCCACCTCTTGAATCAATACCTTTCTACGGTATCCCACAATATTCAGTAGCAGGATGGACCAGTGGCAGTTGATGCATTCAAATGACATAGTGAGAGTTGCAGCGACTAGTTGCAGTCAGATGTTGGGGAGCGCAATGCAGAGTTAGCAGCAATGCAGTTGGCACAGTGCAGAGTCAGTAGCAGTGCAGAACCTTCAGTGACATCGTAGATACTAGTAGCAGTCAGGACTCGGGTGACAGATGCATCATATTGTTGGTTCAGTATTTCGGATGCTTCTCAGTTGCAGATGTGGCAGTTGCAGCAACAACAGATGAGAGAGTTGCAGTGTTGGCAGCAGTTCAGCAAGGTCAGCAGCAGCAGCACAGATGCAACGCATGTCAGAGTTGCACAGTGGTTGGTGGGAAACAATAGCCATACATCAGCAGCGTGACAGAGATGGTGCAGAAGCAGAGTATTGCTACCAAAGGTGTTGTAGTACTAGAACACATTCCTAGCTAAGAGGGAGTGTTACTTTTTGTAGCATCGGATGTGTTCTAGCCTTGAAATTTTTTGGAGAGACTAGAATACATGAGATCTCCAAAACCCAAAAATCATTTCTGGAAATTCCACCTAGAAATGACTTAATTAGATTATCAATCAGTTTTTAAATCTTTCCCAAGTTTTTAAATATTTCCTAAGTATAAACTTAGGGAATATGATTAATTAATCAGAATTAATTAAGTCAAGGTGTGAATGTTCTAGAGACTCACATGGATCGATTTCAAGTTAATCCTAGCCATAGATTAAGATCTAATCTAAGTCATTGAAGTCTCAACAGAGGATTATAAGAAGAAGTCGATGGGGGCTTGGAGAAGCCACTTGAGCAATTCGATTTTACTAGGAAATTGCTTTCCAAAGTAGTATTTGTTTGTTTCAGAGAGAGATTAGTGAGGTCGAAGCAATGAGAGTGGGGCAGAGATAGTGAAGCCGGAGGATGCATTCCAATTCCGATGAGTGTGAAATTTTCTAAATCTAAGTTACAAAAATATAATTTACAATACCTACTTGTTTTCATTAATTTAACAAGTTATTTTCTGAATACATCATGAAAAGATTAATGTAAATAAATTACAACCTACACAACTATACAAATCAAGTACTGAAAAATAAATAAGGCATTCAGACAAAGAACACACTTATTTTCAGACAAATGTCCCCAAAAAAACCCAATGCAGTAAAACCGGTGTAGCAGTTCTAAGGATTTATATTATTAAGCAGCAGTAATCTGAGTACATCTAGGGTGCCATAATCCGGCTCACCCGATAGAGAATATCCTTGGAAGACAAAAAAATCGTCAGTTTTACCTCACTCTGCAAGTCCTAGTTGATCCTAATCAGAAACTGGTGAAACCCCAGCTGCCTCTGCGCAGTAGATGCGTGTACCTACATGGGTCTAGCTGAAGACTGCGTCACCCCTTCTCTGCGCTAATCTGCCTCTTAGAAAATCAAGTTTCAGCCTTGCCGACTTAGAAACCCCGATCTCCAGCAATTTCTCGACTGTCCATTGGAGCCACTGCGCAGCCCCTGCGTGAGCCCTCTGTGGGCCTGCGTCACCCTCTATGGGCCCTGCGTCACCTCTCCTGGTGGCTGCGTTGGTCCCTCTATTGTCTCTGTTGCCTCTCTACAATGTACTCTTGGTCCTCTGACCACCAACTGCTTATGTCTCTCACTGCTACACTGAATCACTCAGATCCAATCTTCGTCTGAGCACTGCTCCGTCAGAAGAATTCGATCTCTAGATTCAAACTCTGTGTGTGTTCTCCAACTGACCCTCAAGCCTTCCTTTATACTTTTCCTGTTGATGAATCGACGGTTGCGATCAAATCTCTAATCGATGACTAAGATTAGAAAAGACTTGATCTTCATCACTTGGAACATTCTCACCCACATTTAAATTAATTCACTTTAATTATTTTATTTCCCTAAGTTTTAACTTAGGCTCCATTTAAAATGATTAATTATTTGAATAACTTAAGCTACGGGTCGAATTTCTCCAAACGATTTATGGGTCTTGGAGATCTCATATGTTCTAGCCCCTCCAAAAAGTTTCGGAGCTAGAGCACATCCGATGCTACCCAAAAATCAACACTCCCTCTTAGCAAGGAATGTGCTCTAGCAATACTTCTTCACCAGAAGCATCACCTTGATCCACGACATTGGTCCTCTGCGCTGCTTATGCTCGGCATGTTGCCCTTCATCCACTGCGTTGCTGCTATCTATACTATTGCCCATGACTCGGCCATTGTCACTGCTACATATGTACTGTAGCTCCCTCTCAAAATGTTGCATCATGTCGTCCATAGCACTGCCACTGCTAACTGATGCACTGCAACTCAGTTGTTGAGAGTTAAGCAATTGAAAAACCTCCCAAAGCTAACATATTGGTCAGACTAAATACTCCTCGATGCTGGAACTACCTCTGCTGCTAATCTGCAATGACCCTCTGAAGTCATTACGTTGATGCTGCTCTGCACCTTCATTCACTACATTGTTGCTGCTATGTTGTTGTTGCCTCTACTTTGCACTGCTTCAGACTTCGGCACTTTAGTTCTGCCATTGTTGCTCCATCATCCCTTGCATCAACTGACACCTGTCATTCTGCTACTGTCATTTAGGGCTCTCGTAGCCATATGTGATCCAAGAGTTTGAGCATCTCAAGGATCCTGCCCCTCACTAAAGTTCAAAGAACTACAGATCAATGTCGCCCCACCTCTTCTCCCGAGGCACATGAGCAGTCATGGCACAATCATCATCATCCTTCGTTGCAGCAGCCTTAGAGTCAGATTCTTCTTTGACATTCTTCTTTAGAGGGCATTGTGTGGTGAAATGTCCCAATTCTCCACACATGAAGCATCCAACCTTCGAGAGGTCCTTCTTCTTCCTTTTATGTTGCCCATGTTGTCCCTTAGATGCGAGAGCCGCATCTTCCTCTTCCTCCTTGATTTTGATCCCCGTGCTGCTACTTCCAGCCTTGGTCATTCTTCTGATCTCTTCCTGTTGAAGAGCTGCCCACATCTCCTCCTAGTTTGGAAGAGCGGCCCTGCCCAAAATACCTTGGACAAAGGTTTCCCAGTCTTCAGTGACTGCATTCAGAACCGTCCTAACCATAAGTCCATCATCTGGTGTAGCCCCTGTGCAAGATAGTTGATCTAGGATTGCTTGCAATCTGATAAGGAAGGGGTCGATCTCTTCTCCCTCTGCATCTAAAACAGTCTCAGTTGATTCTCAAGCAACATATTCCCCGGGATGGAAGTTCCCTGGTACATAGTGTTCAAGGAAGTCCACATTTCCCTTGTCATGTTCTTCTCGGCAATATGTGGGATCACATGATCCTTGACTCCGTCCATGATCATGTGTTTTGCCTTCGCTTGAGCCTCCTCGTACTTCCTAAGAGGATCAGCATCAACAGGGACAGTAACTACATTCAAGACATGATCCTTGATGTGTTGTTCATCCAAAATCAACAGGATCCTGGCCTTTCAGATGACAAAGTTGGATGCTCCCCCCAACCTGTCATGATCCCTCAGTCCATGTGCAGCCATCTCTGCTCAACACGAAAATTTCACACTGGTTCTCTTCTCCCTCTTTTGTTGCTGCCCCAACAAAACTCGGGTCTAGGTTTCTTTGGCACCAGAAACCCTCTAAGGAACAAGCTCCCTCTGAAAAACGATTTCCTTTACGGAAATCCTTCTGCCAACTGATGTCAAAACACTCCTCTCCAATCACTCTTTGTTGTTGATCAGCACTGGATCTAGACTTCTTGGCAAGAAGTCTTTTGAGGAACTGCTTCCCTCTACTTTGCCACTGCCCCACTAGACACTATTCTCCATCAATAGAAACAATGCCCCACCAACAACTCCAAAAGAAAATTGAGTTGCTCTTCCAACCATGGCAACCGGAAAAAAAATGAGGCTCAAAATCTTTGCACTGGCCTAGCAAGCACTCCTCTTGCAGCGACATCGTCACCCTAGCTGGCCGACGCAGGGTCTGGGTGAGCCCCTCTAATCACTGCATTGTTGAGATTTTGTATAAGTTGGTGTAACATCGTGTGTGCTCTAGCCCTGAAATTTTGTAGAGGGGTTAGAACTTAGAACACACTTGATCTCCAAAACCCAGAAAGGGATTTGAGAAATTTTAGTTGGTGTTCAAATTATTCAAATAATTAATTATTTTAATGGATTTCCTAAGTCTAAACTTAGGAAAATAAAATAATTAAAATGAATTAATTAACACGTGTTGAAATTGTCTTAAGTCACATGGATCAAGGAGTCTTTTAATCTCAGTCGTTTATGGATGATTTAATCTCGATCGTTAAAGGGTTCAACGAAAAGTATAAGAGAAAGGCTTGAGGGTCAGTTGGAGGAGACACATTGTTGCAGAACTGAGGAATAGATCTGGAATTCTAGGGTGGGTTTGCTAAGAATTTTCGGAGGAATTTTCCTGCAATGAGGGGTAGTATTGGCTGAGGGGATGATTTGATCCCAAGAGCGAAGAGACAGCAAGAGGTAGAGGAGCAGCAACAAGGGCAACACGGAGGGGCTTTAGAGCTACGCAGTCCAGCAGGGGCAGTGCAGAGGCAACTAGGCCCATGCAGGGTTGACGCAGGCCTAGTAAAGGCAGCGCAGGGGTAGCGTAGACCCTCCAGGGTGACGCAAGCCCTGCTAGGGCCATGCAAAGGTTGACACAGGCCTTCAGAGGCAATGTTGGGGCTTCAGAAGCAGCGCTAGGGGTTTCTAGGGTCAGATTCGGGACGAGTCTTGTAAATATCGTTTGAAGATGTGGATCAGTCTGATATTTGGCACTAGAACTTCAGGGTAGCTGCAGATTTGATTTATTTTATTCTATGTCGGGTTTTCTAGATCTGGAACCCAGATTTGTTGTACTCAGAACTACTTAATAATAAACCCTCATATCTGTTGCACCGGTTTTCCCGCTTTGCGTTTTTTCTAGGGACTTATGTCCAAAAATCCATGTGTCACTTTGTTGCATGAGCGTATTATTCAGTAAATGATATGCATGTGTAGGCTGTAGTTGTGTTTATTTTCGGTATTTTCTGAATCTAATTTCTAGAAATAACTTGTATTAATTAAATCAAGTAGGAGAAAATAAAACAATACACTGCAGTAGAATTTTCACATGGTATTAGAGCGATAGCAGATCAAGCTGAATCTCCAGCAATTAGCTGAAGAAATATTTTTCTGCATGGTGGCGGAAGAAGCAGCAGATCCAGAAAGGGCATCTTGACATCAGGGGAACACAGATCCAGAAGACAGTGTTCAAGTTGCAGAAGGCCTTCGGGCTTACGCAAACCCTTCCTAGGGCAACGTAAGGACTGTGTCACCCAATTTGGGGTTACGCAGTCCACTTCTAAGCAGTGTTGGGACTGTGCTGGGCCAGCCAGGAAGACGCAGTCCAGTCACTTCTCCTGTTGCAGAAGAATTTTGCCAAGATCCAGAAGCAGTGCTTCAGATCTTCAACAGTGTTGGTGGGGTAAAGATTCTGCAGGTGCAGAATTGTGCCTAGCTAAGGCAACAAAGGTGAGAGGAAGACAATTACTCAGCAAATCTAAGCCAAATATATTCGAGATTCAATCAGGAGGATTGGAGAGTGTTGTCCGTTTTTGTTTTGGTGGAAGATTTCCAGGAGGGAAATCAGTCTTCAGCAGAAGCAGCTACTAGAGGGTTTCTAGTCACCAAGAAACCCAGATCCAGAGGGAGAAGTATTGTTTCTGTCAGATCTGACCAAAGATGGCTCGATATGGACTGAGGGATCAAGATAGATTGGACGGCATGTCCAACTATGTTATCTGGACGGCTAGAACCCTGTCAGTTCTGGATGAGTATGGTCTCAAAGAGCATGCAGAGAAGGTCCTTATTGTACCAACCGATGCAGATCCACTCAAAAAGTATGAAGAAAATCAAGCGCGGACAAAGTGTTTGATCATAGACGGAGTCAAGGACCACGTGATCCCTCATATTGCTGGTAAGACTACAGCAAATGACGCGGGTGGCCTTGGACACGATGTACCAAGGAGGCTCCGTGTAGAGAAGAATGCTTCTTGAGAACCAGATGTGGTTATTCCAAATGATGAAGGGTGAAGAGATAGATCCATTCCTATTCAGACTTCAAGCCATCCGAGATCAGCTGGTTGGCATTGGTGCTACTCCGGATGAGGGTCTCTTAGTGAGGACTACTCTAAATGCAGTTTCGGAAGATTGGGAAACGTTGTCCAGAGCATTCTGGGAAGGGAAGCGTTACCATCTTGGGCTGATATGTGGGCTATCCTCCGTCAAGAGGAGATCAAGAGGGTCACCAAGCGTCAGAATATCAGTGGAGGAAGCGGAAAGGGAAAAGTCAAGGAAGAGGAGGAGGAGGATGCAACCCTTGCATCAAGGGAAAAGAAACAGCAAGGGAAGAAGAAGAAGGACCTTTCCAAGGTCAGATGCTTTAACTGTGGTGATCTTGGTCATTTCGCCAGCAGTTGTCCTAAGAAGAAGGACAAATGCTCTTCTGATTCCAAGGCTGCAACAGCAAAGGATGATGGCTCTGATGACGATGCAACATGAGTGCTCATGTGCCTCGAGAGAAGGTGGGGTGACATGGATCTGTAGAGCATCTACAGAAAGTGGCGGGATCCTTGAGTCAACCCTACTCTTGGATCACATACGAGCTACGGGAGCCTTAAGACAGTAGTGGGATGAGTCGGGAGATGGTTGCAGAAGACCACATTAAAGCTGATGAGGGAGTTGTAGAGCTGAAGAGGGAGCAGCGTAATGCAGAGGCAGCACTAGCGTGGAGGCAGCAACGTAGAGGGGCTGATGGGACTTCAGCAATGCAGAGAAGTTGTGCTCACGCAGTGTAGTGTTGCAACATAACAGTGTCTCCAGGAGGACAGCGTAAATCAGCATCCAGGGAGCTTCAGTGGTGGAGGGCAACTTGACTTATCTGTCAAACAGTTGGGCAGAGTCTTTCAATTGCTTACTTCTCAGCAACTGAGTTGCAAAGCAGCTGTTCGCAGTGGCAGTGCTATGGGCAGCATGATGCAGCAATTTGAGAGGGAGCTACAGTGTCAGTGGCAGTGGCATGGGCAGCAATACAGAGAGCAACAGTGCAGTGGATGGGAGGGCAGCAGGCCAAGCATCAGCAGCATAGAATCCAGCTTCAAGATCTTGTAGTGCATGGTGTGGATGCATTGCTAGAATACACTTTCCTTGAGCACGCTCTGTGCTAAGAGGGAGTGTTGAGATTTTGTATAAGTTGGTGTAGCATCGGGTGTGCTCTAGCCTTGAAATTTTGTAGAGGGGTTAGAACACACTTGATCTCCAAAACCCAGAAAGGGATTTGAGAAATTTCAGTTGGTGTTCAAGTTATTCAAAAAATTAATTATTTTAATGGATTTCCTACGTCTAAACTTAGGAAAATAAAATCATTAAAGTGAATTAATTAACACATGTGTTGAAATTGTCTTAAGTCACATGGATCAAGCAGTCTTTTAATCTCAGCCGTTGATGGATTATTTAATCTCAGTCGTTGAAGGGTTCAACGTAAAGTATAAGAGAAAGGCTTGAGGGTCAGTTGGAGGAGACACATTGTTGCAGAACTAAGGAATAGATCTAGAATTCTAGGGCGGGTTTGCTACGAATTTTCGGAGGAATTTTCCTGCAGTGAGGGGTAGTATTGGCTGAGGGGATGATCTGATCCCAAGAGCCAAGAGACAGCAAGAGGGAGAGGAGCAGCAACAAGGGCAGCACATATGGGCTTCAGAGCCATGCAGTCCAGCAGGGGCAGTGCAGAGGCAGCTAGGGCCATGCAGGCCTAGCAAAGGCAACGCAAGGGCAGCGTAGACCCTCCAGGGGTGACGCAAGCCCTCCTAGGGCCATGGAAAGGCTGACGCAGGCCTTCAAAGGCAGCACTGGGGCTCCAAAAGCAGCGCTGAGGATTTCTAGGGTCAGATCTGGGCTGAGTCTTGTAAATCCCATTTGAGGGTGTGTATCAGTCTGATATTTGGCACTAGAACTTCAGGTTAGCTGCAGATTTGATTTCTTTTATTCTCTGTCAGGTTTTCCAGATCTGCAACCCAGATTTGCTGTACTCGGAACTACTTAATAATAAACCCTCATATCTGTTGCACCGGTTTTCTCGCTTTGGGTTTTTTACGGGGACTTATGTCCAAAAATCAATGTGTCACTTTGTTGCATGAGCGTATTATTTAGTAAATGATCTGCATGTGCAGGCTGTAGTTGTGTTTATTTGCACTATTTTCTGAATCTAATTTCTGGAAATAACTTGTATTAATTAAATCAAGTAGGAGAAAATAAACCAATACACTGCAGTAGAATTTTCACATGCATCACCCTTCCTCTGCCTTTTTCTAGTTTAGCATTGTCACTCGGGACAACTGCCTTCTTGCAAAAAAAAATTCTTCGTCCTTTCGTTGATGGCTTCAACTCTACTTGATCTACAACATCTCTGATACCATGTGAAAATTTCTGAATCTAAGTTAAAATATCCTACTGCAAAAATTTGATTTACATTACCTACTTGTTTTCATTAATTTACAAGTTATTTTCTGGATACATCAAGAAAATATTAATGTAAATACACTGCATCCTACACAACTATACAGATCAAGTACTACAAAATAAATAAGGCATTCAGACAAAGGACACTTATTTTCAGACAAATGTCCCCGGAAAAACCCAATGCGGGAAAATTAAAGCAACAGTTCTGAGGGTTTATATTAAAAAGCAGTAGTAATCTGAGTACATCTAGGGTGCCATAATCCGACTCACCTAACAAAGAATATCCTTGATAGACAGAAAAATTGTGAGTTTTACCTCACTCTACAAGTCTTGGCTGATCCTGGTCAAAAACTAGTGAAACCCCAGCTACCTTTGCGCTACCTTTGTGCAGTAGATGTGTAGGCCTGCGTGGGTCTAGTTGAAGACTGCGTCACCCCTTCTCTCCGCTGATCTGCCTCTTAGAAAATCGAGTTTTAGCCCTGCCGGCTTAGAAACCCCAATCTCCAGCAATTTCTGGACTGTCCCTTGGAGCCACTGCGCAACCCCTGCGTGAACCCTACGTGGGCCTGCATCACCCTCTTTGGGGTTTGTGTCACCTCTCCTGGTGGCTGCTTTGGTCCCTCTGTCGTATTTGTTCTCTCTCTGCAATGTACTCTTGGTCCTCCGACCAACAACTGCTTCTGCCCCTCACTGCTGCACTGAATCACTGAGATCTGATCTTCGTCTGAGCACTTCTCAGTCAGAAGAATTCAATCTCTAGATTCAGACTCTGTGTGTGTTCTCCAACTAACCCTCAAGCCTTCCTTTATACTTCTCCTATTGATGAATCAACAGTCGTGATGTAATCTCTAATCGACGGCTAAGATTAGAAAAGACTTGATCTTTGTCACTTAGAACAATCTCACCCACATTTAAATTAATTCACTTTAATTATTTTATTTCCCTAACTTTTAGCTTAGGCTCCATTTAAAATAATTAATTATTTGAATAACTTAAGCTCCGAATGGAATTTCTCCAAACAATTTCTGGGTCTTGGACATCTCAAGTGCTTTAGCCCCTCCACAAAGTTTTGGAGCTAGAGCACATCCTATGCTACCCAAAAATCAATAGTGAGTGCATTTGCAAAGAGGCTGACACAGAGGCAGCGCAGTAGCCTCTAGAGGCAAATTCGTATTTGTTGGGGAGAAGCAGTGATTCAGTGCTGGAAGCTGGGTAGAGGTTCCAGAGGCCAGGAGAGTCAGTCTCCTAGACAACAACTGATCAGGAGGCTTTAGGAGAATTTGTTCCACGCTGGGTTATGCAATCACTGCGCAGAGGCAATTTGGATGGCTCATTTTTTAGCTTAGGTCAGTGCTTAGATTCCCCTGTGGAGTGAGGAATTTCCTCACTAGTTTTTCTTGTCAATTTTTCTCTATAGGATTGCCATTTTGGGCATCCAGTTGTACTTATAGATTATTTCACTGTTCCATAATATTAAATCCCTCAATAGCTGCACCGGTTTTCCGAAGTTGGGTTTTTCCAAGGAATTTGGTCCAAAAATAACAGTGTTATTTTATGTGTGTGTGTGCTAGCATTTTCATCCAGCGTTTTATTTTTTCCGCAGTTTATTTGTGAAGGTTGCAATGTATTTATTTCGATATTTATCTTAGGAAACAGCAGATAAATTGTTAAGTAGAACTAACTAAGAATTAGAAGAAATAATATCAATTGCTGCAATAGGATTCGGTTTCGGAATTTTCAGAGTTGGTGCTCCAACAGAGGATTATAAGAAGAAGTCAATAGTTAGATGGAAAATAAACCAATTACAGTTACTCAGTGATCTAGGCAGTTGGATTTTCCAGTTGCAGGTGATTTAGCAGTGAGATCGAGCCAATGATCAAGTAGCAGGTGGCAAAGAGGTAGCATAGAGATTTTCTGAAGGAGTTTCCATTCCTGGAGGAGTTAGAAGAGGAGGCCGAAATTATTCTTCAGGAGGCTACGTAGGGGCTATGCAGTGCCTCAAGAGGAGCAGTTTGATTTAGCTGAGGAGCGGGTTGTTTCAGGTGCCAAAGGCCAGGGACATTTCCAGAGGGCCTGGACAGAGACTTCCAGCAGCAAAGACAGGCAAGACATCTGATTCAGAGGGAGTTTCGGGTCGGGCTAAGCGTACAAGGGCTTACGCAGAGGGTAACCCAGTTCATTCCGCGGGTCAATTTCTGAGCCCAAACTGAGTTGAGATTGCTTGGAGAGGAGGGTAAAATTCCCTTAGATATTTTGGCCAACATTTCTCTCAGATAGAAAATCCAATTTGGCATCATTTTATTGTAGTCAGAATTTCTACTGCATAACAATAATAAAACCTCATCTATTGCACTAGTTCTCCCAAGTTGGTTTTTTCCGAGGACGATTGTCCAAAAATAACGGTGTCAAAATTTTGTGTGTGCTAGAATTTTTCAGTTTTCAGCTTTCTATTTTTTCGTAGTATTTTTATGGTGAAAATTGCAATTATGATTTTATTCATTGTTCGTCGTAGCAAATAAACTGCACAATTTAATTTACATTTAGAAGAATAATTTCCAGTTGTTGCAATAGATGAAATTTTCACATACAAGTGACTTGCAAACCCTCCCCTGTCATCTCAAGGATAACCATCATCATTCAAGCTCTGAAACAAGCGACGCCCATCAAAGTGTGACAAGGGCAACCCAGGGGTATCCTAGTTCCATCCAGGCACATCATCAATAAATCCAACATCAAGCCTCAGTAGTTGTTTCAGCATTTGGGGTTACTCAAGTGAGTCAAGTACCATTCTCGTAGCCCAACGTTATTACCTGGGTGGGCAATGTTGATTCGTATAAGTCAAAACTACTCTCTAGAATGGGTAAAATGACCTCTGGCATGTTGTTGAATGGGATGAGAATCATCTCATTAGAGGCCACTAGTGTTGTGACAACACCACCTCACAAATCCCTCTCAAGATCAAGTAAAATCATCAATCATTAGGGATAATAACCATAAATGCATCACAATGGACCATACCTAATGTTAGGGGCACAAGAATACTTCACACAAAGCTCAAATGCCTAACTAGATCAAGTTATGTAAACAAGTTACCTCCCATATTTTAGGGGTAATTAGGTCAAGAAATCTATTAGGTGTTTCCAACCCCCAAGGGGAAGTGACATGTCCCAAGTTAGCCCATCAATCCATAGGTGTCTATGATAATGATGGTTGCGAAGTGGGAAGGAGGGAGAAATCATGGAGCCATGAGTCACCCCTTTCCCTGGCCTACTTTTTCCACCCCTCTAGTGTACCTTTTACCTTTTATGATTTATATTTATTTGGGTGCATAGCTCAAGAGCCTAAGCTTGCATTTGAGATTTTCCATTGCCCCTTCAGGATGAGTCAGTTTATCACTCATTAGGGTTGTGGCAATACAAGAGTTATTTTTTATGGATGAAGCATTAAATGCTTGGGAAACTAGGTTATGGCTAATGAGGGGAGGTAGAACTCATGCTTGGCTTTTTCCCACACACTAAATAAATGTCCCAACCGCCTTTTGCATTTTTCATTTTTTTCCATTGTGAATTTCTTATGCTTATACCTTCTTTTAGATACATCAACCTTGAGGGCTAAGTTTTCTAGGCCTGCACTCAAGGATGAGGATGAAGGATGCCAATCCCAATGACCAATGACCACCAACCTGAATAATGGAGATGAAAAGGAGGGAAAGTGGGGGACACAATACTTCAACCAGTACCTCCCCAGTAGTTCCCTTCCAAAAAACCCTAAGGTCTAAAAGGAGGTCCTACTTGTCTAGGGTCAAACACTAACCTCCCAGGTGAAGTGACAGAACAATAATATAGTCAAGAATCAAGATTAATCAATATCTAGTGCGCCCTATGATCCATATTAGCATGCCCATAACATTAAGTGAAAGCACATGATTGCAAAAATGGTTAAAGTACCTATAGATGGATGACCCACCTTCCTTCAAGACTGAATGCTAGATAAGTGAAAAATCTTACCAAAGCGAGAAGTAGAGGATCCTACCATCATTTTATGAGCTAATCAAATAGGGATGTTGGTTGACTGGCTATTCAAAATGGAGAAAAAAAATTCTCCTATAGGTTACCCACTTTTTGGTGCGTAACAAGTACCAAAACAGATAAAAACTGGTCCATCGGTCATAGTTGATGATCAGGTTGATCCCTAGCCCTATCCAACTACATGGTTTGATCAATTATGGTTCAAACTAGGTATGTTTCTAAAATCTTGGGTAAAACCAAATTGGGTGTTAGTACAAGCCTACAGCGACTAATAAGTACAAGTATGACTAGCCAAAGAGGCAAGAATGCAAGCATGGGCGGCTTTGGATAAGGTATGGAGTCTGAATAAGTAGCATGGCAACGATGCAGGTTAAACAAGTTTGACAAGGATAGCAACTATGGCCCATTCAAGGAATGGTATTGTTACCCACCAAAATGGGTGAGGAAATGTTTCTCCTCTATTTGACAGTTAGTCAAACAGCCAGCCAACCAACAACCCCTGATATTCACTTCTCGATGATGATATGTCGTATGCCTTTGCCATTTGCATTAGCCACATACCTCTCACCATTTAGCATTTCCACATGGATGAAGGTGGGTTGTTATTCAAAAGGTACTTCGATCATTTTTTGCAATTGGGTGCTTATGCTTGTTTGTTTTGGGCATTTAGTATGGATAAAGGTGTGATCTAGAAGATTAACTAATCTTGACTATAAATATGTTCTCCCACCTTACTAGGGGGTTAATCTTTGCCCTACTCCAATGGGACCTTCATTGAGGCATTACGATTATAGGAGGGGAACTACTTGGAACGTGCCATATTACAAGCCACTTAACCACCTCCATTCTTCAGGTCTAACTTGTCATTGGGTCATTGTGATTTTGCACCCTCATGTCCACACTCCTTGAGTTGGATTGGGAAACATTGCCCTAGAGATTGATGCAGCCAAACGAATGAAAAAGCATAATTTGGCCACAATGAAGAAAAAGAAGAAAGTCAAAATGCAAGAGATGGTCGAGAAATAAAATAGCGCGTGGGAAAAAGCCTAGCATGAGCTCTACCCTCCTCATTTGGCCATCACCTGGTTCTTGAGCACATGATTCTCCATTACATCAAAAGGAACCCTTGCATGTCCCAACCCCAATGAGCGATGAACTGTCTCATCTAAAGGGGTAATATTAAATGCTACATCATAAAGAGAAAGCTCTAACATTTAAGCTATGCACCATCATACAAAGCATTATCAAAAAAAAAAACTAAAAGGCGCACTAGAGGGGGGGAAGTAGGAGGAGCAAGGTAACTCATGCCTCCACAACTGCTTCATCCTCTACATCTATACACTCTGGATGTGAACTCCCCCATCAGCTGGTCCTTTCACCATAGCATCTAGCCATGAAACCTTTCACCCTCCATTGTCATACATTTACACTAACACCTATTGATTGAAGGGTTGAACTCAAAAATGCCACTTACCCTTGAGGGTTGGAATGACCTAATAGGGTCGACCATTAGCCACCTCTATCAAGGTAAGGAACACCTTTACAGGTGTCATGTCCCCATTTTTATTTTCCTCTATAGTACAGCCAGGATGGGTTTCAAGGGTATGTGATGGTCAGGCCACAAGAGAAGGAATACGTCATCAGCGGGTCTGGGAGGGTTTTGGGGAGTTTTTATGGGATCTGATGGCATTCTCTTTTCATATTCCATCATTTGCATAGCTTGTCTATTGTTCCATTGATTTCTGACAACTTTCAAAAAATAGGGTTATCACTGGGCCTAACTTAATTAATTACGCATAAGGTGGCATTCTGGGAGGATCATTTGATGGAATGCCTCAGTGTAATAGCTCGTTGGAACCGGAACGAGAAGATCTACAGGATGGGATGTTGAGAAGTGAATTCCAATCGCTGGAGAGAGTATGGTGGGTGATTTACCATTTTCCCAAATTTGAAATGAGTTTAATTAGTCATTTAATTAAAAAGGGGAAAAATAATTAATTGGAGGAAAAAGGCCAAAAGTGACTTACGCGAAATAAAATAAAATTAAAAGTCATTTTAGATAAAGTCAAGAGAGGAGCTTCTAGAATAATAATAAAATAATTAAATAAGATGCTTCTAGAGGCTTGGAGATTTATCTATGGAGTCTTTAAAAGGAAGAGGAGGAGATCATTTGGGTCAACTTGGAGTTGAGTATTTTTCTTGTGGAGAGGTTTGGAGAATCGGGAGTTCCCAGCCTTAGCAGTAGCCCTAGGACGGAAACCCTCGAGTGATTCAATGAGAGTGTATGAGAAACCATCTCTCCCCTTGGTGAATGCATTTAAAATTCACAAGTTGTACTCAGCAGCTCAGTTATTTTTGGAGGCTAGGTGCAGCGTTATTATTGATCTTTTGAGGGCATCATCTCAGGGATCTTCAGTATTCTACATTAGCATTCCATTTCATATGACATATTAATAAAATAAGGTTGAGATTCATTTACATGTTTATCTTGTCAATTCTTCAGTTGTAGATTGTATTTCTTGTTTTGTCGTGAAATTTGTGGCTCAATTTGTGTATATTGTTTATGGAGTTGACGGCTAAATTTTCTAAAGAAATTTCCTACTAGATTTAAATTTTGGAACATTACAACAAGACATGTTCGAGTTAGATTGCGGAAGGTGATCCAAGTTTGAAGTACTAATAAGCCCTTAAAATCCGATTTTGGTCCACTTAGATGCTCATATGATCTTAGTCTCTAATGGATGGTTGCTTCCACTTGAGTTGGAGTTGTTGAGAATTTAGTAGGGCGGTGTTTAATTCAATTCTCTTACTAGATAACTGCTTGTGTCATACTTGTTAAGCTCCTTTTACTTAGATCTTATCTTTGTTAGCTTATTATATTTTCATCGAGTCAATTATCAAAACACAAGAGACACAAATTTTAGGCTCTTCAAGCAAGGGCCAAAACCTCTCCCTCTTCGAGAGGAAAACCCGAAAGTAATTCTCCTTATAGGTCTTCAATTGACGAGTACCATAACCATGACATAGACGCTTGAGAGCATTATGCTTCCAAGACCTTATCACTGGTCTCTCTAGGATCCTTATGCTGACCTCCTTTTCTACATCGTACTACACCAGCACTAGGGAAACCCGGTCCCTATGTTAGCAGCCCTTACTGATGTGCTTCTCTTTGTTTCTTCTATAGTCTGAGCTCAGCCTCGAACAAATTCTTCCTTGGTCTTCTTATTATACCCAATGTACCCTAGATCGAGATCCCTTTCATACCTTGCAAGCCTTCTTATCCTTGCTGGCCTCACTTCCTTCTACGCACTAGATCACAGTCCCGAAGAGACCTTCGAACTACCTCAAATGTGTGAGGTAGATATTAACCCAAAACAGAGATGTATGCCTCTTCATTTCTTCACTACATGGTCACCTTTCTGCGGTATATTTCTCGCACTACAATCCACACTTTATTACAGTCTTCAACCCAAAACAAGAGACCTTATTTTTGTGCTTTTTCTTCCTTTTATCCTTTGTTGAAGTGCGATCCTTGTTCGCTGAGTTATCTCCTACTTACGCACCTTGTAATATTCCTAATTAGCGACAGCTAATTGGAATATTTGATTTTGTTCAATTTTGTCGTCTATGGTTTATTAATAAATAAAAAGTGAGTGGAGAGGGTCTAACTCACTTAGTGGAATAAAACACCCTCCCTAGTAGCACAAAATTGTGACTTAAAGGGGAGCCAAGGGGGGCCAAGCACCACATAGAGAGGGGGCCCACGTATGCTCTAGAAGCTACTGCGCAGATGAGGATGAGAACGTGGCAAGAGAGAGAGGCCACGTTGAGGAGATAGGCCTTAGGGTTTTGGAGGAAGGCCAACGTTATAAAAGAGGGAGGAGCCTTCTCATTTCATTCATTCGTTGTTGATAATATTGAGCTGGTCATTTTGACTTCTTGAGCACGCTGGTTGTTTAGCCTGTCTGCAGCACTGTTTAGTGCATTGAGTGTCTCCGGTCGGAGATCTCGCCCTTAGCCCCAAGGGACTTCGAGTGCCTGCTCGGGCAAGGTTATTTCTTCAGCATTTTGTGGGAGGTTTTGGTGTTTGGTTTTGTTGCGAAGCCAAGCATCCATAGAGACTGCGCAGTCATCGAGAGGGAGGACGCAGTCCATCTAGGAGGTGTTCCGGATTGGGATTTTTGCAGGAGATTTGAGCTGAGATTTTGAGCAGAGGATCAGCCTTTGCCTTTGGGAGAATTTTGGTGGAGTTTGAGGCGATATTTCAGTCATTCCTATTCAGCCTCTGCGCAGTGCCTTGGAGGCCAGTGTAATTCCCCAAGGGGGTGTTTTTCGAAGGTCGGCCATTTCTGATATGGTTTCTGGGTTTTGTCGAGATTGGTGAGTAGAGGAGGATTCCAAATTTTCAACTCATTCCAGCAAGGGGAGCAGCCCCTAGTCATCAGTTCATTTCAGTGGTAGCACCTACACGGCAGTTTTCCAGCAGCTGGGACGCAGTTCAGAGAGCAACCATTTCCGGTGTATTCTGAGAGTATTTCTTCACTTGCCTTGAGCAAGTTTAGGTGCCATCACTCTGATCACCTATTGTACTTCATTATATTTCTCAGTTTAATAAAATGGCTTAGCATTCTCTCTTTATATTTCTGGATGATTTGTCGTACATTCTTTCTATGCTATTGTATGTCTGTTGCACTATTATCTTTATATATTTTCGGGCATTCTAGTTCTATACCACTTGGTGTGTTTATCTCATACTCTCAGACAGAGTCTGGAAAGGGCCAGGTAGCCTCCAGATTTCGTCCTCTTTTAAGAGGCGGCATCTCTGGTAAACACCCTCCCAGTCCATCTCTGGTTGGAGTTTTCCGTGTTTTAGAGATATCCTCGAAACGGGATATTACAGTGGTATCAGAGCATAGTTCTGGCTCAGCCTGTGGAGCTAGTTGTCTATGACACCGGGGAAGAGGCCATATATTTGTTACAGAGGCAGGAAGTACAGAGATCGTGAGCGTAGGTTGGAGAACACCTACGGAGAGGGAGACTGTGTTCGGGTGGTGGACACAGAGCAGGAGGAGCCTGTGACAGACGCAGAGCAGGAGGAGCCTGTGTTAGATTCAGAGCAGAGAGAGCCGATGGCAGATGACACTGAGGCCAAACAGTTTGGGGAGGCACTCCTCAAATCGATGCAGGATTTAGCGAGGCAGATTGAGGTGATGGGTCAGAGATTCACCGCTGTAGAGGCTAGACAGCGTGAGACCCCACGAGTATTCCAGGTAGGTGAGGGATTAGGTACATCCCACCATTTTCCAAAGCATGGTGCTGCTCAACGTGATACTACACAGCCGATGGCTTCACATGCACCTACACGCTTTACCATGCCCACTTTCTTGGGAGCAGACACAGGGGCAGGAGCCCAGCAGGAGGCAGAGCCCGGACACATGGGCGAGTATTTTGCAGAGTATCAGTCATATGGGCAGGAGTTCAGGGATGCTCTCTCATTCCGAGATTTTGTTCAGCTCCAGCGGGATAGTAGACCCCGCGACCATCATAGAGGACACCGGCATTATCATGATGGGGATAGCCACCGCACATCTAGCAGATTCCATTTGCCTACGTTTGATGGGTCATCAAACAGTTCGGCAAAGTCTTGGGTGGAGAAGCTGGACATCTATTTCCAGCTTAACCAAATGTCAGAGACAGAGGCCATCAAGGTGGCGACATTACATTTTGATGGTGAGGCCCAGGATTGGTGGTTCCATGGGATGGTCACACTCGGACACTCCACAGTGACGACGTATGCCGAGTTTACCAGGAGATTGATGGAGCGGTTTGACCGGAGGGATCCGAAACAGCACTTTGTTGAGCTGACAAGGCTCAAGCAGACTGGGAGCCCAGAGACATACATTGCAGATTTCTTGAGGGTTTCAGTGATGGTGCCAGATCTATCCGCAGCACGGATGATCTATATGTTTGTGGAGGGGTTAGCAGAGCCACTTCGAGGTTTAGCAAGATCTACTAGACCGGCTACACTCCAGGATGCTATTAGCAGGACACGGGATTTACAGGATGCATTGCCCAGGACTCGTACACCTTACCCCCAAAGACAGGGTTTCCAGTCCAAGGGGAAAGATGTGAGGATTCCACCTCCAAAGGGGAATCCAGGACGGGCACAGATAGATGATGATGCCAAGAGGGAGCTGAGGAAGAAGCGGTTGTGCTTCACTTGTCAGGAGCCGTAGGCACCAGGGCATAGGTGTCCTGCTGGCAAAGCACACTTCATTGAGGTCTTCTCCGATGATAGCGGGGAAGCTTCTCCGATGATAGCGGGGAAGAGGATGAGGAGGATGATGAGGAGGCAGGAGATAGTCAAACGACCAAGGATCAGTTGCCACCTCCACCTCCAGGGACAGGAGGTGCAGCTTTTGCACCCACGGGAGGGACTCTTGCATCCTTGCGAGGAGTTCCCAAGTATTTGACGATGCACGTACGAAGGACAGTACGTGGCCAGCGAGTGTCAGTTTTGGTTGACAGTGGGGCAACCCACAACTTCACTGATGCACAGATGGTCGAGTGGAGAGGTATACCGACCAAGAGCTTTGACGGATTTTCCGTTTTGGTCCCGGGAGCCTAGACGATGCAGTGTACCCAGTATGTTCCAGAGTTGGCAGTGACGATGGGTACCTACACCGTGACCGATCACTTTTTTGTGGTCAACATACCGGATACCAATGTGGTATTGGGTGTTCAGTGGTTGATTACTCTGGGGAAGGTCACCACAGATTGGGAGGCCTTAGAGATGGAGTGGGATGATAAGAAGACCGGGAAGCATGAGAAGATCCGCGGGATGCACACTTACCCACCTCAGACTGTTTCGGCACACCGTATGGAGGTAGATTTCCAGAAGGGAGACATAGAGTGGGCAGTTGAGTTGCGGGCATCAGAGGCAGAGACCACAGGTCAGGTAGTTCATCCTGATATACAGGCCATCCTTGACAGGTATGAGGCAGTGTTTGGGGATATACCACTAGGTCGGCCACCAGACCGAGGGTTCGAGCACACCATAGAGCTTGAGCAGGGCATTCAGGCGGTGATTACTACCCACTATAGGCATCCCAAAGCCTATCGGGATGAGATTGAGCGGGCCATCTTGGAGTTGCTAGCTCTTGGGCACATCAGACCGAGCACGAGTCTGTTTGCTTCATTCGTGGTGTTGGTGAAGAAGAAGGACGGCACCTTGAGGATGTGTATTGACTACAGGGCCCTGAACAAGAAGACCCTGAAGAACAAGAATCCTATACCCAGGATCGATGAGTTGATGGATGAGCTGAGAGAAGCCAAGTTCTTCTTGAAGATTGATTTGAGATCAGGGTACCATCAGATTCGCGCGAGGGAACAGGACATTCCCAAGACCGCCTTCAAGTGTCATTATGGGCACTTTGAGTTTTTGGTTATGCCTTTTGGGCTAACCAATGCACCAGCTACTTTTCAATCTTGCATGAACCATATCTTCCGCAATCATCTGAGGAAGTTTGTATTGGTCTTCTTCGATGACATACTCATATATAACAGGACTTGGGAGGAGCATCTCCAGCATATAGAGGCAGTACTATATATCTTGGAAGAGCAACAGTTCTATAATAAGCTCTCCAAGTGTGAGTTTGGGATGATGGAGATGTTGTATCTGGGTCACATTATTGGAGTGGACGGAGTGAGAGTCCATGAGGAGAAAATCAGAGCCATCAGGGATTGGCCGGAGCCGAGGAACGTGACGGAACTTCGAGGATTCATTGGCATATGTACCTATTACAGGAAGTTCGTCAAGGGTTTCTCACAGCTTGCTACACCCCTTACAGATTTGACGAAGAAGGGAGCATTCAGTTGGTTGGATACAGCACAGCGAGCCTTTGACAGGCTCAAAGAGGTGATGAGTAGCTGCCCAGTGCTAGCATTGCCGGATTTTACGCAACCATTTGTTTTGGAGTGTGATGCGTCAGGAGAGGGGATCGGCGCAGTATTGATGCAGGGAGGACACCCTATAGCCTTTGAGAGCCGGAAGCTCCTTCCGCACGAGAGGTTGTATTCTATATACGACAAGGAGATGTTGGCCATTATGCATGCCTTGGCCAAATTCCGGCAGTATTTGGTAGGGAACAGGTTCAGGGTGAGCACTGATCACAACAGCCTCAGGTTCTTTCTGGAGCAGAAGCAGCTACAGGAGAGGCAGCAGAAGTGGATCAGTAAGATCCAAGCATATGACTTTGACATTGAGTATGTCAAGGGTAAGAATAACGTGGTAGCAGATGCCCTTTCACGTAGACAAGCCACGTTATCTCTTATGAGCTTGGATATAGATTGGAGGGCTCGACTATTAGTGGAGTACTCCAAGGACCTATTTGCATGTGAGGTTCTGGATGGACAGGTGGCGGATGACAGGTACGAGGTAGTCGATGAGATCATCTACTACAGGGATAGGATCTTCTTGACTAAGGGATCTCAGCTTAAGAAGAAGATACTCCAGGCATCACATGATTCACCATTGGCAGGCCATCAGGGGTTTACCAAAACCCAGAGGGCCATTAGAGAGAGGTTCTCATGGAAGGGCCTCAAGGAGGATGTACTCCATCACATCAGGGAGTGCGATGTTTGTCAGAGGAACAAAGGGGAGATGAGCCATCCCGCAGGATTGTTGCAGCCTCTTCCCATTCCGAAGGGGAAATGGGAGAGCATCTCGATGGACTTCATCACAGGGTTGCCCATGGTGCAGGGCAAGGATTGTATCTTTGTCGTCGTTGATCAGTTGACGAAGTATGCGCACTTTTTCGCCATATTTGCGCATTACACAGCAGCACAGGTGGCCGAGCTGTTCTTCAGAGAGGTTTTCAGGCTACATGGTCTTCCTTAGACCATCATCAGTGACAGGGACAGCCGCTTCATGGGCGGATTTTGGCAAGAGCTTTTCCGGTTAGTGGGGACGGAGTTGACACCGAGTACCAGTTATCACCCATAGACGGATGGACAGACGGAGATAGTTAACAAGTGGCTGGAGGGCTACTTGCGTAACTATGTCAGTGGGCAGCAGCGAGCATGGGTGAAGTGGTTGCATCTGGTGGAGTACTGCTATAACACAACACATCACATGTCCATTGGTATGTCACCATTTTATGCTTTGTATGGGTATCATTCCTTATCTTTTGCTGATGTGATGTTCGGTGCTAGCAAGGCTCCTAGAGCCAAGATTTGGATCCAAGAGAGTTAGGACATTCTTCGAGCTCTCAAGGATAATATGGCTACAGCACAAAACCAGCAGAAGCTGTATGCCGACAAAGGTCGGGTGGAGAGACAGTTTGAGGTAGGGGACTTGGTCTACCTACGATTACAGCCATACCGATAGTCGTCATTGAAGCAAAAGGGAGCTGAGAAGCTCAAGCCCCGCTTTTATGGACAATACAGGGTGATACGCAGGATTGGACAGGTTGCGTATGAGTTGGAGCTGCCCCAAGGCAACAAGATCCATAACGTTTTTCACGTATCATGCCTGAAGAAGGCACTGGGGTAGCAGGTGACAGTGACAGATGAGCTACCACCCACGGATGATGAGGGGCATTTGGTGTTGCAGCCAGAGGCTATTATTGATACCAGGGAGAGGCAGCTACGGAGCAGGACAGTCCGGAAATTCTTGGTGAGGTGGAAGAATTTGCCGAATGAGGATGCCACTTGGGAGAGTGAGAAGATTTTGCAGCATCCATCACTTCAGTTGCTTAATGACAAGCAACATTTGGCCAGGGGAGACTGTAATATTCCTAATTAGCGACAGCTAATTGGAATATTCGATTTTGTTCAATTTTGTCATCTATAGTTTATTAATAAATAAAAAGTGAGTGGAGAGTGTCTAACTTACTTAGTGGAATAAAACACCCTCCCTAGTAGCACAACGTTGTGACTTAAAGGGGAGCCAAGGGGGGCCAAGCACCACATAGAGAGGGGGCCCACGTATGCTCTAGAAGCTACTGCGCAGATGAGGATGAGCACGTGGCAAGAGAGAGAGGCTATGTTGAGGAGATAGGCCTTAGGGTTTTGGAGGAAGGCCAACGTTATAAAAGAGGGAGGAGCCTTCTCATTTCATTCATTCGTTGTTGATAATATTGAGCTGGTCATTTCGACTTCTTGAGCACGCTGGCTGTTTAGCCTATCTGCAGCGCTGTTTAGTGCATTGAGTGTCTCCGGTCGGAGATCTCGCCCTTAGCCCCAAGGGACTTCGAGTGCCTGCTCGGGCAAGGTTAATTCTTCAGCATTTTGTGGGAGGTTTTGGTGTTTGGTTTTGTTGCAGAGCCGAGCATTCATAGAGACTGCGCAGTCATCGAGAGGGAGGACGCAGTCCATCTAGGAGGTGTTCCGGATTGGGATTTTTGCAGGAGATTTGAGCTGAGATTTTGAGCAGAGGATCAGCCTTTGCCTTTGGGAGAATTTTGGTGGAGTTTGAGGCGATATTTCAGTCATTCCTATTCAGCCTCTGCGCAGTGCCTTGGAGGCCAGCGTAATTCCCCAAGGGGGTGTTTTTCGGAGGTCGGTCATTTCTGATATGGTTTCTGGGTTTTGTCGGGATTGGTGAGTAGAGGAGGATCAGCTCATTCCGGCAAGGGGAGCAGCCCCTAGTCATCAGTTCATTTCAGTGGTAGCACCTACACGGCAGTTTTCCAATAGCTGGGACGCAGTTCAAAGAGCAACCATTTCCGATGTATTCTGAGAGTATTTCTTCACTTGCCTTGAGCAAGTTTAGGTGCCATCACTTTGATCACCTATTGTACTTCATTATATTTCTCAGTTTAATAAAATGGCTTAGCATTCTCTCTCTATATTTCTGGATGAGTTGCCGTACATTCTTTCTATGCTATTGTATGTCTGCTACACTGTTATATATATATATATATATATATATATATATATATATATATATATATATATATATATATTCGGGCATTCTAGTTCTATACCACTTGGTGTGTTTGTCTCATACTCTTAGACAGAGTCTGGAAAGGACCAGGTAGCCTCCAGATTTCGTCCTCTTTTCAGAGGTGGCATATCTGGTAAACGCCCTCCCAGTTCATCTCTAGTTGGAGTTTGCTTTTGTTATAGAGATATCCCCGAAACGGGATATTACACACCCAGAAACACACCTTTCCTCGCACTGCAATCTCAAAACATATATGAACTTATGGTGACCAAATGAGGCCGCACTCCTGTCTATTTATAGGGATCGTTTCCCTCTTCCTGGGCCAACATGATCTCTTGCTATTAGGCCGACTTGACAAGGGGTATAATCATCATATTTGAGCCAATTTCTTCCAGCGTCTTTTAGAGCATTTAGACAATGTCTTGGAGCATACAGATTACATCAATATTTGTCCTTCACAAGTGTAACACTTTTTCATATACATGACTCTTAATTATATATATTTATGACAAGATGACAAACCCTAAAAGACATCAAGTAGTCTTTGACCTATAATAAAAATTCCTTGCCCATGAAACCCATGAAGTAAGTATTTACAAAATACATTTTATTATCTTTGTCATCTTCATTACATAAATCCATAATTACAAGTCATTATGAAGACCGAACCTAGTTACACTTTCCACCACTCCCTCTTAACTAGGGAGGTATTCATAATGGTACATGGTCACTCTCAATCTAAAAAATCTCATAAGAAGAATCCGATTGGTAATCCCATCTATATAGCATCATATCAACCAGCATTGTCACAGTGCAAGGTCTTGACTAATAGCTCCATCTCCCCACGAGACCATGAGCTACAATGCTAGCGAGACCAATGATGAGTAGACACCCTCATCATTGTCTCTCTTAGAACATATCCCACCCAGGTTCATTCAGGATATGTCCACCGGGACTATTCTTATTGTTGGATTCCCAGTCCTCAAAGAATATTCGTCCTTCCACGACTACCCTTTCCTTGGATGCCCTAATACATTCCCAAAAGAGTATCGAATGCCAGATGATTACCCAATCCCGCAATCTGCTCCCAGGTGAAGACCAGAATGATGTGTCTATCTCTCCCTCTCAACTAGGGAGGACATATTCCACAAAGGAATGTACTCATTCCTATACAAGGAATGTACCTAAGCTCCCTCTTGGCTTAGGAATTACCAAGTTTCTTCCAAGTAAGAAACTTATTACCAGGCTCCCTCTTAATTAGGGACCTGCAGCAGCAATGATGAAAACACCCAGCTGCTCATGAAGAACTCCTTCCTTCAATGTCATGAATTTCTTTGTTGTTGAGGAGTCTTCATCTTTGGGATTTCTACATAGGACACAGATCATCCATCACTTTTATCCAAGAGTCGTGTCTTCTATCAAAAAGTGATCCATCAATCTTCTCATCTGATCTAACTTCATACCATGTTGCTTTCCTTTGAACTATGCTTCTTTCAAGGATATTTCATTATGCCATATGGTTATCAACTTGTGGAAGACATATACTTCCCTTTCGCAACCCTACATAAGCTCATCAGATATTAATTAATTATAAATATGAACTTTTAAATCAAAAGTTATCTTAGTGATGATATTTCACCATGACATCTTGTGGGCATCGGCATCCTTTGTTTACAGATTGACACATCTCCTAAAGCTATGTATTGTCAAGGGTCTCCATCTTTTCTAGACTTATATCAGAGTCTACATATCTTCCCGAGAGATTTTCTAGTCAAGTCTTCTTGGCTTCCTTGGATATTGACTGCTTCTTTCCATGGTTGTACTTCCCACGGTCTCTTCCTTTTTCTTTCTCCACCCAATTTTATTTCATGCCTTTTGGAAACCTGTGCATTGGAAGAGTTTTTGCTTTCTATTTTGATCATACTTCTAAAGATAGAAGTATACTACTTGCAACCACATGACATGACTTCATAGCATCCAATGTCAGCATATATATACATGTACCTCATTCTTTTCCTTTTGAGTCATCCTACAGTAAGTTTCCTTAGAATAAAGAATTCCATTCCCTTGACCTGCTTCATCAATAAGTCATCATATCCTAATCCTAGAATTCTGCAAGTTAGAATTCTCGATGAAACCTTTTGCTTTCTTTCTAACCAGTGAATCCATAGCCTTGATATAGATAACTGCCTTTTATAAGTATTATTTGCAATGAGGTTCCCAGGAGCCACTATTTATCTCATAGCATAGATAATGTTTTCAGACATCCTCCTATGACAAGTACTCCTACTTTTCATCCTTCTACCATGATGTTAATTTTGAAATGATGCATTTATCATACTATCTTACAAACGACAGATACCTCTTAAATAGAAAGATGATCTCAATCATAGTAGAGATATTTCACTTCTTCTTTCTTAGATTTCTTTGAATCTAGTTCTTCCATCTTTGCGACGACATGGTCTTTTTCCTCTTGTCCTCATTAGATTTGGGACAATCCTTCTTATAGTGCCCAAGTTCATTACATCCATAGCATTGTATCTTATCCGTGTTTCTTCTTTTCTTATGAGGACCAAACTTACAGAATATTCCCTTTCTTCTTGATATGGCAGCATAGGCTTGACTCTCTTCATTTGATCCTATATCAATCTTTAACTCTTTAACCCCGTCTCTTCTAACTCACATAGAGACCATAGATCCTAGAATGGTGTTACTTCTTTCTTCCCATAGATAATTGAAATGAAGTTTCCCCATCCCTCTGGTAGAGCATTCAGCACCACTGTAGTCATTTCTCTATCAGACATTACTTATCCCAATTCCTACAGTTGATCTCGCATATCAGAAATTTTCATAAAATTTGAAGTGATTCCTTCCTCTCTTGACAACTTCAACTTGTATAGTTCTTGTCTCAGAGATATTACTTCCCCTTCAATAATCACCAAGAATAGCTCCACCAATTTGTCATATATTTCTTTTGAAGATTCTAGTTTTGATATATAGGGAATGAGATTCTTTTATGGATTCTATAAGAATCCTCTGGGCTCTTATGTCTCCCTTCATGCATTTGGCATGAGCTTGAGTATCTTCTTTTGAAGGTCTAGTTGTTGACCCTTTGATATAGTCCATGACTTCATTCTCAATAAGATTTATATTTGTTCTTTTCTTCCATGCAAGAAATTTTGAAAACCCAACCAGTTTGTTGCTTTCTTTGCAAAAAGAAATTTGGCAGATTCAGATGAAATCATAAATATACTCACTTGAGTAGATGCTTTTCTTCTTCTACCAACTACCTTGTTGATGATGATGTAGATAGCAGCAGGAGCTCCCTCTTAGATAGACTTCTTCAAGAGTGGTGTAAAGCAGTAGATCACCTTCTTGCTCTTTCTTTTCCTTTTGAAAGGACCTTGATGTATAAGTCCTTTGAGTAAAGGTCTTTGATGGCTTTAGCGCTTTCCTAACTTCCTACAAACTGAACCTTCTTGAATGAATGAAGATCTTCTTTCATCTAATGTAGATCCCTTTCTTTGCCTTGATTTCTTCTTGAAAATCGATCCTTGATCTATCTCTTGATACTTATGTGTCTTCTTTCCAAATAGCCCTTTCTTGTCTTCAGCGCCTTATAGTTCTGAAACCATGTTGAGAATTTAGTAGGCTGGTGTTTATATAATTCTCTTACTAGATAATTGCTTGTGTTATACTTGTTAAGTTCCTTTTACTTAGATCTTATCTTTGTTAGCTTATTATGTCTTTCATCAAGTCAATTATCAAAACACAAGAGACACAAAGTTTAGGTTCTTCAAGCCAAGGCCAAAACCTTTCCCTCTTCGAGAGGAAAACCCAAACGTAATTCTCCTTATAGATCTTCAATTGACGAGTACCATAACCATGACACAGACCCTTGACACCAGCATGCCTCCAAGACCTTGTCATTGCTCTCTTTAGGCTCCTTATGTTGACCTCCTTTTCTACACCATATTGCACCAGCACTAGGGAAACTTGATCCCTATGTTAGCAGACCTTGCTGATGTGCTTCTCTTTGGTTCTTCTATAGTCTGTACTCGGCCTCCAGCAAATTCTTTCTTGGACTTCTTATTATACCCAAGATACCCTAGATCGAGATCCGTTGCATACCTTGCAAGCCTTCTTATCCTTGTTGGCTTGACTTCCTTCTACACACTAGATCACAATCCTGAAGAGACCTTTGAACTACCTCAGATGTGTGAGGTAGATACTAACCCAAAACATAGATGTATGCCTCTTCATTTCTTCATTGGATGGTCACCTTTCTGTGGTATATTTCTTGCACTGCAATCCGGACCTAAGTCCCCTAACACAGGGACACGGGACACAAAGGGCACAAGGATTCGAGTGTCAGACACAGACACGTTGACCCCCCGGAATAGGACACGTTAGGTGTAATATCCCCAAAGGGAAATAACTAGTAATAAACGGAAATATGCCAGACAGATATAGAAAATATAATGCTGAACCAGATCATGAAACCAATACACATAGAATACCAGAAAACTGAGCCATTTTATTAATCTGGAAGTACATAGAGAGGAGTACAAGAAAATCAGAATAAGTGCACCTATCCTTGCCCTAGGCAAGTGGAGGCCCTCTCAGACAGATAATGGCGCAACAAGGACGAGCGTCTAGGCCAGAGTTTGAAGTCTGCTACGAGCGAAGAGTGGGCCCACCTTTGGGCCCAGCAGGGGCGGCGATATCAAACCCTCACAGTAAGCAGCTGTCCTGCGCTGGTGACGGTGACCCGGAAACGGATGTGGTCTTGGTCACCAAACTCTCCGGATAAGCTCAGCTCCTCAAGGCCAAAACGCTGTCAAGCCCTGCTCACATGACCCTGCTCATCAGATCAGCGTCCTCCCAGATGGATCAGCGTTCTATATGCTCAGATCTGCTGGATCTGAAGCCTACAATCCAGATCTGTGACCTGTCCCTCCAGATCTGCGTCCTCCTATATCAGATCTACTGCTCTCTCCTCGGATCTATGCTAGATCTGGCAATATCTCTTCAGATCTGCAACCTCCAAGGCTGGATCTGATGTTATCTCTTCAGATCTAGGCTGGATCTGCCAATATCTCCTCAGATCTGCAATCTCCCAAGCTGGATCTAATGCTATCTCTCCAGATCTGCCACCTACAGAACCAGATCTGCAAATATCTGCTCAGATCTACAATCTCCAAGGCTGGATCTATCAGTGTACCTTCAGATCTGCGTCCTCCTCTTCCTGCTGGAACAGCGTCCTCACTTTCAGGCTGATCTGCGTCCTTCCTCCTCCTGGAACAGCGTTTTCCTTGCTCTGAACAGGACTGCGTCCTCCCTGGAACAGCGTCCTCCTTCTAAGGCTGAATCTGCGTCCTCTTTCCCTTGAAACAGCGTCCCTTCTTCTCAGAACTGCGCAGCCACAAGGAGGGCTTCTTCCTCTCCAATCCTGCACCAGAAACTGCTACCACTTGCCACTGAAACTGAAAGGTGTTACTCAGAAAATAACCTTACTAGGGCGGGCACTCGAAGTCCCCCGAAGCTAAGGGTGAAACCAGAAATAACCTTACCAGGGCAGGCACTCGAAGTCCCCCGAGGCTAAGGGTGAGATCTCCGACCGGAGACACTCGGTTGCACTAAACAGTACTGCAGACCGACTAAACAACCGGCGTGCTAAGCAGACAGAAGTCTAGCTCTCAATATCAATATAGAATAATGCATACCCAAATGAGGTGAGAACTCCTCCTTTTATAATGCCAAACTCCCTCCAAAACTTAACTGCGTCCTTACTCTTCTTTGACCTGCGCAGTTCACCTTGGGTTAGCCTGATGCCTCTCCATCATACTCATGTGGACCCCCAAGGCCCCCTCTCTAAGTTATAACGTCAATCAACTAGGAAAAGAACACTTTATTTATAAAGTGAGGTGACTAAAGTGAGGTGACCCCTCTTATTTCTCACTTTATTTATTATTTCTAGCTAAAGCGGCAAAATAAAGCAAAAATGAAATATACCAATTAGCAAAGCTAATTGGGAATATTTTGAGGCCCCTAAGAAAACGCGTTGTGTTTCAATAGGGTCGAAGTGACGGATGCTGTAAGATCCTCTCATCCTCCCAAGTGGCATCCTCATCCGGCAAATTCTTCCATCTCACCAAGAACTCTCTGATCTTCCGGCTACGCAGCTGCCTCTCCCTGGTGTCAATAATGGCCTCCGGCTGTAACACCAAGTGCCCCTCATCATCTGTAGGCGGTAGCTCCCCGGTGACTGTCACATGCTGACCCAGTGCCTTCTTCAGGCATGATACATGGAAGATGTTATGAATCCGGCTGCCTTGGGGCAGTTCCAACTCATATGCACCCTGCCCGATCCTGCGTATCACCCTGTATGGTCCATAAAAACGAGGCTTTAGCTTCTCTGCCCCCTTCTGTTTGAGCGAAGACTGTCGGTATGGCTGTAACCGTAGGTAGACTAGGTCCCCTACCTCAAAGTGTCTCTCCACCCGACCCTTATCAACATACAACTTCTGCTGATTCTGTGCTGTGGCTATGTTGTCCTTGAGAGCCCGGAGGATATCTTGGCTCTCTTGGATCCATAACTTGGCTCGCGGAGCCCTGCTAACACCAAACATCATGTCCACAAAAGATAGGGAATGATATCCATACAATGCATAAAAAGGTGTCATACCGATAGACATATGGTGGGTTGTGTTGTAGCAGTACTCGCCCAAATGTAGCCATTTCAGCCACGCTCTCTGCTGCCCGCTGACGTAGTTACGCAAGTAGCCTTCTAGCCACTTGTTAACTATCTCCGTCTGTCCGTCCGTCTGGGGATGATAACTAGTGCTCGGTGTCAACTCGGTCCCCACTAGTCGGAAGAGCTCCTGCCAAAATCCACCCATAAAACGGCTGTCCCTGTCACTAACAATGGTCTTGGGTAGACCATGCAATCTGAAAACCTCCCGGAAAAACACCTCTGCTACCTGTGCCGCTGTGTGATGTGCCGAAATGGCGAAAAAATGAGCATACTTCGTTAGCCGGTCAACCACTACGAAGATGCAGTCCTTGCCCTGTACTGTGGGCAACCCCGTGATGAAGTCCATCGAAATACTCTCCCATTTCCCCTCCGGAATGGGAAGCGGCTGCAGCAGCCCTGCGGGATGGCTCATCTCTCCCTTGTTCCGCTGACAAACCTCGCACTCCCTGACATGCCGGAGTACGTCCTCCTTGAGGCCCTTCCATGCAAATCTCTCCCGGATGGTCCTGTACATCTTGGTGAACCCCTGATGGCCCGCCAATGGTGAATCGTGTGAAGCTTGGAGTATCTTCTCCTTGAGCTGAGATCCCTCAGTCAAGAAGATCCTGTCCCTGTAATAGATGACCTCATCGGCCACCCTGTATCTGCTATCTGCTACCTGTCCATCCAGCACCTCGCATGCAAATCTGTCTTTGGAGTACTCAACCAATAGTCGAGCCTTCCAGTCAGCGTCCAAGCTCATGAGTGATAACGTGGCGGGTCTACGGGAAAGGGCATCAGCCACCACGTTATTCTTCCCCTTGACATACTCTATGTCAAAGTCGTAAGCCTGGATCTTGCTGATCCACTTCTGCTGCCTCTCCTGCAACTGCTTCTGCTCCAGAAAGTACTTCAGGCTGTTATGATCTGTCCTCACCCTGAATCTGCCACCTACCAAGTACTGCCGGAATTTGGCCAGTGCATGCATGATGGCCAGCATCTCCTTATCATATATGGGATATAGCTTCTCGTGTGGAAGGAGCTTCCGGCTCTCGAATGCAATCGGATGACCCTCCTGCATCAATACTGCTCCAATCCCCTCTCCTGATGCATCGCACTCCAGGACAAAGGGCTGCGTAAAATCTGGCAATGCCAACACCGGACAGCTGCTCATCACCTCCTTGAGCTTATCGAAAGCTCGCTGTGCCGTATCTGACCAACTGAATGCCCCCTTCCTCGTCAACTCCGTGAGGGGTGCAGCAAGCTGAGAGAAACCTTTGACGAATTTCCTGTAATAGGTGCAAATACCAATGAACCCCCGAAGTTCTGTTACATTCCGTGGCTCTGGCCAGTCCCTGATAGCCCGGATCTTCTCCTCGTGGACTCTCACCCCGTCCACTCCTATAATGTGTCCCAGATACAGCATCTCCGTCAATCCAAACTCACACTTGGAGAGCTTGGCAAAGAATTGCTGCTCCTCCAAAATGTGCAAGACCGCCTCAATGTGCTGGAGATGCTCCTCCCAAGTCCTGCTGTATATAAGGATATCATCAAAGAAAACCAGTACAAACTTCCTCAGATGATCCCTGAAAATGTGGTTCATACAAGACTGAAAGGTGGCTGGTGCATTGGTCAACCCGAATGGCATGACCAAAAACTCAAAGTGCCCATAATGACACCTGAAAGCAGTCTTGGGAATGTCCTGCTCCCTCATGCGTATCTGATGGTACCCGGATCTCAAATCAATCTTTGAGAAGAACCGTGCTCCTCTCAACTCATCCATCAGCTCGTCGATCCTGGGAATGGGGTACCTGTTCTTCAGGGTCTTTTTGTTCAGAGCCCTGTAATCAATGCACATGCGTAATGTACCGTCCTTCTTCTTCACCAGCACTACTGAAGAAGCGAAAGGACTGGTGCTGGGTCGAATGTGCCCAAGGGCCAGCAACTCCTGAATGGCCCGTTCTATCTCATCCCGATAAGCCTTGGGATGCCTATACGGTGTGGTGATCACTGCCTGTATCCCCTGCTCCAGCTCGATCGTGTGCTCAAACCCCCGATCTGGTGGCTGTCCTGGCGGAATGTCTCCAAAAACTACCGCATATCTGTCGAGAAGAGTCTGTAGATCAGGGTGCACCGTCCGTCCTGTATCTACTGCCTCCGAAGCCCGCAACTCTACCGCCCACTCTATATCTCCCTTGCGGAATGTCGCCTCCATGCTGTGTGCCGATACTGTCTGGGGTGGATATGTGTTCTGCCCTCGTATCTTTTCATGCTTCCCCGTCTTGGGATCATCCCACTCCATCTCCAAGGCCTTCCAATCAGTCGTGACCTTCCCCAGAGTAAGAAGCCACTGAACTCCCAATATCACATTGGTGTCCGGAATGTCCACCACAAAGAAGTGATCGGTCAATGTATAGGTGCCCATCGTCACTGACAGTTCTGGTACATATCGAGCACATGCCATAGTCTGATCTCCTGGTACCAAAACGGAAAACCCATCAAAGCCCTCCGTCGGTATGCCTCTCCGCGCAACCATCTGGGCATCAATGAAGTTGTGGGTGGCCCCACTGTCAACTAAGACCGAAACCCGTTGTCCGCGCACTGTTCCCCGCACGCGCAAGGTCAAGTACTTGGGGACTCCTCTCAAGGCTGCTAGAGCTCCCCCAGTAGGTGCAAATGATGCCCCACCTGTCTCAGGTGGTGGAGGTGGCAAGGTACTCTGTGCTGCGTAACATTCACCTGTCTCCTCATCATCCTCCTCCTCCTCTTCTCTGCCACTCTCGGAGAAGACCTCTATGAAATGTGCCTTCCCTGCCGTACATTTGTGTCCCGGTGCCCACGGCTCCTGGCAGGTGAAGCATAATCGCTTCCGTCTCAGCTCTCTCCTGGCCTCATCATCAAACTGTCCTCGTCCTGGATTCGCCTTGGGAGGCGGAACCCTTGTGTCCTTACCCTTAGGCTGGAAGGCCTGTCTCTGGGGATAAGGTGGCCGAGTCCTAGGCAAGACATCCTGTAGGTCACGAGCCCTACTGATAGCATCCTGTAGTGTAGCCGGTTTGTTTGACCGGACTAGACCACGTAGTGGCTCTGACAGCCCCTCCACAAACATATAGACCATCCGAGCTGTCGATAAGTCAGGTACCATCACTGAAACCCTCAAGAAGTCTGAGATATATGCCTCTGCACTCCCCGTCTGTCTGAGCTTGGTTAGCTCAAAGAAATGCTGCTCCGGATCCTTCTTGTCAAAACGCTCCACCACTCTCCTGGTGAACTCAGCATATGTCGTCACTGTGGAATGTCCTAGTGTCGCCATCCCATGAAACCACCAATCCTGGGCCTCACCCTCTAAATGCAATGCAGCCATCTTAATGGCCTCCGTCTCTGGCATCTGGTTAAGCTGAAAATAGATGTCCAGCTTCTCCACCCAGGACTTTGTCGTAGTCTTCTGCGAACCATCAAACATCGGCAAATGGAATTTACTCGCTGCATGGTTACTATCACGGTGGGATCCACGTCCCTTGTGTTGGTCCCGCTCATGGGCTTTGCCGCCACATCGGAACTGGAAATAGCGATCTAAGGGAAAAGCATCCATGAACGCCTGTCCTAGGCCCTGCCATTCTGCAAAAATGGCTGCATATTGAGCTGGACCCTCATCTCTTGGCGCTGTTGACCCCTCTTCCTCTACCGGAAAGGTAGGCATGGTGGGTCGCGTGGGTGCTGGATTGACCCTCTGTGCTGTCACAATAGGAATAGCATCTGGTATGTGGCGAGATATGCCCGACCCTTCTCCAACCTGAAAAACTCTAGGAGGTTCTCTCTGACTGAGCTCTATGGCTGAGAGTCTCTGTGACGTCTCCTGCATATGACGGAGGACTGCCTCCTTAAACCTCTCATCATCTGCCATGGAATTACGCTGTTCTGGGCCCTTCTCAGGCTGCTCCGCCTCAGAATCTGTCTCAGGTGGCTCCTGATCAGAGTCACTTCCCCCGAAAAGACTCTTCCGATAGGGGTTATCCCCGGGCGTCATAGACTGCTAGCACCACAGGCTGAGCCAGATCTATGCTCTGATACCACTGTAATATCCCCAAAGGGAAATAACTAGTAATAAACGGAAATATGCCAGACAGATATAGAAAATATAATGCTGAACCAGATCATGAAACCAATACACATAGAATACCAGAAAACTGAGCCATTTTATTAATCTGGAAGTACATAGAGAGGAGTACAAGAAAATCAGAATAAGTGCACCTATCCTTGCCCTAGGCAAGTGGAGGCCCTCTCGCAGCAGATAATGGTCGCAACAAACAGCGTCCTAGCTGGCTGAAGTCTACTCTGAAAACTGAAGCTGGACTGCACTGGAACTATGAGCTGAAAACTGATATCAAACCCTCACCAATGAAAACGCTGTCTCTGCTAGTGACAGCGCTGAAACAGATGTGGTGCTGGTCACCAAACTCTCCAGATGATAAGTTCAGCTCCTCAAGGCCAAAAACGCTGTCAAGCCCTGCTCACATGAATCTGTTCACTAGATCAGCGTCCTTCCAAATGGATCAGCGTCCTATATGCTCAGATCTGCTGGATCTGAAGCCTGCAATCTAGATCTGTGTCCTGTCCTCCCAGATCTGCGTCCTCCTACATCAGATCTACTGCTCTCTCCTCAGATCTATGCTAGATCTGACAACATCTCTTCAGATCTGCAACCTCCAAGGCTGGATCTGATGTTATCTCTTCAGATCTAGGCTGGATCTGACAATATCTCCTCAGATCTGCAATCTTCCAAGCTGGATCTAATGCTATCTCTCCAGATCTGCCACCTACAGAACCAGATCTGCAAATATCTGCTCAGATCTACAATCTCCAAGGCTGGATCTATCAATGTACCTTCAGATCTGCGTCCTCACCTCTTCCTGTTGGAACGGCGTCCTCACTCTCGGGGTAGCGACTGCCGTCCTTCCCTCCTTCTGGAACAGGCGTTTTCCTTGCTCTGGGCGGGCCCCAACGTCCTCCACTGAGCAACCGTCCTCCTTCTAAGGTAATCACAACGTCCTCTTTCCCCTTGAAACGGCGTCCCTTCTCCTTAGAGCGCGCGACCCTGAAAGACTTCTTCCTCTCAATCTGCTAGAAGCGCTACCACTTGCCCCCGAAGGCGAAGAAATGCCTCGAGAATAACCTTACTAGGGCAGGCACTCGAAGTCCCCCGAAGCTAAGGGTGAAACCAGAAATAACCTTACCAGGGCAGGCACTCGAAGTCCCACGAGGCTAAGGGTGAGATCTCCGACCGGAGACACTCGGTTGCACTAAACAGTGCTGCAGACCGACTAAACAACCGGCGTGCTAAGCAGACAGAAGTCTAGCTCTCAATATCAATATAGAATAATGCATACCCAAATGAGGTGAGAACCCCTCCTTTTATAATGCCAAACTCCCTCCAAAACTTAACTGCGTCCTTACTCTCCTTTGACCTGCGCAGTTAACCTTGGGTCAGCCTGATGCCTCCCCATCATACTCATGTGGACCCCCAAGGCCCCCTCTCTAAGTTATAACGTCAATCAATCTAGGAAAAGAACACTTTATTTATAAAGTGAGGTGACTAAAGTGAGGTGACCCCTCTTATTTCTCACTTTATTTATTATTTCTAGCTAAAGCGGCAAAATAAAGCAAAAATGAAATATTCCAATTAGCAAAGCTAATTGGGAATATTACATTAGGACACGTTATATATATATATATATATATATATATATATTAAAAATTAGGTATTTCTTACACAAATTCTCATTCATGACACAAATTCATTGATTCAAACATAGATCTTCATCTAGATGTAAGTTTTACAAAGTAATGTTATGCATACAAATACAATTGTGACATATTCACCAATGATCCAATAGGAGAAAGACAAGATATTGCAGTTTTCTCATATTAAGTATTCAAAATCAAAATGTGTTACATAGGTAGTAGAAATGCCAATGGCAAATAGAAATAGAAAATACAAAACAACTACAAACCTCAAGGGAGTAGGTAGCTCATGAGTCATCAAAATCAGCATCACTGCCATCATCATGGTCACCACTGCTCTCCTCTGCTGCCTGGCCCTTGCTCTCTTGTGACATATTTCCATAAGGGATATTTGTTATCTTGAGGTTGTTGTCTTGCCTCAACGTTTGAAGCTATTGTTGCAGCCCCACTTTCAATAGAGGGAACACTTGCAGACCTTGATGAAATTGGAACAGGAGGGGCATCTCCAATGGGGACATTCTTCCCCTTCCTTTGCCCCTTCTCTACTGCCCTTAATTGAGCCATGAATGATGTAAAAAAATAAAGAAAAAATGCACATGCAAACTACTGTAATAAAAATGCAAAAAAAATAGACATTCTTCCATTCCTTTGTCGCTCCCCTACTGCGCTTTGCTCTTCGCTCCCACACACTCATAGCAAAGTTGCAAACCCACATCAAGAGAGAGTTAAATGTGAAGTTGAAATGGGCCAAAACGACCAATTATGGGCCACGTGGCACTCATAAAAGTCGGACAGGTGTCCCAAAATCAGGACACGATCAAGACACGTGGTGTCTTGATGGGACACAATCAGGACACGATGGTGTGTAGATGGGACACGAACGGACACGACCAGAGGACACATGTCCCACTGAATCGTGTCCGATTTGACCGATTTGGGACACGACAGGGTTGAGGAACGAATCCGGTTTCATAGATCCGCACTTTATTACAGTCTTCAACCCAAAACAAGAGACCTTATTTTTGCGCTTGTTCTTCCTTTTATCCTTTGCTGAAGTGTGATCCTTCTTCGTTGAGTTATCTCCTACTTACGCACCCAGAAACACACCTTTCCTCACACTGCAATCTCAGAACATATCCGAACTCATGGTGACCAAATGAGGTCGCAGTCCTGTCTATTTATAGGTACTATTTCCTTCTTCCTAGGCTGACATGATCTCTTGCTATTAGGTTGACCTGACAAGGCGTATAATCATCATATTTGAGCCAACTTCTTACAGCATCTTTTAGAGCATTTAGACAAGACCTTGTAGCATACAAATTACATCAATATTTGTCCTTCACAAGTGTAACACTTCTTCATATACATGACTCTTAATTATATATATTTATGACAAGATGACAAACACCTAAAGACATCAAGAAGAAGTCATTGACCTATAATAAAAACTCCTTGCTCATGAAACCAATGAACCAAGTATTTACAAAATACATTTTATTATCTTTGTCTTTTTCATTACATAAATTCATAATTACAAGTCATTATGAAGACCGAACCTAGTTACACTTTCCAACACATGTTGGTCTCCACAACAGCTTAGGCCTTGGGGGCACTCACTCCATAGGTACCCAAGCCTTTCAGAGAGATTGATGATTTAACAAATGCAGTGTTACCAACTTGCATTAGAGCATTGGGCTTTATGATCACTTGAGCATATGATACAAGTTCTAGAGAACCCTCACGACCTAGGGCGTTGATCTTCTTTGACCCGGCATGGAGGATTCTTCACGATTGCACCACTGGACCCAACATGCCCCCACATAGGCCTTGACACTACATGATGGGAAGGCCATGATTCAGAGCCCAGATGAGGATGGTCTTCAATGAGATGATTAGGGAGGGCTTGTTGCACTTTATGAACCCTAACACTAAAAAATGAGGCACTGCATTGACCATTGGAGACCCGTGGATGGATTTGGGACCCTGAAGGATGATTTGAGGTGGATTTAAGGGACACTCCTCAAATGTTGGATGATCTTGGCACACAGACACATTTCTAGCCTTCATCACACCATGACATGGCATTTGGAACCCAAAAAGAGCATGACGTTAACAATTATGAGGCTCATGGCTCACACGTGTGGGCATATTAATGGCATGTTTTAGCATTGAGCTAGCGGGTTGGCTTGTAGCCCAAGGTTTATTTGTTGTCAAACTTGTTTTAGGGGCTTCATTAGCTAATATTAGTTGAAGTATGTTAATTTTAGAATGCAGATATGAATGTGAGTACTTCAAATTCTTTTTCAACCTTTAGATCTAAATATCAACATGCATAAGTAACTGAAATAAACTGTAAAAGTACTCAAACACATCAACACGCAAGATTTACCCTGGAGAAACCCAATAAGGGAGAAAACCCCAACAAAGACCTTCTTACTTTATTGCTCTTGAATAAATTTACAGGTACAAAACCCTTCTTGAGGGCACTACAGTAGAGTCCGTCGGGAGAGAGGATGACTAGAGACAAATGAAGCCTTAACTAACATGAAAATTCTTGCATGCAGGTGCAAATAACTTAGATCAGCTCGCCTTGAGCCAAAGATGTCAGATCTGAAGCAACCCGGACTAGATTCAAGCTTGTATGAAGTAGATCTGAAGATTACTTAGGCGCACTGCAGAAAAATAGACCAGATCTGGACGAAATGGCTGCTAAACTTTGAATGCTTATATCTAACAGCTGAGAACTTGAAAGTTGAAACCATGGGCGCTCAAGAGGGATAGGTGTGCCTTGGAGATTAGATCCAATATCCACTTAGCGCTCACAAAGATCTGGAGCAGAAACCCTGTAAATCAAACCCTTTTACACATGTCCTGTTTCAGACATTTTGCAGAAATTTGACAGAATCGGGTCGTGTCACTTTAGCAGTGTAGATGTCCGCCCTAGAGCCTAAATCTGACTCAGTGTTCTATGGATCTAGGAACACCCCTGTCTTAGCTTCCAGATCCAACTGGAATCGCACTGATTGGACCTTTGTAGCTCTAGTTATGCTCACTTTTGTAACTCGCCACAGAAAACCTGTGTGTTGATGAAAAACTGTAGAAAATGAACTTGTGTAGCGAATTGCTTTCTCTTGGTCCTTTTATTATTTCTCTTGGCTAGAATGGAGCGCCTAGATCTAATCTTGGATTGACATGGGATAAGCTTCATGATCCTTCTAGAAGCCTCCATGAGAGAGGGGTTAACAACTTAAGTTTTTCTCCCTAGACACAAGTGAGTTCTCCCCCCCACCCCCTCTTCTAATTTTACATTGACATCTTTAAAATAATAATTCCTTTATAAACTTAGGAAAACTTAGGCTTCTCTTAATCACTCAGATCTGATATTCGTTCCCAGCACTGCTCCGTTAGAAGAATTCGATCTCTTAGATCCACTGTGTGTGTCCTCCAACTGACCCCAAGCCTTCCTTTAATACTTTTCCAATTGACGAATCAACAGTCATGATCTAATCTCTAATCGACGGCTAAGATTAGAAGAGACTTGATCCTTGTCACTTAGACATTTTCACCCACATGTTTATATTAATTCACTTTAATTATTTAATTCCCCTAAGTTGGACTTAGGGTCTCCATTAAAATAATTAATTATTTGAATAACTTAAGCTCCGGGTGGAATTTCTCCAAATGATTCTTGGGTCTTGGAGATCTCATGTGTTCTAGCCCCTCCACAAAGTTTCGAAGCTAGAGCACAACGGATGCTACCCAAAAATCAACATACCATAGCTCCAAGAAAGAAGAACACTACCCGAAAAACTATTGACACAACTACATCCCCTGTGATCTCAAAGAGCCATATGATTAGAAGTTTATACGTGAATAATATCACCCCTAACACCATGGACAAGCCATGGCTCATAGCTGCATTTAGGCCACTGGATGTCAGCAAATTTTCTGATGCTCCGCATCCCTTACTAGAGAAGTATAGTGAATGGTTACCTAAGTTCAATGGTACAAATGTCATCACTGTAGAAAAACACATGCATGAGTTTTAATGGGAACTGAGTGCGAAATCGGACATGAATGAGGATGCAGTCATGATGCTTTTTTCCTTGACTCTAGAAGGAAGTGCAAGGGATTGATACCTTAGTTTACCCCAAGGTAGTATCATAGGCCATACACAATATCCTCTAAGCCACCATACACAACTGCTATTATAACGCTATAAGTATAAGCAAGAACGAAGTCTGATGATGATTTCAGCTAGGTTATGTACCTTAGTTTACCCCAAGGTAGTATCACAGACCGTACACAATATCCTCTAAGCCACCATACACAACTGCTATTATAACGCAATAAGTATAAGCAAGAACGAAGTCTGATGATGATTTCAGCTAGGTTATGTACCTTAGTTTATCGGATATCCCAAGGTAGTATCACAGACCGTACACAATATCCTCTAAGCCACCATACACAACTGCTATTATAATGCTATAAGTATAAGCAAGAACGAAGTCTGATGATGATTTCAGCTAGGTTATGTACCTTAGTTTACCGCAAGGTAGTATCACAGACCGTACACAATATCCTCTAAACCACCATACACAACTGCTAAATTCTAATTATAACGCTATGAGTATAAGCAAGAACCAAGTCTGATGATGAATTAAGCCAGGTTATGTGTAATACAGGTAGAAATACTGATGTTTATCTCAAATCATATTCACAGTCATAAACATGACACAAAAGTATGTGTAGTTTGGTACCTATAAAACAATTGAACTCATGAATACTTTTGAGCTTCTACTGGAAAGCAGAATTTGCAATGATTTGCTTTCAAATTTGAATAGGCATTGTCACTGTCTGTTTTATTCCAATTTAATATGTCGCCAAATTTGAGCTCAGCTAGGACCCTTATAAGTTTTTATGGCACTTTTCCAGATTGAGTTGAGGCGGACACAAGTGTTTGATTAGAGATCAACAAAATGATTAATTTGCATCCATTTTTTAAACCCACAAAAAGCCCTTCAAAGCTATTATTTGATGAAATATGTCAAAATCCTGTTAACTACGTGCATGGAAAAGCAATACAAGTAAAATGGGAAAGAAGCAAACAAATTTAGATGTGTTGATGGAGTTTTGAAGAAAGAGATCAAGAACAGACCCATCTCCATCAAACCTGCACAAAGCCACAGATAATGTTTTAAACTTCTATCAGTTATTAATTCCAACCTGCAAGTGGAATAAAAAAAATAAAACATTGTCTTTGAAATGCAAAGATTGCAAAGAAACTGAAAATCAAGATTAGAAATGTTTTAATATACTGGACATTATGTACTGCTACAGTCACTGTGGATGAAGAGAACATTTCAAGTCTTGACACCTTCCTGGTCCAACTTGCCCCCTAATCCATTGCTAACTGCCTTCTTCCTTCTCCTTTGCAACTACATCCCTTGGCACATCACTACCCTCATCGACACTGTTTTTTTATCTACCTTCTATAAGATAATGAAATTATAACTTTTGGGTTTTTATTATAAAGGATCAAATTTACCTTAAGTTGTGTGAACTTTCACATGACATCATAAAATGTTTATTTGGAAATTGGCGATATCTAGATCGCAGGTTGATGATGTCGTGGATCAACAAACATTAATATACATGTGGCACTATCAATAATGAGGTAGGAGTTCTACCTACTGATAACAAATAGCAGACTACTTTAGATACCTTTACCTCAAGCAATGGCCCGTGAGTTGGTCAATAATCTAAGGTAGATTACCTACGAAGTTTTTTGTTCCATGTAGAGGGTGTGCTAACAATTCCTCATCATTACACTCTTCTCTATTTTTGTCAACCTTCTTGCCATTGCCTTCTGTAGGCAAGGCATCCTCTACAGTATTATTATTGCCACCATTTCTAGATCGGAATCACTTTTGTTCTTGGTTCGATCCTGAAGTATCATTCAATACAATCGAACTTTTTGTTTGATAATAAAAATTGATATACATATAAGTAATAAACTAGTTATACTAACTTATCGAAGGGCTACGAGAAGGATGAGATGGCTATTACTGGATCACGAGACATTTGATCTTATTTCAAAGGCAATCAATATATATATATATATATATATTTCTGGTGTTTCATTCAGTTGTGTTTTAATAATTCTGGAAGAAATTTCTTTCTCAAGTGTTATTTAAATCGTACCAATTCTAATTGAAGGGTTAATTAAAATGGTTTAAAACTTGAGTTATGATAATCGTGGTTACCAAGATAGTGAAATCTTGAGTTTAATAGGCAGTTAAGATTTAGCCAACTCTAGTTGAGTAGTTATGTTTTTAATTTAGCTGAATATTGAAATAATGACTGATTAACAACCCTTTCAATCTGGAGCATAACTAAGAGTTAATTATCTCATGTTACAAGCCATGTTATACAGGGACACAGTTATTGATATGAATTTCAGATTTCTTAGAGAGTTCAATGTGTATTTCAATGTTTTATACTAATAATACATGTTTATGCAAATGGCGAATTTTAAATTTTTTTAAATATTTATTATTATTGTTGGTGCTGCTGCTGCTGTCCCCAACCTGCCATCCCCTGAAAATTTTGGGGGTGTACTCTAGCTGTGCTAGAAACTCAGATCCCCGTCCCCAAAGCCAGTGTATCATAGATGATAATATATGGATCATTTTTTTAAGATTGTTTTAATTCTAAGAAAAACAATTATTCACTTATTTGAATTCCAAATCTCGTAATAAGATATTGCAATTTGTTCATTTCTTATTACTCATTACCAGTCACAGTGTTGATTATTTCCTATTTCTAAATTTTTCCAATATTTGGGGAGGGGAAGATGCCTTATCTCCCATGCCTTTCCATTGAGCATGGCCAATGGTATATTTTGTCAAAGTGCATAAGGTTCCCACTGCTCTTCCACTAAAATTTTAATTTTTTTATTGCTTAGAAGATTCACCGTACAATTACCATGTCAAAGACCCAAAAATAAAAGACAACATGCATATTTATACAGATCCATGCATTTCACAAATCAAGCATGCTAACTAGAAATCATAATTGATTGATTCATGTACGGCAAGAAATAACACCATAGCTCATTCCAATAGATTTGGGAGATAACATTGCATAGTATTAAAAAAAAATGAAATGCAATACCCACTTTCAACTCTAGCAGACTGAAAATGATTGTTGTTGACCCCTGGAGTAGCACTTGGTGATTATATGAAGACTCCATGCCCAAAGATGTACCGAAGGACACTTGTACCAGTGTTGATAATGTAGAAATTTCTGAATCTTAATTCTTATGCAGAAATTATTTCTGCTAATCCGGTTAAGCTTCTCCTACTTATACAAGTTATCAACTGAATAAATTCAAGTTAACATTAAAGCAAAACACATAACAAATGTAATATTCCTAATTAGCAATGGCTAATTGGAATATTAAATTTTGCTCAATTTTGCCTTCTATAGTTTATTTATAAATAAAAAAAAGTGAGTAGAGGGGACATAACTCACTTTAGAAATAAAAGCTCGCTCCCTAGTAGCACAACGTTGTAACTTAAGTGAGCCAAGGGGGGCCAAGAGACCACGCAGAGGGGGAGCCCACGCAGACACATGGAGGGACTGCGCAGGCCATGATGGGGTACGTGGCAACGTTGGAGGAGATGAGCATTAGGGTTGAGAGGGGCCAACGCTATATAGAGGAGAGAGCCCTCTCATTTTATTCATTCGTTGTTGATGATATTGAGCTGGTCGTTTTGACTTCTTGAGCACGCTGGCTGTTTAACCTGTCTGCAACACTGTTGAGTGTCTCCGATCGGAGATCTCGCCCTTAGCCCCGGGGGACTTCAACTGCCTGCTCGGGAAAGGTAGTTTCTTCAGCAATTTGCGGGAGGATTGGTATTTGGATTTTGTTGCGGAGTCGTGCAGTCAGAGACACTGTGCAGTCATTGAGAGAGAGGACGCAGTCCATCCAAGAGGAGCTCTGGATTGGGATTCTTGCAGGGGTTTTCAGCCGGGAGATTGAGCAGAGGATCAGCCTTTGCCTTTGGGAGGATTTTGGTGGAGTTTGAAGCCGTATTTCATTCATTCCTATTCAGCCTCTGCGCAGAGCCTTGGAGGCCAGCGTAATTTCCCAAGGGGGTGTTTTTCGGGGATCAGCCATTTCTGATATGATTTATGGGTTTTACGAGATTGGTGAGTAGAGGTGGATTCCATATTTTCAGCTCATTTCGGCGAGGGGAACAACCCATATTCATAAGTTCATTTCAGCAGTAGCAGCTACACGGCAGTTTCCCAGCAGCTGGGATGCAGTTCAGAGAGCAGCCATTTCCTAGTTATTCTTAGAGTATTTCTTCACTTGCCTTGAGCAAGTCTAGGTGCCATCACTCTGATCACCTATTGTACTTCATTGTATTTCTCAGTATAATAAAATGGCTTAGCATTCTCTCTCTATTTCTGGAGCAGTTGTTATACATGTTATCTATGCTATTGTATGTTTGCATTACTTTTATTTTTATATCATCGAGCATTCTAGTTCTATACCACTTGGTGTGTCTTTCTTCATACTCTTAGACAGAGTCTGGAAAGGGCTAGGTAGCCTCCAGATCTCACCCTCTTCTCAGAGGTGAAATATCTAGTAAACGCCCTCCCAGTCCATCTGTGGTTAGAGTTTGCCGTGTTTTAGAGATATCCCCCAAAAAGGGATATCTCGGTCGGTACCCCGAGCATAGTTTGGCTCGGCTGACGGAATAGTTGTCTATGACAGGGAAGAAGCCCTACATTTTACATAGGCGGGAAGTATAGAGATCGTGAGAGATCTTGAGCGTAGGTTGGAGAACACCTACGGAGAGGGAGACTGTGTTCGGGTGGTGGACACAGAACAGGAGGAGCCTGTGACAGACGCAGAGCAGGAGGAGCCTGTGCTAGATTCAGAGCAGAGAGAGCCGATGGCAGATGATAGTGAGGCAAAACAATTTGGGGAGGCACTCCTCAAATCAGTGCAGGATCTAGCCAGACAGATTGAGGTGATGGATCAGAGATTCACCGCTGTGGAGGCTAGACAGCGTGAGACCCCACGGGTTTTCTAGGTAGGAGAGGGATCAGGTACATCCCACCATTTGTCGGAGCATGGTACTACTTAGCGTGATACTACTCAGCCGATGGCTTCACATGCACCTACACGCTCTACCATGCCCACTTTCTTGGGAGAAGACACAGGGGCAGGAGCCCAGCAGGAAGCAGAGCCCGGACATATGGGTGATTATTTTGCAGAGTATCAGGCCTATGGGCAGGAGTTCAGGGATGCTCTCTCGTTCAGAGATTTTGTTCAGCTTCAGCGTGACAGTAGACCCCACGACCATCATAGAGGGCATCGGCATTATCATGATGGAGATACCCACCACACAGCTAGCAGATTCCACTTGCCTACATTTGATGGTTCATCAAACAGTTCGGCAAAGTCTTGGGTGGAGAAGCTGGACATCTATTTCCAGCTTAACCAGATGTCGGAGATGGAGGCCATCAAGGTGGCAACACCCATCTTGTCTCTAAAGTAGACATGCTTGCCCCGTGGTAAGGCTTTGGTAAGAATATCTGCAACCTGCTCATCAGTGGGAATATACTCAAGCTTCACAGCTCCCTTCTGAACATAGTCTCTGATGAAATGATATCTGATCCCGATATGCTTTAACCTGTCATGAAATACTGGATTCTCCGTGGGTTTAATGCAACTCTGATTATCACGGTAAATCACTGAAGGTCTCAACAGCTGACCAAATAAGCCAAACAACATCTTGTGAAGCCATATGGCCTCACAACTAGCTAGACTGACTGTCATGTACTCTGCTTCCGCTGAACTCAATGCTATTGACTGCTGCTTTTGACTGAACCATGACACAACTGCTGAACCCAACCCAAAACAACACCCTGAAGTGCTCTTCCTATCAAAAGCACAACCTGCCCAATCAGAATCAATGTACCCTACCAATCTCACTCCATTTCCCTGTCTATAATCCAGACCATAATCCATTGTCCCCTGCAAGTACCGCAAAATGTGTTTTGCAGCAACCCAGTGCACTCTCCTGGGCTCACACATGAACTCGCTCATCGTGTTGACTGCAAAACATATATCTGGTCTAGTGTTAGACTGATACATCAAGGAACGATCGGCTATGCGTACGATGTGGGATCCACCAACTCGGAGTCCAGAAGCATGAAGCTTCTTCCGGTTGGTGATCATCGGTGTGTCGACATGGGTCTACAATCCTCCATGTGGAATGCGCGAGGATGTCCACAATATACTTCCCCTACCCCAGGAAGAAATGCCCCTCCTCCTGCCACACCTCCAAACCCAAAAAGTAATGCATCAAGCCGATGTCCTTCATCTCAAACTCCGCCGCAAGATCTCTCTTACAACGCTCTATGAGTCTCTCTGCAACCGTAATGACCAAGTCATCCACATACAGCACCAGAATGAGAGGCTCCACACCTATCACAATATAGTAAAGGTTCGGATCTACCTCACTCTTTGTGAAACCCATCTCCTGCAAGTATGTATCTATCCTAGAGTACCAAGCTCTGGGAGCTTGCTTCAGGCCATAAAGAGCCTTCTTCAATCTGCACACATGGGACTCCTTCCCATGCACCTCAAAGCCCTATGGTTGCTCAATGTACACCACCTCCTGTATGAAGCCATTGAGAAATGCGGTCTTCACATCCATCTGGTGGATCTTCCAACCCATCTCTGCTACTATCGATATAATGGAGCGGATCAAAGTATATCGAGCCACGGGTGTGAAGGTCTCCTCATAATCTACTCCCTCTACCTGGGAGAACCCTCTAGCTACAAATCTTGCTTTGAATTTCTCAATGCTGCCATCTGCAACATGTTTTACCTTGTAGATCCATCTAGAAGTAACCATGGATTTGCCCTCGGGCCTCGGCACCACCTCCCAAACATCATTCTTCATGATAGAAGAATACTCCTCCTGCATGGCCTCTCTCCAGACAGCTGCTAGCTAGGCACCGCACTCCTCGCCATTAGAAGCTCAGTCGAGATGTTATTGGCCGTGCCATATAGCTACAAAACCTCTCAGGTGGTCTGCTCTCTCTGACCGGCCTCTTAGGCCCAGCAACAGATGTGGCCTCTCTCAAGGTATCCTGAAGCCACTTGGGCTTCCTCTTCCCTGAGCACACTTCTCCCACTGGAGAATAAAACTCTTCCTCCTCATCATTAGGAGCCTGAACTCCTGACTGTCTGTCTACTGTCCTCCTGCCTGCACCTGAACCTGTAGACGCTGAGGTACCGTGTGAACTGTCCATCAGTGGACTCCCTAATGAACTGCTCTGCGGACTGCTCTGCATGCTGCCCGAAGCATCACCCCTCTAACTCTGTGAACCACTGCTCACTAACGGACCTGACATCGTCATAGATGTACCTCCGGATCCTCCTGATCCCTGCCCACTGGATCCCTGTGACTGACTCAGCTGTTGCTAAGGGTCTGGCTGATCCAGATACTCTAACTTCCGTGACCTCCTAAAGGCCCTGTCCTCCTCGAACTTCACATCCCGCCTGACAACAACTCTCCTCTGTGCGGGAATATAAATCCGAAAGGCCTTTGAGGTCTCACTGTAGCCCACAAAGATACCCTTCTCTGCGGTGGGCTCTAGTTTGGTCCTCTTTTCCTTGGGTATGTAGGAGTATGTAATACACCCAAAGATACGAAGATGACCAATATCAGGCTTCTTCCCAGAAAAAGCCTCCTCCGGAGTCATATGCCCCAAGGCATGATGCGGACTCCTGTTCTGCAAATAAACAGCAGTGTTGCAGGCCTCTACCCACAAAAACAATGGCAACCCCTGATCATGTAACATGGCTTTGGCAGCCCCTCCGATGGATCTGTTCTTCCTCTCCACAACCCTGTTCTGCTGGGGGTTGTAAGGAACAGTGAACTCCCTTCTAATGCCTGACTCCGCACAATAGTCAACAAACTCTCCAAGGGTGTACTCTCCTCCATTGTCCGACCTCAGGGACTTGATCTTCCGACCTGTCTGAGTCTCCACAAGAGCTCTGAACTCCTGAAACCACTTGAAGACCTCGCTCTTGGTCTTCAAGAAATAAATCCAGGTCCTCCTGGAGTGATCATCAATGAATAAAACATAGTACTCATATCCACTCAAGGAAACATGAGACATCCGACCGCACACATCGGAATGAATCAAATCAAGTATCCCAGTCGCTCTGCTGTCACTGCTGGGAAAAGGGGATTCGGCAAACTTGCCCATCGCACATCCTCTGCAAGTATCAAAGTGATCAGTACTGAAATCTGGCACACCAGTAGTGATCTCCCGCAATGTCCTCAAGGCCCCATGATACATGTGCCCCATCCTGCGGTGCCAAATCTCACACAGCTCAAAATTGCTAACTCTGCTGTCAGTGCTACTGCTCAATGTCAAAAGGGGCTGGAATGCAAACTTGTACACCTTTGCATGGCGTACACCTATCACTCTAGCTAACTCTGCTGGAGTACCCCTAGGATATATCAGCACCTGTCCTCCCCTGAACAGTATCTCATATCCTCTGTCCTCCAAAGCTGAGACGGATATGGGTTCTTCCTCATCCCTGGCACATATAGAACATCTGACACCTTCAAGGGAGGTTTGGATTCCCTCTGAAATGTCAGTGCCCCCACACCGACTGCTCTAACAACTCTGTCATCACCGAGTACTACCTCTATATCAGTGCCACTCTCTGAAAGCTCTAAGAAGTACTCATGGACTCCTGTCATATGACGTGAAGCCCCACTGTCCACATACCAGATACCCGAAGATGCTCCGCTAGTCGAGGGAAATGCATGCTCCCTTTGAACCTCTGTGGCAAGTGATCCTGCACTAGTGGACTCACACGCAATGAACCCAAACTCCCAGTCAAAGCGATCTGTAAAGTCCCCAACCTCTGCTGATGCTGCCATGGTCTGGTTCTTCCCCTTCTTCTTCTCCGGACACACAACTGCATAGTGTCCCATCTTCTGACAATTCCAACACTTCACCTTGGAATAGTCCTTCTGTGTGTTACCCTGTTTACCTTTACCTTTGCCTTTGCCCCCACCACCACTTGTGGAAGCATGCTTCTTGCCTTTGCCTTTCTTGCCTCCTGCCAACAGTGCTACATCCTCATCCTGCTCAACTGGCTTGGTTGCCCCAAGCTGACCCTTCTTGATCTCTGTCTGAATGCAATCATCCCAAAACCTCTCCCATGTGGGAAGGGTCTCACGTGCACAAACCCCATTAGCAAAGTTCAGCCATGAACTAGGGAGGCCATTCACTGCAATCCGCACCAACTCAGTGGGTGGAATGGCCTCTCCAACTGCTGCCAACTCATCTCTCACATTAGTAATCTTTGTGAGATATCCAACTGCACTATCAGTCTTACCCATCTTAATGGTCTTTAGCTTCTCCCTCAGGACCATTTTTCTGTTCTCATTGGTACTCTAGTATAGATTGGTCAATGTTGTCCACATCTCATGAGCATTTCTCTTTCCTCTCACATGAGGAATGCAATGGTCTTTGATTCCGTCTAGAATCAGTCTCTTACCCTTGTTGTTCTTTTTATTATAAGCTGTCAACTAAACAGCATCAGTAGGCACAACAATAGGGTGTTGTGCGGTATGCACCATGATGTCCCAGACTTCTGCCTCCTCAAAGATACTCTACATTCTCTCCTTCCAAACGTTGTAATTGGTATGCCCATCCAACCTATCCTCCACCCTCAATCCCAATGACATCCTGCTGTCCTAAAAACTGAAAAATAGCACTGCTGTAGTAAAGATAAAATTTTTGTGTGAAAAAATCAGCTTGCTGAAATTTTCTGAGTGAAAAATCAGCAGGCTGTATTTTTCTCCTTGCTATCCCAAACTACACTTTCAGCACCCAAGCTCTGATACCATGTAGAATTTTCTTGTTTCCCACCCCGGTTTTCAGTTTCACCTTATTTCTCCTTTTAGTTAAATGCCCTTTCCCATATCCTTACATTCAACAACAGAAAAATAATTTTTTGCTGAAAACACAAATTCTGGAAAATTTACAGAACACTGGAAAATGCAGAAATAAAAATCAGCAAGCTTAAAATAGCCATTCAACACATTTAAACACTGATATTTATGGTCAACATGACCCTGGAAAAACCCCCTACAACTCTTGGGGAAAACCAGTCTAAAAGCTTCTCTTTTATTTTCTGAAAAAATGCCTTTTACAGTGAAACAGGAAAAACTCAGAAAAAAATTCCAGCAACCAATTTACAGACTTATCTCGATTTCCGTGTTTGCACACCGCCTCGGAAATTGTGCCAAATCAACAATAACAGAAAACAGAAAATTTACAGCACCTTAGGACAGCATTAAATGTTGTACGTCCACCTCGGGAAGCGTGTCAGAACAGCGGTACTTTGTTGTACGGATTGTACGGATTTCGTACAGCACCCTCTCTCGAAATCTGTGCCAAAAATCAGAGCTGTAGTTGTTGTCCTCTTCCTCTGTTTTTGTGTCAGAAATGACAGCCACCCTCTTCCTCGAAAAACGTGCATGATTTTTGTGCCTTGGAGTGCGTGCTTGCTGCTGTACCCTCTTCCTCGATTTCTGTGCCTCCTCACTTGGAAACACTGCCTCTCCTTTGCTGTACGGATTTTTTGCCTCGGTATGTGTGCCAATAAATGCTGCTGTACCTTCGCTGAAATCTCTTCACTGCTGCCCTCCTTCTCACTACTCAGAAAAATCTCCAGCTCTCTTTCTCTCCTCCCAATCTGCTCATGAAAGAATTAATGACCTTTTCCTCCTTTTCCTCCTTTAACGTAACCCTAAGTGACTTTTGGGGAATCCCTAAATCCAATGGCTAAAACAGATTTAGATCTAGGACTGAGATTAAATGCTCATTTAAATCTCACTTTCTATTTTTAATTCACCCCACTTTAATAAAGACCCACTTAGTCATTTATTTCCAAAGTCACTTTTCCTTTCTAATTTTACATTGACTTTATTAAAGTCACTTTAAAATTAGACTTTAGTAACTTTATCACTTAAAGTCACTTTTAAATTAGATTTGACTTTATAAAATTATAAAGTCACTTTAGGAGAAAAATTAAATTCTTTTTGGACACTTTTCCCTAGGCCAAAGATCAAAGCCTTAGGGAACCCACTTGTCCTCTGGTAACCAAATTTCAATAGCCACTCCCCCTCGCCGCCCATCCAGTCGTTTCATTATTCCCCCCGACACCAATCACCCCCCTCCCGCCTCCTCGTTGACCCCTCCACTTTCCTCGGATGCCACTGACTCCCTACCATCTGGTCTGTCGCCGCCCCCCCCCCCATGCCCCCTGTCGCACGAAATGCGTTCGACCTTGTAATCATGGCAACCTCCTTACCCTCGGCGAGGGCGTACAGATGGCGGATATTATGGGTACTGTGGACAGAGTCTTGGTGGGTCGTGTCCATGGCCGTAACTATGGGGTTAAGAGACCAAGACTTTGGGTTCAAGAGATCTGGGGTGGTCTATTGCACGAGCTCCCCTCCATTCATACTCTAATTAAGGGTTGGTTTGCACTTCGTTTCTCGACTAGAGACCCTACAGATTTGGTCCTATCGCAATACTAGCACATTGAGATGGCTCTAGTGCTTCTGAAGCGTTGGAGCCCCTTATTTGATCCTGAACGTGAACAGTTGGGAGCAGGACCTATTTGGGTTCGCTTGCCTGGACTCCAACTACAATTATGGAATGAACAGATTTTCAGTGATATTGGCAATCTTCTGGGCACTTATTTGGACCATGATTGCTCCTATATTGAATCAAGCAAGATGGCTTTTACTCGCATTCTGGTCCATCTGGATACCAGGGAAGGACTAGAAGAATCCTACAAAATTCAATGGCGCAATACCACCCGAAAACAAATCCTGGATTATGAAGGGGTATTGTTTTGTTGTCATCGTTGTCACAAGGTTGGTCATGTTTTTAAAGATTGTCCATTAAATGGACAAGCTTCTGGTACTCGCTCCTTGGGTGGTCTACATCCTATAGGATCGATATTTGTCTCACTGCAACGTCAGGCACAGCTTTTTGGCTTCCTCTCGACTCCATTTACCACATTGCAGGAGGACATTACTCTGGAGGACGCGGTTGCCCCGACCAGGGTCACCCGATACATGACTGTTGCTACACTTGTTGGTTTCTCTTCAGACACTGGTACTCCTTCTTTACCTCCTTTCTCATTTTTATCTTTTTTGTCTCCTGCATCTATTGCACGGAGCTCTCTCTGGCTGGATTCTCAACCTCTTCTATTACTTGCCCCCCTTCTTCCTCACCTTTCCTTTTCACCCCTACTCCCCCCACCATACCTAACCTATCATCCTTACCCCTTTCCTCCTCTTCAACTGCTCCTCATTCACTTGCCCCATCGCTCCCCCCCCATCTATTACTGTGGAACCATCTGAAACCTCCTCCACACACTCTTACAATTTGTGCCCGTGCATTCACACTCCGGCTGGACTTGGCCCTCATCACCACCCTCCTTTATCTCAGCACAAATCCACCTGCGGTCGTCACTCTCATATATCGAAGGCCATCCTACGGGCTAGTCTTGAAGTCGCCTCTAGCACACAACTCTCCATTGAAGGGGTCCTTAGAGCAAGACATACCCCTCATCTGGTCTCTCAATGATTTGTCTCTCCTTCAACTGCAGAAGGTTGGCCAACGCTGTAAAGCGCCTTGCTCTCAGGAGCCTCTTTACTTCTTCATCTGCGGACATCATCCTCCTATAGGAAACTCATGCCACCTCTGTACTTGTCATACAAGCACTTGCTCCAATCCTCCCCTCGTGGACCATCCATGCCATCGATGCCAATGGTCGCTCGAGGACTTGCCCTTTGTATCAACCCCCGGCATAGTAAACTTCTTAATGTTTGGAGGAGGGATGGCACTCTAGCGATGGATGTCTTTTCTGAAGCACTCGGCCTACAATTCAGGATCATCAATGTATATGGCCCTTGTACCAACAGGTAGCAGTTCTGGACCTCTCTAATGCATTTATCAATGTTGCGTTCTGATAACATTATATTGGTTGGGGACTTGAATTTTTCCCTTGGGATCACAGAATCTTGGGGACCTAATACTCATGCGGATCCAGTCTCTGATTTCTTCAGACACCTCCTATCAACCTATCAACTAGTGGATCTTCTCATAACCTCTCCTTCTCCCACCTGACGCAACAGGCGCACTCGGGTTGATTTGGTTGCTTGCAGGCTTGATCGCTTCCTCATTAAGGAAGATTTACTTCATACTCTTGGTTCGTTTAGACAATGGATCGGCTCGGGAGGTAGCTCTGATCACTCTTCGATATATCTGGAAATTACTGGTGCCTTCAACAAGCCGGCCTCACCATTCAAATTTTTCTCTGTTTGGCTACAAGATGCAGACTACATCAATTTAGTGAACACACAATGGAGGCTTCCTCCACCACAGAGCATACAATCGCCCTCCTCCATATTTTCACACAGACTTCTCTCCATTAAAAAGAAGTCAATAACTTGGGCTAAGAACAAGAAAAGAATGGAGGAATTAGACCTCACAACAATTGAACAGGATATTCACAGACTGGAGTGCTCTATTGGGGGAGGTTTTGTGACAAAAGATGAAAAATTACAGCTTATCAAATTGGAATCTGATCGTCTAAAGATTCTACAAAATCGAGATGAAGTCTGGAGACTGAAAAGTCGTGCCACCTGGATCAAAGCAGGAGATGAAAACTCCAGATTCTTCCATCAATTTGCAAGGGGCCGGAAGGCCATCAACACCATTTGGGAACTCGAAAATGAGGATGGCACCTCAACTACTACTTTCACACAACTTGCATAGAAAGGTATCACTCATTTTCAAGATATTTATAAGGCACCCCTGCAGCCCTCATTGGCTGAGATTATCAAGGTGGCATCCTTATTTCCCAGATATGTGGATCCCCCAGCTGCTGATGATCTCCTTGCACCTGTAACGATGGGGGAATTAGAATCAGTTCTTAAATGGTTCAAAAAGGATAAGTGTCCTAGACCTGATGGATGGTCTGTGGAATTTTATCTGGCATTCTTTGAGATGCTAGGACAGGACTTACTGGAGGTTGTGGAAGAGACCCGGCAATCCGGGTGCATCTATGACACTTTTAATGCTACCTTTACCGCCCTAATTCCTAAATCTGATCATCCCTCTACTTTCAAAGACTTTCGTCCAATCTCATTATGCAACTGTATCTACAAGATTATGGCTAAGATTCTTGCTAACCGGCTTAAGCCTATTTTATCTAATTTCATCTCACCTGAACAATTTGCATTCCTTGAAAATCGACATATCCACGATGCCATTGGCATTGCACAAGAAGTACTACATTCTACGAACACTAATAAGATCAAAGGGATGATCCTCAAGATTGATCTGGCAAAAGCATTCGATCAAGCTAGCTGGCTCTACATTCGTATGCTTCTCACACATCTGGGATTTCCTATACAGGTTATTAATTGGATCATGTGTTGCATCACCTCGGTTTCCTATAGCATTCTCATTAATGGGGCTGCAACAAATTTCTTTCATGCCGAACGAGGACTTCGACAGGGTTGCCTGCTATCCCCCCTTCTCTTTCTCTTGATTATGGAGGGTCTCAGCAAGTGTATCATCAATGAAAGGGATAGAGGCAGATTGAAAGGCATTCGTATCTCGGCAAACTGTGTGCTCACACACCTACTATTTGTTGATGACATTATCCTATTTCTCAATGGAACACTTGGTGACTCTACAGTGGTGAGATCTATTTTACTATTTTTTTGTACTGCCATTGGTATGCAATGTAATAACAGTAAATCTACATTGACATGTCATGGATGCTCTCCACATGAGATCCATTTTGCACAGCAAAGATTCCCATTCACCCTCACCAGATTTGAAGATGGACTGAAATACTTGGGATTTTATCTTAAACCTGTTAGCTATAAAACCTTAGACTGGAATTGGCTTATCACTAAGATCGAAAAAAGACTGAACAATTGGTGCCATCGCTGACTATCCAAGGTTGGTTGGCTGGTACTTATCAAATCTGTGTTAGAGGCCATTCCAGTCCACTGGATGTCATTGGCTTGGATACCAAAAGGAATTATACACAGGATACAAATGATCTGTAGAAATATTCTATGGCTCGGCGCTAAAGGACACACCTTTGCCTTGACGAAATGGACTCGTATTGCTCTACCTAAGCGTTGGGGTGGGTGGGGAATCAAAGATCTCCGACCTTTGCACAAGCTCTTGTTGCTAAGCTCAGATGGCAGATTCTCACTGGCAATAACTTATGGACCAGGGTGGTCATACAAAAATACATACACCCACTCAGCACACTTGAATGGTTTCGTCAACTACCTGTGCACCACCCCAGTTGCTCTATGATTTGGCGTGCAGTACTGGGCTCTATTCGGCACATCAGCCCTGGTTTGAACTGGAAAACTGGTAATGGCTCCATGGTATGCATTAGATGGGACCCTTGGACGGGATGCGAAAATGCACATCTTCTCCCACCTGCACTTATTGACTTCCTCAATCGTGTTGGATATCATACACTAAATCACATTGCTGATAGAAATCGCTTCACTTTATTCTCACAAGGATGGTTAGACCATCTGGATTTACAGCTCCAACAAGAATGGGTGGTGATTTGGACCGCCTATCTGGATGCATTAAGAGATTCGTGTGTCATAACTAATGACTGGGAAGATGAACTCATATGGACTATATCAAACATGGTATATACACTCCTAAAGAAGGGCATATTCACATTTATAGCTCTCATAGGCCTGATTCCCTACTCCCATGGTGGTGCACTATCTGGAAATTAAAGGGACCTACAAAAGCTAGGCTCCTCATGTGGTGCATTCTCACTGATAAAATACCCACGGGAGCCAACCTCCAGAAACGGTCACATATTGGTCCTAATAGATGCCCACTATGTAATGCAGCTGCTGAAGACACATTACATCTCTTTCTCCAATGCTCAGCCATAAATGAACTCTAGCACCTTATCAATTCATCTATTAATCATAATCTTCGTTGGGAGGGGCTATCTCTTTCTATTGCATGGGAGACTTGGTGGATATCTGCTAATCCCCACAAGCTGCATATCTGCCCATCTTAATTTGATGGAGCATCTGGATGGCCCGTAATCAGACCATCTTCCATAATACACCACATCATTAACTCTCATCTGTTGCCCGCATCATTTCCATTTACCGTATGATTCCTGATGATCCACCACCTCCACAGCCCTGGGTTATCACCCCTGAGCATATTGATATATCCCTTCCTTGGGCTTACTTTGACAGATCTGCACAAGTACATGGATGTGGGGGTGGCTTCCTTTTTCACCTCACACCTCACCAGTATTACAAAGTCAAGATTGGTCTTGGACGTGGCACCAATAACTTTGTTGAACTCTCCTGTCTGCTCTACCTCCTACAATTCGCTATCACAAAGAATTGTCATGATCTACAAATATTTGGCGATTCCAAAATTATCATTGACTAGTTCAATCAATAAACAACATGTCCCGTGCACACACTACAGAACATTTTGGATGAAGTTCTTCAACACAAAACACATTTTGATCACATTTCTTGTCAACATATTTACAAGGAGAGGAATACGATTTCCGATCTCCTATCCAAGGAGGCAACGCACCTACTGACTGCACACATGGAGATACAGGAGCAGAATGATCATGCATTTTATCAGTACTTTCATTGTCCTTTTGTACCTGATCACTGGATAGGGTGAATCCCCATCAGGGACTGATGTTGTTTAGTATTTTTTGTTTCCGATTACTTAAAATATTTTTGTACACAGACTTTGATCGCTGTTACACAGCATGTATTTATGAGGATACTTATCAGATGTATTTATTTTTTGCTACTTTACTGCTATCTATAGCCAGCTTCACTCCTGATCTGAATATGCACTTAGCATATACAACATGTAACTTTTATTTTATTAATAGAAGCTACAATTTTTCCTGTGGAAAAAAAGTTTCAATGTAAGCACAAAAAAATTATTGATAGCGTGTGTTTATTTTTGTGTTACAATAATTCAACCATAAATAAAATACTTGAATTTTCATCTAAATAAAATGTCCACTTACCTTAAATGTTTGCTTCTTAAAATTGTAAACTATTTGTAATTGACTACATTCTTATTATTCCCATTTTCCATCATTCAACATTATTAGTCACTTTGCATTCAAACGAGGTATTAGAAAACAACTTACATTGAAACTTACTTGAGGATTAACACTCCATAAGTCATAGTGATTGACTTTGGAGAAATATATTGTTAATATTGGAGGTCAAGAGAGACAATATATGACGTTTCTACAATAGCTCAAGTTAAATATTTAAATGGTCTATGATTTCAACTGCCATTTTCATATGATCCATATGAAAAGATGGCAAAACTAAAAAATGTGACAATAAGAACAGTAGAAGAAAAAAGTTTGAGATTGATCACAATGAAGATTATTCGTAATTGAGTACATTCTTATTATTCACATTTTATATTATTCAACATTGTTACATTGTCACTTTTCATTCAAAACTTTTATTTCATCAATTTTTATAATGCAAGTTACTAACGTCCATGGGGTCTTGGATAAACGGTAATCGAATGCTCTGTTAAGGCACTCCTTGAGTCACTGGTTCAATTACCCACCCCGATCGGGGTGAGATATTGGACATGATGAAGATGTAGTCCTGCCAAGCTTACAAAAAAAATCAAGTTATTAACAGACTCTATCATCTCAACAAACTGAGTCGACTAGGAAAATTTAAAATTAAAATGACCAAATTAATCTTAGACATATTTACCATATTTAAAATGATCAAAATAATTAGATGTTCAACAAATTTTCCATGGTCACACGCGACTGGAACCAACCTAGATCCATCTAACACCGGATCTATCATGTGCCGAGAGGGATCCAAATCACTCGAGGTGCAAACCTTTCCTCAAGTTTTGCACTAAAAAAAAGGTGTGTACCTCCAGGGATTTTATCCCTCTTGACACAAGATAGATCCAGTGTTAGATAGATCTAGGCTTGGTGAAATAGGGGACTCTTCTCTCCTCATCTCTTATTTATAAAAAGGCTCCTCCCCACATAATTTAAATTGGAGACTCTCCTAGCAAGAATAAAATGATTGCTTCATAAAATTGAACAATATGGTGCTTTATATTTTGAGACATAACAACAAAGAGGCTAACTTGTTGGTGAATCATGGAATCAAATTAACAAACAGGGACTCGGTGGTTAATAACACTAATGTTATTCTAATTGTCATTGATGTCAATATCCATGAAGGCAAGCATGGTGATGACCAGCAAGCATAATGAAGGCAAGCATGACGAAGCAAAGTCAAAGAAATCAATGAAGAGGTCCTTCATTCTATTTCTGCACTCACAAAGGATCAGTCCCATTAAAAATACTTTTTTGATACCTTTGAGGCAAAATTCTTTCATAATACCTCCACCATCTGAAAGAGTGTGATTTTGCCTTTCCAACGAGCTATTACTCAGCCCGAAAATCCAAGCAGTTTGAAAGTTATTGATTTTTCAAGTTTTAAGGTAAAATTTTGTCAGTGAGCCGACCTTACCTTAAATTCATGTCGGCCTAATCCCTAAGACCTGTCTCTTCACCTTTCTTGCAACGCATTCCTATATATATATATATATATACACATTTTGTTTCCTCATTTCTTCATCATTGTTGCAGTTATCATCACAGAAGATTAAGGTATTGTTCACAGCTCGTGAACAAAGAAGAAAAGGAGATTAGGGAGTCTGAATATTCTGTCGTTTATCATTACAGAAGATTAAAGAGTCTGAATATTCTGTTTTGGGCTTAAAAAGGAGGATCTTATTAAATCCGCACTACAGATGCTCGAATTTGTTTAAAGTTACAGTGATCTGGAGATACAGTGGTTCGGACTCCTTGGCACGTGCAGATCAAGTCCGCATCTCGTGAACCTCCAGAAAAAGAAGAATAATATTGTTTTGGGCTTGAAGTTAAACCGCACCTTAAAATTTTGTGAAGAATTCGGATACTTTGTTGTAACTCAGACTGTGTATCATTTATTTTGGACTGTGGTGCAACTGTGATCCTCGGCCTTCATTACAATGGGGCTGAGTGGAACAGTTTGGTGAATAGTACAACGCAGTTACCTTAATTACAGTGCTTGAATGGGTTCGGACTTCATCACAATAATCAGATTATATTCTTGACTGTGCTTCATTACAAAACTTATTACAGTGCATTCTTTGATTTTGATAAAGTACAGTGCAGTGACTTGGGTTTTCAAATATTACACAAGGCTATCCCTTCTTCAGGGTTCAGATAATGTGACTATGTCTACAATTTCGAATTGTGGATGTGTATCTCACTTACCTCCTGTAATCTCGGACTCTGCAATAAAAAGGATTGGGTTGTGGTTTCATTTGAACAGTGGATAAGTGTTATTGTTGGACAGTGGATATAGACAAGTGGACAGTTGCTATGATGGATCAAGTAAAACCCATTAATGAAGACAAATACACAATAAAGTGAAGCCCAGTAATAATGTCAACACAGTGAAGCAAGATGATCTTGGAATTGAAATAAACACAGTACAGCAAGGTGATTGAGCAGTAAAGTCAACATAGGCAATTTTGGAGTTGACTGTATAGTGAAGATTAGGTCAAGGACATTCAAGTAAATACATCACACATTTTCTATCAAAAGCAGACTGAAGAATTGGTGTCCTAGGGGTTGGAGCCTCTAAACACAAGGTTGGAGCCTTGAGAAGGATAGGGTCGAAGCCCTAGAGGTTGGAGCCTCACTAAAGTCCAAGTTGGTGCTTGGCAATAGGTTGAAGCCTGGAAGTTTGAAGGGTCGGTGCCCTTAAACAATCTTTGTACTGATTCATTTGTAAAAGGATCATTATCCTTCATTCTATAATAAAATTATTCATTTCTCTGTTTACAATTGTGAAGAATCTAACTGGTTAAATAACAATTGAAAAGAAATACTTATTCACCCCCCTCTCAGCATTTCCAACAACTAAAAATAAATATTTGATTCCTTAAAGCTCTGGAATATCATGATGTTCGAAAGCACAAGGGACCTTTCGAAATATAAAAACAAGTGGAGTAATCAGTTGGCTATGTGGAGGTTCCTCTGAGCTTCCAGACCTCAACGTGCCAACAGAGGAGGAGAACGACCAAGAGGGCAAGAACGACTAATCAACAGTAAAACCCAAAAAAGAGAATGGTACCCAATGAAATGTAAATTTCATTTTATGATAGGAAATTACTGAAAGCTTTATACTTATAAGCCAATAGATAATTGTGAATTGTATAGACAAGAACATTCCCAATTTTTGCTATTATGTTCTATTTCGGACCCAAAATCTCTACCTTTATGGCTCAATATGCTAGTTGATGCTCACATAAGACATTGTTGCACGCCTTATGCATATTTTTAATACAAAAATTTCCAGAACAATATTTAATTATTTGGGGCATAATCTAACTCTTCAATGTTTTGATTTTATTGTGGTTGATTTTGTTTCAAATTCAACAAGGATTTTCTGGAGTCGTAAGTTTGAGTTATGCAATATGCATAATCTAAGTACCCTAGAATTTTTTGAGGGCACTAATTCTTTTATGCAATCAAAACACATTTTAAACAATTATAAATCACGATATATTCCAAAATTGTATTGTCAAATTTTAGCCATAAAAACCAAAACATCAAATAATTAAATTGCACTTAGTATATTATTAAATGTTTATGAAGCATATCTTGGATCATAAAAACCTTTTCAATAGAAAATTAATAAAATTACATTTTGTTTAATAAGGTATTGTGACTTGATGATTTTTAGTTTAAATATTTTTGTAACTAAGCGAACAATAATTTTGTTATGGTAATGTATTAAATGCTACATGAGATTGGATATATATACGACTCCACGGAACATTTAATATATTATTATATTTTTTTAACTGTAACTGGGTGAATATTGTTAATTTTTGGCAGCTCGGGGACAAATTCCCTCCTTTGGATAATCTTCCTCATCAAGGAAGACCCCTCCTAGCCCTTGGAAGAATTTAATTTGGTTAATAAAAATTATATTTTAATATGGAAACCCACATGTGCTCAAAAGCACAGGTCGGCCTAAAAGAGAAATTGGACACCCTTGGAAGCCTATAAATTCAATTCAAGTGACTCTCATTTGGACATCATCATCAAGCATATTCTTCTTCTCTCTTCTTTGATTTGGCTCACACAAGTCTTATTGACCACTGGAGTGGCACCTGATGATTATGTGAAGACTCCATGCCCATGGATGAACCACATGACACTTGCTCCATCAAATATCATCGGTTCAACAGATTTTTTAAACTCTACTTCTACTTCTCATCATCTTTCTCTTATACCCAGATTCCACACCCTACGGGGAATTGTAATAAGTGATGCTAGTAATGATGAGTTTTGAGTCAATAATAAGTCTAAACCAAGTCCAAGTAGCTTGGGACCTTGCCAACAAGTGAGTATCACTCTGGGAGGTTTTCTTCACTCGGTTAATTATCATCTCCCTATCAGGATTCAATAATTAATTGAGTTTTTTCCTCCAATTTTACCCCAAAGTTGGAGTACGCCTTGATGGTGAAGTCATGGGTGAGTCTTGGGTACGCCTTGATTTTATCTTAAACCTATTACTAATTATCATACTAGATCACAGAATAAATAAATAAATAAATAATCGTGGAATTTGGTTAGGTTTAGGTAGTTGTTTTTTAATTTTTTAGATTTCTCGCAGGTCAAAAATTGTAATTAAATTGTAATAAGTGTTATCTAGAGAAGTTGTATGGAGTATGAATAATCAAAATTACACCTCTCACCCTCAACTTTCTACTATGACGCACTTTGATGGGCTAAAAATGTGTTTTGAGCCCTCAAACCCATTTTTCCTAGGTTTAGTGGGAAATCTGGCAATTAATTAAGCCAGAAATTAAATAAATAGAGAAAAATAAATATCCATGCATTCTAAATGGAAATGAGGTGGAAAATTATGGAGGAGTTAAAGTGAAGTCCCAAGTTGATGTGGACTCCTAAAATCAAAGAAAGGACATGTACTCAAATAAAATCGAATTTATGGCATTAAATGAGTTGCTTGCTTGGAAATTCGAATTTGTGAAGTTAATGCACATTTGGGAGGATTTGGGAGAATATTTGGTATAGATTTTTATGAGAAATTGTCCCCATATGGGTTACTACCCATATACACTTGTCATTCCATCATAAAATTCGAATTTGGCACGTAAGGGAAGAAGAAAATGATATCCACTTGCAAGAATTCGATTTTTACACTTGGCATTGGAGCTCCACTTATCAAATTTGAATTTGTCTTGTGATCTCCTTCCTCTCACCACTTGGCATTTGGTTCTTCATTGGTATTTGCTCCCAACTTTCTATATAATGGAGCCATGGGATCTCATATTGTATCTTTTTTACTAGCTATTGTGCTTAGGGAAGCTCTGCTCATGTGCACATTTGTTCTTCATATAATAAAAGAGTCTTTGGGGTTCATTCATGAGTGTTTCTCTCTTGGAGTTTGGTTTGGCTCAATAATGGTATATTTCTCTACTTGTGTTTAATTTTATTTTATTCTTTCATATGTTTTCATAAGAATTGTGAATGTATAGTTATTTTATATTTGCAATTGGTTATTTGATATGCTCTAGGCTAGACAACTCTATCTATTTTCAAATAAATTCTAGAGTTCTCTTATAATTGTTTATTAATATAATCCATATGAGCTAATGTGCATATGAAGTTTTGTAGAGGCCATCTTTGGATCAACTAGCAAGCGTGAAGGGAAGTCTTCAAGAGACCAACCCACTCTTGGAATTACTTACAAGGAGCTCATGTCATTTTTTGAATCTTAATAGCTTATCTTTCGAAAGTGTTGATTTTGCAGGGTTTTTTTTCACATAGTTTGTGCTTAAACCAATTATTACAATCAAATTTACATTTTATATTGTGTGCTTTCATTTATTTATCTAGTTAATCGAGAGCTCCTTATAAGCTAGACAAGTGATGGGGTCTTTTCCCATCACTTGATTTAGTTTTTTGTATATTATATTGTAGCATTATCACTCATTTCCATGCTATTTTTCACATTAACCTTGGTTTTAGTTTGCAGCCCTAACATGTTGGTTGTGGGTTCTCTCAAGTTTCAAAGTTCCATTTTGAAGTGGGCATTAGGAGGGCTTGCTAAAGAAGACTAGGTCGTGTATCACTTTTGGAGATTGTATTTCTTGATTGTAGCACCATCTTCAACTCTCTTGAGGCTCCACACTTGAAGGGATTCCCTTGTGGTTTCAAAACCTCATTCTGTACTTTCATCAATTCCTTGGGTAGCTCTCAAGGAGCCATTAACCTCATTGTAACACATAATAATAAAATTTCTTATTTTTGTTTTGGGAGCGTGGGTTCCACCCATTGGCATCCCTATCTCTCCACTTTGGGAGAGGAATTGTGGTTGGATTGACTTGTTGACTCTAGCATCTCCTTTCACTTACATGTGTGCTTTAAATTGGTAATTAACATGGTCACACATCTCATTTACTTTCCTCAAGTTTGCTAAAATTCTTCAAACTTGCACCATTTACAACAATTGTTGCTACAAATCTCAAATTACATTTTTGCAAAGCAATTTACTTTCATTTTGTGCAAGCTTCTTCATTATTTTGTTTAAGCAAACTTTGATATACTTGGCTTGGTTATTGTCTAAATCATTTATGCTTTGTGGTTGTGCAATATTTCCATTTTGAAACATATTTGAAGCATTGTGTATTTGGGCAATTTATCTTTCAAAACAATCATTTACTCCCATGTCAAGCAAGTTTTCTTTCATTTTCTCAAATTTAAGAGTTTCTTTCGTAACGTTATTTTTTAATACAAATCTTGAGTTGCAATTTATTTTATATACAAAATAATTTCTCATAAGCATCAAGCTTTTAGTTTGTCATCGATTATCATAATTCAAAGCAAATACTTTCACTTCACAATATCATAAGTTATGAAGCTTATGCAATCTTGTGTTTTGGAGCATATTTAATTAAAGCATCTCTATCTTTTACATAGTACTTAGAAACTTACTTGCATATCATAGTAGGCATTTTAACTTAGTCGCATATTTAAAATTTACCTCCAAGAATAAGCTTGGTTGATAGAAATTATAGGGAAAAAAGGTTTTCTAGAAAAGTTCTTCCATTTGGTACGAAGTAAGGTAAAAGCGTGTGACCCTACAGTTATGAAAGTGGTTTCTCCCCTTGTAGGGACGAAGGCACACGCTGGCTCGTAAGACTCAGGGGATGGGTATCGATAATGACACTCCCGTGTCCTCGCCCCCTCTTTCTTACAGTCACCCAAATTTTTACCCCTTAGTAAGACACAAGAGGAGGACTTCTCACCTAGATTAGGTATTTTAGATTAAAAGTAGCCAAGATCCAAATCTAGTGTAATTGCATTTCATGTTAATACACCTCATGGTTTTACTTGCAATTGTTTATTCCTCTTGTCATTGTTGAAATTGAATACTTTGTTGTGGCAAGCATTTATTTATCTGCATTTTGCAAGTAGAACACTAATTGTTTCTTTTTGAGCAAGATAGCTTCTCATGTTTTAATTCATAATTCTATTTATCTTGAAAGCATTTACAATAGCTTGTGTTAACATTTTCTTGTTTCACTTTTCAATATTACTTTTGCTTTCCATTTGAAAACATTTTACTTCATTTAAGCAAATACATTTTCATTTCGAAGAGAAATAATTTGAAGACACTAGTTTTCATATGTTTTATGCTTATTTAAATTATGTATTGATGGTTATTGTTCATAACACTTTTTGCTTATAAATATTAAGAGGTAATCTATTTAACTCTAACAACTCTCCTAGAAACTCACATCTTTTAACTTAATTTTCCATTTAGGGACCACCCCCCTTAGCTAGCCTAGGAGATAGCTTAAACGAAGAGAGTTGGGATTAGTGTGACAACCCATTCTCTGAGTCTTTTGCCACCAACCACACCTTGTGGGGTTAAAGGCTTTTCTCACTAACTAGTAGGTAGGTGTAGGCGGCAAGGTCAACAGGTCTGAAGTGTTTCGTGGAGATTGATTCATACAAGTCTGAAATTGCAGAGTCTGAATCTCGCACATGCGATTTAGGGTTTTGATATTCAGTCGTAGGGTTGCCACAGGGAATTTTCGATCGCAACATAATGCACGCAAGCCTATCTGTACACTCTATGTGCTGCTGGAAACTAGGGTTTTATTTTTTACAGTTGACCGCAGTTGACCGTAGACTGGAATGTTATCTCTGATCAGTATTATTGCTAGACTCATATCTTGGATATTGTTTGGTTCACTGTTGGATAGTCTTATGGATAAAGAATTGGATTATTGTACTCTCTTTGCTAAAACACTCAATGACAATCTAATAAGAAGAAGAAATTGAAAGGGTTTTCCCCCTTGTGGGGTTTTGCCCTGGTCTTCAAACAATCCTGATGTCTTTATGTGTGAATATTTTTTTTTTCTATTTTTCCTTTATGTTCCACTACATTGATGATGATATTGTTCTTTCGATATAATTGCATATGTTGTTGAATAATGTTATGATGTTGTGGGGTGAATTCAATGTAAATAATGAAATGTAATTATCTAAAGCAAAGAACAATATAGCCCTAAGAAAAAGTAACATGGTATCAGAGTCGGGCTTAAGAAAAGTCATTGAGTCCCCCCCTAAGACACCAGTGATGAAAGCAAGAGAAGATGGAGGAGACCTAAAACAATATTAGGGTTTGAAGGAAACCCTAGGCAATCTGGTTATTAGGGTTTGATGGATATCATGAGGTTAGGGTTTGGAAGAAACCCTAGAATATGATAAAGGTTTGAGTTGTACAGTGTTGAACCCCTAGCATGATCAATAAGGAATTGTTCTAGCCCTGGTGACAAATTCAGTATAACCCCTAGTAGGTTTAGTCCCAATTAGGACTAGTTGTTGATAAAGACCACTGGATATATTAAAGACAACATTATGGATAATGGACAATAATGACTCTTGAAGGTTGGTTCAAGAGGGAGTTGATCACCTCTCGTTAAAGATAAGTACCTTACTTCTTTGTGACTCTATTTTTGTTTAGGTTTATTGATTTGATTATTTCTTCCTGCATATTTGAGTATGTGAATATTTCCAACCTCCAAATAAGATGTGATAAGCATATCCTTCTTGAGGATCATTTAAATTGCAGGAAAAGAGGTACCTCATGAAAGTATTTGAAATTTTTCAAAGTAGCATCTAAAAATTACAAAATGAAAGTGCTTCAGTTGCCAATAACAAATAAGAGTTATAAGTTGCAAAGGTATCTGAATACTACAAGGTATGTATAGTACATTGTTTCAGTATTATAGTTGCAATATTAGATGGCAAGGTAAGCCCTGAGATATAACAAGAATATGACCTTCATAAATGACTCATGCATGCATATAAAAGTAAGTATGATCTCTAGTACATGTGATATATTGGTGCACTTGATATTTGGCAAGTATCTTACATTTTAGACATGATGGATTTCTTGATTTTATAAAGCAGCCTAGATGCATTGATTTTGAGATATTGTGACTTGATATTATTGTTAATGTTTGTGATAAGCATGGTAACCTTGATGATAAAAGTATAACAATAAGATTGATATTCTGGATCTTCTTGTTGACCTTGGTTTTGATAAGCTTAGTAAATTTGACAATGTGGTAAAACTGGATGTCCCGATGGTTGAGTGATGTGATAAATGATTATGATCCTTGAAGTATATAGATACACTTATATGACTCTAACCCTTGATGAATGTTTGATGTCATATTCATATGATGATGAAGTAGTTGATGATGATTTGTTATGTCCATAATGCATATATGTTTGAGTATTTGATATAGTTTGACTCCATGATCTGACAGGTTTTGTTGATACATAAAAATATTATGATAGACACATTGATGTCTTGATTGATAATGATTGAAGAGACTTCCCATTCAAAGGGAGAGACTTTTTATGAGATCCCAACACTTATTATTATTTGTGATGGATGGTTGTGGAATAAAGCAAGGCTTTTGGACATGAATAGATGATCGTATGATGTTGTTGAAGGAAGACTCATGTTTGCAAGTTGAAGAAAACATTATATGATTTGAAGGAAGGTCCTCGAGCCTAGATGTCTGCATTGATAGTTACATGATGAAATTTGGATCCACAAGAAGCAGCATTGATTCCAATCTCTACTTCAAGGTGGTTCAAGGTATGCCTTCGATTTTGGCTTTATATGTTAACAATCAATTCTTGACAGGTAGTGAGCCTCTGATGATCAAGTGTAAGAGGGAATTGGCCTCTAAGTTCAAAATAAAGGACCTTGGAAGAGCACATATGGGTGTTGTTTTAGCTTGGGATTTGTGATGATGAGTAGGAAATAGAAGTTTGTAGAAACGGCTGAGGTTGAGTACATTGTTGCTAGCATGACTAGCTACGAGGCAATTTGTTTAAGGAAGAAAGTTATTTGAGCAAGTTCTCGATACGAAAAAATATATTGCGACAACAAGAGAAGGATCTCATTAGAAAATAATCCCATATATAGTTGGGACGAAGATATCTTCATAGATTGAGACAGTGTTGTTGTATGAGACAAGCTTAAGCTTGTGGTTGTTGCCTCAATGAGAGGGAAGATAAATAAGGTATACTTTTATGACATGTATTTACTCTAACATGACATTTGAATTGATGTTCCCTATGAACAAGAAAACAGAGGATTGTTGTAATGTATGAGGCAGTTGATCTTCAGAGAGAGCAGCATGGATTGATGGATATGACCCTCCTAGGTAAGGGTCTAGGTTGATCGAGGACATTGAGCTAGCTCTTCCCCCCTGTTTGAGCTCCCAGGGTGAGGAATTGAGTCGTATAATTCTTGGGGTTGAGGGACCTCTAGATTTGACGAGCATACCCCAATTGGCATCTGTCTTACCCACCCATCTAGCCAATAGGTGTTCGCTACTTGAATTAGGCGCGATCCTTACTATTTATGGTAAGTGGCATCCCGCTCAAGCTAGAGATGCAGGTGTTCTACCACAGACTCTTGAGGGTCAAGTTGGGAAGATCAACAAATAATAGGATAAGCACGATCCTTGCCATTTATGGTGAGTGGTATCCCTCCTATTATCATTAGGCGATGGGATAGGCACGATCCTTACCTCATAAGGTAAGTGGCATCCCTCCTATTTTTTGTGGTTTCTCAGGTCGTAGCATTGCCTCTCCGTTGGTAGAGTTTCCCAGGTCGTAGCATTGGCTCCCCACTGGCAAAGTTTCCTGGATTGTAACAATGGCTCCCTGTTGGCAAAGTTTCCCGGGTTGTAGCATTGGCTCCTTGCTGGCAGAGTTTCCTCTCCTTTGGATAATCTTCCTCATCAAGGAAGACCCCTCCTAGCCCTTGGAAGAATTTGATTTGGTTAAGGAAAATTATATTTTAATATGTAAACCCACATGAGCTCAAAAGATAGGTTGACCCAAAAGAGAAATTGGACACCCTTGGAAGCCTATAAATTCAAGTCAAGTGACCCTCATTTGGACATCATCACCAAGCATCTTCTTCTTCTCTCTTCTTTGATTTGGCTCACACACGTCTGAAGTGGTTCACGAAGATTGGTTTGTACAGGTCTGAAATTGCAGAGTCTGAAGCTCGCACGTGTGATCTAGGGTTTTGATTTGCAATCACAGGGTTGCCATAGGGAATTTTCGGTTGCAACCGCACGCACGTACACTTTGTCCATGCAGCTGGAAACTAGGGTTTTATTTTTACAATTGACCACATTTGATCATAGACTGGAATGTTATCTAGGATCAATATTGTTGCTGGACCCATATCTTGGATATTGTTTGGTTGATTTTGTTGGATAGTCTTGTGGATAAAAAATTAGATTATTGTACGCTCTCTTTGCTGAAGCATTCAATGACAATCTAATAAGAAGAAGAATTTGAAAGGGTTTTACCCCTTGTGGGGGTTTGCCCTGGTCTCCAACCAATCTTGGTGCCTCTATGTGTGAATGTTTTTCTTCTATTGTTCCTTTATGTTCTGCTACATTGATGGCGATATTGTTCTTTCTATATAATTGCATATGTTGCTAAATAATGTTATGATGTTGTGGGGTGAATTCAACGTGTGAATAATGAAATACAATTATCTAAACCAAAGAACAATATAGCCCTAAGAAATATTAACAAATGCATGAAGATGGGTTACACTTTTGGGCCAAATGTGGCGATGAAATTTCAAAATTTTACTCTTTTATCGAATAGAAGCCCTCAAAATTTATATAAGCATTGTGAATTTTGATTCGGAATAAAAAGACAATTTGTAGAAAATTATGTTGTTGTCCTAATGATCATTTTGCAAAAAAAAATTGGTGTCATATAACCTGGCAATTTTCCATTTAATGAAATAATTGTCCTTCAAATTTCTGCACATCTTAAGAGGTATGTGTGTTCCCGTAGCATAACTTAGTGTAAAATATGTAATTTTTAAAAAATATATATGAGCATGACCTACACAGAGAGAACTAAGTTTTTGATATTAAAAAAATTATTTTTTTATGCAAAATTATAATTTTTATTATTTTTCAAAGTTGGCAAAGTAATATTTCAATTGCATTTTGCAAACACATGTTTTCGTAAAAAAAATTTCAAATGTTTAAATAAATTGAAAAACCAAGAGTACCCTTTTGTAGAGGACTCATAAACGAAGATAGTGGTATTTTTGGAGAAAAAAAAAATCGTTGTGTATATTTTATGTTATTGATTTTTCATTCAACCCCTTTGAAATTGTCCAAAAAAAATTCAAGCATAATGTTTAAAAGAAAATATATGAAAAATATCATATGAAATCGAAAATGTCAAACTCATGCAATTGGATAGAGGATTCCTTCATGAATCCAACATGATCAACTCGCCACCTAAGGACAAGTATTGCCTTAAGTCCGCTAGGCTACAAAATGGTGTTGCAGAGAAATCTGCAGAAGGGGAGCTAAAACTTTGTTTGTTTAGGCTCTTAGCAGCGCGATCGAGTGTTTAAGGTAAAAATTCAAATAGCTCAATTGAGGGTTTAAGAAACCCTTGTTCGAGCCCTTAACGTGGTTAAACAATGGCTCGATCAAGCCACCTTTTTTAATTTCGTGGCCAGGATGTATTGGTAGGAAATTTCAAAAAAATGGCTCGACCGAGCCCATTACTTGATCGAGCCCCTAACCTTGGGTTACAGCAGAACTTAAACGAGGGTTTGTTTTAATGATCGATCGAGCAAACTTTAAGCCCTCAAATAGCTCAATTGAGGGCTTAAAGATTTCTCGATCAAGCTCTTAAAAAGGCTCAATTGAGCTACTTTGTTCACCCACAACACGACCTCGCTTGCCAAAAAGTGTAACCCAACTCCATGCATAGACCCCACTTCATCTTAAATTAAATTAAAAATAAATAACTACATACATATGTATTGACAACATTTAAAAAAAAAAAAAACCAATCTGCATTTATTTTAAACTTGGATTTATAGCACATCAATTTGTTAATGTGTAATTTTTTTAATATGAAGAATTAATACATGACATGAAGTTAAATGATAATAATTTACATATTGAGAAATTTGATCTCTCTAGATACCCGATAAATTTGAGTTTAAAATGAATCTAAATTGATTTATAAAAATGTTCCATCATCACATCTAAACAAATTATAATGCATTGTTAAATAATAAGTATCATTAAATGTTACAATGGACATTCATGTGGAAAATTAATTGAAGACATTCCTCATGACAATGAAAAGTGAACGTGGATAATCAATTACAAGCATTGACAATCTTCTTTCGTGACATGTTATTTTGAAATGGATTATTTATGCAAATTATATTGGACTTGTATTTTTGTTGTGCCAAGAGGCACTCTCTAGCCGAGTATGGAAGAGATGTTGTAACGCCCTGTTATGTTATGTTATCTAAACATTTTGACTCGATCAAATAAAAATATAATTTACTATTGGTGGTATTTGAACTCCAGGCTTTGACTACCCATGGTTTTTCCCATGGTATTTGTTATGATGAAGTCTATTTAAAGGCTTGAGGAAATCCATTATGGAATGCAAGATACCAACTTAGATCCATCTTAACTCCAGAGTTGATCTCTCTCAGCGCTTGATAGATCCAGATTTAAGATGGATCTAAGTTGATTTAAAAAAATAATAATATAACATTATATTATGTTCATTATTGACAACTTCTCATTCATAGTGGGTTGTAGATCAACCCGATACAATAGAGGTGGACCATTTTTCTAAACAAGGGTGATGATTGTAGAATTTCCTTGAAATTTTGCAGCTGCTCTAATGAACAATCTAAAAACTAGTTTCTTTTCATTAAGACACAAAATTTCTCTACTTATTTGCAGCGGAATAGGAACAGAAATAAACATTGTCACACAATAGCAAAAACACAATATTTTTCTAAGGGGGAAACCCTTTGCTAGTTGTAGAAATTGTATTGACAAAGTTTGAGCAAATAGAATTATTACAAGGAAAATTGTTTCTCTAGAGAACAAGCTCGTTCTCCCTACTAGTACTTAGCTTTAAACCTTGCTTGCAAGAATCGTGTCCTTAGCTCCTAAATCCTTGCGCTAGCCCTAGAAATTTCCTGCTATTTCCTAACACATACCAACAAGAATTTCCTTTGCCAAACACTGCATATAAGCCTCTCCTTCACGCTCTTCCTAGCTCTGCTAACTCACACACACAAACTTGTGCTCTCTATTGTCTTGTCTCACCACCTTGTGATCACACAAAACAATGATACAATTATATGCCTTCGTCTTCCTTATAAGCAATTCACATCAGCTAAATCTGGGAAGTTTATTTTTGGAACTCAATCTTCTGATTGACTAATTAACTGAGTCTGACTGACTCATGTAAATTGTCCTGCCTAAATTAGAAATTGAAGCTCACTTGCTTGCCCTTTTCCAAAGATAACTAACACTAGGAGACACATGAACTGAGCCTCCAACTCTTGCGCTTAAGTCAAATTGCTCCATGACTCGTCCTATTTATAGGAACTCATCCTAAAATATAGGAACTCATCCTAACTTATAGGAACATGTCCTAACTTATAGGAACTTGTGCATGCTAAAGACATGACTGCTTGTGGTCTCTTTGACTATGGCACAAGCCAAAGAATACCTTACTCGCTACTATTTTCAACGCTCCCTCTTAGCGAGGAAGGTGCTTCATTAAGAACAGCGTCCACCTGGATATGTCTCCAACACTACCACGTTCTTCGCTGCTATAGTTGCTCCCTCTAATTTAGAAGACTTCCCTGCTTTCTTCTATGGAACCTAATCTGAAGACCTAGTCTTTCCAACCATGCTCTGCAAGTCCATTACTTGAGTCATAAGTGCCATGTACCCCATGTACCTATGTGGCTGCATCCTTTGGTTGAAGGTGATACTGGAAAATCCAACTCTCTTTTGATCTCCCTTAAACAAATCCTCTGCCCACTCTGCTTGAACTCTCCCTATACTGGGAGTCACGGACTGAGTGGCTACCTCCACTCGCTCTGCACTGTGGTACTCATCATCCTGTTGGTTGGCCCAACTGCCAACTAGCTTTGACCCAAATTGAGGTACTGGTTGAGGCTCCAAATTGAGAGTTATGTCCTGCTCTCGCTCAACTATCACCTTTCCCTTCTAAAAACTTCTTGCCTTGCTGCTCAAGTTTGTGCCTGTCTACCTGCAACTTGTAGAGATTCTTCGCCCTTACACCTATTTGCTTCTTACATCTAGAAATTAAGTGTTGGAGGTAAGACTTACCTATGCTGAACATGACATCGTAACCCTTGTCCTCAAGGGTAGCTACCAAAATAATATTATGCTTTAATCTTGGAACATAGAGGACATCTCTAAGATGAAGAGAATTACCTAACTCCCTCTAAAAAAATGATAGTACCAACTCCACTAGCTAAATACATGCCATCATCTCCTAGCTCAATCTGAAGCTGCATGTCCTTCTCCTTTAGCTGGTTGAAATTCGTCTTGTTCTCGGTCATGTGGAAGGGTGCTCCTGAATTAATATACCATATGTTTTTGTCTATTGAGCTTTCCATGCAAGCAATCAATGAGAAATCTTAATCGAACTAGGAATAAAATGCATCTACCTCCATTGATGCAGCTACATGATCCTTTCTGGACACCTTCTTCTGCTTAAGTCACTTAGTGGCATAATGTCCAAACCCATGGTAACGAAAGCACTTGATCTTGCTTAGATCCTTCTTCTTGCCCTTCTGAATGGACTTGGCCCCTCCTTGGCCCTCCTTGCCCTTGGCCTTGCTACTCTTGTCTGCAAGGGCAAAGTTCTCCTCATCCTCTATCTTCATCAATCTACCATATTTGGTCCCTCTCTGGATCACTTCTTGAACACAATCAGTCCATATCCCCTTTCCCAACTAAAAAACTTTTCTCTGCCACTAATAACATCCTGGAACCCATATGAAGACTTCTGAAGTCCTAGAAGAGAAAACCTCACAAGGTCATGCTCTGGTACAATCACACCTACACCATCTAGCTCATCTCCTACCTGAGTGAACTTTGAAAAATACAAGATGATGGGCTCATCCTTGCTCATCTGGATACTCCTTAGCTTCTCCTTAAGAGCAAGCTTCCTGGTATCACTGGTACTCTGATGTAATTGTAAGATGGCTTGATACATCTCATATGTTGTCTTCGAGGAACTATATGATCTATGACCCCTTCTAGAATAATCCTCCTTGCCTTGATATCATTCTATTATGTTGGGCTAATTGTTGGGGATCTTGAACTGGCATTGTCTCATGCTTGATAAACTCTCCCACCCCATTATCTTCTAGCACTATCGTGATCCTCCCTTTCCAAGAGAGAAAGTTAGAGGCTCCCTCTAAACAGTGATCTGTTATCAATCCTTGGTACGCCATCCTACTTCCCCAAAAAACTCTCTAACACTTTCCCACTAACAGCCTTGTAGTCCTTCACAAGAGGTTGTACTTTAGGGTACTTTTGGCACCTTTGTAACAGTTTGTCAACTTGTACATGAGCTGCCAACCAAATCTATCCAATCTAGACACCAACACTTAGCAATTACATCAACACGGAAGACACATACATACCTCAGAAATATTACTTCTTTCTGCATTCTCCTTATTATCCATGTGCATAAACTCCCGTGAATTTAGGCCCTGGTGAGGGCTTGACGACAGTCCATGTCAACCCTCCAATTCTAGCCCAAAAACTCCTCAAAAAATTGTGTTATACCTTCTCCACTAGGCCTTCCTTTCAGTACTAACACTCAACCTTCTTTATACTTATGTTCCAACACTTTGAGACCTTAGACCAGCCTCAAACTAGGGCTTAACCCTACCTATAATATCACAGAGATACTTGACATGTTGTACAGAGAAGTAGCAACCAAAAATTATGCACCAAAAAAACCCAGATATGCTCTTCTTCCACTCGGCCTTAACTAGGCCTAGTCCTGTCACAAGAAAGACGCAAAACAACCCTTTCTTCACTTCGGCTAGTCCTCTTCAAGGTTGCGGCTTCCTCGGGTGATTCTCCAATGATGAATTGCTCTTGTGATGTATGAATCACCTTGTGTTGGTCTTTTAATATGTTCCTTGCTTTGACACCATGTAGTATTTCCTTGAAATTTTGAAACTGCTCTAACGAACAATCCAAAAACTAGTTTCTTTTCACTAAGACACAGAATTTCTCTACTTATTTGCAGCAGAATAGGAGCAAAAATAAACACAATCACACAATAGCAAAAACACAATATTTTTCTAGGGAACCCAACTGGGAAAACCCTCTGCTAGCTATAGAAATTTTATTGACAGTTTGAGCAAATAGAATTATTACATTGAAAATTGTTTCTCTAGAGAACAAGTTCGTTCTCCCTGCTAGTACTTAGCTCGAAACCCTGCTCGCAAGAACAATGTCCTTAGCTCCTAAATCCTTGTGTTGGCCCTGGAAATTTCCTCCTATTTCCTAGCACATGCCAACAAGAATTTCCTTTTCCAAACACTGCTTATAGGCCTCTCCTTCACACTCTTCCTAGCTCTACTAGCTCACACACACAAACTTGTGCTCTCTATTGTCTTGTCTTGCAACCTTGTGTTCACACAAAACAATGATACTATTGTGTGCCTACATCCCCCTTATAATCAATTTGCATCAGCAAAATTTGGCAAGTTTATTTTTGGAACTCGGTCTTGTGATTGACTAGTTCACTAAGGCTAACTAACTCATGTAACTCGTCTTGCCTCAATTAGAAATTGAAGCTCACTTACTTGTCCTTTTCCAAAGATAACTCGTACTCAGAGACAAACGATCTGAGCCTCCAACCCCTACGCTTAAGTCAAACTGCTCCATGACTCGTTGTAAACTTTTGTAGATGTTCTATGCTTGATGCAATTTTACTTTTATAACAGCAATCACATAAATAGTTAAGTAAAATGCTGATAGAACATACCAGTGGATCTATAGAAGACAAACCAGAAACAAGAGAATGTGTTGGTGCGTTACGGCGATCAGCAGGATGCTTCAACCAGCAAAGTCTTCTTGGTCGGCCAACCCAAAATGTGTCACAACAGTCCTCAAATCAATTATCCAATCAACTCAAAGTCAACTCCAGAAAAAGTCAAAGCAGGGCAGCAACAAGAAAATCAACGCAGCTCCAACTTCGGTCAATCTTTTGACCTCGATTTTTGTGCCAATAAGTACGGCCTACAAAAATCGAATTCTCCACAAAATTTCAGGTCAAACGGACCATGCGTTGACCAAAGTCAACGCTAGTCAAACTTGCCCAGAAACCCTAACTGCAGAAAATTTGCTGCGGTAAATTTCGTCCTTTAGCTGCAATAGATTTCGTCCTTCTTCTCACGTGGGAGATGAAACTGCTTCTCAAATGCTTGTAGATAATCAGAGGAGAAGATGTGTGATGAGATGAGTGAAAAGCTCTCCAACGTTGACTGTATTTATATGCATCATTGAGGTGTGTGACACATCTGTTGGGGGTGTAAAACCTTAAGGCCGACCTACACTTAAATTTATTATAAATAATAAATTCAAAATAAATGTTCTGCTCATCAGATTAAAATCAATTTTATATCGATTTTACACCTCTCCAAAAGAGGAATCCAATACAAATATTGGAATCTTCATCTGAGCATCACAAGATGGAGTTTGGACCTAGTTGTCCAAATTTAACACTCCCTCTCAACTAGGGAGAACTCCATCCACCAGTTCAATCAAACATCGTGCGTCATCCCGCCATAACTTGCTTTGCTGGCCTCTTTATTTCAGAACAAAAGTGGGTCAGCCACAAAGACATCATCCCCCAGCTGACAAATTCAGCCCAGAGGTCCGAAACCTCTATCAGACTCACAAAGAGTCTCCAACCAACCCGAAGTTGGTTCATCTGACCCGAAGTCAGGCGGAGGTCCGAGACCTCACTAGACTTGATCCCAGATCAAGTGGTTGGATCGTGCCATCCTAGATAGAGAGTACAACAATCTCTGATGCGTCCATCAGTCTTTACTACTAGTCTCTAGCTTTTCCCATCTCATTGGCCAAATGAGAGGTACTTCCCATGAGCCCTGAACTCAATGGGTAGGATGCATACGGGGCACAGATAATGAGAGGTGAACCAACCCAATAATCACAACGGTGGGGTCCAAGCACACCAACAAGGTTTGGCAAGCCTAGCCTTGTGGTTGCTCATAGCTCCGAGAAGCTGTCCCCAAAGCCCCCTAGAGCTCCTCGAGCTCATCGTCCAATAGGACCCACATCATAGGGTCGTTCCACGATACCAAGTCTCTCACGGAAGGTTAGGAACTTGACCTTCCCCAGGGGCTTAGTGAGAATATCCGCGACCTGCTCATCAGTTCCTATATGATCGAGCCTTACGGCGCCTCGCTGTACCATATCCCGGATAAAGTGGTACCCGATATCAATATGCTTGGATCGGTCGTGGAACACAGGATTCTCAGTCATACGAATCCCACTCTGGTTATCACAGAGTATCACAGTGGTATCTAGCACATGTCCAAACAGCTCACTAAAGAGCTTTCGCAACCAAATTGCTTCACAACAGGCCATACTTGATGCAATGTATTCGGCCTCAGCGGTGCTCAAAGCCACCGACTTCTGCTTCCTGCTCATCCATGAGATCGAAGCAGAACCAAGATTGAAGCAACATCCCGATGTGCTCTTACGATCCACCACACTGCCAGCCCAGTCGGCATCAGTATATCCACGGAGTGTCACACTCCCGGCAGTGTATCTCAGCCCATGGTTTATCGTGCCCCGAAGATATCTCAGAAGATTCTTGGCACCAACCCAGTGAAAGTGATGAGGCTCAACCATCTGTTGACTCAAAGTGTTCACTACAAAACATATATCCGGTCGGGTGTTCACTAAGAACATCAAAGCTCCTATGAGTTGACGATACTCAGTAGGATTGGCCAAGATAGGCCCAGCAGCGCTGCCACTCAACTTCTTGAAGTTGAGTTCCATTGGTGTTGACACGGACTTGCAATCCACCATACCAAATCTCTCTAGAAGTTTCACAATCCATAAACATGTTTTTCCGAGAAAGTTTTTGTCTCCGGTTCCCGCTGCACTTCCAAAGTTTCAGGCAGTGACTGGCCCTAGGTCCTTCATCTCGAACTCGTTGTGCCAAAGGTCCCTCTTGCATCGATGAACGAGAGTGGTTAGACCTGCCATGAAGAGGTCGTCCAATCGTCCACATACAAGACGAATGAGAGGCTTCCCCGGACAACGCGAAGTAAAGGTTCGGACGCATTACTTCGAGTGAAGCCCAACTTCATCAAGTAGCTATCTATCCTCTCGTACCAAGCTCTGGGTGCTTGCTTCAACCCATAGAGGGCTTTCTTCAACTTGCAGACATGAGTGTCCCGATCCTGGACTTCAAACCCAGAGGTTGTTCTACATACACCTCTTCTTTTATTGCACCATGCAGAAAAGCGGTCTTGACATCCATCTGATGAAGACTCCATCCTTGCGTAGCAGCAAGGGCTATGATTGATCGAATGGTGGTATATCGTGCCACAGGTGCAAATATGTCATCATAGTCTGTTCCTTCCTTTTGAGAGAAGCCACGGGCAACAAATCTTGCCTTGAACTTTTCAGCACTTCCATCAGATCCATGCTTGATCTTGTAGAGCCATTTTGCGGTGACAACTGTTTTGTCCTTCGGTCTTGGAACCACATCCCAAACATCATTATTCATTATGGACTCATATTCTTTGTGCATAGCATCCTTTCAGACTTGATGCTTTACGGCTTCCTCAAAAGATCCAGGTTCAGATTGTACAATAGTACTCATGGCAGCTAGATACCCTTGGTATCTACACGGTTTCTTGCTTTCTCGGAATGTCCCCCTTGGGGCAGTATGTCCCTCAGCATCTTCGAGGGTGTCCCTGAGCCATAATGGTCTCTTTCTCAGTGAAGGAGATGGATCTATTAGGTCCATTGGTCCTTCAACATCAGGCATTGTCTCATCCTGCGGTTCTTCTTGATTTCCAGGCCTTGCTTCATGATTTTCCTCAGATCTCGGAAGATCTACTACTTTTCTTCTGTGGAAGTACCTGTCAAAAGTGACATCATGGCATATATCTACTTCCCTTTGACCAAGTACATAGACTCTATAGGCCTTAGAGGTTTCGCTGTAGCCCACAAACATTCCTTTCTTCCCAGAAGCATCCATCTTACTTCTCTTTTCTTTTGGCACATGAAAATAAACAGGACATCCAAAAATTCTAAAATGTGAGACGTCAGGTTTCTTACCAGTGAAAACCTCTTCGGGAGTTTTGGAGTCCAGCATAAAATAGGTACCGCTGAATGTATACAGTATTCGTGTTTCTCCCCCATGTGGGTCTCGTAGACCCTGGTCACATAGCATGGCACGGGCAGCTTCCACAATAGTCCTGTTCTTTCGTTCAACAACACCATTCTGCTCAGGAGTATAGGCAGTAGTAGTCTCCCTCTTAATGCCATCTTCTCTGCAAAAGTCCTTGAACTCATTTGACTCATATTCAGTGCCATTGTCGGTCCTCAAAATCTTGATCTTCTTCCCTGTCATATTTTCCACCAAGGCTTTGAAGGTACGGAACCACATGAAAGCCTCATCCTTCTTTTTCAAGAAGTATATCCAGGTTTTGCGGGAGAAGTCATCAGTGAATGTCATATAGTAAGAACATCCTCCCAGGGATGTTACGGGTAGCATACCAGATAGATCAGAATGGACCAGTTGCAAAATATCAGATGTCTTTGTGACACTTGAGGGGAAAGGTCCCCTTGTATGCTTTCCTTCGGCACAGCCTTTACATACACCTTCATGATTATTTCCAAAGTCAGGCATCCCTGTCACCACCTTCCTTGCTTCGGGAAGGGCCTTGTAATGAAGGTGTCCAAACCTTCGGTGCCATAGTTCAGTTTGTCGCATAGTATCACATGTCATAGCTCCTAGTGGACTTCCTTCAACTTGGTAGAGTGTTCCAACTCTAAAACCAATCACGATAGCTTCCTTGAGATTCTTCTTCCACATGCGCACCTTTCCATCAGTGAATGCCACATTGAAGCCTTTGTCTTTGATGGCTGATATAGACACAAGGTTCTTCTTCAATTTTGGTACATAGAGTACATCTTGCAAATGTAGGACTTGTCCTTGAGACAAGTGGAGGGTCACAGTCCCGGTCCCTTTCACAGGATAAGTGGCATTATCCCCAAGGATAATTTCTAGATTAGTATCCCTTTCAACCATGTCAGAAAGTGCTTCCTTGAATCCGGTGATGTGTCTTGAGGCGCCACTATCATATCACCGTACATCCTGAGTGTCAAGCAAGATGCAGCCGAAAGTGTGATGTCACATCGTCTATTTTTTTTTAACAACATCATTTTACCCTCATACCGTAACTTTCTAGACCTTGCATGACGAGCCTTTTCGCCAAAGGGAGCTTTCCTTCTTTTGACCCTGCTGCTTCTGATTTCATTCTCTGCCAGTTTTCCTTCGTTGTTGTCATCACTATCGGGAGAATCCTTCTTGAAAGGACATTCTCTAGCATAGTGACCAGGCCTATGACAAGTGAAACACTTGCCCTTCTTTCCTCGGGCCCTTGCTCTTCCTTTATTCTTAGGACCACCAGAGTTCTTATTTCTAGAATGAGCAGCGTAGGCAGTATTTCTATCATTTTCGTATTCCTTCATTCTTGTCTCTTCTTGCATGCATCTTGACAGTAGCTCGTCAAAGTTAGGAATTGTATTATTATTGAGAATGGTAGTGTTGAATACTTGCCATTCATATGGGAGCCCTCCAAGTGCGATGAGTACCATCTCACGATCGACTATTGTCTCCCCAATAGCCAGCAGATTGTTCCTGATCTCGGTCAATTTCAGAAAGTATGTTTGGACAGACTCATCCCTGCCTTTCTTCAGATTCTTCAATTGATTCTTGAATAATAGCACTTGGTTTGCATTGTTTACTTTGAACATTTGTATCAGCTTATCATACATCTCCTTGGATGTGCCTAGCTCAGATATGTAGGCAACCAAACTTTTATGTATGGATTCCCTGATCATTAGCTTTGCTTTGATCTCCCCCTTCTTATACTTGGTTTTAGCAGCAGCAGTAGCAGGGGATGGAGGTTCTTGTATCTTACCCAGTACATAGTCCATGAGATCATGGTCGTCCAATTTGAGATCTAATATCATCTTCCAAGCATGGAAGTCATCCCTTCCAGTCAGCGTGTCATCCTCCTTGAAGCCATAACTTGTGGAACTCATTTTTCTCAGTTGGTTATTGCTATAAGTTAGGGCTTGTCTTCACCTCACCTCTGATACCATGTAAATTTTTGTAGATGTTCTATGCTTGATGCAATTTTACTTTTATAACAGCAATCACATAAATAGTTAAGTAAAATGCTGATAGAACATACCAGTGGATCTATAGAAGACAAACTAGAAACAGGAGAATGTGTTGGTGTGTTACGGCGATCAACAGGATGCTTCAACCAGCAAAGTCTTCTTGGTCAGCCAACCCAAAATGTGTCACAACAGTCCTCAAATCAATTATCCAGTCAACTCAAAGTCAACCCCAGAAAAGTCAACGCAGTTTAGAAAAAGTCAACGCAGGGCAACAACAAGAAAGTCAATGCAGCTCCAACTTCGGTCAATCTTTTGACCTCGATTTTTGTGCCAATGAGTACGGCCTACAAAAATCGAATTCTCCACAAAATTTCAGCGCAAACGGACCATGCGTTGACCAAAGTCAACGCTGGTCAAACTTGCCCAGAAACCCTAACTGTAGAAAATTTGCTGCGGTAAATTTCGTCCTTTAGCTGTAGTAGATTTCGTCCTTCTTCTCACGTGGGAGATGAAACTGCTTCTCAAATGCTTGTAGATAATCAAAGGAGAAGATGTGTGATGAGATGAGTGAAAAGCTCTCCAACGTTGACTGTATTTATATCCATCATTGAGGTGTGTGACACATCTATTGGGGGTGTAAAACCTTAAGGCCGACCTGCACTTAAATTTATTATAATTAATAAATTCAAAATAAATGTTCTGCTCATCAGATTACAATCAATTTTATATCGATTTTACACCTCTCCGAAAGAGGAATCCAATACAAATATTGGAATCTTCATCTGAGCATCACAAGATGGAGTTTGGACCTAGTTGTCCAAATTTAACACTCGTCCTAATTTATAGGAACTCATCCCAACTTATAGGAACTTCTGCATGCTAAAGATAGGACTACTTGTGGTCTCTTTGACTAACACACAAGTCAAAGAAGACCTTACTCGCTACTATTTTCAACAATGATACTGATATTACTTATTCCCTTGTATTTTATCTTTTTAGTTTTTCATTAATTTTATGTTTCCATTTCATTAATTTGTTATTATATTAAAGAATATATTGGCCCAACAAACATATGGTTTTAGAAAAAATGCATTGACTCAATAAAGATAGGGTTTTAGTGGAAAATGTTAAAAAGGCTAATTGTGCTAATGTACGAAAGCTAAGGCACAATAATTGGTGCAATGAATGACAGCTACACAAATTTATGGTTAAAATAATTTGGTGCATTAAGTACAAGAAATTAGTTGAAATGTGTTGATGGATCTAGTTTGGATGGTTGAGAAAATGAGTGTTATCCTCCCACCTAAATTCAATTCCCATAAATAATATGTTGAGCTTATATATTGTTGTAATGGCTTTGAAACTTGTTATTGATCTTGTTATATGTCCTAAAAAATATAGAATTTATCCTAAATACCATCTGAACCTTGTTGTTGACCTCGCCTTGTGTTGTTAACCTTACCTTGTGTCCTAAAAAATATAGAATTTACACTAAATACCATCCAATGAAGTGAAGTGCCGAGAATTCCCTGAAATCACTTAAACCAAAAATATATATCAATTAAAACCTGAAAAAATACACAATTAATAATGTTAACTTTGATAGTAGAATCGACATCCCCATCCTTTTCCTTCTGATGGGATGCACAAGCCATCACCAACACAAGACCACCAGAAAGAAACCCCCAAAGCTCATATTTTTACAATAGATTTGCTCGATGCCCTAGTTTAATTGCAATGTATAGTCATTACACGATTACAAATCTGATATCCAAAATTGCAATATAATACAAGGTAAATGTCAAGAACAGTTAACCAGATTTAATAAGAATTGCAATAAAGCAAGAATGTTGGGCATCACATAAAATCATTCATTATACTGGTAAGAAACTCTAATAGTATTCGCCATTCTGGTAAAATACTCTAATGTTAAGCATTTTTTTAAGTAATAATTACAGTAAAGTATGAATATTGGGCATCACATAAAATTAGTCAACAAACTGGTAAAATACTCTGATGTGAGTATTTTTGTCACAGGATTTGAGGAGGTAACAGGAGGGCACGCAAACAGATTCATATATTGAGGTGATTCATATTCAAGCCCAATCAACAATACCTCAAGATCATAATTTTAAAGAACAAGATGAAATTAGGATGTTCCAGATCTAGATCGAACCCTTTCAATTTACCTATATCCAGATCAAATAGTGGAGTAGCTAGTACCAGAATGAGGCAACCTTGAGTAATATATAAGTAATTGCAGTAGGTTACCTAATTTCATAATCATAACCTGTTGAAGCAAATCTAGTTATCAAACCGTAGTAAATATTACACTAGTTGCTGCATATATAGATCAATATTGATACACAGCACCAGAGAATATAGTCCAAGTAGCAACAAAAGCACAGGTATAAGACCATGACAGTGAGACAACTTGCGACATTTTGTAGTGTCGTATCATTGTAGATGTATATGGCAGGGAGTGGGGAAGGAGTTGTAAATTATATTTGAAATCCTGTCACACTAGAAGAAACGCCCTAAAGTTGACATTTTTGTTGTTGATTTGTTGGACACCCCAGTGTAACTGCAACTCATATTCCCCGCGCGACTGGCAATCTGACTTCCAAAATTGCACTGTAATATAAGGTAGGTAAAATGTCAAGCATAACTCTAGTAGCAAGATTCATTAAGGATCATGGTAAAGTAAGAATGTCATACACTCGATAAAATTATTCATCAATTTGATGTTACACTCTGATGTTAAGTATTTCTGTAACAAGATTTGAGGAGATAACCAGATGCATGCAAACATATTCATAAATGCCTTGAAGTTATGATTTTTGAGAACAAGTTGAATATTGGGATGTTCTAGATTAGACCCAACCTTTTCAATTTACCCATATTCAAATCAAATCACAATCTCTAGCAAGAGAGCAAGGCAATTTTGAGCAATATATAGGTGATTGTGGTAGAGTAACAAATGTCATAATCATAACCTATTGAAGCATATTTTGTTATCTAAACATAACAAATATTATGCTAGTCATGGCATATATCGATGAATATCGATACCCAAAAGCATTGGAGAACATATACCACGTAGCAACAAAAGCACAAGTATAACATCATGGCAATCCTTGGGTGACTTTGGCAAACTATTTACACCCTACTCGTGGATTCTAAGCCAAAGGCAACAGAATTGAATGGTGTTAATGGTTCCTCATAATGATCCATCTAGGCACATTAGCCTCATTGTAATAAGAGCAAACTATTTCAAACCTAGAAGAACATAGCAATTTAAGTTTCAATGCCATGCATTGTGGGTTCTCTTTGCCTTATGGTTTTACCTGTGTGATGTCCAAAATAATTGCATCAACATGATAAGAAGTCAATTTATAAAACAAAAATAAAAGCATTGCCCCAATTTTTGTATTATGTTTTGTGAACTCCTATTCAGTTGTGGTTGTTATCTATTGATGTCTGTAATATTTCCAAATTTGATAATAATAATAATCTAACTTTAAGGTCACAGCCTTGCCAAACACCAAATTGACTTTTAAGACCCCATTGTTTGTGAGACAAGAGACCTCCTCCATGCAATGATTTCACTATTTAATCAATGGAGGCGTGCATACCTTACCCCTCCCCAGATTTGTACTTGTCACCTCCTAGGAGGAAACACATGTTCTTTACCATCAAGCCCGCTCCAATTATATCTACCATTGCATACCCAATTGTTTTAGTTTCATTCCACATTGAGACCCTCCTTCTCATAATAATCTCCTCCTTTGTCAACTAACCTATGGTCCAATAGTCCCAGATGGTGTGAGAAACATCGAGTGTGGGAAGGGACAGCTCCACTACCGTTACCCCACTCACTCGAGGGTGGAGGCATGGATATCCCACTCACTGCATGACCCACACTCATTACCATGGTGATCCACGACAGGCTTAGCTTCATTACTTATTTAATGACTCCAAGTGGCATTTGAGAGAACTCTCTCAACGATAGCACAGTGAGGTATAACCTGGGCTAACGGAGGAATACCATTCTCATCCTTGTCGAATTGTGCCTACGCCTCACTTTGGAAACTTCCCCCACACAAACCCAGTTTCTGCTCCTGCATTGTTGTTTCCCTTTTACTGAGGGGGGTAGGATCATGTCCTCCTAACATGGCCTCCCCCATTGAGGTTGTCGTTCAACTCTTGCCTAATAAGCAAAATGAAATTTCAAAGATTATGAGCAAGGTAGGTTGCGTTTAAGTACTCTTGAGGGGAGGTCAGTTGCTCTATGCATGGAGCGCCCTTGTACTAGTTGGGTTGGTAGGGCTACCAAGTCCCTACACCTTATCTATTGCAGTGGCCACACTCAAGGATGCATTGGCACTTAGGTGTTTCAAAGACCAGATTCTATTTGCATCAAATTTCATGTTTACTGTGGTTGTTGGCTTTATGTATCAGTGGAAACATCCTCATTTTTGGAACATATCTTGGTTTGGTATGGTGGCAACCTCGCTCCTAGCTCTTTCTTGCTTTGGATAGTTCGCCACCTTACTTAAATGTTTACTGGCATTTGCTCTAGTCTGAATTCTAAGCCTATGAAGGTTAGTTTTTTCCTAACTAGAGTCACTCTTCCTCAGTTGTCATTGTGCCAAAGAGGTTCTCTCTCTTCTTTGTTTTCTAGTTGTTATCTCCCTTGTTTTAGCTCTCATAAGCCCCTCACTACCCTGTCTATCGGTCACTACGTCTTCGGGGAACCTTCCTATGCATCGATCACCCTCTCATGGTCACCTTCACTTCTGCTTGCCCCCTTTACCATGCCCCAACAAAGAGCCTAGAGCTTGCCTTCGTGCAAATAATGTCGCTCACCGGTATCAGATCCAGAATCCTAAGAACATTCAATACGAAATTGATCATGCTTTAGGAGGGGTTCTTGCAGATAGCAATGAACTCACTGATGCAGAAGTATTGGCATCGGTGGTTGAATGGGCCCCTGACCCATGTCACACCCAAGGTGTAATATTCCCAATTAGCAGCAGCTAATTGGAAATATTAATTTTGATTAATTTTGCCTTCTATATTTAGAAATATAAATAAAGTGAGTGACAGGGGGACATAACTCACTAAAATAAAGTGCACTCCCTAGTAGACTCAACGTTGTGACTTAAGTGGGCCAAGGGGGGCCAAGAGACCACGTAGAGGGGGACTCACTTAGACCACGTGGGCCATGACAGCACAGTTTAGTTGGCAACGTGGGCCAAAGGGAGGCTACGTTGGAGATGGTGGGGCCTAGGGTTGAGAGAGGCCCATTGTTATAAGAAGGAGGAGAGCCTCCTCATTTACTCATTCGATGTTTATGATATTGAGCTGGTCACTTTGACTTCTTGAGCACGCTGGTTGTTTAGCTAGTCTGCAGCACTGTTTAGTGGACCGAGTGTCTCCGTTCAGAGATCTCACCCTTAGCCCCGGGAGACTTCAAGTGCTTGCTCGAGTGAGGTTGTCCCATCAGTATTTTGCTGGAGGATGGGTGTTTGGCTTTTGTGGAGGAGCAGTGCATCCATAGACTGCGCAGTCTTGAGAGGGAGGACGAGTCCATTTTCAGGGAGCTCCGAAGAGGCATTGTTTCAGACGATTTTTGTCGGGAGATTGAGCAAGGGGCCAGCCCTTGCCTATTGGAGACTTTTGGTTGAGCAGGAGGTCATATTTTGGAGTATTCCATTCAGTCTCAGCGTAGAGCCTTGGAGGATAGCATAGATCCTCAAGGGAGGTATTTTCGAAGGTTGTCCATTCCAGAAATGCTCTCTGGGCTTTCCTGGGTTTTGTGTGCAGAGGCTGATTCCAAAGTTTCAGCTCATTCCAAGTAGGGGAGCAGCCCCTAATACTCATCTTGTTCCAACAGTAGCAGCTACACGGCAGTTTTCCAGCAGCTTGGACGCAGATTAGAGAACAGCCATTCCATCGATATTCTGAGAGTATTCCTACACTTGCCTGATGCAAGTCGAGGTGCCATCACTCTGATCACCTCTTGTACTCATTGCTATTTCTCAATATAATAAAATGGCTCAGTATTCTCTCTATTTTATGTGTATCTGTTGCATATACTATTTCTAGCATTTTATGTATGGTCCGCATCTCTGCTTGTTTATCCTTTGAGACATTCCCATTGCTATACCATCTGTTGTGTTTTGCTCATACTCTATAGACGGAGTCTGGTGAGGGCCAGGTAGCCTCCAGATCTCACCCTCTTTCCAGAGGTGAAATAACTGGTAAACGCCCCTCCAGTCCATCTCTGGTTTAGAGTTGACTGTGTTTGAGAGATATCCCTGAAAAGGGATATTACAGTGGTATCAGAGCATCATTCTGGCTCAGTCGTGGGGATATTTTTCTATGAACAAAGAGAGTAGGCAGAATCTTACCCACCAAACGCAGTAGAGGTGGAAAATATGGGGGTCTCACAACAGTGTGACCAGCATTTACCAGCCTTCAGTAGGCCAACCAGGATCACGATGCCTACATTCTTACCTCCAGTACCGAGTGAGAAAGGGAGGCGGCATGATCATATACCCTTTGGAGATTATTTCGCGAATGGCAGTCCATGGGGGAAAACTTCAGAGCAGCTTTGCCCTTCAGAGATTACTGTCATCTCAGGCAGGATGAAGAGGGAAGTAACAGTGGGGGATCTAGCACGCAGAGTTCAGAGTTGCAGCGTACCATTGGAAGGACACCTTTTCCCATACATTATGGATCCACCGATTGCACGGTTCAGGATCAGGTGGAAAAGATGGGTACCTCTTTCTAGCTTGACTGAATAACGGAGGGGGAAGCCATCAAAATGGCTACCTCGCACTTGGAGGATGGAGGCACACAGGATCATGGGGAGCATGTGGATACACCCAGTATGACGCAGGGGTCACCTGAGTTGGAGACTTCTTAGTAGAGCTTACCCCAATAGTGCCATCCATTGAGTTGACGACCAGGGTAGTGTCCGAATTTTCGGGTGGTAGCAGCGTGCGGCAGATGGGTGAGGTGCCAGGAGATGTATCCACCTTTGATGAGGCACTAGGAGATACAGAGGTATTGGACGATGGTCGCACACAGCAGTGTCATCAGCTTCGAGCCGACCTTCTAGTTTTGAAAGGGAAGGCCACATCAGTACGAGAGGCTATTTTGTTACAGAACGAGGAGCTAGAGGGCATGAGAGTGGTTTGTGCCAAGTCAGCGGCCAAGTTGGCCCACATTGGGGAACGGTTGGATTCCCTAATGGTACAGCTAGAGGGCACATTGGATTGTCAGAGCAGCCCCCTTTAGGCATGCATAGACGGGGCTAGCAGCATTATTGGGTCACCTCTTTCCATTGGAGAGAGAGAGGTCGAGCCACCTAGTCAGGTCTCATACGTTGACTTGGTTAGCAGGATGAGACGATCGGAGTTGCACAGGGTGCAGCATCCACATATTGAGGTGGGATGGCGAGAGATTTTGAGTTGGTACCCGGTGGAGTGGGTTATGATGATAGTGGTGGACCCGAGTGTAGTTCAGCAGGGGTTTCCAGGTACTAGGAATACAGGAACCCCAGATTGGCATTGGGATCTAGGCGGGACTACCTGTCGTTTCCCAGGCAAGTTAGTTGACGATGTCTTGGAGGGTACAGTTGGCCTAGTAGTTGAGCATGTGCATTTGCTAGGGGAGTTTCGGTCAGCTCCAGTGGCCAACCAGTTTATGGACAGACTCCCTAGGTTGACTTGGTATGACACTTGTACACGGGGTCACAGAGTGATCAACATACCTTGGCAGAAGCTTATCGGAGGAGGTGGCATTGGCAGGCCACCAGATGGTGCCTTGTATGGGGCCAAGGGTTCTTCACCTTTGTGTGGGCACAGAGGTCACAGCGGAGTCAAGCAATGGTGGTATCACTACTGACACATAGGGAGAGTCACTTCTCGGACCCCTCGGGGAGGATTTGGAGTGATGATCCATTCGTCGGCGGGTATAGTGAGGCGACAGTGGAGATGATGATACTGATTGGGGGTGGTCCAACATGTAGTGACACAACTCTAGGTCATCACATCCAGGGGTGTGTGGGAACCTCTAGCATTGAGCAATGGACTACCGATGGACATGGAGTTGCATGGTGGTGTACCATAGTGTGTGGGACTGCATTGTGGAGTAGGAGTGTCCTACATCACATTGAGAACACACGGGGGGTGACCGATTTCTTGACACAAACCAGGCACGAGACGATACAGGGTGGTACAGCAGTAGTAGGGGGTATCCAGCAGTGTACAGGGGTATGCCTCAGTGTGCAGTGGCATGTCGAGGAGTACATGGATGATCGGTGGTATGCGAGGGCATACGGTGCTGCACAGCAGGGTCTTAGAGCATTGCCTCCAGGGAGACTCACAGATAGGAACACCGGGCTTACCTTTGGGGGTATTTCACCCAGGATCGATGGGGAGACAGATGAGCGATACTTGACGGTATCTATGGGGACTCACAAACCTGACCCTCTTCTACATCACTCACGGGCACAGTCGATTTTGTCATTGTCCTTTGGCACGTTGGGCATGAGCAGCGAGGTACGCAAGGCTCACACAAGATATTTGGATGACACTCAGCACACTAGGGAGAGACTTCTTAGCAGTGGCATTGGGTCGGGGCGCTAGTTGACAGCCACAGGTTAGGGGATGAGATGATCCTCTGCAGGGGTGTCACATCAGCCATCGATAAGCCTACGCTTGGGGAGCGGGCCATGAGGGAGACATGCGTCACTTTTTCCTCAGGGCATGTCGAGATCATGCATGAGCAGAGGATACTGGGTAAGGCAGAGGTAGCATCCCAGTATGTGTCTAGGCTCTAGACAATGTATCGACACATTATCAAGAGGGTGGATGGCATATTCAATGCAGATGAGGTGGCAGAGGTAGAACAAGAGGGCATTCCTTCTGTATGCCAGGGTGAGGACTCTTCTTTATATGAGTCCATAGGATCTGTTGAGGACGCTTCTGGGGAGCAAGAGCAGTCATGCAGAGATGATGACAGTAGACCGGAGCCGCATTCCAGTGTCCAGGGTGAGCAGTCACGGGACTCTACGGGAGATACTCTGGGTGATGAGTCACTTGTGACGATTCAGCCAGAGCAGCATATGACGGAGCCTGAGTCAGCAGAGGAGGATACTATGCACATCATGCATGATAGTCCTTTGGGGGAGAGCTAGATGGAGGCTCACATCGAGTCCGTGATGGGTATGTGGCTAACCTTGGGGTCAGCCATTGAGGAGGAGCAGTCAGATGCACTGACATCATGTACAGTGACAGCAATTGTAGATCCATATCCTCTAGAGATGTTGGAGGTTGATGGGATATTTCTGCAGGGGGCTAGGGGACGGCAGGAGCTTCACATTCCCGATGAGAGGGATGAGTTGTTGGAGATGGTGGAGCATCCATCTTTGGGCCGACATATTGATGAGGTACAGATAGATGTACGTACAGTCGGCCGAGCTGCAGTACTTTCAGTGAGTAGTACTCTCCGGGAGTACGTCAATGGGGCTTGCAGCACATCTTGCCCACTTTGGCCCATTATAGAGAGAGGGGCCTCCTTCTACTGGCAGCTTTCGTTGGCAGACAGGGCAGAGCAGTGTGAGTTGATTACGGGCTGGCAACAACACTCCAAGCGTGTACCATATACAGATGTTGCTACCTTAGATTCTTCTTCCAGGATGGATTGGCCAGAGACCATGAGTTGGCACCCTCTTGATGGTGCGATTTTCTTCATAGGGAGCACAACAGAGCAGGGGCCCTTAGACATAGCCGATGTTACAGATTCCAGCTGGCAATGGGACCCAAGTCATCATTTCTTCAGCACCCCATCCCGATTTTAGGAGGGCAGGATCAGCATGGGATTGAGTCAGGACTTGGATTGGAGAGAGGTGATGAGTTGGTATGCAGTTGGTGGGGTAGCTTATACAGTTGGAGGTACAGCATAGCAGGAGCCAGGGAGCACTGATGCTTGTTGGCGGGCTTCACTTCATGGGGCATCAGCTATAGCCAGAGGTAGTGCGCAACCTGAGTCGTGGGACTTGAGCGATGATTGGCCATGGTGGCGTTGGGATCCGGGAGGATTTTTTGTTCGCTGGTACAGGAAGAGATCAGTTTGGGATCCCGGCATTGAGAGATCCCTCCATATCAGGGTGATACAGAGGAAAGGGAAGATTCAGTGGTGCATCTGGGACCTAGGCACATTTTACAGTGAAGGCAGGGAGCATCAGCTAAAGCGGATGCTTGTTCAGGCATTGCTTGAGGACAAGCAATTTTTGGTGGGGAAGCCTGTAATATTCCCAATTAGCAGCAGCTAATTGGAAATATTAATTTTGATTAATTTTGCCTTCTATAGTTAAAAATATAAATAAAGTGAGTGAGAGGGGGACATAACTCACTAAAATAAAGTGCACTCCCTAGTAGACTCAACGTTGTGACTTATGTGGGCCAAGGGGGGCCAAGAGACCACATAGAGGGGGACTCACTTAGACCACGTGGGCCATGACAGCACAGTTTAGTTGGCAACGTGGGCCAAAGGGAGGCTACGTTGGAGACGGTGGGGCCTAGGGTTGAGAGAGGCCCATTGTTATAATAAAGGAAGAGAGCCTCCTCATTTACTCATTCGATGTTTATGATATTGAACTGGTCACTTCGACTTCTTGAGCACGCTAGTTGTTTAGCTAGTCTGTAGCACTGTTTAGTGCACCGAGTGTCTCTGTTTGGAGATCTCACCCTCAGCCCCGGGAGACTTCGAGTGCTTGCTCGGGTGAGGTTGTCCCATCAGTATTTTGCAGGAGGATGGGTGTTTAGCTTTTGTGGAGGAGCAATGCATCCATAGACTGCGCGGTCTTGAGAGGGAGGACGCAGTCCATTTTCAGGGAGCTCCGGAGAGGCATTGTTTCGGAGGATTTTTGTCGGGAGATTGAGCAAGGGGCCAGCCCTTGCCTATTGGAGACTTTTGGTTGAGCGGGAGGTCATATTTTGGAGTATTCCATTCAGTCTCAGCCCAGATCCTTGGAGGATAGCATAGATCCTCAAGGGAGGTATTTTCGAAGGCTGTCCATTCCAGAAACGCTCTCTGGGCTTTTCTGGGTTTTGTGTGCAGAGGCTAATTCCATAGTTTCAACTCATTCTAAGTAGGGGAGCAGCCCCTAATACTCATCTTGTTCCAGCAGTAGCAGCTTCACGGCAGTTTTCCAGCAGCTTGGACGCAGATCAGAGAACAGCCATTCCATCAATATTCTGAGAGTATTCCTACACTTGCCTGATGCAAGTCGAGGTGCCATCACTCTGATCACCTCTTGTACTCATTGCTATTTCTCAGTATAATAAAATGGCTCAGTATTCTCTCTATTTCATGTGTATCTGTTGCATATACTGTTTCTAGCATTTTATGAATCGTCCGCATCTCTGCTTGTTTATCCTTTGAGACAATCCCGTTGCTATACCATCTGTTTTGTTTTGCTCATACTCTATAGACGAAGTCTGGTGAGGGCCAGGTAGCCTCCAGATCTCACCCTCTTTCCAGAGGTGAAATATCTGGTAAACGCCCCTCCAGTCCATCTCTGGTTTAGAGTTGACTGTGTTTGAGAGATATCCCTGAAAAGGGATATTACACGAGGACACCAAAACCAATGCCTATGCACTATTGAACTTTACTGGAACATCAGGGCACTTCTTAGCAAGTTTCTTCTGAAGCGCAATGAGGCTAAAAGAGAAATTTTGCTACATTGTGGATGAGTTCCAAATTGAGCATAGAGATATGGGCCTCAAACATAGGGATATGGCTCTCAATCTGGCTCGGATAGAAGCCATTCTGAATCATGAAAAAGGTCCAACTTTGCCAAGAACCCTAGTTGAGCCCATTCACATCTCCACCTCTTCCTGAATAACTCTCATGGCCTACACTCTTGTTGGTTTAATTTCCCATCTAGGCAATTATATGTTATTAGTTTACAATTTTTGCAAGTCATATTTTACTATTTATGCTTGGCATATTAATGCATGTGCTATCAGTAGTTTAGATGTTAGTAGACTTAGCAGCAATTTGTTCAACCAGTACTCATTTTTGTTATATTTGGGACAAAAGATCTCTTTTTCCAATAATGGTCTGGTTTCCCCAATGGTAGGCCAAGGCGATAAAGGATTGGTTATCTATATAATATTTTTCAATGAGTAATAGAAGTTACTTAATCTACCCAAAAAAATACCATGGTTTAATAATTAATTGGTGGGAATTTTCCATAGGTAACACAAATTTGGTTCGCTCTTGCTTCTTACTTGAGAATCTTAGAGAAAATGAATTCCTTATCTAACCAAAACATTAAAAGAAAACATATTACTAAGGGGGAAAAAACAAAACAAAACCTTTGTCGAGCATGTTATCAAATAATACTTTCTTTCTATGTCACAAGGCTAGGAAAACTTCAAGTTTGAAATTTCGAATTCAATGAACCCAAAAAAATTTTGAGCCTCGTTGACATCTGTCCAACCTCGTAACCTTGGACTAAATTAGCAACTCAAGCTTACATGTCACAACTCAAATTCATAATATATCCTCATAATTTTAATATCCATCCTAACATTTATTTAATTTACTATAATTATTTCTTACTATTTTATATTCACTTCAAAATTTATATACAAGATTCTACTCAGAGCCATGGTCGTCCACACAAAACAATCCACCATGAGTCTATATCTCATTTTGGGTAGTCTATATGTCATTCTGTGTGGAACACACCTTGAATTTACATACTCTAAACAAGCCAACTGAACTGAGCTCAAATTATCCTTTAAAATAAATGAAAAACTATTGCAAAATTAATGAACAGAGTTTGAGCACAAAGAAAAATGATCCCGTGTTTTCTTCTTTTCCAATGAAGAATAAGTTCGATCAGAGTCAATATTCCACCGAAAATCAATCCGAGAAAAGACCATACAACTTTGAGTTGTGTTGAAAATGCATTACTTACCAGTGATAGCCAGCTAACGGTGCGAATTTCGGATTGGGACCAACGCGCACGAACTCCCCATCCAAGCAACTCTGCAAGGCAAACCCTACTATTCAAACTCTGAAGTTTGTGGTATGAAAAGTTGGGAGAGGGAAAGGAAGCTAAACTTACGGGAAGTTGCCCAACAACAGGCAGGTGCGATTTGGGGGCAGTTTCCGAGACTGGAGCGAAGTTCCCCGAAAGAAAATGCAGAGGCTTCCTCGAACCATACAACGCAGAAGCTTCAACCACCAGTTTCTCCACCATGTCGACCAGCAAAGAGACTAAGCCCTTTTTGGGATGGGGATTTACGGCCTTGTAATCCTTGCTGCCTTCTTCCGCCACAGTCCCCATGCTGGAATTTTGGATCTTCGCTACGATTTTACAGTATTTGAGTTTGATCAATCTCCTCCATGTGAATGTTTCAATATGATCAACTCTGTTTTCTCATGTCTTGCAGCACTGTTCTGGTGCCACGTATATCTCCACTAAATTTATTTTATCCTCTTGCACAGTAGACCATTATTTTATCCACGTATATTTTATTATTTTGAAGAAAATATATATTCTAATATATTTTCCACTTAGAGACATATGTAAACCTTTTGTATTACTAGCAATTGTTCCCAAAGTTTTTGGTGCACATGATTATTTTGAAGAAAATATATATTCTAATATATATTTCACTTAGAGGTATTTGTAAATCTTTTGTATTACTCGCAATTGTTCCTAGAGTTGCAAAAGTAGATTGAAGGAATAGAAGTTTTGGCAAGTTCATTTAGCTACGAACGAGATTAGGTTTATGCAAGTTCCTCATGAGCACAAAACATTGAGAGACCTTATGGCCTTACATGTATTTTCTTCCTAACACATCGACATCACTCTTGAATATTCACTAGGGGAGAGATCGATCTCCTTCAAAGTCAGAAACCAACTATTTGCAAGTCGCCCAAAATAATAATTCCATTATTACAATTATATTACTCTAACTACAAATTGAGACATTTATCTCTTTAAACACCTTAATTAACATTTAAAAATATAATAAAATTATATATATATATAACCAAACTAAATAAAAATACAAAATAATATATCATAAAAATAAAAAATTGAAAATATAAACATTATATCAACACTTATTATTTACAAACACTAATATAACCTATCCTATTAAAAATAAATAAACAACTACATATATCAATCCAAAAAAATTAAACAAATATATATATGAAAAGCCAGCCTCTAACTAATAAAATAAATTAATACTTCCAATCAAAATTCGTATTAACACCAATATAACTGATCCCATTAAAAAAATTAAAGAAATACATATATCAACCCAAAAAAAATTAAACAAATATGTATATGGAAAGCCAACCTCTAACTAATAAAAAAATTAATACTTCCAATCAATATTCTTATTAACACCAGACTTTCTTTATTAACACATAACCATAAGGAACGGCGATCGGGGATGCGATGGAGCGAGTGAACGCTAGGGTTCCTACTTGTTGGACCGCCGACGCCGACCCTGCAGCTGCAACGTTTGCATGTGGTTCAGCCTCAGCTCCTTCGGCACACCTAGGAGACACGAAATTCTTTACAACTGCAGCCCAATGCAATTCATCCGCTTTCTTTCGGCATAGCTGGCTCTTGGCACCCCCTCGCCAGGCAACCGTCGGCACTTTTAGGCACGAGGGTTGCCGGATCAATCCAGATTGGAACCTTGGAGCTCAGGTCGCCACAGTCTTAACGCACGATGATGCTGCTTTTTGCGTCCAAGCGAGGACAAAACCTGCAATTTCTCCCACCCCCGTGACCATGCAAGGGTGCTGCTTTATGAATGGGTTCAACGGTTCTATCAAGGAGCCGCCGCAGGCCGATTTGGCTCAGATCCAGGAGGACCACGCTCAACTTTCAGCCTTATTCAAGCAAAATGCCTCTCGGATTCGAGACTGCAAGGATTAGGCACTGATCAGGGACAAAATCAAGACAGGTTGCAGAGGACTCCTCACCGCTCTCCCGCTAGCTTTCAAATCCAAATCTTGCTTTTATCCGGCAAAACGTTGTTGCTTTGGGTGCATGCTTCAGATCTGGTGCATAACCTCATGCAAGAGCTTGAGCTCCGGTTGGGTATCCCCTCTTCCCATCAGAGACTGACTTGCGCAGGTAAACAGCTCGAAAACCCACTGCCCTTGTCTTATTACAGCATTGAAAGAGATGCTCTAGTGATGCTCACCTTACGGCTGCAAGGAGGAGCATCTGGGCAGACATCCTCGACTCCAACTTTCTCCTATAAGGATGCGGTTCATGCAAAACCCTCCAAGAAGACTGCTCCACAACCTGAGGCTCCCAAGCCTTTCTTGGTGGACAAAATGAAGGAAACTCCCTCCATCGAAATCACTCATCCATCTTTGGATGATCAATTTCAGACGTTTGCAGAAACAGCCATCATTTGCAGATTTAACGGACTATGGCCTTGTACTGCCGATTTATACCAGTGGATCCACTCCAACTGGACCAACAACAGCAAGGTCTTCTTCTGCTCGAAAGGCTTCTTTATTTTTTCCTTTTCCTTCAGCGAAGATTACCAGAAAGCCTTAACGGGAGGCCCTTGGTTTTGGGGATCAGCGGGACTTTTCCTCGGGACTTTTCCTCACCCCCTGGTTCCCTGATTTCGACCCCTCTTCGGCTGTCATTACCAAGCTTCCCATTTGGGTCCGTCTTCCAAATCTCCCTGCTCATCTATGGCATTTCGCTGTCTTCCAAGGGATTGGGGATACTTTGGGCCGCCATCTGGCTACAGACACCTCTCGAGGGGAGAAGGGGTTATATACTTTTGGCAAAATATGCGCAGAAATAAACATTAGTAAAGGGTTGCCTGATCAGATCAACCTTAAATTTGGGGACTTCCATTGGACGCAAACCTTAGACTATGAGAACATTGCTTTTAGGTGTCACCATTGCCATCAGACGGGGCATCTTCAGAATACTTGTGCGGCGTTCCTCGACAAATAGAAGAATATCCCGCGAAAATCCAAATCCAAGAACTGGAAACCATGTGATAGACCTCCAATGGATGTCATTGATTCCTCTAGCTCTAATGAGGAGGATATAGAGGTGGAAGGGGAGAATCCGGACCCCCCGATGGACACTCCCCCAGCACGCCCAGTGGATCCTGCTGCTCCTCCAATCTCGCAGAAGTGCACTCATGAGTCTTCTTCCTCAGATTCAGATAAGGAGACTCCCCCTTTCGCGCAGAATAGTTTGCAAATAGTTCCTGTCCAGCCAACTCACAATGGCTGGGTCACAGTTAGTAAGAAGAAAGGGAAAAAATGTCGTTTGGGAGATTCTACCCATTTTGGGTCGACTCCCTAATCTAGCTCTTTACTTTATGTTCCTCTTGTTATATTTTTGCTTAAAACCGCGGATTCTCATTGGGACCGAGGTTGATAGTCAATCATTTCTGACTCCCTTGCTCTCTTGCTTCGCTGTTATGCAAGCTTTGATTGTACTATATTTCATTTCTTAATAGCATTAGTCTTATTCAGAGAAAAAAAAAACACATAACCATAAGGTAGATGGTGGAGAATTTGCAAAACCCGCTCTTTCTTGACAAGCACCTCAACAAGGAATAATATACTTGGAATGGAAGGGACCGATAGAGCGGCGACGACACCTAGGGTTTTGTTTGTTGCTGGTTCTCATGGCGACATACACTACCTCATACACCCGCAGCGAACTATCCGGCTACCAACGATGAATTGCAGGCACCCCGTTGTGCCCTCACCGCGCCATCCAACTTTCGACAGATCCCCTGCTGATTATTCAACCCATTATCGCATTGGATCGCAGCCACTATCAGACTATCGATAACTGAGCCTCCCCAACAGTTTCTTCCGGCGGCACTCTACTACCTTGCACCATTTACACATTGTCGTTTTCCCGTGACGGTTTTTCACTGACTGATGGTTAGACTCTGGCATTAACAGTTTTTATTGGGGTCATTAATGGAGGGGGCCCAGGATGAACAGTTGATGGATTATTTGGAGGACCCATTTGCTCATGTGGACATTTAGACCCTAGCTCAATTTTTTTCATCTGGTATGCATGTTCACACCTGGCTACTTCTCCATTTACTTTGTCTACTTTCTCTGGGCCCACTCCATCTGCATCTTCACCCACACATTCTTTCCCTACCCTCGACTCATTTATGATCCATGACCTCACCCCTAACTCCCCTGTCATTCTCTCTACTGCAGATCTGGACTGTATTTCCTCTTGGGATCTTCGTCCTCCTTCCCCTGCATCACTTGCATTTCTCTCACAAACCCTCCCTCTCTCAACTGCTGCTACCTCTTTCACCTTCCCCCGCTCACTCCCATCTACACCTTTGCCTCCTATTTCCTCAACTCCCCCACACTCAGCCCCTCCCCCCTTGCACTCCACCCTACCCCCACATCTCCCCAACACCTCTCACGACCCTGACGCCACTCCCCTTGGCTGCCCATTCGGCCGCTTTATTATTCCCCCACCCGCTACCATTCACCCCCCTCCTACCTCCTCGCCGCCACCTCCACTTACCTCAGACACTACTGAATCCCTACCAACTAGTCCGCCCCCTCGTGCTCCTTGTCGCACGAAATGCGTTCGGTCCTGTAATCGTGGCAGCCTCCTCACCATCGGCGAAGGCGTACAAATGGCAGATATTATGGGTACTGTGGATAAATTAGTGGTGGGTCGTGCCCGTGGCAGTAACTATGGGATCAAGAGAATTAAAATTTGGGTTCAAGATATCTGGAGTGGCCTTTTGCAAGAGCTCCCCTCCGTTCATACTCTCACTAAGGGTTGGTTTTCTCTCTGATTCTCAACCAGAGACCCTAGAGATATGGTCTTATCGCAATACTGGCACATTGAGATGGCTCCAGTGCTTTTGAAGCATTGGAGCCCCTTATTTGATAATGAACGCGAACAACTGGGAGCGGGACCTATTTGGGTTTGCTTGCCTGACCTCCCACTACATTTATGGAATGAACAGATTTTCAGTGATATTGGCAATCTTTTGAGCACTTATTTGGATCATGATCGCTCCTATATTAAATCAGGCAAGATGGCATTTTCTCGCATTCTGGTTCATCTGGATACAAGGGAAGGACTCGAAGAATCCTTCAAAATTTAATGGCGCAATACCACCCGGACACATATTCTAGATTATGAAGGGGTATCATTCCATTGTCGACAATGTCACAAGGTTGGTCATGTTTTTAAAGATTGTCCATTAAATGGACGGGCTTCTGGTACTCACTCTTTGGGTGGTCTGCATCCTATAGAACCAGTATCTATCTCACTGCAACATCAGGCACAACTTTTCGGCTTCCTCTCGACTCGAGTTACCACTTTGCAAGAGGACATTACTCTGGAGGATGTGGCTGCCCCATCCAAGGACACTTGATCCATGACAACAGCTACACTTTATGGTTTCTCTTCGGACACTGGTACTCCCTCTTTATCTCCTTTCTCATATTTATATTTTTTGTCTACTGCATATATTTAGCGCACGAAGCCCTCTCTAGCTGGATTATCTACCTCTTCTATTATTTGCCCCCCTTCCTCCTCACCTTTCCTTTTTACCCCTACTCCCCCCACCATACCTAACCTTTCATCCTTACCCCTCCCCTCCTCTTCATCTGCTCCTCTTTCACTTCCCCCATCACTCCCCCCCCCCATATAATATTATGGAACCATCTAAATACTCCTCCCACTCCTACAATTTGTGCCCGCGCATTCACACTTCTGTTGGACTTGGCCCTCATCATGGCCCTCCTTTAACTTTGCACAAGTCCACTCGCATCTGCCACTCTCATATTTCGAAGGCCATCCTATAGGCTAGTATTGAAGTCGCCCCTAGCACACAACTCTCCATTGAAGGGGTCCTTAGAGCAAGACATTCCCCACATCTGGTTTCTTAATTATTTGTCTCTCATTCAATTGCAGAGGGCTATCCAGCCCTGCAAAGCACCTTGCTCTTAGGCTCCTCTTTACTTCTTCATCTACAGACATCATCCTCCTACATGAAACTCATGGCACCTCTAAACTTGTCATACAAGCACCCTCCCCTCATGGACCATCCATGCCATCGATGATAATGATCGCTTGGGTGGACTTTCCCTTTGTATCAACCCCCGTCATATTAAACTTCTGAATGTTTAGGGGAGGGATGGCATTCTGGTGATGGATGTTTTTTAAAAATCTCTCGACCTACAATTTAGTATCATCAATGTCTATGGCCCTTGTACCAACAGGCAAAATTTCTGGACCTCTCTAATGCATTTATCGGTGCTGTGTTCTGACAATATTATTTTGGTTGGAGACTTGAATTTTTCCCTTGGGATCTCTAAATATTGGGGATATAATTCACATGGGGATCCACTCTCTGATTTCTTCATAAACCTCCTATCATCCTATTAACTGGTGGATCACCTCATATCCTCTCCTTCTCCCACCTAGTGCAACAGGCGCATTGGGGTTGATATGGTTGCTCGCAGGCTTGATCGCTTCCTCATTAAGGAAGATCTACTTCATACTCTTGGTTCATTCAGACAATGGATCGGGTCAGGAGGTATCTCCGACCACTCTCTGATATACCTGGAAATCACTAGGGCCTTCAACAAGCCTACCACACCATTCAAATTCTACTTCGTGTGGCTACAAGATGCAGACTGCATCAATTTAGTGAAATCACAGTGGAGGCTCCCTCCACCACAGAGCTTACATTCGCCATCCTCCATATTTGCACATAGGCTTCTTTCCATTAAAAAGAAGTTAATAACTTGGGCTAGGAACAAGAAAATAATGGAGGATCCAGACCTCGCAACATTCGAATAGGATATCCACATATTGGAGTGCTCTATTGGGGGAGGATTTGCGACTGAAGATGAGAAATCACAGCTTATTAAATTGGAATATGATCGAATAATGATTCTAAAAAATTGGGATGAAGTCTAGAGACTAAAAATTTGTGCCAACTAGATCAAAGCAGGTGATGAAAACTCCAAATTCTTCCATCACTTTGCAAGGGGTCGAAAGGCCATCAATACCATTTGAGAACTCGACAATGAGGATGGTACCTCTGCTTCTACTTTCACACAACTTGCACAAAAAGGTATCACTCATTTTAGAGATATTTATAAGGCTCCCCTACAACCCTCACTGGCTGAGATCATCGAGGTGGCATCCCTATTTCCTAGATATGTGGATCCCCCAACTGTTGATGATCTCCTTGCACCTGTAACGATGGAGGAATTAGAATCTGTCCTTAAATGGTTCAAAAAGGATAAGAACCCTAGACCTGATGGATGATCTGCGGAATCTTATCTAGCATTCTTTGAGTTGTTTGGACAGGACCTACTGGAGGTTGTGGAAGATACCCAACAATCTGGGCACATCTATGAGGCTTTTAATGCTACCTTTATCGCCCTTATCCCCAAATCAAATCATCCCTCTACTTTCATCCAATCTCATTATGCAACTATATCTACAAGATTATGGCTAAGATTCTTGCTAATTGGCTTAAGCCTATTTTATCTAATTTCATCTCACCTGAACAATTTGCATTCCTTGAAAATCGACAGATCCACGATGCTATTGGCATTACAGAAGAAGGACTTCATTCTATGCACACTAAGAAGATCAAAGGGATGATCCTCAAGATAGATCTGGCAAAATCATTTGATCAAGCTAGCTGGCTCTATAGTAGCATGCTTATTACTCATCTGGGATTTCCTATTCAGGTTATTAATTGGATTATGTGTTGCATTACCTCAGTTTCTTATAGCATTCTCATTAATGGGGTTGCATCAAATTTATTTCATGCCGAACGGGGACTTCGACAGGGATGCCGGTTATCCCCCCTTCTCTTTCTCTTGATTATGGAGGGCCTCAGCAGATGTATCATCGATGAAGGGGATCGTGGTAGATTGAAAGGAATTCACATTTCGGTGAACTGTGTGCTCACACACTTACCATTTGTTGATGACATTATCCATTTCCTCAATGGAACACTTGGCGACTCTACTGTGGTGAGATCCATCCTGCTACTTTTTTGTACTGCCACTGATATGCAATGTAATAACAACAAATCTACATTGACATGCCATGGATGCTCTCCACATGAGATCCATTTTTCTCATAAGAGATTCCCATTCACCCTCACTAGATTTGAAGATGGACTGAAGTACTTGGGGTTTTATCTTCAACCAGTGAGCTATAAAACTGTAGACTGGAATTGGCTTATCACCAAGATTGAAAAAATACTGAACAATTGGTGCCACCGTTGGCTATCAAGGGTTGGTCGACTGATACTTATCAAATCTATTTTAGAGGCCATTCTGGTTTACTGGATGTCTTTGGCTTGGATACCTAAAGGAATTCTACATAGGATAAAGTTGATTTGTAGAAAATTTCTATGGCTCGTTGCTAAAGAAGGACACACCTTTGCCTGGACTAAATGGACTTGTATTGCTTTACCAAAGCATTGGGGTGGCTGGGGAATCAAAGATCGTCCGAACTTTGCACAGGCACTTACTGCTAAACTTGGATGGAAGATTCTTACTGGCAATAACTTATGGACCAGGGTGGTCATACAGAAATACATTCACCCCCTCAGCCCACTTGAATGGATCCATCAACTACTGGTGCACCACCCCAGCTACTCTACGATTTGGCGCTGTATTGGGCTCCATTCGGCACATCAGCTCAGATTTGGCGTGGAAAATCGGTAATGGCTCCAGGGTTCGTATTGGATGGGATTCTTGGTCAGGATGCGGAAACACACACCTCCTCCGACATGCACTTATTGACTCCCTCAATCGTGTTGGATATCAGACATTGAATCACATTACTGACAGAAACCGCTCCACTTTATTCACACAAGGTTGGTTAGACCACCTGGAATTCTAGCTCCAACAATAATGGGTAGATATTTGGACTGCCTATCTGGATGCATTAAGAGATACGTGAGTCATAATTTTTGACCGGCAAGATGAACTCATATGGACTGTCTCAAAACAGGGTTTATACACTCCCAAAGAGGGAAATTTTATATTTACAGATCTCATAGGCCTCACTCCTTACTCCCATGGTGGCACAATATTTGGAAACTAAAGGGACCTGCAAAATCAAGGCTCCTCATGTGGTGCATTCTCACTGATAAAATACCCACGAGGGGCAACCTCTAGAAAAGATCACATATTGGTCCCAATAGATGCCCACAATGTAATGCAGCTGCTGAAGACACATTACATCTCTTTCTCCATTATACTGCTATACAGGAACTCTGGCACCTTATCAACTCCTCTATTAATCACAATCTTCGTTGGGAGGGGTTATCTCTTTCAAATGCATGGGAGACTTGATGGATATCTGCACAACCCCACAAGCTGTGTAATTTGCCTATCTTAATCTGTTGGAGCATCTGGATGGCTTGCAACCGGACCATCTTCCATAATACACCACATCATTGGCCCTCATCTACTACCAGTATCATTTGCATTTACTATTTGATACCTAATGATCCACCACCTCCACAACCCCAAGTTATCACCCCTAAGTTTATTGATACATCCCTTCCTTGGGCTTACTTTAACGGATCTACACAAGTACATGGATGTGGTGGTGGTTTCCTACTTCATCACACACCTCATCACTTTTACAAAGTCAAGATTGGACTTGGATGTGGCACCAATAACTTTGTTGAACTCTCCTATCTACTATACCTCTTTCAATTCGCCATCACAAAAAATTTGTCATGATCTTCAAATATTTGGCGATTCCAAAATTATCATTGACTAGTTCAATCAACAATCAACCTGTCACGTGCACACACTGCAGAACATATTGGATGAAGTTCTTCAACACAAAACATATTTTGATCACATTTCTTTTCAACATATTTACAGGGAGAGGAACATGATTTCCGATCTCCTATCTAAGGAGGCGACGCACCTACTGACCGTACACATGGAGATACAGGAGCAGAATGATCATGCATTCTATCAGTACTTTCATCTTCCATATGTACCTGATCACTGGATGGGGTGAATCCCCATCAGGGACTGCTGCTATTTTTTATATTTTTGTTTCTGGTTACTTATAGTATTTTTGTACACGGACTATTGATCGCTGATACACACCATGTATTTATGAGGTACTTATCGGATGTATTTATTTTTTGCTACTTTAATGCTATCTATAGACAGCTACAGTGTTGATCTGAATATGCACTCAGCATGTACAACATGTAACTTTTATTTTATTAATAGAAGCTACGATTTTTCCTAGGGGAAAAAAACGCATAACCATAAGAATATTCTTATTAAGAAAATAATACTCCCATGAACATTATTGTGTTAAATATTCTTATTAACACAACACTATCCTTATAAACATAAGAACCATGAGAAATACTTCCATGAATATTCTTATTAACTCAAGGCAATCCTATCCTTATTAACGCAAAGAACCATGATAATATATGTAGGCTTGTATACTCTCCAACCAACGTAATAATTCCATATTCGATAAGATCATTGAAGTTGCAACATAGAGATGGTTGTATTGATAAGTTGTAAGTTGGCACGGGACATAATAACAAATGTTGGTGAGAGACACATGGTAAAATCATTATTAATATTATGATTCATTCATAAGGCATCCGTGTAACGCAATAAATACTCATCACTTCATGTTTTTCAAGGTTGTGTTTTTCATGCAAGGAGATGTGGCATGTGTCTTCGCTTCGAATTTTACCCGTCTCTACATAGCGCTTGAGAAACTTGGACATATTCGAGCTGGAAAAAATGGGGAACAAGAAATTCATGAGAAATTTCAAGGCCATGAAGCCTTTATGCCTTTTGAGTAATGATGTCTCTCTCATCCTGAAAGGCTTGTTGAACGTATACTTACATTTTAGAGCTATATACATCCATGTATGATGTTTATTGTATTTTGATTTTAGGCGTTCTGGTACAGGTATATGACAACGATTTTCCTTTCATAGAGGTTGAAAGCTACAGAGTTTTGGAAAATGGTGTGTTCAAGTAGAGGGAAGAACAAGTTCAGGTATGTGATATGTCTCTATGCATATATAGACAAATCTACGACTGCTAAGATGGAGTTATGATAGTTTGCGCAATCCAAACATTCAAAATTGTTTTATTTACTCTGCTATGTATCCCGAAAATCAAAAAATTTGAGTTGATGAATTGGTGCAATTCTGGATTGTTGAAGGGTTTGTTAAGACCAAAGAGCGAACCTACTCAATGGACATGAAGATCAGGTATGACTATGTACAACTTTTTATCGATTGTGGCTTGTTGTATAATTATAATTTTGGACATGAAGATCAAGAACGAATATGTATAACTTTTTATCGATTGTTGCTTGTTGTAGAATTATAATTTTGAAAAGCAGAGTATGCTCAATGTCAATAAACCTGTGAATGTTTGGAAAATCAGGGTGATAACAGTGCACAATGTTATTCTGGACATGCCGATACACATTGGGGAGGAGGGAAATTATTTATGCCGTGCAGGCTAAGGGTCCAAATATTTCCACCAAGCTTTGACTCAGCATTGCAAAAAAATATCACTCTTATTTAACCAAATCGAGTATTTTCCCAAAGACTTCCTATGCCCACAACTTGTGAGTTTGCAGTTACGTAAAAATCCATTAACTTATGATGTTGCAGAGAAATTTTTGATCGAGGAGCTGACAATCACATTTGAGTGGAAATCACATCAAGGAACTGCCTCAATATATCTGCAATATTTCTATGCTTCACTTTTTTACTGTGTCATAGTGTAAAAATACGACATCATTTCCAGATACAATAGCAAAGCTTATACCACAATTCCAATGCATTGACTCATTCGGTTGTAACAATTTGGTGCTTCCAACTGATATATCTCAAGTCACTTGATTGAAAAGACTATGGTAGGATGTTGGTACTGAAACAGAACATTTGAAGGATCCCACAAATGTAATAGCTTTTAAGGGTCTCACAAATATCGTAGAGCTTTGTCTGTCTATATTTTTAGAATTTGGAGGTCATGTACTAATGGGAAGTTGGGAAATGAGACATTTAAAATTGAGTTATAATAATTGTGTAAATAATACTCTTCCTCCCGGGATGCGGAATATGAAGAATTTGGAGTTGTACATCCACATGCCACTAAATTATCCAAATTAGATATGCCAGTTTGAAAAACTCGAGAAGTTAGAGCTAAGAGAGTATGGCAAGGAGCTTCCCTCATTGGAGTGGTTACCAAATTTGAAATTTCTAAAGTCAATGTAATTCCATGGTTGAAATGACTTAGGATATGGCCGAGTTCTCAAAATCCAGGTGGATTCCCAAGGTTACAAACCTTGGTTTTGCTTAATATGGGGCACGTATGAAGTCTGAATGACATGCCCATCATGTGAGGGAGGTGTATTGAAAAAAGGAACGATATTATAACTTTGTGTTTTGAGGATTATATATTTTCCAACATTAAAATAAAGAAGTTATCCAATTTAAAAAACATTATATGGTCATAAAATGCATTATATGGTTATAAAATTTGGTGGGAAAAGATAATTTGGAAAGACAATAGCGCAGAAAAATACTTGTACAATTTATGTAAATAAATTTAAATAATGATTAAAAATATTAAAAGTGAATATTTCAGCAACTTCCAAAGTTCCTATATTCCATGTTCTTGTGACTCGATTCATCCAAGCAATGTCAACCTAGTTGTTGTCTCTGCCTTCGCCACCCTATCAGGTTGACATGGACATTGGTACATCCAAACCTTTCTTGCTGCAGGCACCTAAACAGTTCACGCTCATTTCAAATTTTCATTCTGCTTCATGTGCCCATTTTTAGTTCTCTTCTCTAGTTACATTCCTTCGACTCTAAGGCGTGAACTCTGCTTGAAACATCCAGGGAAATTCTTCAAGAGTGAAATTGCTTGAATCTCCAAAGAGGTATCTACTTGAAGGTACGTGCATTGTTCTCTTTCTACATCAAGAAAATTGCAATCACTCTCGCATTCAAAGGCGTTGCATTGGAGAATGTCGTTAAGATAGCGGAAGTGTTGAGAATATTAAATTTAGATGACTTCATAAGAGAGTATTTTGGCCACACTATCCCATTACCATATCATTCCACAAAAGAATTGGAGGGAGTATTCGGGTTATACAACTTGTATGCAATCCACGTTCTTTTATTTGTTTGACCATATTGAGATGAAAGTAGCTCAACATCTGTTTTTTCATTCTCAAGGGCATTAGGGGGGAGAGGATGGAGACGACAACTGAAGACGCCTCTCCTTGTGAAAAATTCCATATAGATTATAGGTTTTTTTATTGCTGTTGTGATCAACATTATTGCATTGCTTTCATTGAAGTATTTTTGTCAACAAACTCTTTTACAAATCCGTCATGGTTATTTCAAAATATGTTTTTTAAAATTTTATGGCAGGCATTTAAGAGTTAAGAGCATATGAGAGGGAACTTTTTTGGTTGCATAAAAAGTATCCAATCCATCTCCAGAGTTGAAGAGCGACCGCCCTAGACAGATTGCGGAGTCTACAAGTGCACTGGACAGACGATAGCGTTTGCACGGACTCCAAAGTCTGCAATCGCGCTGGACAGATGGCAGAGTCTGTACGACGTCCACCACACTGATCATATTGTGGAGTCTGCAAAGTCAAGAAGTCGCGGAGTCGGAAAGAGCAACATGTTCAATTTTAATTTGCAAGAACGACGAAAAGAAAGAGTTGCTATTGGCTGGGGTGAACAGTGTTTGCTCACCCCAAGCCCGCAATGAAAACACCTTCGGTGTAATTATGATCCTACCAGCGGCATAACTTAATCGATATTACATTGACCAACAATTAACTTGCTTTGACAAAAAAGAATTGAATTGTAATATATAATGTTTATATTATTAAACGGAAGTATATATATATATATATATATATATATATATTTTGTAATGTTTGATTGGTTCATTTTATTTAATTCTTATTCTTAAATGATGACTTGGTATAACATGTAGCATAATGTTTTTTGTCATGTCAGTATTCATTGTCAGTGATGATGTCATTTGGCGTAATTTAAGGTGATTTATTTTCACTGGTTGTGGAGAAAATGGTTAAGCGAGTTGTCTTTAATGCAACTTTTTTGAAAAGTTTTCCAATTTATTTTTTTGATTTAATTTGTCTAAAACCCTGCAGGAATTCATTGAAATCACAAGTTTGATGGGTAAAATTTGCACAATCAAAGTGCCCTAGGGGTTTTTCAGGGTGTTAAATCTATATATGCAGTCAAAAACCCCATTTAAATAACACAAATCAAAATTTCATCTCAATTTTTCCGTTGTATTCCAGCCATAAAATCCACCAAAAACTCCAAAAAGTCACATTAAAGACAATTTGATGGTTAAGTGGAGCAAATGGTTAAGGGACATATACAACAAGTCGATGAAATCACCTTTCATTGACACAACAATACTCCAACTGTGTGTCATAGATTAGATTGATATGGCGAGAACAACGTGGGTTGTACGCTTCCATGACAAGAGATAGGTCGCCACCCTGCGTTGTTTTCGAGACTAAATTGATATTCTAAGATTTTATTAACAATCTTACAACTTTTACATATATTTATGAAGCACCAAGATATATATTGTGTGTAAATGGCATTTCTATCTTATTAAAATACATACAGTATATCTCTAATTAGTATAAGAAAACAATGTATTTTTTCTTTTCCAATTAAAATGTATGTTTAAATAATAATTTCTTTACCATATTTAAAAACATATTATTCTTAATATTATATTTTTCAAATCCAATAATGTAAGTTTATCAATAATGCAAACTAATAATGAAACTTTAACATTTCCATCACCCCATTAATAAATCAAAGGTCAAATTTATCGTGCGGATTTCACCTTTTAGCTAACCTTAATCTTTTAATTTAAAAATTTAATAAAAAATATGTATTGTTTTCTTATATTAATTAGATATTTTAACACATTATGATATTTTATGATTGATGTATATTTTTCTTTTGATGGCGAGGGAATTAAATTTGCAAAGAGCCCTTCAGTATATTCTTTTTGGATTTAACAAAAAATTATAATATTTTTAGTTGAATTTTTATTCATAGAAAAATGAATAACAATATCGATATAGTTTCATGTTTATGAAATAAAAGTAATATATAAAAAAATATGGTAATAGATAATAATTTTAATTATACAAGTAGTTTAAAATTACAAATAATTAAAAAAAAACATCCTATAATTTCAAATTAATTAAATAAATTTTTATAATCGGATGAATATATTTATATCAATCTTGAAATTTTAGGAAAACAAGTTAAATGTTATCAACATATATGTAATCGAAGTAATATTTTGAATGAAGAAATAGAGACAAACGAGTGCTAAATAAACAAGATTGATAAATGTCAAAGAATTGCATTTTGCAAGTTTCTTCAATATGCCATCAATGTCATTTGCAAGATTGCATTGTTCCACAACTCAAAGAGCATTTTGCCCCGCAATAATGTGTAATGTTCATTTTTCCGCTATCTATCAACATGACATACACATGTCTTCTCCCTTATGGCAACATCCTATCAGACAAAAATACAACTTTGTACCGCTCTAAAATTCCAAAAAAAAATCTTTTGCTAAAATTTGTGTATCACTATCCAAATAGGTATAAAAGCAAATTGATATGAAAAGATTGTTAAAAACATTATTCTAACAATTATGCTATGTATTATCAATTCATACATATAGAAAATAAGAACACATTTTCAATATAAGGAATCCAAAACATGTTTACCTAAACGATGTGTCCAAGTAATGACACATATAAATTTTATGAGTTTAGAGTGCTATTTACTTTGTTGGTTTAGCGCATGGGCCTTTGAATCTCATTCTTTACATAGTACTTCATAACAAGGTAATCACCAATTGAGCTACCCTAGTGGGTGAAATAAAAATGTATTATTTTTATTAAAGAAATGTTTTTAACTATATTTAAACTAAGTGATAATAGCTACTTTGTAGCTCTTGTTCAAATGTGGGAGTTAATTCATACCTTTCAAAATTCAATAATTAAAGTAAGTGCTAGGAACGCTAGCTATACAACCTTGTCTTTTAGTACAAATGTTTTTAAATGGAAAGGAAAATGTTATTTATAAAAAATATATATATTACAATCCAAACATGTGTACAACCTTTACATATATTTCACTTCAAACATGTGTAATGGTATTTTCCCACTAGGTGTAGCACGTGTAGCAAATGGTAACAAAGTGTTTTGTTAAGGTATTTTGTGATGTGAAGGTTATTGATTTGAAATTATGTGGGTAAAAATTTAGTCATGCTAAGGGTTGGTGTGTCATACACTGGGTGCAATCCTCAGGTAATGTTGACATCTTAAATGCCTTTGAGTCATAGCTACTCAAGCTAGAAATTAATCATGTAGTCAGCTCAAAAGTCACATATAATATTAGAACAATGTCGTCATTATATATATATTTTTTTGTAAGTAACACTAATTCTATTGATAATTAACATAATAATACAGAGCTGCCACTGTCCCAGCTAAGGTAGCCTGGGCACAGGGCTTGATTGCCAGAAAAGTTCATGGTTTGGACCGCCCATCGTGGGGAAACCGGTCCCAAAAGATTAGCATTCGTCGCCCTTGTGAGGGAAACCGGCATTACATCCCAATAGTTTGTCAAAAAAATCAAAATTATAACAAGCCGCTCTGCAAGAAGAGGATAAAACCACAAGAAAATTGGAAAGAGCATGAAGACATTGAACCTGGAAAACCAAAACCACTGAGGTATCTTCTGACTACTGAGCATTGGTGTGAGAGTGCGGTTCTTCAACGATTCTGCAGCCCCATTCGTCTCTGCTCCCTTCGTCGTCCGCGGAAGGTGGCACTGTGTCTTTGTCCGCGTGTTCCACATTCTGAACCTGCATTGAAACGTTTGGGACAGGATTTAACTGGGTTATGGCTGCAGGGACAGGGATGGGATCAGAGGGGCCCTGGAAAGAGACGGGGGGACTAGGAGCGGAGGCCTGAGGAAGCCCAAGATTAGAGGATTCTTCGCATACCGAAACTGTAACAAAGGCTTTGAGAACCGGACGATCAAAAGTGCAATTGAAGGTGAACTCAGCACGTTGGGAAGCCTGGCGGAGGAAAGAAGAGGAATGCGGATGAGGGGTGGAGGGAGCTTCAGGAGGGCGAACCGGAGGCACAGAGGGAGGGCCACGAGGTCTACCTCTGTGGCCTCTGGAATCCGAAGAAAAGTCCAAGGAAGATTCAGAGGCAAGGGGCAACGGAGAATGATGGACTCGGCCCCGACTGGAGCCTCGTCGACAGCGCATGCGCTAGCATAAACGAGGCATGGCGGAGGGAGGCCAATGAAGCAAGCAAGAAGGCTGAGGATGCACAGCACCAATGGAGCAATACATCGAATTGGAAAAACAGAAATGACTGTGCGAATAATGAAAATCTGGAGTGGTTTCCAAACAGCATACCAGTTCACACCTTCTGCCAGTCTGGGTTCGAGCACTGGGTGACGAGCAGGCAGGCGGGCAAGAAACACCGTGAAACACGGCGACAGAGTAAATAGGGCAGGCGCTATGCATATAATCCCTATCCATGCTAAGAGCCAAAATGAAGCAGATGAAGAGCCTCCTATGAAGACGTTTCTAGAGATTACAGTGGAAATGGCGTGGGGTGGCGAATTGAATGCCATAGTAATTGCGAATGTGGGAGGTCAGGTGGCCTGCCCAAAGGTTCTGCCTCGGGAGGCGACGAGGGACAGGAGTCCCATCACGATGAACTGGAGGCAACCGCATCCGGTGAATGTCGTCATTATATTATTATACATTCATGTCGTTATTTTCTTATAGTATTCTATAAAAAGTGATTATTATATATAGGACATTCACTTTTCCATTTTAAATGTTTGTATTAAGAGATAATGATACAATGAAATCACAAAATTAATGTATAATATAACCTTTCATCTAAAAGGATAAAATAAATGTAAAAGGAAATATATATGTTACCAAAACAAAGTTATAAGAGATTAAAGAGGAAAATTGTTTCGAAATGTTTGTAGAGAAATTTAGATTTTTGGGATGCAAAATTAGTTTTGAGTTTTAAGTTTAAAGAAAGGTTTTTAATTGAAGAGATATGATTCCCCTCAGAGATTGGTAGATTCAAGATTAAGATGTATTTATGTCGATTCCTAATAATATTACTTATATTATATAAATTTAACGTCTTTACATTTAGAAATACTCTTGTTTTTAATTTTATTAGAACATTTAGTTTTTTTTTCTTCGTAAGCTTGGTTTACTATTGATTATCTGAAGAAAGCATACATCAAACAATTTTTGGTTGTGGTTTGCCACTAAGAAAACTAGACCAGTGGTAGAAAAATAAGTCTTTCGTCTAAAAAGTACATAGAAATCATAGAAATTGTAGTTAAACCATGTCTCTACATACAAGATTGTAATAACGTGTGAGCATATAAAACTAGTGAATGTAAAATTGCAGCTATGTTGCCTACTACATGTGATAGTTGTAGACATCCAAAACCAAATAGAACCATTATTGTTGTTTGTAGAAGGAACCATAGAGTTGGCTAAGTGGAGGTTGACACATCAATTGGTGTTTTTAGGTACCTAGAGAGGCATGTTTATTACCCTCGGAAAGCATTGCTTTAATTCTTTCTAGCCTCATGCCCATATCCTTGTGTTTAAGAGACATATGTTAATTCTATGCATGGATAATGTTGAGTTGAGGAGAAATATTTCTTTTGTTGTGCTCTTTTTCCTCAAGTGCCCTGCAAATGAGCGCTTTTATGTGCCAATAGAGTTCTATTGTGCATAAGTATTGATTCTTTTGAGCATGTTTCTGGCCTAGATCTGGGATCCACTCGACAGCTTGAGTAGGAATATCCCCATCTGTGTGAGCATTCCTTTCATGCATGGCTTCAATAGTGGCCTAATTTACCACGTATTATATATGCTCAGGGTATTGTCATGGTATCTTTGTGCTATTTTTTGTGCCCATAAATGAACGCGAGAAATACTTGTAGGTTTTAACCGTGTACAAAAATTACCTGCAGATGAATTTTTAAACCAAAAAAACATACAATGGCGAGAACATAAAACAAATATAAACAGATATTTCCTCCTAGATCCAAAAATTGAGAATACTAGATTGATTTTTCATTATATTCCTTTCAATGTTACAATACATATATATACATGTTGAAGCATTCATAAACCCTAATCCACTAACCCTAGGCTAAAACGGATTTGTAGTTCCCTTGATTAGATCTACAAATACCATGGGAAAAAACCACAGTGCCCAAAAAACATGTGCAAAACCATGGGTAGGTCCACCCACCATCTTTGTGTCTGCCCCCGGGGCCCCATCCTTGGGTCCGCCCAACTATTATTGGGTCTGCGTAAAATAAAAAAATCCCCTTGGACTCCATGGCGTGTGGAAAGAATATAACACACACCCAACATTCTCCCACTTGTTGTTTTCTTTCCACACCAGGGGTCACAGGAGAGCTTCATCATTGCTTCAGGGATACAATGCCCATTGTTTCTTTACACCAAGAAAACTTGTCACTGCTCACAGACTTTGGCAATGCATCTGCAACATTCTTCAAAGTGTCCACATTTACCAACAACGCCTTTTTATCTTCAACCATATCCCTCACAAAATTATATTGAACATCAGTGTGCTCTGTCCTTGAATGATAAGTAGGGTTCTTTGCCATGAAAATTGCACTTTGGCTGTCAAAATCTATCCTAATATCTCATTCTACCAACCCCATACTTAAACGCAATCTCTGCAACCAAATTGCTTCCTTGCTTGCATGAGTGGTTGCCATGTATTTAGCCTCTGTAGTTGAAAGCGCCACTACAAACAGTCTCTAGCTCATCCAAGTAACTGCTCCTCCAAATAGGTTAAATACATACCCACTTGTAGATCTTCTTCGATCCAAATCTCTAGCCCAGTCTCCATCAACAAATCCATGTATGTCCAAAACTCTATCCAATCCTAGTCTTCCTTGGTATCACAAACCATAATCACTAGTGCCACGCAAATACCTGAAAACCTGCTCCACTATTGTTCAATGCCTCTTCCCTAGTTTTGACATAAACCTGCTAAATACTCTCACAGCATGTGCAATGTTTGTTCTGGTACATACCATTGCATATGTTATCACTAAGCTAGAGCAAGTTGGGTTGTGTCAACTATCAACCTAGCATAACTATTTCAAAAATGGAATGAATAAGGTGTAAGTGTGTTTTTGGAGTGAGGGATAAGACAAATGATATGTACATGACCCACATGACTCTGACCCTGATCATTTCTTTAAAAATTCACCTTTTCCTTTCCGTTACCACAACAACATACTTTTGTAGCGAAATCATTGTTTGGGAAGGCATATTTGTAGCGGAATTTTAAGGAACTTTCGTATCAAATACTCTAATTTTCTAACTGGAGTTGCTACGAAATTTTTTTGGACTATAAAATTTCTAATTATTACCAAATGAGCTTGTTGTGGCTCATTTGCATTTACCTTTGAAATATTTTTCAAAACACCAAAAAAGCATATATGATAGAAAATGTAAAATTCTGTGTGTCATAGAATAATTTTGATTTATATATTGGTACATTAACATTACAGGATGAGATGTGAAGGTGGGTCGAGCCGGGCTCATTCACGTGCAGAACAGCTCAAGAGCCGGACCAATGGGCATGTTCACAACATTGCACGCCGAACAGGGTCGAGTCGGGCTCATTCGCAAGCTCAGGAGGGACCAGCGCAACATAACACCGAATAATCTTAGGAGGGTTACAATGTGGAGCAAGAAAAATAATTTCCCAAAGGCAGAGAAAGGGCGCATTTCCCTTAAATACTTAAGAGTTTTGGAGGAGGCGCAAAGGGAAAAACGGATGGTCGGGATCAAAGCGCAGAACTAGAGAGGAGAGATAGACGACGGAGATTAAATCACAAACCGCAAATTGAAAGTTTTAAAGGATCACCATGGGAGGTAAGTGATAAGGTCGCCGAAGTGCGATGTCAGGTGGGCCCCGATCGCATAGCGCACATCGCAAGTTTTAAAAGATAAATGCTAAGGAAAAGTTAAAGATGGCGAAATGCGAAGTGCGATGTTGGAACGGACGCGATGTGGTTCCAAGATGAAATATAAAGGATTTCAAGTTTGGGCTTATGCGGTTATGCGCCATTTTATGAATAAATAGGTAGAACGCGGCAGAAAATCTCGGGTAAGTGACCCGACGTAGATCAAAGGAGAAGAGGCAGAGTCGGGTAGCAAGTGATATGATTGACAACGTTTGAAGCACAGGGGCATAGGTAGAGTTGGGCACTGAGGCGTCGTTACAGAGTTGTGCAACCGCTGCATCATAACCAGAAAATACACCTCGGCACTTCGGGATGACGCATCAACAACATCAGATTGAACAAAACGAGCAATATTTCCAGTTTTAATTTTTTTTCTCAACTATGATCTTAGAAGTAATCTTAATAGTTTAGGTAGTCAAATAGTTTCAAGAAGTTCAGGAGTTACGAATCACTGTGATGTATTTAAGTAGATAGAAATAAAGAAAAGAGGTTTCGATTTTTGGACCCGTGGAGGATTGTTAATTTGGTACTGAATTTTATGAGAAATAAATGAAAGAAGATCAAGATTCCTACAGTTGTTGATGTTGTTATGCTTTTCTAGTTTTGCTCTGTGTTTATTCCTCTTTGAATGAAGTGAAGTGATGTAGCATCCGATATCTTAATTACATCTGTGAGTAAGAGTTAAACAACCTTAATTTGTGCTCCTTCACCTCATCTCTTCTTTCTTCACAAAAACCTGATGAAACTTTAAAGTAATAGATTCTTTGGCTGCAGCATATTATTTCGAGTTTCCTCTCTCTCCATGAATTTCCTCTGAAAATTAAAAGTGATAGATTCTGTTTCTCAACATATCACTTCAAGTCTCCTTTATAGTTCTTCTTTTCATTTCATTCGAATATCAGCAGTTTATGGCATTGTGAATGCTTTCATTATATCAGATTATTGAGTGTAATAAATAATTAGATTCCAAAGGTGTTAAGCAGAGGCCATTTGATATTATATTTGTGACATACATTTACAAAATGTCTTAAGCACTTATTCCTTACCATAGCCAAGGGATTGTTTCTTGAGATACAACATTTTCTGGCACCGTTACCGGGGACGAAGAAACGAAGTTTATTTTCCCTGGGTTTTTCACATTATTTCCTCTGGTTGTTCAATGAAGAGGAAATATTCGGCTGTGTTTTTTATTTTCAAAATTATGGCTTTCAAATGGCCTCACACAAGGTCAGATACCTCACAACAGATAATCCCTGCTTTACCAGATCCAGAAAGATTGGTTTCTAAAAAGGCTCAGAAACCTGAAACTTCTTCAATACCTGATCCTGCATTGCCTTCTCCTAGAAGTAGTTCTCATAACCCTTTGTTTGAAGATATTTTCAAGTAACTCCCTTTCTTGGAACAAGATACTCCTTCCACACCCATTTATTTTCAAGAACCTTAGTTAGAAGAACATTCTTTCGAGTTTGTTTCTTTTACCTCCACTCAAGCTCAACCAAATATAGTTGTTGGTCCCTCTGCTATTTTCCATCAACCCACCCCCATATCAGTTTTTCCTCCACCTTCATTCACTTTCACCACAAGTTCATCAAACTTAACCACCCAGGGAGCAGTTAACCAAGATGTTAATATGGCAGCACCGACTTTCTTAATGGATAGAAATGCACCATTAAATATTCTGCAACCAATGAATGCCATGCCTCAAGAAAACCTCAAATTACTTCCTCGTTTCACTGGAGAATATGAAGTAACTGTAGAATAACATTTACCCTTGTTTTGCACTTTTGCTGAGAATTTAAATGTAGAACATATTGATGTTGTGATGAGACTATTTGTGTAGTCTCTAAGTGGAGAGGCTAGGAAATGGTTCAAAGGTTTACCAAATGATTCCACAAATTATTGGGAAGAGTTAGAAACTCAATTCACTCAGAGACGGGGAGAGAAGAGAGATCATGGTTATTCATTGACAGAGTTTAATGAAATTAAAATAAAGCCTAATGAAAACATTTATGAGTTTGTAAAAAGATTCAACAAATTGTACAATAGTTTACCTATAGAGATGAAGCCCCCCCTATAGGAGCAAAGGTAGTTTTTTTTGGGGTTTTTGAAGTTTATTTTAGCTTTACATTGAGAGAGAGAAGAGCCCCTACTCTTGAGTAGATACAGACAGATGCTTTAGAGATTGAAGCTAATATGACTGCAGTTGGAAAGGCGAAAGGGAAACAGCCAGTCCAAGAGAAGGGGAAGGCAAAAGAATAATCAGCACAAGATCTAAGAATTGAAGATATGAAAAAGGTAATAAAAAATCGGGCAAATAAGGTAGCTAAGATGGAGTTGGAAAATAAAGACTCCCAAAGACAAGTACAACAAAACCGAGGGGGGTTTAACCCTCAATTCAGAAGACATCCACTGCAAATATTGCAGAGGGAAAGAAGAGATTATGACCAGGTTCAAGCTCCATTGTATATAGAAGCAGCACTCGGAGATCCAGCAGAAGATGACCGAAGGGAGGCCGAGGATCAGGTATCTACTATGTATGCAAAAGAAGAGGATGAAGAGGAAGATTGTGAGGGGGAATATGCTGAAGTTGAAGTCTCCTTTGATCAAGATGAAATGGATGAATATTGTAGGCAATTCACAGATTTCATGCAAGCTGAGTTACATAAAAAGTATGATTTGAGGTCTTGAAAGAAATCTAGAGTGCAGGATAATGAAGGTGAACAACAAGGTGCCATTCCTCCTCCAATGGCGACTCCACTACAAAAGGACCCTACGAAACATGTCAATAAGAAGAAACAACCTATAAATTCACTTAATAGAACAAATGTGCAGTAGGGTGAATCTTCCCAAAACAAATCAGTTGACACTAATATCTTGGAGAGAGTTTTTCCTGTACCCGAACAAGCATCAAATTCTAGAAAGAGCGAAGAAGAACCTGAAAATAACGTTAAGCAAACTCATGCTTTCAATTTGACAAAAGAGTCAGAGAAGGTCAAAATTCAGGTACCTCTTCTAGAATTAGCTAAAATACCAGCTTACAAGAAAGAAATTTCAGAATTTATTAATCTCACACAGGGGGAAGACATAAGTGACACAGTGAAATTACAAGAAGAAAATATAGTGGTCACCTTTGGTCCTCATGTAGAAGAAATAGATCCCTCTGTTCCACCCTTCTATATTTCTCTGTTGCTTCATGATTATACTCTACATAATGGCATGCTAGACTCAGGAGCGTCTCATAATCTCATGCCATTGTTTGTTATGAACTTAACTTGCAGATTACCAAACCTTATAGGGATCTATATTCATTTGATTCCAAAAGGGTGAAATGTGTTAGGTTAATTAAAGATGTAGTAGTTTTGTTGGCACAAATCCTAGCAAAGAGTATAGTTATGGATGTGGTGGTTGCTGACATCCTAGCGAGGTTTGGAATGCTCTTGTCAAGATATTGGGGAGCAAAGTTGGGAGGTGTACTAAAATTATATTTCACTTATGCTATCATTCTGGTTTTTAATGGGGAAGAAAGGAGGTTATATAGGGAAACAAGGTTTGTGAAGACTACCTCCAAGAAAGATGCAGGAAATCCCCCCCATTTATAGTCAAGAAACAGAAGACCTTTCTTGTTTCATGCTGCATGAAGATGCAAAATTTATTGAAGACACAGGGAAGCAACTCTCTTCAGCAGTTGTAAATAATGAGTTGCGCTCAAGGAAGATTTGGAAGTGCTACTCTGATGGTGCCTAATCCAAGGAGGGCACAGGTGCTGGATTCTTGCTGATATCACCAGAAGGTAACCTCTTGCCTTTCTCTTTTAAACTAGAATTTGATTCAACAAACAATGTGGCTAAGTATGAGGCCTTAATCTCAAGCCTTCAAGTTGCTATACAGATGGGAGTTCAATATATTTCAATTTTTGGTGACTCTGAATTGATAATAAGGCAGATTAAAAATCATTGTCAAACCAAGCATCCGAGATTGAGATCATATAAGACTGAATTGTGGGGTCTGGTAGAAAACTATTTTGAAGCATTCAATCTTCAGTATATTCTGAGGGAGGAGAATAGATTGGACGATTATTTAGCAGTTGCAGCCAGCACCTTCAAAGCTCCAATAAATCCAAGGTTAAGGTACGATATTTAAATTAGGAATAGACCTTCTATCCATGAAAATGTGAAACATTGGCAGGTGTTTAACGATGATGAACAGATAAGTCAGTTTCTAACCATGATTGGAAACTTTGAAGATGTTGAGATAAACCACAAGGAAGAACAAACATAGTAGAAATTAGAAATAAGAAACCTTAAGAAGTCAATAGGTGGACATAAGATTATCCAATTGAAAGATAATGTGCTCCCCAAAGGGTTGGTTCCCCTTAAAATATTATTCGATGCTAATGATGTTGCTCTTGATTCAAAGAAAACACATCAAGAAGAAGAGATGGAAGATTGTAATTTGGGAATTCAGCAGGAACCCAAAATAATGAAATTTTTCAAAGGTGTTCCCAAAAACTACAAAGAAAGATACATCGGTCTTTTTAAGAAATATATGGATGTGTTTGCCTGGTTGTATGGAGACCTGAAAACATATGACAAAATAATTATTCAGCATAAGATTCCATTGAAGGAAGGACTCAAAGCACACAGACAGAAGCTCAGATAGATCAATCCATTGTTGTTAGCTCCAATCGAAAAAGAAGTGAAGAAATTTTTGCAGGCGGAAATTATAGTCCCTCTTAGATATTCAGACTGGGCTTCTAATCTGGTCCCTGTAAGAAAGAAGAATGGAGAGATAAGACTATGTGTAGACTTCAGGAACTTGAACCGAGCATCTCTAAAAGATAATTATCCTTTGCCGAAAATGGATTATGTCTTATAGAATGTGACAGGAGCTCACAAGTTGTCTATGGTTGACAGATTTTCTGGGTATAATCAGGTAGCAGTAGAAAAATAAGATCAAAAGAAGATTGATTTCACTATGCCCTGGGGCACCTTCATGTACGCAAGGATGCCATTTGGACTTATGAACACAAGTGCAACATTGCAGAGGGCCATGGACATAGCCGTCGTTGGTGACAGGTTTGTAGTTATATATCTGGATGATGTAACTATTTTCTTAGGGTCATATGATGAACACTTGGAGCATTTGCAAAAAAAAATTCAAAAGTGGAGAAAGTTTGGTTTGTCATTAAATCCCAAGAAATCTTTATTTGCCTTAGAAGAAGGTAAATTATTGGGTCACATAGTTTCTAAACAAGGAGTAAAGATTGAACCAGCAAGGGTGTAAGCCATTCAGACTATTCCTTTACCCATAAGCAAGAAGTATATCCAGAGATTCTTGGGAAAAATAAACTTTTAAGGAGGTTTTGTGCCCAATTATGTTGAGATTGTGAGAAGAATAACATATATGTTGAAGAAAAATGTAGAAGTGAAAAGGGATAAGGAAGTAAGAGAAGCATTTGCTAGAATAAAGGAAGCACTGCAGGATGCCCTAGTTTTGATTAGCCCAGACTGTCAAAAATCCTTTCAGGTATTCTCATTTGCAACCCCCACTACTATTGCTACTATGTTGTTGCAGAAAAATGAAGACAATAAGGAGCAGCCATTTGCATTTTTCCGGAAAGTTCTCAGATATGTTGATCTCAAATACAATATTATGAATAAATAAGTATATTCTTTGGTCAAAGCACTGAAAGTCTTCAATACTTATGTGTTGCAGTTCCAAATAACTACTTATGTTCCTAATTTTGCTGTGAAGGACGTGCTAGTCCAAAGTGATGTTGAAGGAAAAAGGGGGGTGTGGATAGAAAAAAATCCAAGAGTATGATTTGGACATCAAACCCACCAAGTTGTTCAAGGGACAGGGGTTAGTGAAGTTGTTCACAGAGACAAATTTTCAAGCTTTTGGAATTAATTTGTTGGCACCAATGGATGGAGATGTAAATGAAGAGGGTCAAAGCAAGTTCAAAACAGGTATCCAATACAATGCTCTGGTTGGTATAAAGGTATTGTGCATTATCTATGTTTCTTTTCCTATCCAACTTCACTGAATAGAAAAAAATACAGAGCCCTGAACCTCAAGTCTCAGCCATATGTTATCGTAGAAGCGAAGCTATACTGGAAAGATCATGCTAGTATTTTGTTGTTATGTTTGACCGAAGGAGAATCTATTGAAGTCACCAAACAATACCATGAAAGTATATGTGGAGGAAATTATAGCTGGAAGATCATGCTCATAAAATTTTTAAGTCAAGCTTCTATTGGCCAACCCTGTTTGCAGATGTTTATAGACTGGTCAGAAGTGTCAATTGTTTGTTGAAAAGAAAAAACTTGCTCCATTACCTCTCATCGCAGAATTTATTGAAGAACCTTTCAGGCAATGGAGATTGGATTTTATTGGAGAGATCAATCCACCATCAAGCGAACAGTTCAAGTGGATTCTGACTGCCACTAATTATTTTACAAAATGGGTTGAAATAATACCCACTAAGTAGGCGAATGACCAATTGGTGATGAATTTTCTGGAGGAAATTTTTTTTAGCAGATTCAAATGTCCAGACAAAATTGTGACTGATAATGCTCAGGTATTCAACTCTGCTCGTTTCATTAATTTCTATCAAACATATAATGTTATTTTATCACATTCCACAGCGTATCAGCCCCAAGGGAATGGATTGACAAAGTCTTAAAATAAGACATTGGTCAGAATATTGAAGAAAACAATCACTGAGAATCAGAAGGATTGGCATATGAAGTTGAAGTTTTCCCTCTGGGCAGTTCAAGTCACTACAAAGAGATCTTCTGGGAAGTCTCCCTATGAACTGGTTTATGTAACTCAAGCACTATTTTTTACTTAGCTGGCCAAACCACTGATTTCTTTCCTTCAAGAAGCTCAGGAAGAACCGAATGCTCTGGTAAGAAGATTGAACAAAGTAATTGAATCAAGTGAAAACAGAAACAAAGTCAGGGATAACTTGATTACTTATTAGGAAAATATGAAGTCTATTTTTGACAGAAAAGCAAAAGAAGTTATATTTCAAGGAGGCGATTTGGTACTAAGATGGGACACCAGACGAGAATAAAACGGGAAGCATGGTAAATTTGACCCTCTTTGGTATGGTCCATACAAGATCTCCGAGGCAAGGTCAAATAACACATTCATTTTGGAAGATCTAGATGGAGAGACAATACAATTGCATGTGAACGGGCAGTATCTGAAGCATTATTTCCAGCATTAAAAGTCAGCATTCCACCATTGTAAATACCAGATTTCTCGTTATTCATATGTCACCAAGAAATATTTGACTCCATGCCTAATGGATAAGGCACTAATTTGTGGTTCTTAGCACTTCCGTGGAAAAAAGCACCATCCCTAGGTGGAGCCAGATGTTGTGGCTCATTTGCATTTACCTTTGAAATATTTTTCAAAACACCAAAAAAGCATATATGATAGAAAATTTAAAATTTTGTGTGTCATAGAAGAATTTTAATTTATATATTAGTACATTAACATTACATGATGAGATGTGAAGGTGGGTCGAGTCAGGCTCATTCACGTGCAGAACAGTTCAATAGTCAGACCGACGAGCATGTTCAGAACATTGCATGCCGAATAGGGTCGATTCGGGCTCATTTGCAAGCTCAGGAAGTACCAACGCGGCATAACACTAGATAAGCTTAGGAGGGTTACACTGTGGAGCAAGCAAACTAATTTCCCAAAGGCAAAGAAAGGGCACATTTCCATTAAACGCTTAAGAGTTTTGGAGGAGGCGCAAAGGGAAAAATAGATGGCCAGGATCAAAGTGTAGAACTGGAGCGGAGAGATAGACGGTGGAGATTAAATCGAAAATTTTAAATGATCACCGCGGGAGGTAAGTGATAAGGTCGCCGAAGTACAATGTGCGATGCTAGGTGGGACCCGATCGCATAGTGCACATCGCAAGTTTTAAAAGATAAATGCTAAGGAAAAGTTAAAGACGGTGAAATGTGAAGTCCGATGTTGGCATGGACGCGATGTGGTTCCAAGATGAAATATAAAGGATTTCAAGTCCGGGCTTATGCGTTATGCGCCATTTTATGAAGAAATATGCAGAACGCGGCAGAAAAACTCGGGTTAGTGACCTGACGCAGATCAAAGGAGAAGAGGCAGAGTCGGGTAGCAGATGATATGATTGACAACGTTTGAAGAATAGGGGCATAGGGAAAGTCGGGCATTGAGGCATCATTACAGATCTGTGCAGCCACTACATCATAACCAGAAAAGGATACCTCGACACTTCGGGAGGACACATCAACAACATCAGATTCAACAAAATGAACAATATTTCTAGTTTTATTTTGTTTTCTCAAGTATGATTGTAGAATTAATCTTAACAGTTTAGGTATTCGAATAGTTCAAGAAGTTTAGGATTGGCGAACCACTGTGATGTATTTAAGTAGATAGAAATAAAGAAAAGAGGTTGCAAGTTTTGGACCTCTGGAGGATTGTTAATTTGGTACTGAATTTTCTGAGAAATAAATGAAAGAAGATCAAGTTTCCTACAGTTGTTGATGTTGATATGTATTTCTAGTTTCGCTCTGTGCTTATTCCTCTTTGAATGAAGTGAAGTAATGTAGTAGCCGACCTCTTAATTACATCTGTGAGTAAGAGTTAAATAACCTTAATTTGCGCTCATTCACCTCATCTCTTCTTTCTTCACAAAATCCTAATGAAACTTTAAAGTAATAGATTTTGTGTCTGCAACATATTATTTCGATTTTCCACTCTCTCCATGAATTTCCTCTGAAACTTAAAAGTGATAGATTTTGTTTCTCAACATATCACTTCAAGTTTCCTTTACAATTCTTATTTACATTTCATTCGTATATCAACAGTTTATGGCATTGTGAAGGCCTTCATTATATCAGATTATTGAGTGTATAAAATAATTAGATTCCAAAGGTGTTAAGCAGAGGCCATTTGATATTATAATTGTGACATACATTTACAAAATGTCTTAAGCAATGATTCCTTACCACAACCAAGGGATTGTTTCTTGAGATACAACAAAGCCTAAGACACATGGAGTTTTTTTATTTTCACCTTAATGTTGACACCCACTAAAATTCATAATGACCTTACAAACTGGCTTTATGACAAATATGACCTTTATACATGTAATTATTTTGAAGAAAAACTTAATACCCTAACTAACTGAACCAAATTAACTCAAAGACAAACCTAAGTGTTATCTTGGATAATAGCATTGATCAGGCTACTAACTGCACTCGCATATGGAACACGGGACATGTCCTCTTCCTCTTCATGTATCTTGGGACACTGTTCGACAGATAACTTTACACCTACAGGAATAGGAACCTTCACCGGTTTGTTATCTTACATATTAAACCTCTACAATATTGTATCAACATACTTCCTTCGGTTTAACCAAAGCTTCCTCTTTACCTGACCTTGTTTAATTTACATGCCCAAAATATAGTTTGCAGCACCAAGATCCTTCATGTCGAATTTAGGATACAACCGAGTCTTTAAATCCTAGATAATTTATTTTTCATTTCAAATCAGCAACATATCATCCACATACAAGACCAAATAAATAACACATACACCAATTAATTTAAAATACGCACAGTGATCTACTTTTCTCCTTGTGAAGCCAAGACCCCTTATATATGTATCAAATTTTTGATACCACGTCCTTGGTGACTGCTTTAACCCATACAAATACTTTTTTGACCTGCATACTAGTTCTTTCTTACCCTTCACTACAAAGTCTTATGGTTGTTTCATGTAGATCTCTTCTTCCATATCCCCATGAAGAAATGTTGTCTTCACATCCATCTGTTCTACTTCAAAATCAAAAGTAGCAAGAATAGATAAAAGGAATCTAATAGAATCCAACATGGCAACAAGAGAAAAAATATCATGAAAATCAATTCTCGACCCCTAGGAATAACCTTTTGCTACCAACTGAGCTTTGTATTCCTCCACCTTTCCTTCTGCCTTCTTCTTCTTCTTAAATGCCCATTTTTCGCCAATGGGTTTCCTTCCAGACAACAACTCCACCAGATCCCAAGCCTCATTATGTCCAAAGATGGCATTTCATCTACCATGGCCTCCTTTCAGAGTTTTCCATCTTCTAAATCCACTGCATCCCTGAAAATTATAGGATCTTCATCAGTAATAGATAAAGCACAATTTTAACAAAAATCATATGGACTATACCTCTTTGGTTGCCTTCTCTCTCAAATTGATTTTCTCAAAACTGGAGTGTGTGGCTCTTCCTCCTCTCATTCATGTTCTGTTGTAGAGTTTGATTTTTCCTGCTTTAGTTCAAACTCTATCTTCTCAGATTCCTTTGGTAGGACTTCATGTTTAATAACATCTTTCACCTCTCTAAACACCACATCTCGATTGTACACAACCTTCCTTTTTTTTGGGTTCCAAATCTTATAAACTTTTAAACCATCCTTATACCCAATAAATATGCACCTTTCAGAGTAACTATCCAACTTGGTTATTTTATCCTTTCAAACGTGTAGATATGCATCAAAACCAAATACCCTCAGATGTGAAAGAGAGGATTTCTTACCAATCCATACCTCATGTGGAGTTTTATCCTCCAACATTGATGAAGGTGATACGTTAAAGAGATAATATGCATCATCCATTGCCTCTGCCAAAAATTATTTCCCTAATCCAGCGCCACTAAGTGATCTAGGTGGATATTGGTGGCCACCCACCTATTCCATTTGGACCCCCTGTTTCGGGAATTAATACCCTAAAGGTCTTGGGTTGACAACCTTCACAGATCAGGGGCATGCCATTCAAGAAGGACTCACTTAACCAACTTTCATGCTGAAAACTAGATACTACTGGTTGCAAAACTTACTCGAAAGTCCCTCGGTTGATGTAGATCTCACGGGGTGCAAACCCCCTGCAACACTTTGTGCTCTGAAACCTATAAATCCACAAATAATGAACACAAAAACCTAATTGTACAACATATATAGTTCCTAGCTATCAGTGAGAACCATGCATAATATCATAAAAACAATATGAAATGTTCAATTAATGATTATTACACATGTATAAAGCATCATAGACACGTAAATATCGGGAACAAGATGGCTCTTCTTATTATGAATGACACATACAGTAATAAAAACATGGAGAGATCACCTGAATCCTACCACAGCCTTCGAGCATACCATCCTCTAGATCCATCTAGCCCTAGCCTCACAAGAATTCTTCCAATATGTGTGCACAATAGATTTCATATAGGGTGATGAAAATCTCAAGGAAACAAGGGTTTCTTGAATAAACCTAGGAAGTGTAGGAGGCACGAGAATATCAGAATTGATTAGGGCTCCAACATAGTATAATATATATATTTTTCTCTCTCCCTTAGGCCATTCCTTTGAGGGGATTTTATACTCCCTCAAATTAGTTTCTACAGTTAAGAGCAGTTAGGCCACGAGTTGGGTGGTTAAATTACTGGAATAACCATCAAACCCGCCTCAAAAATAGGGAAAATATATATTTTTTAATAATTAAAAAGGTATACGCGGATCTCTATGAATGGATTTGCGTGTATACGCGGAACAGTCTGGGCAGAGTCGCATATGGGTTTTAAGATACTGTTTATTGTGAAAATGCTCAAGTCTGAGGGGAAAGGGTGCCCAAGGCCAACGTGTAAATCATCAAGTAAATGAAGGTCATAAATGATGCTATAACAAATGCCCCCTAATATATGAGGTCAGAAGGGGTACACGATGGCCGAAAAGTATTATGTGCATAGAAAGAACCTTGCGAGGACTAGAGAGGACTTCACCAGATTTCAACCTGCTAAAAAACAAGTGAGAGAGATCAAAGAGATAGCTCATGTCTGAGGCAGGCATACCCATGCTCAGTGAAAGAAAATCATGTCCACATATAAAGTACAGAGCGGATCCAAAATGTATACAAGTATAGCTGAAAATGTAAAGTACATAGTGAATCATCTGATCACTGCCCGGAAGTACAAATCAAAATCAGGTCCAAGTATCACATATAGAAGACTAATCAATGATGCTGTAATAGATATCTGATAAAAAAAGTCACAACTGAATCTCCAAGTACCAAATCATAAGTGGTTGTGTTGTCGACCCTAGAGACAGCCTTGAGTTGTGAAAGACCAGTGCCTAGGACATCTTATATAGCAAGGAGCGTGTGATATAACAGGGGGAGTTATCAACAAAAGGCTCTCATGCTATCTCCTGTAAATAGGGAGGTTAACTTGAATGGGACCAAAACCTTCAGAAAAGGGACGCAGGGAAAGCAATACTACAGAGGCAAGGTGCAAAATTCTAATACAAATGCATCCGACAATTCAGAGGTAGCTTACTGTAAAGAGGGTCGGCTCGAAAATACCTCACAGAAATAAATAATCAGAAGGTGATTAATGCGTATGAACGATTGAGATAATACTAACTGTCATTGAGATGATATCCAGATACACAATATCACCATGTAATGGGCTTACCAATTTAAGAATCCATACATGGCAATAGCGTTTTAAAAATAACCTCCCAAAGAAGCTAATATAGCATAAATATGATTGAAGTGAAAAGTGAAACAGTATATCATGTCTGAGCCATATTTAAAGCGCTTGACTAGTTCAAGCATGGGAATCAACTAGGATAAATCCATACCAAAAACCAGTGAGCCACTTGCATTCCAGAACATGATACAAGAAAGGTGGATGAAACGAAATGAACAATTAAACTAACACATAAAGGGAGAAGTTATGAACTGTGAGACACCAAAGACCAGAATCCTCATTAAAGATGGAACTTCTCCTCACTGAAACCCAACGGGCTCTGTGCATTCATATAAAAGTTCGACAATAATGCGTACAAAATTCTCTTACTGCCTAATTTTCTGAAAATCTGGAACCTCTTACAATATGTTCTTGGGGATTCTTATAGGAGAAAAACTAGTAAAGGGAGTGGATGATGAACATTTAATTTATCTCATTAAGACAGGATGGCGAAAGCTTTCACACCCACACTACTTAATGACTCTGTAGTGCTGTATGTACTCTGTAGCCTGCTTTGGGAGTCCTAGTCAGGTCGAGATTGACCTCAAACGTATTCTTTGAAGTCCTTTTTGGCTGTCTGGAGCTCTGTGCTAGTCCTTATGGAATAAATGAACTCGGTGGAAAATCTGCAAGGCCTCCATGCTTCATAATTGCTGACTGATAGGCGTAGAAACTTCAGTCAGTATGTTCATCTATTTAAGGGCTCGAGGAGGCATGGAGGCTTTAATGAGAACATGTAATGCCTGGAGAAAAACGTCCCGCAAAAATTCAGACGCAGATATGGCTGTTGCGTGTGCTCTTTGGGTCTTCAAAATGCGTCTTTTATCCTTCGAATAGGGGATTAGGCTCTAAATATTCAATTAACAAGCCCAAATCCCTTGAATATGTTTCTTCTATTTCACTTGGCTGTTGTAATGGCCTCTTTGTGATCCCTGCACAATAAATTAATTCAATTATAAAATCCAGGACGATGGCAGAAGATTTGCCATGGAGGCCTGGAGGAAAGGTGGCGCAGAGGTAAACGCTGTGGATGCAATGGAAACAGTGGAGAAATGCGGTGAACTTTAATATAAAAGCATTAAAGTTCGAAGGTCGGGTGGAATGAATAACCTTTTAATGTAAATCGGGAAGGTTTGGACTTCGGCGAGATACAAAGGAATGAATGGAAATGAACTGGAAAATGTTACGAAATGGACTTGAATGGTGGGACCTGGCCAAGGCGGAGGACGATTTACTGTGAGCCATTGGATCTCAGGAGGAGATCAACGGCAGGGATTAAAGAATGAAGTTTTGGGAAGGTCTGATGGAAGAAACATGGTAGAAGACGCGATGCAATATGGGCCGTCGATCTCGTTTGAACGGACGGTCACGATTGGATCGGAGAATCGCAATCGGGGGAGGCGGAGGGTGACACATTTAAGATTTGCGATTGGAGATGGCACGATTGGGCGCTGACCGTTGGATCTGGAGCCAGATCGATGACCCACATTCAATCGGAGGGAGATGGAGATGGGTGACAGAGCGATGGTGCGATGAGATCTGGGCCGTTGGATCTCGAGAGATCAACGGATCAGATCAAATCGAGGAATCGCAATCGGAGGAAACGAAAGGGCGGCATATAAAACATTTCCAATTGGCGATTAGCGATTTCGCGTCAGCCGTCGGATCTAGAAATAGATCGACGGCTCACGGTTAATTGGAGCAGTTAGTGAAGAGGGTGATGGGCACGTTGCGGAACAAGCGCTAGCCGTTAGATCTTTACGGATCGACGGCTGAGATTACAGCGCATGTCTAATTGACCAAACTCAATCGCATCAGAACTTTTTCAAATAACAACGGACTGCACTTGCAATGTAAGTTGCGATTGCGATTAGCGCCCGGAGCTTAAGCACTTGGTTCTGTGCGTGGGTCACGTGGTGGGGAAGTGGTTAAGAGGCTAGCCGAAAGGGGCTAGGCCTGATATATGAAGGAAAGTGGGTTTTTGACACTTTTTTAATGTATTTTAAGGCCGAAAAAAGGGTAACGGTAGAGAGGAAAAGGGATTTTTAGAAAAATAAAGGGTATTTGTAAGGTTTAAAAGGGGATTTGGGTGATTTTAAGGGGTTGATGAGGAATTAAGGAAGGGGACAAATGGTGTTGAAACAGAGGATTAATGGGGAATAAAACAAAGGAAATGGAGGCCTTTTGGGCATTTTTATTCTCAGAAACAGAGAGGTTTTTTAATTGGAAACAACAGTGGGATTCATCAAAGGACAAAGGGCATAAAGGGACTTCAAGGATGATGTGTTTTTAGTAGGAATGCGTTCTTGAAATCTCAGAGACAATTTGACCCCCTGTTTGCTTGTCAAAAATTAGTAGGGGGCTAACATGATCAACAAGTTGAAAAAATGGCAACAAGCAACTTGGGAGCCAACATATAGGATGTTGCGGTAGTGAAACTGCAACATATAAGGGTGGACGGTGTCACTGGAAGAAAACTGAAGAATTTGTCTAAGTGGATCGAATCATGCTGATGCAAACCCGAGGTCTTCACCGATCGCTATGGCACGATTATACACAATGGGAATAAATGAACTGAAGTCGACCATGTGATAAATCATTTGATTACTGGTCATTGATGTATATCGTTAACAAATGCGAGACAACCCACTGATAATGATAATGAGCGTCAAGGTGCCCCAGTACAATCTAGCAAGTGCGAATAAATGAGTTGAGGTCGAACACTTGAAAGAATCTATCAATCAGGAGGCAATGATGTATCCTCATTGTCGATAGCGAAGAGTCTGCCACTGATGACTGCAAACCCTAAGGTACTAACAAAAGGACTCTAGACCTTATTCCCATAGCAATGAGTCAGATTCGATGGGAAAACATCTGCTGGAAGGAAGGCATTAAGGCATCCCACATCAGTCCAGCACGAGTGTAACCTGCAGGCCAAGATTTGGAAGGAATCATACAAAGTAGAGTGAAGTAACCAACCCAAAGTACGTTTTTGGCATGCACCAGACGAATCTGGCGCACGGCAGAAACCCTCTGAACCAACCAATAATGAAAGCTGAAAAAGAGGTGAGATATCCACTGATAGGGTCAAATGGAAATCAAGGTATTGCACAAATCCTAGGTGTGATAATGTAAGTTGGCGTCGAACACAAGGGAAACCACTCAGTCAAAGACCCATGATAATGATCAAATGTTGAGCAAAATGTCACCTATCAATGATGTAAATAGGGCCAGGGTGCAGCTCTAGGTTTTATCTCAGAGAAGTATGTCGTAGTCGATAAAAGACAAACCTGCTGGCAAGAAGTCAATGGAGACCTTCTCAAACCAACACGAGCATAGGACCAAACAACTAATGTGATAGAATAAGATACTGACAAGACCGGGAAGTCCGACTGAAAAATAAGTCAAGGGACACCACAGAAAGACCGACTCAGGTTAACTCCCCTTGAACAAAAGCACGACTCATGTTGACTATGGCAGTGAATGATAACTTTGTATAAGTTTGTCATGCAAGAGGCCTGAACAAACCCTCCATATGATCAGAAGAGATAAACAATCGGGGGAGAACTGACTCATGAAACAAGGTTATGGCTTCTCTTAAGTCAAAACTAAAACCATCCCAAATGAAGGAAAGACACAATTTTTGTGCTTTGTTCAAAGGCGACTAAACTGACATTGTAGCTGCCATCAAAATATGAAGTAATATCACGTTCTCGCTCTTTTTCACATATTTAATTTTTTTGTCTTTTTCATATTCAAAGCCTGAAGAAGAATAAAATAATGGTATAGTACAATGGATAGAACGAGTATCATGAAACAGATGCACTAGTTCCTGGGATAGGAACAATCCTATGCTCAATGCAAGGTGGTGAAAACTAGTAAGTGATACTAAGAGGAATGTTCCATCCATGGGTAACAAGGTGTCAAGTCGCAGTAGCTAAGTGATTGCATGGTTAACTTGTACAGAAAGTCATGGTAAAAATTTGGCTTAAACATTGAGTCCAAATGAAGTTGGCTGATGGCAAAGATAAATAAGTAGTCAATATGTAATGCAGTAATACAACTCGACAACATAAGGGAGCCTCTAGGGTAATGGCCAGAAAAGTGATAGCGAAGAAGAAGAAGAATGAAGCTCCAACGCATATGTCATGGTAGGACTAAAGTGGACTCCCGAGCTTACATAAATTGTAGCATGGGCGACAAATGCTAGCGAGGAAGTAACTAGGAAGCCCATGTAAAGGAAGGCTCTGCCACCAAGTCATGATTAAAGAATTAGCGAGTGAAATGGGTTAAATACTCATGACATGATGAGATCGACCCTATGGCAAGTGATCAGAATGGAGGCTAGTATGCAAAATGCAACGGAAAATGGATTCCCTATGCTATATGCCAGTTCAGAATCATATACCTAGCATGACAGGTTAGCGGTCATGGATCCGAATTAAAACTAGAAAAAATCTCGAACTCAACAAAATGTTCCTGAAAAAAATACCTTACCCAACATTTACAAGCGAAACATTTATACAGCCTCAAAATGATTTGAAAAAATAAGCACAAAGGAATTTTGCAATTTTTTTCCAAAATATGGGTATAAATACACCATTTACCTCATATCTGGGTCATTTTCACCTTGCAGAAGTGGAGAAGGAGCTTTTGGAGCAAAATTTCCCTTTCTCAAAACCGGAGCAATCAACCATCAAATCGCTCCCAATCAGTCAAGTAAGCTCTAAATTCATCTTTTGCATCAATTTTGTTCCATTTTAAGGTAAAAATTTAGAAATTTGACCATAGGAAAGAGATGTTTTGATGAAACCCTTTGCGAATATGTGGGTTTGTGTGGAAAAACCTGCGTATGATACGCGACTGTGTATAAACGAAGCCGCATATGTGCAGACCAAGAATTTAAAAATTGAACCTAATGAAGGATTTAATGAATTTTCTTAGGATGTCTATTAGCTGGAGGGAGCGTGAACATAGTGCCATCGAAAATGAAGTGATGGAAGATCAAAATTCGCTCGATATCCTTCGAAATTGTGGATTGCTCAAGTTTTTTAAAATGCCAAACATGAAAAGTAATGTCCGATTGCTTCAAATGTTGGTAGATCACTGGGAACCAGAAGAAGACTGATTTATTATTTATCAAATGCCACTACGCATAGAAGTGGAAGACATATGTTTCATCACTAGACTCTCTCAGTGAGGAGATCCAGTAGATTTGCATGGAAAGCCTTTGGGAGGGCTTACGGTGGAAGATTACGTCCAAGTCTACTGCGTAGAGGAGTCTCAAAAAGTAGGTACCAAGATACCAATCAAAGATGTGAAAGAACTATATATGGAAATCCTCCTCTTCACCATTAGCAGAGTAGCAGGATCTACTTCTCTACATCAGGCTTCGATGACACAAATGAGCATTGCGATAGAATGTTTGATTCACCTCTTTGATTGGTGCACAACCTTGCTGAGCAACATGAAAAGACAATTGACTTCAATTTGGAAGGCAAAAACTAATTTTTTTTGGTATGGAACAATTTTGTTGACATTATTCTTCGAGAGGATTCTAGGACTTCGCCCCAAAGTCATCTCAACCATCAGCAGCCCTAGAGATCCAAGAATAGCCCAGTGGGCTAATCTAATGAAGAGATTGGGGGGAAGTGAAGTTCCTCGAACCACTTGGGATGAAGAGTTCTTCCAATGGTGGGAGGAACAAGTTATCACCGTGGAAGATTATCCCTATGCTGGGATGGATTTTCGTGGTGATCCATATCTAGTCCTTCCACCTGGTTCAGCATGGGGCGCAATCGATGAGATTGCAATTTTTGATTTTTGATTATATGATTTATTATTATTATTATTTTTTTTTTTTAAGATATGATAAAAAATGTTTTTGATTGAACTCAAATGACTCACAAGATTATTGATGACCATGATGCAGATATGGGACCAGTCAGACCTAAGGGATATTCAAGGCACAAGGGCCACAGAGGTGAGGCGGATGCTGAAGACCTCAGTAGGACACTCCATGTCGTGCAAAGGAACTTGGAGAGTTTGACTCGCTAAGTGCCTATGTCTGCAGTAGAGGACCTACCAGAGGTTATCCAGAGGTAGGTAGTCGGAGTACCACGAGACCGGGTGCAGTTATTCCACAGTGTAGCGACTGCTATCATGTTCTATAGGAACATGAACGTTGGGCAAGGACCATAGGATTAGATTTATAGATTTTATCGGATGACTATAATATATTTTTTACACTGAACATGATTGGGCATAAGCCCTAATTTTGTAGGAAAGATGGGTCCAGATTTTGTATATTTTTGAACACTCTGACTATATATCTATATATATATACACACACACACACACACACACACACACACACACACAACGATTTATATGATGTGATGATTCAAAATGTATGAAAAATAATGATGTATTTGATATTTTGATTATAGTATTGAATGATGAATATGCCAATCAATTGCTTGATTAGCCAATAAGTCTTCCATCCAATTGTCAGCTTGAGGAATGTGAATGAATGTTAAAAATTGAAATGATCTTTGTAACAAGCGTACCCTAAAAAAAAATCGGTGCAAAAATGGGTCTCGAACCCGATATGTGTTGTTCAATTGTGAAACCACCAGCTGGGAGTCCAAGAAAAATACTAACGAATCAACACCCAAGGATATTACTTCCGAGAGTAGATAAACCACTGAAGTGTATTCTGCTATGTTGTTCAAAGCAAGACCAATGCAAACACCTCTTGAAACCAACAACTGACCTAATGGATAATGAAGTACCCAAGCCGCGGAAGCTAAGTTTCAAGTATGTCTACTAGCACCATCAGTGAAACCAAAATGACTCATGACATCCAAAACAACCTGCCAAAGTAGATCAAATGCATCATAATCACACCATAAATCAGAAACTTAGACATGTACAAATATATATATATATATACAAAAAGCAATATGCTAGGCCAAAACCTAGGCATAATACTTTTTCAAATAGAGCCCAATTTCGGGCTCCGACAACTCATTCCCATCAAAATCAATCAAGGCATAAGCTCCTTTCTTGAGGACCTTTTTAACGATGAAGGGGCCATACCACTTAGATTTGAATTTTCTAGTTCCTAGGGCATCCTTCTCTTGGGCATAAACCAAGACAAGGTATCCTTCAGAGAAAACCCTAGGTTTGACCGCTTTATCGTACAAAACCTTTACTCGTTTCTTATGTGCCTCATTCATTGTGGCGGCATCCCAACACTTCTCATCGAGGTGTTCTAGATGAAGGAGACGTTATTCGAGACTGGAAGTGTTGGGAAGAAGATCTATAGCTAACTTAAGAGAAGGAATTTCACATTCAATGGGAATTATAGATTCCAACCCATAAACCAGTTGAAACGGAGTAAAACTGGTTGCAGTTTTGACTGACATCTGGTATGCCCAAAGCACTGGATATAGCATAATGTGCCATTTGGATCGATATTTATCAATCATCCACTGAAGAATTGTCTTCAAGGATTTGTTTACGGATTCCACTTGTCCATTGGCCTGAGGATAATACAAAGATGAGTGCTTCTGCCGGAAACCTAATTTCAGAGCCAATTCAGCCATCATGTTGTTCTGAAAGTGACTGCCATGATCAGTGACAATCTCTTTGGGAATACCAAAGTGAGAAATGACTTGATTGAAGAGAAAAAGAGCTTTTGTCTCACCATCATTCCCAAAAGTAGGCATAGCCTCAACCCACTTCATGAAGTAGTCTACGGCTACAATAATTTACTTATGACCTTTATCCGAAGGCGGGCTACAAGTAGTATAATCAATACCCCACTTTGTAAAGGGGCCGAAAGTTATTACAAGAAAGAGTGGAGTTGGATGAGCGTGCATATTTCGAGTATAAACCTGACACGGATTACACCTTTTGACCGATTCCATACACTTTGAAAATTGAAGGCCAAAAGTATCCTACACGCAAGATTTTTTGGGTTGTAGCAAGCCTAGATAAATGACCACCACAAGCTCCACTATGGCAATCATTCAGGACAACCTCAACCTCTTCGAGAGTTAAGCATCGTCTAAGGATTGAATCAACCCCACGACGATATAAAGTGTCACCAATAATCAAGTAACTTTTAGCTAGGTGAAGTAACTTACAACGCTCGTCTTTCGAAAAAGTCGAGGGAAACTTCGCAGTCTCGAGATATACTATGAGATCCCCATACCAAGGATCCTGTGAAAAAATGAGAAAAAGATGTTCATCTGGAAAGGATTCATCATAAACCATCTCTCCTCCACAGGGCAACTTAGAAATTAATTCTGCAAAAATCAATGATTTCTTGGACTTGGCAGACATAAACTCAAGATCAAATTCCTGCAAAATCACAATCCATCTATTGTATTTTCCCCCAATCACTTTCCTACTAAAAACAAACTGAAAAGGATTAACTGCTGCCAAAACATAGGTTTTTCGAAGAAGAATGTAATGTCTGAGCCACTGCATAGCATGGACAACTGCTAAAGCAAGCTTCTCTATCAGAGAGTATCGGAGTTCAGGTCCTACCAAGCCTCGAATAAGGTAGTATATAACATGCTCTAAAAGAGAATCGTCCTCCTAAACCAAAACCATACCAATGGTAGATTTTGCTGCTGCGAGATACAAGAGGAAATCTCTGCTATAGTCAGGTGGACTCAGTATAGGAGAAGAGGTCGATGCTTTTTTCAAAGCATCAAATGAATGTTGAGAAAATTCATCCCAAAAGAAAGGAACCCCTTTCTTTAATAATCTCATAAATCCTTTCGTGATCTCAGCATAATTTACGATAAATATCCGTAGAAAATTAGCTTTTCTTTGCAGACTTTGAAGTTGACGAATAGAAGATGGGGGAGGCAATTGAAGTATTGCCTCAACCTTGAAGGGATCTACCCGAATCCCTTTCGTAGACACAATAAATCCTAACAACCGACCGGATGTGACTGCGAAAACACACTTGTTCAGATTCAACCGGATTTTGTAATACCGACATCATTCAAATACTTGACGGAGGTGAGAAGGATGATCAATTCTCTTGCGAGAATGAGCATCTAAATCATCCAAGTATGCCTCGATAATATGTTTGATGTGGTGGAAGGCATAAGACATATCCCGCTGAAAAGTAGCTCCAGCATTTTTAAGGCCAAAATGCATTTTCTTGTAAGCAAAGGTACCCCAGGGACAAATAAATGCAGTCTTATGTTGATATTCAAGACGAATAGTAATTTGATTATATCCAGAGAAACCATCCATGAAGGAGAAAATTTCATTTCCCACACACTCATCGATAATCTGATCTATAAATGGTGTGGGGTAGTTATCTATAGGACATGCCTTATTTAGGTCCCTGAAATCGATGCAAAATTGAATTGTTCCTTGTTTCTTGTCCACAAGAATTGGATTCAAAACCTACTATGTCAAAGGAATAGGAAAAATTAATCCCGCCTTAAGCAGCTTCTCCACCTCAGCTTTGATAGTCACTGCCTTCCTAGGGTTGACCGGACGAAGCTTTTGCCTGACAGGCTTAGCATTTTCGTGCACCTTGATCTCATGCTGGACAATAGATGGATCTATACCAGGAATTTCCTCACAAGACCAAGCGAACACATCCCTAAACTCTCGAAAGAGATCAGTGTAAATTTGAATTTCTTTAGGGGAAATTTCAGCTACGATGAAAATATTCTCTATAATGCTGGGATCTCTGGAAATGTTCATCGGGATAGTAGGAGAAATCACAACCATGTTACCTTCAGCAAAAACCTGTGCTGGTGCTAAAGGGTTTAGAACCAGGTGAACAGGACCAGAAGACTGAGGGCGAGGAAAACTTGATTCAACTTCATTCAAATCTGGTAAAAAGTAAGACCGATGATGAAAATCATCCCACGGTCCCTCTACACCAGTCATATCTTCCAGGATGGCCTCTTCAGATGGAAGAATGGTATCAAGGAAATCCTGAGCCGAAGGTAAACTAAGAGTCCAAGTCGGGGCCACATCTCCATCCAATTCCTCCGATGAAAGAGAAACTGGAATGGACTCTGCAGAGTCAACAATAGATCTATAAGCAATCTCAGTTATAGACATTGGAAATGTCATTCCACCCACTTGACCTTCTGTTAATGTGGAGGTAGGAGAAGGTAAGGTCCAAGGGTTCAAAAAATAATGAGTTTTGAAAAAATCTCTTCGAATAGGAGCCCTGGGAAATCGCATTGATATGATTCGAAGGAGGAAAAAGATCAAAAGTACCCATCAAAGAAGAATACATTCCAACCCCCAAATTATCAACATGCATTTTGGTATCCTTCACCAAAGGAATGGTTGAGTCAGAAGATGCATTATGATCTATAGGAGAATAATCGAGTTGGTCAACTGTGACAATTATCCCTTCATGAGGGAAACAAACAATACAAAATAATGAGGATGCAATAGCATCCATATCATAGATCCAGTTTCACCCCAATAGAAGGTTATAGTCTAAGCTTGCATCGACTATCTCAACTTCGATATTCACAGTTTTTCCCCCAACACAGCTGGGAAAAGCCGGAACAATACCATGCGGCCTGTGAGAATGAACATCAAACATAGTCAGAAGAGTGGCTGAAGGAACACCTGCGAGAGATCCAATACCCTTCCAGCATGCAAGAGACATTACAAATGTGGAAGTACCTTCATCAATGACCGTTCGAAAGATATTGAATTTTGGATAACTTGATCTGATATGGAAAACCATATGATGAGGGAGTCTCTTTTTAAAATTTGACATATCAAATGTAATAATTAGATAATTTTTTTGATCTACAACTCCAATAGCAGTGAGCAAAGCACTTTGCTGAGCAGGACAATATTGGAGCATCTCTAATGTAGACACGACACAAGGACTCTGAGCCAGATCTTCTACAATGGAGTAGTTCTGGGTGGCCTTGGCATTCGAATTAATTGTCGTACGTTTTGAAGATGCCTTCGGTGTCCGAGGTATAGGCTCAATAGTAGGCCTCGTAATATCAAGTGTTTCAGCACTATCAGGAGTACCCTTAGCTTTCGAAGACTCAGCTTCGCGATAGTCATGATATCTCATAGTGATATCTGCATGAGCATTCATCATGTATATGTTTGACGTATTTTTCCCTTCCTGGCTGCCCCTAGAGGGAGCCCTAGTATTTTGATTCGCACCATCAATTAATTACTGCCCTTGGGGAAAAGGGTTTGTCAGCATAGCCTGGGAGCTAGAAGAACCCTGTTGAGCTAACAAGCGCTGTGCATCTTGAATTTTAGGGCAAAGGTGCGTAAGATGGTCTCTAGTGCACAACTTGCATGGAAACTTCACTTTATTTTTATTATCCTTTTGACCCTCTCCAACATGATCATTGGTTTTGTTTGCCTTCCCCTTCCCATCCTTGCCTTTCTTATTGTTATTCCATCCTTTCTTCTTCCCATCAGATTGTTGATTTCCTTTGGGTTTAGAAGTCTGGACAACATTAATTGCCAAGGACTGGGAAGGAGTTGACACTGAAGGCGCAGCATAACTAGAAGAAGCAGATTGTATAGACAACTATTGCAATTGATTAAGCAGGTTAGCTACACCGTTATTGATCGAACTAATAAGCCCATCACCATGGGGAATAGGTTTATTGTTGGATAAGTCCAATTTGGATTGAGGAGCATCTAAAATTTTTTTATTAAGGACTCCAGACTGAGAATAAATCAGTTCCAATTGCTAAGCCCTGAAAAATAGTTTGCTCTTCAGAAAATACCCCTGAAAGGGATACATCTTTAGAAATTTACTTAAAAAACCATTACATAAGGAATTCATTCGGAATATGGGCTTTAATGAGCCTCTTCCTTCTTCACCATTCCTGAATATGATCAGAAATGTGAGTTGCCTTATCCTGCTAAAAATTAGCCAGGAGTTCAGTCCCGGCATCATAACGGACAGGTAACTGAAAGTGGTTTAAGAACATGGTAGCCAAATCTCCAAACATGGAAAAAATTCCCCCAATTAACTCAATATACCTCTTGGCTGCATTTCAAGTTAAGGTGCATTGAAATAACCTCAACCTAATCGAATCATCAATCAGGGAGTTCGATGAACACCATAAATGGAAAGTCGTGATATAATCCGCCGGATCCTCTCCATTCTTCCCTTCAAACTTTGGAATGTTTGAGGGGAGTTTGCTGGGGACTGAAGGCCATCCTGGACTATACTGAATTGGATCGTTAGTCAATTTCGACAAATCTAGCAAGTTTGACGTTGCCAAAAATGGTAAGCGAGGAGGAGCCTGGGAATTCCATCCTCCATAGGAAGGATTCCCAACATTCTGAAAAGAATACCCTAGATTTTTTGAGGCACCAGGTAGCCAAATATTGTTCGTAGAGAATGGTGGGCCATAGGAAAATCCTTGCGACCCAACATTCGGAGAAGGACCCCCTCCCAACATAGAGTTACTATACATAGGAGCATTCCCTCCAAATGAGGTAGTGAAAGAAGAAGAAACCCCTTGATAAGGGTTCCAAGAGTTTGAAAACGGAGAAAAATATTGAGAAGTACTCGATGAAGGGAAAGGAAAATTCCCTTGCTGACCAATGAGAAACTGATTCACTGCTCACAATGCTGTAAAAATAGGGTTCCAACCTGTAAAGGTATTAGAAATTTGACCTCTAGACCATGGATTGAAACCTTTAGACTGAGAAGAAAAAGGTAAATATCCTAAGGAAGGGGACAAATGAGGGATGTGCCCACTTCCAAAGGGGAACCCTTGAAATGAAGCTGATCCACTAGCCATAGAGGGTATGGGTGCAGACGCAGCTGAAGCAGCAGAAAAGGAGAAAGAAGGAATCACACCAGTGGGCATTCCAAACGAAAAGGGACCAGATTGAGAAGCTTATGCTTGGGTGTAACCAAATCCAAGCACAACAACACTAGAAGTGATTGTAGGTATGAAAATAGTGCTTCCTCCTTCTACTGAAATAGGGGTCTGGACAAGCGCTCACAACTGAAGCTGTGTTCCCAGTCACGACCATCAAAAGGTATGAATATGATAGATAAGGGCTTTCCGGTCTCTGAGACTCGGGTCTGATGTACTGAATGATGAAAGGATAAATAGCAGGAAGACGAGATGGAAGATACTCAACAGGCTAAAGGACTTCCTCTACTTCTACTTCTTCTGCTAGAAATAAAACTCTCGAGATGAGTGGAGCACTCCTCCATGTATTAACACCAACACCAGAAATTCCCAAAGAAACAACAAGCCCTGACGAAGGATCTCTCTCCGCTGCATCTGACACCACCGAGTGAAAATCACCCTCCGAATTACTCCTACGCCTTCTTGAAGAAGGCTCGGCACTTATGGGAGAAAACCCACGAAACCTCCTCGATCGACGAGGCGATCGGTCAGCCACTTTAAGAGATTTATTTTAGACTCAAAAAATATATGAATCTAAGAAATCTAGGAGCAAAGAGCACACTCTAAAAATTTCCTAAGATACATCCAGACAAGTAGCTCTCAGGTATTTCCGCTCTGGGTGATGAGGACTAGACACCGAAATACAAGAAAGCGAAATAATAGGACCTCCCGAAAGTAGTCTGGGGTAATTACGACCTAGGCCTACTAGCGAAGGTAATAGAAGTAGTTATGCTGACCTCCTAACAACAACCTTTACCTGTGCAAGTCCCCAAGATTCGCAAGGGAACCCTCCAAAAGTACTGATGAAAGTGATGGAAAGTCTACCTCAGGTACCACGAGTATTCCCCCCCGCAGTCACCTGTGTGGTCCCTAGGATAGGAAACTATGGGAACCAACCCATAATGGCAGCCGAGCGGAACAGTCTTAGGTCAAGATTCAACAAATAGGAGAGGGGGTATCTCTCTTCTCTGCCAGCACTAGCCTTCGCGCTTGACTCTCTGGAGGAGAGCTTTCCCAGTCCACTTAACAGTGTTGGATTTCGCTCATTAATAAACTTCTATGTTTAACAGTTTGAGCGGCCTTAGAGAGTTAACTCTCCACTCACCTAATCCAGGGCCCTACAACCTAGTTAGTTGGTGTATAATTAATGACAATAATACAAAAACTACTAGTTGCTTGTAATTCGCTTATTTTAGATTGGTTGTTATTTAAGTCAAGGGTGCACGAAAGTGAAACTGATGGTGTTTTTATGACACAAAAGAAACCAATGAAAACCAAACTACATGTAGATGCAATGATTTCCTTTCGATGAAAGGTGATTTTTACATAGGTTCTACGAAACTAATAAGCAAAAACTTGTTTTTTCTTTTTCTTTTCAGACACTCACACTTCACATGATTCAGAAAGTTACGAAAAAGACTAAAAATGTGTTGGCAATATGATGCAGAGTGTTGTCCTTGATGGCAACCCACTTAATGAAGATGAAGACATGAGATTGTTGACATGTGTTGTCCTGGATGGCAATCCACCTGATGAAGTTATTCTTGACCTGATGGACTTGGTAAATGATGTAAATCTGATATGAAATGATGTTTGTTAGCAATATGATGCTGAGTGTTGTCCTTGAATGGAAACCCACTTGAAGAAGATGATGGCAACTTACTTGATGAAGTTGTGCTTGATATAATATTTCTTGGTGAACTAAATCTGATGTATCTACAGTGAGTACAGAAGGAAATGAAGAAAGGAATTCAGTTTGTATTAGATCTATGATGAAAAGAGTATGTCTCAAGGCATACGCGGATTTGCCTAATAGAAGTCGCGTATGCACGTGGGAAATAACGTGGCAAGTCGCGTATGGGAAAAAGCGCTCATAAAGTGCAAAACCAGGGGTAACCACCATGGTATTGACCCATTGTATTGGGTAATGATTCGTCTAAATGACCCCGTCTAGGAATACCATCGGAAGTAATGTGGTTTTGGCTCATGGTATTGAAAAAGGGTAAACCTATATAAGGAGAAGAAATTCATTGTGCAAATGATGAACGTGGGAGCAAGATGTGTGTGGGAGCAAGATGTCTGAGCTTGAATGAATACTTCTCTGTGAAGTATATCTGTATGGAAAGGGTAAAGGTTTGATGATAGATCTGAATCTATGATGCACCTATGAAGAAATGATGAAGCGGGATATCTAGATCTGAAATGTATCTGTATTTGCTAGATCTATTTATGGAATGATTAGATCTGAGATAAGGCGAAAATTTGTCTGAAGTAAAGGGTTAAATCTGTGTGATATATCTGTTCTGAAGAATTGCAATGACCTAAATGTCTGAAGAACCATACGCTAGTTCGTCGCAGAGGAAGTGCGTATATACGCGGCTTCGCTGAAGAGAAAGCGCGTATGCGCAATGAAATTAGCTCTGTAATATGTACAGAAGTATACACTGGTTTAGGTGAACGTAAGCGCGTATATACGCGATATCAGAGAAAGGAAAGCACGTATGCAAACTAGGGTTTGCTGAAGTCTGTGGTAAGAAATGTCTGATCTATTCTGATGGTTTACTGATATCTGTCAGTGAGTTATATGTATCAGTTTCATGTTTGACTGTGCTTAAAAGTATGGAGTGGGTCCAGTCTGAAAATATGATGAAACGAGGCCTGCAATTTGTGCTCTATTGAAGTTGTTTGGATCCAGTGTGAAAATCGATGAAACGTGGTCCATGGTGGTGCTGAGGGTTGTAGCCTTCAGTCAGGGGGTTGTAGCTCCCTTCCAGGTGACGCTGGCAAATGAGAACAGGGGGTCGTAGCTCCCTTCCAGGAGAGGCTGGTAAACGAGTCAGGGGGTTGGAGCTCCCTTCCAGGAGAGGCTGGTAAACGAGCGCAGGTGGGTGCCTGCGTGCTGGTCAAGTCTGCGCCAGCACATATGTTGTAAGATGTTTTCTCTGTAATAAAATATTGAAGGCTGAGCAACTGCAGCGGTGGTTTTCTCCCGACTTGGGTTTCCACCTAAAATCCTGGTGTTCATGTGTGATGCTTATGTGTGATGGTTTATTCTGTTCTTATTGCACATGTTTACTATTTATAGAACATCTAATGAATGAATGATGGAATGATATAAGTGAAGAACTAATGGCATAATTAGATCTCTGTGTATACGCGAGTTTTATGAAGGATATCCGCGTGTATACGCTAGTTGGCTTCATCAAAGTAGCGTATGGGTTTTAAAGCATGAAAAAGTAAAAAGTTTCAGTTTCCCCTAAATACTGATTCACCCCCCCTCTCAGTATTTTTCCCAACAATTGGTATTGGAGCAGGTCCTTCTGCAGAAGCTTGATCGCTTGAAGGAGATCCATCGCAATGGGAAGTCAAGAAGGAGTAATGTCTATAAAGCCACCTCTATTCAATGGAAGCAATCTGATATTCTGGAAGGTACGAACAAAAGCATATCTGCAAAGTCTTGGTGCAGATGTATGGGCAATTGTGGAAGAAGGTTATCAGTATCGGGCAAGTATTCCTACTGATGCAACAGAAAGGAAGAAGTATGAAATGAATACCAAAGCAGTAAATGTCTTATTAGGTAGCATGTCTGAACCAGAATTTGCTAAATTAATGCAGCTGAATTCAGCAAAAGAAATATGGGACAAAATCATTCTGAGTTATGAAGGAGACACAAAGGTAAAAAGTGCAAAACTCCAAACTCTTAGAATTGAATATGAAAATTTGAAGATGCATAGTGATGAGAGTATTGCTCATTTCTTCTTACATCTGGACGATATTGTAAATCGAATGAGAAATTAGGGTGAAACCATAACTGATACTACTTTGGTAGAAAAAGTCTTAAGATCCTTGACTTCAAGATTTGACTCTAAAGTTTCAGCTATTGAAGAAAGGCAAGATCTGCAAACTCTTACTATTGTTCAATTACATGGTATTCTGACTACTTTTGAAATGAGACAAGGAGGTCCTTCTCAAATCAGAGAAGCTGCTTTTAAGGCGTCTGCAAAAGGAAAGGAAAAGGAAGTTGTCAAAGAAACCATCTATATATCTGAAGAAGAAGAAGCGAATTTTGTGAGAAAACTCCAACTAGGTACTGGAAGATTCAAAGGTAAGCTTCCCTTCAAATGTTTTGAGTGTGGAAAAGTTGGTCACTATGCTGCTAAATGTCCTTATAGAGAAAAACATGGTAAAAGGAAACAATTTGAAAAAAGGAAGAGTTATTATGCAAATGAAGATGATGATGAAGTGTCCAGTGAAGATGAAGAAGATTCTGACCATGATCTGAAAGTGCTCATGGCAAAGAAGCAAAAGAAGAAGGCTACTCGAAACAAGAAGATATCTCAGAAAACATGTATAGCAGAAATTGAAGAAGATGAATCAGATAGTGATTGGGGCCCTTGTAATAATCTTCTTTGTGCAAACAATAGTGAAGATAGTGAAAGTAAAGTTGTGGATCTAGAAGAGGCTCTCAAGATTAAAGTTGAAGAACTACAAAGTTCATCTAAGAAGCAAGAAACTATATACAAAGAGATGATCTCACAAATGGAAAAACAAATAGAAATGCTGAATGGACAGGTGGACAAGTATCAAAGGTTTCATACTTATGCATCCAATCGAATTAAAGAACTAGAAGCTGAAATCAACGATCTAAATGCAGATCTCGAAAAATAAAGCAAGAAGAATGAAGGACTTGAAGCTGCAATCATCTCTCTGCAAGAAGATCTTGAAGCATCAAGTAAGAAGAATGAGGAACCTCTACAACCATTTGAAAAGAAAGGCCTTGAAGTAGAAATCATCTCTCTCAAAGAAGATCTGGAAAAATCAAATAAGAAGAATGAAGAGCTGCAACAAACATGTGAAGAAAACGAGAATTGGTTGAAAGAAGAGATTCTAAATCTGAAGGATCAAGTAGAAGATGGAAGAAGGAAAGAAGAAAGCATGACAAAGCAATGTCAAGCCTTGGAGGTTGAGGTAAACATTCTCGAAGGTAAATTAGAAGAAAAGGTTAAACTTTTGAGGTTTCAAGATAGTACTAATATTTTGGACAATATTCTGAGTAATCAAAGGTCTCCTGCTATCAAACTTGGTCTTGGTTTCCATGAAACTATTAAAGGAGAATCTAGTTCACAAGGAAGTGCTAAAAATTCAGAGGATGTCAATGCAAAACCTGAAGTGTTGAAAGAGACAAAAGGTCAACCAACGATGATGAAATCTCAAAGGAAATCAGTCAATAATGTTGAATGCTTTAAATGTCATAATTATGGGCATGTTGCAGCAAATTGCAGGAGCAGATCATTTCAGCCTCAAACAAACAGTTCCTACATAGAAAGGTACTCTGGTTTCTTCAAGGGATATTTTTTTTCATGTAACAAGTATGGACATAAAGCAGCTGATTGTAAAAGGAGGAAGATTATAAATACTCATTATGATTCTTATGCTTATTTCTCTGGACACATGAGATGTTATTCTTGTAACAAGTATGGACATGTAGAAAAGGAATGCAGGTTGAACAGATCTGAGAAAGTGGACAATTTTCAGCACACAGTTAGGAAGTTCAAGCAAATTTGGAAAAATAAGGAGGATCAATCAGAAACGTAGGGAATTCTGACCCTACTGCAGTCATCCGCTTCTGAAGCTTACTTCTCTTATTGACTGCAGGAATGATGTGGGATACATTATGAGATATAGTAATGCATCGTCACAGGGGGAGCAATGTATGATGACTCTCATGGTTGATTTGATTATTCTGGTTATATGTATTTCTGACAGAGCATCTGATATGAAGAAGACAGGTACAGGAAGTACAAGCTCAGGGGGAGATGAAGGAATGTGAAAAATTTCTATGCTTCACTTTCCATACGTGGGTTCTATGAACAAAAGTCGCGTATACACGCGAGTTCCAGTAGACACAGTCGCGTATGCGTTTATGATAAGAGAATTGGGATGACAGCTGAAGATCAGGAGCAGAGGTTCAGGGGGAGCATCAGTCTGATTGTTAATAACTGTATTATTATCAGCTTAGTTTCTCAGTTCTAAATAATGATGATATGATACTTGGTTTCTTATGCTGAAGATTATGGATGAGACCTGTTTGCTTTTTGATGAAGAGTATTCGTTGCTGAGATGAAAGTCTTATAATTCAAAGATAAGGACAGATCATACAGAGATTGTTGCTGATAACTTGCTGATGAAGGTGTTCAGGCTGCACAAGTTAAGAAGGAGCACTGGTTCAGGAGGAGCAGTAGGTTGAATACTAATGATTGCATTGTTGGCACTATGACTGCTTATTCTTTGGTTATTGTGATACTCATGCTCAAATGATGATGACTTGGTATATGGTTTATTATGATGAGATTTTGAGCCCTGTTTGCTGAAAAGTATCTTTTGTGCTCACACATGGATGAGTTGGAAGTCGTTTGATTCAGAAATAAGAATAGATCATGCAGAGTTTGTTACTATGGTTGAGATCTTTTCCCTACATATGTTACTTCATGTTAAATCTTAGAGATCATGGTGACATTGGACCACATGGATGATTGACACATATTTGAAGATGTTGTTCTGGTATGATAATTTCTCTTGGAAAGAATGTATTGATGCTGCAAAGAATCTAAAGGCTTGGTTACTAATGTACTTATGCTACAACCATTGGATGACTCTTGAAGACACAACCACTCTGTTCTATCTATCTGTATTTCAGAGAAGCATTCACATATCTCAGAAAGAAGCTGAACACTGTCTTTTTCTCACAGAGGATCAGATATGGTTAAAGTATAGTAGATGGTATTAGATACGCGGATTTCCTGATACACAGTCGCGTATATACGCGAGTTCATGCACAGAAAACCACGTATGTCTGATTGCTGACAAATTTCTGTTTGGGGTCAGCTCTCTTCAGCACAGCTGCAGTGCTGTTTGGTATCTCTGGTATCTCTGGTGATGTTCCAGCTCTTATAATACTGTTTCAATCTCTGATGTTTTAAAGATGCCTTGATGATTGGTTGAAAGTGTTCAGGATGCACAAACTAAGGGGGAGCCTTAGTCATATGGAAAGGATGTTCGGATGCACATTTTCAGGGGGAGCCCTAGTCTTGCTGAGTATAATGCATTGTTGGCATTATGGTGGTTCTGATATATGACCTCTCTTGAGGTTTTTCTAGTCTTGGTCATAAATGGTCATATTTGTATTTTGATGAAAAGGTCTTGTTGAGACCCATGATGTAAAATTTTAATTTTCAGTCATGTAAGGACTTGACAATTTTGTAAACCCACTTGGTTGGGTAGCTGAGTTAAATTTGTAAACCCACTTGGTTGGGTAGTTGAGTTAAGATGTGTAAACCCACTTGGTTGGGTAGTTGAGTCTCATATGTAAATCCACTTGGTTGGATCTTTGATGTAAGTATGAGTCATTGGTGATAGGAAGGTCATAGAGTCATGTTTTCATTGAAAAATATGTTTGAAGATTCAGCATGAACTCAGGGGGAGCTTGGTCACTTCAGTATACATCAGATCTGCAGAACGCTTCTTCCACATGAGGAGAAAAGGGGGAGAGTGTGTTGGTTTTGATCCGCCCTTTGCCCTTGATGTCAAAGGGGGAGAGTGACATGGTGTTTGAAATGGAGAGAAAGAATGGGGTCAAAGAATGGGGAGAGTGACATGGTGTCATTGTATTCTTAATGTACCTATCTGTTGTGGTGATCAAACACCATCGTGGTTGCCATCAAGTCCAAAGGGGGAGATTGTTGGCAATATGATGCAGAGTGTTGTCCTTGATGGCAACCCACTTAATGAAGATGAAGACATGAGATTGTTGACATGTGTTGTCCTGGATGGCAATCCACCTGATGAAGTTATTCTTGACCTGATGGACTTGGTAAATGATGTAAATCTGATATGAAATGATGTTTGTTAGCAATATGATGCTGAGTGTTGTCCTTGAATGGCAACCCACTTGAAGAAGATGATGGCAACTTACTTGATGAAGTTGTGCTTGATAGAATATGTCTTGGTGAACTAAATCTGATGTATCTACAGTGAGTACAGAAGGAAATGAAGAAAGGAATTCAGTTTGTATTAGATCTATGATGAAAAGAGTATGTCTCAAGGCATACGCGGATTTTCCTAATAGAAGTCGCGTATGCACGCGGGAAATAACGTGGCAAGTCGCGTATGGGCAAAAGTGCTCATAAAGTGAAAAACCAGGGGTAACCACCATGGTATTGACCCATTGTATTGGGTAATGATTCGTCTAAATGACCCCGTCTAGGAATACCATCGGAAGTAATGTGGTTTTGGCTCATGGTATTGAAAAAGGGTAAACCTATATAAGGAGAAGAAATGCATTGTGCACATGATGAACGTGGGAGCAAGATGTCTGAGCTTGGATGAATACTTCTCTGTGAAGTATATCTGTATGGAAAGGGTAAAGGTTTGATGATAGATCTGAATCTATGATGCACCTATGAAGAAATGATGAAGCGGGATATCTAGATCTGAAATGTATCTGTATTTGCTATATCTATTTATGGAATGATTAGATCTGAGATAAGGCGAACATCTGTCTGAAGTAAAGGGTTAAATATGTGTGATATATCTGTTCTGAAGAATTGCAATGACCTAAATGTCTGAAGAACCATACGCTAGTTCGCCGCAGAGGAAGCGCGTATATACGCAGCTTCGCTGAAGAGAAAGCGCGTATGCGCAATGAAATTAGCTCTATAATATGTACAGAAGTATACGCTGGTTTAGGTGAACGTAAGCGTGTATATACGCGATATCAGAGAAAGGAAAGCGCGTATGCAAACTAGGGTTTGCTAAAGTCTGTGGTAAGAAATGTCTGATCTGTTCTGATGGTTTACTGATATCTGTCAGTGAGTTATATGTATCAGTTTCATGTTTGACTGTGCTTAAAAGTATGGAGTGGGTCCAATCTAAAAATATGATGAAACGAGGCCTGCAATTTGTGCTCTATTGAAGTTGTTTGGATCCAGTGTGAAAATCGATGAAACGTGGTCCATAGAGGTGCTGAGGGTTGTAGCCTTTAGTCAGGGGGTTGTAGCTCCCTTCCAGGTGAGATTTTGGTAAACGAAAACAAGAAGCGAGGGGTCGTAGCTCCCTTCCGGGAGAGGCTGGTAAACGAGAGCAGGGGGTTGTAGCTCTCTTCCAGGAGAGGCTGGTAAATGAGCGCAGGTGGGTGCCTGCGTGCTGGTATGAGTCTGCGCCAGCACATAAGTTGTAAGATGTTTTCTTTATAATAAAATATTGAAGGTTGAGACAACGGCAGCGGTGGTTTTCTCCTGACTTGGGTTTCCACCTAAAATCCCGATGTTCATGTGTGATGCTTATGTGTGATGGTTTATTCTATTATTACTGCACATGCTACTGTTAACTAAACCACTGATGAATGAATGATGAATATATCTAAGTAAAGAAATATCTGCATAATTAGATCTCTGTGTATACGCGAGTTTTATGAAGGATATTCGCGTGTATACGCTAGTATGGGTTTTAAAGCATGAAAAAGTAAAAAGTTTTAGTTTGCCCTAAATACTGATTCACCCCCCCCCCCCCCTCTCAGTATTTTTCCCAACAAAATGCTCAAATGCACTTAATGAAAACTACCAATGATATGCAAATACCAAGATGCTAACTCTAAAGAAGCAAAAAAAAATCTTTAGGAAAACAAAAGTTCAATCACTTTTTGACAGATGACAAGGCTAGTTCCAAAGCAGAATTCCTATGTCTAAAAATGCCAAAATTCACTTGAAATAACAGAGAGAAATCAAGCTTCTTTCCAAATCAAGTCAAGAACCGAAGACTAAAACTAACAAAAAGCTTCAAAAGACGGAGTGAAATCGTAAAAAAAATGAAAGAAAAAAGCAACAAAAAACGAAAAATGTTTTTGGGCTTTTCAACTTATAAAAGAAGGAAAAGAGATTTCAAGAAGACAAATAGAAACTATCTAAGAATTGAATCAAGCAAGCATGAATTCCAATCAAAGGCTTCAAAGTGCTCAAGCCAACTGTGATATTTTCATAGCGGGACTTATATGAGCAACAAGAAACAAGAAACTCAATCAATCAACTCAGCACAATAGCACAATCTTGCAGCGAAAAACAACTAAAAAAATCAGAAAGGGACCCTTCAAAATTCGCAACAAGACAAGTCTACAAAATCAAGAAAACCAAACTTGAACAAGAAGGAAAAAATCAAATGCGAAGCAACGCATAGGGCCAAGAAGAGTAAATGAGAAAAAGCTCACTATTCTGAATGTTCAGGACAACCAAGAATCTTCAGAAAAATATCTTGGTGCTCAAGTCGCAATTGCAAGCACACAAAACAAGGATTTCACCAAATAGTTGGTTCTTCATACAAGAAAGAGAGAAATAGATGTAAAATCACTCTAAACATAGTCCAGAGACCTTCAAGATACTACAAGAATAGATCAACACAGTCAGTCAAGACTACAGGGGCTGAAAACTAAAAATTTGAAATTTTCCAGGCATACGCGCTTTTGCATTGAGCAACTGGCGTGTATACGTGACTGTGACAAAGGAAAATCGCGTATACGCAGGCCCCTTTGGACAAAACAACATGTATATGCGACTATGCAAAGAAAAAACTACGTATGGAAATAAAGATAAGGAAAAACAAAAAAGGTCAAGCCTGATCAAGAGACCAGGTCTTCTGTTTAACTGAAGAAAGACTTGCTAGACTGTAAAAAGTGATATAAACTGTTGGGAACCTACAAGACATATGAAACAACCCAAACGAGAAATCACAAGAATGAGTTCCCCAGCGAAGTCACCATTTCTGTTTCGGGAATTAATACCATAAAGGTCTTGGGTTGACAACCTTCATAGATCAAGGGAATGTCATTCAAGAAGGACTCACTTAACCAACTTTCATGCTGAAAACTAGATACTACTGGTTGTAGAACTTATCCGAAAGTCTCTCGGTTGATGTAGATCCTGCGGGGTGCAAACCCCCTGCAACACTTTGTGATCCAAAACCTGTAAATCCACAAAGAACGAACACAAAAACCTAGTTGTACAACATATATAGTTCCTAGATGTCAGTGAAAACCATGCATAATATCATAAAAACAATATGAAATGTTCAATTAATGATTATTAAACATGTATAAAGCATCATAGACACGTAAATATCGAGAATAAGATAGCTTTTCTTATTATTAATGACACATACAGTAATCAAAACGTGGAGAGATCACCTAAATCCTAGCATGACCTTTGAGCATACCATCCTCTGGATCCGTCCAACCCTAGCCTCGCAAGAATTCTTCCAAGATGTGTGCACAATAGATGTCATATAGGGTGATTAAAATCTCAAGGAAACAAGGGTTTCTTGAATATGCCTGGGAAGTGCAGGAGGCACGGGAATATCAGACTTGAATAGGGCTCCCACAGAGTATAATATCTATATTTTTCTCTCTCCCTTAGGCCATTCCTTTGAGGGGATTTTATACTCCCTCAAATTAGTTTCTACAGTTAAGAGCAGTTAGGCCATGGGTTGGGGTGGTTAAATTACTGGAATAACCATCAAACCTACCTAAAAAATAGGGAATATATATATATTTTTAATAATTAAAAAGGTATACAAGGATCTCTATGAATGGACTCGCGTGTATATGCGAAACAGTCTGGGCAGAGTCGCGTATGGATTTTAAGATACTATTTTTTTGTGAAAATGCTCAAGTCTGAGGGGAAAGTGTAAAAATTTGAATAATAGCTGAATTATTCACCGAGATTATCCTGATTACACACTATTTAAACTTCATGCATAATACATAACCTCTTCTACAATTGATCATCAATTTGCGGAAATAGAAGCAGTCGCGTGCGCACATTAAAACATAATCAAGCACACATATAACAAAGTATGTAATGGGGAAAGCTTACAGCTGAAAACCCCCAACTATCTGTATATTATAATGATAGAGAACATGTAACAATACATATCACAAAGCTCCTCACAGCTCTCAGCACTATCTCATATGCTACACACAAACTAGCTCAGATATGAACAAGTCACAAGTTCAAATCTCCTCCACAAGTCTGCTTGCCTCTACTGCGCAATCCAAGATGAGAATGAATCAGATCCAAGTTTGAATCCCCTTGGCTTGTACTACACAATCCTCATTGGCAATCTCAATCAATGTGTGTCCAAATCTCATGCACAGCTATAGTCACAACTGATAGCCACACTCACCCTTTCACCCACCTCTAACACTGGTCTCCACTGAACTGTCCATGCATTGCAGTTAACTGATGTATTATTTAGTTGATTTATGAGTTAATAATTAGTGAATTAATTAATAATTAAATCACACCACTCATCACTAGTGTATTTGTCAGTTAGACTAAATACAACTAGTTCAACTAAGTTAAACCGAACACAACTCCACCAACTGTCTCATCAACTCCACCAAACTCTGCCACATGAGTTCCAACTGAAGTCAACCATGCAATAGCTCAACTATCCTTTAGGAAAAGCGTATTTCCTTCTGTCAGCTGCATGTGCCACATCCAAGCATCAAACTGAAGTGCTCCAAGAGGATAAGATAATGTTTATAGTCCAAATATTATTAAGAGCTAATAATATTCGACTGATCTATTTTTAGACTGGCATTCTAAAAATAGATTCCGCCCAATGTCTAAAAATAAAGGTCCATCTATTTTTACCAACTTGACCAACCATCCACAAATAACATCCCGCAACTCATATACCATGATCCATATGTCTAAAAATAGACTTTGCGACAAAAAAATCACTTGTGTGGCGCCCACCTAGTTTTGGTGATCACTTTCCAACTAGGATCAGGAAAGATGTTTCAGGATGCCTCCTTCATTGTTTCTTGTTGAAATCTTCAACAGAAAGGGTGCCCAAGGCCAAAGTGTAAATCATCAAGTACATGAAGGTGATAAATGATGCTATAACACCCCCACCATCGGTTCTTTCAGTTTTTTAGTTTCATCATAACTTACTATTTTTAGCAGTTTTTCGGTTACTAAACTTCCGGAGCCGTTTTGATGCCCTAATGATACAGGTGGATATCGGTGGCCACCTACCTATTCCATTTGGACCCCCACCATTAGTTCTTTCATTTTTTCAGTTTTAGCACAACTTACTATTTTTAGCATTTTTTTGGGTCCTGAACTTCCGAAGCTGTTTTAAGGCCGTAAACAACATTTTTTTGGAAAACTGGGAGCATCTTGGATGTTATTTTGATGTTTCTCATGTAAAAAGTTGTATCCCTCAGATAGATCTTTCTAACGAGGTATTCTGCGTGTCAAACAAAGATCTTATGCCAAATTTACGTCCCTGGAAAGTTGATGAACTAATTTATCCAAACGGGGCCCATAGTTTTGGCACTTCATCTCCTAGGGTTAGGTTTTTGGATGTTTAGTGTTTTCCATTGTTTCTAAATAATAAATAGGCCCTAGAGCCTCATTGTAACATATTTCAAAGGCCTGTAGCCACCACATCTCTTCTCAGAGATATGCCTACCAGTGTCGTATCTAGTATATTTCCATTATGTCTGTAAGCATATTTATGTTATATGAGATTAATGAAATGAAGTTTTATGTCCACTGCATCTTTGTGTTTATGTTTATTTTTGTATGTTATTGCGTTCATACATACTTTTGTATCAGTGGTATTAGAGTGGTTTTCTCTTTCTTTGTTTCTTCTTTGCATGTCCCCGATGAGGTTAGGGTATAAGGATTTAGGGTTCGATTTGGTTGAACCCTTGCAAGATCAGCCTTGCAAACTCCGACGACCTCCCATGTCGAAAGAAAATAAAGATGAGGGAGCAAGATATCCTATCAAATTATTGCTCGAGGAGGCCCTTGAGAAACAAAGGAGCGCGATGATGGATAACCTTCAACGATTTCCCACCGACGGTGCACCTACATCCAACAGGAACTCTGGTGGTGCCTCTCCTTTCAAGGTATAGGTCAACTTTGACATTCCTATATTTGAAGGCCAAATAGATGCAGATTTCATAGATAGATGGTTGAATTTTCTGGAAGGGTATTTCTCGTTCCATGATTTCTCTAACCGAGAAAATATTACTTTTGCACTCCTCAAAGCTACCCCCCATGTCAAAGACTGGTGGGAAACCTACTGTGAGAAAAAGGACAAGAGGGAACCATCTCTGTTCTCGACCACACCCACTTGGAATTCATTTCGAGACAACATCAAGGAAAAGTATTACCTTGTGGTGAGCTATGAGGACAAGTGCATCAAATGGACCACGCTACGGCAACAAAGGGATCAAGATGTGCACGAACCGAAAAATTTGTTCCATACCTTGCACAAAAATTTGGGTATTAAAGATTCAGAGAGAAATTTGGTGCTCAAGTACCACAATTGTTTGCATAGATACATTTAGGAGGAAATGGAGTTCCTAGACATTACCTCGCCTCGCACGACATTTCGTTATGCCATCAAGATCGAGTAGAAATTTAAGCAGAAGAAGTGAGACTTTGGATGTGCGAATCCGAAGCTAGGAAAAGGTGCACCGAACCGCAAATCAAGGGGAAAATCCAAAGCGGGGCAACTCAGAACAACACCAAAAATCCAAAGAAGGACAAGGCGAAGTGGTGTTAAATTCATAACATCTCCATTCACAGCAAAAACGAGTGTCGGGCCAAAAAATCACTGGTGGCCGAACTAAAGGCACTTGAATCAAATGCATGTTCTGGTCCTGAGTTAGAACCAGACAAGGATGATGATAAAGGGAAGCAGATCATTGATGTGGATCCCAATGCAATTGTTGCCACAACCAAGCTCCAGAGGGAGGATCCCGAGTATCCAGAGGAGGGGGAGAGCCTCTTCCATTCGCATATGTGGGTGAAGGGTTCTCCACTGCAATTCCTTGTCGATAGATAAAGCCAAAATAACCTCTTTTCAGCATAGGTCATGAAGCGTCTCAGCCTACCAACTATAGCACACCCGCAACTGTATACCATTAGGTGGCTTCACCAAGGAAGAGATCTCCGTGTCCACCAGCAGTGCCACCTTCAGTACAACATCAAGCCATTCATGGATGAGGTACTGTGTGATGTTGCTCATCTTGATGTGTCTGATGTATTATTGGGCCAACCATATATGTGGAAGTGACATGCTGTGTATGAGTCAAGGTCTCATTCTGTTGTTATTACTTTGGGAAATAAATTGTACAGGATACCAGAGGTAGTACTTCTTGCTACCATCTCTTTGACTACTCCAAAACAACGTAGTAAGATTGTTTTCCAACCCAGGAAATTTATTTTCATTAAAATTCACCTACAGGGCAAGAAGAATATTGTGGTCACAACCTCGAAACAGGGCTCCCTTGCATGGCAGCAATAGATGGAAAAATTCGTGGAGGAATATGAGGACATTTTCTCCTCGCTCACAATGTTTCCTTTACACTATTAGGTCAAGCACTCCATTGATATGACCCTAGGCTGTTAGAAAAAATTATATATTATAGAGCAATGTGACACATAAAATATGCAGAAAAGAACAAGCACACAAAACACATAAAACCAGAGAGACATAGATATATGTGGTTCACCCAGTTTGGGCTACGTCCACCCCGAACAGCCAATCCTTCCTTTCTATTATCCAGCAAAATGAAGAGACACAACCTACAACAGATCCGTTGTAATATCCTCTGTTTTCTCTCACAGTCTCCCTATCTATTTCTCGCTCTGAGAATACACATCCGCAATACAATGCCCTCATACAAGCGAGGGGTTTCCTTCTAGTGCAAAAAACCCTAAACTAAACATAACTTCTACTGTCAGATCATCCGCCTAATGAACGACCCAGATTGACTAGAAATTACTATACTTTTACAAGGCAATTTTACACATGTTTTTAGCTTTGGAGGCGCTGCGCCCAAAACCCCCCGCCAAGGGGGGGCTCCATAAAGTCGCAGATGTCCCTCCTGGACCCCCCAGGCAACATTTAATTACGGGCGGCATTGCTGCACCATTAAGGTATAGGGGTCCAACACTATGATACAAAATAAACAAGATAATCAGGCTCCACACCCAACACAGGCGTGCTACCACCTGATGTTTCCATACCTCATGTGACCACATAGAAAGAATCCACACATGTATTGTATGAGGCTGATAAAGAAATTAAATTTATTGAACACATCCAACATGTCCGCCAGCATGTCCACAACATCTTCGACAAGTCCAAAACCAAGTTTAGCAGAATTTGCCTCATCTCATGGAGGAACTCAACACAATGGGGACCATTGCTTCCTAAAGGGGGAGGAATGATCCTCGTGGACATTGGTGCCCGACCATCTATTCCATTTGGACTTTCATGATTGGTTCTTTCAGTATTTCAGTTTCAGCACAGCTTACTATTTTTAACAATATTTCAGGTCATGAAATTTTGGAGCCATTTTGAGGCCCTAATGATCTAGGTGGATATTGGTGGCCACCTACCTATTCAATTTGGACCCAAACCATCAGTTCTTTCGGTTTTTTTCAGTTTCAACACAACTTACTATTTTTAGCAGTTTTTTGGGTCCTGAACTTCCAGAGTCGTTTTGAGGCCCTAAACGACATTTTTTGGAAAACTAGGAGCAAAGTCAAAGCTTCTTCAATGTTGCTCACATCAAAATTTGTGGTCCTCGAGTAGATATTTATAACGTGGATTTTTGTGCTTCAACCAAATATCGTATGCCAAAGTTACGTCCCCAGGAAGTTGATGTACCAATTTACTGAAACGAGGCCCATAGTTTTGGCGATTCATCTCATAGGGTTAGGTTTTTGGATGTTTATGGTTTTCCACAGTTTCTCAATAATAAATAGGCCCTATAGCCTTAATGTAACACATTTCATAGGTATGTAGCCGCCACATATCTTCTCAGAGATAAGCCTACCAGCGCCCTAGCTAGTTTATTTCCATTATGTCTGTAAGCATATTTCTATTATATGATATTAAATAAATGAAGTTTTATTTCCATTGCATGTCTGTGTTTATGTTTATTTCTATATATTATTACGTTTCTGCATAAATCTGAATCAGTGGTATCAGAGTGGTTTGATATTTCTCTATTTCTTCTTTGCATGTCCCCAATGAGGTCAAGGAATAAGGATGTCCCCAACGAGGTCAAGGTATAAGGAGTTAGGGCTCGATCTAGTTGAACCCTTACAAGATCAGCCTCGCAAAACCCGAAGACCTCCCATGGGGAAAGAAAAGAAAGACGAGGGAGCAGGAGATCCTATCAAATTATTGCTTGAGGAGGCCCTCAAGAAACAAAGGTACGTGATGATGGATGAATTTGCCAAGATCCTTCAACAATTGTCCACCGATGGCTCATTTATATCGAGTAGCCACTCTGGAGGCACCTCTCTGTTCAAGGTACATGTCAACTTCGACATTCATGTATTTAAATGCAAGATAGATGCAAATGCTGTACATAGATGGTTGAATTTTATGGAAGGGTATTTCTTGATCCAAGATTTATCCAACCGAGAAAAGATTACTTTTTCACTCAAATATGCCTCCCATGTCAAAGACTCATGGGAAACCTACTGTGAGAAAAAGGAAGAGAAATAACCCTCTCTATTCCCGGCCTCACCCACTTGGAATTCGGTTTGAGATGACATCAAGGAGCAATATTACCCTGTGGGGAGCTATGAGGATAAGTACATCCAATGGACCACATTGCGGCAACAAAGGGATCAAGATGTGCACAAACTGACGAATGTGTTCCATATCTTGCGCACAAATTTGGGTATTAAATATTTAGAGAGACATTTGGTGGTCAAGTATGACATCTATTTGCATAGATACATTCAAGAGGAAATGGATTTCCTCGACATTACCTTGCTTGGCACGACATATCGCTATGTCGCCAAGATCGAGTATAAATTTAAGCAGAAGAAGCGAGACTTTGGATCCGTGAATCAGAAGCAAGGGAAAGGTGCCCCTGAACCAGAGAACAAGGGGCAAAGCCAAAGCGGGGTGACTCAAAACAACACCACAAATGCAGAGAAGGACACGAGGAAGTGGTATGAATTTCATAATAGCCCCACTCACAACACAAACGAGTGTCAAGCCAAACAGTCATTGGTGGTCGAATTGAAGGCACTCGAATCAGATGCATGTTCTAATCCCGAGTCAAAACCAGACAAGGGTGATGAAAAAGGGAAGCAGATCATTGATGTGGATCCTAGTGCCATTGTTCCCACCACCAAGCTCCAAAGGGAGGATATCGAGGATCCAGAGGAGGGGGAGTGCCTCTTCCATTCGTAGATGTGGTTGAGGCATTATCCACTGCAATTCCTTGTCGATAGCATAAGGAAAAAGAACGTCATTTCAATAGAGGTTGTGAAGCATCTCGGCCTACCGACCATAGCACACCCGCAACCGTATACCATTGGGTGGTTTCACCAAGGAAGAGATCTCCGTGTCTGCCAACAATGCCACATTCCGTACAACATCAAGCCATTCATGGATGAGGTATTGTGTGATGTTGCACCTATCGATGTATCTGATGTATTATTGGGCCAACCATACTTGTGGTAGCAAAATACTGTGTATGATTCAAGGTTTGGTTCTGTAGTTATTACTTTGGGAAATAAATTATACAGGATACTAGAGGTAGTACTGCCTCTTGCCATATCTTTGACTACTGCAGAACAATGCAATAAGATTGTTTCCCAAAACAGGAAAGTTATTTTCATTACAATTCATCGACGGGGAAAGAAGAATATTGTGGCCACAACCTTGAAACAACTTTCCCTTGCACGACAAAAAAAATTTGACAAAGTCATGGAGGAATACGAGGACATTTTCTCCCCACCCACATAGGTTCCTCTACACTGTCAGGTTAATCACTCCATTTATCTGACCCCAAGAATGCCACCACCTGATGTTTCCATACCTCATGCAACCACACAGACATAATCCACAAATGTACTATCTGAGGTTGATAAAGAAACCAAATTTATTGAACACATCCAGCAGGTCCGCCAGCAGGTCCACAACATCTTCGAAAATTCCAAAACCAATTTCAGTAGAATTTAGCTGATCTCATGGAGGAACTCAATGCAATTGGGACCATTTCTTCCTAAAGGAGGAGGAAAGATCTAGGTGGATATTGGTGGCCAACCACTTATTCCATTTGGACCTCCATAATTAGTTATTTTAGTTTTTCAGTTTCAGCACAACTTATTATTTTTAACAATTTTTAGGGTCCTGAAATTCCAGAGCCGTTTTGAGGCCTTAATGATCGAAGTGGACATTGGTGGCCACCCACCTATTCCATTTGGACTCCCATCATCAATTTTTTCAATTTTTCAGTTTCAGCACAACTTACTATTTTTAACTAGTTTTCGGGTCTTGAAATTCTGGAGCTGTTTTGAGGCCCTAAACGACATTTTTTGGGAAAAATCGGAGAGATATTTCTAACAAGGTATTGTGCACGTCAAACAGAGATTGTATGCCAAAGTCACGTCCCTAGGAAGTTGATGTACCAATTTACCCAAACGGGGCCCATAGTTTTGGCGCTTCATCTCATAGGGTTAGGTTTTTGGAAGTTTAGGGTTTTCCATTGTTTCTTAATAATAAATCATCCCTTGAGCCTCATTGTAACACAGTTCAGATGCTTGTAGCTGCCACATATCTTCTCAGAGATAAGCCTACCAATGCCCTATCTAGTTTATTTCCATTATGTCTATAAGCATATTTCTGTTATATGATATTAATGAAATGAAGTTTTATTTCCACTACATCTCTGTCTTTATGTTTATTTATGTATAGTATTACGTTCCTGCATAAATATGGATCAATGGTATCAGAGTGGTATGCTATTTCTCTATTTTTTCTTTTCATGTCCCCAACGAGGTCAAGGTATAAGGATTTAGGGCTCAATCTGGTTGAACCCTTTCAAGATTAACCTCTCAAACCTCGATGACCCCCCATGGTGGAAGAAAAGAAAGACGAGGGAGCATGAGATCCTATGAAATTATTGATTGAGGAGGCCCTCGAGAAACAAAGGAATGAGATGATGGATAAATTTTCCCAGACCCTTCAACAACTTCCCACCGAAAATGCATCTACATCCAACAACCACTCTGGAGGTGCCTCTCCTTTCAAGGTACAGGTCATCTTTGACATTCTTGTATTTGAAGGCCAAATATATCTAGATGCGGTAGATAGATGGTTGAATTTTCTAGAAGGGTATTTTTCATTCCATGATTTCTCCGACCAAGAAAATATTACTTTTGCACTCCTCAAAGCTTCCCCCCATGTCAAATACTAGTGGGAAACCTATTGTGAACATAAGGACGAGAGGGAACCCTCTCTATTCTAGGCCACACCCACTTGGAATTAATTTTGAGACGACATAAAAGAACAATATTACCCTGTGGGGAGCTATGAGGATGATTACATCCAATTGAACATGCTGCGGCAGCAAAGGGATCAAGATGTGCATGAACTGACGAATTTGTTCTATACCCTGCGCACAAAGTTGGGTATTAAAGATTCAGGGAGATATTTGGTGCTCAAGTATCGTAGATGTTTGCATAGATACTTTCAGGAGGAAATGGAGTTCTTCGACATTACCTCAATGTTACGTGGATTAATCCCTCTTGCGGACAAGATCGTTCTCCCTAGTACTCAACAAGTAACTAGAAACAAAGATCTTTTTGAAAACCTTTTCCTCTATATTAATTGCATTTCAAGATTATTATAATATTAAAGTAGAGAGGACATGCCCCTACCTTGAAATCCAAACATTTGATGTAGCCTTTTGTCCAGTCGCTCCAAAGTGGTTTCTCCAATGAGTAGAACCCGCAATCAAAGACAAGACAAATAATCAAAGCATCTACAACATATACTAATCAAAAAATCTAATCCAACTTAGTGATCAAGGAGTCTAAGTATTGACATTGTTCCAATAAGCATAGAAACAAAGCAATGAGAAAAAGAGATCCATATGTATTATCTTGAATAAAAAGAGTAATCTTACAACCTGATGCCTTGATGTTGTACAAATTTCTCTCGGGGTCTTGAACAATCATTCTCCTTCAGTCTGATAAGCCTTCCTCTCTGAATACCAGCATGGATTTATAGACACAAAGGTGTGATCATTCTCATGCCAACAACAACTCACTAGTGTAGAAAGTATGCACTCTTATGAAATCTCTTCAGCTTAGAAACTATATAAGAGAGTTTCTATGATTCACAATCTACTTTACTATCTAACCTTCAACCTGAAACTTGAGCTCAATTTATAGGGAAATGGAGGTAGTTTTAGATCCACGAAGAGAGGGATGGATTCCTCTCATGAAGGGATTTCAGTTCCATGGACCAAGGGATAAGCGCCATGAGTGGAGATAAAAATATCTAACTGATCGTGAATCTAGAAGCTTCCAGTTGGGAGAAAATTCGACCAACTAGGCTTCTAAAATTTAGTTTTTTATTTTATTTTATTTTCATGGGGGTGTGTAGGTAATAGTGGAAAAAAGTGCAGGAGTTGTCGCAGTTTATGGATAGAACATCAGTGCATGCGTAGGGAAAGTCTAGAAAAACTGTGCAGGTAGACTTTTAAGGGTTTTACAGAGCTTTTCTCTAATTCCAAGATTTGGTTCAGGAACATTAGTCTTTTAACCTCTAAGGGAAAATGATATAGGTGGTGATAGACCCATATGAATAGTCAATTGTCATGGTGAAAAAATGACGTGGAACAGATTGCCCCCTAAAGTGCGAAGTCTGAGGTTATTCTAAAGAGTGAAGTGCTTTATCATTCCGAGGATTGGATTTGAGACACCAGTCGAAAACCTGTAAAAACATTTATTGCACACACACACACACACACACACACACACACATATATCATCATTGAGGTAGGAATTCCCATACTCAAATCAAAACTAATTAAATTTTCTAGTACAGATATGGTTTCAATATTACACTAGAAGTAGACACAGTATGGACACAGCCATTTGTCATAAGTAGTCTACTGTATCATGAATAATAAAAATCCTCGCATCCTGGATGGTAGAAAATAGATTTAGGGTCTTGATTTCTGCTTCCCGAACTAGTGCGAATCTAACCATGTGTTTGATTGTGTTGAAGTTGAACATGGTAGAAACCACTTGATTACTGGTCAATGATGTGAACAGTTAACAAGTGTGAGAGAAACCACCAATAATCACAATGGCTCTCAAAGTACTCCAGTACAATTTATGAAGTGTTAATGAATGATTTGCAATAGAACACTCATAAAATCGTTCGATCGAAGGTCAATGATGCAACCTGTCGTCGAATGCGAGAAAACTGCCATTAGGGCATGTAGATCCCAAGGTACTAATAGGATTCTAGATCAAATTTCTAGATAATGAGCTGATGTTGATAGAAAGTGATCCATCGCAGGAAAGCCCACGAAAAGAAACCATTAGATCAAGTTTTGGAGAAATATTTTGTAAGGAATGACTCGGGGATGGTCAACGTGAATGGAGATAAATGTTTGCAATGAATGGTTTATTTGAACTCTCCCTTGAACACATAATGACATTGTATATGGCTTGGCAACATTCGACCTAAATCTAATACCCAGAAACTAGCTGAAGACTTTCAATGTGGTTCGATTAGCTGTTAGACAAAGGATTTCCCAACCCAGGTACAAGTGTGACAAAGTGTCGTGTTCAAGAGTGGTATGCTGCTTTATAAATAAGGATGACAACTGGATTATTTTTCTCTCTTTTTCCCCCACCGTTACTGGCAAGTACCTCTTTATTTTTGTCAAGCTTGAGGAGGATAACATTTTCTTGTTTGCGTAAGCTCATACTTTGGATGAGTCCATTTTAGTATTAAAATCGAACCCTAAGAAGGAGTGGTCCGGTCCTGTTGTAGTTGACAGGTCCTTTACTGTTAAATTTTAACGATTCCAGTATAGGAGAAACTCGACATTTTTCAGTTGTAGGGAGTCTGAAGAAAAACATCACTAAACTCCATGGTTTTTCTTTTTCGTAAATTTGGTCTCTCAGGCCCGAAAAGGATAAAATAATGCAGGAGAGAACTCTATTGACCATGATTAGTCAACATATACCTTTTTCGTAATTAGTCCAGTTCATTCCGGAAAAGGGGTAAACTTATACTGAAAGGATGACTGTTCATTTACTTAAACGAGTTCAAATAGTCAAGTACTCGACGATATTTTCATATTTCGAGAGTTTGAAAAGGGCTTAAAAGAGGACTCCAGGATTTCGCTTTTTCGTATTTTTACAGACCCTGAAAAAGTGATAAAAGTATACTCAATGTCAAAATAATTCATTTCACCAAAGATCCTGTATCCTACACAAAAAATCAAAAGATTACAAATATCTGCTTCCAAAAAGTAAAAATATTTAAAAATGACCTTTTAAAAGTAAAAATAAATAAAATAATAATATTTTATTCATTAAAAAATATAAAAAGGGGTTGAAATAAGTCATTTTCACCTTTTGTTTTCAGAATAGTGCATAGAGAGCTTTTGGCCAAAAAACTTCCGGAGCAGATATCAGGAGAACCGACCATTCATTTCTTAAACCGTCAGGACCAGGTAATCCACATCATCCTTAGCTACGTTTTCATCTGTTTCATTTTTTATTCTAAGCTTTTATTTCATTTTTTGGGAGAAATTCATGTTTGAAAATACGCCTTCGGGGGTGCGCAGGTGATCCATGTGTTAACTGTGGATCCTAATAATTTTTTAAAAGAAAAATCGTTGGGCTGCCGCGGGTTCTGCGTGGAGAGTGTGCAGACGACCACACTATCTGCACACAAAACCTGCATAGGTGTTGTGAACATTTTGAAAACTAAAATTTCTTCACAAAAATGTTTCAAGTTTTCTTCCAATTGGTTTTAACTATTTCATTTGTTGATTTGTAGGCCGTTTAACCATTTTGGAATGGCGAGAATGAGAACACGAGCTCATAGATAACGAAGCCATGGATTGCAATGCAACCATGCATGCATTGAAAAACTGTGGTTTGTACAAATTCTGGCCTATTCAGGGAATGAAGGCACAAGTGGAGTTAATGATTTGGCTTGTGAATGCATGGGACGCTCAAGACCAATGTTTCATAATTGGTGACCGCCGACTCGAGATTGAGCTAGCAAACATTTATTTCCTTACTGGATTATCTCGGAGAGGGAGAAACATATCTTTATTTGGGACCAGACAGGGAGGTATTCCCACTGCCTGCTACAAAGCTCAGTATTGTAGCAATAATGTAGAGTTGAAGGATGGTCGCATAGACATCAAAACTATCTTGCGACTGGAACTTAAAGTCATATCATTCACAGTGACTAGGTTATGTGGGAGTGCAGCTCCTCATGTGGCTACTAAATCATAGATGAAAACTATAGTTGAGCATTTTTAAGGAACAATATTTAACTGGTGTGAAGGAGTATTGGCCAACATGAAAGGCCAATTGACTAGAGCAAAGAATGTGAAGTTGAAAAACTTCAGATATGGTGCCATTATTATTTCATTTTCACTAGAGATAACTTCACTTCTCGCTCCTTAACTGATTCTAGTAGATTGTGGAACTCATCAGGAACCTCAGATGGTACGATGGGTAGCACTAATGGATCTCTATGGTGGTGAGGGTGGTTTAGTAGTTTGGTTTACTTCGGCATATTTCATGTGGCTCAGGAACCAAGTATTCACCATTGAAGACTTTCCTTACGCAGGAATGGATTCTAGGGGTGATCCCAAAACATCTTTGCCTCCAGGGGCATAATAGGATGAGACAGGTTAGTGAATCATTTTGATGTTTTAAATCTAATTTTTATTTGATTTTTATCGTCCAATACTGACAAAAATTTTGAATGCAGATGTCAGTCCGCAACGACCAGCAATGCTTCGTCGCTTTGACAGGCGAGAAGCACAACTCGTAGCACCTATAGAAGACAACGCAATGGAGATTCTGGCAGACATGGAGCACAAACTTGAGAGGATAACCGTTTATATTCCTGAGACAAGAACCAATGATATCCCTCTCAGGCTCCAGAGACACGTGACAAGTGTTCCAGGTCCGTTCAGGGGATTTCTGCACAAGGTGGCGCGTGCTATAGTTTATTACCATGATCATCATCACGGATAGTTGATGGTCAATGTAGATCGAAATTTTTGTTTTTTGTATTAGTATCTTTTAGATCATAAGGTGTTTGAACCTATGATCATAGACGATGTATTATTTTTTGAACACAAACTTATATATCCTAATGATATTACTGTTGAGCTTCAAAGATGTTCTTCTCTTCCACCACATTCCACTTCATTTCCTTTGTCCATTATTAATTTCAGGCTTAAATGATCAATACGATTAGTTAAAATTTCTTTGAGATTGTATATAATGTCTAACTTGCTATGTTTTCATGATTTCGTTGTTTTAGTACTTTTTGACTACACCTAGCTACAGAATGCAGACATTCTGTAGCTAGTTGCCGATTTTGTAGCTGTCTTGTCTACGCAGGTTCCAAGTGTCATCTCAGGGAAAAAAACATATGGTCGTATTCCACATCATTCCCTCATCATTTTTTGCTCTCCACGAAGTTTGAACAAAATTCTATAGGTGGTTATGCACGTGGGAACTCAAACTAGGAGATAGACTCCTAATAGGACAAGGACAGTCCAGATGTCCTTAATCATATTACGAAACCACTATCAGAGTTATAGTTTGATTCTAATTTGGAAAGATAATTATCCCTATGTTATCTCGAAGACAGTTATGTAATTTTGATATAAATATGGCTCGGGAAACCGAGGGACAAGGTTAGATTTTGTTTTTTGGTTTCTAGATCTTAGAAATCCGAAACACTCTGTTTTGAAGTTATTTCTCCTTTAATGAAAGAAGCATCACTTTATTGAACGCGCTGAGCCAATCTTGAAGTAGATTTTGCGTGCTACTCCGGTGGTAGAGGGCCCCTGCTACCTGAGCAGCCTTGTTCATATGTTTAGATAAGTAACTGCATTCCTAGTTTAACCAATTTTCTGAACTTCGTGTTTTTATATTCATTTGAATCAGATGCTACAGATTAGTCTTGTTCTCACAAATTCTTCCAAAAGACTACTAATATGGAATGAGGCATAACTGTAGTATTTTAGGAGTTAGTTACATTTCTTTAAGCTTTATGTTTTCATGCTCAATTACATCAGTTGTTACAGCTAGTCTTGTTTTTATCAATCTCTTCCAAAATATCACTAATTCCGGATGAGACATAGCTGTGGTGGTGTTTCAGAGCTTACTGCGTTTTGTTGAACTTTATATTTTATGTTTTATGCATGGAATGATACAACCAGAATTGTTTCTACAATCTATTCCAAAACATTACTCATATTGAACAAAGTAGGGCTGTAGTATTTCGTACAATTAGTTGCATTTTAGCTCAGTCAATACTCCGGAGGTAGATGTCATTCTAGTTTAATTTTGTCACTATATTTCAACCTTGATAATGGTACTCTAGTTTAACTTTGTTCACTGTATTAGTATCATTCTAGTTCAGCTCCAATTCATTTCAAGTTAGATAATAGCACTCTTGTTTAGTCTTAGCTCGCTGTATTAGCATTCTAGTTTAGTTGTTATCCATTTCATTTTAAATTGTATTAGTTATTAAATTTAGATACCACGGTCTTCATTATCTACAAAATTTCTTTTGTTCTAACTTCATATTAATACATCATCATCTGGACGGAAGCTAGTAATATCAGTTTAAGGCCTTGATTATTTTGCAACCTTTTTACAATTTCACAAATAAGCCTTTTCTCAAAGACTATTCTAAAAAGAAATCTATAACTTTTGAATGAGGCCTAGTGGTGCTAAATTGAGTTGCAGAACAGAATTAGAAGTTAGTTTAAAGTAGAAATCTTATTGTGCTACAAATGTTCTTTTCCAATTATGTTCCAATAAACCATTAACCATGGATGAGATGTTGTAACATTGTAAGTTGATTGTTGACTTAGGAAAACCTCAATTGCACTAAAAACTTATCCTTTTCTCAAGATATTCCAACATATCTCTAAATGAATGAATTGGATGAGTTCATGATATGGGTTACTGAGTTCATGTTGTGATTTGTTTCTTTTCTATAAGTCCTTATCAAGATTTTCATTTTCTGTCCTTTAGTGCACACCTATTTTAGAATAGTTTCACTCTGTTTTAGTGTAAACTTCTTAGCTCTTTTTAAACATAAAACCATAAAACCAAAAACATCATAAAAACACTAAACACAATGTAGTGAGAAACAAATACCTAGGCACATATAGTGCACCACACTTCAGTAGTTTACTAGCCCTGGTTGACAATTAATGAACTCAATTTAGGAACACTAAGTTGAGCACAACATTTTGGCGCCGTTGCCGGGGAAGTGTAACTAGGTAGCCTTGTTTCTTAACTCCCAAAAACAATGATATGCGTAGAGAAAGAGACTCAAGGGGTAGATTCATAAGAAGCAGAAGTCTGTTTCCTAGAACACCACCTGTTTCACCTAGACCAAGAGCCAATACACCTCCAACTCAAACCCACATTCCATCCTTTACTGATCCTAGACTTTTGGAAGACTTAAGATCAGATATTCCATTAGAAAAACCTTCCACTTCATCCACTAAACCTGTCTTAGAAGAAGATTCAAGGACCCCTGCTAAAGACACAAACTTTCCACTTCCACAGAGGAATCAACTATGGCAGAAGAAGGGGGAGGAAGAGTTTTTAATGGAGAACGCACACTATTTGGAGGGGGTAGAGGTAGAGGTAGAGGAGAAAGAGGTAGAGGTGTAGAAGGTGAAGGAGGTAGAGGAAGAGGTAGAAGAGAAATGGGAAGCTCTTTTGGGTTTGCTATAGTAGATGAAGAAACCAATGCAACTATGAAAAACATTTCACCCTCTATCCTTCCAAAATTTTATGGACTTAAAACTGAAGATCCTGAAACCTTCCTATTTGAATTTGAAGTCCTATGTAGAACTTATGACTACTTACAAGATGCTCAAAAACTTAAACTATTTCCTTCAATATTGAAAGGAGCAGCATTGAAGTGGTTTATGAGTTTGATCAACAATTCTATTAGGACATGGGAAGACATGAAACAAGAATTTCTAGAGAGGTATTTGGATTATTGTATGCCAGTCAATCATAAGGAGGAAGTGTTTAAGATGCTACAAAAAGAAGATGAAAACCTGGAATATTTGTTGGAGAGATTTCATTACAACATCAAAAGAGAAAAAATGGAAAACTTAGACCAAGACACCTTAAAAGATCTCTTGTTGAAAACAATTAGGGATGAATGGTTAGATATCCTTAACATAATGGGAAAAGGGGATATATCTCAGCCCACATTACCTGAAATATCTGAGTTATGTATTAACCTTTCAAGAGGGAAGTCCAAAACTGTAAAAGGTCTAAGAGACCCTGCTCTTGCAAGGGCAAGTAAATCTGCTTCCGGGACAGTGAGTAGGGCAGAGATAGGGCAGAGATAGGGCATATTCTTGATGAATTAAAATCTGACATCTTAGGGAGTCTTAGTGAACAAATAGACACCCTTAAGTTACAAAACAAGCAAAAAGCTGAATCTGATGCCTTAGCAATCTTTTGTCCCAGATGTAGAAAGAAGCATGCCTTGAGAGAGTGTCCTTTGGATGCAAAATTTTTAGAGACTTGTGTCATTTGTTCAGAAAAACGTGAGACCAAGAGTTGTCCTTCACTTCCTGGTCTTAAAGCTGTCTTTCAAGAAGAAACTCCTACAAATTCCACAGAATCTCTCAATTTTGTCTTTAGAAGGCCTTGAAAAGGACCTCAAACACAAGGATTCCATGATCAAATGTATAATCAACCTCCACCAAATTGGAATTATTGGCAGCAACCTTGGCCCCAATTTCAAAATCAATCTCAAGCTTGGGCACAAGGAGTACAAAATCCCTATGGAAGATATTCCCAGTACTATCAGTATCCACCATCCTATCCACCATACCCACATTTTTCTCCTCAAAATCCTCAACCAAATCCCCAAAATCTACAACATCAAAATCAACCACTTCCATTACCATTTCCTCAGAAAACAAATTAGTTGCCTGCCCAACCCATACCAAACCCCAACAATAAAAATCCTGAGAACACCTACATGATAGAAGGACAACAGTTTCCAACCTATTTGATTACTCCTCTAGACCTTAGTGATGTTCAACTTAGGTCTGGAAGAATACTTGAAAAGAGGAAACCTTCTGTGATCATACAAGAACAAGACAACTCTGAGGAAGATTCTCTACGGGCAAATAAAAGTCTTGAAGAAGACACATCTTTTCAGGACCCAAACATTGAAAAATCAAAACAAAAAGAACCAATAATTTCAACTCCTATATTTGAGCAGCCATCAACATCCACTTCTACACCTCCCTTTCCAGAAAGATTACAAATTGATAGAGGTGTAGAAAAACAAATTATGGTGCCTAATTATGATTTCCTAGATGAGCTGAGAAATGTTTGTATTAAGATCCCATTATTGCAAGCTATCAAGGAAATTCAAATCTTAGCAAAGACAATAAAGGATTTGAGCATGAAGAAAACAGGAAAAAGAATAAGAGAGACAAAGAAAATTAAACTGACAGGAAAAATAGCAGATATTATGATGGGTAATATTGCTATTCCAAAGTATCTAGACCCAAGAAATCCAGTTGTTAAAATACACATTAATGGAACTGAGATCCAAAACACACTTATTGATTTAGGAGCAACAATCAATATCATGAGTAGACAAATCATGGATAAACTGAAACTTCCTAATATTCTTTTTACACTCACATTATTACAGTTAGCAGATAGATCTGTGATCAAACTTGATGGGGTAATATAAGACATTCCAGTGTCCCTAGATTCTTGGGAGTATCCTGTGGATTTTATGATCCTAACTCCTAGGAATAATCTAGGAGGGCATCCTATTATATTAGGAAGACCTTGGTTAGCTACAGCTGATGCTTTCATTAGTTGTAGATCCGGTGATATGTACATCTCTGATGGTAGTTCAACTAAGAAATTTACCTTGTATCCTCCAGCAAAGACAATTACAGATTTAGATGATACTCAATGGATAGAGGATGAAGAAGACTTACAACCTCTCTTCACAATTTCAAAAATTAGTGAAGATAGCCAAATTTTGAATACTTTAGAGAATTTTGAATCCTCTTCGGAATACAAACATGAACAATTTCAAGAAGAATCCAACATTGAGTTTTTATCATCAAGACAGACGTCTCTTCATTCTATGGATAAATTTGGCAGCTCTATAATTGAGATATTTCCAGGCAAAACTTTGAACATAAACAAGAACCTAGACAAATCTCAACAAGAAGAGCTAGTCAAGATCTTACAGAGACATTCTTCTGCATATGCATGGGAGTACACTGATATGAAAGGGATAAGCCCTAATACTTTCACTCATCACATCTACATAGAGGAAAATTGTAAACCAATCAGACAACCTCAAAGATGGATGAATCGAAATCTTAGGGAAATTGTTAAAGAAGAATTGCAAAAATTGTTGAATGTCAACTTTATCAATCCTATTTCAGATAGTCAGTGGGTTTCTCCTTTGGTAATTGTGCCAAAAAAAAATGGTAAATGGAGGGTATGTATTGACTACCGAGAATTAAACAAAGCTACTCTTAAATATCATTTTCCCCTACCTTTCATAGATCAAGTGTTAGATACCTTAGCTGGAAAAAAGTACTTCTCATTTCTAGATGGGTTTAGTGGTTATAATCAAATTCAAGTAGCACTTGGAGATCAAGACAAAACCACATTTACCTGTCCTTGGGGTACCTATGCTTACCGAGTATTTCCATTTGGATTATGCAATGCACCTGCAACATTTCAAAGGGCAGTATTAGGAATCTTTTCGGATCTAATACATGATTGTGTAGAGGTATATATGGATGATTTCACAGTTTATGGAAACACATTTGAAGAAGCCTTAGCAAACTTGGAAAAAGTTTTAAAAATATGTAAAGAAGAAAATCTTTCACTTATTCATGAGAAGTGTTTTATGATGTTTACTGAAGGAATTGTTTTAGGACATCACATTTCAGGGGATGGGATTAGAGTTGATGAGTCAAAAGTTGAAGTCATCTCTAGCTTATCTATTCCAAGTTGTCAAAAAGATGTTAGGAGTTTTCTAGGATTTACAAGATATTATCGAAGGTTTATAGAAAAATTCACTAAGATAACATCTCCACTCTTCAAGTTACTTACCAAGGACTGTGAATTCAAATGGAATCCTGATTGCCAGTTAGCCTTTGAGACCCTGAAAACAAAAAATTCTGAAGCACCTATTTTAAGGGGACCTAACTGGAAGTTACCTTTTCATATTTCAACAGATGCCTCGGATACAGCTCTAGGAGCAGTATTGGGACAAAAAGACTTGATTCCTTATGCCATCTACTATACCAGTAAAAATTTGACTCCTTCGGAGTTAAACTATACTGTAACTGAAAAAGAGTTTTTAGCTGTTGTTCATGCCATAAACAAATTCAGACACTATATAACAGGCTATGAAACTTTTGTTCACACAGATCATTCTGCAATTAGATATCTAATGAATAAATCAATTACTAATGGCAGAGTCATAAAATGGTTATTGATTTTACAAGAATTCAACATTACTATTCTAGATAGGCCTGGAAAACAAAACACAGTAGCTAATTTCCTATCTAGACTCCAAAACATTAAAGATGACACTCCAGTTGAAGATCAATTTCCCGATGAATATCTTTTTGCAATTTCTACCCAAACTCCTTGGTTTGCTGACATTGCTAATTATTTAGTTTCAGGGAAATTTCCTTCAATAATGAATGCAAGAGACAAAAGAAAAATCATTTATGACAATGCAAAATATTCATGGGTTGCTAATGAGTTGTACAAGACAGGTCCAGATTTTATCATTAGGAGATGTGTTCGGGAAGATGAGATGCCTGAGATTCTCAAAGCATGTCATGATGAACCTTGTGGCGGACACTTTGCTGATAAAAGGATAGCTTGTAAAGTCCTTCATTTAGGATATTATTGGCCATCCCTTTTTAAAGATGCTAAAGAGTATGTCAAAAGGTGTGACAGTTGCCAAAGGGTAGGGAAACCTTCTCCTTAAGGTGAGATGCCATTGCAGCCTCAGGTACATATTGAACCTTTTGAAAAATGGGCTCTGGATTTTGTAGGACCTATTAGTCCTCCATCAAGACAAAAGAGATATATATTAGTTTGCACTGATTATGTTACCAAATGGGTAGAGGCCAAGCCATTTCTTTTTGCTAATGAAGCATCTGTAGTTAATTTTCTTTTTGAGGATATTTTTACTAGTTTTGGTGTCCCAAGGGAAATTGTTACAGATCAAGGAGCTCAATTCACATCAAGGCTAGTGGAACAAATGATGGAGAGGTACAAAATCAGACACAAAAAATCTACTCCCTATCATCCAAAAGCAAATGGTCAAGTGGAATCTACTAATAAGGTCATTGAAGGGATCCTAACGAAGACTGTTCATTTGCATAGAAGAGATTGGGCAGATAGGCTTCCTGAAGCCTTGTGGGCCTATAGAACTACATGGAGAAGCACAACAAGCCATACTCCTTATGAACTTGTTTATGGAAAGCAAGTTTTGTTTCCCATAGAATTCCAGATTCAAACTTTCAAAATGGCAGTTCAGCTAGGACTTGATCTAACAGAGGCACAAAAGCAAAAATTGGAGCAGATTAATGAATTGGATGAGATCAGACAAGATGCAGTTTAGAAAACAAGCATAGTCCAACATCAAAGGAATAGATGGCATGATAAGTACATCAAAGAAAAGAAGTTCAAAGAAGGTGACTGGGCTCTCTTGTTTGATTCAAAGTTCAGAGATTTTCAAGGTAAATTCCAAACACATTGGCTTGGACCATATGAAATTGTGAAATTTTTTGACAATGGAGCAATAAAAATCAGGACAATAGATGAAGAAGAGGTCACTTTTCTTGTGAATGGTCATAGATTGAAGCTGTATCACAAACCACTCTCAAGAGAAGAATTTGTCAAGAGATTCCAGGAAAACAGTGATGTGAAGTTAATGAAGAAGAATTTTTCTTCTTCATCAACATAATTAAATTTTCGAAAGTCAGATGTTTTTTAAAAAAATAAAAAAAATAAAAATAAAAATAAAGTATAAACATGAAAACCAATCACTGATTGGCATGTTTATACAGAAAAGGTGGAGTGAAAATCAGAATGTTTCTGACACTCTAGCTTTTCAAATCTGTTCTTTCTGCAAGCAGTTATTACAAAATCATAAGTGCAGATCCATTTCACTTATGATCCATCTCACTCCATTCATCCATACTCCATTTCATTCATTCATCCACACTTCATTCATTTCACTCCATGGTCCACCTCATTTCCATCCTAGATTTTTAAGTTTGATGTTTTTCTGCAATTGAATAATACACATCATGAATTGCAGGCTACTGTTCATACTCCACTCCACTTCATAAGTTGTGATCCATTTCAATCCATTATTCACTTCATTCATATTCCATTACACCATATTTTATTATCCATTTTCATTCATTCCATACAACATTCCATTCATGCTCCAAACCATTCCATTTCATGTTTCAAGTCTTCTACAGGTATATTCTGCAATCAGTCAGACATTCTGCAGCTAATCAGACATTCTGCAGCCATACAGACATTCTGCAGCTAGAGATCCTGAAGGCACTGTCCAGTAATTACTTGATCTGCAACAAAATGATCCTGCATATCCATGAAAATAAGAAAAATCAAGGATTAGTGATTTTCAGGGGAGAAAAAAGCATATGAAGATCACACAAATCTGAGGAAAGGCAAAGGTAAAAGTTATGAAATTATTATAATGACAGATCATGAAAAATTTTAGTATAGTTAAGTTATGTATAATTCAAAAAGTTGTTTTAATTAATTGTGTTGATCATGCCTAACAAACCTCTCATAAAAACTTTGGATAAAATTCCTTCTATTCCGCCATTCCAAATTCCATATCTGATCATCATTTAAAAACTTAACGGTTAAAGTACTGAGGTGATTGGATTAGTCACGTCACTAGGCCAAAGCATTTAATGATGATTTTGAATTTCCTACGAAATATCTCCGCGGTCTTTTCTTCCAAGATATTTCCCAACTCATTAATTTGTTTACATCACCCTCACCTCATTATACTCATTCCGTAACCACTCCATATCATTCTTTCCCGTAGCCAACTCTTAACCATTTCGGTCTGTAAAACAGAGGAAGCATCTGTGGGGAAAAAACATCTCTTTAACAGTGATTTTCACCGTGAGCAGAGGAGCAGTAATTTGAAGGTTGGAAAGAAGAACTATGGGTCTCATAGTGAGGACTGAACTGGTTGGAACTAAGTACTTGGAGGGTTATCCACAAATCAGAGAAATGTTACAACAAGCCGGGTGGTTGCAATTTTTGGAGAAATTTAGTGGTTTTCACAAAGAGGTGACTAAAACATTTGTACGGTCCTTCAATGGAGTTGAGGTCGAAATAGGAGATATTAAATTCACCATTACAGAAGCCTTTATTGCAGAAGCAACGGAATTACCCAGGCAGGGAGAAAGGTGGTTCAAAAATAGAGAATTTCATAACGAGACATGGTAGCAAATACTCAAGTCACCAGGTATGGATGTTTCCATTTTTAAAAAGGGTATCCCTAGTTCAGCACTAAAGAACAAATGGAGAAACATGTTGCTTATTTTGCAAAAAATTATCACTTGTGAAGGTATATTTGGTACCTTCTATGTTTACCATATTCAGTTAATGATGCATTTCTTAGAAGAATAAATCAACTTGCTCTTTTTCTTGCTTCACAGTTTAATGAAAATGGCCTCAAGTGTTCAAAAAAGAGTTCAATTTCTGGAAACAACCTTATACCACCATGGTTTAGTCAATATCTTGATTGAACATCATTTGAGAAAAATGGGAGATAATTGGGATGAGTTCTTAGTGAGAAATCACTTTGAAGAACCCAAGGAACCTCCACCTGAAGACAAATCTACAAAAAGAAGCAGAAGATGGAAAACCTCCAAAAATGAAACTGAAACTGGTAAAACAATACAAGAGGATAGTGAAGAAATGATTTATGAGAAATTGGCCCAAATTAAGAAGCAGCTTAAGAAAGAGAGGACAATAAGGAAATCTTCCAGAGAGAAAGGAGAAGGGCCATCTCAACCAAGACAGAGCCACAGACTTAGAGGGATACTAAAGAAAACAGAGGTTAGACAAACTGGAATTATAAACATTGAGGATGAAGAAACACCTGAGCATCAGTATGAGGAGTATTTTGATGAAGAAGCTCCTGAAATAGACCTAGCACAGCAAGAAATTTACAATTATGTTGAGACACTAGAGAAGAGAGCTTCAGAAAGTAGAGACAAAACTCCTATTCCACCAAAATCTGCAATTGATATCCTAAGAAGAGATAAATATGAGTTAGAAGTACTCAATAGGCATATCAAGAATGAGAATGAAATTCTAAGGGAGCAGGTTAAGCTGAAAACTGATATGAATTCAACTCTGTCTCTACAAATGCAAAAGTTGTACAAGGCCAGTGAAAAATTGAAAAAGAAAAATAAAAGGTTAACCAGGGCACTCACAAATTTGAGATTTAAGTTAGTCATAAGGAAGCCCAGAAGGCCATTAACTGCCAGGCAAAGCAGAAGAAGAGGGTTGGATGTCCTTGCAGAGGTCTTAGAGTTCATGGAATAGTTGCATGAGGACATGCAAGAACCTAGCAGTGGGGGTATGTTGAGCTTCAAAGATGTTCTTCTCTTCCACCACATTCCACTTCATTTCCTTTGTCCATTATTGATTTCAGGCTTAAATGATCAATAATATTAGTTAAAATTGCTTTGAGATTGTATATAATGTATAACTTGCTATGCTTTCATGATTTCGTTGTTTTAGTACTTTTTGACTGCACCTAGCTACAAAATGCAGACATTCTGTAGCTAGTTGCCGATTCTGCAGCTGTCTTCATGTCTACGTAGGTTCCAGGTGTCATCTCAGGGAAAAACACATATGGTCGTATTCCACATCATTCCCTCATCATTTTTTGCTCTCCACGAAGTTTGAACAGAATTCTATAGGTGGTTATGCACGTGGGAACTCAAACTAGGAGATAGACTCCTAATAGGACAAGGACAGTCCAGATGTCCTTAATCATATTATGAAACCACTATCAGAGTTCTAGTTTGATTCTAATTTGGAAAGATAATTATCCCTATGTTATCTCGAAGACAGTTATGTAATTTTGATATAAATATGGCTCTGGAAACTGAGGGACAAGGTTAGATTTTGTTTTTTGGTTTCTAGATCTTAGAAATCCGAAACACTCTGTTTTGAAGTTATTTCTCCTTTAATGAAAGAAGCATCACTTTATTGAACGCGCTGAACCAATCTTGAAGTAGATTTTGCGTGCTACTCCTGTGGTAGAGGGCCCCTGCTACCTGAGCAACCTTGTTCATATGTTTAGATAAGTAACTGCATTCCTAGTTTAACCAATTTTCTGAACTTCGTGTTTTTATATTCATTTGAATCGGATGCTACATATTAGTCTTGTTCTCACGAATTCTTCCAAAAGACTACTAATATGGAATGAGGCATAACTGTAGTATTTTAGGAGTTAGTTACATTTCTTTAAGCTTTATGTTTTCATGCTCAATTACATCAGTTGTTACAGCTAGTCTTGTTTTTATCAATCTCTTCCAAAATATCACTAATTCTGGATGAGACATAGCTGTGGTGGTATTTCAGAGCTTACTGCGTTTTGTTGAACTTTATATTTTATGTTTTATGCATGGAATGATACAGCCAGACTTGTTTCTACAAGCTATTCCAAAACATTACTCATATTGAACAAAGTAGGGCTGTAGTATTTCGTACAATTAGTTGTATTTTAGCTCAGTCAATACTCCGGAGGTAGATGTCATTTTAGTTTAATTTCTAGTTTAATTCTATTCACTATATTTCAAGTTTGATAATGGCATTCTAGTATAACTCTGTTCACTGTACTTCAAGTTAGATTAGTGACATTCTAGTTCAGCTCCAGTTCACTGCATTTCATGTTAGGTTCATGACATCTTAGTTTAGTTTTGGTCACTGTGTTTTAAGTTTGATCAGTTGCATTCTAGTTCAGTGTCACCCATTGCATTGCAAGCTATCAAAATTAGGTTTCACGGCCTTCATTATTTACAAATTAATCTTGTTTTGAATTTCTATTTATACATCTTTATAGGAACAAGAATTAGTGATATCAGTTTAAGGCCTTGATTGTTCTGCAAACTTTTGCAATTTCATAAATAAGCCTTTTTCCCAAAATTATTCAAATCTTTAACTTTTGAACAAGGCTTAGTAGTGATAATTTGAAGTTGCAGAATGGATTAATCTTAGTATTGCAAGTTAATTTAGAGTAGAAATCTTATTGTGCTACAAGTAATCTTTTCCAAATTGTGTTCCAATAACTTCTAGCCATGGATGAGATTCTTTGTAATATTGTAAGATAATTGTTTATTTAGGAAAACCTCATTTGCACTAAACTTGTCCTCTTTTCAAGCTATTCCAACATATCTCTAATGAATAAATTGGATAAGTTCATGCTCTGAGTTATTGAGTTCATGTCGTGATTTAGGAGTCATTATCAAGCTTTGCATTTTCTGTTCTTTAGTGCCATACACAAGTTTAGAAAAGGTTTTGCTATGTTTTAGTGTAACCATTAACTTCTCTTTCCCAACATTTAGTTCTTTTCCTTTTAAACATAAAACCATTAAAACCAAAAACATCATAAAAACACTAAACACAACGTAGTGAGAAACAAATACCTAGGCACATATAGTGCACCACACTTCAGCAGTTTACTAGCCCTGGTTGACAATTAATGAACTCAATTTAGGAACACTAAGTTGAGCACAACAATTACTACTTTCGTTCTCTGAGTATCTTGTTCAACATGGATTAAATTTTGTTTTGATTTGATTTTTTAATTTTGAAAATGTTTATTTAAAACACAATTAACTAATGCATTAGCCAATGTGTTTAAATTTCTTGAAATATGTTGATATTCGATATAATCAAATTGTCGTTCCAAGAGACGAACCTTAAAAAATAATCTTAACCACACTAGATTTCTAATTACATAAACTTTGTTTAAATGTAATAAAATGAGCTGTGAATCCAACCTAATGATAAAATGTCGAATACCAAATGTAACGACATCAGATAATAACTCAATGACTGTGCTATATTCTACAATATTGTTCGTTGTTTGACCAAGGAATATCCCATGAATAAAAACTAACTCATCGGTGGGTGAATAGATAACCCAAGACGTGGAAAAGATATTTCGTGTACTATGAGAGGCGCCATCAACAAAACCAATGTATGTTTGAAGGGATGTCGACATCTGCAATATCAAGAGGAATCAAGATACGCAACGATAGTAGTTGTTGTTATGACATCCCTCACCGAGCTGGGAAGCTAATGATAAGGAGCTTCATTCTGCAAAGCAAATACAATGAGGACTATATAGAGTGTCACAACCCCTTTTTCACCTATCGAAACCCTTGAAAAGGCTAAAATCCACCTTTTGGCTTTAAAAGCGCTCATTTTGAACATATCGGGCCTCTAAGCGCTTTTTGGCTTAAGCCCTTAGCCCCCATTTCTCATATGACCTTGCTTTGTGTCAGACGGATAAAAGTCCTTAAGCCCTCTTCGGCCATCAGACTTCGCTGGTTCCCAACTTCACTCATTTTCTCTTTTGTTTCACCACCGAGGTTCATCATTGCCGAAGAGATCCTGACTGTTGATCTCCGTAGATCCAACGGCCATCGCGCGTTTCGTTTCCGCCTGTCGGCTATCGCATTGCTCATCGCCACCCTAACATTCCTTATTCATCGAATTCCTTTTCCATCGATGTGCGAAACCCCGACACAATCCCAACCGTTGAGCTCCGCAGATACAACGGTCAATGCTTATCTCACATCGCCCATCCATCGCGCATCGCACTTCGCTTCATTCAAAGTTCTCATTCCAAAATTCTTTTCCGCTGATGTGCGAAACCCCGATGCAAAATCCATCGTTGATCTCCATAGATCCCACGGTCCTCGCTCTATCGCACATCGCGCATCGCAGTAGTCCACTTTCACTCTATATTTTGCCGTCGATGTTCATTCCCCACTGATATAATCTAAGCTGTTGATCACAATTGATTCAACGGCTATCTGGCCTCCCTTAGCTCCATTTTTCGTCCCCCGCGATGGAATCCTGATTGTTGATCCTCCTAATCCAACGGTCAACGTTGTCTCGTTGTCCTCAACCTCATTCATTCATTTATGCAAAGTCGTGATGGAATCCCAACCGTTGATCCTTCTGATCCAATGGGCAGTGCTGTCTCGCTGTATCGCTGTCCTCCGCTTCATTTATCCATTTGTCGTCCCCCCAATATGATCTAGACCGTTGATCCTCTTGATCCAACGGTTGGCGCTGTCTCGATGTTTCGCTGTCCTCTGCCCCATTCATTCATTTGTGCGAGATCGCGATGCATTATGGACCATTGATCATCCTGATCCAATGACTAACGCACCTTTTCCTTTCACTCCTCTCACTTTTCTCCAATTTATCTCCACCATTGATGTCGTCCCCAATCCAAAGGCTCTCGCTCCATTGGCATATCAAAATTTCTCCCTCCGTGTTTCCTCCTCTCGTCTGTCTAGATCTCCGATATGCGAAGCCCCGATTCAACTGAAACCGTCCATTTCTCCAGATCCAATGGCCCATATTACTCCCTTATTTTTAACCCTGCCCTTTCCATTCTCCTTCATCGACAGATCCCGACCGTTGATATCGTTAATCCAACGGTCAGAACTTCATTGCTATTTGTCTGTCCCCTCTTCCATATGTTATATTTTGCGCGTCCTGTGACGAATCCCCACTGTTTATCCTCTTGATCCAACGGTAAGCGCTCAATTGAATTTTTCGCCCACCTTCTGGCCCATCCGGTGTTTGCGCGAAATTGCGATGTAATCCCGACCGTTGATCTTCCTGATCCAACGGTGGTCACTGTTTCGCCTTTTCGTTGAGTTTTTCGACCATTTGTGGTCCGCCCGAGATCACGATCAGATCCTGACTGTTTATCATTTAGATCTGACGGTCCATATTCACTCTCGCGCCCATTTCACCAAAACCTTTTAACACCCAAATTCAACGTGAAATGGGCGGTTTTCCTCAGATACGTGTCAGTCTCTAAGCCCTATCGCATTTTCCTGGGGTAAAACCGCTTACCACCCAAACCCTGCGTGAAAACCACTCGCGGTTTTCCGCAAAACCACCCATCATATTTCCACGCCATATTTTGATTTAAACCCTAGTTTTGCCTCCACCATTGTTTTACCTTCCATTACTGCATCCGCACTTCCTCCGCATCGCTCCATAACCCCTCGCTGAGCGATCTGAAACAGTCTACCCCTCATCGCATGATTTTTTTAATTGGTTTACTATTTGTGCAGGGTTTTCATGGCCTTTTAAGTACACATGCCATCTCATACCCAATCACAGTGGCTCAAGGGCGAGGATGATGATCCTCCACGCCCAAGAAGCAGAGAAAAGAAGATGCAAAGGCGAAATTCCACGTCCAAGACAATGGATCATGACCATTGGCCACTCTATGAGACCCTCCAGTGCAGAAGGCCAACTCTTCCACTATTATCAGTACCGCATTCTCCAACACAGAAGGCCAGCTCTCCCACGACTAACGGTATTGCCTTCACCAGAAGTAGCAGGGGATCCGCCTCATTAAACAGCAAGGATCATTCATGACTGGGCCCGTGTGGCCTTTTATCTTATGTTCTTTTCACTTTGTCATTTCGAGTGAAATCTTTAGTTCACTCCTGTAGTTTTCACTTTCAGTTTAGTAAATTGTTTACATTTCAGTTAGAAACGGCTTTAGGCCTGGGTTGTAAGATGATGAGAGGCAGTTCTACCTCATCATCATTTCTGTTTTTGATTTTGACCTGAAACATCATACAAGCACGTGGGGAAGATATTTTCCAAAATATCTTCCTAGGCATAGGAATTAAAGGTTATAAAAGCAGGAAGACAACACTAAAAAATGGTTCCAAATTTTCCAAAAGGACTCACTAGCTCGAGTATTCTGTATGTGTTTTTGTATGAACTTTGATAGTGAATGTTTGAAGATCTCGTAGGGACTCAGTAATAAGAAGTTTTGCTAGAATTGGGGATTCCGCTCTGGATGATTCAAAATTTGTAACTCTTCTCCATGTTTTTTAATACAAATGTTCATTTCGCATCTTTCCACATTTCTTGTATTTAATATTCTGGAATGCGAATGCTCCCATGCTTAAATGTGAATTTATCATAGCAGATACTCATATTTACTCATCTACAACGCTTTAAATATGGCTCAGGCATGATACTTTGTTTCATTTTCCATCTCTTCCACCGTTATTTCGATATTAACTACAATGGATTCTTATCTTTGAACTTGCCCAGATATATGGATTATTATCTCTGAATAAGCCCAGTATATATGGATTCTTATCCTTGGATGAGCCCGGTTATAGCTGATATCTTACTCCATCTTCTGCCATAGTCATTGCTCATATATAGCTTGATATCTGTGTCTTCATTTTAGAAATCGCCCCCCTTTTACAACATTCTGTTTTAAAGCTGTCTGATGCATTTACTTATTGTAGTTTGTACTCAGTTTCTGCAGTTTTCCCAGTTGTTGTGTTTAACTTTGGGGTTTTGGTTCCACCCTTATTAAAACCATTCATCTGAGTGATAGTTGCATGAGAGCCAAACATTTCCAACTGCAATCAGTTGAGTCATATTCTCCTTGCATTTAAGATGTCCTAGGCACTGGTCTTTGTACAACTCAAATCTATTTCTAGGAGCTACAACATCTTTCTGGTGCCGTTGCCGGGGAAATAATTTCAAGAACTAAATCCCCGGGCCTTGATAAATATTCATCCTCCCTTCAGAATAGGTGAGCAGGAAGGTTTGGGAGTTGTAGACCCCTCACCTTGGCGACTCCACTGTCCTTAAAAGAATAAATCTATTTGCAGTCCTGGCTTCCCGAAAGCCACACCTGAGGTCAGATACATCACAGTTGAGAACACCTTCAGTGTCTGATCCAGAGAATATTTTGCTCAAGAGAAGTTGGAGAGAAAGACAATTAGCTTATACAGATATTCCCAGATTCTCCCTGGAAGACTCTCCATCCTCCTCTCAACTAGCTCAAGAACTTGGTTCCGATTCTACTGCAAGAACCCTTGATTATACTTCTGGTAGCTCCTCCCTTGAAAATATTGAAGTAAAAGATGAGGCTGAATCTATAGATACCACGAGCTTCTTTCTGCATCCCACTCCCGAAGCCGAAGAAGTTAAAGAAGTTACAGAGGTTTCCGCTGCTCATATTCTAGCATTTCAGTCAACCCCTCAAGCTGTTGTTTAGTATATCCCCATTGTCATACATACTTCTCTTCCAACACCTCCTGTTACACATCAGACTCTCCCACCACCTCCGCAACCTCCGATGGCTATTCCTGGCTTCCTACTGAACAAATATGCCCCCCTGGCATTGCCTCAGATCTTGAACGACATGCCTCAGGATTACTTAAAGATCCTATCTCGTTTCAATGGAGAAAATGATACTGAAGCTCAGAAACACCTGGAAGTTTTCTGCGCCTTCGCAGAAAATTTCAATGTCGAACATCTGGATGTGGTGTTGAGATTGTTTGTCCAGTCTCTAGATGGAGAGGCCAGAAAATGGTTCAAGACCTTGGGAGACCACTCCATTAACAACTGGGAGAAGATTGAAAATGCCTTCATCAAGAAGTGGGGAGAGAAGAAGGACCATAGATACTGTCTTACAGAATTCAACGCACTTAGAAAGAGGCATAATGAAGATGTGTCCGAATTCATCAAGAGATTTAATAAATTATATACAAGTCTCCCAGCTGAAATGAAGCCTAACCAGACCGCTGCTAAAGTGGTGTTTGTAGCATCTTTTGAGTTAGAATTCAGATTCTCTTTAAGAGAAAGGAAGTCTGCTACTTTGGATGAAGCCCAGACTGATGCATTGGAAGTGGAAGATAACTTCGCTTCTACGGGTAAATCAAAAGGGAGGTCAGACCATGATGCTAGATGGAGAGGGAAAGAAGATGCATCTACCTCCGGTCAAGATAGAGAGGTGGCAGCTTACAAAATAGAGGAGATGAGAAAAATGATGAAGAACCTTTCGAGCAAGTTGGTGAAGCTTGGCTCGAAGCAAATAATTCCTCCTCCGGACCACCTTAAGCTGCTATGAACATGGGTTATAACCCCCAATACAGAAAGCCTCCATTGCAATTATTACGAAGAGATCGGAAGGAGCAGAAAGACCACATACAACCCTCGTTGTATCTGGAAGGGCAGATGGATGGCCCTGCCGAAGATATCCCATATGGGCAAGATGATCAATATCTTGCTTACTCAAATGGTGATGAAGTTGAGTCTTATTTGCAAGAAAGTGAAGGGGTGGAGCTTTCCTTGCAAGAAGAAGAAGAAGAAAAAACAAGCGCTGCTGAAGATCCAGAGATCGATGATTACTGTAAACAATTTGTAGATTTCATGCAAACACAGTTTCATAGAAAATATGATCTCAGGTCCTCTAGAAAGAGAACCCGCACACAAGAACAAGAAGAAGAAATGCCTCAGAAGGAGACAGTTGTTCAGAAAGTCAGAGATAAAGGTAAGAGACCTATAACTGAACCTTTACAATATAATGACTCCATTCCTTCCTCTTCTAAGTTGGCCTCTTATCCAAATACAAAAGTCAAGCCTATCCTGAAGGAAGAAAAACCTCCAGCTGAGAGTAAAGAGCCAAAGGAAAGTCTCATAGAGAAGTCTCCCTCTGCTTTTAATCTTCAAAAAGAACTGGAAAAAGTTAAAATCCCAGTCCCCTAACTGAACTCCTGAAACAACCAGTCTACCAGTCTCAAGTGTCTTCTTTCATGCTTCCTCAAGGAGTAGCCCCAATCCCAGATAGTTTAAACCTCCAAGAAGAAAGGCCTATGGTAATGTTCGGTCCTCATGTTAAGGAGTTAGATGCTTCAACTCCTCCTTTCTATGTCTCTTTGGTAATTCATGATTTGCTGTTGCACACCTGTATGCTGGATTCCGGGGCATCCCATAACCTGTTACCTCTATCAGTGATGGAGAAATTGGGGCTGCAGATCACTCGCCGTTATAAATATCTCTACTCTTTTGATTCCAAGAGATTCAAATGCCTGGGGATGATCAAAGATTTGGTGGTAAATCTAGCCCAAATCCCAGCTAAGAGCATGGTCATGGACATAGTAGTGGCCGACATCCCAGCTCAGTTTGGGATGCTGTTATCTAGATCATGGGGTACAAAAATTGAAGGATCTATAAAGTTGGACCTAACCTATGTGACCATACCTATGTTTGTAGGCCAAGAGAGGAGATTATACCGGGAAACAAGGTTTGTGAAGATGGTCACTAAAGCTAATAATTCAGTAAATTCACCAGTGTACAACAAAGAGGGTGAGTTTTCTTATCTAATGCTTGAGGAAGACCAAGATTACTTGCAAGAGCCATCTTTCTATCAACTAAAGACTGAGAAGTATTCTAGTAATGAAGAAGGTGGGATTTGGACCTTGCACTTTGACGGAGCCAACTCAAAGGAAGGAAATGGAGCTGGGGTTCTCCTGATCTTCCCTACTGGACAACTGGTCCCATTATCTTTCAAATTGGAATACGAAGCCATGAATAATGTGGCTGAATATGAAGCATTGCTCCTGGGTCTACAAACAACAAAGAATATGAATATTTAGAGCTTGAAGGTTTTGGGAGATTCAGATCTGGTGGTGAGACAAGTAAGAAATCAATGTCAGGCTAAGCACCCATGATTTAGGGCTTATAGAAATGAGGTATGGGATTTGGTAGAGAATTTATTCTTAGCATTTAATATTCAATTCATGCCAAGAGATTAGAACAGAATGGCAGACTCTCTTGCAGTAGCTGCAAGCACTTTTCGGCTGCCTCATAATCCCCTCCTAAGGTATGAAATAGAGGTTCGCTACCGTCCTTCCATCCCTGACAATGTCAAACACTGGCAGGTGTTTGAAGACGAAGAGCAAGTGAAAAGATTCATGGAGACTGTTGGGGAATTCTCCAATATGGACATACATGTTGGCGATGAAGAGACTAAGGATCTTCCTCAGAATAGATGGTTGGATACCGTAGCTAGGCACAAGGTGCTGCAGCTCAAAGGAAATGTAATACCCTGAGGATTGTTCCCCATGGAGAGGCTGTTCGATAAGAATGATGTCCCCATCTGGCCAAGAAAGGTTGTTGACGAAAATCAGGTAGATGACATGAACCTCGGCACTGAGGCCAATCCAAAGATTGTGAAATTGTCTAATAAGGTACCCAAAGAATACAAAGAGAAATATCGGAAGCTATTTCAGACATATAAAGATGTCTTTGCCTGGTCCTATCAAGATTTGAAGACTTTTGATATGAGCATTATCCAGCACAAGATTCCATTAAAAGGAGATGCTAAGTACATAAATAGAAATTAAGACAGATTAATCCTTTACTTATTCCTTCCATAGAAAAGGAAATCAAGAATCTGTTGAAGGCTAAGATTATTGTGCCATTAAGATATTCTAAATGGGTGGCCAAATTGGTCCCAATCTGGAAGAAGAACGGAGAAATAAGATTGTGTGTTGATTTTCAGAACTTGAACAGAGCATCTCTGAAAGAAAATTATCCACTGCCCAAGATGGACCATATATTGCAGAAGGTGGTAGGATCTTCAAGAATGTTTATGATGGATGGCTTTTCTGGGTATAATCAAGTGGCAGTGCTTCCGGAGGACCAAAAGAAAACCACATTCACTACTCCTTCGGGAATGTTTATGTATGCTTGAATGCCATTTGGATTGATCAATGCGGGGGATACATTTCAAAGGGCCATGGACATTGCTTTTGTGGGGGAAAAAAACAAATTCGTGGTGTACCTGGACGATATCACAGTCTTCTCAAAGGACGATGCTGAACATATAGAGAATTTGCGCAGAACCTTTGACAAGTGCCGCAGGTATGGATTGTATTTAAACCCTCAAAAAAATATGTTTACTTTAGAAGAGGGTAAAATTTTGGGGCATATTGTAACAAAGGCAGGGGTAAAAATTGACTCAAAGAGGGTAGAAGTCATAAATGGTATGTCCTTGCCCATAAACAAGAAAGAGGTCCAAGTTTTTCTTGGACATATCAACTTCTTGAGAAGATTCATACCGAACTATGCAGAGATAGTCCAGTACATAACTGAGATGCTGAAGAAGGATAATGAAGTAAAATGGACTATTGAGTCACGGGAAGCTTTTAACAGAATTAAAAATGCTTTCGCAGAAGCCCCAATATTGGCAGGACCGGATTATGCGAAACCATTCATGATATTTTTGTTTTCATATCCCCACACTGTCGTAGCTATATTATTGCAAAAAAATGAGGAAGGTTATGAGCAACCTATCGCCTTCTTCATCCAAGTGCTTCGCGACGCTGAGCTAAAATATAACATCTTGGAGAAACAGGCTTATGCCTTGGTCAAATCCCTGAAGGCTTTTCAGATGTATGTGTTGCAGTCAGCTATAACTGCATTCGTTGATTCAGATTTATGTAGGAACGCAACAGAATAAACACATAACCATAAATATAGAGATGCAATGGAAATAAAACTTCATTTCATTAATATCAAAGAACTGGAATTTTCTTACAGACAGAATGGAAATAAAACTAGCTAGGGCACTGGTAGCTATCTCTGAGAAGAGATGTGACATCTATAGGCCTTTAAAATGAGTTACAATGAGGCTCGAGGGCCTATTTATTATTGAGAAACAATGGAGAACTCTAAACATCCAAAATCCTAACCCTAGGAGATGAAGCGCCAAAACTATGGGCCCCGTTTGGGTAAATTGTTGTTTCAACTTCCTAGGGACGTAACTTTGGCATACTATCTCCGTTTGACACACATGATACATCATTAGAAATATCTATCCGAGGACTACAAATTTTGCCATGGATATCCATTTCAGAATGAAATGATATTAGCTAGAAGCGCGATGCCCAAAAAACGTCATTTAGGGCCTCAAAACGGCTCCGAAAGTTCAGGACCCAAAAAACTGCTAAAAATAGTAAGTTGTGCCGAAACTGAAAGACTGAAAAAGACAATGGTGGGGCCCCAAGTGGAATAGGTGGGTAGCCACCAATATCCACCTGGATCATTCGTACCCATAATAGCTATAAAAGAAATCTTGATTCAGGGGGATAGTGAAGGAAAGAGAGGCAAATGGATAGCCAAAATACAGGAGTACGAGCTAGATATACATCCCACCAAGCTAATAAAGGGACAGGGATTAGCCAAGTTCCTTTTCGAATCAAACTGTCAAGCTTTAGGGATAAATTTATCTATGGTGGCCAATGAAGAGTCTGGGAGAGCAGATGAGCAGTGCAGGATATAAATCGCTACACAAAATACCCATATGAAGTACCTTCTCAGTCCATGGTACAAAGAAATTGTAGAATACCTCTTAACTCTTAGATGTCCTCCAAGCTGCAACAAGTCAAAGTATAGAACGCTGAGGCTAAAATCTCATAATTTCATCGTAGAAAATGGCCATTTGTACTGGAGAGACCCATTGAGCATACTACTTTTATGTCTCACGGAAAATGAAGTAGAAGAAGTGATGGCAGAATTCCACGAGGGCATCTGTGGTGGTCACTACAGCTGGAGGGCCATGGCACACAAGATTTTGAAAGCAGGATTTTTCTGGCCCAAACTTTTCGGAGATATTTTTGCTCGAGTAAGGGCTTGTGAAAAATGTCAGAAGTTTGCTGAAAGGTAGAAGTTCGCACCTTTTCCTATGATGCCAGTGCACATAGAAGAACCTTTCCAATAGTGGGGAATCGATTTCATCGGCGAAATTCATCCTGCCTCAAGTGGGAAACACAAGTGGATACTAACAGCCACCGATTACTTCACTAAATGGGTAGAGGCCGTGCCAGCAAGGAATGCTACAAACACAGTGGTGATCAAGTTTCTGGAAGATAAGATTATCTCAAGGTTTGGCTGCCCTGCTAAGATTGTCACAGATAATGCTCAGGATTTTAAGTCTGTCAAATTTATCAATTTTTTCCAACAATATAGTATTGTGTTAGGACACTCTACTGCTTACTACCCACAGGGAAATGGATTGGAAAAATTCTCAAACAAAACCTTGGTAAGGGCATTGAAAAAGGCCATAAATGAAAACTAGAAGAACTGGGATTCTCAGCTCAAGTTTGTGCTATGGGCAAATAGAATCACTAGTAAGAGGTCAACAAGCAAATCCCCATATGAATTGGTCTATGGTAGAGCAACCGTTTTCCCGATACAATTGGACTTACTTGTAGCTAGGTTCATGTAGGATTGTCAAGATGAACCAAACGATCTTACCAGAAGAATAAATCAGTTAGTAGAGCTGGAGGAGACATGAAGTCAAGTAAATAAGAGGTTGACTGAATACCAAGATAAAATGAAAGACCTGTTCGATAAACATGCTAAAGGTAAAGAGATGCAGGTCGAAGATTTGGTGCTAAGATGGGATATAAGAAGGACTGAGAAAGGAAAGCATGGAAAGTTCGATCCTCCATGGTTCAAACCTTTCAAAATTGCAGGAGCTGGAGGAAACAATACTTTCAGACTGAAAAATTTGCAGGGTGATCTTCTCGAAGCCCCTATGAATGGGAAATTCTTAAAACCCTTTTTCTAGTATTGATTCAGGTCGAAAGGTTTGATGTATGATATTGTACATTATTCAGTTGCTTTTATTATGATGTTTGCTGTTTTGATTTGTCATGAAGAAATAAGAGAATGTATCAAGGGACTGTGTTCACAAGAAGAAGGCTAACAGATGGTCTGTGGAGTTCTCGATGCGTTCGAGGACAAATGGGTCGTCCCCAAGTGGAGCCAATGTTGTTATGACATCCCTCATTGAGCTGGGAAATCTAGTGATAAGGAGCTTCATTCTGCAAAGCAAATACATCAAGGACTGTATAGATTGTCATAGCCCCTTTTTCACCTATCGGAACCCCTAAAAGGCTAAAATCCACCTTTTGGCTTTAAAAGAGCTCATTTTGAACATATCGGGCCTCTAAGCGCTTTTCGGCTTAAGCCCTTAGCCCTCATTTCTCATATTACCCCGCTCTGTGTCCGACGGATAAAAGTCCTTAAGCCCTCTTCGGCCATCGGACTTCGCTGGTTCCCAACTTCACTCATTTTCTCTTTTGTTTCACCGCCGAGGTTCATCATTGCCGAAGAGATCTTCACTGTTGATCTTCGCAGATCCAACGGCCATCACGCGTTTCGTTTCCGCCTGTCGGCTATTGCATCGCTCATCGCCACCCTCAAATTCCTTATTCATCGAATTATTTTTCCGCTGATGTGCGAAACCATGACACAATCCCAATCGTTGAGCTCTGCAGATCCAACGGTCAACGCTTATCGCACATCGCCCATCCATCGCGCATCGCACTTCGCTTCATTCAAATATCTCATTCCAAAACTCTTTTCTGCTGATGTGCGAAACCCTGACGCAATCTCCACCGTTGATCTCCGTAGATCCCATGGTCCTCGCTCTATCACACATCGTGCATTGCAGTAGTCAACTTTCACTCTATATTTCACCGCTGATGTTCATTCCCCGCCGATATAATCTGAGCCATTGATCACAATTGATTCAACGGCTATCGGGCCCCCCTCGGCTCCATTTTTCGTCCCCCGCGATGGAATGCCGACCTTTGATCCTCCTGATCCAACGGTCAGCGCTGTCTCGCTGTTTCGCTGTCCTCAGCCTCATTCATTCACTTATGCGAAGCCGCGATGGAATCCCAACCGTTGATCCTCCTGATCCAACGGTTAGCACTGTCTCGTTGTATCGATGTCCTCCGCTTCATTTATCCATTTTTCATCCCTCGCGATATGATCTGGACCGTTTATCCTCCTGATCCAACGGTCGACACTGTCTCGCTGTTTCGCTTTCCTCTGCCCCATTCATTCATTTATGCGAGATCGCGATGCATTCTGGACCGATGATCATCCTGATCCAACGACCAGCGCACCTTTGCCTTTCACTCTGATCACTTTTCTCCAATTTATGTCGACTGTTGATCTCGTCCCCGATCTAACGGCTCTCGCTCCATCGGCATATCGCAATCGTTCCCTCCGTGTTTCCTCCTCCTGTCTGTCTGGATCTCCGATATGCGAAGCCCTGATTCAATCGCAGCCGTCCATTTATCCAGATCCAATGGCCCATATTACTCCCTCATTTTTAACCCTGCCCTTTCTATTCTCCTTCATCGACAGATCCCGATTGTTGATCTCGTTAATCCAACGGTCAGCGCTTCATCACTATTTCTCTGTCCCCTCACCCATATGTTATAAATTGCGCGTCCCGCAATGAATCCCCACCATTGATCCTCTTGATCCAACGGTAAGCGCTCAATCACATTTTTCGCCCACCTTCTGGCCCATCCGGTGTTCGTGCGAAATTGTGATGTAATCCTAACCATTGATCTTACCGATCCAACGATCGTCGCTGTTTCGCCTTTTCGTTGAGTTTTTCGACCATTTGTGGTCCGCGTGAGATCGCGATCAGATCCTGATCGTTGATCATCCAGATCTGATGGTCCATATTCACTCTCGCGCCCATTTCATCAAAACCTTTTAACACCCAAATTAAACGCGGAATGGGCGGTTTTCCTTAGATACGTGTCAGTCCCTAAGCCCTATCGCGTTCGCCCGGCGTAAAACTGCTTACCACCCAAACCCTGCTCAAAATCCACTCGCGATTTTCCATGAAACTGCCCATCATATTTCCGCGCCATATTTTGATTTAAACCCTGGTTTTTCCTCCGCCATGGTTTTACCTTCCATCGCTGCATCCACACTTCCTCTGCATCGCTCCATAACCCCTCGCTGAGCCATCTGAAATAGTCTACCCCTCATCACAGGATTTATTTAATTGGTTTGCTGTTTGTGCAGGGTTTTCATGGCCTTTTAAGTACACAGGCCGTCTCATAGCCAATCACAATGGATCGAGGCTTAGGATGATGATCCTCCATGCCCAGGAAGCAGAGAAAAGAAGATGCAGAGGGGAAACTCCACGTCCAAGACAATGGATCATGACCATTGGCCACTCTATGGGACCCTCCAGCGCAGAAGGCCAACTCTTCCACTATTATCAGTACCGCATTCTCCAGCACATAAGACCAGCTCTCCCACGACTAACGGTATTGCCTTCGCCAGAAGCAGCAGGGGCTCCGCCTCATCAAACAACAAGGATCATTCATGACTGGGCCCGCGTGGCCTTTTATCTTATGTTCTTTTCACTTTTTCATTTCGGGTGAAATATTTAGTTCACTCCTGCAGTTTTCACTTTCAGTTTAGTAAATTGTTTACATTTCAGTTAGAAACGGCTTTAGGCCTGGGTTGTAAGATGATGAGAGGCAGTTCTACCTCATCATCATTTCTATTTTTGATTTTGACCTAAAACATCATACAAGCACGTGGGGAAGATATTTTCCAAAATATATTCCTAGGCATAGGAATCAAAGGTTATAAAAGCAGGAAGACAACACTAACAAATGGTTCCAAATTTTCCAAAAGGACTCACTAGCTCGAGTATTCCGTATGTGTTTTTGTATGAAATTTGATAATGAATGTTTGAAGATCCCTTAGGGACTCAGTAATAAGAAGTTTTGCTGGAATTGGGGATTCCTCTCTGGATGATTCACAGTTTGTAACTCTTCTCCATGTTTTTTAATACAAATGTTCATTTCGCATCTTTCCACATTTCTTGTATCTAATGCTCTGGAATGTGAGTGCTCCCATGCTTAAATGTGAATTTATCATAGCAGATACTCATATTTAATCATCTACAGTGCTTTAAATATGGCTCAGGCATGATACTTTGTTTCATTTTCCATCTCTTCCACCGTTCTTCCGATATTAACTACAATGGATTCTTATCTTTGAACTTGCCCAGATATATGGATTCTTATCTCTGAATAAGCCCAGTATATATGGATTCTTATCCTTGGATGCTCCCGGTTATAGTTGATATCTTACTCCATCTTCTGCCATAGTCATCGCTCATATATAGCTTGATATCCGTGTCTTCATTTTAGAAATCGGCCCCCTTTTACAACATTCTGTTTTAAAGCTGTCTGATGCGCTTACTTATTGTAGTTTGTACTCAGTTTCTACAATTTTCCTAGTTTTTGTGTTTAACTTTGGGGTTTTGGTTCCACCCTTATTAAAACCATTCATCTGAGTGATAGTTCTATGAGAGCTAAACATTTCCAACTGCAATCAGTTGAGTCATATGCTCCTTGCATTTATGATGTCCTAGGCACTGGTCTTTGTACAACTCAAGGCTATCTCTAGGAGCTACAACAGTAGTAACAACAAAAATAATCTAATATAATCTAAGGCACACTATTCTAAAAAGTAACTATTGTACAAGAGAAATATTCACACTAAAGTCAAGCATAATATGTCTTAAGATAAAGACCATTTCTAGGTTTATCGAAAGGGACCCCGTCATAATCAATTAATTCATAGGCTCCTTTTGCAAGCACATGCTTGACAATATAGGGACCATGCCACATCGGTTTGAATTTACCAGTGCCTATCTTGTCATTACCTTGATCGTATACTAAAACTAGGTTACCTTCTGAATGAATGTGAGGGTTAACAATTTATCATATTGAGCTTTCACACGTTTCTTGTGAGCTTCGATAGCCAATGCAGTGATGCGCCGAGTCTCATCTAATTGTGCTAAGTATAGAAAGTGTTTCTCTTCTTCAGAGGTAGCTGGTAACAACTCAATGGCTAATTTGAGTGACGATATTTCACATTCAATGGGTAACATTGATTCTAAACCATAGATGAGTTGAAAAGCAGTGAACACTGTAGTAGTTTTTGCAGAGGTTCGGTATGAACATAATGCAGAAAAAAGCATGGTATGCCAATTCAATTTATGAGTCCCGACAATCCGTTTAATCATGGTGGTTAAAACTTTGTTGACAACCTCAACTTGACCATTAGCTTGTGGGTAATACGGAGTAGAATTATCATGGCGTAGGCCAAGTTGATCAGAAATTTCGGTCATCATAATATTTTGAAATGACTCCCATGATCCGTAACAATAGCTTGAGGCATACCGAAACAAGAAATTACACGATTGAATATGAAAGTACCTGCAGTTTTTCCGTCAGTCGTGAATGTAGGCATCGCCTTAGCCCATTTTGTAAAGTAATCTAATACGAGAATAATATACCCAAGCCCCCCGACCAAGTGAGGGTTACATGTAATGAAATCAATGCCCCATTTTGCAAAAGGACCAACAAAAATGTTTGGGTAAAGAGGAATTGGAGGTGCACGCATCTTTCGATAAAAGATCTGGCAATTGTGGCATTTTCGGACCACAATGATACAATATTTGAATAAAGATGGAAAAAAATAACCAGCACATAATATCTTTTGGGTTGTGGCAAACCAAGACATATGACCACCACACGCTCCATAGTGGCAATCATTCAAAACCTTTTCAGCCTCTTTGTGAGTTATACAACGTCAAAAAACAGAATCCGCACCTCGACGATAAAGAGTGTCTCCAACAATATTGTATTGTTGGGATTGATATTGGATTCTCTGTCGATCTGAACGTGAAAGCTCTGGGAAAAAGGTTTGGGTTTGAAGATATATAATGATATATTCATACCATGGGTCTAAAGTATTGATGAGAAATAGATATTCATCCGCGATTGGATTCTCTACGATGATTTCTGTCTCAGTATTGGGAAAATCACACATAAGATCGAAAAACACTAGTGATTTCTTTGACTTGAATTTCTCGAATTCCAAATCAAACTCCTGTAGGATGATAATCCATTTGGAGTATTTTCCCCCAAGTAATTTTTTTGGCAAAATATACATCATCAGGTTGCAATTAGATATCACTGTTGTTTTACGTAACAATATGTAGTGACGAAATCGTTGGATAACTTGAACTGCTGCCAAGGCCAATTTCTCCACATGGGAATATTTGATTTCCGTCGGGTTGAGATTCTGACTTAGATAATAGATCACATGTTCATTGTGAGATTCATTCGCCTGAACCAAAACCATTCCAATTGTAGAATCAAAGGCAGTTAAGTATAAAAAGTAATCTTGGTGGTAATTGTGTGGATGCAATAATGGTGCATGGGTCAACACGTTTTTTAGTGCATCAAAATATTTATTGGAAATCTCATCCCAAATAAAAGGAACACTTTGTTTCAACAACTGGGTAAAACCTTTTTTTAGCTCAGCATAGTTCGGGATAAACCTACGTAAAAAAATTTCTTTCCCTTGCAAAATCCGGAGTTGGCGTAGAGTGGAAGGAGGAGGTAAATTGATGATAGCCTCAACCTTCGAAGGATCGAAACAAATGCCAGATTTTGAAACGATGAATCCAAGTAACTGTCCTGATTGTACACAAAATACGAATTTGTGTGGATTCAAACGAATTTTGTAATGCCTGTATCTCATGAAGGTAGCTCGTAAGTATATAGGATGATCTTCTCTGCGTAAAGAATGACCAGGTAAGTCATCCAGATAAGGTTGTACAATATGTTTGATATCATGAAAATCATAGGACATAGCTCTTTGAAAATTTGCACCAACATTTTTTAGTCCGAAAGGTAACTTGCAATAAGAAAATGTGCCCCAAGGACATATAAACGATGTTTTTGGTTGATCGATAGGGAGTATGTTGATTTGCTTGTAGCTAGAAAAACCATCCATAAATGAGAAAATTTCATTTCCGACACAATCATCAATAATTTGGTCGATATAGGGTGTAGGATAGCTGTCTTTTGGACATGCCTTGTTAATGTCCCGATAATAGACACATACTCTTATAGTTCCTTGTTTCTTCGTAACGGGAACTATGTCAGATACCCAATCCGTTAAAGGAATTGGATAAATAAATCTTTCTCATAATAGCTTCTCAAATTCAGTTTTGATAGCTGCAACTTTCCGCGGATGTATTAGACGTAATCTTTGTCTAATAGGCTTAGCATCCGGGCATGTCTTAATTTCATGAATTACAATCTTAGGATCGATTCCTGGCATCTCTTTGTAAGACCAGGAAAAAATGTCTTGAAATTCTTGAAATAGGGCTTTAAAGTGTTAATCTCTTCTATCGAACAAGAAGCACCTATATGAATGTTTTCAATAATTCCAGGTTTAACTGATATGTCAATAGGAACTGTTGTAGAAATATTTCCCAAATTTGTTTCAGAATCCGAATGTTTAATCGACATGGGATTACGTGGTTCCTTGTCATAATAAATCGTAAAAATAGACGAAAAATCATTTTCAATCTTATCAAGATCAGGTAAAAATGAAGATCTATGATGTAGATCTGTTAGCCACCTATATTTTTCAATCATATCAAGCTGGTGGCTAAATTTTCTTTACAGCCTTCAAGAAAAAAATTCAGGCATAAAAATTGTTGGTACTTGAAGTCTGTTGGCAAGGTTATAGACTTCTGATTGGTTCTACATTCTCTCCATCCCCTCTGCCTCTGACATACCATGAAAAATCCTGAACAAAAATTGCTGTATCTTCCCCCTTTCCTTTTCCCCTTCTCCCACTTTTGCCTCATGTCTTCGAGTATCCTTTCATCCATAAAATAACCCATTAAACCCTTATTCCCCTTATTCCTCCATTAATCTCATTTCCTAAGGTCAAAAACCCACTTTTTGATCTATCGGAACCTTTCTTCTCTTACAAAAATTATTCAAAAACCACAGAAAAACATGCGTTTCTATGTGCTAGGCTTTAGCCCCTCGTGCCAAGCCCCTTTCTCGTTTCTCCTTCATATACCCCTATCACTAATCCCATGTACAACCGCTAGTGCGCTAACTCCGAAATAAATTTATCGCCTAAAACTTTGAAAACCTTTTGTAAAATGCAAAAACGGGTTTATTTTATTTTTCCACCAAAGAAAATAATATTAAAACTCCGCCGTTGATCTCTGTCTTAGGGGGTCAATCTGGGCGTAGTGTCCCGTCATCCGGTGACCCCTTCCCCTTTCCGCCGCGCCTCGTTTTCCTTTCCCAAACGGCTTGCGCCCGCGCTTGACCTTTCTTTGTCCCATTACCCGTTTTGTGCCGTCGGCCAGCGATTCCACGCGCCGGCCGACACGTGTTCTCCACCTCACCCCGAAAACCGCCATGCCATGTCCATCTCCCGCGCGTTAAACATTGTCCTATGGCCCCGCAGCGGGATTCGTCCCCGTCGTCGGATCTGGGTCCTCCCATCCGACGGCCCCCGATCACTTTTCCCGCTCACCCTTTAACCAATCCGCTCGTCCGATAAATTTGCCCCGGCGCGTGTAAAATCAAATCCCCGCCGTCGATCTCTGTAGATCGACGGTCTGCATCTCCTCTTCCGATTCCATTATACGGTCCACTTTACTCTTCGTTGACCATTTGATTTGTTCCCAACCGTTGATCGTAATACGATCAATGGTCCCGATCTCTCCATCCACCCGCACGCCCTCCGATGCAGTCTGTCCATATAACGCAGGATTTCCTCATTTTTCTTGTTTTTTGCAGGTTTTCAAAGGTTTTTTCTTCGTATTCTACGAAATCTGAAGGATGAGAGTGACGACTCCAATCCTCCCGGTTTGTCCAGGGAATTGATCATACGGAGAAGAACAGAGATATTTACAAAGTTTCATGAGCTTTGGTTGCCGCACGTCCCCGCAAAGCTTGAAGAAGGCCGCCAATATCAGAGCAGAGAAAGAGTATCGGATTAAAGATAAAATGAACCAGAGCAGTGGTTTTGTGAGAAGATAGGCGGGGATTACGGCTAAGACGGTTATCAAAAGCCTAATCCCCGGCTCAGAACACGGATTAAAACAAAACCTAAAAGTGTTCGGCAGACAGATCGCCTCCACCGCCATACTTCGAGGCGAATTGATTCCTCAACCACCACAGTGCCACCTATTGCCTCAGAAAGCTCAATCAGAGGATGAATTTATTGAACAGGATCAGATATTATGCCTCGAACAACCAAAGAAGTTATTACTGCACCAGATTTCAATGACAGAATGTTTGCAGAGTAACCCTAACAGTACGCAAAGCCTCAAAGGTCAATATAAGCTCTCTTCGAGCTTACTTCTTAAGTATAAACACATTAATGCAATGTAACACCTGTAGAATTTCTTCATCGAACTTCTCGGGGTCAAGAATACATTAATTCTGCATTGATTGTGTTTGAGATCTTTTAATCAGATCTCACCTCCTCATCCTTCTATAAATACTTCAATAGAAGATGAGTGAGGGGTTGGATTAGTTGGTTGTCAACGTAATTGCTGAAGCACTGTAGCTATTTCTGAGTGGAAAACTCTTGACTGTAAATAATGGTTTCATGGGCTCTTGGAGCTCTGCTTGTAACAGATAGGTTAGATTGTGAAGAGAGATAGATTAAAACATTGGATTTGAAGATTGTAACCAGTTTGAAGCAATCAATACAAGCTGATTTATGGGATCCTGGTCTATGCTGATGGTGATGTTATTCTCACTGTAACTTGTTATTTTATTTCTGTTTTCAATTTGTTTCATTTTCTACTATAAAGAACAGTTTAAACAATGTTAGAGTTTGCTGTACACCAGTGACCTTCTCTGGCTGAAAAATCTTTATCCCAATGTTTTCTTCTCATTGTGTTATTTAGAAATGATTTAATTCAGTCTAAGCACAGAGATGCTGGCGTTCCCTCATCTTTTCGTCACTGCTGAATGTTATTTTTAAATGTTACTTTCATTTATGTTGTGGAAGGAATGAATTGAGGAAATCAAAGGTTAGCCCTGAGTCCCTTTCTTGTTTGCTCAACTATTTGTCTGTTTCCCTTAGGATGTGTCAAAAGCTGAATAGTTTCAAAGTACTTATCAGATCTTGGGCCATTCTGTGTTATCTTGGTGATTGTCTTGGAAGTAACTAAGTAAAGGAGAACTAAGATGAGGAGAAAGGTGAGCCCTGCCCGCTAGTTTCTGCTCCAAAGGTTGCCTTCAAGTTTCCCTTTGTTTTTTATCTGTTTTCTATCAGAAGTATATCAAAGGCTGGATAGTTTCAAAGTACTTACCAGATCCTAGTTTGCTTCTATGTTTTCTTAAGTGCCTGGTCAAAGGCTGGCTAGTTTCAAAGTACTTACCAGATCCTGGGCTGCTCTTTGTTCTGCATCTGTTAATTCCCTTTCTTTTGTATCACCCCATTCCATAAATCAAACTTCAAAGAGATCCTTAGGCCTAGATGACTTGCCCCATAGATTACTCTTGAACCTGGATGTTTCAATTAAATTCCCTTATGACTCCATAGCCCAATGGATTGAGAACTTGCCATCATCTCTCTTTGGAATCAAAGCTTATTTGGTTTACTTACAACTTCTCACCTTTGAACCTATTTGCATATAGATCTTTCCGTCTCAGACAACAACTATGTTCAACCCTCCAAGAAAACCAAACAAAACCCTTGGCCTTCATAACTAGCCTAATATCATCACCCCAACTTCAAAGACAATATCCATCTTTGTACATATTGGAGAGATCCCTCTCCGGATTCAGGAGGGCTAGATCCTAGAATCCCAAAGTTGGTTGAAATGATGTTAACTCTGTGATCGGACTTTGCCAATCTTGCTTGTTACAGAGACCTAACATTTCTGGCGACTCCACTAGGGAAAAACTTAGAGTCTTTACATTCAAATCTATTTCAAATCTATTCATAAAGAAGCTTGCGTTGGGGTTCATAAAGCACTTGCTTTATTAGCCAGCTTGAGCCACCAGGACATAACATTTCTGGCGACTCCGCTGGGGACCTTACCCAGAATCCTTACATAAACATCCTGAGAGTAAAAAGCAGCCCTTCCAAGCACTACCAAAGAATGGTAATCATGATAAAACTTGTTTGAATCAGTGACAAACTAGGCCAACCCTAGGGTTCGTTTAAGTCTTTATCTAACCTTGGAAAATCAGCTAGCTTAGCCACAAGGATAGACTGTCTTTGTTTCTTAACCGTAGCTAAGTTTTGAGGCAAAGTTAGGAAATTCCTTTAAACCACAAATATAGACAATTCAGAAAATACCAAAAACATTTTAGATTGGTAGTAAAACACTAGTTTTGATACTTGTATACGTCTTTGATGTGTTTTACCCTATACTCTTAGACAGAGTCTGGAAAGGGCCAGGTAGCCTCTGGATCTCATCCTCTTTTGGGGGTGACATATCTGGTGAATGCCCTCCCAGTCAATCTCTGGTTAGAGTTTGTTGTATTTTGAGATATCCTTGAAAAGGAATGTTCCACGAACACTGAGGTGGACAGTGTACTGCTGTGAAAACTCTCTGAACCTTCCACCTGGCGACTCCACCATCCTGAGCAGACCTTAAGACTCCACTGGGAAGAAACCTTATCATTATTAAATCCTTCAAACTCAGTTAGAATACTGTAGGATGTGAGTTGAGAAAACAGGATTAGTTAACCGTCTAAATATTGTCATACCTGGTTGAACCTCTCTTGTTGAAAGTTGGGTCTAAATAGATAAACATTGTGGCTACTAAAAAGATTCACACCAGAGCCCATCCTGACCCAGATCCTCCTGAAATAGTTGACAACCCAGAAAGAATTCTTAGGAGGTCTCCTAGGATACAATCCTCAACTATCTGCAGACCACCCCTAAGAGCCAATTCAGTCCCTGAAAACCTTTCAGCTCTTCATGAATCACAAATTGACTTATTAAACCCATTCAGAACTAGGTCATTTGGTGATTTAGATCAGTTATATTCTGAGCCTACCCTTCCATCTCCCGAAACCAATGGGACTCTTGGGAATAGAGAATCAACACCTCCTGATTTACATTTCTTACATAATCTAGGTGCCTCTCACCCGAGATCCGCTCAGAGATCTACTGCTGTTCCATCCACTTCTGTTCATCCTTCATCCACTGTTCAAACCACTCCATTTCAACCCACACCTCCACTTGTAAACCCACCCCCACCACATATCATGGCAGCATGGTATGCTCCCTTAGTCCTTCCTGTACCATTAGTCAATCTTCCACAAGATTATCAGTCCAAAATTCCATTATATGATGCTAATAATACCATAACAACATCTCAACATGTGGACAAGATGAATGACTACTTTGACAGAAACGAGATTGATAATGAATCTGTCAAAATCAGATTGTTTGCTCAAAGTTTGGGGGGTGATGTGAGAAAATGGTTTAAAGGTTTAACCCCCCATAGTATTAACGACCTTCAAGCCTTCCATCAAACATTTTTAAACAAATGGGAAGTAAGGAAAAACCCTCTCCAAGTCCTTGCCGACTATAACAATCTCCATAGGAACCCCGGGGAAAGTGTACAAGCTTATTGTACCAGATTTAACAGTGTGTATAATGCACTTTCCCCTGAACTGAAACCTCCTCAGGGATCAGCCTTAAACAAATTTCCTGAAGGGTTTGATCCAGACATGACATATTCTCTCAGAGAAAGAGTCTTTGCAACCCTTGAAGATATGCAAAGAGGTGCTCTTTCTGTGGAGGTGAACCTTATGGAGAAAAGAGCAAGGATGAAAGCTGAAAAGAGAGTATCTTTTAGGGAGGAATCCTCCCCTTCTACTTCAAGCTCAAAGATGGAAAGAATGATGGAAGAAATGATGAAGAAAATGAGCATTCTAGAGAGAGCACAAGCGAGTCTAAATCAAAATGCTCCTCAAAACAGAAACCAAAACCAGAATCAGAATCTTAGACGAAATCAGCCTCCTAACAGACCCAGGGAAGATGATCAACAGATCATCCCTCCCTTCCATCAGAAATTTTTAAGTGAGGTTGAGCAAACAGATCAAATAACAGAGGAAGATGATATAAACTTATTTGGGGTAGATGATGATGACTTTGAGGTTCATTATGATAATAAACAAGGTCTTTATACACCTTATGATGACAAAAGAGATGATGCTGAAAACAGCTACCAAAACATGGAGAACGCTTCCATAGAACCTTTAAGGGAATATGAACTCAGAAGTAGATCTAATCAGCAAACCCCCAACAATAAAACCTCTGACAAACCTTCTCAGAACAACATTGCAACCAAGTCTAAAACAATCAAACAAAAGGACAAAACGGTGGCTGTCGATTCTGGTAGTGGTAAAGAGAAGGACACTCAAAATATTGAAAAACAGAGTGAAAACATTAGTAGTACTAGCACCTCAGTTAGTGCTCCTGCAAAGACAACTATTTCAACTATAGATAAACCAAATCAGCAAGCTGTTATTGCTGACAAAGTGGCAGCAAACAGGGCTGAAGTCAATGTTCTGAAGAATCAAAACCTTTTCAGCCTGGAACAGGAAATCTCAAAGATCAAAATCTCTGTTCCTTTGACTGAGTTAGCTGCCCAGCATGTATATAGGTCCAAAATTTTGAAGGCTTTGAATTTAGAAGATAATGAAGATACTCTCAATCTTAACGATGACCAACCAGAGCTTATTTTTGGTCCAAAGATTGAAGGAAAATTCCAAGAAGGTCCTGTCCCTCCCTTTTATGTAAGCTTAAACATTCATGACAAAATTCTCCATAATGCTATGCACGACTCAGGCGCTTCCCATAATTTAATGCCAAAAGCTGTAATGGAGAGCCTGGGTCTTGAGATTACCAGACCTTACAAAGACCTGTACTCCTTTGACTCGAGTAGAGTTAAGTGTCTAGGATTGATTAAATATCTCTGTGTTAATCTAGCCCAAATTCCAGCCAAATGTTTAGTCATGGATGTTGTTGTGGCTGATGTTCCCCCAAAGTATGGAATGCTGTTATCAAGGTCTTGGGGGGCTAAGTTACAGGGGACTATGCAAATGGACATGGCCTATGCAACCATCCCTGTCTTCAATCAAACTAGGAGGCTTTATAGAGAATCTCACATGCAATACACAGTAACAAGCCAGGAGCGGCCTCAAAACTCCCCACTCTATGCTATAAACACGAGCCTTGATTCTTTTATAATGTTCAATGATGAAGCACTCACAGAACAGATTGCTTCATTAGAATCGATGATTAAAATAAAAGAGGAGGAACACAATGTTGAAATGCCGAAACAGTCTATTGTGTTTGAGGATCCTAGCAAACTTAACACAGATCTGGAAATCCAAGTTATCAATCCTGTGAGCTCAAAACTTGACAGTCAGAAAGACAGTCCTCAACCCGATGGAAAACTTGAGGAATCAAATATGACAATGTCCATTCACCAAACGAAAAATCAACCTCTCTGGACTATGTATTTTGATGGGTCATGCACCAAAACAAATGCAGGTGCAGGTGTCTGGATCACTAACACTGAAAATAATCATACAGAATGTATCTCATGCAAATTAAACTTTCAGTGTTCCAACAACATAGCAGAATATGAATCCCTTCTCTTAGGCTTGCATCTTTTGAAAAAATTAGGTGCCAAGAGAATAGATGTATATGGGGATTCTGAGTTAATCATTAGACAAGTCAATGGGGAGTACAATGCAAATCACCCCAGACTTAGGGCCTATAGGAATGATGTCATCGATCTTTTAAAAACATTTGAGGAGTACACCTTATCTTTTGTCCCAAGGAAAAGAAACATTGCAGCCCACAATTTAGCCTTTGCTGCTAGAACCTGCCCAATGTTGTATGATGACACCTCTCAGATAAAATTCAGACCAGCTATCCCAGATAACAAGAAATATTGGCAGGTATTTGATGGAGATAAACAAATAGAAGACTTCATGCAATTCAGAAATGAGTTTGAACTCCATAGTTCAGATTCAGACTATGAGACAGACTGCAGTGAAGAAAATTTTCTTGGTGAAGAAGAGCCATCTCCACAGCTGGTAGATATAAACCTTCAGACTATCACATCCACACGCCAAACAGAATTAAGTGCAAAATCTGAAACTGAAGAAATGGAAACTCTGCATTCTAATAATGATAGTCTGCCCAAGGGTTTGGCCCCTCTAGAAGAACTGTTTGATTTTGATGATGTGGCCAAAAAACCAAAACTGGAACCTGTGGAAACTGAAGTGGAGGAGTGTAATATAGGCAGTGAGGAAAAACCGAGATTGATTAAACTGTCTAAAACTTTACCAGCTCACATTAAACTCAAATACTTAGAGCTGTTTAAAGAATTTTCTGATGTTTTTGCATGGAGTTACGAAGATCTTAAGTCCTATGACACTGAAATAATACATCACAAAATCCCTCTTAAAGAAAACCAAAAACCATTCAAACAAAAACTGCGCAGAATCAACCCTGTCCAGTTGCCATTGGTTAAGAAGGAAATTATGAAAATGCATGATGCCGGTATTATTGTCCCTATTAGATATTCTGAGTGGGTATCTAATCTAGTGTCAGTTAGGAAAAAGACCGGAGAAATCAGGCTTTGTATAGACTTCAGGAATTTAAACAAAGCTTCATTAAAGGATAACTACCCTTTGCCCAAGATGGATCATATTTTGCAAAGGGTGGTAGGGTCTAAAAGAATCTCTTTGCTGGATGGCTATTCAGGGTATAACCAAGTCCTAGTCCACCCTGATGATCAGTTAAAGACAGCCTTTACTACACCGTGGGGCACTTTCATGTATGTGAAAATGCCTTTCGGTTTAATGAATGCTGGAGCAACCTTTCAGAGAGCCATGGACATAGCATTCTCGGAATAATTAGGCTTCTTCATCATTATCTATCTTGATGATGTAACTGTGTTTTCAAAAACAGATGAAGAACACTTAGAACATTTAAGAAAAGTTTTCGAGAAGTGCAGAAGATTTGGGATATCTTTGAACCCCAAGAAAACCTTATTCGGACTCCAAGAAGGTAAGCTTCTTGGACATATCATTTTAGAAGAGGGTATAAAGATAGATCCCATGAGGATTGAAGCCATATTACAAATCTCCCATCCTCGGAATATTAAAGAGTTGCAGTCTTTCATAGGAAAGATTAACTTTTTAAGAAGATTCATCCCCAACTTGGCTGAGCTCCTTAGGAATATCACAAACATGTTGAAAAAGGAGCAAGGGGTAAAATGGACCGCAGAAGCAAAGACATCCTTTGAACTGGTTAAACAAGCGTTAACCAAAACACCGGTTCTCATAAGTCCTGATTTCTCAAAAGATTTTTATATCTTCTCATTTGCATCGGAACATACTATAGCTGCTGTCCTTTTACAGAAAAATCCACAAGGACAAGAGCAGCCCATTGCATTCTTTAGCAAGGCATTGAGGGATGCCCCTTTGAAGTATAACATTATGGAAAAACAAGCTTTTGCTTTGGTGAAAGCTTTAAAAGACTTCAGGCTATACATCCTTCACTCACATATCATTGCCTTTGTCCCAAATTCAGTGGTAAAAGACATTTTAACCCAGGATCCAGATGGTAAGAGAGGTAAGTGGATTGCTGTTATTCTTGAATATGATTTAGAGATCAAACCCACTAAGCTTATCAAAGGTCAGGGTCTAGCTAGGTTAATGGCTGAATCAAATTGTGAAGTCCTTGATATTAATATGATTAATGCTTTGGATGACCAAGAAGAATTCTCAACCCCCATTGTTGAAGATTATTTTGCGAATTCTCCCTGGTATACCGATATTATTTATGTTTTGCTTAATTTAAACACACCTCCTGGTTTATCCAAAACAAAGGCAAGATTCCTAAAGTTAAAAGCTGTAAACTATTGCATTATTGATAAATGTCTTTATTGGAAAAATGCTAGTGGTATATTGCTTAAATGTTTGCCTGAGTTTGATGCAGAGAAGATTAAGCAGGAATTCCATGAAGGAGAGTGTGGAGGCCATTTGTACTGGAAGTCAACAGCCAACAAAATTTTGAGGGCTGGTTTCTATTGGCCCACTCTTTTTCCTGATGTACATAAACTGACAACCACTTGCCATAAATGCCAACTGTTTGAGGGCAAGAGAAAATTACTACCCCTTCCTCTTCATCCAATCACTGTCGAAGCCCCTTTCCAACAGTGGGGACTTGACTTCATAGGAGAAATCCATCCATCATCTTCTGCTCAACATAGGTGGATCCTTACTGCCACAGACTATTTCACTAAGTGGATAGAAGCCGTTCCTTGTAGACAGGCCAATGATTCAGTTATCATAAAATTCATAGAAACCAATATCCTTTCCAGATTTGGTTGTCCTACCAAGATCATTACAGATAATGCAGCAACATTTGGATCAAAGAGAATGGTAGAATTCTGTCATAAATACCAGATAATATTAGGGCACTCCACTGCCTATTACCCTCAAGGTAATGGACTTGCAGAATCGTCCAACAAAAGCTTAGTGAACATAATAAAGAAACTGTTGGAGGATAACAAGAAGTCTTGGCACATAAAGCTGGTCCATGCACTATGGGCTGACAGATTAACATTGAAGAAATCCATTGGTATGTCACCCTTCCAGCTTGTATATGGTACAGATGCAATTTTTCCTAACAGCCTTGGTGTACCAGTCATGAAGTTGATTCAAGAGTTGCAGACTGAAGAGGATGACATAATCAGAAGAATAAATCAGACCATTCATCTTCAGCAAACCAGAGAGGAAGTGTACAGCAAAGCATTACAAAAACAAGACAATATTAAGAAGATATTTGACAGAAGAACAAAGGCCAGCAACTTCAAAATTGGGGACAAAGTCTTAAAGTGGGACTCAAAGAGGGAAGACAAGGGAAAGCATGGTAAATTTGACAATTTGTGGCTTGGCCCTTACTCCATTCATTCAGTAGCTGGAAACAATGCATTCTTCTTACAAGAGCTGAATGGGACAGATTTGTTTGGAGGTCCTGTCAATGGCAGGATGCTTAAACATTACCTTTCTTGAAAATACTTCATATTGAAGCCTTTTTGCCTTTTCCATTGTAAATACTGCATTCACCATTTCGTTTAAAGTTATGAAAAATCAAAAAATACAAAAAACAAAGAAAGAAAGAAAAGAGGGCAGAAATGAAAAACAAGAAAGGCAAGGCCCCATGCCAAAAAGAGAAATGAATCTGAAAGTGTGCAAGCATAAATGCCACTCCTCTAAACACGCTTCTAATTGGTCAAACTGTTTAATCTTGACTGATTAGCTTTCAATTTTCTGTTGATAGGGTAGAAAATTTGATTTGCCAAACTGTTTAATCTTGGCTTATCAGTAGATAGAGTAGGGTAGAAATCAAGGTTCAAACAAACTCAAAATCTGAACCAAAGTTTCCAAAGAGAGGACTCAAAGCTACTCTAATTTCTGAGTCAAAGAAAGGACCTGGTTCTAATTCACTCAAAACTCGAACCAGAAGAAAAGCAAAGATAGCTCACTAAAAAGAAAAAAAACAGAGTTGTAAATATGAGGGAAGGCCTCAATGAGAAAGTTTTCAGATCTTAAGCCTTCTGTTTTGATTTTAAATTTTCTGCAAATAATAATCTATGTGCAGCTTGTCTTTATGCCATAGATCATAGCAAGTCAAACAGTTCAATCTTGGCTTGGCTATTTTTAAATTTCTGTTGTAGAATTTAGAGAATGAAAGTTTGTTGGACTGTTTAATCCCAACAAACAGTAGAATAGGTAGAGGAATATCTGAACTCAACTGTTTGATCTGCGTTCAGGGAGAAATAAGGAGTAGAAGTAGATTAGATTTACTGTTTTTAAAAAGAATAAAATGTTGTGTAAAGAGTTTGCCAATCCAAGTGCACTCTGATGAAGAAAAAATGTTAGATCAGTAGGATTGGGGTAGGTAGAAGTTGTATTGATGAAATTCATCTCTCTTTAATGACTGACCTTATTTTGTCCAGAAGAAAAGCAGGAGCAAGTGATCAGACACCAGACACCAGTCAACATCCCAGAGAAATCAAGTCTGAATTCTTGACGTATTCAAGAAAACGCCATCCCCAAGTGGAGCCACTGTTAGCCACCTATATTTTTCAATCATATCAAGCTGGTGGCTAAATTTTCTTTACAGCCTTCAAGAAACAAATTCAGGCATAAAAATTGTTGGTACTTGAAGTCTGTTGGCAAGGTTATAGACTTCTGATTGGTTCTACATTCTCTCCATCCCCTCTGCCTCTGACATACCATGAAAAATCCTGAACAAAAATTGTTGTATCTTCCCCCTTTCCTTTTCCCCTTCTCCCACTTTTGCCTCATGTCTTCGAGTATCCTTTCATCCATAAAATAACCCATTAAACCCTTATTCCCCTTATTCCTCCATTAATCTCATTTCCTAAGGTCAAAAACCCACTTTTTGATCTATCGGAACCTTTCTTCTCTTACAAAAATTATTCAAAAACCATAGAAAAACATGCGTTTCTATGTGTTAGGCTTTAGCCCCTCAGGCTAAGCCCCTTTCTGTTTCTCCTTCCATATGCCCCCACGCCGGAACCGCGTGCTAAACCCGCCAGGCGCTTAACCTCCGAAATAATTTATTGCCCAAAAACTTTGAAAACCTTTGTAAAATGCAAAAACGGGTTTGTTTTATTTTTCCACCAAAGAAAATAATATTAAAACTCCGCCGTTGATCTGTCCCACGGATCAACGGTGCGGAGTGTCCCGTCATCTGGTGGACCCCTTCCCCCTTTCCGCCGCGCTGTTTTCCTTTCCCACCGGTTTGCGCCCGCACCACCTTTCGTCCGGACACAGTTTTGTGCCGTCGGCCAGCGATTCCACGCGCCGGCCGACACGTGTTCTCCACCTCACCCCGAAAACCGCCATGCCATGTCCATCAACCGCGCGTTAAACATTGTCCTATGGCCCCGCAGCGGGATTCGTCCCCGCCGTCGGATCTGGGCCCTCCCATCCGACGGTCCCCGATCACTTTTTCCGCTCACCCTTTAACCAATCCGCTCGTCCGATAAATTTGCCCCGGCGCGTTTAAAATCAAATCCCCGCCGTCGATCTCTGTAGATCGACGGTCTGCATCTCCTCTCCCGATTCCATTATACGGTCCACTTTCCTCTTCGTTGACCGTTTGATTTGTTCCCAACCGTTGATCGCAATACGATCAACGGTCCCGATCTCTCCATCCACCCGCACGCCCTCCGATGCAGTCTGTCCATATAACGCATGATTTCCTCATTTTTCTTGTTTTTTGCAGGTTTTCAGAGGTTTTTTCTTCGTATTCTACGAAATCTGAAGGATGAGAGTGACGACTCCAATCCTCCCGGTTTGTCCAGGGAATTGATCATACGGAGAAGAGCAGAGATATTTACAAAGTTTCATGAGCTTTGATTGCCGCACGTCCCTGCAAAGCTTGAAGAAGGCCGACAATATCAGAGCAGAGAAAGAGTATCGGATTGAAGATAAAATGAACCAGAGCAGTGATTTTGTGAGAATATTGGCGGGGATTACGGCTAAGACGGTTATCAAAAGCCTAATCCCTGGCTCAGAACACGGATTAAAGCAAAACCTAAAAGTGTTCGGCAGACAGATCGCCTCCACCGCCACACTTCGAGGCGAATTGATTCCTCAACCACCACAGTGCCACCTATTGCCTCAGAAAGCTCAAACAGAGGATGAATTTATTGAACAGGATCAGATATTATGCCTCGAACAACCAAAGAAGTTATTACTGCACCGGATTTCAACGACAGAATGTCTGCAGAGTAACCCTAACAGTACGCAGAGCCTCAAAGGTCAATATAAGCTCTCTTCGGGCTTACTTCTTAAGTATAAACACATTAATGCAATGTAACACCTGTAGAATTTCTTCATCGAACCTCTCGGGGTCAGGAAGACATTAATTCTGCATTGATTGTGTTTGAGATCTTTTAAAACAGATCTCACCTCCTCATCCTTCTATAAATACTTCAACAGAAGATGAGTGAGGGGTTGGATTAGTTGGTTGTCAATATAATTGCTGAAGCGCTGTAGCTATTTCTGAGTGGAAAACTCTTGACTGTAAATAGTGGTTTCATGGGCTCTTGGAGCTCTGCTTGTAACAGATAGGTTAGACTGTGAAAAGAGATGAATTAAAACACTGGATTTGAAGATTGTAACCGGTTTGAAGCAATCAATACAAGCTGATTTATGGGATCCTGGTCTATGCTGATGGTGATGTTATTCTCACTGTAACTTGTTATTTTATGTCTGTTTTCAATTTGTTTCATTTTCCACTATAAAGAACAGTTTAAACAGTGTTAGAGTTTGTCGTACACCAGTGACCTTCTCTGGCTGAAAAATCTTTATCCCAATGTTTTCTTCTGATTGTGTTATTTAGGAATGATTTAATTTGGTCTAAGTACAGAGATGCTGGCGTTCCCTCATCTTTTCGTCACAGCCGAATGTTGTTTTTAAATGTTACTTTCATATATGTTGTGTAAGGAATGAATTGAGGAAATCAAAGGTTAGCCCTGAGTCCCTTTCTTGTTTGCTCAACTATCTGTCTGTTTCCCTTAGGATGTGTCAAAAGCTGAATAGTTTCAAAGTACTTATCAGATCTTGGGCCATTCTGTGTGATCTTGGTGATTGTCTTGGAAGTAACTAAGTAAAGAAGGACTAAGATGAGGAGAAAGGTGAGCCCTGCCCGCTAGTTCCTGCTCCAAAAGTTGCCTTTAAGTTTCCCTTTGTTTTAATTTGTTTTCTATTAGAAGTGTATCAAAGGTTGGCTAGTTTCAAAGTACTTACCAGATCCTAGTTTGCTTCTATGTTTTTCTTAAGTGCCTGGTCAAAGGCTGGCTAGTTTCAAAGTACTTACCAGATCCTGGGCTGCTCTTTGTTCTGCATCTGTTGATTCCCTTTCTTATTGTATCACTCCATTCCATAAATCAAATTTCAAAGAGATCCTTAGGCCTAGATGACTTGCCCCATAGATTTCTCTTGAACCTGGATGCTTCAATTAAATTCTCTTATGACTCCATAGCCCAATGGATTGAAAACTTGCTATCTCTTTCTTTAGAATCAAAGCTTATTTTGGTTACTTACAACTTCTCACCTTTGAACCTATTTGCATATAGATCTTTCCGTCTCAGACAGCAACTATGTTCAACCATCCAAGAAAACCAAACAAAACCCTTGGCCTTCATAACTAGCCTAATATCATCATCCTAAACCTCAAAGACAATATCCATCTTTGTACATATTGGAGAGATCCCTCTCCGGATTCAGGAGGGCTAGATCCTAGAATCCCAAAGTTGGTTGAAATGATGTTAACTCTGTGATCGGACTTTGCCAATCTTGCTTGTTACAGAGTCCTAACAAGATCATCCCAATGTAATTCATCCGATGAAAAAATTTCCCGAAAAATTTCATCAGTTTCAAATACATATTGGAAGGGATCTGAAAATAGTGTCAAGGTTGAGCTTGATATAAAAGATGATTCTTCGCTGATCACATTCATTTGATCAGGAAAAGTTGAAGGGGTTTTAGAATACGATTTTATTGCTACATATGCTATTTCAAAAGTGCTCAAAGGCATCTCGCCATTGAAAGAGTCCAATTCTGATTCTGAAGGCATTGCCCATGTGTCATCAAATGGTATAGTTCTTGATGAGATCATATTGATGTTGGAAATTGTTCACGATATGTTAGGTGGAGGTATAACGAAAGTTCCCATGAGAGAGGAATCATTCATTAATCATACACCAACATCTTCGTACGAGATAACCGATTTTCCGACATGCTGGATGCTATCCGTAAAAGTAGGGTCCGATGAAAAGTATGACAACTGATCGATTTTCAAAATATTTCCTTTACGAGAAAACATGATTACTCGAAATACTGATGAAACTACATCAGCCATGGCATAAGACCAACTACGACCCAAAATAAAGCTGTAATCAAGAGGGGCATCAACAACTTCCACATCTATATTAATAGTTTTTTCTTCTACTTCTATAGGTAGATCCCGGAGTATTCTGTATGGATGAAATCCTCTTCCATCAAGGATTTAAGGATAGTTGATGATTGCTTGAGTGCTGGAGAACCAAGAGTTTTCCAACAATTTAAATACATTATAAACATGGATGCCCCCTCTTCAATTACAATACAAAAAACTCGTCTTGATTTGACTAATACTGGAATCTGAAAAGCCATCGAATGAGGGAGTCTTGGTACAAAATTTTCGAGGTCGAAGACCATGAGGTTGGAATCCTAAGGATCGATAGCTCTGATAGCTGATAATAATAATTTCCTTTGTGTTGTACATGATTGTAGCACTTCTAAGGCTGACATTGCTGAAGGGGATATTTCTAAGTCCTCAAAAATGTTGTAATTCTAAGCAGCTCTCGCATGTGGATTGAAAGCTGAATTTCGAAGTACACCTTTAACAGGCGGTTTAATCACTAAATCAAGATTAGATTTCTCGATTTGAAGCGGTTCAGAAACTGAAGGAGGTATTGCTGGTGTTTGACTATAATTTTTAGTCTCTTTACCAATTACGGGATTTTTAGTTCCATAGTTTTGAGATCGCGTCGCAACCATGACCTGAGACATCATTAGAATATCTGCCGATGAATTTGAAGAAGATCCTATCATTTTACTATCTTGAGTGGGAAAAGGATCCTTCAAGACAACAGGTGTGGGTGAACCTTTGACAAATTTGGATACCTCAGATCGATGTGGACACTCTTTAGTATAATGATCCTCGTCACAAGTAAGACAACAATAACGAGGTTTCTGTTTTTCATCAGTTGGTTCGTTTTTTTCTATTTTCTATTTAAGAGATGTATTTTGTTTATTTTTATTCTTTCATTTCTTCTTATTTCCAGTTTTAGCTTTAGTTGTGGATGAATCTACAACATGAATGTCGAAAGAAGTTTCAAGGGAAGAATCCTTTTTAGGTCAATATGGTAAAGTTATGATAGGAGAAGTAGGTTTGGATGAATTATTTTTACTCTTGTTAGCACTAACTTTGCCAACTACACCATCTGTAGAATGAGAACCATAAGGAGTTGCAGTTATTTGACTTGGACGAGGCAAGTCAAGAATTTTTTTGTATAAAGTACCAGACTGTGTGTATACAAGGTCTAAGTACTGTACTTGAGCTATGACCTGTTCTTTTGTAACAACGCCTCCCTTAGCTACATCTTCAATGATATTTGGAAGTAATGATTTGACGAACCACTCTGCCAAGATTTGATCCGGAATGAAAACTTTCACTAAACTTCGTCTACATCTCCATTCGTGTATGTGATCTAAAATGTATGTAGACATAGTCTGTTTTCCATCTTATATTATATTATATTAGTATCATCAACGAATCTTTTCCACCAGTCTGGTTTTAAGGGATATGAGGCAAGGGCCTTTTTCTCAAAGTGTTCCATATATAAGTTGGCGACAATAGGGGATAGTGGAGAACCCATTGCGACACCTGATACTTGCTCATAGAACTCTCCTTGAAAGCTGAAGAAAGTGGACCGAAGGCAGATTTCCACAAGCTTGGCTGTTGCTGGATTAGTAACCTCTTTGATGACCTGGATTACTTCATCTAAAGGAATCTTAGTGAATAGGGATACCACGTCAAAACTAACCAAAATTTCACCCTCTTCCACTCTTTTATCTTTGATGAGTTTAACAAAATCATTTGAATCTTTTATGAAAGAATCTGTGTTCCCAACAAGGGGTTTTAGGATCTTAGCGACATATTTTGCTAGCTCATAGGTGGGAGATCCTATGGCGTCGACAATCGGTCTGAGGGGGTTACCGTCTTTATGGATTTTGGGTAATCCATAGATTCTGGGCATGCCATCACATGTAGGGGTCAAATTCTTCTTTAACTTGTGGTCAAGCCCTGAATTCTTAATCGCTTTCTTGAATTCTCTTAAAACTTTCAACAAGGGGTTGGAATTAAGTTTCTTGTAGCTACTGCAATCAAGATGCTCTTTCATTTTCCTTATATAGTCAATCTTATCTAGAACAACAACATCACCACCTTTGTTTGCTTTAAGTATCACAATGTTTTCATTATTGCGTAGGGTTCTTAGAGCATTAGGTTCTTCCTTATTTAAGTTTCTTTTTGGAGTTTTGGCCTTCTTCAAAATAAGGGAGCACTCTTGTCTTAATGTTTCTTTATCATCAAGGGCTAACCCTTGAATACCTTCTTCCATACTGCACAAGATGCTTTCATTTGGGATGCGCTTGGGAGCAACTGAAAAGCCTAAACCCTTGCCAAGAATATCGATGGAAACTTGATCTAGCTCTAAAGAGGATCAATTCACAACTTTTTTTATTTTTTTGTCATTCTTGATTTGTGGACTTCCCCTTATTTCGATTCTGTGCTTATTATGGAAAGGTTCGTGGCTCATTTCACTACATGACAACCTGTCTCCATCCATACCACATAAATCCAAGGGCTTGCATGGATCAACCAAAGTGGAACCCGCAGTGTTGCTGGCATTGTTTACGATCGAAGTGGAATCCACGGTATTGCAATGATTGACAACATTATTGACCGTAGTGGACACCTTGTCATTGTAGGGATTAACACCGAGTTTTACTGTTTTGGAACTCGAGGTACCGATGCTACCAGTTCTAACCGTATTGGAAGCGTTATTGACAACAATTTTATCATTGACACCTTCGATTCTACAAGTGTTAACCGTATTGGAGGCGCTATTGACAACGTTATTAATAACGATATTGACCGAGTTGGAGCTTGTGGTGACCGAGGTGTCATTGCTCCATATGTTATTGGATGTTCTGGAAATCCGGCCTGGGTTTTCTAAAATAGTATTGTAATTTAAACTAATGCTGTCTGTGGTGGAAACCTTGTCATTACAGCGATTAACACCAAGTTTGACCGAGGTATCGAGGTTACATGTGTTAACTGCATTGACACCGAGTTTTAACGAGTTGGAACTCATGGTGACCGAGGTCTCATTGCTACAGATATTAATGGTTGTTTTGGAAATCCGGCCCGGGTTTTCTAAAACAATAGTATTTAAAATAATGCTGTTTGCGTTTGCTTCATTAAGAAGCCTATTTTTTTCGTTCATCACTGGTTTCGTCGTAGTAGAGGACTCCAACATGTCAGCGTAGATCTCATTGTTTTTTAATGCCAGAGACAACGATTCAGGGGGTGCGTTGTAATTTCTGAGAGAGAGAAGGTGATCCGTGCTGTAATGGATTATCTTCACCGATGGATCATCCTGAAAGCCGTAACCTTCAACCTTATTGCTGTCAGGAACGTGTCCACTGTTTGAACAGTTACTGATCTCAGTTTTGTGTGAACCATTAACGCTCTCTGTTGTGATCAAACAGTCCCCAATTTCAGCGCTTTCTGAATGGTCTACGTTACCAACCATGTCAAAATTGTTTATAACAATGCATAGCTCTGTACCCTTGCTTTCAACAGACTCATAATTTATAAATTGAAACCCTCTGTCAATGTTGTTCTGCTCATTTCTACAAACCGGATGGTTGACGGGGTTCTCAGAACAGATAGGATTCACACCATTATTGCCCATATCAACGGAGTTAAATACTATTTCATCTGATAGCTCCATCCCATCAGAAGATGTGATGGGTCCGAATTATTTATCGCCATAGACACTGTTGTTGAACTGGGACAACCTTCTCAGTTTTTCTAATTTCCTGTTATGTCCGTGTTTAGCCAACACACCCTCCCTTTCAGCTTTTAAAGCAGCCCTTGCATCAATTATTTGCCATAATTCTGGAATGATTAGATTGGATAATTTTAAATGAAGAGAAAGCGCGGAATGCCCCATTTTATCCAGCAAGGCACGGTTCTTCTTTATTTCTCCACGAATTAGGTTAAAGCTAAGTTTTAAAAAATATTTGTTATATCTGTTAAGATGAGGTCTAGGTTTAATCTGAGCGAAAAGAGGAATGAGATTATTGTCACGACATTCTTTAAGAAATTTTAGGTCAACTGCCCTTCTCTCAATCTTCATTCTGGTTTTTTCGAGATAACAGATCTCTTCCCAAGATTCCCCTCCGTGTAGGGACAGAATTTTGGTTTTCAAGTTCCTGTGGTTATTGTTTACTAAAGAGCTTGCCGAATTATCCACAGTCTTACGAAACACTTGTCGACGTTTCGAATCCCAACGGGGATCCATCTTCAGGACTTTGGAATGAAGAATTATAAGAAGGGTCATAATCCATTAATAGTGAAGAAGGTAGGAAAGGTAAGGGCCGACCAAAAAAGTTTTCTATAATTTCAATTTTTATAATTTTTAAATTCTTAGTTTTAGATTTTTTCAAAGATTTATTATTTTTTTTTAATTTTTGATTTTTAATTTTAATAATAATATTAAGATTTTAATGCTAAAAAATAATAAACTTACTAAATTTATTTTATTAATAAGTTTATTATTTTCAAAGTTTTAATATTAAATATATTTTATTAATAAGCTTATTATTTTCAAAGATATGGAAAAATCCTATCACTATTAATTCATATGACGTTTATACTTTTTAAAAATGCTTAAGGTTTAATATAATTTATTTAAGGTTAATTTAATTCACAATTATTAAGGGTAATTTATTTTATTTTGAAATTTTAGCTTATTATTTTTAATTTTATTTAAAATTAAAAATAACAAGTTAAAATAAAAATCAACCTATCTATTTAAAAAAAAAATTGATTTTTAAAAATTAAATTAATTAAATAAACTAAGGATTTTCTAAAGAGTATTAATATTTATTTATTTTTATTTTATATATTTATATATTTATTTTTTTAAATAAATAACTATTTAATACCCTAGAAAATTTTATTGGTTTTAATAAAAAATGATATAGTTAAATATACTAACTATGATTAGTATATTTAATACTAATATACATGTTTATTGATTAGTTATGATATGTATATTATACTAATATACATGTTTATTAATTAGTTATCTATTAGTTAATTTCTAATCTAATAAATATTAATCTAGTAAAATAAGTAAGGAAGGGAAGCAAATAAGTATTTTCTACTTAATAATTATTTATAAATTAATTAATTATTATTTATATAAAATAAAAATTAATTAAAGTTAATAATTATTAAAAGAAAGTTCCTTATTTGTTAAACCATTACTTAAAGAAAGGAGACAAACCTTGAAATTATTATACCTACAAACTCATACCTGGGAAGAATGTGTTTTTGAGGAGCAGATTTGTCAAAGAAGAGGTCACCAGTTGTCACTAATTTCATATCCCCCATCCCTATTGAGGTTTTCAGGGTGTTTTTTGATCTCTAGGGCCTCTCTTACTTTTCTTCTGTAATAGTGATCTTCTCTTGCAATGATATTTGCATCTTCAAGATGCACTTGGTGCTTAGTTTTTGAAGAGTGTTCCGCAAGGGCCGAAGTGCGAAGTCGTTCATGCTTGATATCGGCTCTGTGCTCCTTGAGTCTCTTCTGGAGTGAACGTCCAGTTTCACCGATATAACTTCTACCGCATGAAAAATCAATTTTGTACACTCTAAGTTGTTCTGGACTTATAGCATCTTTAACTGATCACATTCTTTGTCTAATAGTTCCTGCTGCTGAAAATTGTGCGAAAATGTCGTTCTTTCTTAGAGCCTTGGCGATTTTATCAGTGACAGCTTTAATGTATGGAAGAAAAACCCTTCCTCCTTTTTCTTGGGGTTCAAGTCGTTTATGGGGTAAGATTGCACCCTCAGCTCTTTTTAAAGCCTTCCTGATATCTCTTTCTTTATACCCCAAACCCTTAAAAATAGATGATAAGTGGTTGATTTCTTCGTTAAGGTGTTCAACATCATATATCCTCAAGGCCCTAACAGTAAGGGTATTAAGGACACCGAACTTTTGAGCTGGATGATGGTAGGAATCGGCATGGAGATAACTATCAGTGTGGGTTTTCTTTCTGAATACACGGTGCCCAAGGGTTCCATCATCATTTATACTAACAAGAACATCCAGAAAAGGAATGCAATTATTTTCTTCAGTTTCCATGGTAAATTTGATATCTGGGGAAATGGAGTTCAAGTGATGAAAACAATTATCCAGATTCTCTTTTCCATGGGCCCACTTTATATTAGTATCATCAACGAATCTTTTCCACCAGTCTGGTTTTAAGGGATATGAGGCAAGGGCCTTTTTCTCAAAGTGTTCCATATATAAGTTGGCGACAATAGGGGATAGTGGAGAACCCATTGCGACCCCTGATACTTGCTCATAGAACTCTCCTTGAAAGCTGAAGAAAGTGGACTGAAGGCAGATTTCCGCAAGCTTGGCTGTTGCTGGATCAGTAACCTCTTTGATGACCTGGATTGCTTCATCTAAAGGAATCTTAGTGAATAGGGATACCACGTCAAAACTAACCAAAATGTCACCTTTTTCCACTCTTTGATCTTTGATGAGTTTAACAAAATCATTTGAATATTTTATGAAAGAATCTGTGTTCCCAACAAGGGTTTTTAGGATCTTAGCGACATATTTTGCTAGCTCATAAGTGGGAGATCCTATGGTGTCGAAAATCAGTCTGAAGGGGATACCGTCTTTATGGATTTTGGGTAATCCATAGATTCTGGGCACGACATCACATGTAGGGGTCAACTTCTTCTTTAACTTGTCGTCAAGCCCTGAATTCTTAATCACTTTCTTGAATTCTCTTAAAACTTTCGACAAGGGGTTGGAATTAAGTTTCTTGTAGCTACTGCAATCAAGATGCTCTTTCATTTTCCTAATATAGTTAGTCTTATCTAGAACAACAACAGCACCACCTTTGTCTGCTTTAAGTATCACAATGTTTTCATTATTGCGTAGGGTTCTTAGAGCATTAAGTTCTTCCTTATTTAAGTTGCTTTTTGGAGTTTTGGCCTTCTTCAAAATAAGGGAGCACTCTTGTCTTAATGTTTCTTTATCATCAAGGGCTAACCCTTGAATACCTTCTTCCATACTGCACAAGATGCTTTCATTTGGGATGCGCTTGGGAGCAACTGCAAAGCCTAAACCCTTGCCAAGAATATCGATGGAAACTTGATCTAGCTCTAAAGAGGATAAATGCACAACTTTTTTTATTTTTGTCATTCTTGATTTGTGGCCTTCCCCTTATTTCGATTCTGTGCTTATTATTGAAAGGTTCGTGGCTCATTTCACTACATGACAACCTGTCTCCATCCATACCACATAAATCCAAGGGCTTGCATGGATCAACCAAATTGGAACCCGCGGTGTTGCTGGCATTGTTTACGATCGAAGTGGAATCCATGGTATTGCAATGATTGACAACATTATTGACCGTAGTGGACACCTTGTCATTGCAGGGATTAACATCGAGTTTTACTTTTTTGGAACCCGAGGTACCGATGCTACCAGTTCTAACAGTATTTGAAGCGTTATTGACAACGATTTTATCATTGACACCTTCGATTCTACAAGTGTTAACCGTATTGGAGGCACTATTGACAGCGTTATTAACAACGTATTGACCGAGTTGGAGCTTGTGGTGACTGAGGTGTCATTGCTCCATATTTTATTGGCTATTCTGGAAATCTGGCCCGGGTTTTCTAAAACAATATTGTAATTTAAACTAACGCTGTCTGTGGTGGAAACCTTGTCATTGCAGCGATTAACACCGAGTTTGACCGAGGTATCGAGGTTACACGTGTTAACTGCATTGACACCGAGTTTTAACGAGTTGGAACTCATGGTGACTGAGGTCTCATTGCTACAGATATTAATGGGTCTCATTGCTACATATATTAATGGTTGTTTTGCAATGATCCTAACGGCTCAAAAAAAACAATATCATAATACTAGTAAGCTGAGGCAAATGAAGGTATATTTTGCATAGAGAAACAATAAACTAGGGAAATTATTACTTATAAAATGAAAACAGGATGATAAATCACACAAATGCAAAATTTTCTGAAAAGAAATTTTCACACAAGATTTGACAACGAAGACAGATTAGGGTAAACATAAAGAATCAGGTTATCTGGCTCTAAAAAAGAGAAATTTATTTTTTTCAAAAATTTTCTGGGGGTGTGCAGCTTATAGTGGAATACAGAGCGCATGCACATTGTATTGAACTAAAAGTTGCACACGTTGCTGCACTGTTTTCTGTTGAAAACCGCGCATGCAAGGAAAAACTTGGAAAAAATAAATAACAAGCTTCTTTTTCAGGGATTCTTAAAAGTTATCTCCCCAACCAAACTCAGAGACATCAAAACTAGAAAACTAAAATTAAAACTGAAAACAAACAAAGAAAACTAAGTTCAAGATCCCCAGTATGGTCGCCATTTTGTTACGTGAATTAATCCCTCTTGCGGACAAGAGTGTTCTCCTTAGTACTCAGCGAGTAACTAGAAACAAAGATCTATTTGAAAACCTTTTCCTCTAGATTAATTTCATTTCAAGATTATTATAATAGTAAAGTAGAGATGACATGCCCCTACCTTGAAATCCAAACGTTTGATGTAGCCTTTTGTCCAGTCGCTCCAAAGTGGTTTCTCAAATGAGTAGAACCCGCAATCAAAGACAAGACAAATAATCAAAGCATCTGCAACATATAATAATAAAAAAATCTAATCCAACTTAGCGATCAAGGAGTCTAAATATTTACATTATTACAATAGGCATAGAAACAAAGCAATGAGAAAAAGAGGTCCATATGTATTATCTTGAGTAACAAGAATAATCTTACAACCCGATGCCTTGATGTTGTACATATTTTTCCCGGGGCCCTAAGCAATCGTTCTCCTTTAGTCTGATAATCCTTCCTCTCTGAATACCAGCATGGAGTTATAGACACAAGGGTGTGATAAATCTCATGCCAACAACAACTTACTAGTGTAGAAAGTATGCACTCTTATGAACTCTCTTCAGCTTAGAAACTATATAAGTAAGTTTCTAGGATTCACAATCTACTTCACTATCTACCCTTCAACCTGAAACTTGAGCTCAATTTATAGGGAAATGGAGGTAGTTTTAGTTCCATGAAGAGGGGGATGGATTCCTCTCATGAAGGGATTTGAGCTCCATGGACCAAGGGATAATCTCCATGAGTGGAGGGATAAAGCTCGAACTGATCGCAAATATAGAAGCTTCCCGTTGGGAGAAAATTCGACCAACTAGGCTTCTAGAATTTACATTTTTCTTTTATTTGCTTTTCACGGGGGTGCGTAGGTAATAGTGGAAAAAAGTGCGAGAGTTGCCACATTTTATGGAGAGAAAATCAGCGCATGTGCAGGGAAAGGCTAGAAAAACCATGCAGGTAGACTTTAAGGGTTTTACATAGATTTTCTCCAATTCCAAGACTTGATTCAGGAAAATTAGTGTTTTTTACCTCTAAGGGAACATGATATAGGTGGTGATAGACCCATATGAACAGTCAAATGTCATGGTGACAAAATTACGTGTAGCACTCGCTTGGAACGACATATTTCTATGCTGCCAAGATCGAGCATAAATTTAAGCAAAAGAAGCGAGAATTAGGATCCGCGAATCCGAAGACAAGGAAAGGTTCCCCTGAGCCATAGAAAAAGGGGAAAATATAAAGCGGGGTGACTCGAAACAACACCACAAATCCAAAGAAGGACCCGAGGAAGTGTTGTGAATTTCATAACAGCCCCACTCACAGCACAAACTAGTGTCAGGCCAAATAGTCGTTGGTGCTCGCACTATAGGCACCTGAATCAGAGGCATGTTCTGATACTGAGTCAGAAGCATACAAGGGAGATGAAAAAGTGAAGCAGATCATTGATACAGATCCCAATTCCATTGTTTCCACCACCAAGCTCCAGAGGGAGGATCTTGAGGATCCAGAGGAGGGGGAGCGCCTCTTCCATTCATAGATGTGGGTGAAGGGTTCTCCACTACAATTTCTTGTCGATAGCAAAATCCAAAAGAAGCTCATTTTGGCAGAGTTCGTGAAGTGGCTCGCCCTACCGACCATATCACACCTGCACTCGTAAACCATTCGGTGGCTTCACCAAAGAAGAGCTCTCCGCTTCCACCATTAATGTCGCCTTACATACAACATCAAGCCATTCATGGATGAGGTACTATGTGATGTTGCTCCTCTTGATGTGTCTAATGTATTATTGGGACAACCATACTTGTGGAAGTGACAAGCTGTGTATGAGTCAAGGGCTCGTTCTATTTTTATTACTTTGAGAAATAAATTATACAGGTTACCAGAGGTAGTACCGCCTCCTACCATCTCTTTGACAACTACAGAAAAATGCAGTAAGATTGTTTCCCAAACCAGGAAATTTATTTTCATTATAATTCGCCCACAGAGAAAGAAGAATATTATGGTCACAACCTCTAAATAGGGCTCCGCTGCACGACAATAGCAGATGGACAAAGTCGTGGAGGAATATGAGGACATTTTATCCTCACCCACATAGGTTCCTCTACACTGTTAGGTCAAGCACTCTATTGATCTGACCTCAGGCATGCTGTCACCTGATGTTGCCACACCTCATGTGACCACACAAAAAAAATCCACAAATGTATATTTTGAGGTTGATAAAGAAACCAAATTTATTGAATGCTTCTAGCACGTCCGCCACCAAGTCAACAACATCTTCGACAAATCCAATACTAGGTACATAAGAATTTTCCTCATATCAAGAAGTAACTCAACGCATTTTGGACCATTTCTTCCTAAGGGGGAATGAATGATCTAGGTGGATATTGGTGGCCATCCACCTATTCCATTTGGACACCCACCATCGATTCTTTCAGTTTTTCAGTTTCAGCACAACTTACTATTTTTAGCAGTTTTTTTGGGTCTTGAACTTTTAGATTCGTTTTGAGGGCCTAATGATCCAGGTGAATATTTTTGGCCACCCACCTATTCCATTTGGACCCCCACCATCGGTTCTTTTGGTTTTTCAGTTTTATCACAACTTATTATTTTTAGCAATTTTTCTGGTCTTGAACTTTCAGAGCTGTTTTGAGGCCATAAATAATTTTTTTTGGGAAAATTGGGAGCAACATTGAAGTTATCTCAATGTTTCTCACGTAAAAAGTTATATTCCTTAGATATATATTTCTAACGAGGTATTGTGCGCATCAAACGAAGATCGTATGCCAAAGTTACGTCCTAGGGAAGTTGATATACCAATTTACCCAAACAGGGCCCATAATTTTGGCGATTCATCTCCTAGGGTTAGGTTTTTGGATGTTTATGGTTTTTCATTGTTTCTCAATAATAAATAGGCCCTCGAGCCTCATTGTAAGAGAGTTCATAGGCTTATAGCCACCACATCTCTTCTCAGAGATAAGCCTACCAACGCCATAGCTAGTTTATTTCCATTATGCCTGTAAGCATATTTATGTTATATGATATTAATGAAATGAAGTTTTATTTCCACTGCATCTCTGTGTTTATGTTTATTTCTGTATATTATTGAGTTCCTTCATAAATATGGATCAGTGGTATTAGAGCAGTTTACTCTTTCTCTATTTTTTCTTTGCATGTCCCCAACAAGGTCAAGGTATAAGGAGTTAGGGCTCAATCTCGTTGAACCTTTGCAAGATCAGCCTCGCAAACCCCGACGACCTCCCATGGTGGAAGAAAAGAAAGATGAGGGAGCAGGAGGTCCCATCAAATTATTGCTCGAGGAGGCCCTCGAGAAACAAAGGAATGCGATGATGGATAACTTTGCCTAGATCCTTCAAGGACTACCAAGCGACGTCGCATATGCATCCAACAACCACTCTGGAGGTGCCTCTCCTTTCAAGGTACAAGTCAACTTCGACATTCCTGTATTTGAAGGCCAGATTGATGCAAACACCAGAGATAGATGGTTGAATTTTCTACAAGGGTATTTCTCGGTCCATGATTTTTCCGACCAAGAAAAGATTACTTTTTCACTCCTCAAAGCTGCCCCCCATGTCAAAGAATAGTGGGAAACCTACGGTGAGTAGAAGGATGAGAGGGAACCCTATCTGTTTTCATCCACACCCACTAGGAATTCATTCCGAGACAGAATCAAGGAACAATATTACCCTGTGGGGAGATATGAGTACAAGTACACCTTATGGACAACGTTGCGGGAACAAAGGGATCAAGATGTGTACGAATTGACAAATTTGTTCCATACCTTGCACAAAAATTCTAGTATTAAAGGTTTAGAGAGACGTTTGGTGCTCAAGTACCACAACTGTTTGCACAGATACATTCAGGAGGAAATGGAGTTCCTTGACATTACCTCGCTTGGCACGACATATCGCTATGCCGCCAATATCAAGTAGAAATTTAAGCAGAAGAAGTGAGACTTTGGATCCACGAATCTGAAGCTAGGGAAAGGTGCCCCCGAACCACAAAACAAGGTGAAAATCCAAAGCAGGGCGACTAAAAAAAACACCACAAATCCAAAGAAGGACACAAGGAAGTGGTGTGAATTTCATAACAGCCCACTCATAGCACAAATGAGTGTCGGGCCAAACAGTCGAACTAAAAGCACCCGAGTCAAATGCATGTTCTGATCCTAATTTAGAACCAGAAAAGGGTGATGACAAAGGGAAGCAGATCATTGATGTGGATCATAGTGCCATTGTTTCCACCACCAAGCTCCAGAGGGAGGATCCCGAGCATCTAGAGGAGGGGCACACCTCTTCCATTTGCAGATGTGGGTGAAGGGTTCTCCATTGCAATTCCTTGTCGATAGAGGAAGCCAAAAGAACCTAATTTCAACATAGGTTGTGAAGCGACTTGGCCTAATAACCATAGCACACGCGCATTCATATACCATTGGGTGGCTTCACCAAGGAAGAGATCTCCATGTTCGTGACCAGTGCCTCCTTCTGTACAATATCAAGCCATTAAGGGATGAGGTACTATGTGATGTTGCTCCTCTTGATGTGTCTGATGTATTATTGGGCCAACCATACTTGTGGAAGCGACATGATGTTTATGAGTCAAGGCCTCGTTCTATTTTTATTAATTTGGGAAATAAACTGTACAAGATACCATAGGTAGTACCGCCTCTTTCCATCTCTTTGACTATTGCAAAACAATGCAGTAAGAATGTTTCCCAAACCAGGAAATTTATTCTGATTACAATTCTCCCATAGGGCAAGAAGAATATTGTGGCCACAACCTTGAAACAGGTATCCCCTGCACAACAACAGAATATGGGCAGAGTCATGGAGAAATACGAGGACATTTTCTCCTCACCCAGAGAGGTTCCTCTACATTTTCAGGTCAAGCACTCCATTGATCTAACCCCAGGCGCAATGCCACTTGATGTTTCCATACCTCATGCAACCAAAAAAACATAATCCACACATGTATTGTCCGAGGTTGATAACACAAACAAATTTATTGAACGCATCCAGCATGTCCGCTAGCAGGTCCACAACATCTTCGACATATCCAATACCAAGTACAGCAAAATTTGCCTCATCTCATGGAGGAACTCAATGCAATGAGGACCATTGATTCTTAAGTGGGGAGGACTTATCCAGGTGGATATTGGTGGAAAACCACCATCTGTTCTTTCAGTTTTTTAGTTTTAGCACAACTTACGATTTTTAGAATTTTTTCGGGTCTTGAACTTCCGGAACCATTTTGAGTCCCTAATGATCCAGGTGGATATTGGTGGCCACCCACCTATTGTATTTGGACCCCCACCATCGGTTCTTTCAGTTTTTCAGTTTCAGCACAACTTACTATTTTTAGTAGTTTTTTGGGTCCTAAACTTTCGGAGCCGTTTTGAGGCCCTAAATGACAGTTTTTTGGAAAAATGGGAGCAACATAGAAGTTACTACGATGTTTCTCACATCAAAAATTGTAGTCCTTAGATAGATATTTTTAACAAGGTATTGTGCATGTCAAACATAGATAGTATGCCAAATTTACATCCCCGAGATGTTGATCTACCAATTTACCCAAATAGGGCCCATAGTTTTGGTGCTTCATCTCCCAGGGTTAGGTTTTTGGATGTTTAAGGTTTTTCATTATTTCTCAATAATAAATAGGCCCTCGAGCCTCATTGTAACAGAGTTTAGATGCCTATAGCCGCCACATCTCTTCTTAGAGATAAACCTACCAGCGCCCTAGCTAGTTTATTTCCATTATGTCTGCAAGCATATTTTTGTTATATGATATTAATGAAATGAGGTTTGATTCAACATTGCATCTCTGTATTAATGTTTATTTATGTATATTATTACGTTCCTGCATAAATCCGGATCAGTGGTATCAGATTGGTTTGCTCTTTCTATTTTTTTCTTTGCATGTCCCCAATGAGGTCAGGGTATAAGGAGTTAGGGCTCGATCTGGTTGAACCCTTGCAAGATCAGCCTTGCATACCCCGACGACCTCCCATGGCGGAAGAAAATAAAGACGAGGGAGAAGGAGATCTTATCAAATTATTTCTCAAGGAGGCCCTCAAGAAACAAAGGAACAAAATGATGGATAAATTTTCCCAGATCCTTCAACAACTACCCACCGGCTGCGAATCTACATCCAAAAACCACTCTCGAGGTGCCTCTCATTTCAAGGTACATGTCAGCTTCAACATTCCTATATTTGAAGACCAGATAGATGCAGACGCCGTATATAGATGGTTGAATTTTCTAGAAGGGTATATCTTGGTCCATGATTTCTCTGAACGAGAAAATATTATGTTTTCATTCCTAAAAGTTGCTCCCCATGTCAAAGACTGGTGGGAAACCTAATGTGAGTAGAAGGACGAGAGGGAAACCTCTATGTTCTCAGCTACACCCAGTTGGAATTCTTTCTGAGACGCAATCAAGCAACCTGTGGGGAGCTATGTGGACAAGTACATCCAATGGACCACGTTGCAGTAGCAAAGGGATCAAGATGTGCACGAACTGATGAGTTTATTCCATACCCTATGTACAGAGTTGGGTATTAAATATTCAGAGAGACATTTTGTGCTAAAGTACCCTAGTTGTTTGCACATATACATTTAGGAGGAAATTTAGTTCCTCAACATTACCTTGCTTTGCACGACATATCGCAATGCCGCTAAGATCAAGCATAAATTTAAGCAGAAGAAGCTAGACTTTGGATCCGTGAATATGAAGCCAGGGAAAGGCATCCCTAAACCATAGAACAAGGGAAAAGCCAAAGCAGGGCGACTCAAAACAACACTAAAAATACAAAGAAGGACACAGGGAAGTGGTGTGAATTTCATAACAATCCCACTCATAGTACAAACGAGTGTCAGGCCAAACAGTCACTGGTGGCCGAACTAAAGGCACTAGAATCAGATGCATGTTCTGATCATGAGTGAGAACCAGACAAGGGTGATGAAAAGGGAAGTAGATCCCAGTGCCATTGTTTCCACCACCAAGCTCCAGAGGGAGGTTCCCAAGGATCCAGAGGAGGGGGAGCACCTCTTCCATTCAAAAATGTGGGTGAAGGATTCTCCACTGCAAATCCTTGTCGATAGTGGAATCCAAAGGAACCTCATTTTAGTAGAGGTCGTGAAGCAGCTCACCCTACTGACCATAGCACACCCGTAGTTGTATACCATTGGGTGGCTTCACCAAGGAAAAGATATTCGCATCTGCTAACAGTGCCGCATTCTAGACAACATCAAGCCATTCACGAATGAGGAACTATTTGATGTTTCTCATCTTGATGTGTCTGATGTATTATTGGGCCAACCATACTTGTGGAAGCGACATGCTATGTATGAGTCAATGCGTCGTTTTGTTGTTATTCTTTTGGAAATAAATTGTACAGGATACCAGAGGTAGTACTGCCTCCTGCCATCTCTTTTACTACTGCAAAACATTGCAGTAAGATTGTTTCCCAAATTAGGAAATTTATTTTCATAAAAAAAAATTCCATAGGGAAAGAAGAATATTGTGGCCACAAATTCGAAATAGGGCTCCCCTGCCCGGCAGCAGCAGATGGAAAAAGTCGTGGAGGAATATGAGGATCTTTTCTCCTCACCCACAAAGGTTCCTCTACATTGTCAGGTCAAGCACTCCATTGATCTGATCCCATGCGCGCTGCCACTTGATTTTTCCATACCTCATGTGAACACACAGACATAATCCACACATGTACTGTTTGAGTTGAACGTATCCAACAGGTCCACAACATCTTCGACAAATCCAATACCAAGTTCAGCAGAACTTGCCTCATCTCATGAAGGAACTCAACGCAGTGGGGACCATTTCTTCCTAAAGGTGGAGGAATGATATAGGTGGATATTGGTGTCCACCCACCTATTCCATTTGGACCCCCACCATCGGTTCTTTATGTTTTTCAATTTCATCACAACTTACTAGTTTTAGCAATTTTTCGGGTCCTGAACTTCCGGAGCCGTTTTTGAGGCCCTAATGATACAGGTGGATTTTGGTGGCCACCCACCTATTTAATTTGGACCCCCACCATCGGTTCTTTCAGTTTTTCAATTTCAGTGCAACTTACTATTTTTAGCAATTTTTTCGGGTCCTGAACTTTCGAAGCCGTTTTGAGGCCCTAAAAGACATTTTTTTTGGAAATATGGGAGAAACATGGATTTTTCTTTGATTTTTCTCCCATAAAAAGTTGTATTCCTCGAATATATATTTCTAACGAGGTATTTTCCGCGTCAAACATAGATCGTATGCAAAATTTACGTCCTTGGGGAGTCCATGTACCAATTTACCCAAGTGGGGCCCATAGTTTTGGTGCTTCGTCTCCTAGGGTTAGGTTTTTGGATGTTTAGGGTTTTCCATTGTTTCTAAATGATAAATAGGCCCTCAAGAATAATTATAACATAGTTCAGAGGCCTGTAGCCACCACATCTCTTCTCAGAGATAAGCCTACCAACACCTTATATAGTTTATTTCCATTATGTCTGTAAGCATTTTTTTTTTATATGATATTAATGAAATGAATTTCCACTACATCTATGTATTTATGTTTATTTCTATATATTATTGCGTTCCTGCATAAATATGGATCACTAAGCATGCTTCTTTCCTTTTCCATCAATGTCCTATTCATTATTTTTGCAACTCCATTTTGTTGAGGTGTGTATGGAATATTTTTCTACCGTGTTATACCACACTTCTTACAAAACTCTTCAAATTCCTTCTTGCAAAACTCTCCACCATTATTTGTCATCAACACCTTGATATTCTTCTCTATCTGATTTTCCACCAAAGCCTTAAATTCATTAAACATGTCAAAGACTTTAGATTTATTCCTAAGAAAATATATCCATGTATTCCTTGAGAAATCATCTATAGATGAGACATAGTACATAGAATTACCCAGTGATGGAATCTAAAGAGGTCCAAACACATCACTGTGCACAAATTATTATATCTCTTTCGCCCTTTTAGCTCCTGATGGGAAGCTCACCCGATTATGCTTCCCATATAGACAATATTCACTGAAATCAAAATCCAAAGAACAATTAGACATACCTTCTACCATACCATTACCATGTAGTATGAAAAGGCCCTTCTTCCCAATTTGTCCCTGTATTTGATGCCATAACATAGTTTTTTTCTCCAGAGACCACTATATTTTCTGCTCCACCTTTAGGAATCACAAGATTGTTGCACCCATCAATAACAATGTTACCTAGAAGCTTGTATAGAGTTCCAATCTGAACTCCCCACATGAATACCAGTGCTCCCCAAACCATCTTGGAGGGATATTTTTTCATACATTTTTTTTACACCTGCATCATCCATCTTGCTTACAAAAATAAGATTTCTAGCCAATCACTAGAAAATTTGGCGGAAATTCCGACGACGAATTCGTCGCTATTCCGACACATAGTCGTCGCAAGAGCGACAGTTTGAGGGCGGGTAAAATGTGGTTTACCATATCGTCGCAGTTCCGACGCAATTAAAAAGTGTCGCACTATCGACAATTTTTCCGTCGCTTCCAAACAAGTGTCACTCTTCCGACGTTTCCCAATCCATCGCACTTCCGACCTTTGTAAACTGTCGCACTTCCGACGAAATGTGGTCCGACGTTTTGAACGTCGCTCTTCCGACGTTTGTAAACTGTCACAATTACGACGAAATGTGGTTCGACGTTTTAAACGTCGCTCTTTCGACGTTTGTAAACTGTCGCAATTCCGACGCAATGTGGTCCGACGTTTTTGACGTCGCTCTTCTGACGATTGTAAACTATCACAATTCCGACGAAATGTGGTCCGACGTTTTGGACGTCGCGCTTCCGACGTTTGTAAACTGTCGCAATTCCGAAGAAATGTGGTCCGACGTTTTTATACTGTCGCTCTTCCGACGTTTCTAATCTGTCGTAATTCCGACGCTTACAAGGCGTCGGTATAGCGACGGCAGGTTCAATTTAAAAAAAAAAAAATGAAACTTTAAAAGAGGAAAAACGCTGTTTTGAATATATTATATGAAGTAAAACAGTCCATGAAGTCATTACATTTTCACATCTGAAGATTGGAACCCAAATATCCATCCAGAAAAGTGGAAGTCCCACCCGAGACAATGATAGAAAAATACCCCATGTCACATACAATGACTTGATATAAAACCCAGTAACGGTCCACATGGAGATTATCGACAATCTGAGAAAGCATCCAAATATGCCCGAGGCATCTATAAGAAAGTGAAATAGCAGTATGTAGAATAGTAAAGCAACAGATAGAGTATCGACATCCATTGTTCCAAATACAAATTAAAGTACCCAAAATCCTTGAATAGAGAAAAACGCTAATCATGTGAGGAGTGTGATATGTCCAAAATATAAAAAGACCATCAGACCATATCAATAAACCAGCAACATAGACCAGCATCGCTAGTTTTGAAGGCAGAGTGATAAACATTAATCATTTTTTTCACAAGAGAAAAAACGTTGTTTTGAATATATTATATGAAGTAAAACAGTCCATGAAGTCATTACATTTTCACATCTGAAGATTGGAACCCAAATATCCATCCAGAAAAGTGGAAGTCCCACCCCAGACAGTGATAGAAAAATACCCCATGTCACATACAGGGACTTGATATAAAACCCAGTAACGGTCCACATGGAGATTATCGACAAATCTGAGAAAGCAACCAAATATGCCCGAGACATCTATAAGAAAGTGAAATAGCAGTATGTAGAATAGAAAAACAACAGATAGAGTACCGACGTCCATTGTTCCAAATACAAATTAAAGTACCCAAAATCCTTGAACAGAGAAAAACGCTAATCATGTGAGGAGTGTGATATGTCCAAATTATAAAAAGACCATCAGACCATATCAATAAACCAGCAACATAGACCAGCATCGCTAGTTTTGAAGGCAGAGTGATAAACATTAATCATTTTTTTTTCACAAGAGAAAAAACGTTGTTTTGAATATATTATATGAAGTAAAACAGTCCATGAAGTCATTACATTTTCACATCTGAAGATTGGAGCCCAAATATCCATCCAGAAAAGTGGAAGTCCCACCCCAGACAATGATAGAAAAATACCCCATGTCACATGTAGGGACATGATATAAAACCCAGTAACGGTCCACATGGAGATTATCGACAATCTGAGAAAGCATCCAAATATGCCCGAGGCATCTATAAGAAAGTGAAATAGCAGTATGTAGAATAGTAAAGCAACACATAGAGTACCGACGTCCATTGTTCCAAATACAAATTAAAGTACCCAAAATCCTGCAACAGAGAAAAACGCTAATCATGTGAGGAGTGTGATATGTCCACAATATAAAAAGACCATCAGACCATATCAATAAACCAGCAACATAGACCAGCATCGCTAGTTTTGAAGGCAGAGTGATAAACATTAATCATTTTTTTTTCACAAGAGAAAAAATGCTGTTTTGAATATATTATATGAAGTAAAACAGTCCATGAAGTCATTACATTTTCACATCTGAAGATTGGAACCCAAATATCCATCCAGAAAAGTGGAAGTCCCACCCCAAACAATGATAGAAAAATACCCCATGTCACATACAAGGACATGATATAAAACCTAGTAACGGTCCACATGGAGATTATTGAAAAATCTGAGAAAGCATCCAAATATGCCCGAGGCATCTATAAGAAAGTGAAATAGTAGTATGTAGAATAGTAAAGCAATAGATAGAGTACCAACGTCCATTGTTCCAAATACAAATTAAAGTACCCAAAATCCTTGAACAAAGAAAAACGCTAATCATGTGAGGAGTGTGATAACCATCTGCAGAAACCCAGGCTCGCTTGTAAGATCAGGCTCGCTTGATTCCAAAATTGGTAACCATATGTTGCATCCGAGATGTAAGGTTCAGGCTCGCTTGTTTCCATTAGTAGCCTGCTACAACATCCACCCTGTTCATAGCAAAAAGGTTCCTGTAGATATATAGAGAAAGAGTATAATATGTAGACCATATAAACATGGCTCTGTATTTCAAAAAACAGGTTTAAAATAGAAACAGGGCAACATTTTTTTTCTAAGTAAAGTTAATCTATTAACAGTGGGAATAAAATTACATCGAAGTCAAAAACATTGCCCAGACTCATGGCAAATTTGTCATCAAAAAATCAAAAATTAAGAACACTGCCCTCATACGGGGAAACCAGTCTTGAACGTTTACAAAATTCAAAAATATTATAGAGGTCCAACACAGTAATATAATCTAAAAGCAGCCCAATTAAGTGGGCCGCGAAGCAAGAAAAACAAATTAACCAAACTACTCCTCTGGCTCCTCGACGATTCGGCACCATCCTTCGGAAGGTCCAGGATCGCTAGGTGCTACCTCCACATTCATGCCACGGCTCCCCTCCTGAAGGCCCGAATGCTGGCCGGATTTTTCCGAGCTTAGACCCGCCGGACGGGTGCATTCTTCCTCCGTTTGGGCCTCCTCGTGGAAAACCACAGTGACTGAAGCTGTAATTCGTGGGCGGTTGAGAGAGAAATTAAAGGAAAATTGCGCAGTGCGCATCATGGGAGAAGGTGAACTAGCGGTGGGGAAATGAGGAGCAGGGGAATCCATACAGTGGCCAGATCCTACAACCCGACCCCGCCCACTCCTAGTATTTGGATAGCGACCTGCATAATAATCACTGGACTGGCCGGAAGACAACTCGGTTGAGGGGCTGGAGGGAGCGCGCAGGAGTTGACCTCTAGTGCTCCCCCTGCGGCAACGCATCCTTTGACGCACGCGAGGCATGGGTGCAGTCTCACTAGCAGTGGGCACAAGAGGAGACAGAGAAGCAGAATTCCAAGAAACAGAGGAAGACAGACAAGGACCAGACCGAGAGAAATGAAGATATGCAGCAAGGTCTACGCAGCAGTTCAGCTGGCCACTTCTCCTTCTCGTCACAGTGAGCAGGCAGTGTAACCCAGCAACCGGCTCGTCTAAAAAACCATAGCGAAATGCCATTTTATCGACCCAACTGCAATGCAATCGAAGGACGCCCGTCATAATTAATCTCTGATCATTAATGAGAGCCAAAGGCCGGATCATATTGGAGCATGCGGAATCGCTCACAGGAGTGGAGGTCTGATCTTGAACATTGTTAAAACTTAATGCGATTAGATGTGAAAACCTTGGAACTTAATTGAACATCGTTAAAACTTAATGCGAGTGATATGAAATCGCCACATCCATGTCCCATCACCTTAAATGCCATCGAATGCACCCGCATCCGGGAGCATGGCAAGTTCTGATTGAGGACACGTGGAAAAAATTGATTGAAGCGGATCTTTGTTTGGGCTGCTCGCGCAGTGCAAATCCAGACCCGAAAAATATTAGGGCGAATTTGATAAGAAATTCGCGTCACAACTCTCCCTCCGTACGCCAGCCCAACTTCGGACCCGAAAAAGATTAGGGTGGAATTCATTTGGTTTTCGCGTCACAAAATTGGCCGACGTCAGCAGGCTATTTTGGAACGCGAATTTGGTTTGAATTATGGTTTATCGCCGTTTGAAGTCCGACAGGCTTGACTTAAGAACAATTTTGTTTGATCCCATCTTATAAAATTTGTGTTGGTTTTCTTTGATAATACACATATTTATAATAAATCATGGGAATACCACATTAGTAAACATGTGGAAAAGTTATATAAATTATTGAGAACAATCATTTTTATGTAAAAATATCCAAATGTGCTTTTGGGAAATAAGAATTCGAGTATTTGGTTCATATTGTTTTAAAAGAAGGAGTGAAGTTGGAGCCTCAAAAGATGCAAGCTATTACAAAATGACCTATTCCTAAGAAAATCAAGGTTCTTAGAAGATTTTTTAGACTTACATGATATTATTGATAATTTGTTAAGAATTATGCATGCATTTTAAGTCCACTCACATATCTCTTGAAGAAAATATCATTTATATGGAATGATGAGGCTACTTTGGCATTCTCTCTTTTAATGGATGCCATGTCTTCTACACCAACATCCGTTGCACCTACTTTTGGTAAAACATTCATAGTAGAGTGTGAGGCACTAGGACAAGGAATTTACGTAACATTAACACAATAAGGGATATCATTGGCTTTTAAAAGCAAGGAATTCAAAGAAAATATTTGGTGAAATCTACGTATGAAAAATAAATGGAAGAAATATTACATGCAATAAAAAAATGGGGATAGTATATCAATGGGAGGTACTTTAAAGTCAAGATATACCATGATAGCATAAATTATTTTTTGAAGCTATGATTTTCATTAGAAGATTAACAAAAATGAGGAGAAAAAATGCAAAGTTTTAATTTTGAGATAATCTGCAAAAAGGGTAAGGAAAATTTAGTACATGATGCTCTTTCTAAAATAGAAGAGGGCTCAAATTTATATCCAATTACATTTTCTATTCCTAGGTGGCTAGAAGAAGCTTTGCATAATGGAAAAATGACAATAGTACTAAACAAAAACTAAAATTTATAAAGGATGGGATGAACTCTATGGAGCATTGGGAGTGAAAGAGAGATATACTTTGGTGCAAATGTAGAATATTTTATGCACGCAAGCATATTTGAATAAACAAATATTAAGGGAGTCCCATGTCTCTCTGAGGGTAGGACGCAGGGTTCCTTAAAACATCTCAAAGGATCAAAAAATATATTTTTGGAAGGAATGAAGAAAGATATTCAAAATTTTGTAAGAGAAGGTCAGGTTTGCATAATAAATAAAAGAGAGATAGTAAAATATCTAGGGTTACTTAACCATTCCACATACATATTCAAAGACTAGAAGATATATCAATAGACTTTATTACAGGGTTACTGAAATATAAAGGTAAGTATTACATTTTTGTGGTCATTTATATAGATAAATTTTGTAGATTTTTTTGTAGAGCTCAAAGTACATAAACAACAAGCCAAGTGGCAGAAGTGTCCGTGAAAGAAATTCATAGTCTTCATGGTTTTCCTAAATTAATAGTAACAAGAAAATTTTGGAAATAATTATTTAATATGAGTGGAGAAACACTAGTTGCCATGAGTTCTACATATCAAACACAATCAAATGGTCAAATAAAAATAGTTAACAAATGTTTTTAAGGTTATCTACAATGTTACTCTTTAAATTGTAATTCCTCGGATGAATAAAAGTAGAGAGGGAAGAGGAGAGTAGAGAGGGGATTTCTGCAATAAACCTCTGTGTGTGAACAATTGTTTCTAGTTAAATGATTTCCAAGCTTAGTTTCCATTGAATTATCTCGAACTGCTAATTGTGAAGAATTTTTTAACTGTGAGGCGATTGGGTACTGATAATTCCATTCTTCTGTCTTTGAATTCTCGTAAATTGTTGGATAACCCTGTGAACTCACCCCACCCGAAGGCGAGGTCTGTGTAGAGAACCGGGGTCGTGAACACTGTTCAAATATAAAAATCTCGCTTAATAAAGAGACAAAATTGTTGTGCTTTCGGAACCTGACCCGAGGATTGGACATGAGTTAACAAACAAAAGGATAACAGAACCAGACTTGCACCCGTGGTCAAGTCCTGTACCAAAACCACGAGCGGAATCACAAAAGCGGGTTGCCCATATCGCACCGCTTTTGGGGAGTAGGCGGTATTTCCTATTCATGAGCGATTCCATAGGGAATGTGACACGTGGCGAAGTGACCCCCGGAAAACCACCGTTTAACCCGCGCCATCGCACGTTAAAGCCCGACGTTGGAAACCGAGCGAAATTGCCAAGAGTCGTTGATTTGGAGAAGGGCCATCGGACGGTGGTCGCACGTTGAACTTGCCCGGAGGTTAGCTAAGGTGTGCAGAGGATAGACAGGTACGATACGAGTGTTTGATTGGTTATTTATATATATAGGTGGGGCCGGAGTATAATGAAATTGTTTAATTAAACGATTGGCGGATAATTAGCATAAGTCTGGAGCGTGATTGTTGTAAGGCTGGGTGGTGAAATATAGAGCCGAAAGTTCATTACAATTTATTTATTTAAAAAGAAATGTGGAGTATAAATACAAAGTGTTGAAAGTTAAACATTGGTTATAAGGATTGGAGATAATATAAAGTCGGCAATATAAATTAAAGTCCAACCATTATGGATAGTATTTATTTATCAAATTCTACGAATTTGATAAATAAACCCGAAGAAAGAAGAAGTCAATTAAGACTCAGGCTAGAGGAAAAGAACGGGGTAAACCAAGGGAAAATGATGACAGAGCGATTGTAGACACACCAGCTCTCCTTAGGAGTCCAATTTCAGTTTTGTTGCGTCACACGATGATCTCTCTTCTCTGGCATTTACTTGTATTGAAGATCACTATTCTAGGAATAAGGAGTTATTTTCTCCAAAAATAACCCTAGCCAAACATTGAAAATGCATCAAGGATATCTTTCTATGATTCATAAGTACATATGTTCTACTTCTAAATCATGTCTTGGAAGTGGTTGTTTTGCTGGAAATTATTCACCAGTTGGTTTCATACCAAAGTCTTGTTTCACATTTTCAGCATCCAATACATGAAAAAGATAATGGTTTAAAACAACATAAATATTTGAAATTTTGCAAGAATTGTCTGGCACACTTTGAATATGAATTTTGAAGTCAAGTGCATGATGCTGTATAGGATCAAGTGTCATTTTGAATACCAAATGTTTCACAAGAAACTTCTCAACATGCTACCCTGCAGTAAGGATTAAATGACAATATTGCATCAACTATTTCCATAATAAAAGTGCACCTCGGCCATAATACTAAACAACTACAAATGTTGTAGATCTAACAAGACCACACAATAAAATGTATTCCACAAGGCCAATACTGTATGAAAAATGAAAAGGATTTTGCAACCAAAAATAACTTAGGCAACTAATTCAATTAGATACACCAAACCATCAGCAAAAAGGAAAACCAGCCTACTTGGCCCCAATATTTTCAACTGGGTCCTCTAATTCAACCAATAAAAAGGCCAAAACCATAGCATTGAGATACATTTCATTACACTGTCAATAAAAATAAAATTTGACTTAGCCATAACCCTTTCCTTTTATTGTTGTGAAAATCTTTATGCATTACTCTAATGTGGCTAGTCCATAGGCCAAGTAGACCACCGGGTAACAAATATGTTTCCTTTCACCTTTGAGTTTTCAAATTATGCCTACCAAATCTAAGACATTTAAGAGGGGGAACTAATACAACGTTAAAAAGAAAACCAGAGCACACATCTACAAATTACCTCCTTAGCTACTGCCACACCATCATTAACTATTTTCGGAGAACCATGCTTGCTCTCCAAGACAACATTTTTCCCTTCGCCCCAAGGGTGACTCCAACAAGATCAAAAAGTTTGTTCACACCGCCCGCAAGACAAATTGACAATGCTTTCAGTAAGTGTGCAATTGAATGCCAGACCATATGCCAAAACAACCCTCCATGAAAAATTAAAATAACACATTAAAATCAAATATAAGTGGACAAGGAAAGATCCACCGCAGTGAAGTTTCACGTGCAGGTGACCTTCCTTTAAACATAATTTTTTCTCTGACCTGCAATTTTTTTGTCACTGAGCCATCCTTGTTGAAGTACAACTCCTTTTCCATAGCTCTTGTATTAACTACCTTCTCTCTGTCGCGTAATCTCAGAGTCCCTCTTCTGATTGAGAGATTAAATAAAATGGGTGAAAAAACTGAAAGAGAAGACAATTGTCTGCCATAATTATCAAACATTGCACCCAACTTCTTCCCCTTTCCATTGTTACCCATTGAGGTATATGTGGCAATTGTTTTCATACTGCCCAATGCAGAGGCCATCTTCTCTTATGCTGAATATAGAATTACAAGATCTTCATATTAGTATGAACCTTAAAAAACATGACTCCCATTGCTAAAAACCACTTTTAAGTTGTAACAGGCAAACTAAACAACTATCGCAACTTTTGGCAACTTCTGGAGCATTAAGAGAGAAACAACCAAAGATAAATACAACCACAATCCTCAGTTTAATGAGACCGAACTATATATTTTCATTAAGATAATAGAAAAAAGTCACGACTATATTAAGGCCAACACAAAACAATCTTTAACCAGTGTCTCTCGCGGCCTTCAGGTTGCCATGCTAGAGGTTGCATATTTTAATTTAAATTCTTTACCTCTCGTGCCCATCTATGAATGCATCCAATGGGATATATACATCAAATGCTCCTTTATATCCCCCAAAAAAAATTCCCTACTACAAGAGCACCAATATTGATGGATCACCCCACACCATCCCACCCACTAGAAACGGTGAAAAAGGAAACCCGAGAAAACTTCTGAAATATCTCAAGATGACTATATGGGTGGTTCTTATGAATCAAACAACCATTCAAAACATGCTCATCAATCCAAACCATGAGTATTATGTGACAATATTCAAGCAGGCACTGAATCGGATTTCTGAAGCTATGTTAGAGAAACCCTAAACTCTCACTGAAAATAGGTGAAATGTGGCACCACTCAGAGATTGACATGTGCCAATTGGTACAAGTGGTAGACAATTGGCATGCTAAAACAACGAGGTGATGCAGGAATGACATGAGGGAGAAAATATCAGAAAAGCCCCAAATCTGGAGAACTAAAGCTCATCACCAACCTAAGATTGACAACTTTACATGATGTAACCTATGAAATCGTAAATGGAGAAATCATAGTAACAATAAAGTAAATTATGTAACAATAAATTCAGATTCATCCTGGGAGTGGTAATGGGAGAAATCATAGTGAACAACAGGAAACATGCAGAGTTGATTACAATCAAATAGATGAAAAAACACATACAAAAAACCTAGATAATAATCATGAACAAGCTTAATATTGAATTATGAACTGTAAAGGAACTTACAAAATGTGACATTACGAACCTGGTCAAACGCACAAGCAAAAATATCCTGGACATGACCCTGGTTGACAAGTTGTATTGCTCATGATGCAAGAGGATTTGTACCTGCACTGCCAAGTCAATCAAAATCCATCATTATCTATACAATAAATACAAGTAATTGATGTAGCATTTTTACTCTAAGATGCATTCTTATGATAATGTTAGAACATATGTTGAAAATGTCAAAACATACCTGAATAAGCTCCTCTTCATTTCAAGAACAATTTATTGGAGTCGCATGAACTTGGAACAAGCCTCCCACGATCTGAAAGAGTAGCAACTAAGTCAACAGTGATTTTTTTGTTGCTACACTGGATCGAGGGAGGTTTGCTCCAAGATTAAATTGCTCCAATAAATTATTCTCTACTAAACAGGGCCAACCACGTGAAGGTGGAGGCTCTTATGACCCCTCCCCCCCCCCCTCACATCACTCTCAATTCCCCAATACCCAATCTATATTTCATTTTTTACTTTCATGAGCATAAAAAAAAAATTCAATAACTAATAAAAAAACAATTCAACAAAAAGTACGCAAGGAAACATTGCAATTAATGCTTGACATAAAAATAGTATGATAAATGAGATTTTTATATAACGCAAAAAACGTTCCAAGTATGGTAATGTTTGTCTTATAATAATACAATATTTTACATTATCAAATTTTCTTTTTCTTCTTCCTATTTCTAAAGCTCCTAATTACATCATCAATATCATCATGCTCTGCTCCTGTTTTGTGCCTTTCGACCCGCACTGCTGACCTAATTGCGTAGTCACGATGTCTGGTCTCATCCAGTGACGGGGCATCGCCTACAAAACATATAATATTAAATTTTAATTGTCAGTTTTTAAATATCATTGAACTAGTTCGGTAATATTAATAAAAAAAATTGCAATGAGATTATTTACCTGGTGCACCAGTTGTCGCCGCTGACCTAGTTGCGTAGTCACGATGTCTGGTCTCATCCAGTGACGAGGCATTGCCTACAAAAATAGATAATATTAAATTTTAATTGTCAGTTTTTAAATATCATTGAACTAGTTCGGTAATATTAATAAAAAAAATTGCAATGAGATTATTTACCTGGTGCACCAGTTGTCGCCGCTGACCTAGTTGCGTAGTCACAATGTCTGGTCTCATCCAGTGATGGGGCATCGCCTACAAAAACAGATAATATTAAATTTTAATTGTCAGTTTTTAAATATCATTGAACTAGTTCGGTAATATTAATAAAAAAAAATTGCAATGAGATTATTTACCCGGTGCACCAGTTGTTGCCACTGACCTAGTTGCGTAGTCACGATGTCTGGTCTCATCCAGTGACGGGGCATCGCCTACAAAAACAGATAATATTAAATTTTAATTGTCAGTTTTTAAATATCATTGAACTAGTTTGGTAATATTAATAAAAAAAATTGCAATGAGATTATTTATCTGGTGCACCAGTTGTCGCCGTTGGGACTATTACCTTGTCTTCCTCTCTGGTAGTAAGATCCTCAAGGGAAAAATTCTTTGTCATTTAAACAAAAAACGTTATAAGTACAACCATCAAGGTATAGTTAGAAAAATTATAAGTGGAAATTAATTACCGTCACGGCCCTCATTGATAGTAGCATTGTCGGCCTGGTCCCTACTACAATGATCAGGTTGCACGTGAGGATCATCTACATTTGGCTCTAAAACTGGGTTATTTGCGTCGTCGGTAGTGTTGCTCCCATGATTTAAACAAAGTTGTTAGACATTAAATTTATGGATGAAAACAAACATATTGAAAGGTTAATGTTTTACCTTATCAGACATTCTGGATCTTGGGACCTGCCCCAAGCTTTTGCGACGTTCAACTACGGCTTGATAGCCGAAATGGAAAGCGATATTTTTATCTTCCTCTGTAGTTTTTGTTCCGAAGTCATCACCCTACATTACATATGATTGTGTATTTTTAATCATATTTTATAGGATTACAAAAACGTTGGAAGGCGATACAATTAATTATAAGATGTTTAGCTACTTAATTACAGTTCTTGCAGCTAATTTCAAGTAGCCGCCCTGGCCTAGCTTTTGATGGCCCTTTTTCTCAATCCTAGATTTGGTTGCCTTTGAGGTGTCAGAAAACCTAGCATCAACAAAATTGAAGTCAGATATGACGTAGCACACTTTTATTTTAGACATAGAGAAAATTAAAGCTATTGAATTAAAGTTGTAATTTACCTTGCGGGTCCAGTTGGCATTTTTCCTTCTTTCTTTGCCCTTTTCTCTTTTCCGTCATGGATGAGTGCTCTCCACTCAATCTCTGGAACTGTGAGAGTACGCTCATATCTAAGGTTAAATTGAAATTGCGTCCTATAGGTGTCCCTGGTATATTTCAAATATTTTCCAGCTACCCAAGCCACTGCTGTTCTGTCAAATGTGCCGACCCCAAAAAGGGCTTCTAGATAATCTAGAAGTTCTTTTTTCAGGTTGGAATTCTGGGAATTCCACCCTGTGTGTATGGTTGGCCCAAAAATTACCAACGCATGGCTCTCCAGAAACCTGTAGAACTCATTGTTTCGTACACAGAAAAAAGAAGAAGAAGATATTATCATTAATTTAAAAATAAAAATCATGATAAATATGTTTTAGATAAAGTACATGAAATAGTTAAAATATTAAAATTTACCTGGGAGTTGTACATGATTTATAGGGACACCTTCATCGTTCACCAACAACGTGCCATTAATGGTCCCTGTGGAGCTAACACGTGTAGCTCCAGGAAACACAATAATGTAGTTGGCCATATCAGCCTCATCATTGCCAACACGTTCAGCGGTTGGCTGGGTGTCTGCTTGGGCAGGGTGTGTTTCTTGGCTGTCACCTAAAGGAGTAGAAGGTGTACGAGAGGGTTGTTGGGAAATATCTTGCCCTTGTGTCCCACTACCACCAACAACGGGTTCAGAAAGTGCCAGAAAACGCTACATACAAAAGAAATTTTTGTTAGTTTAGTCAATGTAAAAATTAAAAATCAAACTATCACAATTCATCTCATGTAGAACAAAAAAAATATCCTTTTGACTTTTTATTATTACTTGATATGTTTCTAGCTGGCTCATAAGTTGTTTTATCCTCTCTTCTGTTTCAGGTGTTTGAGGCGCGTCTATCAAAGTATTAAATTCTGACCTTGCATCTCGTGCCTTTTTTCGCAACAAGAGCGTTGGAGATAGGGATGAAGAAAGCTCTTCCTCATAGAGGGAATCATCAGGCGTACCATGGCTAGGTGTCTGCATATTTGAACAAAATTAATATTATTTCAATTATGTAAATAACTAAAATACCTGAAGATAGAGCAATTTTGGCACTTTACATGTTCTTCCGCTGGCCTCTTTCCGCGATCATCCCATCTCGGGGTTGTTCCTGTACTGCCCTGATCAGTCTGCCACATTGCAATAAAATTATAAATGTAAAAACTTGAAAACAATATCTAACTTGAAAACACAAGATGAAAACTGAAATAATTTCTAATAAGACACCGGAAGACAGAGTTAGAGTTTCAAATATGCCTTGCATTGAATTCGGTCCTGGAAACATGTCATTGCACATTAAGGCACCCAAACAAGAGACGAGTTGACAATGAAGACCTTATTGAATATATTGTTGGAGCAACTTCTAGTAAACTTTTTGTGAAGACCTTGAGGATATTTTTGGAGCAACATTGTTGAAGCTGATGGTATAGCATTGTTGGAGACGATCTTGAAGGGCCTTGAAGTGAAGCTTTTGAAGCAACTATTGAAAAATCCTTAGAGCATTTAAGTAAGGCACTTTCTATCTTCCATCACCTTTTTCCTTTCAATATCCTTTAAACGATTTTGTTGATATTTAATGTTTGAAATCACGTTATAATTCCTTGATTATATGTGTTTGGGGACTTTCCCTTTGAAATTACCCAAAAATACCCTGGCAATTTTATCTTCAGGATGCATGTCTGACCCTATTGTTCAATATTTTGATTGATAGTAGTAAACATATAGAGTTAGGGGGCTCTTGACTTGGTTTGGTTGGGCCATTAGATCCCTAACATCTACTAGGGAGAACCCCCCTTGAGTTGGAGGAGAGCTAGCCTGAAGTGAAAAGAGGTTGGTGAGGTGACAATGGGGCTATTGAATTACACATTGTATCACACTTTAGCTTTAGGACTTTATCTTGAGAAGTGAGATATTTTGCTATATCAATTCTCAAATTGTTTACAACACTATTGTTAAGAACTAATAAGAAGTGATGTTGAGGGGTTTTTGGGTATAAGAAACAATACCATTTAAAAACTAGGGTTCTCAGTCCTTGGCATTCCTTCACCTGGGCCTGGGGGCACACTAGAATAATTTCACACTAAACCATGCAAACTTAAAAGTAACTTAACAGATCCATAAAGTAATAATAATCATAATTCCTAATTTCCTATTGTATGATATGATGCAAATTATTCAAACATGAAGTAATGAAGACATGCAATGTCTGAATTTCAAGATTGATGAACCAATACAAGAAGTTAGAAACTACAACTTTGATTCAATACTCTATGTCCTAACTCCAGGAAGGAATCTAGTTTGTAGGAATGAAGAGGTTGTTATCTTTACAATCCCATCCCAACATCAAATTTAGTGATAAGTTTCTATGAGGTTCTGGGTCAAGGAAACATTCACTCCATGAATGATATATTTAAGTAGGCTTCTCCTATTCTGGGAAAACACCATACCTATAATGCATTCACTTGCATGTATAAAGGGAAAGGAAAACATGTTTTCATACAACGATGACAAAGGCATCTTAGGGAAAGGTATCTTCACTTTTTATTTATGTTGTTCACCCACACCACTCTCGTGTTTTCACTAATCCTGTTTTGTCATTTTTGGATTCAAATTAAGTTAAGGCCTTAAGTATTTTTTGACCTTTCGGTGTAGTTTTATAAGTGGCATGTATGGATTTTCCATTAATTCTGCACTTTTTCTCTTCATGCGCATGTTTCCCTGGAAATCAAATGCATGATTTAGTCCCATACATTTAACAAGTTGTTGGATCAACTCCATAGGAAATATCATGTTTCCTATTCAATCAAAATTTATCTCAGTTAGGGTAGGTAGGAAGGTTTTCCATTTGTATTAATAGGGCACTTCTAGCTTGCATTTTTATTATATCTTTCAAATTTAGTGTCGTTTCAATTAGGGCATGAATTTTTGCAACTTTCAAGGTGAGAATGAAAAAAGACAAATTTTTGTGATGGATGAATGTATATGACTCCATGGCCAGAGGAAAAGGCACTAATCTACTTCTTCAAATATCTATAGTTCTCATTCACCTCATACGGAGATGGTCCCTGATTTTGAGCCAAATGTTGCAGCAAAAAGTCCCCCCCATCCATAATTTGATATTCAATGGAAATTTCTTAAATTGATAATGGGGCATGATTATGGAACATTGGCACATACATATGTAATGGAATTCCAAGATCATGATATATGTTTGCATATGTTTATGGAGGTGGTGGAGCAAAAAAGAGCTCAAATAGAGCTGAATTTTTTCACATAAAAAGGACCGTGGGTTTGATTAATGGTTCCATTTAAAAAATGATATCTAGACAGAGAATAAGTGTAGCATGCAAACATGCATTGAAAATCCATCTGAGTTTGCATTGTATTACTTATGATGGATTCAAATTTGGGTTTCAAAATGCCAGGGTATGGCATGATTTTGTCGAGAAACCCTTAGTTGGATTCTCATGTTAGTTTAATTTATATTTTAAGTTTTTTTTGCAGTATTTGGGTGATAGTTACTCATGAACTAGGTTACCAATGTGTAACAATCATATTTCAAGAATAAAGTTGTGATTTTTAAATATTATTATTATTATCTATTAGCTACGAGTATTGACACCTAATGCCTGGAATTTTGACATCTTGATAGCATGGATAATTTCGAAAATGTTTCTAGTAATGTTAACATAATAACTGTCATTATGTGTCTTCACTTTTGTCACCATAATAGACCTATGATATGGACTCATCACACAACTTCATATGCTATGTCCCAACAAGTTCAAACTGGTTGAACCTACCTCATAGTGTAGTTATTAAGGACAAGTTTCTTGGTATATAACTCGATAGAATAGACCGCGTTGCAGTTCTAAAAAGAATCCTCAAGTGTAAAAAAAACTTCACAATATGTTCTATTATAAAGCCTTTTGGGATACCTGAAATAATATATGTATCATTGATGAATTTTAAAGTATGACAAGATCCATAGGGAAAGGAAATCAATGGAAGAGTGATCCACCAATGAGAACCTAGAATTTAGCATCAGATGAGTTAAGAGTCTAGGAAATTGAAACCCTATAATTTTAATTAGTGATGAAGGACATCACATAGGTAGTTATATTTTCATGTAGAATAATCTGTTAATTCAAATTTAAACTACATAATATGAAAGGCATACCATAAATTTTTCCACGTAAGTCCAAACAACCTATAAAAAGGGAAAACCTTCTTTTTCCATGGGAAATAATTTACCTTTCCCTTTTCAAGATAATATAAATCACAAAAAATATGAACTATACTGCACACATTCTTGGATAATGTGAAAGTGAAAAAGGAATACCCTACACAAGTGATGCACACATGTACATTTGAACACTAATAGATTTTTGTAGTTGAAATGCAATGCTTGTTTTCATTTAAATGTAGGGTTTTTAAGGCAGGGAGAAATAATGGCTGCCAAATTAATAAGCGTTTCTTTGGGAAAAATTTAAATCTTGTATTGGGTGATGAAGATAATAGAGGGTATTGAATCTTGATTCTTGACATCTAGAGAGAACCCTACAACCTAACACAATCCAATGGAATTGACCAAAAAAACCCAAATAGAGTCAACCCTACTATAGGAGGAAGGGCTTGTAGTAAGAACTTACCATTTTGCAAGAGCTGAGGGCGAATGCTGTTCTGCAAGAGCTGAGGGCAAATGCAGGGTGAATGCTGTTCTGCAAGAGTTGAGGGCGAATGCTGTTCTGCAAGAGTTGAGGGCGAATGCTGAGGGCGAACGCTGTTCTGCAAGAGTTGAGGGCGAATGCTGTTCTGCAAGAGCTGAGGGTGAATGCTGAGGGAAAATGCTGTTCTGCAAGAGAGGAGGGCGAATGCGCGTGTGATATCAGACGTTAATGTAGCACACATGTACATTTGAACACTAATAGATTTTTGTAGTTGAAATGCAATGCTTGCTTTCATTTAAATGTAGGGTTTTTAAAGCAGGGATAAATAATGGCTGCCAAATTAACAAGCGTTTCTTTGGGAAAAATTTAAATCTTGTATTGGGTGATGAAGATAATAGAGGGTATTGAATCTTGATTCTTTACATCTAGAGAGAACCCTACAGCCTAACACAATCCAATGGAATTGACCAAAAAAACCCAAATAGAGTCAACCCTACTATAGGAGGAAGGGCATGCAGTAAGAACTTACCATTTTGCAAGAGCTGAGGGTGAATGCTGTTCTGCAAGAGCTGAGGGCGAACGCTGAGGGTGAATGCTGAGGAAAAATTCTGTTCTACAAGAGCTGAGGGTGAATGCTGAGGGCGAATGCACGCGTGATATCAGACATTAATGTAGCTATTGCGACGGATACGAAACAATAAAATCATTTTTATGTAGCGCGCATATAAGTTTCGTATTTTTATTTAGCGCGCATAGAAGTGTCGTTATACCGACGGCAGAAAAAGCTTCGCCACTGCGACGACTGCCTCCAAACGTCACAATTGCGACACTTAGACGTTGTGTCATACTTGCGACGTTTGGAGGCAGCCGTCGCAATAGCGACGCTTTGGGCCATAGTGTCGCAATTGCGACGTCTTCCTCCAAACATCGCAATTGTGACACTTTGTCTAAGTGTTGGTATTGTGCCAATTTTCTATAAACGTCGGTATAGCGACGGTTTCGGGCGGGATGGAAAAAATTTGGGGAAATTTCTGACATTTGGTCAAAAGCGTCAAAATTTCCGCCAAATGTAGTAGTGAATGTAGGAATGTGCAGAACACCGGGAAGCGTTCTAATGCTTCCACCTTGCAACTTCAACTTGACTTTTCCACATCTTATAATTTTTGCCTGCCTATAGTCCCCTAGGAAGAAATCACCACCATCATATTTCTCATACTCGCAAAACCACTTTCTATGGGGAGTGAAGTGAAAGGACACACTTGAGTCAATCAACCATGCCTCATGATCTATGTGTGTACTTGAAGAAGAAGAAAAGTACACATCCCCAACTTCATCTAAGGTGGTTTTCACCTTTGTAGAAGAAGTATCATCATATCCCTTTCATTCTCAGGAGTTTTAGATCTACAATCCTTTTTGTAGTGCCTTTATTTTCTGCATTTCTAGCATAACTTTACAAATTTTCCTATATATTTAGATCTCCCTCTAGATCTAGATCTCCAACTTGAGGATTTTTTTTTTTTTTTTTAATGTTATGGGACCGATCTCTCATAGACAAAGCATCTCCATTTGTGCTCTCCATATTTTTCCGTCTCATCTCCTCCGACAACAAGGATGAGATTATTTCATCAAACTTCAAGTTAGTTGGATTGCTACCTATTGAAAAAATCAGACTATTCCAAGTGTTAACACTGGAAAATCGTACAGGCAGAAGACATTAGAAAATTTCATGCAGAAGATACAAATAAAAATTTACAGGGAAGAAATACATTATAGGAGCTAAAAAATTAAATTTTCCTAAGGTCAGCAAACAAATTTTTGGACCGCGCATAGGAAGCACTGGCCCTGAGCGTGCATTGCAAATTTTTCTTGGATAGCCATGAAGAGCGCGACTATCCCTCCAATAGTCGCGTGGTCTTGGAGAATGTGGAATTTCACCATCCGAGACCACTTGGCACACTCAGAGAAAAATATTCTCACTCAAGCTAACCAAGTACAATCGCCTTTGAGCCACCTTGAGTTTTTAGTGCAACACACAAAGGAATCATACCCCCAGTCTTGTGTCACCATCCATCTTGGACCAAGAGAGGGAGGGAAAATTTGAAATTTGTTTATAAAAGCCCGCCACGGGAAGAGAAATGGGAGACACATTGTTATGCTGGCCAAATTTCTCATCAGAAAACTAGCTTGTGTTGTCTAGCAGCAAGCGGATTGGAAGGATTCAGTTGTTGGCCACCCAACACCTCAATCCAAGAGAGAAGAGTTCACCACGTGTTCATCGATCTACCATCCTTTGAGAGGGAAGAGAGGCTTGTTGAAAACTTGAGGGGAAGAGACCCCCTTGTCTTGGATATTAAAATTCTGTAGCTTAAAGGATCCACTTGTTGTAGTATTACAAACACCCCCACTATTTTTCTAAATAAACAGTATAGAAAGAACAATGGGGACACTTTTAAATAATTCTTAGGATTAAAATCATTTTAGAAATAAAACTTAGAATTTGAGTCTACGAGATTAAATCTTGTTTTTCTTAAAAAACATAATAAATCATAAAAATCTCTCTAAGGAACCCATAAAGGACTAAAAGTACAAGAAGCGGGAACTAAATCACCAAAGTATAAATCATCGAAACAGAAAACGCCGATATGCAAAATTGCAAAAAGCCAATATGCGAAATTGTGAAATGTCAATATGCGAAATTGCGAAGTACGTTATGTAACAAATACCAATATCGCAATCTACCATCTAACATATGCCGATATTACAATCTGTCATCCAACATAAAATCCATCGCAATATGGCATTGTCGCATGTCACACATTGCTGCGAAAGGTCGAAAATCGCTAATCATAAAAAATCCGATTTACGGATCCCGGTAAGATAAAAAATGTCGAACTCACACAAATCCAATGCTATCAATTTAATGATACTTCAGGTGCTTTTATGATCTCGAGGTTTGCAATAAATTTTATAATTATTTCATATTTAATACCAAGGATTCCCATTATGCATGAGTTAAGGTGATACGACAGTTAATAGCATTTGACATGATCTCAGCTTACGCTCTCTGGTTTTCTTTCAATAGGGTAATTCCAGAAACTTAGGCATAAAATGATGTCGAGGCTAATTAAAGCATGAAGGAAGTCCGCCACCCCACCTTAGTTAGTTTTTTAGCAAGAGGAAGACAATGAGATGGCTCCTTTAGTCTCAAACACAACATGCAACCTAGAAATTGGTTCCTCAAGCTAGGAAGGGATCTATAAGTTGCTTGAGAATGAAAATCCACATGTAAATTTGAACAGAAAAGATGTAGTTGATGATTCTTCATCCACAGACTCAGACTCATGGTCCGACGCAAATAATTATTTTCTGCACAAAATTGCTTCATGTCCTAAAATGCTGCCATACACTGGCTTAGTAAATGGGTGCTAGATCATGTGGACATTCGAGATAGACAATTTTATACTAGAAACAAAACAGTCATTGGTTCTCTCAGGCCTGCAGATTTGAAGGACGTATAAATTGCTCGAGCCCCAGAAAAGATATGACAACTATTTTGTCCAAGAATTCATGCGAGAGAATGAGCACCCTACAAATGTGATTAAGAATTTGAGAAATGATCCTAATCACCATAAATGCGATGATAAGGGTATGTACTCAATAGTTTCTCTTAAAATCCAATTCTCGCAAATTGCTGCAATGATGTGTCGTCTTTTGGGGTCTTCAAATATAACCAAGTTTAAGGAAGATTGGACACACTTGATAGAAGTAGCCTCCAACATCTATATTCTTGATTGGGATAATATTCTGTCTAATAATTTGATTAGATGTATCACTGTATATAAATAAAATCATAATGTTCCATCCAATACAATCACTCCTTTTTATATGAGTTCTTTTATCCTAGATATTGTTTGTTTTTCTACTGAATTTTTGTCATTAGGATGGAAATGGACTAGAGAAGTCAAAACCCCCATATTTTTACAATTATATTTCTTGTGGGAATCAAAATACCACTTTCATATGTTTAAAATATGTAATGATATAATGGTCCCAGTTTTTCAAGTCGTTTTCGAAAGGAAAATCTCTGGAGTCACCCATGAAGCCAATAAAAGTCTCAAGCCTATAGGAAGGTGGTTTGGTGAAGAATTTTTCACATACATCCGAATTTTCGGAAGTCATGCTTGAACTCATATCCTACCCTTATATATACCAGATAAATTATTGGCCAAGGAAATTTCTTATCAGACCGTAGGTAATGGGTTGACTAAATCTCTGAAAGAGGCCAAAAATATAATTTTCCCAAATTTTCCTATTTCATGTGGGTCATATACTCTCGGAAAATTCAAGCATGCCTGTCTTGAAATTGATCGATTAAAACCCTTCAATTTCCCAATTATACCCAACAGAATTTATGATTCATATGGTGTTTCCAGAGAAATAACAAATCAAGTTAAGCTGCGGGCATTTACAAACGAGCCTGATAAATTTGACGATGTGTTTGAGTCAATTCCAGAATTCTCAAGGGTTATGAAAATAGCAACTGGAAGGTTCAGTCTAGAAGAGTTGACACAATTCAAAAAATATCGTGAACAGAGGAATTCTCATTTTCCAGAATACATGTTCCACAGGCCAATGGGAGAACAAATTCCGATTACTCCAATTCAGGTTCAAATGCCAGAAGCAGAACAAATTCCAATTTTGATTCCTCTAGTTTAGGTACCAGTACTAGTGGCAGAACCAAAAATCATGGATGTTCCGTAAGAGGATAGGTTTAATCAAGATTGGGAAAGTTTTGAAAAATCATTATCTGATATTAATACTCCTGCTAATCAGAATGCTATTTTAATAGAAACTCTTCCTACTAAAGATTCTCTGAAAACAACAATTCCGGTAGGTGAATCAAGTGTTCAAAAAGTCTCCTATAATCTCATTCAAGAAATCTCATTCACTGCAGAGGTTTCCGAAATTTCTCTTCAGCAAAATCAGACACTAAATATCAATGATACATAGGAGAAACAAGAAGAAACATCGGCCCAAGACATGGAGATAATCCCTACTTTTCCAACAATAGAAATAATTCCGAAGATTGGGGAAATACCTCCATTGGATGTATTTTGCAGTCCAAAGCATAAAGCTGTTGTATCCAAGTCAAAGAAGAAACAAAATATTGAATATTCTATAGAAATGCCTATGCACACAACATCAATTCAAGTTCTTTGGAAAGGAGCTCAGTCAAATCCATGAAAATAACTTAGCATGTTATCTTAGTTTGCAGGTGCTTATGCAAATGCAACTATTCATAAGGAAGTAGAGATTGAGTCATTAATCATGGAGAAAGATCAGAAAATGGCTCAAATGGAGCAAAGTTTCTTTACTGAAAAACAATGGATAGAGCAGGAGTTGCAATCAAGTATTATTAGTGTGCAACTAGAGTTTTAAGGTCTCAAACTCAAACTCGAAAATGAAATTAAAGAAAAGGATTTAATAGTCCATCAATTACAACAGAATATTCAAAAGCTCTAAGAGAATCCCTAACTTATTGAGGTAAAGAAAGAAGCAACAAAGCTATAAACATTGCTGGTAAACCAACATACATTTTTGTATCCAAAGTACAAAAAGATTCAAGAGCATATTAAAATAAGTGATTGATTAGTCACTCCAATTTCCGATTTCAGGATTTATTATGAAGAAATTGATGATAAAGTGTCAAAGTATATAGGTTGGCAAGACACTGTGCAAGGAAGAGTGACCGATATTCCTCGTCTTGAAGAATCAATAAAGGATATAATATTTGGAGACTTGGACATGAAAATTAAAAGTGCAGAATTAGCTATCATCAGAGCTAAACATATGTCATTCAACATCTCCGAGTATATAAAATATTCTCTTATACAAGTAAATATTATCCAGGAAATTCCAAACGACACTATGCTGTAAGTGAGCCTTTTGAAACAATATTGGGAGAAACATCAAACATGAAAGCTCTTGACATAGAAAACTTAACAAAGGTAAATATGGAAATCTACTAGTATTTGTTGATCAAGCCTCACAGTTTATTGGAAGTGCTGAGGTGTCTTTCCAACGCAGCAGTTCAAATTCTTCCAGCACTCAATGATGCAATATTCACAGGCTACATGAGAATGCAGCCAATGCATCCCCCCCAACTCGAATATATGATCAAAGCCTGCTAGCTCAAGGAAAAATTAGAGAGTGGATCCGAGAAACAGTCTTCAGATTATTATAACTTCTGCATTTTAATTTCCTAGTTTTTGGGTTATAGTTTAGATTAAATTAAGAAGACTTCTTTCACAAGTATTATATTTTTTTAATGTTAATTTTATTTAAACCCCTTTCATGCATTTAGAAAGGGGTCTAGATTTTTGAGAAGGAGGCTTTTGGAACTTACACTATTGTTTGAATAGAAGCATATAATTGAAAGTTTGAGCCCAGAGGCTATCTTTTAAGCACTAAGCTATGATGCAACGGGTACTATTATCTGTGTATTAATCATTTTATGTTTCTGAGATTTTAGCAAACATGTTTCTATCTATTTGTCTCTTTCTGATAAGCATTGAAATCATATATATTATTATTACTATTGATAAAATATACTGAATGATATGCTGTTAGATAAGTGACTTTGAGAGCTGTTATATGATTACTGTTATTCATCAACTAAATCAATTACATTGATTTAGTTTCTTTAATGCGATTACATTCATTTAGTATGCAAATGATCTATATTGTTTCATGCTTATGAAATCTTACTATGTAATCATATAAATCAATCCATCATGGGAAGTAGTTAGAGTTAATTTATTTATGATATCATTAGAATAGATCACTCCATTTGTGTTGATTTTATTCCATTGTTATATAAACTATTTTCTTATACGGGAAACTGGTCCCTATATCCCGAGTCAGACCCACCATTTCAACGGAAAAGGAGTTTCTTTAAACTCTCGACTGGGTGGAATCCCTAATGTTGAGGAAGTCACTCTCCAACCTTCAACATTTTTGGCACTAGAAGGAGGGCATCCGACTATGTATGGCATATAAAGCTGAATCTCAATTGAAAATCCAACATAAGAGTCAAACTCCCTCCAAATTTTCTATGACTTCTAAATCTCATTCACTATATCCTATTCATAAGCCTAATGATGTAGAACCTTTTCTTACATCTCCTGAAAAATTACCTCATAGACCTTCTTTAGAACACATTCCTGAATCTCTCGAAGTTCAGTCTTTGATTGAAATATTATAAAAAATATCTATATCTATAGATAAGACAACCATTCCAGAAGTTTCTAAAGAAAGTATTACATCTAAGTTTCAAAGTACTGGTGTGTTAACCAGATCACAAAGCAAAAAACTTGGGATAACTCCTTTCGAGTTTCCTACTTTATCTCATCGTAAGAAAGAAACTGCATCAACATCTCAGTCAGGTATCAGTGAGATCACATCATCTTTATTCTCATTTACTCCCACCATCTCCTGTAATGAACCCATTTCTATTCATAAACTACTTTTACTCAAACAATCAGTGTTGTTGTAAGTAGTACTAGTCCAGTAGTAAATTCTTCTCCATCCATATCTACTTCTGGACCCACTAGCTCATCTTCACAAGCAACAACTCAAACAATGGAAAACCTACCATGGGTTAATCCGGGAGCTTTTCAAATGAAAAATTTACATCCTCTCCTGGATCTTCTAGAAAAATGGTTACCAAAATATAATCCTGACGATGGACTTCCTGTTGAAGAACATTTCAATAATTTTATGTTGACTATGAGTCTCCACGGTATGTAACATGAAGATGTTGTTAGTAAGATTGTTTCCATATACTTTTCAAGGATTTGCAGGATCCTGGTATTTTCCCCTCCATTCTGGTCCAATAGGAGATTGGAATACTTTTCAAGACCTATTTCTTGCTAAATATGGTGATGATAGGACAATTTCCTTATTAATCAATGATCTTTCTAATTTAAAAGCTAATTGAAATGAAAATATCAAAGACTTCAACTCCAGATTTAACAAGTTATTGAATAAAATTCCAGCTGCCTCTCGACTAGGATTGGATGTAGAAATAGAGTGGTACATATCTTCTCTTCCTTCTAATATAGAAATTTTTGTATATAGAACCAATAAGCCTACCCTTGTAGAAAATATGAAAAAAGCCTTGTCTGTTGAGAGAAGAATTGTAGTTTTAGAAAAGAAGACTGAGTTAGAAGATAAAAAATCTAAAAAAGTAACATTTAAATATGAGCAAAAGAAGAAAACTCCCAAAGATCCATTCGATCTTGAAGGATTCCAAAAGGTCCTAAAGACCATGTCCAATGAAATGGTTGAAATAAAAAAAACAAGTTGCTGATACTTCTACTAAAAAAACCTTTATATCATTTAGAAAAAATCATTCATCTGTATCACAACCCCCCAATATTATTTATAATGCTGAATCTGAAGAGGAAGAAGATGAAGAAACTACAACTTCTGCCGATGAATCTCAAGGTGAAGAAGTAGCTGAATTAAATGGATTATGGGACTTTGTCTTACATTCCTATGATGAAGAGATATAATATGAAGCAATGCCTATTAGCACTAGAAGCAAGGCTTCTGTAGAACCAAATCAATCAATACAGAAATAGAAAGTCCCAACTTCTATTGCTAAAGACAAACCTGTCAACAAAAAACCACCAGTCAAAACATCTCAGCAAGTTATTACTGAATCCCAGCCAATTAAATATGCACCCAATCCTCAATATAAAACTTTGGTAGTATATCACACTATTGAATACAAAATTGTCGAGGATGTGAAGAAGATTAAAATTAATATTTATCTTCACAAAGTTAGCAAATTAAAGCAACAACCAAATATCTTATTGAAAGATTTAAATGCAGTTATTGCATCTCCTCTTCCTTCAACTGTTATTGGTAAAGCTGCTAATGGGATAGGGAAACCTCCAGTTGAAAATTCAAACAAAATTAATGCATCGGATGCTATTTTGATTGGTGATAGATCCAATTCTCACACCCCTCCTTTCCTCTTAACCTATGAAATATACAATAGAAATTTTCATAATTGTATGATTGATTTTGGAGCATCATCCAATGTAATCCCATATTCAATTTTCCAGAAGTTAAATATCGCAACCCAGAAATCATCAATTAGCATAGTTTAATTGGATAGACAAAGGTTAAGGTCTTAGGAGAAATCAATTCGGTAAGTATTTGATTGTCATCAAATCCAAAAGTCGCTCAAATTATCGATATACTGATTACCGACATCCTGAATTCTATGATTTAGTTCTTAGCAGAGACTAGTCTGAGAAATTACATGGATATTTCGCAACGGACTGGTCTCTCATGTGGCTTCAATACAATGGAAAACCCAACTAAATTAGAGTTGATCATGAAAAGAATTTGAAATACTCAGTTACTGATCTTGGAGAAGAAAATGAACCCATAGAATTCAACAATAAAATTTTGGGTAATTATTCTACAGATTCATTCTTGGGGAAATTTAATGCTAAAAGTTCACCTTTCTTGATCGGTTCTGTTAAATCACAAATAATTTTTTTTTCCCAAAATGATTTGACTAGATGCTTAAATTTTGAAGAAGAAAGAATAATCCATTCTTCGTTTTGGAAATCCAATGATAATGTAGGAGCAGGATGCGTGCTTGTTAGCCCAAAAGGTGAAAAATCTATGCCAGCTTGTAGACTTGAGTTCGAATGCACTAAAATTATTGTTGAATATGAAGCTTTAGTCCAAGGTATTTTTGAAGCAATAAGTCTTGATATACAATATATTCAGGTATTTGGAGATTCAGAAATTGTCGTAAGACAAGTAAGAAACACTATTCACTGTCTCTCAATTCACTTGAAACATTATCAATCTCTGGTTCAAGACTTCATATCTCATTTTTTAGCATTCAATATCTCTCCTATTCCTAGATCACAAAATTCCAATGCTAATCTTTTGGCTAACATTGCATCTAATCTAATTCCACCATAATATTTTAGTCCTAACAGATTCTTTATCAGATTGATTTTTCATCCATTAGTGCTAAATAATGTTACTAGTTGGTGAGTTTTCAATGACAATGGTGATATTATAAGTTTTCTTACTTTTTAAAAATCAGATGATGATAAAATTCTAGATGAAGATGAACATGATAATCAAATCGAGCAACAAGCTGATAATAATCTTTTACCAAAATTTGTGGTAAAACTTGAAGATTTATACAATTTAAAAGATAGATTAAAAAAAATCAACAATTGCAAACTACAAAGTTCAACTTTAAAGTCTGAACTAATTAATTTAGGGTCTGATAAAGAACATCAAGATATAAATCTAGGGCTTACCCTTTCATCTGAAGATAGAAATGCATTCATTTCCTTATTGAAAAAATACAAAGATATTTTTGCATGGAATTATTAGGATATTAAAAAATACAACCCATCCATCATTCAACATATTATTCCTATGATACCGATGTTCAACCCATCCAGCAAAAGCTCAGGAAAATACATCCAAATTTGGAAACTCAAATAAAAAATGAGTTAAACAAACTTTTGAAAGCCAAAATTATTTTTCCTATTAGACATTCAAAATGGGTTTCTAATCTAGTACCTGTAAGAAAAAATAATGATGATATTAAAATTTGTATTGACTTTAGAAATATGAACAAGGAATGTCAAAAGGATAATTTTCGTTTACCATCAATGGAACAAGTTTTACAGTCAGTAGCAGGTTCAAAATTAATGTATTCTTTAGATGGATTTTCAGGATATAACCAAATTCTCGTTCATCCAAAGGATCGTTTGAAAACTACATTTAGAATGAAGTGGGGAACCTATGCATACCAAAAGATGCCATTCAGATTAATGAATGCAGGAGAAACATTTCAGAGGGCCATGGATATTTCCTTTAAATAATTGATAAATCAAACAATGGTCATTTATCTTGATGATATAACCATATATTCAAAAAATAGAAACAATAATTTGCATGACTTAAAGCAGATCTTTGAAAGATGCATAAGATTTTGGATTTCTCTTAAGCCAAAGAAGTCAATTTTTTCTTTACGTGAAGGTAAACTTCTTGGTTTTATCATCTCAAAAAATGGATTTTGTATTGATCTTGACAAGATTAAAAAAATTTCAGAAATTCCACTACCACATAACAAAAAATCAACCAAGATTTTTTAGGACAGATAAACTTTGTAAATTGATTCATTCCATATTTTTCACATATTGTCCTTCCATTGCAAAAGATGATAAAGAAAGATGCATTTTTTAAATGGGGAGAACAAGAAAAGGAATCATTTCAAATTATTAAACAAGAAATTTCTGATGCACGTTCTCTCTCAACTCCAAATTTTACCAATGCTTTCATTCTATATACTTTCGCTTTTGATCTATCATATGCCACGATATTAACTCAGCTAGATGATACACATTTTGAAACTCCAATTTCCTTTTTTAGTTCTAATTTTCAAGGCGCTGAATTGAACTATACAGGAGTCGAAAAACAAGCATTTGCAGTTTATAAAGCGGTCAAATATTTTTTCCCTTTTCTTCTGAAAGCTCATGTCAAAGTAATTGTTCCTTTCTCATCAGTTAGACAAATACTTATACAGAAGGAACTAGGAGAAAAGAGAGCCAATTGGGTAACTTCCATGCAAGAATACGACTTAGAAATTAATCCTGCTAAAATTGTGAGAGGACAAGGATTTTGCAAATTGATTACAAGAATGAATGATACATCACTTGATGAGGTAACTGCTACTATTGAATAGTTCACCGAGGTACTCAATATTAACCATCAATCTCAGTATGCCGATTTAATATTTTATTAAAAGAATGGTTATTCTCCACTTAATTTGGATTCCAAAAGAAAATGAGCATTAATATTGAAGGCTAATAAATATCATTTAGTAAATAATGTATTATTCAGAAAAAAATATGATTCTGTTTTACTCAGGTGTCTAGAGAAAACTGAAATACTTAATGTGCTTCAGGAACTTCATGATGGACCAGCAGGTGGACACTTTGGTGGAGATACCATAGCCCATAAAATTTTACATGTAGGTTATTATTGGCCAACGTTATTCAAGGATGCACACAGCTATGTCAGAAATTGTAAGACTTATCAAAATATTGGTAGGAAGACTAAGAAAAGCCTCGATGCCACTTAAACTAGTCAATATGGAACAACCTTTCGAACAATGGGGACTCGACATAATAGGTGAGATCGTTCCTCATTCTTCTAAACATCATAAATATATATTGACTGCTACATATTATTTTACAAAGTGGGTAGATGCAATACCTCTAAGGAAAACCAACTATGAAAATATTATTGAGTTCATTGATCAATTTATCATCACAAGGTTTGGTGTCCCTTATGCTTTAGTATTTAACAATGCCTCTTATTTTTCTAGAAACTCCATGACTGAATTTGATTTGAAAAGAGGGTTTAAATTGAAATATTCTACAAATTATTATCCTCAGGGAAACAGTTTAGAAGAATCCACAAATAAAAACCTCATAAGAATAATTAAACACACCATTGATCAAAACCAGAAGAATTGGCACAAAGCTTTGACTTTTGCATTATGGGTAGATAGGATAACTAAAAAAGCTTCAATAAGAACTAATACTTTTTGATTGGTATATGGGAAGGAAGCAATTTTACCTTTAAACATAGCTACCCCATCAACGACCCTAGTACCATTCATTAATGAACAACCTTTTTCTTCATTACAATCAAGAATGTACGAAACAATTAAAATGGAAGAAGAGAGAGAAAAGGCTAAAATGGTACATAATAATCATTAACAATTGATTAAAAGTTCATTTGATTCAAATACAGTTAAAACTAAATAGTTTGAAATTGGAGATTTGGTTTTGAAATGGGATAAAGTGCATGAGTACAAAGGAAAACATACAAAATTTCAAAAAATCTGGCTTGGTCCTTTTCAAATAAGCGAAAAAATAGGTCCATCAACTTTTGTTTTGAAAAATTTACAAGGGAAGAAGGAAAATATTCATGTTAATGGAATTATCCTCAAAAAATAATTTTCTTAAAAGAACGAGTAGTTCTTTTTGTACAAATATGTACATACTTTAATTTATAATAAAATAGGTTTTTGTAATTTTACACAAAACATGCAACACTTCATCTTTTTCTTGAACATGAAAGTGTTAATATTCAAAGATATAAAACTAGGAAATGAATCATTTAATTGAAATCTCTATTTCTTTGGAAAATTTTGATTCAAATTAGCCAAATTAGAAAGAAGAATTTTTCTAACACATGTAAATTGAAAGATTATTTTGACATGAATCAAGTTCGAAAAGTTATTTTTACAAAGTATAGGATTTTGTTGAAGTATTAGCATATTTTGCTTAAATGGTCATCCAAAAGATCATAAGGAGAAAAATGATAACCTCCCCATTCATTCGTATTGGATATTTTTCAAAGTGTAATTCAAAAATATATAAAAAAAAATTTAAACTTGAGAGATCTCATTACGAGTCGACTCATCATGTTCATAGGAAACTAGTAAACTTGACATTATCAAACTGTCTACCAAACCAGGATAATGGTTATAGGCCTAAAAACTCGAGACAAGGGATCTCATCATGAGTCATCTTGTTCAAATTTACTAATAACCAGTGAATGGTATTATCACTTTTGGCTACCAAACCATGATAATGATTTTAAAGTGACAAAACAAAAAATGAAAAAATAATTACATTACCTTTGGAAATGTATATTGTGTTATGAATGTGATATTGGATCATTTTGGTTAAATAGTAACCCTGTCGAGGCTATGAATGCCTACTGGCAGCAGTGGCTCTACTAGTGACTGATAAGTTCATCAAACAATCTAAACTTTGACTGAATTCCTACTTAACTTTTCAACTTGTTACAATTTGATTCATTTAGAGAGAAATTTCATTTGAAAAAGTAAGAAAAATTTTCAAGTAAAACCAAGCTATTTGGATTGAAATTTACCTATATTAAAGAACGATTTCAATCAATTATAATATCCTGAAATATTTACCTTTAAGTAATATTTATCAGAGATTCTAGATTCATCCAGTGTATGCCAATTGCTGTAGTATTACAACAACCCCCCTTTTTTCTAAATAAATAGTATAGAAAGAACAATGGGGACCCTTTTCTTAGGATTAAATTCATTTTAGAAATAAAACTTATAATTTGAGTCCATTAGATTAAATTTTGTTTTTGTTAAAAAACATAAGAAAACCATAAAAAGTGCTCTAAGGAACCCATAAAGGACTAAAAGTACAAGAAGCGGGAACTTAATCACCGAAGTATAAATCGCTGAAACATAAAACACCGATATGTGAAATTGCGAAAGGCCGATATGAAAAATTGTGAAACGCCGATATGCGAAATTGCGAAGTAAATTATGTAACAAATACCGATATCGCAATCTGTCATCTGACATATGCCGATATGAAAATCTGTCGTCCTACAAAAAATCCATTGCGATATTGCACTGTCGCATGTCGCACATTGTTGCTTAAGGTCGAAACTCGCTAATCATGAAAAAGCCGATTTACGGATTCGGATAAGATAACAACTGTCAAACTCACACAAAGCCCATGCTATCAATTTAATGATAATTCAATTGTTTTTATGATCTCGAGGTTTACAATCTATTTTTAATTATTTCAGATTTAATACCAATGATTCCCATTATGCATGAGTTAAGGTGATACGACAATTAATAGCATTTGACGTGATCTCAACTTATGCTCTCTGGTTTTATTTCAACAGGGTAATTCCAAAAACTTAGGCATAAAAGGATGTCGAGGCTGATTAAAGCATGAAGGAAGTCTTCCACCCCACCTCAGTTAGTTGTTCAGCAAGAGGAAGACAACGAGATGGATCCTTTAGTCTCAGACACAACATGCAACCCAGAAATTGGTTCCTCAAGCTGGGAAGGGATCTATAAGTTGTTTGAGAATGAAAATCCACAAGTAATTTTGAAGGGATCTATTAGTTGCATCCCCGGATTGATACTAATGCTCCAATGCAACTAATTCTTTTATGCACAAAATTGATGCACATCCTAAAATGCTGCCATACACTGACTTAGTAAAATGGGTACTAGATCATGTGGACATCTGAGATAGACAATTTATTACCAGAAATGGAAGAGTCATTGGTTCTATTAGGCCTGCATATTTGAAGGAAATGTATAAATTTTCCTAGCCCCAGAAAATATATGACAACAATTTTGTCTAAGAATTCATGCGAGAGAATGAGCACCCTACAAAGCTGATTAAGAGTTGGAGAAATGATCCCAATCGCCATAAACATGATGATATGGGTATGTACTTAGTATTTTCTCTTAAAATCCATTTCTTGCAAATTTCTGCAATGATGTGTTGTCTTTTTGGGTCTTCAAATATAACCAATTTTAAGGAAGATTGGACACCCCTGATAGAAGCAGCCTCTGATGGCTATATTCTTGATTTGGCGAATATTATGTCTAATAATTTGATCAGATGTATGTTAGGTCCCTATATTACTAGTATAGTCCCTTATTATTGTTAGTGTGACCCCCATATTATTATTATTGTGCCCTTAAATTATTATTGTTAGGTCGGCTAGGATTACATTGTGGCCCACTAGGATTACATTGTGGCCCCATGGACTCCTGTATATAGAAAGGAGGTTTTGTAATTTGTATCATCCAAGAATTGTTCATTCATGTAATGTATTGGAGGTTTCCCCCTTGAAGTGGCTTATTTATAAGGCGTTGATATCTCTTTTCTTCTATTTTTGGAGTTGGTTTCACAACATTTGGTATCGGAGCTTTGGGATTATAGGGTTTTGCTGCTCCAAACAGGTCATCGTGGAATTTTCGCTATAACTTTTTTTCTACGAAGGTTCAGAAGCTGAAATTTTTAGAGTGCGAAGAAAAACTCTTGAGGAACATTGTCGAAAAATTTAAGATCTTGGTTCGCAATATTTTTGGAGATATGATCTGTGTAAGGTAGGTCATTTTACAGGCTCCTGAATTTAACCTAAACAGGTCATCGTGGAATTTTTGCTATAAATTTGTTTCTACGAAGGTTCAGAAGCTGAAATTTTTATAGTACGAAGCTGAAATCTTGAGAAACATCTTCAAAAAATTTCAGATCTTGGTTCACAATATTGGCGGAGATATGATCTATGGAAGTTAGGGCTTTTTCAGGCTTCTGAATTTCATCTCAAAGAGGTGATCATGGGAAAATCTTCATAAATCTCTCTCTGAGCATCGGATTGGAATGCTGTAAAAAGTGACCGCAAGTACACAGACTGTAGATTCCTGTCTATCAATTTCAGAGCCAAAGGAGGAAACAGTGACACACGGAAAGTCGTACAAGTTCGCTCTACTGAACTAGTCCATAATTGGGTTATTGTGGGAGATTGGACATAAATTTGACTTGAAAAATCCAAATTAGATCAGACCTGTGGTATTGGAAAGAAGCTTCATAGGGCTACTACAGGGCCAAATTTCAGATATTGAGGATCCATAGTTATAGAGATAATTCAATTTAAATATAGAGCTCCTCCAAAGCAAGTAAAAGGTGTTTTTTTTTTTTTTTCTTCCGTCCGAATCTCATGTCTTGTTTTAAGAATCAAGTTGAATTGATTCCAAGGGCATATTGTAGAATAGACATCAGTATTATATTCTAAAATGGCCCCTAAAAATAATTCAACACCCATTAAGCCTTTAGAAGGCTCTACTATGACTCATGAAGACGAAGAATGGCAACATGACATATCAAAATTACAAGAGCAAGTGTAACAAATTTCGCTCTCGCAAAGAGAAAAAAAAAATGACATGGAAGTTTTGAAGAAAGGCGTGGAAACTAAGATGGATGGTTTGAATAAAGGCATGGAATATAAGATGGATGGTTTGAAGAATGGCATCGATGGCATGGAATCTAAGATGGATGACATGGAAGCTAAGATTGATGAAAAAATTGAAAATATGAAGAATGATCTAAAAGCAGACATGGAAGGTTTGACAAAGTTGATACAAGAAATGTTTCCTAATGGTGAAAAGATAGTAGAGGAAACTCATGATGAGAACAAAATAAATGTTAATTGTGATTTCATAAACTCTAATGTTGGAAGGAAGAACCACCACATTCCAAAAACGGATATGAGGAAATTTGATGGAAAGGATCCTGTAACATGGATACTATAGATGGAACAATATTTTGATCTCAATAAAGTGCAAAACACACAAAAGGTACGCATCACAACTTTACATTTAGAACAAAATACATTTATATCGTATCGATGGCTTTGCTCCCGTAAAAAAATTGTCACTTGGTCAATTTTTACAGAGGAAATGATAGCACATTATGAGGATAAAAAGAGAAACACATTCTTTAGCCAATTGATAAATCTCAAACAAAAGTGTTCAGTGGGGGAGAAAATTGAGGACTTCCAGAAATTGAATATAATGGTAACTGATATTTCAGAGGAACACATGATTGATCTCTTTACAGGTACTTTAAAGGATAACATCCAACATGAAGTTCGTGTTTTGGAACCTGATTCATTGGAGAAGGCATTCAGGTTGGCAAGAAAAATTGAATGTAAAATTAAGGCAACAAGGAAGCCTCCCACTCACTTCTATAAAGAGGGAAGTGTTGCTACTCCTATATTTCCACAACCTATAAGGTTGACACCACAACAATTGGAAGAAAAAAGAGCAAAAGGGATTTTCTACAGTTGCGATAGAAAATACACTAAAGGTCATAATTGTGCTGAGAAGAAATTATTTTACATAGATTGTGAAGAGGAAGAAGAAAATGAACAAGAATTTTCAAAAGAAGAGGGTATACACCAGGAACCAACCCTAGAAGAGGAAGAAATGAGTCCGACCATATCATCTAATGCATTGGCAGGAATTACCACTCCTCAAACTCTTAAGATATAAGGACATATTAAGAAGAAAAAGGTAATAGTGTTGATTGATTCAGGTAGTACCCATAATTTTATTCATTGTAAGGTAGCCAAGGAATTGAATTGTTTCCTATACCCAGCACCAGAATGTCAAGTGATGGTTGCAAATGGAGGAACTATAAATTTCTCTGGAAAATTCCATAATATCAAGTTAACCATGGGGGAATATGTATTGAATATTCCAATGCTTTCGATTCCTATGGGAGGTGCTGATGTGGTACTAGGAGTATAATGGTTACAATCTTTGGGGATGGTAGCTTTTAATTTTCAAGAAATTTTCTTGAATTTTTTTTCAGAAGGTAAGGAAGTTGAATTACGGGGTATTGCAAGGAAGCTAGGAAAGATAATAAGCTCTAATTTCATGACAAAGCTTCTAAAGAAATAACAACGAGGCGTAATTGCAAAATTATGCTCACTAGAAGTTCTAATATCAAAATCATCTATTTCTGCAGATCTCCAAAAAGTCTTGGACAATCATTCCAAGGTGTTTGAAACTCCCAAAGGACTCCCACCTATTCGTGATCATGATCATGCTATTCATTTGATTCCTGGAAGTGTTCCTCCAAACATCAGGCCTTATAGATATCCTTATGTCCAAAAGAGCGAAATTGAACGTATGGTTGCAGAAATGTTAGAGGCTGGTCTAATTCAACCTAGTCAAAGTTCTTTCTTTGCTCCTGTAGTATTGGTACACAAGAGGGATGGATCATGGCGCATGTGTCTAGATTACAGGGAGCTCAATAAGCTCACCATTAAAGATAAATTTCCCATTTCTTTGATTGATGAATTATTGGATGAATTACATGGAACAATTTATTTTACCAAGTTGGATCTTCGTTCAGGATATCATCAAATTAGAATGAAGACTGAAGATATTCCGAAAGCAACATTTCAAACTCATGAGGGTCATTATGAATTTTTGGTCATGCCTTTTGGCCTTACCAATGCACCTTCTACATTTCGAGGATTGATGAATTCCATTTTCAAACCATTCCTTAGAAAATTTGTACTAGTATTTTTTGATGATATACTAATCTACAATAGGTCTTGGAAGGATCATGTTCAACATGTTGACAGGGTGTCAAACTATTGCAGGAGAAACAATTGTATGCAAAAACATCCAAATGTTTCTTTGGAGTACAAGAGGTGGAATATCTGGGTCATATTGTATCTCACGATGGTGTTAAGGTAGACCCTAACAAAACTAAAGCCATTAAGGAATGGAAAGTCCCCACAACCATTAAGCAGTTGCGAGGATTTCTCGGGTTAATTGGGTATTATCGCAAGTTTGTTAAAAATTATGGGAGAATAGCAGCATATCTAACAACATTATTTAAGAAAGATGCATTTTCATGGACTCCTAAAGAAACTAAGGCCTTTGAACATCTTAAAGAGGCATTGTGCCTAGCACCGGTCTTACCTATGCCAGACTTCACAAAAACCTTTATTGTGGAATGTGATGCCTCAGGAAATGGAATTGGTGTTGTTTTAATGCAAGAAGGAAGACCCATTTCTTTTGAAAGTTGTGCAATCAAATGAAAGTATTTACAGAAAGCTATTTATGAAAAGGAAATGTTAGCAATACTGCATGCACTAAAGAAATGGCGACCTTACCTAATGGGAAGACACTTCAAGGTAAAAACTGATCATGATAGTCTTAAACACTTTTTGGAACAAAGACTATCTTCAGAAGAGCAGAAAAAATGGGTCACAAAGATGTTGGGTTATGACTTTGAAATAATATACAAAAAGGGGAAGCTAAATGTTGTTGCAGATGCACTCTCAAGAAAGAATGAAGAGGTGGAAGCATTGCTTTGTGCCATTTCTATTATCCAACCAGATTGGATAACCGAAGCAAGTGATGAATGGAAGAAGGACAAAGATGTATGGACACTCATTCAAAAGTTGCAACAAGATCCTAGTACATCTGATACATTTAGTTGGAAAAATGATTCCTTATGGTACAAAGATCGCTTATATCTTTGTAAGAATTTCCAACTAAAACAAAAGATTCTTCTGGAATTGCACACTTCTCCTTTAGGAGGACACTCAGGATTTTTAAAAACTTACCACAGGGTGAAGAAAGAATTTTTTTGGGATGGCCTTAAATCTGATATTCAAAAGTTTGTGGCGGAATGTTTGGTTTTCCAACAGAATAAAGTTGAGACAATTAAGACCCTAGGTCTTCTACAACCTTTATCCATTCCAAGTCAACGTTGGGAGGAGATTTCAATGGATTTTATCACAGGTTTACCTAAGTCCGAAGGAAAGAGTGTCATCATGGTGGTAGTTGATAGACTTACCAAGTATGCACACTTTTGTGCATTATCTCATCCATTTAAAGCTAGTATAGTTGCTACTACATTTATGGAAACAATTCAAAAGCTACATGGAAACCCAAAGGTTATTGTGAGCGACAGAGATCCCATTTTTACTGGAAATTTTTGGACGGAGTTATTTTCTTGTTTGGGTACTCAATTAGCTCATAGCTCATCTTATCATCCTCAATCTGATGGTCAAACCGAGATAGTAAATAAATGTTTGGAAGGATATCTTCATTGTTTTGTATCTGATAAACAAACACAATGGGTCAAGTGGTTACCTCTTGCTGAATGGTGGTATAACACTTCCTTCCATACTGCAGCAAAAATGACCCCATTTATGGCACTTTATGGATATCACCCACCATCCATCACATCATCTTTAAGGGAAAATTCGAAGGTTCAAGCAGTGGAAGATCACATCGAGCATCAACAAGAAGTTCTCCAACTCTTAAAGGATAACCTGAATTTGGCACAAAATCAAATGAAACAATAGGTAGATCAACATCGCAGCGAGAGAAGTTTTGATGTAGGAGACTGGGTATTTTTACGGCTACAACCATACAAAAAAATGTCTCTCAAGCAAGCTAAGAAGGATAATAAATTATCGCCAAAGTACTATGGTCCTTACAAGGTGTTGCAAAAGATTGGTATGGCATATAAATTGGAGCTTCCTGCTTCTTCACGAGTGCATCCAATTTTCCATGTTTCATGCTTAAATAGGGTTATAGGTGAAAATCTTCCAATTCAAACAATATTGCTCGAACTTGATGAGGAAGGAAAAATCATATTGGAACCTAAAGTGGTCACGGAAACAAGAACTCGACAACTACGAAATCGATCAATTTCAGAGTATCTCATCAAGTGGAAGAACTTACCCACTGAAGATTCTACATGGGAGGATGAGAATTTTATACAGAAGCACCTAGAGCTACTCAAGCGTTGAGGACAACACTTTTTTAAGGGGAGGGGCATTTTAGGTTTCTATATTACTAGTATAGTCCCTTATTATTGTTATTGTAACCCCTATATTGTTATTATTGTGCCCTTAAATTATTAATGTTAGGTCGGCTAGGATGACATTGTGGCCCACTAGGATTACATTGTGGCCCCATGGACTCCTATATATAGAAAGAAGGTTTTGTAATTTGTATCATCCAATAATTGTTCATTCATGTAATGTATTGGAGGTTGCCCCGTCGAAGTGGCTTATTTCTAAGGCGTTGATATCTCTTTTCTTCTATTTTTGGAGCTGGTTTCACAACAATGTATCACTTTCTATAGAGAAAATCGCAATCTTCCGTCCAATACAGTCACTCCTTTTTATATGAGTTCTTTTATCCTAGATGCTGTTTGTTTTTCTACTGAATTTCCGTCATTAGGATGGAAATGGACCAGAGAAGTCAAAATCGCCATCTTTGTACAGTTAGAATTCCTGTGGGAATCAAAATACCACTCTCATATGTTTAAAATATGTAATGACATAATGCTCCCAGTTTTTCAAGTCATTTTCGAAAGGAAAATCTCTAGAGTCATCCATGAAGCCAATAAAAGTCTCAAGCCTATAGGAAGGTGGTTCGGTGAAGAATTTTTCACATACATCCGAATTTTCGGAAGTCATGCTTGCCCTCATGTCCTACCCTTATATATACCAGATAAATTATTGGCCGAGTAAATTGCTTATCAGACCGTAGGTAAGTGGTTGACTAAATTTCTGAAAGAGGCCAAAACGACAATTTGGCCAACTTTTCCATTCCATGTGGGTCATATACTCTTGACAATTTCAAGCATGCCTATCTTGGAATTGATCGATTAAAACCCTTCAATTTTCCAATTATACCCAATAGAAGTTATGATTCATATGGTGTTTCCAGAGAAATAACAAATCAAGTTAAGTTGCGGCCATTTACAAGCGAGCCTGATAAATTTGATGATGTGTTTGAGTCAATTTCTGAATTCTCAAGGGTTCTGAAAATAGAAACCAGAAGGTTTAGTCCAGAAGAGTTGATACAATTGAAAAAATATCATGAACATAGGAATCCTCATTTTCCAGACTACATGTTCCACACGCCAATGCTAGAACAAATTCTGATTACTCAAGTTTAGGTTCAAATTCCAGAAGAAGAACAAATTCTGATTCCTATTCCTCTAGTTCAGGTACCAGTACTAGTGGAAAAACCAAAAATCATGGATGTTCCACAAGAGGAGAGGTTTAATCAAGACTGGGAAAGTTTTGAAAAAATATTATCTGATACAATTACTCCTGCTAATCAGAATGATATTTTAATAGAAACTCTTCCTACTAAGATTCTCTACAAATGGAAATTCATGTAGGTGAATAAATTGTTCAAAAAGTCTCCTCTAATCTAAATTATTCTAAAGATAAAAGATAAATTCAATAAATGTCATTCACTGCAGAGATTTCTGAAATTTCTCTTCAACAAAATCAGACACTGAAGATCAATGATACAGAGGAGAAACAAGAAGAAACATCAGCCCAAGACATGGAGATCATCCCTGATTTTCCAACAATAGAAATAATTCTGAAGGTTGAGGAAATACCTCCATTGGATGTATTTTACAGTCCAAATCATAAAGATGTTGTATCCAGGTCAAAGAAGAAATGAAAGATTGAAGATTCTCCAGAAATTCCTATGGACACAACATCAATGCAAGTTCTCTAGAAAGGAACTCGTCAACTCCAGGAAAAGAAATTAGCAGATTATCTCAGTTTTCAGGTGCTTACTGCTTATGCAGATACAACTATTCATAAGGCCACAGAGATTGAGTCATTAATCATGGAGAAAGATTAGAAAATGGCTCAAATGGAGCAAAGTTTCTTTAATGAAAAATAAAGTATAGAGCAGGAGTTGTAATTAAGTATTAATAGTCTACAACTAGAGTTTGAAGGTCTCAAACTCAAACTTGAAAATGAGATTAAAGAAAAGAATTTAATAGTCCATAAATTATAGAAGAACATTCAAAATATCTAGAAGAATCCAAAACTTAATGAGGTAAAGAAAGAAGCAACATAACGGGAAACATTGCCGGTAAACCAATAGACAATTTTCTATCCAAAGTACAAACATATTCAAGAGAAGATTAAAATAAGTGATCAGTTAGTCACTCAAATTTCTTATTTGAGGATTTATTATGAAGAAACGGATGATAAAGTGTCAAAGTATATAAATTGGCAAGACACTGTGCAAGGAAGAGTAGCTGATCTTCCTTGTCTTGAAGAATCAATAAATGACATAATATTTGGAGACTAGGACATGAAAATGAAAAGTGCAGAATTAGCTATCATTAGAGCTAAAAATATGTCATTCAACATCTCCGAGTATATAAAATATTCTCTTCTACAAGCCAATCTTATCTAGGAAATTCCAAAAGACACTATGCCAGAAGTCAGCCTTTTGAAACAATATTGGCAAGAAACATCAAAAAAGAAAGCTCTTGACATAGAAAAGTTGACAAAGGTAAATATGTAATTATACTGGTGTTTGTTGATCAAGCCTCATAGTCAATTGAGAGTGCTGAGGTGTCTTTCCAACGTAGCAATTCAACTTCTTCCAACACTCAATGACACAATATTCACGGGCTAGATGAGAATGCAGCTAATGCATCCCCACCAGCTTGAATATATCATCAAAGCTTGCCATCTCAAGGAACATTTAGAGAGTGGATTTGAGAAACAATCTTGAGACTATTATAACTTTTGCATTTTAACTTCCTAGTTTTTGGTTTATAGTTTAGATTAAATTAAGAAGAATTCTTTCACAAGTCTTCTATTTTTGTAATATTAGTTAGTATTTAAACCCCTTTCATGCATTTAGAAAGGGGTCCAGATTTTTGAGAAGGAGGCTTTTGGAACTTACAATATTGTTTGAACAGAAGTATCTAATTGAAATTCCGAGCCCAAAGGATATCTTTTCAGAACTAAGCTATGATGCAAGAGGTACTATTATCTATGTATTAATCGTTTTATGTTTTTGAGATTTTAGCAAACTTGTTTCTATCTATTTGTCTCTTTCTGATAAGCATTGAAATGATGTATATTCTTATTACTATTGATAAAATGTATTGAATGATATGTTATTAGATAAGTGACTTTGAGAGTTGTTATATGATTAATGTTCTTCATTAACTAAATCAATTACATTTATTTAGTTTATTTAATGTGCTTACATTCATTTATTATGAAAATGATCTATATTGTTTCATGCTTATGAAATCTTACTCTGTAATCATATAAATCAGTCCATCCCGAGAAGTAGTTAGAATTAATTTATTTATGTTATCATTAGAATATATCACTCCATTTGTGTTGATATTATTCCATTTTTATATAAACTCTTTTATTATACGGGAAACTGGTCCCTATATCCCAAGTCGGATCCACCATTTCAATGGAAAAGGAGTTTCTTGAAACTGCCGACTAGGTGTAATCCATAATGTTGAGGAAGTTACTCTCCAGCCTTCAACACCACTACAAGATATTTAAAATTCTATCTTGTACTACCACCAACACCTAATAAAGGGAGAAAAATCTCCATTGTTGAGTTATTAGTGTATTTGCTCTATTGAGCGTGTTTCTTGTGTATGTTGTTTTGTTTTTGTTTCATTGTTTATGTAGCATGCTATTTTTCCATTTAACTTGGCTTATTAATTGTTGAACTTGTTCCACTAACGTTTGAAAAACCACTTTGACCTATGAGTTTCTTGTTGGTAAGCGGCCTCCCTACTAAGCATAGTGGATTTCGTTTGCCCATGCACCGAATGCACTACCACAGGAATGGCGACTCCACTAGATTATTTCTTTTGAGTTAATGGTTGTTGATGCATGTCCTTCTTCCTTCTCAACTTGTTGTAAAATAACTCCTGCATCCTCTTAGCACTTTTAGTCACCCTTAGTGAGATTTTTTTGCTCATAGGAGGAGGATTTTATTTTCTTCTACCGACCGTGCACATTCTGTTGAGACAGATGTGCGCTTTGCACATGTGGGTGGATAAGCCATGCGGTAGGGAGTAAGCCCGTTTTTCACTTTTTTTCTCATTTTTTTGTAGTTGTAAGGTGTTGGAAACCCATAGGAAATTTTCCACCATTGTGCTATGATATTTCATGACTAGTTAGGATGCCTGGTTGCTAGAATTTTACTTAGCAATTAAGTAGTTTTAATTTTTGCAAATCACACATAGTTTAAGTAGGCGAAATTAAGTGGCCTTATATCCACATATGCTGTCCAAACAAAGGATTTGCTGATAAAAGATACAAAACACATAGAATAATTGGCATAAAAGTAAGTGGCCCACATATCCACACATATTTAGCTAGTTCATGTTTTTTCAAATTTTGCATTAGATTAGTTCAAATTTTGCATTAGGAATTAGGACCAGGACCAAACTGTAGAAAAGAAAGAAAGTAATCTCTGCCACTCGTGCACCTTATGGTGAGCCTGGGTATGCATATGAATGCTTTCCCAAGACAATTTTCCATCCCTTATAGTGCAAACTTAGTTTAACTAGGAAAGGTGTAAGCGACCCATAATCCGTACATCATTTATTTTTGCAAGGAACAATCAAACATAGCGTAATTAGAAAAGGCTTGTAAAGGATTAACACATATCCACATCTCATAACACTTGTGATTGTACACTCCAAAGCACACAGGAAGCATCGGTAAGAATTGAACCAAAAGGCACCCAGTGCATTGAGACCTTTGTCCTCTTCTTACAATTACTTCACCAAGGAACACCTTAAGAAAATTGAGACTCTCTAGAAAAATCACTAATCGAACTCACTAAATTCTCCCCACAGGGGCCACAAAAGAAATTTTAGTTCAGGTTAGGACCATCGGGGGTAGGCATCCAATAAGCCGTCGTGGTCATTATACATTTTGAAACATAGATGTTGATTTTTTATGGAGCTTAAAATCCATCTATCCGCTCATGGAACAAATATGCTAGTGTTACTATAGACCTGTTTCAGAGGGGGTTAAGCTTAGGCCTAGTGCGTGCGGTACTTTTTGGGGCTACCTGACCCATCTAGTGCTCGGTATTGGTAGCTGAATAAAAGGAATATCAAAGCTCGAACGATCACATGGGATGATGGTACTTTAATGGCAAAAACTTCGGCATCCTTCCCTATACGTGACAGTGCAGGTAGCATTAGATCCTCTTACCATTGCCTTGGTTGATTCTTCGGCTGCTGGAAGGCATCGCCAGTTCTTTCGGGACGTTAGCCCCAATACCCATTAGAAGACATATTCTCAAGGCCCGGTTACATTGACAGTGTAATGATGATTAGGTCTATTTAGGATTTTGAGTATCATACTCAAAACAACCAACTTGATCACATAACATTAATTTAAAGGAAAACTTACCTCTTATTTTTTCACTTTTTTTATGCATGTGATCGTATTTTCTTTGATAAAAATCTTCCTTCCCTCTGCAAACCAAAAAATATTGCCAATATTAAGCTAAAATACATGATAACAGACCCAACGGGACCTCATCGATCTAGGCATTTTTTGGACCTCCCCCCCATTAGAGGGAGGAGTGTCAGATTTTTCGCCATTTAGGTGTCAAAGATGGCACACCGCCACCATTATTGATTCATCCTTTATCAGGGAATCTATGATTGGAAACCCCCAGGGGTCACCCAACACCACACCAGTGGAAACCCCATCAAGGTCACCACATTCAACTCATCCCGCAACCCCTAGAGGGTAGAGGAGTGCTAAGGGCAAGCCATAGGGTAATATACCCCGGGCACCCTCCATAAACCATCACACTCAGACACTTGTGTTTCCATCACAATGGCAGCCAATACTCAGTTACCCTTCTTAGCATCTCTGAATCTTCCAGATCTTAAAAATTTAACCAACGACCCCATTACAAATAGCCCTAATTGGCCTCCCATACCCACGAATATCCCTTCGGATATACCAAAATTCGAAGGGAAGCAAGAGGAAGACCCAGGAAATCATATTATGAATTTCCACCTATGATGTTCATCTAATAATATCATTGTCGATATTATTCAACTAAGACTGTTTCAACGCACCCTAACTGGGCCTGCGGAGAAATGGTATGTTGAGTAGCCTTCTTCTTCACATGGAACCTTTAGCACCCTCGCTATCACGTTCCTAACTTATTTTCAGCTAGCCATTCACCATGATTCATGAATAGAACTGATGACTCATTTTAGGAAAACACCAGTCATCCATATATTGGACCATCTCCACGAATGGCGGCGATGTTGTAGTTTGTGTAAAGCCAAACTCGACGATAGAGATTTTCTGGACTTCTTTTTGAAAAATATCACATTAGAGATCTCAAAGGACACGGTGACACAAAAACCTACCTCCGAGGAGGACGCCATTTGCAAAACCTAGCAGCTCGAACTCATCTACACCTCGTCAGGATATATTTACAATGTCCTACCAAATGCCCCATGCCTGCAAACTTATAGAGAATTACCAGACGCGTCGAATACCACAGACTATTTGATTGGGTCCTTGACTCAAGGTCACCTAGACAACATTATCCAATACCTAGGATTTTCGTACGATTCTACCTAGAACGTTACGCAACCTGGCTACCACCAAAGTCAATCTGCACCTTTGCAGAATATGACGAATAGGGTGGCACCATATCATCAACAATAGGGAAGCTCGTACCCTCCCTCACAGGGGACCTAGTACTCAACTAGGAATGCTGATGGAAGAGACCCCCCCAGAAATATTACACCAACCAGGGACAGGGGAACCTATATTTCCCTTTCCCCACACAAAATTCACCACTGCAAAATAATGTGCCAATGAACCTAGTGCAACCATCCCAGGCTCAACAACACCAGGCTTACGACCAGGAGAACCGCAATAACCATCCAAAATAATTCTAGGAATAAACAAAAGGGAGACTCTAGACAGGGGATTAGTAATCAAAACTGCCCCCCACGATCTCAGTCTAGGGGCAGCCCCAACCAAAATAAAAACCAGGAGCCAAAAAACAAATCCCAAGGGAAAAACAAGAGGTTCAGTCTAAGGAAAAACCATTCTTGTGCCATATGTGGTGAGTATAGCCATTACACTCACCACTATACCAAACTCCCCGAATTGAAAAAACTTTAGGGTAACCTTGGACAAGGGGGACCTACCCAACAACCCGCAGTAATGTAGGAGCCTTTCCCCCACCAAGGAGTGGTTAACACCCAAAAAAAAAAACCACCCCAACACGATACTAGAGGCAGCAACCATGAAATTTACATGATTGGTGAAGAAATGTTCTTCCAAATAAGGAATAGGAACTATGATGCCCTTTAGACACCAACCCGTCAGGTACGAGCACAAGTGCACCTACTGCACCATTAACCATATCCAAAGTACCTGTAGAGTCCCTTCAGACACCACTCAAAATCTGCCCATAGCTACAACATAGTGGATTATTTAACGCAATCACCAACTTCCATGTCGACCTTATAATTCCTACAATCATGCCCGAGGCAATGAAAAGCCCTACTTTCCACATTAGGCGCAATCAATCCTTCCGATTCACACTTAATGGGTTTTAACCTAGACAAAGCAATCCCTAGGATTCCTTCTCTGGCCGCCTTCCAAATACTAGTTTCAATCTAGAATATCAGCATACACTGATATATCATTGACGAAGAAGCATCACATGCACAATTTCAAAATCTATTTGGAAAAAGTTAGGATCACCTGAACTAAAACCATCTGACATCATGCTGGGATCATACGATGGTCACCCTTCATCCCCCGTCGGTCTATATCAAAATGTACCTGTATATATGGCTGGAAAGATGGTACTTATAGACATTGAAGTCTTGGACGCATAGCTAGACTACAATATACTCCTCGAGTGGAGTTATATGTATGCCATGACTGTAATAACATCCTCTGTCTTTTGAGTGATGATGTTTCCCCATGATGATTTGATCATCACCATTGACTAGCTTACATACTATGATAAGAAACCCATGACGACTCTCGATGTCGTATTACTATATGTAGACTCAACTATGGAACCTCTCATGTGATCCATATAATTTGGCCTCGGCCAATTCAAACCATCATCGATCCTAGGATCATTCCTAGGAGATGCCCCTATCATACTAGAGGGAGCCCCAAGGAGCACGAGGGCATCGGTGTGCATGATGCTATCATCAAACACTGAAACCAACCTGGATATGGAAACTATTAGTAGTACGGAGACCAAATCCACTGGCATGATATTCCTACCCTACGCCATTGCACAAACCCCATTTTTATACCCCCCACTTGGCTTTGTACGAAAGCAAGTCTTGGCAACTATTACATTGCCAAACATGAATTTCGAAATACTTGTGTTGTGTTTGGTCCCACCAACCATCACTTCTGTAGAGATAACCCCTATTTCCCCTCGGGAGGCCACAAAATTTAATGAAACACCCGTAGCAGTGCCAACTAACGCGACCAAGAAAACCACCAAAAAGGGGAAGAAAATAGAAAACCCAAAAATACCTAGGGTGTTACAACCTTGTGCATCATGTGATATTGTAGGCCATCCTACTAATATTTTCCTAGAGTTAGATGAATTAAAACCTCTTCTAAACACCGAAAGAAATTCCACGACATCAAGTTCCCATAAAAAGGAACATGCCATGAAAAACCAAGGGAAAGCAGCACACCAATCATGCATGTGACATATGCAACCATTTTGGGAATTATACCCACCATTACCCAGAGATGCCACGATATAGGGACACCCTGCAAGCCCTAGAGCAATCTTACCAACATGACCCCTTAGATCCATGCATGAAAATGGATGAGGGAGAGCCTAAAACCATACTATACCTACAAGAGGAGTCTACATCTAACTCATACACATTTAATCCAATAGACCAAAGACAGAAAAAGAGGCCACTCGGCAGACCCCAGTTTGCGCACTCTGCGACGAGCCTGACCACCTAGTCACACAGTGTCCCGAGTTAAGGGTGTTTAACCATTGGTACCAAGTCCCTCATGTTGCCCAAAGCAACTTAGTTCGACATAGACGACATACATGTCATATTTGTCGAATCAACCACCGTGTGCGTCGTTGTCCCCATATCTATCAATTCCGATCTATGTTGGATTTCATGTGATGTTTCATTGCTGAAAAATATGACTTAGCCGGCTCGGACACAGAATCCGCGAACAATACTACCACTCAAGAGACAGAAGCAACAAGGACTATATTATATGTTTTCGAGGAGAGACATTCACCTAAACAAACACCTCCCCCCCTATTATCACCCTCAAGCTCCAGTGCAGCTTTGCACACTCTGTGATGAACAAGATCACTTCATCATTGACTGTGTAGCTCTAGAGCTATTTCAAAGATTGTACCTAGTATACTATGATGACTTACGAGCAGTCCAATATTTGTTTCGAGTGTGTTCAGGCGACCACTAGGTTCTTCATTGTCCCTACATACCCCGATTCCATTCGACGTTAAATTTTTTACACCAAGCCATAACATGCCTCACCGCAACAAATAGATCAGATTCAGAATCCATAGAAAGTTCGACAACTCAAGAAAATGAGGCAACCAGGTCCATTTTCTTCATATCAACAGAAAAATGACCAACAAGGGGGAAGCACATCACCCCCAACCGCCCTCCACGGATAATCCCAGCCTACGCATTATGCGACGCACACAACCACTTGGTCGCCCAATGTCTGGATTTAAGATCATTCCGCAAATGGTACCCAATTACTCCAGTAGTCAAAGGGAGTGGAGAACCAAAGAAAAAAATATTGTCTGATTTGTCATGAAAACCTCGATACTCGACATTGTACTTACATCTCCCAATTTTTACCTTTGTTAGACACCATACGCTCATTGGTTACCCAATACTCGGATGTAACTAGTCTAAAACCAAGGTAGCCTAGTGCGAGGCAAGATGGAACAAGGCATATTGCTCCCCATCATTACCAAAACATTAGGGAAGCTAAGACGGCCCATCGTCCTAGCAGAGCCCAAAACCAGAAAAGAATGACATATATGTTGTGAGATAGAAACGACCATAGGATCAATCAATGTCAAGAACTCAAGAGGCTCATTGACAGTCTTCGCATGGTCACCACCATCCTACAGACCAATCTCTCCAATCAAGAGAAGGTCACACACCGCCATTGCAGGGTTTGCTCGCAATTCCACCATACTATGAATTGTGAATACCTCCCAAGGCTATGAGAGGAAAGCGTAGCATTGAGTTTTAACTCCCTAAAAGAGCCAAACCAACCAAAACCAAAGACTCAGAGATGGCAGAAGTGCAAACATGCCCCAATTCCCAATCATCTCTGAGCATCCACTTCAGGCACTGAGAGTAGTGTTGGTTCTCACACCATCTAATCGAGAGGCACCCTGACACCATGAAACATTTTCATTAGTCACAATGACAAAACAATGTAGTTCCCCTTAATGGAAACATTTTAGCACCTATGTACTCAACGCATCTTCCAAATCCAGGAAAGTATGAGTACCCTTAGTACGCCAAGTGAAGAGCACAATATTTCTCTCACACAAGCCACCACAATGGAAATTCCTCCACCATTCAACGTCGACGACACACAACACCATATATGATTCATATCATCATGCATGGGAACCATGACTCATGTTGTTTTCTCTTGTCATTGGTGTCGAGACCGCTACAACTACAACAATAGTTGTATCATCGACTGTGAAAACTCAAACAGTTGGCACCCTGTAGACCTTGTCTAGTTCCATAACATCAACTATGGAATCATATTCATGTCTATCAACCAACACTGTTAGGCCCGAACCAATTCCTCACAACCTCGTAGAAACTAATTCCCCCTTTGATATCTTGTTCCATTCATACGAGGATATTCTAGAGGCCATGACAGAACGAGATTGTCCGTGGGAATCAATGCATCACAGCTCGTTTTTTCTTCCAGAAATTCGGACGTAAAAACCCAGAAACCCAAGAGTTCTATGCCATTGAATCTAAATAATTCTTCCCATATATGAAGGTATACTGGTTCAAAAATCCCATCGCGATGCCTGATGCGTTTGAAGAAGGGAATATGTTGAATATTTTGCCAACCATTAAGGTGAATATCTCGAGAAAACCAAGAAAAATCAAATAAATCACATTGGGGGCAACATGCTCCCCAGACGTGGTAGTCTCTTACACAAATTTGTTATAAGAGTACAGGGACATCTTCGCATGGTATTATTCGGAAATTACAAGGCTTAGCCCACTATTGTAGAAAATCACATTGACACTTGGCCTGACATAATACTAGTATGCTAGAAATAACGTTAATTACACCCATATAAGGCAGAAGAAATCAAGCAAGAAATTGACAAGCTTCACAAAGTCGGGTTCATCTACCCAATCGCTTACACATCGTGGGTTTCCAACCTTGTTCCCGTTATGAAAAAACAGGGCACCATTCGAGTCTGCACCGATTTTTGAGATTTCAACGAAGATTGTCCCAAGGAAAACTACCCTACCCCATTTCTTGACCGAGTCATTTATGCTTGCACCGGTCATGAGGCCTTGTCCTTCATGGAAGGATTGTCAGGGTACAATAAAATTCAAATCCAACACACAAATCAGTATAAGACAACATTTAGTACCCCTTGGGGCACATACGCATACCAGGTTATGCCTTTTGGTCTTAAAAACGTTGGAGCCACCTTCTAGCACGCCATGAATTATATCTTCCACGACTTGGCCCACCTAATCTTAACTTACTAGAATGACCTTACCGTAAGATCCAAGAAATGAAGTGATCATCTAGGGGATTTATGGTTGGTATTATAACGATGCTGACATTACAACCTACACTTGAACCCTCTCAAGTGTGTCTTCTACGTCAATGCAGGTATACTATTAGGGTTCATCATATCCAAAAAGGGATTAGAATGGACCCCCTCAAGGTCCAAGCAATCAAAGAGGTGCCACCACCCAAAAATATCAAGAAACTTCAAAGCTTGCATGGGAAATCCAACTTCTTGAGACGCTTTGTCCCAGATTATGCCACTTGCGTGCAAGGATTCCTACGCCTACTCCGTCAGGATATCCCCTTCAAATGGGATTATCAGGATCAATAGTCATTTGAGGCGCTAAATTACACATTGTCTTTAGCCCATTTGATCAACCCACCAAATTATGACAAAGGCTACACCCTATACCTATTAGCATCAAACATTGCCATAGCTGGGGTGTTAGTGCAAGATGAACCGGATGGTAAAGAACACGTAATCTATTACATTAGTAGGAACTTATCGGGCCCTGCTTTAAGATATGAACCTGAAGAGAAAACTGCCCTTGCCCTTGTGCACGTAGTACAAAAACTTCAGCACTACATCATACCTACGGACTACAACAATCATAGTAGCTATCAACCCCATGAGATATATGCTAACCCGACGTCTGACGAACCAAAAATACACTCAATGGGTAGTCATAATACAGGAATTCAACTTGAAGTTTAGCTCCCCCAAGAGGAAAAAATATTTAATCTTAGCTGAGTTCATCACTGACCTCCCAAGTATGACTAAAGGATCCCTAGTTAACGACTCACTACCAGATGACGATTGAAGATCCTTGGTACGACGATATCCTCCTATTCTTATGAAGCCAAAAGTTCAAGCCAAATCTCACACGTGATGATTTAAGGTGCATACGCCACCAGGCCCCTTGATACCTGCTCATGGGGGACATCCTTTATCGACAAGGCGTTGACACTATCTTACACTGATGCCTCACGCACGACAAATCTGAGCAAGCCATAAATGGCTGTCATAATGGGGCTTGTGGCGGCCACCTCTCAGGGATGGCCACCATCCAAAAAGTCCCATGGGTAGGCTATTTTTGGCCCACCCTATTCCAGGATTGCATTCAAGTAGTCAAATGGTGCGAGCGATGCCAACGCTTCGCCCACAAGGCAAGAACACCTCCCACTCCTCTACACCCCGTACCTTTTGCAAATGGGGAATCAACTTTATGAATTGTAACCCTGCATCTTGTGGCAACCAAAAATATATCATTCTAGCCGTCAACTATTTCACCAAGTGGGCAGACTCCATGCCCACATATGATAACACGACACAAACCGAAACATGATTTCTCTTCAACCATGTCATTGCACGATTCGGTGTGCCTAAGGAATTAGTATCCAATCACTGAAAGCATTTCGAAAACGAAATATTCTAGGAGCTATCTCATCACCTAGGATTCACACATGAATTTTCATCACCATAATAATAGTCCAATTGATAGGTAGAATTTGTTAACAAAGTACTCAAAACAATGTTACAACGTATGGTTAATAACCATAAAACAAACTGGCACCATATGGTTTTTTCATCCCTTTGGGCATATCACACGGTAGTTAAAACCTCAATAGGATTCACACCTTTCCAACTAGTGTACGAAGTAGAAGCCTTGATTTCAATTGAACGTGAAATCCCCAACTTAAATGTAACCATAGAACTCCACGATGATACCCAACCTTTAGAACAACAGTTGGTACAGTTAGAACTTGTCGACGAAAATTGATGAGAGTCGCTCCAACATAATGAGGCACATAAAAAATGGGTAAAAGCATCATTCAACCGCAACATCATCCCTCGCTCATTTATAGAGGGGGAGTTTGTCCTCCGCTACGATGTTGTAAAAGAGTCCTTAGGACCTAGGAAGTTCAAAAAATTATGGAAAGGCCCTTACATCATAAAAAAATTCCTCCTCAAGGGAGCATACATCTGTTGGAAATACTGGGGGGGTGAATCAGTATTCCTTTCAATTAGAGCATTAGTTAATCTTCAAATATTATCAGTGTTTGTACAATGATAGTAGTAAACAAAAGGAACACAAATGCATACATTTTTTAAGGTGGAAACCCTCTTTGAGACAAAAACCACCTGAATGCTTTTCAAATAATTCTTTAGTATTCAACTCCAATTGAAAATAAAGCTCCAACTTCCTAGAATCTAGAAAAAAATTCTTCTCCAACTCCCATTGGATGGACGCTCCAATTCCCAAGATTCTTCAGTAGTCAATTGAATGGATGCCCCAACACCCAATTAGCTACAACTCACCCTAGCACCACCCTAACACCCTATAGAAGAATAAAAGAAGAATGGAATCCCATACTAGGGAAAATGGTCCACTTTACAATTATATAGAATGATGTAGAAGAAGAAGACACACTAGACCATAACCCAAACTATGACACAACCATCTAATGATGATCCTAGACCTCCTGACACTGCCTCTTCAACTCTTGGAAGATAGACACTTGTACAATTTTTACAATGATGTATTTACAATGACTTAGTACAATGATACCTTTACAGTGCTACCCACTTGAAGTCTTCATGTGATGAACTTATTACTGCTGTTCTTCACCTTGATTTCTTCTCTTTTCATGCTACCCTCTGCTACACCTTGCTTTGCTTTGCTGCCCCAAAAAGTCTGGTCCTTTGCAGCCCTTGAAAACACATGATCTAGCTTTTTCTTTCCTTTTGGGAGATTGATATTGAATCTAGTGTATCTTTGTTATTTCAGATCCCTAATATGTGATTTTGGTTCTGTAGAAGTCCTCTAAGTCTTCTTTCCAATGCCACTAGTCTGACCCAATTTGGATTCTTCAAGATAGAGTTATGCCCAATCTATCACAATGACCTAATTATGGACTGGTTCAGTAGAGAAAACTTGTACGACGTGCCACGTGTCACTGTTTGTTCATTTGGCTCTGAAATTGATATAGTGAAAGCTAAATTCTGTGTACCATCAGCCACTTTTTACAGAATTCCAATCCGATTCTCAAAGAGAGAGTTATGACAATTTTCCCAAGGCTTCTTTGAGATGAAGTTCAGGAGCCTGCAAAAATACTGCCTTCCACAGATCATATCTCCAAAAATATTGCACACCTTGATCTAAAATTTGTACAGGAGATTCCTTAGGATTTCAGCTTCGCGTCTTAAAAAATTTAGCTTATGAACCTTCGTAGAAAAAAATTTAGAGCGAAAATTCCACGATGACCTGTTTCACGTAGCGAAATCCCTACATCAGGAGGATATGAGGATCACAATTTATATAAATTCTTAGGTTGAGAGGGGCTTCAACAAGTGAACGTGGGAGGGATTTTAGGAGCTTAAAAATTATTAATTATTCAATTTTCAATGACCCATGCCACAACCCCATGGGGTTTTAGCCCACTAACTGGGGTTACAAACTTGAAACATATATCTCTCAAAACGTGAAGAATTACATGGCGTGCCATATATCAACAGAAAAATCTCGACAAGTAGAAGCCATAAAAAATATTCTTGACCCTGAATATAGTAATCTTGTATGTCAAAATTGCCATGAAAGATCAGGGTAGCCCCTGGTGCTGCTTGGATTGACATCAATGAAAACCAATGATCAACAACATCCTATCAGAGCTCGATGGTACATGCCTAGCTAATCCTGTCAATGGGCTGTACCTAAAAAAAATTCACCCATAAGGGCATGAACTCTCAACTTTAGAGATAATATGCATGTAACATAATTTTTTGAGATAATCATAATCATCAAGGAATTGTTCTAAAAAATGCTCTGGTGTCACAGATGGATCGTCCCCCCATCCACTATTTTGGATTCGATGATGGAGCCTCACGATGGTCGCAAAATTTAGCAGCAGCCCCCTGGGAAATATACTATCATGACCGGTCACCATTCCTCACCAACGGATTATGTATCGGATCAACTACCAATAATCAAGAAGAATACGATGCAGTCATCAGGCTGTTGAGTGATGCCTCCAACTAGGGCATTCTCCATCTACATGTCTACCTTGATTCCCAGCTAGTGGTATCGCAGTTAAACCACGGTTTGGAAGTACGCAATTCACACCTATTTAGAAAGTACTTGCATGCACGATGATTAAGTCTCCATTTTGATCCTATTACATTTACACATGTACCAAGGAATCAAAACTAAACAACCGATCACATAGCTAACCAAATCCTAGACTTGAATGCGTCTAGTGTAAACCATCATTCATAAGAAAAACATGAAAACATAAATATCCATCATAGGCACATAACATCCACCAATAAACACAAAATAATAGCCATAGACACAACATAAGAGTCGCAAAAAATATTCATCTCACATAAATACATCAAAAAATATGGGTCCGAGATACAAGCCATATCCCTGACCATAGTGTCAGTCAAAAAATATATCCGCATGTCATCAAAATAGGGAAGCATCCTCATAATGGGAGATTTCCCTGAGCATACAAATATCCCTAAGGCTAAGCCCTTCCTGGTGGGTCCTCTGGACCCACGGCTGCACCTGGTGTCAGTACAGGTGCAACAGCCAAAACTACAAATGTCGCACGACGCAAATTCGTGTGATGCGCCCTCTCTCGAGCCATCACTGTCTCTAGCCATACATCATCCAGATCATAAAAAAAATCCTAGGGTTAGCATACCCCAGGTCAATCTCTCTAACCAAATCCATGAGTCAACTAGATCAGCTGCACAAGCATCTGCAACCTCGACCCGAGCCTCTGCCGCCATCACCCTGAGGTTAGCAGCAACCAACTACTCCTCAACCGCCACAACACGAGCCTTAAACACCTCAACACGGGAAAGGAGGGCATCATCCCCTCCAGTAGCTGCAACACTACTTCCCTCCCATGAAGGGCCCCAAACACCTCCTTGCCCCCCAACCTGGGCCTGACCTGCCCCACCTAGGACCCTCCTCAATGGTTGATGTCCCACCAAAAAGGAAATAGGACACACCACTGCACCCAAATATGCAATATAAACAAAAAATAGTGTTAGTGTCACCACAAAAGACATATAAATATACACATAATAAAATCCTCAAAAAATACAGAAAAACATCCAAGGTCGCACCTGCTGGACCCCATGCGTAACCGACAGGAAGACCCATATTCAGGTCCCCCCAGAAGTCCATCATCGAGTATGGGTAGTATAGAAACATCTGGGGGTTCGCCTAGAACCACGCCTCAACGATAACATCCCAATAGAAACCAGCCTACCCTCCTCCACCGCGGGGCATCACGAGCACCCACTGCAGCATTCGTGGATCCCTAGGAGGACCCAGGGGAAATGACACAAAAGGTATGAGCATCACCACCCTCTCATACATAATACTGCATAAGATGCTCACATAGGTGAAGATATTGGAAGACCCCCTCTGGGCCTTCCCCAGCTGTGTCACCATGCCATCGAAAACTTGGCAAGCCCAGTCATAGAAGGGACATGCCCGTAACCAGCGCAAGACGCCAATATGTGAATTGGATGCCCTATTGGGTGATGATGACCCTGTCAGGTGAAATATCATTTCCAGGGCACCCCTCTCAACTAAATCTTCCACAGAGCTAATACGAACACAACCCTATGTAATCAGGTGAAAACAACAATGCTCCCTAGGCCAGCGCCGTATGTTCACTCTCCCAAGGGGGAGTGGGTGTGGAAGGGCCTCCCCTTGAGGCAGTAAACTAGTAACAAAGTAAATGTCTGTCTTTGACCGGATGACGACATCTCTGCGGTGCAACACCATAACATGTTGTCTCCTATTCCAACAATGGACCAGGTATCAAAGAAGGCTATCCCATGACCTCAATATGTTTCTCTCTAGAAATTTGAGCAACCCCCACTGCGCCAAAATCCCTCGAGAACCAGGGTCTTGGGCCATAACTGCTTGGAGATCAGTAAAATATCTCTCACGCCACAACATATTGTCACCAGAGAAAAACCAAAATCAGTGACTCAAACCAAAAAAATGAAAAAATTTCAATTTTTTTTTTTTACCTTTACCATGCCTGTGTAGAGAACAAGCGCGATGACCGCACATCTGTATCATATATAGACGCGTGCATCATCGTGAAAATCCTTTTCCAGGTGCGAAGGACTCGCATGATGATTTCGTTCTGCGTGAGGTCCGCGTGCATCAACCTTGATCGCCCGCGCGATCGGGGCAAAAAATTCACACAAAATATGTACAAAATCAATTTCTGCAGACCCACCCAGGCAGAAAATGACAAAATTGAAAATCTGTACGTTCATGGCCCTACCTGACATTAACGATGTGAATCCCGGGTACTCAGGATGACCACAACAATAAGAAAGGCTCAAGAGCAAGGGATCAACTCTGACCTCAGACTCTCAAATGACACAAATGAGTTGAAATGAGCCATATTGACCCATATATTGCCCTTTCCTCATTTTTTGACAGACCATAACAGGAGCTCAGAAAGCCCAATTGTAAAACTACAAGAAGCGCAGTGATTAACACTTAACCATGTTCAAGTTAGACCCTACACATCCATGCCTTTGAAAAATCCATTTTTTCAGTCACATTAGGTATGCCCTCTCTTATTGCTTTACCCTCAAAGTGATTTTCAATATGTTTGAATAAAAATATGCTTTTTACTTGGGGTATTGGTTGCAGGTATTACAAACATGCTGAATCACCATATTCCCCAGCCACTAAAGGTATACAAGCAGATATCATTCTATCCCTAGCATGATAGGCTCCCCGAAGATGCTTTTCATATCCTGACATAGTTTCTCCACAGAGATCAACCATAGGTTCTAGTCACTCGACCATGTTTATCACCACCCCACCTTGCACATGATAAACATTCTCGCAGGTTGGTAGAGCCTCACCCTCCATGGCATCCATCACTCATGTAGATCATACACTAAAGTTTTGGGGCCATGGCCATAAAATACAAGTCTGGGAAGTACTTCATGTCCATTCATCTGTCATGCATTAAGTCAAGTTTTACCCATGTCATGTTAAAACCCTTTCCTAGACTACCATTCTCATAAGCGGATCAAATGCGCACCACTGCATCTCACACTTGGAATATCACATCCCCACCAACATAGCCCATCTGTGACACTTTTTCATCCGATTCATCACCCTGGCACCAATGCCAACCAATGGGGCCCCCACCCTCAACAAAATACCTTCCTCACAACATAGTGACGAATTATTTTCATGTTTATAGGGGCACCTGTCTCTGTGCTTCTACCTCCAAACCCATTCTATTTTATTTTGGAAAGTGTATGAATTTTTTTTAGGAGAGAAATCCCACTCATTCATTCACATTTCTCACTTGGAAACAATCCCTAAACACCCTTGGTCAGAGCTGTGCATTATTTACCACACCCCACCACGACACTCATAACAACCATACACCCACCCTGTATATCCTACCGATTTCAGGGATTTCCTCACTAGAAATTGTTATGAGTGCCGCTACTCGCATTTACAGCTCCGACCTCGAGCCACTTAACTACCATCATTAGTTATAGCCATTTCTCGTCATCATGCCTAAGTTAAACTATCACACCACACTCTTCTACCTCAAAAACCATGGTCCCTTGCATCAATACTCATCTCGGTCAGTTGATGCTTCCTTCTTGTTGACCACAATTTTTTTTTTCCAAGAAGGAGGTAGTACCTTGGATGACTCCTAACCTCAATAAGGGCATCCCTGGATGGAACTATGGGAGTCATCATTTCCCATGGATGTCATTGATCCTCTTTACATTGAACTTCAAGATAAAATTTCATGTCAATATGGTATCATACTTCCTAACCGTTACACTCTGTCAAAATTCGTCGAAGACCCGTGACTTGATTAACATCTATTTTAGCAATGATTACACAGGAAGGTCCCCAACAGTCAAAGAACCATGCATAGAATGAGAAATTATTCTAAAAGTTCCCTTGAGGGCGTCATCAACCAATAGCAGGTCACTACCAAAAAGTGACATAAACATAACCTCTATATGTCAGATAAGCTTAACTAGTCAAAACATCATGAACATGGGACATGCCCGCCTCGTAGAAATATTCTATTCACTCTATCTCTTGCAGGTTTCCAACAGAGCACATTGTCTTTTTTACTCACGAAAATGGGTATCCAACCTCAGTTTTCAAGCAAGTTACTCTTTCTCTCTCTCTCAAAAGGACTACACCAAAAAAGAAACTATAATGTATTTCAACTATACAGTTCTTCCTAGATCTCATACATTAGGGGGAAACTGTTAACACCAGAAAATTATATAGGCAAAAGACATTAGAAAATGTCAAGCATAAGGTACAAATAAAAATTTATAGGGAAGAAATACATTAGAGGAGCTAAAAAATTAAATTTTCCTAAGGTCAGTAGGAATTTTTTTGGATTACTCATAGGAAGCACTGACCCTAAGTGGACATTGAAAATTTTTCTTCGATAGCCGTGAAGAGTGTTACTATCCCTCCAATAGTCGCATGGTCTCGGAGAATGTGGAATGTCACCATATGGGACCACTTGGCACACTTGGAGAAAAAAATTCTCACTCAAGCTAACAAAGTACAATTGCCTTTGAACCACCATGAGGCTTTAGTGCAGCACACAAAGGAATCATACCCCACTCTTGTGTCACCATCCACCTTGGACCAAGAGAGGGAGGGAGAATTTGAAACTTGTCTATAAAATCCAGCCATGGGAAGAGAATTGGGAGACACATTGTTATGCTGACCAAATTGCTCATCAACAAACCAGCTTGTGTTGTATAGCAACAAGAGGATTGGAAGGATTTAGTTGTTGGCCACCCAACACCTCAATCCAAGAGAGAAGAGTTCACCACGTGTTTGTCGATCTACCATCCTTTGAGAGGGAATAGAGGCTTGCTGAAAACTTGAGGGGAAGAGACCACCTTGTCTTGTATATTGGAGCTCTGTAGCTCGAAGGACCCACTACAAGAGATTTAGCATTATATCTTCTACTACCACCAACACCTAATAAAGGGAGAAATCTCTCCATTGTTGAGATATTAGTGTGTTTTCTCTATTGAGTGTGTTTATGGTGCATGTTGTTTTGTTTTTGTTTCATTGTTTATGTAGCATGTTATTTTTCCATTTAACTTGGCTTATTACATGTTGAAATTGTTCCACTAACATTTGACAAACCACTTTGACTTGTGACTTGCTTGTAGGCAAGAAACTTCCCTACTAAGCATAGTGTATTTCGTCCGCCCATGCTCCAAATACACTACCACACCAAGTCTAGTAGATAACACAATAGACTGATGAACTTATATTCATCTTAAATTTTAATATCAATAGATAAAAATTGACTTACCACAATATTTAATGCGTTTAGATGCTCTGTCACCAAGTCTCCATCCTTCATCCTCATGTTATACATATTTTTTTGTAGGAATGGTTTGTTCACCAGAGACATAGATTGACACAAAGTCCATAACTTGTATGAAAAATCCTTCATCGTAGCTTCCTCTGATATATTCAACAATATTGAATATGAGAGACACAATTGTATTATGCTCTCTGCCTTCCGATCTAACTTTTCCCAGTCTTCTGTCGAAATTACTATTGGTGTCGTATATGGATCTACATCAATCCATTGATCTCTATCCATAAAAAAATCCTCCATCTTGAGCTTCCATAGCTCAAAACTTTGTCCATTGAATTTATTGATATTTATATTTCCATTGTTCTCCATCTTCTTTAACTGCAAAAATCGATCCCACAGATCTCCCACTATAACAGGGTCTACCACAGGCTCGAGAAAAACCCCTTAGTGGAAAATGTGTCCCCTTGAAGCCGAAATAACGCCTATACCAGATGTAGGTTTTAACCTTGTATAGAAATTACCTACAAACTAATTCTTAAAACGAAAAAATATACAATGGCGAGAACATAAAACAATTATACATAGAGATTTTTCCTTGGATCCCAAAATCGAAAACACTAGATTGATTTTTTGTTAATGTTACAATACATATATATACATGTTGAAACATTCATAAAGACCAATACAGTAACCCTGGATTAGAACATAATTGCAGTTCCCTTGACCCGATCTACAAATTCCATGGACAAAAAACATGCGCAAAAACATGGGTAGGTACACCCCCCATCTGTGGGTCCACCCTACATCCTTGGGTCCACCCAACTATTATTGGATCCACATAAAATATTTTTTTTTCTAGAACCCCATGAGACGTGGAAATAATATAACACACACCAAAATCTACCCTCACTCATGCCAATTTAGCTGCGTCGATTTCACATTCTTTGGAAAGGCATGATGGGTAAGTGAAAAATACAAAGGACTATGTGGACGACAGTAAGATGGCTTAAACAAGGACCAATTTCAGCTGCAAAAATTTGCAGGAGAAGGGGCTGCACTGCTAAGAGAGGCATTGTCACAAAAAGGAGAGAAACATATCAGAGACAACGAAAGAGTGCGACCAAATGGGGGGATTTTTGTGAGGAATGAAGGGGCTCTACAGACAAACAATCTTCAATAATAAGAACAAAACAACAATGTGATGTTAGAGTACTGAGTGTCTATGCCAGACAAACCTCAATGGAGTTGTAAACCCCATGTACGAGATGATATGGCAAGAAGGAAAATTCAAATTTCTTAAACCTAGAGGAGTAACAATTTATTTATCCCTGCCTAAATTGCTAATTAATAAACCTTTAATATCTATATAAAACCATAAGACACGAAAATGGACGAGCACCTAAATCTGAACCTAGTTGTGGTTGTGCAAACACTGATGCCAAGAGATGGTGGGGGCTAGTAACTTGTTACAATTTTCATCATGGAGCTTCCTTCCTTTGTAGTTGATAATATATCATGTTGTGAGAGAGCTGAATTGGACACTTTGGCTCAGACGTGATGGTAAGTCTGTCAAAGAATTCAATCTCGAGGGAGTCTAGGTTAAAAGGAACCAAAAATTCCCCTTTCTTGAAAATAGAAATAATGCGGAGTAGTGTGGATAGCAGGAGTAGGGTAGGAAGTTTCCCTCATCATGTCTTCAACTCGGCATGAAGCATGTACAAAGCAGAGTCACTCACCACGGAAGTCACCATATTGAATAACTTCTTCCCAAGTGTGTTGAATAGTGTGTTGGAGGATGCATGTACCATTGTTTCTTGTGATTTTAATGTCAAATGCTAGGTGGAGGGTAGGATGGCCTCACCTTTGCCCTGAAAGAAGCAGTGTGATGATGGATGACACGCCCCCCTCGTACACTTTGCTAAGTTGTCACCCCGATCAGGGAACTGATAATATGTATAATTATATATACATGCTCTTGACATTTTTTATATTTTTTTCTTTAATTATATAATAGAGAGAAATAATTAAAAAAAAATGTGAATGTTAAGTTTTAATATGCTTATTAATTAAATTTATATATTAAGTTTTGAGATATAATGGTTACAATATGAATCATTATTATAATTTATATGATAAAATGGATCTTAATTTATAACGATTTATATTTTATATATATTACACATTTCTATATATAGAATATTATTATTTCTAATTATATATTTATTAATTAAATTTATCAAGTTTTTATATGTTTATTATGTTGGAAATACTTGGGGGGGGGGGGGTGGTTAATCAATATTTCCTTTCAATTAGTTAATTTTAACTTCACAGAGCACTAATTAACATTATCATAATATCAAAAACATAAATCAACAAAAAAATTCAACAATACACAATATCAGAGACAATAGACAAAGTATTTTTAGGTGGAAACCCTTATGGGAGAAAAACCATCGAACACTTCTGAAGATAGGTCTTCAATAATTTACATCAATTAGGAAGCTCCAACTTCAACTAAAGGAGGCTCCAACCCCCTAGTTTATAGGCTCCAACCTGAAGGACTCTTCAATGCCTTGATTTACCAACCCCAACTGGAAGAACACTCCAAAGCCCTAGTTTACCAACTCCAACTGGAAGGACGCTCAAATGCCCTAGTTTAATCCAACTAGAAGGATGCTCCAACGACCTAGATTTATCAGCTCTGACTGAAAGGACGCTAAAATGAACTATGTAGGATCCAACCTGCCCCAACACCACCTTGTCGCCTTGAAGTGTTCTCCGGCTCCAACCTAAAGGATACTCCACTCTATTGCCTTGCACCACCCTGCCACCTTATTTAACAAGTAGACCATGTTTCATAATTTTCAGACTAGATCCACTTGTGCTCAATATTAATACAAAATCAAGTTTTAATATAATATCCTCTCAATCAAATCTTGTTATGTGCATCAAACCCTAGATATACAAAACTTAGTTAACCTTTTCTCAAGCTTCATCAACCATCCAACCAAGCACTGAAAAACCTTGACATTCATTAATTACCCACACTAGCCAATAACACTGCTATCAATATTGTTGTTATTCCTTTGTCAAGTGCCCTGCCACAATGGCTCTACTCAAGTTACTTAGCTTGTCTAATCACAAAATCTCTGCTCATTATGTCTATCAAACCCTAGGTCACAACATCTTTCACTATCAATGGTCAACAACATACATTAACTACAATGCTTAGGACATAAAGCACTCGCATTTTCAAGTAGAAACTGTAGCACAACATACATTGATATCAATCATGCCCTAATGACATACATCCAACAATCTGGTTACCAAATTCACTTCAGAAATGCAAACCACTAGGAAACATCTTCAATATCCAAACACCAAGTTAGCCATATGCATATAAGGACAGAACATTCTTTCATTGATAGTCAGTCAACATACTTTAACAACTCTACATAGGGCATGAAGCATTGGCATCTTTAGGTAGAAACCCTGATTTCCCAATGACTTTTAGTTGTTTTCAATCTAGATTAATAATAACTTCAATTATCCTAATTGACTATATAAAACCATTCAAGTGTTCTACATTTTGATTCTTTCAGGTCCCCTTTTGCAAATTAAGCTCTTTTGGCACCAGTGCTACAAAAAGACATATCGTCGATTCCTTAATATCCGAGAAAATAAAATTTATAATTCATAAATAAAACAAGTTTCAACTTTACCTCTGGGACCTCGAACTTGTGACTTCAATATTTCATACAATCTCCTTACCAACTTTATTATACAATGTTAATATCTCAACCTTGTTTTATTTTGTGCAATCATGTCAAATTGTGACTATGACTCCTATGAACCTAAAGCTCCATCAGCTTTTGGCGTTCAACGTAATGAATCAAGCACATATCTAGTGTGGTTGAGCTTAACGATGTCCAGAGTTACTCGTTGTCTGGGCAATTATGTCTTCATTAGAGCTTCTATTATAGTAAGTGTTGACTGCAATCAGAATTGACCTGCATTTTGAGACCACTCAAAAGTATCATGGAAATGAAGCGTTATGGTTATGAGCTAAAGTTCTAAGTGGTAGTGTTGGGACTCTGACATCTGTTGCCACCGCCTGAATTTCCTTTTGTAACTGTCAACGCCAAAACATTATAAATTATAAACTATTATACATTGACTATTCATTTGTGTGTTGGTCGACAGGTGTTGGTATCGACTGGAAAAAAAACATGTAACTGTAAAAAGGGATGCCCATGGAAATTTATTTTGAATCAATGTTGGACAACACTTACTAACATAATATATTGCGCTAACCTATTTTGTCAATGATCGTTCTGCAACTAGTATTATGACCAACCTTTCACACTTTTCACCACAGAAGCAGACAAAGGCTCGAAGAAAGAACACGAAACTCTAATTCAACGAGATGTCACATGATTTGAAACCCACGATAGACGCTCACACAAGAGATCATTACATAGAACAATTCGATCTGATGAAAGCACGCTCATTGTGCCGTTTGATTCCTCACTAATAAATTGACGTTGACTTCAATCCTCACATGAATCAGAGAAGAACTACCATGCACCAAGACAAAGGTGTTTTGCTTCATGCGTTACACACCAGATCAAATCATTTTCCAATGATCCAAATTGCAGTAGCAGTCACTATCATTCATTAAAACATCTTTTCATTGCATTGCACCATACACCAGACTGGAGATATAAAAAAATAGAAATATCAAACTATATGCCAGATCTAAGACCAAATCACATGATGTTTGTAACAACTGATTTATCACACCAAGTTACACCAGTAGAAGGTTAAACACTGCCAAAAACAAACCATAATTGTCACCAGATGTGAATTGGATGTACGACAATGTCAGACTAGATTCACACCACGATTGCACCATTAAAAGACACTGCATTGTTACCCTAGCCTCGGTATTTCAGTTTAGATGAACGTGAAAGATGATGATCTTTGGAGGGATTTGAGCATCATGTTTATACCAAGACAAAGAGGCTTCTAGATAATGGAGCCAACCACAACAAATTCAAAATTTTGAAACCAACCTTTCAAGAATTTAATTTTAATTTTAATTTTGCGATATTTTTGGAGCCAAAATTTAATTCCTTTTTTGGCCGACTTGTTTTCTAGTTAGATTAAATTCTGTTCGACAAAAAGCCACTTTTGCAAGCATAGACCCATCAAAAAATTAATTTAATAAAGATCCAAAAATAAACCAATCAATGAGTTGTCTTTCAATATCAAATTGAGGCTCCTTGACCACACATTTTGGGCAAAAAATTTAATTGAGCATATCTCCTCAATCGTGAGGACCCATGAGAAGTGCTATTGTTGGAATTCTTAAGGCTTCTGGTTATTTGGAGCTTCCCATTAATGTAAATTAGACGAATATTAAGAGTGCTCAAGATTAATGTCAGTATCAATGAAAACACCATTTAACATATTAATTATATGTTCTAAAATACCATGGTTGTTGATATGAATTACTATTATTTATTTATTTTTATTTTTTGTCAAGTTGTCTGTGATCTTCCAGGCTTGACCCGTGGCTTAAGGAGTTGTGACCCAGGGGCATATAAGTCATCAAAGTCACCCGAGGATTGCACCCGGCCTGGACCACACCAACCCTTAGCTGACTGGATTTTTTAGCATGTCCCTTCCCTCTAGTAGAAGGCACAACCACCCCTAATGAGGTTTGATCCTGGGTCACCTTGCTGACGAGGCCCATCCTCAACTGGTTGTGTTAGTGGGACTTGACTTATTTTAATTTATTTTAATATCATATGCATATTATTATTTTTTTTGTCGAAAAAATGTTTGTAATTTTTATTAATAAAAATAAATTTACAATAACCCCAAGCAACTACTTGGAAATCTGGTGAAAATGTAAAGTAAATGTGAAAATTTCACAGATGTTGACCTGTGGCCTTGTGTTGGGGGATCTAATACTTCATTTTATGAGCCACTACAACTTCTCCCTTATACTCGACTCACAAGGCATTTCCATGCAATCAGATTAATATAATTTAAATATTAATTGTTAATATTCTAAAATTAAGTTATATTGGAGGTATTTGAAAGTTGTGAATTCATTCTTATTTTAAAAATAGCTAGTATAGATCCATCTTGACTATGGATGTACCAAATTTAGGGAGAAATCAAATTTTGGAAAATGAACACTTCTTTTTGAATGCAAAACTTTAGGAAAGTTTTTTGAGAGATTTGGTTCATCTAGGTACTTGGTAGATCTAAAGTTAAGATACATCTATGTTGGGGTGTTGAGAGGCATAATTATAAAGCCCAATATGAGGGAGATCAACATAGTCTAACTAATAGACAAAATGACCTTTTTTTTTCAGGGCATTTTTTCGTTCAATTTTAACGAAAATCCGACAAATATTTCTAGAAAATCTAGTTTAAGTTGTTTAGTCTACAAAATTCGAGTGCCCTGGGGTTTTTTCAAGGCATTGAATCCTTTTGTGCATTCAAAAATGTATTTTAAACAATAAAGAACCACATTCTTTCTTAAAGTGTATTGTCAAATTTCGATGAAAAAACTATTTCATCCAAGCTTAAGGCAATTCCTTCTGTGCTCAACCTCAAGTTCACAATTGTCTCTTTTAAATAAAAATAAAGTACTCTAAATAAATAAACTGTAGGCCGTGATAAAAATAACAAAAATGAATACACATGTTTGGTTAGTTTTAATTAAAAGCATTATAAAACATTAATAATCTCATTTTCAATGTGCTCTCTTTATTTATTTGTTGTTGATATTACAACCTGATATGAAGAAGAAGACACTAAAACATTTCACTCTGAGTTTTAACCATAAATAAAACATTTTGATGTCCATGTGAAGTAATTGAATTTTATATCAACTTTAGAGAGATAAAGTAATTACAAGTTAATTAAAAAAAAAACATATATTATATTTTCACTTTTGAACAAGCGCTACATAGTAGCTAGTACCCCTGTTTAGTTTAAATATAGTTAAATTAAAATTAAAAAAAAATGACAAATTAAAATTGTAATAACAAGACAATTTCATTTTTGCAAGAAAATGTAGTAGCCTTTAGTGCATTTATTATTTATTATCTTTGTTCATGCTACCATTGAATGTAGTCGTAATAATTTTGGATATAGTTCCATTGTAAACTTGGTTTGTTTCTCAAATTAGTAGTTTTCATATTCCCTATGTTAAATAACTTATGTACTCATAGTTGTATGTGTAATTTCTTGAATGCATGTGATATTTAAAAATTTAGAAATACTTAAAAAATTATATATATATAATACTCAATTAATTTATTTTTAATATTTAAGAAAAAATAATCACATTGGAAAATAGAACAATGGCTAGTGCTAGGGTTCCTGAATGCTGGGCCGCCGACGCCAACTCTGCAATAGCTCCAGACGCGTTCGGCTCTGCCGCAGTCACCACGGTAGATCAAGGAGATTCGGAGGTTTTCACAGCCGTAGCTCACTATGGCTCCCCCGTTTTCTTGCAGCATCGCTGGCTCTCGGCAACTCCTCGCCAAGCAACCGCCGACACTGTTCAACATGAGGGTCACGAGGACACTTCAGAATGCGACTCTGGAGCTCAAGCAACAACAGAGTTTGAGCAAGGCACTGCCTCCTTCTGTGTCTAAGAAGGGACAAGAGCTGCAGTCTCGACCACCGTTGTGACCCTGTAGAGGCTCTGCTACACGGATGGGCTGAATAGATCTGTCAAGGTGTCGCCGCAGGTCGAAATTATTCAGATCCAGGAGGGCCACGCTCATCTTCCAGCCTCAATCAAAGAAAAAATCCTCACAGATTTGAGGATGCAAGGATTAGGCACAGATCAGGCATAAAATCAAAGCGGAATGCTGAGGACTTCAGACCACTCACCCTTTGGATTTCAGATCCAGATCTCACTTCTCTCCAGCAAAACGTTGTTTCTTTGGGTGTGTGCTTCAGATCTAGTGCATGACCTCTTGCGAGAGCTTGAACTCAGGTTGGGTATCCCCTCAGCCCTTTAGAGATTGACTTACGAAGGTAAACAGCTCGAAGACCCTCTGCCCTTGTCTTATTACAGTATTGAAAGAGATGCTTTAGTGATGCTCACCCTATGTCTGTGAGGAGGAGCATCTGGGCAGACCTCCTCGGCTCCTGCTTTTTCCTATAAAGATGCGGTTCATGTACAACCTTCCAAGAAGACTGCCCAACCAGCTGAGGCTCCCAAGCCTTTCTTGGTGGAAAAAATGGTGGAAACTCCCTCCATTGAAATCACTCATCCATCTATGGATGATCAATATCAGACGTTTGCAGAAACAACCATCATATGCATATTTAATGGACTATGGCCTTGTACTGCCGATCTATACTAGTGGATCCACTTCAACTGGACCAACAACAGCAAGGTCTTCTTATGTTCGAAAGGCTTCTTTATTGTGGCCTTTTCCTTCAACGAAGATTACCAGAAAGCCTTAACGGGAGACCCTTGGTTCTGGGGATCAACTGGACTATTCCTCACCCCCTGGTTCCCAAATTTCGACCCCTCTTCGGCTGTCATCACCAATCTTCCCATTTGGGTCAGGCTTCCAAACCTCCCTGCACATTTATGGCATTTCGCTATCTTTCAAGGGATAGGGGACACCTTAGGCCGCTTCCTGGCTACGGACACCTCACGGGGGGAGAAAGACATATATACTTTTGGCAGAATATGTGTGGAAATAGACATTAGTAAAGGGCTGCCTGATCAGATCAACCTCAAAATTGGGGACTTTCATTGGACGCAAACCTTGGACTATGAGAACATTACCTTCAGGTGTCGCCATTGCCATCAGATGAGGCATATCCAGAATACATGTGCAACGTTCCTCGACAAAAATAAGAACATCTATCGCAAATCCAAATCCAAGAGCTGGAAACCATGTGATAGACCCCCTATGGATGACATAGATTCCTCTAGCTCTGATGAGGAGGACATGAAGTGGAAGGGGAGAATCTAGAACACCCGAAGGACGTGCCCCCAGCCTTCCCTGAGGATCCTTCAACTCCTCTGATCTCACAAAAACACACTCATGAGTCTTCTTCCTCAGATTCAGACAAGGAGACTCCTCCTTCTGCGCAGAATAGTTTGCAAGTGGTTCCTGTCCAGCCAGGGTACAATGGCTGGGTCAAAGTCAGTAAGAAGAAAGGGAAAAAATGTCGATTGGGAGACTCTACCCATTCTGGGTTGACTCCTTAGTCTAGCTCTCTATTTTATGTTCTCCTTGTTATCTTTTGCTTATGCCGTGGATGCTCTTTGGGACCCAGGTTGATAGTCTATCATTTCTGGCTCCCTTGCTCTTTTGCTTCGCTTTTCTGCAAGCTCTGATTGTACCATATGTTTTTTCTTAATAGAATTAGTCTTATTCAGAATTAAAATATATATATATATATATATATAATTAATTGAGTTTGGTTTTATTAATTAAAAAGTTTTGATTAATTTTTTATTTTTTATTATCTAGATTTAATTCTTATTATATTAATCTTATAAATATTTATTATAAACCATATATTTAATAAATATATAAGCATATATTCACTTTATTAAGTTGAAAATTCAATGTAAACACATTGTTAATAGTTATATATTTTGTGAATGTGAAAAACCAAATCTGAACTTTTATATATTTAGATTTTTTTAATGAGATATCGAGACTTTCTAAAAAATTTTGAAAAGTCTTTCATTGCCATCAATATGCAAGGAAGTCCAACACTAATACCATATTAAAGTCTCAATCAAATCAATTTTCATCTATCCATAAAATTTAGTTCCATCTCTATTTTGTGGTTCCAAAGTGATTGTGAATTATGAAATTTGAGATAATGTTTGCAAAATTATAAAAATAATGCTACACCCAAAAAAACTAATAAAACGCTAAATCAAACCACCCCTGTTTTGAAGCTTAAGATAATGTTTGAGAAACTATCTAAAAATGCTAAAGTGATTAGTGTTTATGAAAAAAACACTTTATTTATATTTTAAATGATACAATTATGTAATAAATTTTTTATTAATATTAATTAATGTTATTTTATACTGAATTTAAAAATATTAAAAATAAAAATATAGATATTCGTTTTGGTTTTACAATTATGTTTTTGTTTATTTTCATCTTTATATGAAAATTGATACAGTCGTGTCGTGAGTTGTTTATTTAATAGCATGGTCATGGTTATTGAGACTTTTTTTTAAGTTTAAATAAACCTTAATGTCGGATCGTTATCAATCACGTTTCTAATTTTTGGTTGCTCTATACGAACGACCCACACCTTAAATGTTTTGATCATTATTAATCACGTTGCAATGTTTTTGGGTGCTTTGCAAGGATGTGTTATGGGTAGATTTACTCACATCTTTTTTCTTTTGTTTTTATTTTTTATTTTTGGGTGCTCTACAAGGATGTGTTATGGGTAAATTTATATATATATATATATATATATATATATATATATATATATTTTGAGAAAGAGAAAGAGAAAGAGAAAAGAAAAGAAAAGAAAAGAAAAGAAAAGAAAGATTTACAAACATCTTAATGGGCTAAGTACAAAGTCTATAAAACAACATAAAACAAAATTAGCGCGATGTATTAAATAACAATACCTTTTGTCGTATGATCACATCAATGTAGTACCATTGGAGCATAAGCCATCATGAGAAAATAAGATGTAAACAAAATGAACCAATAAGATGACAAGAAAATAAATTTAAATATTATTAAATAATAATAGAATTTAATTTATAAAGTTAAACTATATCATAGTTTTAATTTTTTTTGGCAAAAATAAATTAATAGAAATTCAATGCAAAACTTGATGGGTTATACACTACGACAAATATAATAAGAGAAAGATGTATAATTTTTATACAATGTAAAAATATTTTAATATAAAACTTAAATGAATTATCTGAATATTCATGTTAACTATTTTATTTCAACATCATCTTCATATATATGTATATATAGAGACACAAAAAAGAAAGATATTTTATGGTTTTAACAATGATCATTGCATATCTGCAGTATTTATATTGAATGATCTAGATCAATACAATCATCATTCTCATGATGATGAACTACACTAAGTAGTTCGAAACGCGTCGGCTTCTCAAATAATAATGTGATTTTCCGGTAGATCTCTGATAAAATAGATATTTTAATGTTGACCATAATAAAATATTTCAATGCCCAATAAAAATAAGTAATTGAAAGTACAAAAATAAAAAAAATCAACTACTTCGTAACCAGAGCAATAAGAGGAATATGTTTAATTTATTCAATTTTAATATAAAATTAATATGTAACATTTAAAATAATTAACAATAATAACAAATTTCAATGTGGCTCATAAATAAAACATTTAAATGTGTATGCTACGTAAAATATTTCAATGTCAACTATGTATATATATTTTATATGGTTAAGCCCATGGGGCGTAGAATAGATGGTGATAGGGTGTATTGTTAAGACACTTCGTGATGCGAAGGTCACTGGTTTGAAACTCTGCGGGGAAAAATCAAGCCATGTTAAAGGTTGGTATGGCCAAGGTCGGGTGTGATATTCAGATGATTTTGACGGGTTATATTTCCCCGGGTCACGATTTCTCAAGCCAAAAGTTAAGCGTGCAGTCATCTCAAGGCTCATACATATATACAAAGCAATTGAAAAAAACATCTTATGGCTAAAAAATTTCAAGTTGTCTCACTCTTCTACATTTTGGCCTTTTTAAGGTGTATTTTTGGTTGATTTTGCTTGAGAAAAGATTTGTTGGAACTAAAATTTTAAGTCGTGTAGTCTACACAATCCAAGTGCCCAAAGGGATTTTCAAAGCATTGAAAGATTTGTTGGAATTGCAAGTTTAAGCTACGTAATCTACACAATCTAAGTGTCCAAGGGGATTTTCAAGGCATCAAATCCATTTATGCATTCAAAAATTCAATTTAAACATCTATCAATTGTTAATCTACTCCTAAAAAATGACCAAGCCTGTTAGAAGTGGATTAGTTGTTAATAGAAAGCCACAAATTCATGTTCCATTTCATTATGTTTCCATTCCATTCCCTCGAGGGTCCATGATTCATGTTATGATGTTTTGTTACCTACACTGTATCATTGAACCATGGAAAAAATTGGTGTTTCCCCCCTTCTCTTCAACCATTTCATGCCTGCTTTTTGTTTCCCCGATATTTATTCTTGTTGATGTCATTCTTATAATTGATTTCTTAATTCTAATTCCTTTTTGGATAGGTTATTTGTTTTGATTTCCTGAATAATGTGTTATTGAATTTTTTCCACCTCTTTGTTGTGTTGTGTTTTGGCTTCAAGGAGATAAAACAATTCTTGTTTATTCCAATCCTTTGAAATGTTGTTTGATATACTATGGACTTTGATTAAATTTGTTCAGTACCTTGATTTAATGGGGCTTCTTTCCACTATTTTTCTACATTATCTAAAACAGTAGAGTGCCTTAGCTATAAGGACTCAAATATGAATGGTTTATTTAATGACCCGCCTTGCCAATCTACCCACAAACTTATTGGCCATTGGTTTGATCCATAGCTTGGGAGAACAATTACTTCAATTTTCATTCCCCTTACTAACAATGCTTCAAAGGCTAGAGATATATCTAGCCTCGGTGCAACTTATGCTTTCCCCATTCTTCGATTGTTACATGTGTAGTTGTCATTGGGAGTTTCCATGTCTACAAATATTAAATATTTTGTCATATCTCTGAATCAATATGATTTAACTTCTAACCAACATACACCTCATTTTTTATACAACAAACATTTCATAATATTGAAGTCCCCACTTAATATCCATTTTTATGGATTAAGGAGTAAGTACATATTTTTAATGTTGTTTACAAATACTAACTTATCTCCTAGTATGGTTGGTTCATACACAAAGGTTATACATCATGTAGTTGCTAACCCTATGTTTTGAAATTTGGTTAAGATGGATCTCATTGTTGCTATGAAATTTATAAGATTGATATCCTTGGGATTCCACCAAACCACTAGTCCTCTTGATGCTCCCCTGAGATCCATGGATATGCATTGGAAACCTTTTCAAATGGTTTGGCTTATTTGTGCAAGTTGGTTTTCTTTTGTTTAAGTTTTTTGCAACATGAATATTGTTGGTTTTTCTAATCTATTTGTTTATTTAAGGATCTTGTGTTTATATTTTTTTTGTTCAAGCCCTTACATTCCAAGAGATGTTCTTAATGGTTGAGGAGATGAGAAGAGTTTGTGGGAATTAGTGAAAAGATTTATCCTACTGGAGTTCACCATATTTTCTCCCATTTCCTAAATTAACCATTTGTTTTATTTTCATCCTCCTTTCTGAGGGCAGGTTAAAGAGCATTAAAACCCCTCCCCTCAACCAACAATGCTAGCAACTATGGGTTCCAATACCAAAATGGGGATGGATCTGTATCGTAGCACCTTGTTTGGGAGGTGTCGGGACCTATGGTTTCCTCTCAACAATGGGCTAATTCTTTGTTGAGATTTTATTTGTCTTGGAAGAGGCTAGATAGGCTTGGAAGATGCACTACCCTTGGGTTCTGATAGTTGTTTCGAAAGAGCTAAGGCGACTTGTGGTGGTTGGTTCATCCTTCCTCCTTGCTAGTTTTTACATTCTCTTTGGTGGAAACTTTATGAATCCATGAATTAGAAGAACTGGGATTGGAGTTACTTTTTAGTTGTATATAGCGTTGCCTTTGGGATCAAGCATATAAGCTTTTGGGATCAACCTCACTTCTTTCCCCAGGAGCTGCAGCGGGGGTTGACTTTCCTATGCCTCTGTTATGGATTGAATATCCACCTTTTCCAAGTCCGTGTCTTCTAGATCTCCCAATTTTGAGATCTAATCCATCTCCTCATGAATCTCTATGTAACCTAAAATGTATATGATATAGGAGCATCAACCCCTGGGTTGCCCAATTTTGACTATGGCCCAAAGGGTTTTGAAATTTCTAAAGACGAATAATTTTTCCTCAAATTTTAATTTGTATAAATTAGAATTAGTGGATTCTGATGTAATTACATGTCTTGATTCTAGAAGAATCGAGAAATGTTATGCTCTTATTTTTGTTTGTTTGTTGATATGGTATTATGGAAAAGTGGGCCTTTGTAAATTTAACAAGTTTCACGTTAAGGGGTAGGGACATATGTACAAACAAGACTGTGTTTATATTAGGGTAATTTTTTTCCAAATAGTTAAATATATGTCTTATTTGAAGTTGGTCTAGAGAGACACGAGAGGAGCTCAGAGAGAGGAAAGGAGTCTTTGGGATCAGAGCGAAAATCCGCTCAAAGAGGATCACGAAAGCTCCGACAGTGAACAATAGAAGTTGTTACAGTCCTCTATCAATAAATTTTACGCATATAATAGAATCTGAGTTTTCAGTGAGTTTCTATGTTTAAACCCTTTACCTAAGCATGGAGTGATGCCCAATGTTAATGGAAGACGAGTGTTTACTGTATGTGTATTTTCCTTGTAATTAAGATCTATGTGATGAAGTCAAGACTCTGTTAAAGGATCATAGGACATATTTGGAGGTTGAGTGAAGTTCCGGTGAGCGTCAAACATGTGCGCTTTAGGGCTTATCTGGGATGACTATATATTTTGTTCCACCAATATACAACTTATTAGTGTAAGGGATCTAGAATCAATGAAATAATTCACTATGGTCGTCACGTCCTCAAGCTTGATCGTTGGGAATTTATCGCTTTGAGTCCAAGTGTTGTCGTCCAGGCCAATCCATATCAAGTCTGGTTAATTATGGTTTTGGTCTTAGTTTCACACTCTAGTAAAGTGAGCATGAACAAGGAGTCCTATAAATAGATGGGTAGGGCCACAACACTCCTCGGCCAACCTTACGAATTTTGTGAGAATGTTTGGAGAAGATCATTGGCGCTCTACGCTACATGCATCGAACTCCTGTAGCATGGTGATACGATACCAGCACGAATCCAGTGTGATCCATGGAATGGTTTGAGGGAGATCCACTCAGTTTGAGGGATATATCCATCTTGGCTTGTTAATTAGGTAAGGAGAAATTTCTAAAATGACTATGCACTCAAGATATAGGAAACTTTGCATGAAGGGAGAGAGATTATTTATTCAAGCCTTGAACATCAATTAATGGAGACGCTACCTTGGAAGAAATTGCAACACACCGATCTTACTGGGGCACCAAATTTGTCTGGACTTCTAGGCTTACCTGACCTTTTGTGGAGTGGTTTCGTTGTTAAATGACCCAAACCTCTGATTTCTTCTGGATCGAAGCAGATTGAGAAGTATATATTCAGTTCAACAGAGAAAGTCACCTTCGGAAAGTCCCCAGACTATCAGAGAAAGCTTGATATCTAGGCTAGTCTGACTTTGCGTGGGAGCATCGTTGTCAAGTCTCATAATTTCAGATCAAGGTCAACATCATAGATCAACATTCAATCTTGAGTTTTGATCTCAATCATGGATTTAAGGCCCACACAAAATAGACGTGTACGAAGTTTGGATCACGAACAGATTGTAGTTTTTCTTTGTAGCGTCTAATGTGAAAAGGGAACCTAGACCAAGCCCTTAGTTAAAGGAGGCAAGGTTCCATTTAGAAGTGTTGGAGTTATGGGAGATAAACGTTCGTGAAAGGTACCAAAAAGAATTTTTATCGACAGATTAACACCTTGCAGGATTTAAGGTAGCGGTCGAGGTCATGTTTAGGCTGACAATACAACAAAGGCTGAGAGTAGCCAAGACTGCCTATATCTAATTGATTGGCGTGTTGATAAAGCGGGGTTCGAAATAATTGGTATTTTGTGATTTGGTCTAGTCAGGTTTCTAGAGAAGACTTTGTGTTAGTAAATGTGGGAAAAGAGAGAGAAACCAACGAGGTTGCCTCAAAGTGGTATTGGGGCGGGATCACATCTGGAGGAATCTGACACAGCGACAAATTCTTCTTGGGAATAAGTATAAAAGTGAAGTGGTCGTATGAAAAAAAAAATCAAACAGTAAAAGACTTAGAAGGATTGCTTGTAGAGAAGAGACAGAGGAAAAGAATAAAAAAAAAAAAGGGAATGAGGTGATAGAGAAACAACAAAATCATGGCAGAGAAGATTGTGCAAGAACAAGACATAACGAACTAGAGGATTTGGAACTAGAAAAGAGGTTGAAGAAAGAGAAATTCCAACCGAGAAGTAGAGCTAGAAGGAGTGGTATTTTGAAATCTCAGTAAGGAAGAAAAATTCGCAGATAAACTGTCTTCAAATTTATTTTAAATTGGCAAGGAGCTAATTAGTGTAGGGGTAATTACAATATATGATGGCATTTACTCCATAAAATAAAGTTGTAAGAGGAAACCAATAGTGTTTTCATGGATTGTGGTAAAGAAACCTTGCAACAAAGAGGCTATAAAATGAGAGAAGTTTCATCTGAGGTTGAAATAGAGTTGAGGACAAAGGAAGTCCTTAAGAGGAGAACACAAGAATTTCTTAGGAGGCGAGTAAAGTGCAACAACTAGAGGAGTAGAGGAGGCTCAATAGGTTCCAGGGGAGGTGAACCCGTGATACCAAAATTCTAAGCCATAAGAGAGATCTTAGTGGGGTGTCTTGTGGAGGCTTGTTTGCAACTCACAATGAATATGGAGAAGCTCATAATGATTGCCACTAATGTTCATGTAAAGGATCTATGTGAATTCCACGAGAGAATATACAAGAATTCCAAGGAAAATGGCCCTAAGAAAGGGAAGACAAGTCAAGAGGAGTTTGACAGAGAGTTGGATGAATTGAAGGAGAAACTTAGTGTTATAAGCCTGTTGCTAAATGAGCGGGAGAAGGAAGACCAGAGATATGGATTGTACCTTAGGAAGAAAGTCAAAGAGTTGATGAGGCAACTGTATGCTAGGAAGTTGAGGAGAAAGCTGAAGCATTTGTTGTGCAAACTACTGAGAGAGGAAGAGCTCATAGTCACTGAGCCTCAGGAGGAAGTTCATTGTTGTGAACTAGAGTAAGGAATAGTTTTTAGAGAAGAGGTTGAGGAGAGACTGTCTGAGAGCCTTGTGGACTACATGAAGATCCTGAGACAAGTGCTAATATAAGATGTTGATGAGACACTGGGTGGAAGTCTCATGGGATATTAGCAGGAAGATTTTGTAGAATATAGAATAAATGAGGTTAGAAATCCTAATGATTTAAAACTAACGAGTTGTGTGTGATGCAAGTCTTGAAGGAGAGGAGAATGGGTAGTTGGTCCAAAAGATAAAGGAAAGCACTGGATTGCTCCAAGAAATCCAAGCAGACGATGAACAATCCTCAAGGACGGAGGATGTATCTTCTTAAAAGCAGAAGTTTAGTAGAAACAAATTGACCCTTGAAGATGACCCAAGAGACACTACTAGAAAAATACCTTCTAGCGGAGGTTATAACGAAGGTTTTTAGTGTTATAAAATTGGAAAAAATTGTCAAAAAAAAAATCCGCTACAAAATTTGTTTGTGATAGTGGATGTTTTAGCGGAGATTATAATAGAACTTCATCACAACTGAGAAAATCTGCATGACCGGAGGTTTTAGCAGATGTTGTTTTGCGGTGTGATTCATGGAACAACTAGCACTGGTGCGCCACATATATAAATGCACCAGGATGCATACATAACTAAAAGCACCGAGGCATTGAATGTAAAGAACACCGATGTGTAATATCTATCACACTGATTCTAATACATAAAAAAGGCCTCATGGCATTCTTGTAAGGAAAGACACTGGTGCACAAAAAAAATAATTGTAGTCCTATTGCTTTTGTTTAAAATTGCAGCATCGATGCGTATTGTTTGTATAAACACACAAGTGCGTTAGTCATATAAAAGGACCGGTGTTGTTAGTTTTCATAATGCACCAGGACTAGAAATAACATTTTGTAGGATCGGGGTGTTAGTTGTATGAAAGCATTGGTGCGTTAAGAATTACAATGCATCGGGGCGTTAAATGAAAACAATACTAGTGCTTTAAGAAATAAACGCCTCGGTGATGCTGTTTTCTGAAAAGACACCGGTTATGAAAAAAACATGTCGTCATGATGCTTTTATATAATATAACGCACCGGTGCATTTTTATTTTATGGACACACCGATTTTTTGTATGAGATTTCCTCATCTTTCGAAAAATCGACTTGTGATAGTGCAATTATTGAAAATTTTTAAATTCATTATTCATTGAAAAATAGACATATATCCTATAACATTATTCATATAAATTAAAATTTGATTAGCGTGTTTTTATATGATGTTGGGATTAATTTGTTATATTATAAGATTTTGAATCTCTTCATTATAATATATAATTATCCATATATTTAATTAATGGTGTAACATTTCACAGTGACGTTGGATAACATAATAGAATAAATTAAAATGTATTTTATTATATATCAATAAGAGGCTCTTTTCCATACAAAATGGGATTGTTATTGGTAACCCCTTGTCTTTCAGTTGGGACACTATGTCCATTACATTAAACAAAATGTTTGGTTTTCACAGACAATTATTTCAAAAAATACAATAGGTTGCATTGATATCCAAATAGATCATCATTCTTCGTTGGAAATATTGTGAGTGCTCGATCTACTTCCATGACTTGGGGTTATTTGAAGGATTTTTTTGTTGATTGCATCGATTGTTTTTGTCTTCTTGATATTGTTCCATTTGCAAACATAAAATTAAAGTGTAATGAGTGTATCTACATTGGTGAGAGTAATGAAAATTGAAATAAATAATATACATCAATGTAAATTGAATAACAATGTACCATAGCAAGAAGTGACTCATAAATTGTGCACGTGGTTTCAAAACCAAGTCTCATGCCTTGTTGCAACATGTTTTCTGCTGGCGTGGTTCCATACTTTGTTTCCTGCATGTTTTAAACCCCATTATAAATCATAGATTTAATATAAAGGATTTTTTTGTTCTATTAATTATAAACTCGGAGAAGTAAAACAACTTAAATACTTACAAATTCCACAATTAATTTTTGATATGCCAACATATACTCACAACCCATATTTAACCCAATATCAATCAAATATTTCGATGACTCTTCTTTGTATGTTAGCACCTATTTGAATACATTCAAGGATGGTTGCTATAAAATAACTTAAAATATACAAAAATGAAACTTTGATTTGTTATAAAGAAATATTAACAATTACTCACAAACTTTGAAATCAACCCTTTTATTCCTTGTCGTCCCGTTTTACGTGCTGAATGAGTTCCATTTTGTTTTTTTTTCTACAAGAAAATACTTGAAAATCAATATTTAATGCTAATTTTTTTTTTATATGTACAAATTCAATCATGTTTTCATACATTTGAAGCATGTTTTTAGTGAGATGGCTCCTCCTATGATGCAATTATGTCCATTTCTTTGACGATCTCCTTGTACATATTTTTGGACATTCCTACTGGCATATTTCACATATCAACTCGTTGATCATTTGAGATTTTCATAATCTTCGTGAAAAAAGTAATAAAATATTTTTATATTGATATATGAAAACTAAATATAACAAAATTGATATTAATAAATGAATAGTTTGTAGTAATATATACATGTAATTCTAGAAAATATTTTTATTTAGGAATATTACCTTTTGAATGATTCTCTTTTGTTGTTGTATGTTTTCGCTATTGCAAGTTTGACATGTCTCATTGACCATTTCTCTAGAAACGATTCCTGTAGTTTAGATATAATTTGGTTATTAGAATCATTGGATTTATTTTTGTATTGTAAGTGTGTTGTTGCTGTGACAAAGACCCTCCAATTTTTTTTTCTTATGTCGATTTTGGAGCCTACGCTAACTTTTTTTTCAAGCCCCCTTGCGTCATCATGTGGTTTGATTTTCCATTGGTGTGTTTTGTCCTATTGTCGCATCCTCCTAAGTCAATTTGCCTCAAGTGTTGTCACTTAACCATTAGAAGCATTCAAGTTAGTAAGTTAAAGGTTAGGTGAACTCACAATCTTTCTTGACTTAGAAACTTTCCTCTGCAAACACTCAAAAACGCACAAAAAAAGTAGAAAAAGCAAGCAAAAATTAAGAAAATATTTCACAAAAGCAAAAGTTCACTTTGATTTGATGAAGGCTTGCACTTGAGGTGAGCACACTTCTTTAGGTTGAAGAAGTGCGCTATAATATTCCCAAATGGGGAAGGTAGCAATATTGCACATAAACATGCAAAATAAAAGTGAATACATCAATGCAACATTATATGAGAAAAATGTAAAACCATCTTATTAAACATATCAGCAAGTAATAGGCACAATATCTTGAGGATCAAGTCACTCAAGCAATGCAATACAAGCCTCCACTAAGAAAATATGCAATCACATGAAAAATAGCTGCTATACAAGTGCCTTGAGCCAAGACAACGCAATTTTAGGGCATAAAATTCTACAGGGAAGATGTAACAATATAGATATTCTTTTATATAACTCAAATAATTCTGGGAGTGAAGATCTAGACTCCCAAACACTTTTCCTAGACAACCCAGGAAGGGTTTCTGGAAATACCCAAAAGACAAAAATTCCGGAATGCAGCCCTAGGGCTGAATTGCAGCTACAACTAAATAATTGGATGGAGGTGGCTAAAGCTGATGTAGAAATGTATAGATCCTCCAATAGATCCTTTAAGTGAAAGGCTGATTCCAACACTAAAGATCTAACCCTCCAACTGAAGCACTGAAACCTCCCCTACACATGCCCAATGAAATAACACAATTTGATGATGGAACTGCACTGTAGGAGGTGGAATTAGGTTGGAATGGTGCAAAAATATGAAATGAAGCTCCAGGGTCTTCCTTGCTGGCCTCTCAATGGAAAGGATTCCCCTCCAATGAAAATACAACACTGAAAGTGAACCTCTCAATCCTCCACTACAACACCCTGCAACACAACACAACTCTAAACAAAAACTACATTGTAGCTTAAGACTGAAGCTTGGCCTGATGCCTGGATGTGGAATATACAAATCAATGATATCCCTTGAGTAGGCACTCGAAGTCCCTCGAGGACGAGTGTGGGATTCCCGCTCGGGAACACCCTTGTACTAAATAATACAACAGACCCTGCTAAACAACAAAAGCATGCATAGAAATGTCACCTGACAAATCCAGATCTAAAAAGATCAAAATCAATAATCATCTAACATGCCTTCTATGGCTTCCTTTCCCTTCCTTATATGCTTTGTGAGCCTTCTCATCTTGGGTCCCACTCATTAAATACACTACTCACATGGAGACTATCTCCCATTAACTCTGTGCTGTTTCACATTGATGATCCACTCTCTCTATACCAGCGTTGTTGATTTGGTCAACATTGACCTTGTCCACATGTTTTTTCCCCTATTCACACATGGAGGTGCTTTATACAGCTATTACTATGATCTATTTTCACATTAAGAGGGGTTTTATTCCTACTAAATAGATTTATGGGTATCCCTACCCACTTATTCATCTATCTAAATGATAAAAGAAAAAATTAATATTCCAATTAGCTGCATGCTAATTTAGGAATATTACAGTCCTCCCCTCCCAAATGTTTCTTATCCTCAAGCAACTGCAAGGATAGAACTGAAGAGCCTCCTATCCTCCTCCTGTAGCATCCTCATATGATATGCTTCTCCAATGAACAAGATTCTTTCTCATCAACATGTCTCCAAGTTGCTCCTCCCAAGTGTATAAGCTAGCCTTCGGCGACAAATCCAAATGGCTCTCATCATGAAGTAGTGGGATATCCATGGAAGAAACTATATGTTGTCTAGAGGCCTTCTTAAGGCATGGAATTTGAAATATATTGGGAACCATCATTCCCTTGTGAAGCTCCCATCCCCAAGCTATCATCCACAAAAATTGGTCACCCTCCAAAATGGTAACTCATGGAAAAGATCCTCCACCTTTGGCTCCTGCAATGTAGGTGGGCTGCATATCTGAACTTGATAGAAAAAATTTTCTATCCCACGTTATCTATCTCTCCACTTATGATAAGTGTAGATTTGCTGCTGATATTGGGTTGCAATAATGGTACCTTCAAGAGGAAAAAAGGCAACTGGATCTTCATAAACCCCCTCTTTAGTTCTTGCCCAAACCATCCCATATAAAGTGAATAGAACATCAACACAATATGGAATCCAAATGAGAAAAATACTGAAGGTTTTGTGTAGTGCTAGAAGGTACCAATAGTTCCCCAAGTGGTTACAACGCAGTTTTTCTAATTGCTATTTCAGAACATCATGTGGCAAGTTGTCTCCCAACAATTTTCTTGTTGTGCATGTCATCTCATCTACTATAAAATAGTAAATAGAATTGTGTATCAAATGAGCATAAAAAGAATAGCACAACACTTGCCCAAAGCCATACAAGAAATGGCTATCTCCATCATAGATGTTGGTCTTAGGAAGACCATGAAGCCCAAATAAAAAATTTCCCTCTTGTGGAGCAATGCACTGTATATAGATAGAAAGAGAATGAAAATACTGTGTTAGATGATCATTAAGTGCATAAACACAACCCTTTCCATGTACTAAGAGTAGGTTGATAATGAGATCCATGGATGATCTCTCCATAGTGGTATGATATGTCTCGATAAGACCTTGGTGAATGGAAAGGAATGAACCATATGCTGCATGCAAAGCCTTCTTCTTATGCTTGTAGATCCTAGTCAAGAAGATCATATCATGGTAATAGATGTCTCCATCCAGTACTCCATCACTCTCATCTCTTACTTGTCCATCAAGTGCATTGTACGTGAAGTGATCCTGGGAACACTCCATCAACAAACCCAAGCTCCCAAGTGACAATTTTGTTGGCCTTTGTAATAAGGCTCCTTTCATCTCATGGCTCCATTCTTTGACATGCAAAATTCAAAATTCATCTACCATGATGTTTCTATATATGGGAGATTCCTTCCAAAATGGAAGTACCTCCTGATCCTCCAAATCTAAGGAGTAGCCCCTTTGCACCATGATTGTGCCACCATCTACTCCTGTAACATCATGCAACGTATGGGAGAAAATCAACCCATATTCTCCCAAGAGTATCCAAAGAAACAACAACTCTTGTTGCCTCCTCATCTCATCATCATACAAGTCATGAATAACATCATGATGTTTGACTTATAGAATGCCCCATACAACCAAATTTTCTGCTGCCATATCCTATGGGTGCCATGCAATGCCTCAAACCATAACATACCCTCTAAAATAGGATATGTCACATGATGGCCAAACGCTTTCAAGAGTAGCCAATGCAACCATGCCTCTTGCTGCCCTATGTCATAGATATGCAAGTGGCTCACCAACCTCTTGCTCACCATCCTCACCCATCCATCCAAATGTGGGTGTCTCCTTCCATGCTCATAGTTGGTACCTCTCCAATGGAGAATACCATCCTCCCAAATCAGATCACTACCTTTGTACTTCATGGGATGTTGAAGTACAACCTCTTGGAGATCTCAAAATGAAGACCACTCATCAATGACCAAGTTGAACCCATAAGGATCCAAATATGTTGTAGGCAAAAACTTCTCATTGAGCTGTGATGTGCTCATCAAGAAGGATCTCTCATAATAATGGGAGATGTTATCCATCATAAGATGTCCTCCATCAACCATCTGCCTATCCACTACTACACATGTATAATGGTCATTGGAATGCTTCAATAATAGTTCCCCCCCAACTCATCACTACTGCTCAATGACAACACTCCTGATCTCCATTATGGTGCATTTTCCGTCTCATGACCATGCACAATGCTAAACATACAATTCTGCATTGGATTGACTAGGATAATGCTCATCCTATCCTCCAAAAATATATACTCCAACCCAAAGTGTTGTGTGCAACTCATCAATGAATAAATAGGATGACTATATATCTCCTCCTTGAACAAGTCAAGGGTCCTTTGCGCAGTGATAGTCTGCTGCTCCAAATAAAAAATGTGCTTTGACTCTAGGTCATGCATTTTCTCTGATGGCATGTTCCCACAATCCTCCATATGGTGTGCTGAAATAATAGGAAGTGGAAATGTTTGCATACCTTGGTTAAGATGATCTTTGGGAACATCTTGTACTGCTACAAGGGTTCCTTCTACTGGTGTGATGACTTCCCCAACTGCTGGTGAGGATGATGGCTGCTCCTCTACTGCTGCACCAACGTTGGTATAAGTATTCTCCTCCTCATGCATCTCCTGAATAATGCATGGGACTCTAAATGTCAAGAGATCAAGACCACTTTGCAATGATGCAAGTGTTCCTTATCCTGATGCATGTACTCCTACAACAAGTGGTGGTGGAAGTTTCTCTTCCCCCAGAATAATAATATGGACATATTCCCTTGGCTTCTCCTGTTTCTTCTTATCAAACTTCTTGATCAACCTTTGAGTAAAATCTGCATAAGCAGTCAATCTTCGATGTCTCAAATGGATGAAACACAAAATTCTTGCTTCACCCTTAAGGTGCAGCGCTGCAATATCAACAGCTTCTCTTTCTGCTACTAGATGTAGCAGGAAGAATGCATCCAACTCCCTTCTCTAAGCCCTTGTTGTGCATGTGGATGACCCATCAAATGTAGACAATAGAAACCTATTGTGCTTTCTCCTTATATAGTTGCAAGGTGTCCTCTCTTCTTTGATCTGAATAAACTGTGGGAGAGTTAGATTCTCCTTAAAAGCCCTTGATTGAGACTCGTACTCTGCGAGATAATCAATTAGAATCTCATGATCTAAGTTTCCTCCATATCCATGCCTTTCATATTCTTCTTCAAAAGAAAAGAGCAGTGTATTTCTTTGGAGCTTTATGCAATACCAGTTCTTTCTTCTGCTGATAGGAAGTGCATGGACCTTCCTCATCTTGAAACCCTCTTGAGGTCTCATTGCATCTCTCCTCTCTCATCAACTTGACCTCCTTGGATAGGTTCTTCATAGATATTAAAATATATGAGGCAAAGGTCATTCCTTCCATCATTTTAGATCTCTTATTCTTCTATTCTTCTTCTTATCTTTCTGATAGCATATTGGCTGAAACTCACAGGTTGAGCCAAGTTTATGCTCCGATACCACTGTAATATTCCCAAATGGGGAAGGCAACAATATTGCACATAAACATGGAAAACAACAGTGAATACATCAATACACCACTATATGAGAGAAATGTACAACCATCTTATTAAACATATCAACAAGTAATAAGCACAATATCTTGAAGATCAAGTCACTCAAGCAATGCAATACAAGCCTCCACTAAAAAAATATGCAATCACATGAAAAATAGCTGCTATACAAGTGCCTTGAGCCAATACAACATAGTTTTAGGGTATAAAATGCTACAAGAAAGATGTAACAATATAGATTTTCTATTATATAGCTCAAATAAAGCTAGAAGTGAATATCTAGACTCCCAAACACTTTTCCTAGACAACCCAGGAAGGGTTTCCGGAAATACCCAAAACACAAAAATGTCGGAATGCAGCCCTAGGGCTGAATTGCAGCTGCAACTAAATAACTGGATGGAGGTGGCTGAAGCTCATGTAGAAATGTATAGATCTCCTCCAATTTAAAGGCTGATCCCAACATTGAAAATCTAACCCTCCAACTGAAGCACTGAAACCTTCCCTACAGATTCCCAATGAAATAACACAGTTTGATGATGGAACTGCGCTATAGGAGGTGGAAGTAGGTTGGCTTGGTGCAAAAATATGAAATGAAGCTCCAGGGTCTTCCTTTATGGCATCCCAATGGAAAGGATGCCCCTCCACTGAAAATACAACACTGAAAGTGACCCTCTCAATCCTCCACTGCAACACCCTGCAACATAACACAACTCTAAACAAAAACTGCACTGTAGCTAAAGAATGAAGCTTGGAATAATGCCTGGATGTGGACTATACAACTCAATAATATCTCTTGAGTAGGCACTTGAAGTCCCCCAAGGATGAGTGTGGGATTCTCGCTGGGGAACACCCTTGTACTAAACAGTACAAAAGACCCTGCTAAACAACAAAAGCATGCATAGAAATGTCACCTAAAAAATCCAGATCTAAGAAGATAAAAATCAATAATCATCTAACATGCCTTCTATGGCTTCCTTGCCCTTCCTTATATGCTTTGTGAGCCTTCTCATCTTGGGTCCCACTCATTAAAGACACTACTCACATGGAGACTATCTCCCATTAACTCTGCACTGTTTCACATTGATGATCCACTCTCTCTATACCAGCGCTGTTGATTTGGTCAACATTGAAATTTTCCACATGTTTTTGCCCCTGTTAACACATGGAGGTGCTTTATCCAACTATTAAGATGTTACCTTTTCACATTAAGAGGGATTTTATTCCTACTAAAGGGATTTATGGGTCTCCCTACCCACTTATTCATCTATCTAAATGATAAAAGAAAAAATTAATATTCCAATTAGCTGCATGCTAATTTAGGAATATTACACGTGCCCTACCTGGACGCATTCATTCAGGCTAAGAAAGTGCACCCTAAATGGGCGCACTTCTTTGTGTTGAAGACATGTGCCCTGTCTAGATGCATGCATGATCAAAGTTGTTGCAGGAGGGCACACTCCTAAAAAATAGGAACCTCCTTAATTCCTTCTTAACTGATTCTTCATGCAACGACAATTGGCACTCATGCATTAACCAATTTTTATGCTATTTTCTTTAAATAAACTCAATTGATGATTCTTTCAATCAACATCTCATCTGAATTGAGTGCACAACTGGATAATCAAGAAGCCCTTCATCAACTAGTGCAATAGTAAGTTGCATGGTCAATCTTTTACTGTTTTTCATGATCCCACTATGAAATTTTGATTTTTTTTGTTAATCTCTTGTTTTGAAGTTCGTTTGTAGGTGTTTTAACTAAATCTTCATCTTGCATGTGTTCACTCACTGTCGCATGCAAGTAACTCTTCACATTATTGAAACCATTCATCTTCCACCATGCATGTGACAACATTTATAAAGCCTTGCATATCATTCTTATCCTCATCTTAGCATCAATTTTTGTTGTTTAAACTTGCTGCTGAGATTTTTATAGGTAGAGCACACTTCTTTAGCTCGAAATCTCTTTCAACCTTGAAAATTGCGCCTTGTTCAACCCAGTTTTCTTCTGAGCACATGGGTGCATCACAAAGGCATGCATCCTTTCCCTTCAACCCTTCAGAATGAAAAAATGTGCCCTCTTTTCCTTAGGGTTCATAGGTGCATCATGAAGGCATGATGCCTCATCATTAATCCCTTCAACATGTGACAATGCGCTCTCTTTTGTCTTGAGCGCGTAGGTGCACTGTGAAGACCCAGAGCTCTATTTCCTTCATCCTTCACCCATTCATAGTGCAATAGTTCACCCTCCTTGTCTCCCAGGGAACATGGGCACATAGGGATGAATTTAATACCTTTTTTACCTTTCCTTCTGTTAGTGTCAGTATTTTCATATCATTCTAGGAGTCTCACTCATAATTTTTTTATCATTCCATTAGGTCATGCAAAACTTTACTCACTAATGGTAGTCTTAGTCCAAAAAATATCACTCCTCAGAATTTATACTTGCTGGCCCACCTTCATGTCTTGCTGAGCATACTTCAGTCATGAAATTCCATTTCATCATGTCAATATGTCAGTCAGGTCACCATGAAGTCTGGTCACTCATGGTCTTCATTAGGTCTCTAGGTTTCATTTTCCAAGGTCCGAATAAAACATAATTTCATTGCATAAGGTCAACAAAAATAATGAGAGTGATCCAAATAATATCCCTTTATCATTTAAAGAGGATTTGCAAGCATGTAAAGATAGTTTTCAAATTTTTAATTATGATTTCAAGTGTGAGTTTCATTCTAAAATGTAATTTTATTTCAAAAACAATGATGTAATTTTTATTTCTCATTTACGTAATTTTATATTTATTATATGTAATAAGTACCTATTTCCCAAGCTGCCAACTCAGTTCCACATGCTAAACAAGCACATGTCAAAGTGAAAGAGTTCTTGTTTCATCCACTAATCAATTGTCAAAGAGAAAAGTTCATAAGTGTAAGGGTATTCTACAAAGTTTAAAAGTGAAATTTGAAACATTAGCAAAGTGGGTTTCAAAGGGCTAAAATAAAATTCACTCAAGTATATAAACCCTCATGACATCAAAACAAACTTCATTTGTCTACTCCATCCTTGAGCAACCTCAGAAAAATCATAATTTTCAAGTTTGAGGGCAAGATTTTACAAAACATAGTGTGTGTTGTGTGTTTTCTCTTTGCGATGTGCATTTTATTTATGCGCTGCACGTTTGTTTAGTGCGCTGTGCGTTTATTCTTTGCGCTGTGTGTTTGCCCGTTTTCTACAAAAAAATCCAAAACTTATGTTATCAATTTCAAATTTTCAGCAAAAGCACTCCATAGCCTCCAACAATCAAGTAAGTTACCATTAGCACCATTCCTCACCTCATCAAGTCAATTTGTTGGTGTTTGAGCTTGTTTAAAGAGTTGGTGTTTATTTTTAAGTTTGAAACCCTAGTCATTCCCTAAATCCAAATTGCATATAAAATTTCACTCCCTAGCACTTTCATTCTCTTCCCACATCATAATTACCCTATCCTTACTCCCTATATCACATAATCCCATTTCCCTAAACCTTTCATCCCAAAACCATAAAGCCTAGGCTACTCAATTGCCTAGGCTTCCAAAATCCGAAAACTGTAATTAAATTCCCTATTCCAATTCCCTCATCATTCCTACTCCCTGTCACCTCCCTCAAAATAAAAAATCCCTTCCCCCATATCCCTAAATTTCCTCACACTAATCCTCACTCCCTTTACCTACATTCCACTATCATTACATCTTCCTAGGGTTTCATACTAAGACACCTATGGAAGAAGGACATAACAGAAACTACAATGAGGGAGAATAAAGAAAGGAGAATAAGTCAAGCAGAGGAGGGAGAATCCTTAGACTTGAGCCAACAAATACTCGGGAACTCATTGAATCTCACATAACTATGACATGTTTTAAGCATGTAGGCTGTTTTGAATTTTGTGAGAAAGTAAAAAGGGCCCAACATCATCCTATGTTGACCAGAATATTCATCTCCAATCTCCATGACAACCAGGTAACCCTTGTTGGTGTCACTTTAACTTTGTCCACTGCCATTATATCAGATTCCATTGTAATCCTGAATGTTGGGGAAAAATGGTTCAAGCAAACAGACTTGGAGGAGAAATACTATGAGCCATAAATTAAACCTAGATACAAGAATGAAAGAAAGAGGATTTTTCTTTTCTCTTATCTCCTCGAGAGATATGCTCCCATGATGAAAATCATCATGAAATAATTTTCTTGTGAAGGTAGGTTCTCTAGAATATATACCTATCACATCCGGCTACTTATGCACTTCACAAGGGTCAAGATGATTAACATACCTTATTTTCTCTTCCAGAGCATTGACAAGATGGAATTTATTTCCCAAAAGAGATATTATGAACACCAAATGGAAAGTCTCTTTCACCACTCCCTCATCAAAATCACAGTCATAGTCTGTAAATATTTCTTTCAGTTTAGGAAGAATTCATCTTTCATGCTCTTCTTAGCTCCTCACCTGTCTAAATCATTTCATCCAAAGAACCCTAATGTGATAGCCTTCTTACCTACCTTGCCCCATTGAATGGACTGTAACCCTAATCCTATTTTCCCTGACCTAGCCTATTTGACCTAATATCCTCATCCAACAACCCAATAAAAATCAAAACAAACCCTTCTGAATTTCATACATACCCTAAAACCCTAATTTATCCAGCCCTCTTAGCTGTGACCTTGTGGAGAGAGCCCTCTCCGGTTTGGTATGGCTAGATACCAATCCAAAATATTGGTTTGTGGTTACCTTTGTTGGGATTTATTCGTCAGCCTTAAAAATATGGTAGAGTGATAACATACTGGCGTTGTTGCCGGGGAACGAAAGATTTATTTTCCTTGGGTGTACGATAAGAAATTTTGGAATTTGATCCTTTGGATGATAGGGTTAAGTTTCATAAAGGATGATTCGAAAATTGCAGTGCTAAGATTGTAGAGTTGGCTTCCAGAAGATATACCAGATAAAATCGTGATCCTGATCCACTTGATCTAGTAGATGTTCCAGAGAAGATCTTTCGAAGGCATAGATATCAAACTACATACATTCAGTCAGGACCAGTTCCATAGGTAAGATAAGTTTCTCTACCTGCTAAGCTACTTTCTCTTGAAGATATACTGTATGATCTGAAATTTGAATTGTCATTGTTTAAATCCAAGTCTGAAACCTCTTTATCCAACATGGTATTCGATCCTTTAAGATTATTTGAAGTCAATTCATTGTCTGAACTAGATCTTAGTCCTCTAAAAGATTGGTTTTTTGAAGGTATTAAGCCCGAATCTAACCTTGACATCAAAATTTGGATCCAATTCTACCATCAAGAGGAAGTTTCTGTCTCAACTCAACCTCAAACTCAATCAATTGTAGTTTATTCATCTACACCTTCGACCTCATCATTCATACCTACTACTTCAGTACCTACAACTTCTATTACTTTACCTATTCAACAAATCCCTCCTTTTGTCAATCTAGTACTCCATTCAGCAGGAATCATGGCAAGATTTTCCCCACTCATCTTACCAACCCAATTGAATGACTTACCTTAGGGTTATGGATAAAGACTCCCCTTGTTTGATGAAAACTCTACCAAATCTGCAAGACAACATATTGTTAATGTCACTGGCTTTATATATTTGGAGGAAGTCGATGCTGACAATGCAAAAATGAGGATTATAGCCGAGAGATTCTCTGGATATATCAAATTTTTGTTTAGGTGTCTCACTACTAATTCCATTACCACACCAGACCAACTCACTGATTTTTTTATAACCCGATGGGAGGTAAAGAAAAATCACTTACTGTTGCTTGCTGAGTATGAGAACATTCAAATAAATATTAATGAATTAGTTCAAGATTTCAATACTCACTTTAATAGGATTTACAATGAAATTCTCATTGAGATCAAGCCTCCTCCAAGCTTAGATCTCATACGTTATCCATATGCATTTGATGCTAACATGGCTTACTAATTAAGGGAAAGAAATCCAGCTACACTGGAAGATATGCAAAAGAACGCGATCAACATTGAAGCAAATTTGCTGATGAAGAGAGCTAGAGCTAGAAATGAGAGGAGAGTTACTATTAAAGATGAACCATCCACCTCATCTTCCGATGCTAATATGGATAATTTGATAAGAACTATTGAACAAATGGTTGATAGGATGTCCATCACAAAGAGACAGCCTGAGGTCAGAAATCCTAACTATAGAGGACAACAACAACCTCAATTACAGATTAAGAAAAGAGAACATCGGGCTCCTGAACAACCACCACAACATCAACAAAAAATCAGGACACCCTTGCAGTAGAACTATGCTCAAGGAGAAGAAGATGAAGACACAATTTTTGAGGAAAACCTCATTTTCAAAGTTGATGATCTGCCTATGTTTTTGACCGAAGATGGGGATTATTTTGAAAAGAAATATCAGCCTAAAGATGAATATTTTATCCTTGCTAATGATAATGAATTAGAGACCGAATCAGATGATTACTAGTGGGAGTACTTGAATACACTTAGTTCACAAAATAGGCAGATGTCACTGAGGAGAAGAGATGTACTAGTTAATCCCATTTAGAAGAGAGCATCTCAGTAGAGAGACACTAAAAAAAGGCAGAATCCTCCGAGCAGTCAGAGGAAGGGAAAAGAGCTTGTGATAAAATATCAGAACAAAGAAAATTAGCAATACACGAGTTCAACAAATAAGGAAAATGACAATCAGAAGAAATAAGTTCCATCAAAGGACCATGTTGGATAGCGAGACATATTCATTAAAGAGGTAGAAAACACTACTCCTTTCAGTTTACATACATAAATTTTAAAGTTAAAAGTGTTTATCCCCTTAATTGAGCTTGTTAAGAACAAACAATACAAGTCCCATGTTACCAATATGCTTGAAGTAGATCCATTGTCCGACATGGTAAATGTCAAATATGATCAACCCGAACTCATTTTTGGTCCTCCTATTGATGGTCAATTAGAAGAAAGTGAGGTTCCTCCTTTTTACTTGTGTCTAAGAATCCACCAGTGCATTTTACATAATTCCATGTTAGACTTTGAAGCTTCTCACAATCTAATGACAAAAGCCATAATGGATAAGTCAGGCCTTGACATCACTCATCCCTACCAATTCTTATACTCCTTCGATTTAGGTAGAGTTTGCTGTATTGGCCCGCTGAAATATTTGGTAGTATCCCTAGATGATATTTTGGCAAAGAATGCTCTAATGGATGTGGTGTTAGCTGGCATACCACCACACTTTGGCATGCTGCTGTCAAGATCCTGGGGGGAAAAATTACAAGGTACATTGCAATTAGACTTTTCTTATGCAACTATCCCTCTTTTCGGGCAATTGAGAAAATTGTACCATGAAACTAAGATGAAATATATGATCACAAGTAAAGAAAATCCTAACAATAATTCGATAAACATTGTACATACATATTTAGAGTCATTCATTTTGTTTAATGATAGTGGCTTAAATGATGTAGATAGCCAACTAATAGATGTAGAATATGTTCCAGAGATCCATAATCGTATTAGAGAAGTGATAGAAAAATGAAAATATGACTCTGACTAGCTTATCAGAACATAAATAAGAGGAATCATTGAAAAATTCAGAACAAAAACCAGAGGAGGTAGTGAAAGATCCAGAAAAACCATTGGATAAAGTGGAAGAAAGTCCAGAAAAACATGAAGAGACAGTTCATAAAATTGAGCCAAAACATAAATCATAGTTTTAGCATTTGGAGGATGAAAATGGTTTATGGTCCATGGAATTTGATGATGCCTTAGGAAAGGATGGGGCATGCATTGGAATATGGGTTCGCATCCCTTTTCATCAACAGAATAAGGTCCCTACAAATGTAAGGTTGTGCTCTTATAAATTAGCTTTTGATTGCACTAACATTGAAGTCGAGTACAAAGCACTGATTACTGGCTTAAAGATCCTGAAGAAACTGGGTGCAAGAAGGATTGCAATGTATGGTGATTCATAACTTGTGATCAAGCAAGTCAAAGGTGAATATCAAGCTAACCATCCTCGAATGAGACAATATAGGAAAGCTGTACTTGATATTTTGAAAATGTTTCAGGAGTGTATACTTACAGTGGTGCCAAGGAATCAAAATCTCATGGCAGATTCATTGGCCAAAGCTGCAAGAAATTTCAAAATCCCCATCTTTTCAAACATAAAATTTGAGATTCATGTGAAGCACCTGCCCACTATTCTCGATAATTTGTGATATTGAAAATTTTTCTGAGATGTTAAGTAGATAAACAACTTTCTCCAAGGTGAAGAAGAATTTGAGAATTGTTCTATAGATCAAATTTTTGATAAAGATGACTAAGATTTAGAATCAACTCAGATGGATATACTACAACTGAAAGACAACAATATTCCAAAAGGTCTCATACCTTTGGAAGAATTGTTTGACCAAGATGACGTAGCAAGGAAGCCTACATTGATGCCTACAGAAAAGGGTGTTAAAGATGTAAATATTAGGAAAACCGACAAACCAAAGATGGTGAAACTATCCAAGTCCTTATCTCCCAAGGTAAAGGATGAATATGTTAATTTACTTTTTGGATTTTCTAATTTTTTTCGCATGGGAATATGCATATTTAAAAGTGTATGACAAGAACATCATTCAACACACTATTTCGATCAAGTCCGATCAAAAACCCTTTAGGAAAAAGTTGAGAAGGATAAATCCCAGATTTCTACCATCAATGGAAAAAGAGGTAAATATACTTTTTAAGAACAGTATCATTGTCTCGATCAGATTCTCTGGTTGGATTTCAAATTTGGTCCTAGTGAGAAAGAATACTAGAAAAATCTGGCTCTTCATAGATTTCAAAAACTTGAACAAAGTGTCCCTCAAGGACAACTATCCACTTCTGAAGATGGACCATATACTTCAAATATTTGTTGGTTCTTCCTGGATGTCACTGTTGGATGGTTATTCAGGCTACAACCAAATTTTTGTGCATGAAGATGATCAGGACAAGACAACATGTAATACAGCTTAGGGCACCTTCAAATATGCCAAAATTCCATTTGGTTTGAAAAATGTAGGGGCCACATTTGAGCGGGCCATGGACATAAAATTCACCAATGACAAAGATGTTTTCTTGGTTGTGTAATTAGATGATTTGATAGTGTTTTCACATTCTGATGATGAACATTCACACCATTTGAGAATTGTTTTCGAGAGATGCATGAAGTTTGGAATATCTCTCAACCCAAATAAAAACCTTTTTTCCATGGAGGAGGGAAAAATCCTTGGTCACATTATCTCCAAATATGGAATCCGGATTGACCCTTCCCATGTTCAAGAAATTCAGCAGATTGATTTCCCTCACAGCAAAAATGAAGTACAAGCATTCAACAGTAATATGAATTTATTACGTAGATTCATTCCTAATTTAGCGGAGCATCTTAGAGAATTGAAAAAAATGTTGAAGAAATATAGTGATGTGAAGTGGTCCGAAGATGCCCGGAAATATTTCCATTCAGTTAAGTTTGCCTTAAATACTGCCTCGATTTTGATAAGTCTTGACTATACTAGTGATTTCATAATATTCTCATTTTCTTCTGAGCACACTATGGCAACAGTCTTGATGCAAAAAAGGGATAAAACAGAATTACCAATTGCATTTTTCAGTCGCAATATTAGAGATGCATCCCTTCGCTACAACATCATAGAGAAACATGATCTATCTTTGGTTGAAGCACTGAAATATTTTAGAGTTTACATATTACATTCACACACTCTTGCCTATGTACCTAATGCAGCTGTAAAATAAGTTCTCATGTAGACAGACCCAAAAGGTAGGAGAGGAATATGGATAGTATCTTTACTAGAGTATGACCTTGAGATCAAGCCCACCAAGCTGATCAAAGGTCAAGTATTAGCCAAGCTCATGGCTGCGTCAAATATTCATGCTATTGACATCAACTTGATTTCAGATTTGTCCAAAAATGAAGAAGAAGTGAATCTCATTTAGGTATCTGATATCTTTTTTTTTCATCTCCACGATATTATGATATTGTTTATGTTTTGCAACAGCTAAACGCTCCTATAGGCATGACTAAGAGTCAAGGCAGATCTTTGAAACTCAAAGCTTCAAAGTATTGCATACTAGACAATGCACTTTACTGGAAGGATCTCAGAGGTGTGTTGCTGAATTGTTTGGTCGAAGAAGAATCAAAGGAAATGATGAATGAATTCCACAAAGCAGATTGTGGGGGCCACCTATATTGGAAGACCATAGCCAATAAAATATTGAGAGCGAGATATTATTGGCCAACACTTTTTGTAGGTGTTTACAAAGCAATAGTGAGTTTCCATGAATGTCAAGTTTTTAAGGGTAAGAGAAAGATTTTCCCATTACCTCTTTAACGTATTTTAGTCCATGCACCATTTTAGCAGTGGGGCCTAGATTTCATAGGCGAGATTCAAACAAAATTAGCTACACATCATAAGTGGATATTTATAGCCACATATTACTTTACAAAGTGGATTGAAGTGATCCCAACCAGGAAAGAAATAGATTTTGTCATAGGTCAAGTGGGTTGTCCTACTAATATTATCACAGATAACAAGACAACATTGAAGTCTAAGAAGATCATTGAGTTCTGTGACAGGTATAAAATTAAGTTGGGACACTCTATAACTTACTACCTGGAAGGTAATGGATTGGTAGAGTCCTCTAATAAGTCCTTGATCAATATCATTAATAATATGTTAGAGGCGAATAGAAATAATTGGCATAAGAAGCTGATTAATTCATTGCGGGAAAACCAGGTGAGTAATAAGAAGTCTATTGGTATGTCTCCTTTTCAATTTGTATATGGTGTCAATATCGTGTTTCCCTCATCATTAGCAGTCCTGGTAATGAAATTGCTGCAATAATCGGGGACTGAGGAGAATGACATACAACGCTTTATTAATCAAATGATACACCTTCAGCAGACAAGAGATGAAGTATTTCAGAATAATTCAAAACTTCATGACATGATAATGAAGATTTATGATCAGAAAAATAAGGAAGACAACTTCAAGATAGGAGATGTGATACTTCGCTGGGATTCCAGAAATGAAGAGAAGGGTAAGCATGGAAAATTTGAGAACTTATGGAAAGGGCCATATCAGATTTCAGCTTGTCTGGGACAAAATTCTTACTTGCTTGAGGAGATGAATGGACGAGAGTGTTTAGAAGGACCAATTAATGGTAGGCTCTTGAAACACTATCTTTTCTGAAAAAAATTTCTCAATTAGTTTTCCATTTTCATTGTATACATTTTCTGGAAGTGTGAAGTAGAGAATCTCTGGAGTTCGGAGCCCGAAGTGAAGGCCATGGAGCTTCACTAATTTTCTTCCATTTTCAAAAAATCTAGTTTCAGTCAAGTAAGTCAGTATTGAGTCAATTTTCAATCACTTGAGTTTGAATTGAGTTAGTCTATTTTTCCGAGTTATTAGTTTTCAATCATGTTATTGCTTGAGTTTTGACTATATTGGCCCAATGGAAGAGGCACCGATATGCAAAATCTAGAGTTCCATGGTTCTTGACACCTCTTTCAGAGCTATCATCCCCAATAAGGCCAATGTTAGTGTCAGTATTTTCATACTACCCTCAGTGATAAAAAATACTCTTTTCATATCATTTTAGGAGTCTCAGAAATTTTTTATCATTTCATTAGGTCATGCAAAAATTTACTCACTGATGGTAGTCTTAGTCCAAAAAATATCACTCCTCAAAATTTATACTTGCTAGCCCACCTTCATGTATTGCTGAGCATACACCAGTCGTAAAATTCCATTTCATCATGTCAATATGTCAGTCAGGTCACCATGAATTCTAGTCACTCAAGGTCTTCATTAGGTCTCTAGGTTTCATTTTTCAAGGTCAAAATAAAACATAATTTCATTGCATAAGGTCAGCAAAAATAATGAAAGTGATCCAAATAATATCCCTTTATTGTTTAAAGAGGATTTGCAAGCATGTAAAGATAGTTTTCAAAGTTGTAATTCTACTTTCAAGTGTGAGTTTCATTCTAAAATGGAAGTTTATTTCAAAAACAAAGATGTAATTTTTATTTTTCATTTATGTAATTTTATGTTTATTATATGTAATAAGTACCTATTTCCCAAGCTGCCAACTCAGTTCCACATGCCAAATAAGCACATATCAAAGTGTAAGAGTTCTCAATTCATCCACTGATCAAAGGTCAAAGAGAAAAGTTCACAAGTGTAAGGGTATTCTACAAAGTTTAATTGCGAAATTTGAAACATTAGCAAAGTGGGTTTCAAAGGATTAAAATAAAATTCACTCAAGTATATAAATACTCATAACATCAAAACAAACGTCATTTGTCTTCTCCATCCTTGAGCAACCTCAGAAAAATCATAATTTTCAAGTTTGAGGGCGAAATTTTATAAAAGAGAGTGTGCACTGCGCATTTTCTCTTTGCGCTACGTGTTTGATTTATACGCTGCACATTTCTTCAGTGCGTTGTGCGTTTGTTCAGTGCATTGCACGTTTCTTCTTTGTGCTGCGTGTTTTCCCATTTTCTACAACAAACTCCAAAACTTATGCTATCACCTTCAAATTTTTAGCAAAATCACCCCACAGCCTCTAACAATCAAGTAAGTTACCATTAGCACCATTCCTCTCCTCTAAATTTCCTCACACTATTCCTCACTCCCTTTACCTACATTCCTCTATGATTACATCTCCCTAGGGTTTCATACTAAGACACCTATGGAAGAAGAAAAAAACATAAAATATAGTGAGGGAGAAGAAAGAAAGGAGAAGAAGTCAAGCAAAGGAGGGAGAATCCTTAGACTTGAGCCAACAAATACCCGGGAAGTCATGGCATCTCCCATAACTGTGACATGGTTTAAGCATGTAGGTTGTTTTAAATTCTGTGAGAAAGTAAAAAGGGCCCAACATCATCCTATGTTGACTAGAATATTCATCTGCAATCTCCATGACAACCAGGTAACCCTTGTTGGTGTCACTTTCACTTTGTCCATTGCCATTATATCGGATGCCACTAGAATATCGAATGTTGGGGAAAAACGGTTCAAGCAAACAGTCTTGGAGGAGAAATACTATGAGCCATACATTAAACCTAGATACAATAATGAAAGAAAGAGGATTTTTCCTTTCTCTTATCTCTTGGAGAGATATGCTCCCATGATGAAAATCATCATGAAATAATTTTCTTGTGAAAGTAGGTTCTCTAGAATTTATACCTATCATATCCGGCTACTTATGCACTTCACAAGGATCAAGATGCTTAACATATCTTATTTTCTCCTCTGGAGCATTGACAAGATGACAATTTTTTCCCAAAAGAGAGATTATTAACACCAAATGCAAATTATTTTTCACCACTCCCTCATCAAAATCATAATCCTCCATCACCTCAAAAAATTGAACATTCCTTGGAGTTCATTCATAGCTAATGACATATTCACTTCTCCACCTATTCAACATGCCCAAGATGTACCTTCATCATCTCATCCTTCCACATCTATTCCTCCATCTCAACCCACAGTTCATGCATCATCATCAAATTAGTCTCCTTCATCTATATCACCACCATAATCTCCATCCCACATTGAGACTGTATCACCTAGCAGTGCTGAAATAAGTGAGCCTCACAAAACTAAGGAGGCTGAGATAGATACATTAGCAAAAAAATACTAGAGAGGTCACAAGCAAGTGTTTTCCCCACATATTGTGGGAGGGGCCTTGCCTTCTACATCAAAAAAGCAGGCATAAAAAGGGAAGCAAAATATGACAGAGGCATACATTGAGGCATAGATTAGACATGAGGAGGAGGACCTCCATGAGACAGAACAAGATTTGATCTTGTTGACCTATATGAGCATGATGATGATGAAATCACTAGCATAATAATCAAAGAGAAAGAAGACAATATTAGAGAGCTTCAAACTAATCTTGACAGGTCTAAATTTTTCATTGAATTTCTTGAGCAGGAAAACCAACAATTGAAAACAAAACATGTCATTGATGAGGTTAAATTCATCAAATCTCAAAGAGAGGTTGAAAAAGCCAAAGTTTTGCTTGAAGAGACACTTGAAACATATGGTGTGACAGATGAGGCAGTAGAACAAGTGCCAAGGAGAAAGCCTAGGACTAGAGGGTTGAAAAGAGCTCTAGCACTAGAAAGGAAAAAAGAGGTCGAGCTTGCTAATCAACTCACTCTGAATGAACAAATTACAGTGGTAGTCAATGAGAATCGGGAGCCATGGCTTGATAGAGCTAACTAGTGCTTAGAGAAACTTCTTGACAAGGAAAACAGAGATAATGATGTATTGAGGAAGAAGGTCAAGCACTATGCCCAAAGAGACAAAATTGCAAAGGCCAAGCTCAAAAGATCCAATGAAAAATTGAGGCTTTGACCATGCAAGAAGAGGAAAGGAGGCTTGAAATATTGGATGAAGCTTCACTTCATGCCTAGAAACATCATCAAAATCAAATTATAAAATTTTGAGGAGTTTTGGACAAATTTTTTAAGTTTTTGTGATTTTTTGCAAACCTTGAACAATCTTGTGACAACTAGACTATCAAACGCGCAACGCCCTAGGCGCTGAACTCTTTTTTGAGGAACTTTTTGGCCAAAAGAAGACCACCAGAATATGCATAATAATGAAGACATGCAAGAAAACCACTTTTTAAGCCTTGTTCTGGACAAGTGGCAGTTGAAAAAGTGAAAAAAACTCAAAAAAATCAATGTTCTACCCATTTTTTTGCCTATGCGATGCACGTTTCGCAGTATTGGGAGAATCAATTTTTGATTAGGAAAATAAAATCCAATAAGAAAAATAGAGGTATATTTGGAAAGTGGACAGGATAGGATTTCCAACAAGACATCCTGAGCCCAATTTGGACACCGAGAATTCACTCAAAATTAGGCTGCAACATGGATGGCGTTTTTGACAAAGGGATAGCGCATTTGACATTTTTCTGATTTTTTCTGTTTTCTTCTGCAAATTGAATTTTATCTTGGGGAATCATGTTTTTACCTCTATAATTCAATGATTTAAATGTAAATATCATATTTTTACTATTACCTATGGTAAATACATTAGGTAAATGAACTCAATGAGGTGTAATGAATTAGTTCACAAAAGTTAGGGATGAGTCACTCGAACCTCCCTACACTTCAGCTTTCAGCTCATTTTTTGATGGAATTTCTCCTCCTCTCATGGATTCGACCCCTGAGGTTGGGAGGAGTTTGTTTGAGGTCTATATCATGTAGTTTTTAGTCATTTCACAGGTTGGAATTAGTTGGATGTTGGCATATTGATCAGAGACTCTATTGTAATCATTTGGTAGGAGCTTAATAAAAGTGTTGCAACTATTTCTTCGGGATACCTGTGGTATGGTTGTCTAGAATTGTTTTCTTCTCTTGTTTCATTTGTATGAATTTATTGTATTCATAATTCATTGCACTTATATTGTATGATCACTTTCTAGTTGATAAACATAATTCATCTCACATCCATCTTTCTTTCAGTTTAGGAAGAATTCATCTTTCATGCTCCTCTTAGCTCCTCACCCGTCTGAATCATTTCATCCCAAGAACCCTAATGTGCTATCCTTCTTACCTACCTTGCCCCAATAAATGGAATGTAACCTTAATCCTATTTGCCGTTACCTAGCCTATTTTACCTAATATCCTCATCCAGAAACCCAATCAAAATCAAAACAAACCCTTCTACATTTCATACCTAGCATAAAACCCTAACTTATATAGCCCTCTTGGCTGTGACCTTGTGGAGAGATCCCTCTCCGATTTGGTAGGGCTAGATACGAAGCCAAAATATTGGTCTGTAGTTACCTCTATTGGGATTTCTTCTTCAGCCTTAGAAATTTGGCGGAGTGATAACACCTTTGACCCTTCAGGGCGCTACAGTGCGCCCTGGCTGATTTTTTTCCTCTTTCTTGAGTGCACGAGTGCACTTCTAAGCCTCAAATAACCATGCATGTTGCCTTTTTTTATCAAGGTTGTCATTGATGCCAATATGGAATTATTGGGATGTCAACTATTCTTGTGATGCATAATATGATGATGTCCTTGCTCATGGTGACAAGTCCCTCTTGTTTGATAAGGATGTCATTGATGAATATGTCAAGCTATTAATGATGCCATTATGTTGTCAAGCCACTAAGAAGATGTCTTGTCCTAGATGCTTGAAATAACCATGAAGCCACCATAACCTCATGTATCCTTGCTCTTGATAAAGAAGCCCTAGAAATCATGATGGTGTTCTTACACTTGATGAAGAAACCTGGAACCCGGATGATGCCCTTACCCTTGATATTGAAGGATTATACATGAATGGCCACACTTGATGATGTCATAAGTGATGAAACTTGATGAAGGTCTTAATCACATGGGAAATGATTGGAGACACGACATGAAGGAATTGGAAATCACTTAATGGCAAGACATGGCATGAAGGACTTCGAAATCTCCTAATGGAAAATTAATAAATGATACACTATGGTTTGTGACATATCACTACACTATTATTGGATGACATGGATATCCTACATGATCCTATGATGATGAACAAGCTAAAAAATGGAGAATCCATACTTTCCCAAACATTCCTCATGCTGTCCCAAAATTTTTATGCATAAAATTTAAAAACTATCACAAAGTAAAATAAAATTTTCCACCTTAGAGGCATAATTTCTCAACGGGACCTAAACCATATTAAAGAAGATTTTTCCTCTTTCCAATGAGCTCTTACTTGCCCTGAAATTCCAAATAGTTTGCGAGATATTGAATTTTCAAGTTTTTATTTTTATTTTTATAATTTTTTTATAATTTTTTACAGTGAGCCGATCTGCACCTTGTCTTTCAAGTTTCCCTCCATACAGTGACATGTCTCTTCGTTTTGGCTTGAAAAAAACACTATATATAAGGTTTTCAGACCTCATTTTTAATCATCCACCTCAGATATTATCAAATAAGTACCACAACAACTTAGATAAAGGAAAAGATAAGGCACATGAACGATTTAAATGAATTTTTGGTCTAAACTATTATTGGAGTTGTTGGAGTTAAGGGTTAGAACTGTTAGAATTGTTTGGGTTTTCCAGATTGCAGTCTCAAGAATTTTTTGTGGTGAACATCTACCATAACTTAGACTATCATCATAAACTGAAGCTCAGACAAGTGCATACTTCAAGCTTGGTTCTGTTGACTGAATCCTGTGGTGACTTGAATTGCATAAACAACAAAATTTCACCTGGAAGCTCCTACACTTGTGCACCTATAACTTCAACACTTCAGACTCACCTTGGAAGCCTCAAAACCATTCAGACAGTCCTGTAGTGAAATTGTTATGAAACCAGCTCCAAAAATAGAAGAAAAGAGAGATCAATGCCTTATAAATAAGCCACTTCGAGGGAGAAACCTCCTTTACATTACATAAATGAAAAATTCTTGGATGATACAAATGACAAAACCTCCTTTCTATATATAGGAGTCCATGGGGTCACAATATAATCCTAGATGACCTAGCAATAATAATGTAAGGGGAAAATACTAACAATATGGGGGTTACAGGGGTAAAAAAATAACAATAAGGGGGCTACACTAACAAAAATAAGGGACTACACTAGTAATATAGGGACCTATCATGCCCCTCTCCTTCAAAAAAGTGTTATCCTCAACGCTTGATTATTTCTTGATGCTTCTGTATAAAACTATCATCCTCCCATGTGGAATATTCAACGGGTAAGTTCTTCCAGTTGCTGAGATACTCTAAAATTTATCGATTTGGTATTTGTCGAGTTCTTGTTTTTGTGACTACTTCAGAACTTCTTTCGCTGCGATGTTGAGCTTCATGTTGTTTCATTTGATTCTGCACCAAAGTTAGGTTATCCTTTGAGAGTTAAAGAACTTGTTATTGATGCTCAATGTGATATTATACTACTTTATCATCCATATTAGCTTTCATTTGATCCTTAAAACCATCCAAATTAGCCTCCATTTTTGCTTCTAAATCCTCTATGTCTTCTTAGATTGCTCTTTGTAAGATCAAAATTTGTTGCACTTGGTACCGTAATTTTGATATCTCATACTGCAATTCTTCCTCTTCATGCATCATAGTAGAGATTTTTGAGGGCTTAATTGGTGTGGAATTATTTTTGGGAGACATTATAGAACCCAATACTGATACAAATGCTTCAATATGCCCTTGGAATCACTTCAAACTACTTTTTCAAACAAACGTTATGCAATTTCAAAAAAAAAATAGACACCTTTTCTAGCTTTTGAGGAGCTTGATATTGAAACTGAATTATCTCTATGATTTCAGACCTTAAATATCTAAAATTAGGTCCTGCAGTAGCCCTCTGAATATTCTTTCAAATGCCATAGGTTTGACCTGATTTGGATACTTCAGGACAAAGTTATGCCCAATCTCCCACAATGACCTAATTATGGACTGGTTCAATAGAGTGAACTTGTACGATGTGCCACGTATCACTGTTTCTTCCTTCGGCTTTGAAATTGATAAAAAATAAAATATATTCTGTTTCATTTCAATAACCTTTTACAGAATTCCAATCCGATGCTCAAAGAGAGAGTTATGACGATTTTACCAAGGTCACCTCTTTTAGATGAAATTCGGGAGCCTGCAAAAAACCCTAACTTCCTCATATGATATCTTCGAAAATATTGCGAACCAAGATATGAAATTTTTACACGAAGTTCCTCAGGATTTCAACTTTGTGTGGTATTTTTTTTAGCTTCTGAACCTTATTAGAAAAAAATGTATAGCAAAAATTCCACAATGACTTGTTTGAAGTAGTGAAACCCTAGAATCCAAAGCTATGATACCAAATGTTATGAAACCAACTCCAAAAATAGAAGAAAAGAGAGATCAACAGCAACGAAAATACGCCACTTTGAAGAGGAAACCTCCTTTACCATTGCGTAAATGAACAATTAACCAGGATGACTAAAATGGCAAACATATTTCTATATAAGGTCAACAAATTCACAATATAATCCTAGCCGACCTAACAATAATAATGTAAGGGCACAATACTAACAATGTGGGGGTTACAGGGGTACAAAAACAATAAGGAGGCTACACTAACAACAATAAGGGACTACACTAGTAATATAGGGACCTAATAGAAATTCACTTGTAGAGCAAGCATTTGACTATGGAGCTATGACATACAACAAGTTTATGAAGTTCAGATTCCTACTTCCAAAGAAGCTCAAACTTAGTACATGTTACAGAACTCGACCCAAAAAATTTTCCTATGGAGAAAAATAAAAAGGCTCATATTTGTTGGCTTGAATAGTGGATACCTTTGGAGCATATCTCTAGGTTTTTGAGCAACAATTTTTGAAGATCCTTGAAAATCTAAGAAATTAAAGAAGTATTGAAGCAAAATTGAGGACTTTAGGAAAGTGTTTGTAGCTTTAGAGAAAGCTTGATAGCTGGAACATTGGAGAAGTTGGTGAGGTGACATGATGCATAACTAAAGTCCTCATGGTTTGATGTTGAAAAAGGACCCCTTGAAGTCTTATTGAAGCATCTTGTTGAAGGACATTGTAAAAGTGATGTGCAGACCCATTGAAGACACTCTTGGAGAAGCTTATTAAAGCCATCATGAGGTGACCTTGAATTTTTTCTTGAGTACCATGAAGAGTTGAGAAGACAACTTCATATGAAGACAAGTTGTCATTGTTGAGCTTATTTCCTTGGAGATAGTTTGAGGGCAGTGTTGAATGTGAAGATATTGTCAGGGCTCGTTGCATATGTTATTGAGAGACGTGAAGAACTAGTGATCTTATCTTGAAAAATTGAAGTTGTGGGTTGGAGCCTTAGAGGATAGGAGTCCTCAAGAAGATCAGGTTTGAGCCTGTACTAGAGATAGGGTTGGAGCCCTAGAGGTTGGTGCCTCAAAGCGACAAGGTTGGTGCCTTGGGAAGATAGGGTTGGAGCCCTGGAGGTCGGAGCCTCGTGAAGTCCAAGTCGGTGCTTGGCGAAGTACAAGTTGATGCCTAGAAGGATTGAAGATTGGTGTCTTCATCTAGGGTTGGAGCCCTACACTATTGTATTGGATTTATTGTAGAGAATATATTAATAAAAGTATTTATTATTATTTTTCATTTTGTATTATAATTATAAGTGATCTAACTGGTAAAAATAACAATTGAAAAGAAATATTGATTTAGCCCCCCTCTCAGTATTTCCAACACCCTTTGTGCTTTGAAAGTGCACCCTCCTAGCTTTCATGTGTATCTTGCTTACATGCAAGTTATTTTTTGTTGTCGTTCATAAATTTTCATGATTTATCATCTATAATGGATCTTTGAACGTGATTTACAACTTTTGCTGCATAGTTAGTTGTTTCAAACTAATATTGTCACTATGAGTGTGATTCCACAAATAGGTGACCATGCTACAAGTGTCACCACCGTGTCACCATCTATTGGATACATGTCACCTTATAAATTAGCCTCGAAAGAAATTTCAGAAGAAAGCGCTGGTGATCCTACTGAAGTTTCAAATCCCAATATTCCTATATATGCATATACTCAATGTTTTATTGACAAGACGAAAGAGGTTACCTGGAGAAATATCTATAAGAGATTCATGCTGGAGAAGTTTCCCGAGGATTTAGAATATGTTCATGCATATATCAGAATTAAGAAGTCGAGGATATACATTATTGCATGTAGATTCCTAGTTATGCCATGTGTTGAAGCTATTGAATGGATCATTTCAAATATCGATGAATCACACCTTGCGCTACGCAGTGAGAGTGGTAGTCACCTCGTCACCTATTATGGTAGAGGACATGAAAACATACTTTAATATGCTCAAACCGAATGAGTACACAAATGAAAATTTCTACATAAGATAGGGTACCCTCAACCCAACTGATGCTATTAAACAATGGTGTCGAGAACCTGCCAAGTTTCTCCATCACCCATCAACAGTTTATCTGAAAAAGATCTTAATAAAGGTATACTAGTATTTTATGGCTATGTATTGTCATATGTTTGGGATTAAGAATTATTAGGTGTTCCAAGAGAATTGGATATATACGCTCAATCTAGTAGTGACACGTAGTAAAGCTTTAAATTGGGCAGATATGTTATCATATGAATTGCAGCGACAAGTGGAGCAGGAAAATCAAGCACTGTAATTCTACATGTTTGCATATATCCTAGATGGAATCTATGCATGATATGCATTCTCAAAATTATTTTGGAATTGGAATCCTAAAGAAAATTTCCTAGTTTATTTCCACTATAGGATGTTATAATTAGAAGGAAGCTTTAGAGGAACATACAACATATTGGCTGAAAACTTCTTTGAAACTATTTTCTGACTGATATTTGACACTGGTCCGCCATGCATGACTGATCAAGTGAAGGATTCCCTTCAGGATATCACAGAATGGTTTGCATCTCCCGAGGGAACATATATTATATGCTTCATATTTCAAACAAACCATCATCTTAAGCCACAATATGTGACAAATAAAGTAGTCATGCAGGAAGTAAATCAAATCGACAAGGGGTTATCGGGAATTATCCACAAGAGGAAGAAAGGCCCTTGGCCTATATTTCCATTGAGGATCATATTGTAAGAATTAAAGATCACAAGGAATTGGAAGCCGAGATAGAAGAGCTGAAGCAACGAAACTTCGCCACCAACTACTTCCATGCATATGATCTGAGGTGAATTGTTAGGCTGCATTGTAAGAGGGTCGGTCATAACATGGGGTATTCATCACTGCCCAGACCAAAAGACAAAAATGCCAGAATGAAGACACATATAGCCATACAAGCGAGTTCACCCCACTACCCACCAACTTAGGACTTGCAACAATAAGAGCAGGAGGAGGAGGAAACAAAAACTCAATTAAAAAATATAGTTCACAGGAAAAAGGATCAGGAATTCATCGGGTGAGAGCAGTAGGAAATGGAAGGTTGATCCTTTAAACATAGGAGCTACACAAACAAAGCCATAAAGGAGAGAAGGGGAATGATAATAATAAGGAGAAGAGGAGGAAAGCGGAAAATAGGATGCGCTACTTGAGAAGCAACCTATAGAAAAGGAAGAAAGGAGACAAATGGAGGAAGAACAAAAAAGGATGTCTTAGGAGGAGAAAGCAATGCAAAGGCTGGAAGAAGAAAAATCGAATCACGCACTGGAGGAGGAGCAGTTATAGGAAGAAGATACCATCTAGCCCATGGATAATGAGCCCAATACTTCAGGTGAATAACCACTTGCAAGATGACAACTTATATTTGAGATAAATGGGGATAACACCTCATGTTTGATCAACTAAAGAAGAAGATCATCCAACAAAGGAATATATACTTCCCATAGGATCCTCAAAATGCATTCTCAGTAGCAACATAAAAGGTAATCACCTCGAACACTAGAAGAAATCCAAGGGAAGTTATGGTGGAAAATGTTGCATTCGCTACAATGACACTGGACAACTCAGACTACTTTTTAAATGAGAATGTCAAGTTGAGAAGAGAATTGGCTGTGACAAAGAAACAAGTAGAACATCTCTCAGTGAAGATCCAACGTTTTTCATCACATAGCACCAATACTGAAAAATGGAATTCAACCATGCTTGAAGTCCTGAGACCAATGGAGGATACCATCACATGAATATATTACGAGATGATACTTATATAATAGGTCATGGCTCCTCTCATTGGCATTCAGAAGAATGCACAGGAAGTGGTGAAACTCCTGAAGATATTAAATAGAGCAGTTGATGAGATACAAGAGTGGCCTGCCAAATATCTGAATGCTCTGCAATATTTTAAAAGTAAAGATAAGGTCTCCACTCAAATTGATAAAGTACAGTTGAGACTCCACCTATAGAAATAATCGCATCTTGGAACAAAATCGATTAATAATATGGCTATATAAAATCATCTGGATAATGGGTTTGAGTCTCTAATAAAGAAACAAGGGATTCCCTCCATAAGAAACCTTGAAGAAATCAGAGGAAGGGACGTCATCTCCCAGGAGATCAGGGGCTATATTGGAGGAATCAAGCAAGTAATAGAATGGGAAGGATTGGAAGTGACTAAATATATTATTCATTAGTGTGCCTTTGAACCAGTCAAAGTGCACATGAAGCTTTCATGTATGTGGAATAATATGCATTCAAGCTACAAGAACATACTATCAAAGGAATTGGAGGTGAATATGTGATACAAAGGGTACTTGCCAAACTAGATCAAAGACAATGTGAAGGAGTTCAAAGCATGGAACACTTACATCACAAATGAACTCCATGAAGAAGCACATGATCTATCCATTTGATGGGTTTTGTCTTATTATGGCATCGTCTCATGTGTAAATTGTCTTGTGTAATAAATGCTATATAATGAAGTCCAAGGGACACATGTGGAATATTAAAATCCACACATTGGAATGTATTGAGTCATATTAGACTATGAATAGTCATAGAAGTCAAAGAGTCATGGGGAAGCTCAAATGTCACTGTGAAATGTTATAAATAACTCCTCATAACTCAAACAATGGGATTTTTCTAGGGTTTTGGGAGGCTTAGCCTTGGCTTCTCTTGCACTACATATGAGATATATTATTCTTTGGAGAGGAAAGTTATGGCTTTATGTTCCACTACTAGATAAAATGTTTCACTCGTGTAACAATGTACATGGAATCTCATGCTTATAATCAGAAGCTTAAAGAGCCTACATTCCTTCATACATGTATCATAGATGTAGTTGGACTATTGAAGTTATTTGTATGCTATATGTTTATCTATTCACATGCTAAGTTAATGAATTATTTTTTTCCTTAGTTATGTCTATTATTGAATGAATGCTATTATGTTTTAATGATTTTTGTTTATCGTGTGGACTAATTTGCAGGCACTCAAAGAGTCTTTCCCATTTTCCCGGGGCTCCATTTAGGATAGTACTATTACTTTTCTCACTGGTGGCTCATTTCTCTCACCAACCGCATAAGTATTCCTATTATACCTTACATTGGATGTCTCTCAACACTCACATTCATTCTGACCGAAAATTTTTTTTTGTTCTCTTATGTATGATTGAAACCAAGGCGTATCCTTGAAAACCATTCAACGATGGTTGGGCCGTATGACTGGATGGGACTCCTACACCAAACGGTCTGAGGTCTAATTGAGACTTCACATCGAGGAGATCCCCTTACAATGTTGGAGGTATCCAACACCGTAAAAAAAGTGGAAAGTACGTCTATACGTTCATTCCCCCTTTAATTAACCTCCAACACCACTCTAAATGAGCTAAGGACCAGTTCAACGTCATTTATATGTTTTATAATTTTTCTGTTCTTAGAACGATATTGATCTATTCCTTCATTGTTGCTCCCTACAAAACATTAAACATATATGAATTAATATATTGTTTGAAACATGTTATATGATATTCTAAAGTATATTATTAATGAAAATTCAAAAAAAAAAACTTATATTGAATAATATTTTTTCATTCACCTTATTCATCCTTCTGCAATATTTCTATCAATATTTTATGCTCTTTTTCACTTAGATTAGAAATAATCTTATCGGCCTTCTTCATTTTGTGGCTCTACATGACAAACACTGACCATTAAATATTAGTTAAAATTACACATAGTTCAAATATATTAATTTTGTAAAGAATTTACAAAGAAATTGTCTTCTTTATTTTTTCGATGTGCTATTATTGCGCTGATCAATATTTTTGCTACTTGACACTTTCTTAGACATTTTTTTATCAATTTACAACTTGTACGAGTCAATATAAAAGACATTAAATATATTTTATAAATAAATCAAATAATTTTCAGCCAAAAAGAGCTCTGGTAATTGATGCATTTATTCAGATAAATGCACCGATGTGTTTATCCCATTAAACACACACTACTTTTAATTGTTCGACATCGTCAGGGAAAATTATTATTTTTAAAATAATTTTCAATTATGACGGTGCAATTTGTAACGCTAATAAAAAGCAATGATTTAACGGTGCTATTTGGAAGAGGCACGTCCGTTCGTTATATTACACCGAGAGAAACAATGAACATACTATACAAAACCAACAATGTTATAATATATCAGTGCGTTGCATTACATAGAGCACACCAATGTGATGTATTACACATGGCACGCCATAAAACATATATCCATTTAAAAAAAAACGGACAAGGCCAACAAGATTTGGATCTAATTTAATAAGTGATTCCCTTACTTTACATATCAAACACCCTATATATAATAAATGCACAAACTCGTCAAATATAAAATGCCTAAAATGAAAAACCCTAATTATGAAGTGGTAGAGGAAGTTAAACCCTGAGGTGAAATTTTACAGGAAGAAGCAAGGGTTTAAGGTAAGTATTGATTTGTTTTTTTTGAATTTTAATTAAATTTAAATAGGAACAAAGATCATAAAAATTTTTACTAGTAAAATCTACAGTATTTTTTTTATTATACAGGGTTTTTTAATTTTTTTTTTAAATTTTATGAATTATGAATAAATCTAACAAAAATTGTAAAAAAATTTAACAAAACAATTTAAAATTTTTTCTATCTAGGGTTTTGAGTGAATCACCATAACTTTCAAATTTTCATCTTTGTGTGGTTCCAAAATATTTTACTGCTCCACAACACTCCCGGTATGTCTCTCTTTTAATTAAACCCTAACAAAAATTGTTAATTTTTTTATTAGTAAAATAAACAATAAAATTTAAAATTTTTACTATGCATGATTTTGAGTGAATCACCATACCTTTCGACTTCTAATCTTATGAATAGTTATGCTGCTCCAAAGTATTATGTTGTTGCAAAGTGCTCCTGGTATGTTTCTCTTGCAAATGACTCTCGTGAAATTTTGGGTAAAATAATGAAATAATGAATAAATTTTTAGTATTTAAAAGACTTTATGAAATTAGATTTCGAAAATATATTTATGCTCATGTTTGAATTAAAAAAAAATTGTTTTTTTAATCGGTGCATTCGATAGTGAAGCACACCGGTGCATTTCTAAGAAAAGCGCACCAACATTGCCGGGGTGCGATTTTTTTTCAATGCACCGACATGATTTATCTATTTATTTATTTTTTTCCAAAATCCTGAAACGGTGCGATTAATTTTTTTAACGCAACGACGTGGTTTTTATTTAAAAGCATCAATGCTCTAATTGTTATAAGAGCATTGAGTTGGTTGAATTTGTTTTTATTTTCTAAAATTCAGAAACATGTGCGTAACGATGTTGTTTTTATTTGAAACACATCGGTGCGTTTTTGTACAAGAGCACCAATATGATAACATATTTTATTTTTTATTTTTTTCGAGATGTGAGAAATCGGTGTGGGTATTAAACGTCATGGTGCTGATATTTTTTAAACACATCAGTGCGCTTTGTTATGATAAACACACTGGTAGAGTTTAAAAGCTATCCAAAATTTTATTTTTACATGAAATAACATATTAATCTCAAATTATCCTTTAGGACACATCCACATGAATTACAGTAGTTTATAGTATACATTTTCCGCTTAAAGTCATCTTATCCTTGAAAAATGGTTTGATAACTATATTGAAATTTAGATTGTGATTATATCGTTCTCGAGATTAATTTAGATATGCATACAAAATTTTATTTCTTATTTTTCACAATGCAGGGATAAAATATCAATAATATCAAATGGCCAATTCTTTAAATTCCAGCTCATTCAAGTGGATTTCTCTTCGTTCCAATGTGTTATTTTTATGTGCAAGTGGTTGGACACCTTTGATTAGAACAATGTAAAAGAAGATCACGATAGTGGGTTGATATCTATCACCTCTAGAAAGATGTGGCATGAAGCTAGGGAGCCTTATGTTTTCCCAAAACACTACAACGAGGTGTTTTTTACCCAAATGTGTTGGATAGGGATTGGTGGTTCATATTAAGACACGACCCTAGATCAAAAGATATTTTTGAGAACAAAAGTGTTATCATGCCACGCGAGGAAGATATTCAGGGTGATTACAATGGAGAGTGATATGTATTTGTGTTATTTCACCCTTTATACTTTTGTTGTATGTTTTTGTTTTTTTTTTTCGTTAATTATATTGGTTTTTTTTATTCGTCTTGTTGACATTTTATAATATAATTGGCAAGTTTCACGAACATTTTTTTTAGCTGTATTATTTGTACACTTAAAACAAAGTGTTTTCAATTGTGTACAATATCAATGATAATGAGGATTCAAGGTCACAACCCTTTTCAAATAGGAAAATGAGAACAAAATAGTGAATTTAGAAATAACAATGAATGCTTAGTCTTGATTTAGATACTTATTGGTTTATTAATTAGTCACACATGTTTTTCTTCTTGTTTAGTTCAAAATAGATATATATCATCATGTAGTGATAACTCTATGAGGAGTTTAACAATGAAAAAATTGTGTATTAATATGTAAGATTAAATTCTTGACATGAGAGGTAAAGTCATGTTTATTAGATTTAAATTACATTTCTTGCAACATTAAGTAAACTAAAAAGAGGCCTTATGCATGTATAAAATGTTAATTACATATTTTTATGGACCATAATAGAAACAAATGGGCTCACATGGATGCATGAGAGGTTTTAGTTTTTTCTTCATGGATAATGGAACAATTTTGACTTTTCTTTTCAATGGTAATTATAAATAAAAGTTGAATTAATAAATATTTTATGGCTAAGAATTAAATGACAAATAATGTGATGGTGATTAAGAGACATTTGTTTGACTTTCAAATAGATTTGGAGATGCAGTTTTCTTTCTTATTTAGATTATGTAAAATAAATATCTATTTTTATGTTTTTATAAGTAAATTATTTAAAGTAGACATGTCTTTATCATTGTGAACACGATGTAATATTAGCTAGGAGAAATGTAAAAACATGAATTTTAGTGACCCTATTGTAATATGTACGTGGAAAAAATAATAATTTTTGCATTGTTGATTAAGAAATAATCAAATATATTATTTGTCAAAAGTTTAAATTAATATAATATCAATTTTGTATTATTTAACTCATATTTATTAATAAAAAGAGTTAAAATTTAAACTAGTACAATAGCAAATAAATAACCAAAGTAACACCAAAATGTTATATCTTTATTACTAGAAAAAAGTTCACTTGCCTCTTTAAGGGAGAACTTCTAATAGAGCAAATCCCTAACTACAAGTAACTTCACAAGTCTTATTTTACATTTCTTGATCTTCATCTTTAGAGAGAGAAATTTCTAATTTAAATTGGTAAGAGTTGCTACAAATATTAAATTTAAAGTGTCTAAAAATCTCATAACTTTAGTAATAAATTAAATTTTATTAAAATATAAAATTTTAAGTTATATTAAATTTAAATTAATTATAAAAAAAACTGACTTAAGTTTTTTAAATTTAAGAACAGATTGAATTAACCAATATTGAATTGGTTAAATTGTATTTTTGATTAATTTATTATTATTAATATTTTATCTTAAAAATTGAATGAGTTACACATTTTCGTCTTATTAAGAACTAACTAAATCATTTTACCTTTAATTTTTTTCCTTGCGAGTATTGAAATATTTTACTAATTAAGTCAAATTGAATATGAATGAACTATATAAGTAATAAGAAAATATTATTATCGTAATTTTACAACCATAGTTTCAACCATACTAAAATTTGTAATTTATAAAAATATATTTGCATTTTTTTAAAGTAATTCATTTTGCATGTAGTTTCATATATATAAGTTTGATATAAGTTCACCAATACATAATCTATAATAAATATTATTTCATAAAAATAAACATCAAGATGATAACCATCTAAAAAACATAAACATCATCTAAGATACACATTCGAATTCACTACCTTCAAACATCATTAGCTAACACACAAATCTAATAATATAACATGTTATCGTCACCATGATCACATTTATCAAAACACAAATATTGTAATCTGACATCATCACCACACTGTTGAGGCCCCGAAAATCGGTGAAACAACACCAGGGAAAACCACTCGGTCGAGGACTTAAAAATCGTCCCTTTTCCATTTGGAATGGTGGCTCCGATTGGATTTATGGGACCAGTTTCCCAGTTTGATATAGTTGGGGTGAATGGATGGTTTTATCACTATGTGAAACTTGATGCATGGAAATATTAGAAAGCTTGCAATAAAAAATAAATCTATCTATTATGTATCCCAGGGTGAAATCTATTCTCTGTGCGATCTACAAAAATAACCTTTCAGTGGATGCAAATAGATCACACTTAGAGATATGAAAACTTTTGAGATAATTGATTTAATTAAATAGTTAATTAAATCAATTGAATAAAGCTTATATTAGAACTTTAAAATTCTTGTATTGCATATATATATTTATCAAATGATAACTAGTATAAAATGTTCAGAAGTGAATTAATGTCAAACTGTATTCAAACAGATACATAAAACAAAACATCATAAGATAAATAACTATTTCTCCTTTGTAGCTCAAATATAACACATAGGATAAAAGTACCATGTATATGTTTACTTTGCTCATTTGATAAATAATACTTGGTCCAACCTTTTCTATTCAGAAAACTTCAGGAGTACAAAATTAAAACATCCATAAAGTCTTATTTTCAAAATTTCAGGACCCCTTCTTCAAAGACATGAAGGGGTTCAAATATAAAAATAATAATTCTTAAATTAGTTATTACGATAAAAGCTGAGGAGGTTTAAAACAACCCTCCTTAAAGTAAGTGGAATTAAAACATAAATAGAAATTAAAGGGATGACTTGGTCGAGGACTGTCATGCTGTCTCCTTTTCCATTTGTTCCTTCAGCTGGATGATATTAAGCATAGGCTTAACCTCTGGAGGTTGGCCTAGCCTAATGCATAGGTGTCTAGTGAAAACAACATCGGAAAGTTGGGGAAGCATGTAGGAGGATGTATTTGTGAGACAATGCAACATAAGCCACTAGCTGTGAGGCTTTACTAAATATCTCCAATATTTCTCCCAATCCAGCTTTTACAGATTCATGATATGTTATTCTTTTACCTTTGACACTTCTTGCCACTGTCTTATCAAGTATTTCACAAGGAAATGCACTAGGAGGACATCTGTCGATAAGGCTTGCTGCAATGAGATTTTGGCTAATAGTCTCCACAATGTTAGTAGCAACATCCTTTGCCCTGCAAATGGCTCTCTGTACATGATTCAATTGTATATCCCAGTTTGTAAATAACATTTCTTTCTTTGAATCCTCAATCCTGTGTAGGTTTTCCTTTCTGCCATCAACATAATTCTGCCAGATGATAAACTGGGATACCTTGTCATCTATGTTGTCAAAAATAATCCTCATATCTACAATTTGATTTACAAGTGAATCACTTTGTTCACATTATTCAAGAATAATTGATAATTTCTCAAAAAAAACAACCTGTCGCTGTGCCAATAAAGTTTTTAGTTCCAAGGCCTCTTTTCTGAATTCATCAATCTTTGGGCCATATTTTACTTTCTAAATAGAGAGGTGCAATTGGTGAATTAGATTATCCTTGGATCTAATCTCACTTTGATGTTGAATTTTTAACTGGTGCATGATCTCCTGGAGATGTACAATCTGTACCTGTAACTGTTGAATGACACTTTGTTTCTCTCCTTATAACTCTAGTTCAAGTTGGATTATTTTCTCATCCTTTTGTTTCATCAACTGTTGGAATTTTGATGCTTTGTCAATGGTTGCAGAAGCATAAGATCCTGCGAATTGAGTCAGGCGAGTCAGATCATGTGAAGGATCTGCCTGAGTGTCTTTTCATAAAACATCCATTGAAGCATCCCCTTGCACAAGGGGTTGTGGTTGCTTTGATCTTCTTATTTTATTTTGTCAACTCATAACCACCTTGTGTTTTGGATAGTAGAAAATGTCCAAAGGAGGAATTTCTTCAATGTTAAGAAAAATTTCGGTGGTGGGGAAGGCCGAGATGAATTCTACTCTTTCTGTGCTTACCAATTTGTCAGAGGGCTCAGCAGTGAACGAGTCCTAAATTTTATTTTGTGGAGTATGCTTAATTTATTTTTGATCACTAAACTGTATCTGCATGTTCTTCTTGGAGTTTTAGATCAAATTCTTCCAAACATCCTTTAGATTACTAGGGAAATCCACATCCATAGTTTGAACTTAGACTGATTTATCTTGGTCTGTTGTGCTAAGGACTTCAATATCCTTAGTGGCCAATTCACTTTCCTTATCCTTCTGAGCTAATGGTTGTGAAGCATCCAACATTTTTAATGGAATTGATTGCAATCTCTTATTCCTATATTTCTTAAATTTCAGCAATTGCTACGGATGGAGGCGTAAAGCTGCCAAATTTTGAACTGCAAGGATTGTTGTCAAGAGACTCAAATAAGTCATCAAAATCATCATATTCATGCACAAAAGGCCTAATATTCACTTGGGTAGTGAAATTATTAGCAACTTTAATTAGATCATATTGCCTGTTTGGAATTGTAAATAACTTTAAACATTTAATCTGACCAATATCTACAACAACATGCTTGTAATTATCAAGTCCATAAACACGTAAATTAATAGAAAAAGAAGGCCATGATGATTTCTTGGCCTCTTTCAGAAATTTGTTTAGGCCGTTTCCAACAGTCTAATATGCAACTTCTCTTGCGAGAAGCTTGTCATGAACATACAGGGGCAAAACGTGCGATCGAGATAATCTCCCAAATACTCGGACACCAAACCATTTTACTATAGAGGAAAAGAAAGATTGGGCCTCTTTTGAGAGTCTGGGGGCTTTCTCATTAAAAACAACTTGGAACAGTGGGAGAATAACTTCATGGAATTCTTCACCAAACCATTTTACTATAGAGGAAAAGACAGATTAGGCCTCTTTTGAGAGTCTGTGGGCTTTCTCATTAAAAACAACTTGGAATAGTGGGAGAATAACTTCATGGATTTTTTTTTTTAAATGGTTCTCATACTTAGAGTCCCACAACATATTATAAAATATATGAATAGGAAAAGGGTCTTGGGTAGTCCATTTCCAGCCCATGGTTGGAAAATCTGAGGTAAAACACATAGCATCCATGATATAAACACTCATATAGAGTGGAGGAAAAATCTTGGAAGAAATGGAGAGGTTTTTTCTATATTATAAAATCTGAGTGGTAATATTATTAGATAGAATATTACCCCAATCCATAACATAGGAATCTACAACAGCTTCCATGAGAGGGACCCATTCTATTGAAAATCGAGTAGTGTTCGGCTGACCAAAAATCCTGGACATCATCGCAGAGACATAAAAATAGGGGCTTTAAGGAAGTCAGTGGAGTGCATGCCATTTTTATCATTCTTGTGCTTGTTGGGATTACTTCTCCATTTCTTGATTGGCTTCGATTTGAGCTCCTTTTATTTGGCGAACCGTGCAATAAGTTATTTATCATAGACCTTTTCGGGGTATGGGAGATGGTACATCAACTTCAGGTCTTCAGCCTTGAAGGAACCAATCGTTGTTCCTCTACTGGTGAGAAATGTCCTATCCCCGATATTGAGATTGCCAATGATCCATCTTTCCATATCAGTGTATTGTAAGATCTTTTGTCGGACAACAATTCGATGTAGGAAAGAATTAACTATTTCTCCAATTGAAGCTTCGGAAGAATCAAGAGTGTCGACAATTTATTTTCTTTGAATTTTGTGACGTTTTTCATCCTCGAGGATATTGTACATGGATTCCCATGAAGATGATCTGCTTTCTCGTCCACACGTAGTATATGTAAAGAGAGGCAACATTTCTATTCTCTCGGTTGTGACGGGTGTAGGGTTTACAAGTGCCATATGCTTCTTAGCTTTCTTGAGAGCTTTAGACATCTCCAGAGAATTATGCTTATTCGGGCTAATGTATAAATAAATGAGAAAGGATAAGTGGAAAGATGGAACTTTTTAGTTTTACAATATGCACAAGTACCATAGCAATAGAAACGTTCAAACAAATGATACTTCACATGCTGATAATATATGAATTGAATGCTTATTATAGGAGAATGATTATGGGGGTATGGGCAACAAAACCGTTAATTTATGACATTAATAGTTGTTATGGGTTGCTATGCCCATATAATCATTTCTGCATTAAAACTAGATTTGTCGCATTGCAGTGTTTCTCGTGTGCAAATATTCATTAAATACTGATCGGGTTGGCTTTCTTCTAATTGCGATATCGCAATCGCAATATCAGCGAAAGTGAGCAGAGTGTGAAATGTTTTAGTTGACAACAGCACGATGTGCTATATACGGTGTCTTATATATGATGTGCGATGAACTATATTGCATCAAAAAATATGGTCGGGAGAAGAAGAATGGTTTTGCTTGCGGGAATGCGATGCGATAAATATATTACATTGGGGAGATATGAAAAGCGACAATAAGATCATTGGGATTAGAAATGTGATATGTGAAATGCGATAGCTTACGTGGCAGAAATATGTTCCGCAGGCATTCCTTATGGAATTTGCTAAAAAATATGGCCTTTTCATCTTAAAAGCGCTTTTTCTTATATACATCGGATCACAAAATGTTTTAAGTGACCTTTTAGGAGTTATATACGTTTCATTGTGGTTTTGTGATTGCGATGATGCAATTTCCCTCTGCTTAAGTGATTTTAAAGCCAAATGTTAAGGTTTTATCCCTTTTCGACCCCTATTTATATCTAATGAATTACTCTAAGGGTTTTATTTGTTTTAACTCAAAAAAATTAAAAGGGTCCACATTATTTTCTAGGGTAACTATTGATTAAAATAATGGGGGTTGTTCATTTTTCACAACAATTAGCGATTCACTGGAAGAATCAGTTGATCAGAACTGGATCATGGACCTAAGTGATAGCTCAATTTCAAAGTGTTCATAAATGTTCCAAACCTGAGCGACTAGATAGATCTTGTCTTCCTGATTCTGGGGCCATGAATGGTTTGAAAAATCGACACCATATGAAGAAGTTATCACAGTTGGAAAACTCTAGTAAACTGTAATTTTTGGACTTTGACCAAGTTTGACTAGAATTTTGGGAAATTAAAAAAGAGAATATTCCAGGGAATATTCCTAAAATATTCCTTGGAATATTCCCTCAAATATTCCTTTTGAACCAATCAAATCTTGACAAGTGGCGCATTGGTATTCGGTAGTCAATTGACTATTTTAGTTCGAGCCAAATGGGAGGCTGCCACGTGGCAGGCCCAGAGGCCACCACGTGGCCCATGCATAGTGGTATAAAATTTTTGGACTGCACAGGAGTCAACCACGAGACTTGCTGCCCGCACACACACGTGCTTTACCAACTCTCTGTGGTCTAAAATTTTTGGACCGCACAGGAGTCAACTGCGAGACTTTCTGCCTGCACACGCACGTGCTTTATCAACTCTCCTAACAATGTTTCTTAACCGCATAAGGTTCGCGGTCATATTTGAGGTGTTACGGTTTCTATTTTTGGGCTTGGAGTGGGGCCAACCCCGAGGGCCAGCCTCCCCAAAAAATCGTAGCCCATGACCCATGGCTAAAAGGCATAACCAACAACAGTAATCCAACCGTTTATGATTGATGTCACATGGAAAATTTAAATAGATAATCCGTGCAGTCAGGCGTTAATGCCGACACCAACTCCGGTGTTATACAACCAACCAAGGTTTGCGGTGGTAGTTCCGCTTGGCAGTTAGTTTAACTGCGGGGATTGCGAGGGTTAGCATGTGGCCACCCCCTCCCCTTGACCAAAAATTTAATTAGTATGGTATAAAATGGCAGAGAATTAGCGATGGGGCCAAATTTTTTGGAAATAACCAATTTTATCTGCATTTAACTCAAGTTCCCCAAATTTAGTGGAGTATTCCTAGGGGGACACTAAGAAAAATGAGTTCAGGTTCTATCTTGAGCTAGATTCAACCAATTTTGGAGTGAAAATAGTCAATTTCGACTATCTCAGACATTCCAGATTCATTGGTGAGGGTTTCAGAGCCATCATAGGACTTTTGAGCAGGTTTTTTCTCCAATGATTTTCTAGGGGCCACGAGGGCCACCATGGGCCAACAGCAGTTTGAGGCCTAGCCAGAGCAACTAGAGGCCTTATTCAGAAATCCAATAGTCAATTTTGGATGTTTCAGATGTTTGGAACTAATGGTGTGGTTTTCAAATCCTATAGAGGAATTTTGAAATCTGAGATGCTTAAGAGAAGTTCCAGGGGCCACCAGGGCCAACAAGTGCCAGCAACAGTTTCAGGCCTAGCCAGGGCAGCTAGAGGCCTTATTCAGCAAAATAATAGTCATTTATGACTGTTTTGATACTTATGAATTAATTTATAGAGTTTTCAGAAGCTTTTAAGGACTTATAGAGCTCTAGAAACCACAAATAAACTTTCTTTGACCACAGAGCCAAGGGGTGCCACTAGGTGTTGGAGGCGAAACTGGAGCAGCCGGAGGCCAATTTTAGTGAACCAATAGTCCATTCTGGATATTTTTCGAATTATAAATCCATTGAAGGGATTTCAGAGCCATTTGAATACTTCTGAAGGTCGAGAACCTACAGGAAATTTTTGGGCAGCCTAGGGCAAACCGTGGAGGGAGGCCTAGATTGGGGATGTAGTGCTCTTTTGGAGAAAATGATCAGTCCATTTTGGGGGTATGATATGTGCTAGAGATAGTAGGTGATGTTTTAGGGACAGTAAAATAATTCGAAAGGATTTAGTGCCATAGAGAAGCTCAGTGTAGCTCAAGTGCACTGACAGAAGTAATCAAGTCTAAGGGAGCCTAGATCTGTTTGCAGAGTGATGATAGCCATGACAGGGATATAGATGGTATTATAAAACCATTGGTTCAGTTTAGTAAACCATTGGTGTTTAGTTTTGTAACTTTTAAAAGAAATTTTCGATAATCCCAAAGAGCCAAGTCAAGATGATAAGAGCTCAAGGAGACGCAGCCCACGATATTTGGGTGAAATCCTAGATCAAATTTTCTGTTATGTGTTGATTTTTATTTGCTACATCATATGGCTGTTACACATGTTTAATTTCAGCAAAAAAAAATGGAATTAAGGTACTTAAACAGTTAAAAAATATAGTACACCTATTTCAAGTATAAATTCCACAAAAGGTCAAGTACAAGCTAGATCTTTTATTTGTTTAACTGAGTGGGAGGTTCTTGAAAAGCATAACAAGTTATCCAACCAATTTTCAGATCACTAGTTATCTTTGAAAAAAAATTTCTTAGTATCTTTAAATAAGTAAAAGTAATTTAAGGAAATAAGAACTATCTTCAAAGTATTCAAACGAATAAAATTACTCCGAATATAAAAAACTCATCTTTATCGTTAATATTTTAGAAACCTTTCATAAATAAGTATCTTCATTCCTTTATATCAAACATTATATAGTTTAAAAGATAGGATAAGTTCCCTTTTGTAAGTTAGCCTTTTGGTTTGCTCCTTTTGTCATAGGTAGAGCCATTGCTTCTAGTAAATATTTGTAGCTCAAGCAAGGTTACCTTTTAACCATCAATGATTCAGTATCCCATCCATTTTATTATTACAATTATTTGAGATAAATTATTAATTTTAAAGCCTACTTTTTCTTTTTTCTTAAAAATTCATTGTCCTCGCTTGATGACCAGAAAGTGACAATGCCATTCATTGGTTATAATTAAACTGAACAAGATGGCTCGTGATGATACCCATGTCTTATGATTTTAACAATCATGAGCCATTAACCTGATTTGGTATGCAGTTGTGGTAATGTCAGTTAATTATTAACTTATGGTCATGGTAAACAGGCTCATAATGAGACCTCTTATCCTTTTAATTTTAATTTTTTTTTTAATTTTTTTATATTTTTGAAATACACTCTAAAAAAGTGTTTTCAATGGATGATGAGAATCATTGACTCCTTAAGAGTTTTTGGATGACAATTTAGAGTTAAATATGCTCAGTTACAGAAAGTATTTTCTTTGTAAAGATGAAACTTTTTCTGATTAATGATAAAGTAAAAAGAATTTACAAATTTTGACTTTACAAAATTTAAAATTCTGATGGAAAAATATTTCATAGTTGTATAGTATTCATTCAATTTTCTAGTTTGGTAGTTATTTCCTCAAAAATTTCTATTCTTCAAAAATAAAAACATAAAATAATTCAGAGGTGTTGTGAACACTCAAAAGTGTGTAATCGAACATTATTTTCCTAGGAAAATAAAAGTGCAGGTATAGTACATTTAGAAGATAATTTTCTTCTAAGAAAATATTTTTTCAGAATTAGCTCATTAACAGGGAGCAAATATTTTCTCCCTTGAAGGTATTGTAACATGAAGGTTGATAGGCCAATTTTTTCAATAATTTGAAATGTTCCAAGCCACATTCTTTGGAATTTGGTATGCTTACATTTTTCCTCGTGTTCCTTGTGCCACTTGAGTACGAGGTCTCCAACTTGGGAAGTTTTGTAGGGGATACAAAATTTGCATCAAAAGAATTTTTTACTATTTTCTGGTGTCGAGCATGAGTTAACTTGGCCTTTTCTCTTTCCTCTTCCATTTTAAGGATTTGAGAAATTCTTAATAGTAGGGAAGAATAAGGTACTTCGCCAATAAATTGAACTAGGGCTAATGAGGGAAGAGCTAGATTTGATGGAATTACAGGTTCTTTCCCATAAACCAGATTAAATGGAGAAGTTCCTATAAAGGCCTTCTAAGTAATCCTATCTGCCCATAGTGAAAATTTTAAAGACTTATGCCAATTTTTCTGATTCCGATCAATAGCCCTTTTGATGATTCTTATGAGATTTTGTTTGTTGATTTTGCCAAACCATTCCCTTGGGGATAATATTTAGTAGAGTATTTAAGCTTAGAACCTCTTTTGAGAGAAAAATTAGTCATACTATTTCCCTAAAAATAAGATGCATTATCAAACATAAATTCATTGGGAAGGCCAAATATTTTAATAATGAATTGATCAATAAATTCAATAATGTCTTCAGAGTTAGCTACCTTTAGTGGAATAGCTTCCACCCACTTAGTAAAATAATCTGTTGCAGTGAGAAAGTATTTATGCTGCTTGGATGAGTTAGGAACAATCTCACCTATGATATCCAATACCCATTGCTCCAAAGGTTGTTCAATGTTGATTGGTTGCAAAGGTAAGGTTGGTTTTCTTTATCTCCCAACAACGGTTTGGCATGATTTGAATTTTCTCACATATGTATGAGCATATTTAAACAAAGTGGGCCAGTAGTATCCCGCATGAAGGATTTTATGCGCAGTGGTATCTCCACCGAAGTGTCCACCTGCAGGTCCATCATGTAGTTCCTGCAAAACCCTCTCTACTTCATATTTATGAAGGCATCTTAGTAGTACAGAGTCATAGTTCTTTCTAAACAATACATTTTCTATGGGTTGATATTGACTAGATTGCAATCTTAAAGCTCTTTTTCTTTTATAATTGAGTTCTATAAGAGCATATCCATTTTTCAAGTAAAATATTAAATCAGTATACTGTGATACAGAGTCATTCAAGCTTACCTCAGAAATATGTATAGTATTACTTGACTCTTCATCATTTGATATGTTGAATGCTCCAGATAAAAATTTGCAGAGACCTTGTCCTCTAATGATTTTGGCTGGTCTTATTTCAATGTCATATTCTTGCAGAGCAGTTACCCAATTTTCTCTCTTTTCTCCTAGTTCCTTTTGAATAAGTAGTTGCCTTAACAACTGAAAATGGAACTATTACCTTAGTGTGTGTTTTAAGAAGAAAAGGTCTAAAGTGCTTCAAATATTTATAGAAAAAAAATGCTTGTTTTTCTAGTTCTAAATAATTTAGTTCAACACATTGAAGTTTTGAACTAAAGAATTAAATGGGTGTTTCAATATTTTTATCATTAACATGTGTTAACATAACAACGTAAGATGTTTCTGATGCAAAATTATATAAAATAAAATGGTTAGAGAAATCTGGGCTATTTAGAGAAGTAGCGTTAATGGTAGCTTCCTTGATTAGATCAAAAGTTTCTCTTTCATTATGTCCCCATTTGAAAAGTGATTTTTTCTTAATCATAACTTGCAAATGTAAAACAATGTGGGAAAAAATTGGAACAAATCTCTTGAAAAAATTTATCTGTCCTAAAAATGACTGCATGGATTTCTTGTTATGGGGATGTGATAGTTTAGAAATTTTCTTTATTCTTTCAGGATCAATACAAATGCCTTCTTTTGAGATGATAAATCCTAAAATTTTTCCTTCACTTAAAGCGAAATAAGACTTTTTTTGATTTAAATAAATTCCATATTTCAAATAACATTCTAGGATTTTCTTAAGATCATGATAGTGGTCATTTATTTTCTTGGAGTAAATATTTATATCATCTAAATAAACAACCACAATTTTATTTATCAATCCACTAAAAGCAATATCCATTTCTCTTTGAAAAGTTGCTCCTGCATTGATTAAACCAAAGGGCATTTTTTGATAGGCATAAGTGCCCCATTTTGTTCTAAATGTAGTCTTTAATCTATCTTCAGGATGAACTAAAACTTGATTGTAGCCTAAAAATCCATCAAGAAAAGACATTAATTCAGAACCAACAACTGATTGCAAAATTTGTTCCATTGGTGGTAACGGGAAATTGTCTTTCAAGAAAGCTTTGTTTAAGTTTCTAAAATCAATACAAATACGAATATCACCATTATTTTTCGTAACATGAACTAAATTTGAGACCCACTTTGAGAGCCTAACAGGAAAGATAATCTTGGCCTTAAGGAGTTTGCTGAGTTCACTTTTGATTTGACTTTCAAGATCATGGTGGATTTTCCTTAGATTTTGTTGTATAGGATTTTCAGTGGATATCATTGGGATAATATGCTAGATGATTCAAATATCATAAGTTTTTATATCTTCATACTTCCATCCAAATACATTATTGTATTTCTTCAATAAATGGATGAAGGATAATATTTCATCAGAGGAAATACCAAGTCATAATTTGATGCTCTGAGGGTTTAGATATGTTCCAAGATTTACCAGTTCAAACCTCAAAGTTGAACTTTGGAGTTTAGAATTAGTATATTTTTTGAATATATCCTTGATATCATAAAGATATTCAAGTTTGATGATAGACCTAGATATGGCATTTTCTTTAGGTTTCTACTGTAATTGCCTTTCGTGTTCATCTTCTTCGATTAATTGATCATAATATGATCCTTTAGATGTAAGAAAAGTGATAACATCATCATCATCATTGAATAATCTCCAATCAGTAATATTATCAGGAATAGATGGGAAAAAAAACAACTCTATGGAAAATCTATCTGGGCTATAATATTTTGAAGGAACAAGCCTGGATGCTACATTATCTAGAAGGTCTACACTTGCATTTTGAATTCTTGGAACATACGCGATATTGAATGCCAAAAAATGAGAGGTAAGAGATTGTACCAATAACTGGTAATGTTTAAGATGACTAGAAATACAGTGTATGGTATTTCTTACACGTTTGAAATTATTTCAGAATCACCATACACCTTGAGATACTTGAGCCGAAGATCAATTGCTTTGGTTAAGCCTTGGACCAATGCCTCATATTCTGCGGTGTTATTTGTGCATTAAAATTCAAGTCTGCATGTCAGCATTGTCTTTTCACATTCCGGATTGATTAATATACAACCAGCTCCTACTCCTTCACTGTATTTTGATCCATCAAAGTATAATGTCCAGAAAAAAGTATTAATACAAGGTTTATCTACGATATTTACACACTTGGAGGAATCTGTCTGAGAGAAATTTTCAATCTGAGAATTAACTGAATTGGTGAGAAATGTAGATTTTTGAGCATTGAAATTCCCTAAGAAGGATTCAAAAGAGTAATTGCCAAGAATGTTATTAGTAAAAGCCATGGGTTCATTCTCTTCTTTGAATTAAGTTACTGAGTATTTTAAATGCTTTTCATGGTCTACTATGAATTAATTTGGCTTACCATTACGGGGAGGCCACATGTGAGACCAATCAGTAGAAAAATAGCCATGAAGCTTTACTGGCCAATCTCTACTTAAGATTAGACCATAAAAATCAGGAATATCAACAACTAAGATATCAATTACTTCATGAAATTTTGCATTGGATGCTAATCTGATAAGGAATGAATTCATTTCTCCTAATATCTTAAATTTTGTTATGTATAATTGCAAAATATTTACTACAGAATTCTGAGGATATATATTCAATTTCAGACAAACAAAATATGGCATGATGTTTGAAGAGGCTCCAAAGTCAATTAAAAAATTATGCACATTTTTGTTGAACACTTCAAAAGTTAACATGAAAGGAGGAGTGTGTGAATTAGATCTGTCACCAATCAAGATAGCATCACTTGCATCAATTATCTCAGGTGAATCATTAGGGGGCTTACCTACTCCTTTAACTGCTTTCGAAATTACAGGAGCAGGCAAGGATGCGGCAGGAACTACATTCAACTCTTTGAGTAAAATTTTTTGTTGTTGTTTCAATTTTCTCAGCTCATGTAAAGAGACATTTTATTTAATATTATTCATATATTCCACTATATTATATTCAATAGTATGAGAGACTACTAATGTTTTAGATGTAGATGGAAGAGTAGAAGAAGTTGGATTTGATTGAGGACAAGATTTTTATTATTAAGTACTTTATCCTTAGCAACAGAGGATGAGGATTTTTCTTTTGAGGTGATTGAGGTTGATGAGTATAATTTTTACTTCTAGTATTAACTGGAATTGCCTCATATTCCTTTTCATCATCAAAGGTTGGAAGGATGAAGTCCCATAGTCCATGGACTTAAACTAGTTCTTCTTCTTGAGATTCTTTTGCAGATGATATTGTTTCATCATGATCTTCATATTGATCTAATTCGACATTTGAAATTACATTTGGAGGTTGGGAAGCTTGGTTCTTCTTAAAAGATCTAAAAGCTTTGTTAGAAGAAGACTCAACTACTTGTTTCTTTATCTCAACCATATCATTTGACATATTTTTTAGGACCTTTTGTAATCCCTCGAGATCATAAGGATCTTTAGATGATTTATTTTTAGGCTCATCCTTAATTGAAACCTTCTTAGTTTTTCTATCCTCTTGAGCAGTTTTATTCTCTAAAGCAAGTACTCTTTTTTTCAACAGAAAGAGATTCTTTCATATTATCTACCAATGTAGCCTTAATGTCTCTATCTAAAAAAATAGAGATATTAGAAGGAAGAGAGGATATGTACCATTATATTTGCATGTCTACTCCAGGTTTATATGTGGTTGGGATCTTGTTGAGAAATTTATTAAATATGGATTTGAAATATTTAATATTTTCCCCCGTGTTTGCTTTAAGATTGGAAATATCATTGATAATGGTGGCAGTGGTGCGATCATCCCGAAAGTTATTAAGGAATTCATCTTCAAAAATATCCCAACTAGTAATAGTGCCTGATGGTAGTGAAAAATACCATGATCCAACTGATCCTTGAAAATTATAAGAAAAAAATATAACTACACAGTCTTCCTCTAGAACTCAATTAAGATTTATGGCAAGCAAAAAGTTATGGAGATGTTCCTCTGCAGGTAATCCATCATCCGGATTATACTTAGGTAACCATCTTTCAGGATTCTTAGGTAAAGGATGAAGAGGACCTGGTAATTGGAAAACCCCAGGATTTTGCCAAGGTCTGACTGCCATTATGTGAAGTGGAGGATTGTTTGGTCCTAAAGGAGGATTTGAAGTAGAAGAAGTAGTTCCAGTAGTGGTTGAATGTGAAGAAGAAATGACTGTGTAACTAATACTACTTGAAGTAGTAGTTGTAGATTAAGAAGAAGAAGGAATATTAATTAATGAAGAAATTTTTTGAGAAGATGTGAAAGAGGGAAGAATAACTGATGTTGTTTGAGGGGTAGAAGAGGATTGAATCTCGCTAATTGATGATTGAGTTTCGTAAATATGAGTTTTCCTACGATGAGAATGAATAGGAAATTCAAAAGGGACTACTCCTAGTTTTTCACTCTTAGATCGAGTTAATACAATAATGCCTTCAATTATTGAAGAAACACTTGCTTCTGAGGCTTCAGAAAGTACATATTTTTCTGCCGAAATTGAGATTTCTTCCAATTTATCTACCAATGCCTCTACTTCAGGTGATTCTGGAGTATATTCTAAAGATATTTATTTATGAACAAAACTAGGATATTTTGGGGGAGAATGGACAACTTTTTATTTATGAGTAGGGGATTTTGAACCAGGACTAGAAGATGTGGACTTGGAGGGAGAATGAATCTTCTGATGGTATTTCATTTTTGGATTAAACTTTGGTGCCATTCATATTCAGATAGCCCTCCTTCTAGCGCCAGACATGTTCAAGCCCCGAAAATTGGTGCAACAACATCAGGGAAAACCACTCGGTCGGGGACCTAAAAAATGTCCCTTTTCCATTTGGAATGGTGGCTCCAACTAGATTTATGGGACCAATTTCCTAGTTTGATATAGTTGGGGTGAATGGATGGTTTTATCGCCATGTGAAACTTGATGGATGGAAATATTAGCAAGCTTGAAATAAAAAAAAAAATCTATCTATTATGTATCCCGGGATGAAATCTATTCTCTGTGTGATTTACAAAAATAACCTTCTAGTGGATGCAAGTAAATATCATACATTCACTTAAAGATATGAAAATTTTTGAGATAATTGATTTAATTAAATAGTTAATTAAATCAATTAAATAAAGCTCATATCACAACTTTAAAATTTCGGTATTGGATACATATCAAATGATAACAATATAATATGTTCAGAAGTGAATTAATGTCAAACTATATTCAAACGGATACATAAAACAAAACATCATAAGATAAATAACTATTTCTCATTTTAAGCTCAAATATAACACATAGGATAAAAGTACCATGTATATGTTTACTCGTCTCATTTGAGAAATAATACTTGGTCGAGCCTTTTCTATTCAAAAAACTTTAAGAGTAAAAAAGTGCAACATTCGTAATGTCTTATTTTCAAAATTCCAGGACCCCTTCTTCAAAGAAAGGAAGGGGTTTAAATATAAAAATAATAAGTCTTAAAATAATTATTACCATAAAAAGCTGAGGAGATTTAAAACAACCCTCCTTAAAGTAAGTGGAATTAAAACATAAATAGAAATTAAAGGGATGACTTGTTCGAGGACTGTCCTGCTGACTCCTTTTCCATTTGTTCCTTCAACTGAAGGATATTAAGCATAGGATTAACCTCTGGAGGTTGGCCTGGCCTAATGCATAGGTTTCCAGTGAAAAAAGCATAAGAAAGTGGGGGAAGCATGTAGGAGGATGTATATGTGAGATAATGCAGCATAAGCCACTAGCTGTGAGGCTTTACTAAATATCTCCAATATTTATCCCAATCCAGATTTTCCAACATCATGATATGTTCTTCTTTTACCTTTGACACTTCTTGCCATTGTCTTGTTAAGTATTTCACTAAAGGCAATGCATCGGGAGGACATCTATAAGATTTTTTGCAATGAGATTTTGGCTAACAGTCTCTACGATGTTAGTAGCAACATCCTTTTCTCTTCAAATGACTCTCTCTGCATGCTTCAATTGTATATCCCAGTATGTAAATAATATTTATTTCTTTGAATCCTCAATCCTAGGCAGGTTGGCCTTTCGACCTCTAGCAAAATACTGCCAGGTGACAAATCGAGAGACCTTGTCATATATGTCGTCAAAAATAATCCTCATATCTGCAATGCGATTCACAAGTGAATCGCTTTGTTCACACAATTCAAGAGTAATTGATAATTTCTAACAAAAAAAAAATTCCTGCTGTGCCAATAAAGTGTTTAGTTCCAAGGCCTCTTTTATGAATTCATCATTCTTTGGGTTATCTTTTACTTTCTCAATAGAGAGATCCAATTGGTGAATTAGAGTATCCTTGGAACTAATCTCACTTTGATGTTGAATTTTTAACTAGTCCTTGCTCTCCTGGAGCTGTGCGATCTGTACCTGTAACTATTGACTGACACTTTATTTCTTTGCTTGTAACTCTAGTTCAAGTTGGATTATTTTCTCATCCTTTTGTTTCATCAGCCGTTGGACTTCTGTTGCTTTGTCAATGGTTGCATAAGAATAAGCTCCTGCAAATTGAGTTAGGCAAGTTAGATCCTGTGAAGGATCTTCCTGAGTGTCTTTCCATACAACATCCATTGAAGCATCCCCTTGCACAAGGGGTTGGGGTTGCTCTGATCTTATTTACTCCATCCGATTCAAATTTCCTTGTGTTTTGGATTGTAGAAAATGTCCATAGGAGGAATTTATTCAATGTTAAGAACAATTTAGGTGGTGGGGAAGGCCGGGATGAATTCCACTATTTACTTGCTTACTAATTTGTCAGAGGGATTAGTAGTGAACAAGTCTTGGCTTTTATTTTGTGGACTATGCAAAATTTTTTGTTGATCACTAACTATAGCTGCTTGTTCTTCTTGGAGTTTTAGATCAAACTCCTTCTAAACATCCTTTAGATTACTAGGGAAAACCACATCCATAATTTGAACTTTGACTAATTTATCTTGGTTTGTTGTGAAAAGGACTTCAGTATCCTTAGTTGCTGATTCACTTTCCTTATCCTTCTGAGATAATGGTTGAGAAACATCCAACATTTTAATGGAATTGCTTCCAATCTCTTATTCCTATATTGATTAAATTTCAACAATTGTTGCGGATGGAGGCGTAAAGATGCCAACTTTTGAACTGTAGGATAATTGTCGACAGAATCAAATAGGTCATTAAAATCATTGTCTTCATGCACAAAAGGCATAATCTTCACTTAGGTAGTGAAATTATTAGCAACTTTAATTGGATCATATTTCCTGTTTTGAATTGTAAATAACTTTAAACATTCATTTTGACCAATCTCGACAACAACATGCTTGTCATTTTCAAGTCCATAAACACCACAATTAATAGGAAAAGAAGGCTATGATGCATTCTTGGCCTCTTTCAAAACTATGGTTAGGCCGTTTCCAATAGTCGGATATGCGACTTCTCTTGCGAGAAGCCTTTCAGGAACATACAGGGGAAAAAAGTGCAGTCGAGCTAAGCTCCCAAATACTCAAACATAGGTGAATAGCTCTTCACAAAAGAATTTTACTATAGATGAGAAGTCATCTTGGGCCTCTTTTGAGAGTCTAGAGGCTTTCTCATTTAAAACAACTTGGAACAGTGGGAGAATAAATCCATGGAAAAGTTTGTAAAAATGGTTCTCACACTTAGAGTCCCACAACATATTATGAAATATATGAATAAGTGCAGGGTATTGGGTAGTCCATTTCCAGCCTATGGCTAGAAAATCTGAGGCAAAACACACAACATCCATGATATATGCGCTCATATAGAATGGAGGAAAAATCTTGGAATAAATGGAGAGGTTTTTTCTATATTCTAAAATCTGAGTGGAATTATTATTAGATAGAATATTACCCCAATCCATAAAATAGGAATATGCAGTGGATTCCATTAGAGGGACCCATTCTACTAAAAATCGAGTAGTGTCCAGCTGACCAAAAAGCTTGGACATCATCGCAGAGACATAACAATAGGGGCTTGCAAGGGAGTCAGTGGAGTACATACCGTTTTCGTCATTCTTGTGCTTGTTGGGATTACTACTCCATTTCTTGATTAGCTTCTATTTGAGCTCATTTTATTTGGAAAAATGTGCGAGAAATTATTTATCATAGAACTTTTTGGGGTTTGGGAGATGGTACATCAGCTTCAAGTCTTCAGCCTTGAAGAAACCAATTGTTGTTCCTCCGCTGGTGAGAAATTTCCTATCCCTGATATTGAGTTTTTCAGTCATCCATCTTACCATATATGTGTTTGGTAAGATCTTTGGTAAAGAAAAAATTTGATGTAGGAAATAATTAGCTACTTCTCCAATTGAACCTTCAGAATAATTGAGAGCGACGAAAATTTCTTTTCTTTGAATTTTGTGAGGTTTTCATCCTCGAGCAGCTTGTACATGGATTCCCATGAAGAGGATCTGCTTTCTGGTTGACACATAGTATCTGTAAAGAGAGGAAACATTTTTGTTGTCTCAGTTGTGCGGGTGCAGGGTTTACAAGGGCCATATGCTTCTTAGCTTTCTTGAGAGCTTTAGACATCTCTGGAGAATTATGCTTATTCGGTCTAGCCTCCAAATAAATGAGAAAGGATAAGCGGAAATAAGGAACTTTTTAGTTTTACAATATGCACAAGTACTATAGCAATAGAAACGTTCAAACAGATGAGACTTCGCATGATGATAAAATATGAATCGAATGCCTATTATAGGAGAATGATTATGGGGGTATGGGTGACAAAACCATTAATTTATGACATTAATAGCTGATATGGGTTGTTGTGCCCATATAATCATTTCCACATTAAAACCAAATCTGTCACATTGCAACGTTGCTCGTTTGAAAATATTCATTAAATACTGATCAGGTTAGATTTATACCAATTGCGATATCTCAATCACAATAACGATGAAAGTGAGCGGAGTGTGACATGTTTGAGTTGACAAGAGCATGATGTGTGATATGCGATGTGCGATGAACTATATTGCATCGACGAATATGGTCGGGAGAAGAAGAATGGTTATGCTTGTGGGAATGCAATGCGATAAGTATATCACATCAGGGAAATATAAGAAGTGACAATAGGATAGTCGGGATTAGAAATGTGATATACAGATTGCGATAACTTACGTGGCGGAAGTAGGTCCCGCAGGCATTCTTTATGGGATTTTCTCGAAAATTTGGGTTTTTACATCTTAAAAGCGCTTTTGCTTATATACATCAGATTGCATAATATTTTAAGTGACCTTTTAGGAGTTATATACGTTTCATCGTGGTTTTTCGATTGCGATGATGCTATTTCCCTCTGCTTAAGTGATTTTAAAGCCAAACTTTACGGTTTTATCCCTTTTTGATCCCCATTTCTATCTAATGAATTACTCTAAGGGTTTTATTTCTTTTAAATATAAAAAATTAAAAGGGTCACCATTATTTTCTAAGGTAACTATTGCTTAAAATAATGGTGGTTGTTGATTTGCACAACAATTGGTGATTCACAGTCAGAACCAATTATCTCTGAGAAACAATTTCTTAGTATCTTTAAATAAGTAAAAATAATTTAAGGAAACAAGAACTATCTTCAAAATATTCAAATAATAAATTACTTTGAATATAAAAAACTCATCTCCATTTTTAATATTTTAGAAACCTTTCATAAATAAATATCTTCATTCCTTTATATCAATCATTATATATTTCCCTTTTGTAACTTAGCCTTTTACTCCTTTTGTCATAGGTAGAACCACTACTGCTAGTAAATATTTGTAGCTCAAGCAAGGTTACCTTTTAACAATCAATGATTCAGTATCCCATCCATTTTATTATTACAATTATTTGAGATAAATCCTTAATTTTAAAACTTATTTTTTATTTTTATTAAAAATTCATTGTCCTGGATTCATGAACAGAAAGTGACAATGTCATTCAGTGGTTATCATTAAACTAAACAAGCTGGCTTGTTATGAGACCCCTTATATTATGATTTAAAAATCATGAGCCACTACCCTGATTTGGTATGCAGTTGAGGTAATTTCAGTTAATTATTAACTTATGATCATGGTAAGAAATCTCGTAATGAGATCTCTTATCCTTTTAAGCTTTTTATATTTTTGAATTACACTCTAAAAATGTATTTTCAATGGATGGGGAGAATCATTGAATCCTTAAGAGTTTTTGGATGAAAATATTGAGTTAAAGATGCTCAGTTACAGAAAGTATTCTCTTTGTAAAGATGAACCTTTTTCTGATTGATGACAAAGTAAAAATACTTTACAAATTTTGAGTTTACAAAATTTGCAATTTTGATGGAACAAGATTTCAGAGTTGTATAGTATTCATTCAATTTTCTAGTTTGGTAGTTATTTCCTGAAAAATTTCTATTCTTCAAAAATAAAAACATAAAATAATTTAGAGGTGTTGTGAACACTCAAAAGTATGTAATCTAACATTATTTTCCTAGAAAAATAAAAGTGAAGGTATAGTACATTTATAAGATAATTTTCTTCTAAGAAAATAAATTTTTCAGAATTAGCACATTAACAAGGAGTAAATATTTTCTCCCTTGAAGGTCTAGTAACATGAAGGTTGATGGGCTAATTTGTTCAATAATTTGAAATGGTCCAAGCCACATTCTTTGGAATTTAGTATGCTTACCTTTTTCCTCATGTGCCTTGTCCCACTTGAGTATGAGGTGTCCAACTTGGAAGTTTTTAGGGGAAACAAAATTTGCATCAATTTTTTTTTACTATTTGCTGGTGTCGAGAATGAGTTAACTTGGCCTTTTCTCTTTCCTCTTCCATTTTAAGGATTTGAGACATTCTTAATTGTAGGGAAGAAGAAGGTACTTCATCAATAAATTGAACTAGGGATAATGAGGTAAAAGCTAGATTTGATGGAATTACAACTTCTTTCCCATAAACCAGACTAAATGGAGAAGTTCCTATAGAGGCCTTCTGAGTAATCATATCTTCCCATAGTGAAAATGTTAAAGACTTATGCCAAATTTTCTGATTCTGATCAACAGACCTTTTCATAATTATGATAAAGAATACTTGATAATTTCTGACAAAAAAAACCTACTGTTGTGTGAATAAAGTCTTAGTTCCAAGACCTCTTTTCTGAATTCATCAATATTTGGGTTATATTTTACTTTCTCATTAGAGAGCTGCTATTGGTGAATTAGAGTATCCTTGGAACTAATCTCACTTTTATGTTGAATTTTTAATTATTCCATTCTCTCCTGGAGTTGTGCGATTTGTACCTGTAATTTTTGACAGACACTTTGTTTCTTTGCTTGTAACTCTAGTTCAAGTTGGATGATTTTCTCATTCTTTTGTTTCATCAACTGTTGGACTTCTGATGCTTTGTCAATGGTTGTAGAAGCATAAGCTCTTGTTATTTGAGTTAGGCGAGTTATATCTTGTGAAGGATCTACCTGAGTGTCTTTCCATACAATATACATTGAAACATCCCCTTGCACAAGGGGTTGGGGTTGCTCTAATCTTCTTATTTTCTTCTGCCGGCTCATAACTTCCTTGTGTTTTGGACTATAGAAAATGTCCAAAGGAGGAATTTATTCAATTTTAAGAAAAATTTCAGTGGTGGGGAAGGTCGAGATGAATTCCACCCTTTCTGTGCTTTCTAATTTGTTAGAGGGATCAATAGTGAATGAGTCCTGAATTTTATTTTGTGGAGTATGCACAATTTTTTGCTGATCACTAACTATAGTTGATTTCCCTTCTTGGAGTTTTAGATAAAACTCCTTCCAAACTTCCTTTAGATTACTAGGGAAATCCACATCCATAGTTTTAACTTCGGCTAATTTATATTGGTCTGTTGTGCTAAGGAATTCAATATCCTTAATTTCTGATTCAATTTCCTTATCCTTCTGATCTAATGGTTGTGAAACATCCAACATTTTTAATGGAATTGCTTCCAATCTCTTATTCCTATATTTCTTAAATTTTAGAAATTGCCGCGGATGGAGGCGTAAAGCTGCCAAATTTTGAACTACAAGATAATTGTCGACAGACTCAAATGGGTCATAAAAATCGTCATCTTCATGCACAAAAGGCATAATATTCATTTGGGTAGTGAAATTATTAGAAACTTTAATTGGATCATACTTCCTATTTGGAATTGTAAATAACTTTAAGCATTCAATATGACCAATCACTACAACCACATGCTTGTAATTATCAAGTCCATAAACACCACAATTAATAGGAAAAGTAGGCCATGATGCTTTCTTGGCCTCTTTCAGAAATCTAGTTAGGCCGTTTCCAACAATCTGATATGCAAATTCTCTTGCGAGAAGCTTGTCAGGAACATACAGGGGAAAAATGTGTGGTCGGGAAAAGCTCCCAGATACTCGGACATAGGTGAATAGATCTTCACCAAACCATTTTCCTACAGAAGAAAATTCAGCTTGGGTCTCTTTTGAGAGTCTGGGGGATTTCTCATTAAAAACAACTTGGAACAGCGGAAGAATAAATCCATGGAGAATTTTGTAAAAATGGTTCTCATACTTAGAGTCCCACAACATATTATGAAATATATGAATAGGTACAGGGTCTTGGGTAGTCCATTTCTAGCCCATGGCTGTAAAATCTGAGGTAAAATACACAACATCAATGAAATAGGCGCTCATATAGAATGGAGGAAAATCTTGGAAGAAATGGAACGGTTTTTTCTATATTCTAAAATATGAGTGGAAATTTATTAGATAGAATATTACCCCAATCCATAACATAGGAATCTGCAGCATCTTCCATGAGAGGGACCCATTATACTAAAAATTGAGTAGTGTTCGGCTAACCAAAAAGCCTGAACATCATCGCAGAGACATAACAATAGGGGCTTGCAAGGGAGTAACTAGAATACATACCCTTTTCGTAATTCTTGTGCTTGTTGGATTGCTCCTCCATTTCTTGATTGGCTTCATTTTGAGCTCTTTTTCTTTGGTGAACTGTGCAAAAAATTCTTTATCATAGACCTTTTCCGGGTCTGCGAGTTCGTACATCAACTTCAGGTCTTCAGCCTTGAAGGAACCAATCATTTTTCCTCTGTTGGTGAGAAATGCCTTATCCTCAATATTGATATTTTCAATGATCCATCTTACCATATCAGTGTATGGTAAGATATTTTGTCAGGCAACAATTCAATGTAGGAAGGAATTAGCTACTTATCCAATTGAAGCTTCAGAAGAATGGGGAGTGTCAACAGTTTCTTTTCTTTGAATTTTGTGAGGTTTTTCATCCTTGAGAAACTTGTACATGGATTCCCATGAAGATGATCCGCTTTCTAGTCTACACGTAGTATCTATAAAGAGAGGCATCATTTCTGTTCTCTCGGTTGTGGCGAGTGCAGGTTTTACATGGGCCATATGATTCTTAGCTTTCTTGAGATATTTATACATCTCCAGAGAATTATGCTTATTCTGGCTAGCCTATAAATAAATGAGAAAGGAGAAGGGGAAAGAGGGAACATTTTTTTTTTTACAATATGAACAAGTACCATAGCAATAGAAACATTCAAACAGATGAGACTTCGCACACTGATAAGATATGAATTGAATGCCTATTACAGGAGAATCATTATGGGGGTATGGTCGAAAAAAATGTTAATTTATGACATTAATAAATGATATGGGTTGTTGTGCCCATATAATCATTTCCGCATTAAAAATAGATCTTTCACATTGCAACATTGCTCTTGTGAAAATATTCACTAAATACCAATCAACTTGGATTTTTTCCGATTGCGATATCGCAATCGCTATATCAGCCAAAGTGAGCGGAGTGTGAAATGCTTGAGTTGACAAGAGCGCGATGTGCGATATGCAATGTGCAATGAACTATATCGCATCATCGAATATGGTCGAGAGAAGAAGAATGTTTATGCTTGTAGGAATGCAATGCGATAAGTATATCGCATCGGGGAAATATGAAAAGTGACAATAAGACCATCAGGATTAGAAATGCAAAATGTGAAATGCGATAGCTTACGTGGCATAAGTAGGTCCCACAGGAATTCCTTATGGAATTTACTCGAAAATATGGCTTTTTGCATCTTAAAAGTGCTTTTGCTTAGATACATTGGATCAAAAAATGTTTTAAGTGACCTTTTAGGAGTTATATATGTTACATCATGGTTTTGTGATTGCGATGATGCGATTTCCCTCCGATTAAGTGCTTTTAAAGCCAAAATTTAAGGTTTTATCCCTTTTTGATCCCTATTTCTATCTAATGAATTACTCTAAGGGTTTTATTTGTTTTAACGCTAAAAAATTAAAAGGGTCCCCATTATTTTCTAAGGTAACTATTGCTTAAAATAATGGGGGTTGTTGATTTGCACAACACACACACATCCTTAAATTAATATACATCTCAAGTCAAACAACTACTATCACATACACATATATCAAGAAGCACATTAAATGAACATATCTAACATGACCTAACAATATACACATCAAAACCGACATATAAATTAAGTACGTTAACATTAACAAAATAAATGCACCATATATATATATATATATACGCAAACAAGTCAAATAACTACATGATCAAGTCAAATAACTGCAATCAAATATCTGATACAACATATGTAGTAGTGCCATCCTGGTCTCCAGTAGAAGATAATGGATGGTCAACTACTGGCTCAACGTCTATGAAAATATGAGGTTGAGGAAGAGGTGTTGGCTAGTTTACAACAAAATACAATGGATGGTCAACTACTTCCCCTACGCGGTTTGGTGAAATTTGAGGTGGAGGAGGAGGTGGCTGGTCTGATCTGTCAGGAGAAACATAAGGCACATCCTGTAGCTCTAACATCTCATCATCAGGTGAATGAGGAGGTGTACTACTAGATGGATCACCGACACCTCTTGACCATGGTCCGATGGGGTTGTACTACCAGAAGCATCATGATCACCACCCTCATCATCATTATCATGATCACCACTCTCATCATCATGATCACCACCCTCATCATCATGATCACCACCCTCATCTGACGTATTTTCCGTTGCATTCCCTGCATTCCTCATCACTTCGAGTAGCCTATTGGCTCTGACGATATGATGCATAAGAGACATCATCTCACGTGGAAATTCCCTATAGAGATCCATGAAGCTCGGATCCACGTTAATATCAACGCCTTAGAAATAAGCCACTTCGAGGGGGCAACCTCCAATACATTACATGAATGAAAAATTCTTGGATGATTCAAATTATAAAACCTCCTTTCAATATATAGGAGTCCATGGGGCCCTAATGTAATCCTAGTGGGGCCACAATGTAATCCTAGCTGACCTAAAAACAATAATTTAAGGGCACAAAAATAACAATATGGGGGTTACAAGGGTACAATAATAACAATAAGGGGGTTACACTAACAACAATAAGGGACTATACTAGTAATATAGGGACCTAACATGCCCCTCTCCTTCAAAATTTTTTTGTCCTCAACACTTGAGTAGCTCTCAGTGCTTCTGTATAAAATTCTCATCCTCCCATGTAGAATATTTAGTGGGTAAGTTCTTCCACTTGATGAGATACTCTAAATTGATCGATTCTGTAGCTGTCGAGTTCTTGTTTCCGTGACCGCTTTAGGTTCCAATATGATTTTTCCTTCCTCATCAAGTTCTTGCAATATTGTTTGAACTGGAAGATTTTCACCTATAACCTTCTTTAAGCATGAAACATGGAAAATTGGATGCACTCGTGAAGAAGCAGGAAGCTCCAATTTGTATGCCATAGTACCAATCTTTTGCAACACCTTGTAAGGACCATAGTACTTTGGCGATAATTTATTATCCTTCTTAGCTTGCTTGAGGGACATTTGTTCGTATGGTTGTAGCTGTAAAAATACCCAATCTCCTACATCAAAACTTCTCTCGCTGCGATGTTGATCTGCCTGTTGTTTCATTCGATTTTGTGCCAAATTCAGGTTATCCTTTCAGAGTTGGAGAACTTCTTGCTGATGCTCGATGTGATCTTCCACTGCTTGAACCTTCGAATTTTCCCTTAAAGATGATGTGATGGATGGTGGATGATATCCATAAAGTGCCATAATTGGGGTCATTTTTGCTGCAGTATGGAAGGAAGTGTTATACCACCATTCAGCGAGAGGTAACCACTTGACCCATTGTGTTTGTTTATCAGATACAAAACAACGAAGATATCCTTCCAAACATTTATTTACTATCTCAGTTTGACCATCAGATTGAGGATGATAAGATGAGCTATGAGCTAATTGAGTACCCAAACAAGAAATAACTCCGTCCAAAAATTTCCAGTAAAAATGGGATCTCTGTCGCTCACAATAACCCTTGGGCTTCCATGTAGCTTTTGAATTCTATCCATAAATGTAGTAGCAACTGTACTTGCTTTAAATGGATGAGATCATGCACAAAAGTGTGCATACTTGGTAAGTCTATCAACTACCACCATGATGACACTCTTTCCTTCGGACTTAGGTAAACCTGTGATAAAATCCATTGAAATCTCCTCCCAACGTTGACTTGGAATGGATAAAGGTTGTAGAAGTCCTGGGGTCTTAATTGTTTCCACTTTATTCTGTTGGTAAACCAAACATTCCGCCACAAACTTTCGAATATCAGATTTAAGGCCATCCCAAAAAAATTCTTTCTTCACCCTGTGGTAAGTTTTTAAAAATCCTGAGTGTCCTCCTAAAGGAGAAGTGTGCAATTCCAGAAGAATCTTTTGTTTTAGTTGGGAATTCTTACAAAGATATAAGCGATCTTTGTACCATAAGGAATCATTTTTCCAACTAATGTATCAGATGTACTAGGATCTTGCTGCAACTTTTGAATGAGTGTCCATACATCTTTTTCCTTCTTCCATTCATCTCTTGCTTCGGTTATCCAATCTCGTTGGATAATAGAAATGGCACAAAGCAATGCTTCCACCTCTTCATTCTTTCTTGAGAGTGCATCTGCAACAACATTTAGCTTCCCTTTTTTGTATATTATTTCAAAGTCATAACCCAACATCTTTGTGACCAATTTTTGCTGCTCTTCTGAAGACAGTCTTTGTTCCAAAAAGCGTTTAAGACTATCATGATAATTTTTTACCTTGAAGTGTCTTCCCATTAGGTAAGTTCTCCATTTCTTTAGTGCATGCAATATTGCTAACATTTCCTTCTCATAAATAGGTTTCTGTAAATACTTTCCTTTGATTAGATGACTTTCAAAAGCAATGGGTATTCCTTCTTGCATTAAAACAGCACCAATTCCATTTCCCGAGGCATCACATTCCACAATAAAGGTTTTTGTGAAGCCTGGCATAGCTAGACTAGTGCTAGGCACATTTCTCCTTTAAGATGTTCAAAGGCCTTAGTTACTTCAGGAGTCCATGAAAATGCATCTTTCTTCAATAATGTTGTTAGAGGTGCTTCTATTCTCCCATAATTCTTAACAAACTTTCGATAATACCTCATTAACCTGAGAAATCCTCGCAACTGCTTTATGGTTGTGGGGAATTTCCATTCCTTAATGGCTTTAATGTTGTTAGGGTCTACCTTAACACCCTCGTGAGATACAATATGACCTAGATATTCCACCTCTTGTACTCCAAAGAAACATTTGGATGTTTTTGCATATAATTGTTTCTCCTACAATAGTTTGAGCACCCTGTCAACATGTTGAACATGATCCTTCCAAGACCTGTTGTAGATTAGTATATCATCAAAAAATACTAGCAAAATTTTTCTAAGGAAGGGTTTGAAAATGGAATTCATCAACCCTTGAAATGTAGAAGGTGCATTGTTAAGGCCAAAAGGCATGACCAAAAATTCATAATGACCCTCATGAGTTCGAAATGCTATTTTTGGAATATCTTCAGTCCTCATTCTAATTTGATGATATCCTGAACGAAGATCCAACTTGGTAAAATAAATTGCTCCATGTAATTCATCCAATAATTCATCAATCACAGGAATGGGAAATTTATCTTTAATGCAGAGCTTATTGAGCTCCCTATAATCCGGACACATTCGCCATGATCCATCCTTCTTGTGTACCAATACTACAGGAGCAGAGAAAGAACTTTGACTAGGTTGAATTATACCCGCCTCTAACATTTCTACAATCATACGTTCAATTTCGCTCTACTGGAAGTAAGGATATCTATAAGGCCCGATGTTTGGAGGAACACTTCCTGGAATCAAATGAATAGCATGATCATGATCACGAATAGGTGGGAGTCCTTTGGGAGTTTCAAACACCTTGGAATGATTGTCCAAGACTTTTGGAGATCTGCAGAAATAGATGATTTTGATGTCGGAACTTCTAGTGAGCATAATTGTGCAATTACGCCTCGTTGTTCTTTCTTTAGAAGCTTTGTCATGACATTAGAGCTTATTATCCTTCCCGGCTTCCCTTCAATACCCCGTAATTCGACTTCCTTTCCTTCTGAGAAAAATTTCAAGAAAAGTTCTTGAAAATTAAAAGCTACCGTCCCCAAAGATTGTAACCATTGTACTCCTAGTACAACATCAGCACCTCCCATAGGAATGGAAAGCATTGGACTAGTCAATACATATTCCCCCATGGTTAGCCTGATATTATGGCATTTTCCAGAGCAATTTATAGTTCCTCCATTTGCAACCATCACTTGACATTCTGGTGCTGGGTATAGGAAACAATTCAATTCCTTGGCTACCTTACAATGAATAAAATTATGGGTACTACCTGAATCAATCAATACTATTACCTTTTTCTTCTTGATATGTCCTTCTATCTTGAGAGTTTGAGGAGTGGTAATTCCTGCCAATGCATTACATGATATGGTCAGACTCATTTCTTCCTCTTATTGGGTTGGTTCCTGGTGTATATCCTCTTCTTGTTCATTTTCTTCTTCCTCTTCACAATCTATGTAAAATAATTTCTTCTCATCACACTTATGACCTTTAGTATATTTTCTATCACAACTGTAGCAAAGCCCTTTTTCTCTTTTTTCTTCCAATTGTTGTGGTGTCAACCTTGTAGGTTGTGGAAATCTAGGAGTAGCAACACTTCCCTCTTTATAGAAGTGAGTGGTAGGCTTCCTTGTCGCCATAATTTTACATTCAATTTTTCTTGCCAACCTGAATGCCTTCTATAGTGAATCAGGTTCCAAAACACGAACTTCATGTTGGATGTTATCTTTTAAAGTACCTATGAAGAGATCAATCCTGTGTTCCTATGGAATATCAGTTACCCTTATATTCAATTTTTGGAAGTCCTCAATGTGCTCCCCCATTAAACCATTTTGTTTGAGATTTATCAATTGGATAAAGAAGGTATTGCTCTTTGTATCCTCATAATGTGCAATCATTTAATCTGTAAAAATTTACCAAGTGACAACTTTTTACGGGAGCAAAGCCATTGATACCATACAAATGTATTTTGTTCTAAATGTAAAGTTGCAATGCGTACCTTTTGTGTGTTTTGCACATTATGGAGATCAAAATATTGCTCCATCTGTAGTATCCATGTTACAGGATCCTTTCCATCAAACTTCCTCATATCCATTTTTGGAATATGGTGGTTCTTCCCGCTAACATTAGATTTTATGAAATCATGATTAACATTTATTTTGTTCTCATCATGAGTTTCCTCTACTATCTTTTCACCATTAGGAAACATTTATTGTATCAAATTTGTCAAACCTTCCATGTCTGCTTTTAGATCATTCTTCATGTTTTCCATTTTAGATTCCATGCCATCTATCTTAGATTCCATGCCATCTATCTTATATTCCATGCCATTCTTCAAACCATCCATGCCTTTCTTCAAACCATCCATCTTAGTTTCCATGCCTTTCTTCAAAACTTCCATGTCATTTTTTGTTGCTCTTTGCGAGAGCGAAATTTGTTGCCCTTGCTCTTTTAATTTTGATATTGTTGATAAGTGGTTGTCATTGATGTCAACCCAAGCAGCACTAGGGGCTAACCCAATATTTCATGGGAATTTTGACCTGCAAAATTAATATATTCTGGGTCAATAATGCTTTTGATGGTTTCTACTTTTCAATATGTTTCCGTTGATATATGGCACACCATGTAATTCTTCACGGTTTGAGAGATATTCATGTTTGAAGTTTGTACCCCCAGTTAGTGGGCTAAAACCCCATGGGGTTAGGGCATGGGTCATTGAAAAGTCATAATTAATATTTTTTAAGCTCCTAATATCCCTCCCACATTCACAAGTTGAAGCCCCTCTCAACTTAAGCATTCACATAAATTGTGATCTTCATTTCCTCCTTATGTATGGGATTTGGCCATCTGAAATAGGTCGTCGTGGAATTTTCGCTCTAACTTTTTTTCTACGAAGGCTCAGAAGCTGAAATTTTTATGAGGCGAAGCTGAAATCTTGAGGAAGTTGTAGTAAAAAGTTTAGATCAAGTTGCACAATATTTTTGGAGATATGATCTGTGGAAGTAAGGGTTTTTGCAGGCTCCTGAAATTCATCTCAAAGAAGTGACCTTGGTAAAATTGTCATAACTCTCTCTCCGAGTATCAGATTGGAATTCCGTAAAAAGTAGAAGATAGTGCATAGTCTGTAGTTTTTTCTCTATCAATTTCAAAGGAAAATGAAGAAACAATGACACGTGGCACACAATACAAGTGCGCTCTGCTGAAATAGTCCATAATTAGGGCAGTGTGAGAAATTAGTTATAACTCTCTCTTGAATAATCCAAATTGGAATCAGAGCTTGGTTCCTTCAATAGAAGTTTAAAAACTAGAAGGAGGTCATGGAGTATACCAAGAATGGTGTACCTCTATTCAATGAAAATAATTATGCACTTTGGAAAGGAAGAATGGAGGTCTATCTCTTGGCGCAAGGTTACGAAGTATGGGACACTGTTAAAAATGGATTTACATCAACCACAGATGAACAAGGTAAGAAGAATTTGGTAAATGATGCAAAAGCAAAGAATATTATTATCAGTGGACTTATTGAATCTGCTTATCATAAGGTGTTTGGTTGTAAAACCGCCAAAAATGTATGGGACAAGCTTGAGAATATATATGCAGGTGACTCAAATGTCAAAGAAGCAAAGCTTCAAATCTATAGAGCAAAATTTGAGCAACTCATAATGAAAGAAGATTGCAACATTGTTGCATACTTCCAATACGTTGATGAAATAACCAATACTCTGGAAGGATTGGGAGAGCCAGTTGACGAGAAGACTATTATATGGAAGATTCTTAGAATGTTACCAGGGAGATTCAACCCAAAGGTATTGGTCTTAGAATACAGTGAAAATCTGGACAAACTCAGCAAAGAGGAATTACATGGAGTTCTCATAGCATATGAAATGAGACTCGATGAAGAAGAGGGTACTTCGCATCTAGAAACTGCGTTTGTTGCATCTAAGAAAACCAATAAGGATAAACAACCTTCAATTGAAAAGACATGAACCTGCAAGTGTGAAGAAAATGGAGATCATGTAGAAGGTCTTTCAGATGAAGAATATGCTTACTTCATGAGAAAACTAAAAATTGGTAAGGGACAATTCAAAGGTAAAATTCCATTGATATGTTTCAGCTGTAATGAGGTTGGGAATTTTGCAGCAAAATGTCCAAACAAAAGTAATGGAAACTCAAAAAGAAAGAAAGGCTTTAAGAAATTCAACAAGCAAGGATCCAAAAGGAACTTTCTGTCTAAAGAAGATAGCTCATCATCCGATGAAGACAATGATAGTGAGGAAGAAGCCAATGAGAGAGTATTGTTTATGGCCAAGCACAATAAACCCAAGAACAATAAGCAAGAGGTATCAAACAACGAAGAAGAAGGATGGACCATAGACGAATTTTATGAGGAAGCAATCAAGCTTATAAAAGATCTCAAGGCAGAGAAGATCCATCCCAAAACTCTTGAAGAACAAGTTCAAGGTCTCAAAATTGAAGAACAAAAATGCATTGAAGAGTCACTTCAAAATAAGTTGGAAGAAAACAACCAAGAAAGGGAAGAATTAGAAGCAGAAGTAGTCTCGCTGCGTGAGGAAGTGAAGAAAGGAAAAACTATCCAAAACTATGCCAACAGTTCAAGGGAATTGGAAGAACTCATCAACAATCAACGATCTTACAACGACAAAACTGGCATCGGTTACAAAGAAGAAGAAGCAGGACCTTCTACAACAAAATACAATGAACCTATGAGATCTGACATGCATGTAGACTTCATTGGACAAGATTCACAAGAACAACCTTGGAAGACAATTCCTCGACGAAAATTTCCGTCCAGGTACCAACATATTTTTTATGGCTACTGTTATTCATGTGGAAAATTTGGTCATAAAGTTGTAGAATGTCGCACGTACCCTAGGAACGAATACAATTCCAGGAGATTTGTCAAATATGAACCTCCCAGGGCTCAGCGAAATATCAATAGATTTGAACATTTAAGAAATAATATTGAATGTTACAAATGTCGAAACTTTGGACACATAGCCAAGGACTGCAGACTTGAAAATCCTCTAGAAGAATCTTCAAAGCCACAAAATGAACGAACATGGAAGAAGAAGAAGAATTATAATCATGCTCTCACTCTCAAGGCTCAAAAGAACACATATGTGTGGTATGTTGATAGCGGTTGCTCAACGCATATGACTGGAGATAGAAATAAATTTGTATCTCTGAAAGAGAAGAAGGATGGAACCGTGTCCTTTGGAAATGATGGATCTTCAAATGTTATAGGATCAGGTATTGTCACTCTTGGAAGCAAAGATGTTCTAGCCAAGAATGTTCTATTGGTTGAAAACATGAATCACAATCTGCTCAGTGTTGGACAAATGTGTGATCAAGGACACACAATACTATTCAACTCCACGAAATGTGAAATTAGGAAAGGCGTGTATGGTGAAATTGTGGCTACAGCAAGTCGAGCTCAAAACGACATATATGTTCTGGATGAAGCAACTAAAGCATGTCTAATAGCTAAAGAGGATGATACAATAATTGGTAGCAATGATGATCGACTAAGTAAGAATTTTGCTACAAAGGTGCAAAGTGATTTAGAGATGTCTTTACTTGGTTGAAAATTGAGCATTGACGACTCATCTAAGGATGTGGATCAAAGGTTGTACAGATCTATGATTAGTAGTCTTCTATATGTAACAGCCTCCCGACCAAATGTTATGCAAGCAGTTGGACAAGTAGCAAGATTCCAAGCAACACCAAAAGAATCACATATTAAATATTCACCAGCATTGGAATATCTTTGCCAGAAGCTTGGGATTCTCCCAAGTTCTCATTAGATTTTCCTTTTTCAGAATATAAAGGGGGAGTGGAAGTGTGTACAGGTCTGCAGGACGGTTGTGTGTCAGCGTGAGTGGAAGTGTGTACAGGTCCGCAGGATGGTTGTGTTTTAGGGGGAGTTACCCTTTTCCATTGATGTCAAAGGGGGAGAGAATGTTGTAGGAAGAGGTGTCATGATCGCAGGGGGAGTACTTGTGTTGCCATCAATGTCAAAGGGGGAGATTGTTGATCAACGGTTGTCATTGATGTCAACCCAAGCAGCACCAGGAGCTAACCAAATATTGCATGGGAATTTTGACCTACCAAATTAATATATTCTGGGTCAATAATGATTTTGACGGTTTCTACTTGTCGAGATGTTTCCGTTGATATATGGCACGCCATGTAATTCTTCACGGTTTGAGACATATTCATGTTTGAAGTTTGTACCCCAAGTTAGTGGGCTAAAACCCCATGGGGTTGGGGAATGGGTCATTGAAAAGTCATAAATAATATTTTTTAAGCTCCTAATATCCCTCCCATGTTCACTTGTTGAAGCCCCTCTCAACTTAAGCATTCATATAAATTGTGATCTTCATTTCCTCCTTATGTATGGGATCTGGCCATATGAAATAGTTCATCGTGGAATTTTCGCTCTAACTTCTTTTTTACGAAGGCTCAGAAGCTGAAATTTTTATGAGGTGAAGCTGAAATCCTGAGGAAGCTTTAGTAAAAATTTCAGATCAAGTTGTGCAATATTTTTGGAGATATGATCTGTGGAAGTAAGGGTTTTTGTAGGCACCTGAAATTCATCTCAAATAAGTGACCTTGGTAAAATCATCATAACTCTCTCTTTGAGTATCAGATTGGAATTCTGTAAAAAGTGGCAGATATTGCATAGTCTTTAGTTTTTTCTCTATCAATTTCAGAGGCAAATGAAGAAACAGTGACACGTGGCACGTCGTACAAGTGTGCTCTGCTGAAACAATCCATAATTAGGGCAATGTGAGAAATTGGGTAAAACTCTCTCTTGAAGAATCCAAATTGGTTCAGACCTGTGGCATTGGAAAGAAGACTCAAAGGAATACTACACGACCAAAAATTAGATATTGAGGATCTGAAATAACAGAGATACACCAGATTCAATATCGAGCTCCTAGAAGGCAAGAAAAAGCTAGATCATGTGTTGTCAAGGATTGCAAAGGACCAGACTTTCTATAAAAGAAAAGAAAAAAATGGTGCAACAGAGGGTAGCATGAAAAGAACAACAACCAAGGTGCATGACAGCAGCAATAATTTCATCATATGAAGTCTTCAAGTGGGAAGCACTGCATACAATCATTGTAAAGGTATCATTGTACTTAGTCATTGTAAATACATTATTGTACAAATTGTACTAGTGTCTATCTGCCAAGGGTTGAAGAGGCAGTTTTGGGAGGTCTAGGATCATCATTAGGTGGTTGTGTCAAAATTTGGGTTATGGTCTAGTATATCTTCTTCTTCTACATCATTCTATATCATTGTAAAGTGGACCATTTTCCCTGGTACGGGAGTCCATTCTTCTTTTATTCTTCTATAGGGTGGTAGGGTGGTGCTAGGGTGAGTTGTAGCTCATTGGGTGTTGGGGCATCCATTTAGTGACTACTGAAGAATCTCGAGAATTGGAGCGTCCATCCAGTGGGAGCTAGAGAAGAATGCTTTTCTAGATTCTAGGAAGTTGGAGCTTTATTTTCAATTGGAGTTGAAAAGAATTATAAGAAAAGCATTAGGTGGTTTTTGTCCCGGAGTGGGTTTCCACCTTAAAAACTATGTGCATTTGTGTTCCTCTTGTTTGCTTCTATCATTGTACAAACATTGATAATAATTGAAGATTAACTAATTCTCTAATTGAAAGAAATACTGATTCACCCCCCCTCTCAGTATTTCCAACAGATATGTCATGTTGCCATTCTTCATCTTCATGAGTCATAGTAGACCTTTATAAAGGCTTAATGGGTGTTGAATTCATTTTAGGGGCCATTTTAGAATCCAATACTGATATCTATTCTACAATATTCCCTTGGAATCAATTCAACTTGATTCTTCAAACAAGACTTATGCAATTCAGAAAAAAAATACACACCTTTTACTTGCTTTAGAGGAGCTCGATATTGAAATTGAATTATATATATATAATTTCGGATTCTAAATATTTGAAATTCAGCCCTGTAGTAGCCCTTTGAAGCTTCTTTCAAATGCCATAGGTTTGATCTAATTTGGATTCTTCAAGGCAAAGTTATGTCCAATCTCCCACAATGACCCAATTTTGGACTGGTCCAGTAGAGTGAACTTGTACGACTTGCCACGTGTCATTGTTTCCTCCTTTGGCTCTGAAATTGATAGATCATAAACTGCAGTCCGTGCACTTGCGGCCACTTTTTACAGCATCTCAATCCGATGCTCAGAGAGAGAGCTATGAATATTTTCCCATGATCACCTCTTTGAGATGAAATTCAGAAGCCTAAAAAATCCCTAACTTTCGCAGATCATATCTCTGAAAATATTATGAAAAAATATCTGAAATATTTTTATGATGTTCCTCAGGATTGTGGCTTCGCACTTTAAAAATTTCAGCTTCTGAACCTTCGTGGAAAAAAATTTATTACGCAAATACCTTGATGACCTGTTTAGGTTAAATTCAGGAGCCTGCAAAATGACCTAACTTTCACAGATCATATCGCCGAAAATATTGCGAAACAAGATCTGAAATTTTTTGATGATGTTCCTCAGGATTGTGGCTTCGCACTCTAAAAATTTCAGATTCTGACCCTTCGTAGAAAAAAATTTATAGCGAAAATTCCACGCTAACCTATTCGGAGCAGCGAAACCCTAGAATCTCAAAGCTCTGATACCAAATGTTGTGAAACTAGCTCCAAAAAGAGAAGAAAAGAGATATCAATGCCTTAGAAATAAGCCACTTCAAGGGGGAAACCTCCAATACATTACATGAATGAACAATTCTTGGATGATTCAAATTACAAAACCTCCTTTTTATATATAGGAGTCCATGGGGCCCTAATGTAATCTTAGTGGGGCCACAATGTAATCCTAGCCAACCTAACAATAATAATTTAAGGGTACAATAATAACAATATGGGGGTTACAGGGGTACAAAAATAACAATAAGGGGGGTACACTTACAACAATAAGGGACTATACTAGTAATATAGGGACCTAACAATGAACCTCAGATCCACGTTAATATCTCGATCCCTTGCAGGGTAGAATCCCTCCTAAACAAAAACTCTGGCCAATATGTCATAATAGTCCATCCAAAATTGTAGACCAGCCCTATGACTCCAGACGACCACGCCCCCCTTAGGATGTGCCTGACCCTTTTGGACCTTGTCCATCTTCTCATATCCTCCATCAGGTGGGGGAGGAGGCATTTCCCCATCAAATGTCTCGATATCTCTTAAATATATAGTACACAACAATAATTAGACAATTTCATTAAAAAAATTAATAAAACAAGTTCAAAAATGTGCTAGAATAAATTTTATTCTAATTAATTAGAAAAATAAAATGAATCTAGATTAATTTAAAGAAAACAATAATATTGTATATAACATCTGGAGACTCAACCTATGTGAAGATGATGTTGGGACACTATCGCTTATTAATCCCCATGTACATAAACACCAACGTGAGAAACACATGGTCATCCTCACTAGCCAGTAACATTAGTGCCTCGGCAAAAATCCTGACGGGATACTCTAACAGACCCCTCTTGGGAATCATTTCCCCCCACATGCGCATTCTGGCTCAGTGATCAACCTAGGAGGGCGATGGTCAAATGTAGGCCTTGTCTCTGGAAACCTCTTAAAAAGTAAACAAAAAATATTTTAAGAGAAAGGGAAGGTCACCCTCCCTTGTATCAACACACGACATCTATCTAAAGCCATAAAAAACTACTTTGAAAAAATGGCAGACCATTTGATACAACGTCACACCTGAATCAAAGAATCAACATAATACAAAAGAGGGAAACCAATTATATGCTCATCACTACTAGAGTGTGCAATGGTGTTGACTAATAATGAGAAGCACCTAACCTATTTTGCAACAAAAGAATAAAACTGTAGCTATCCACCACAGACCTAAAAATTTGCTGGGTGGACCGCAAGAGGCCCGACATATTTCTAAGTGTAGGCAAGATGAATGTTATTTGTAACCCTATTTTGGACATCAAGGAATTAGGTAAAATCCTCCCCTCTCATGGATAGGCCAGTGATAAAGCATACCTCCTCCTTAGAGGGCCTATACCATGCCCCAAGGCCGACACAGAATCCTACTCCTGGGAACTCCATCAACGGATAAGATAAGCCAACAAGACAAGGTTCGCCTTTATTGGTGTAGCCTCCTCATAGTACTTGAGGAGACCTTCATCCCTTAATAGTGCTAAGGTTGCTGCAGTAATAAGGAGAGGGTATAAATAATTCTCCCTCTCTCTGGCTTCCCATGGTCGAACCATATACTATGGGTTTGCCATTTTCTCTTGCTCCCTTTGTTGACATATTTGCTACATGATTGAAATATAAAATAAATCAGCCTCATACAAAATATTCATTTTTTTTATTAAATGAAAATTGTATTTATAAACATGGAAGCATAACTTTCAATTAAAAAAGAAAAAAATATCATCGGTGCACCAAAAACACACTCATGCACTGGCTCTGGTGTGCTATTAAACACAATTGCACCAGCATCTAATGTGCACATACATATGAAACACCATTGTTGGTTCACAAATTTAATTTTTCATAGCAGTGTGTCACACTTATGCAATTGTGCGCATGTATAACCTTTTTGCACTAGTATGAAACGCTTAGGTTATCGAATGTAAAGAGCTATACCTATATTTTTAAATATTATTTTTATAGTGCGTTTGGTAAATATGAACACATCAGGCGTAACTTGAAAATTTTATGTACCAACGTACAATTTATAGCTTTCCCATTGCAGTTTTATTTATGAAACACACCACAACAATAGTGATGTGTTCTGTTCACAAACCGAACTGCGGTGCACCTTGTAAATTTATAGGGTGCACCGATATCGATCTGAGCTGAACATATCGAGCGCATTGTGTAGGGATATATATATATATATATATAGGAGTTGTCTAACGAGACAGAGGGATTGCTCGGACGACCAAAATTGGCCGGAATTAGGGCCAATTTTTTTTAAGAAATCTTACAATAACAGTGTTTGAATCATTATTTTGAGGGTGGAAATGGATTCAACACCATCAAAAACCTCTAGGGCACCCAAAATATTAAAGTTTGATAGTTATAACGTGGATTCCATTATTTTTAGGGAAAAAAACAGTCTAGTTAGACTACGACTATATATATATATATATATATATATATATATATATATATATATTTTTTTTTTTTTTCTAAAAACAATTTAAATTTTAAAGTAATTTGCAATTCTAATCTGCTAAAAAATTAAATTGGAGAGAAACATAGAAATTACTTAGAGATTTGCTCGTCGGGGAGAAATTGTTGACACGTAATGGAGAAAAACAAATTTTACCACCGTTTGCAAAACTTGGAAACTCATGTAGTGAGCACGGTATGGAAGAATGGTGAGAAAGAGAAGCATCGACTTCAGGGTGCTTTCTTGAGGCAAGAGTGGCACTGATGCTTCAAAGCTCTTGAACACTATAGATGGTAAAAATGAAATTTATGGCTGAGAGTTTTTATTATTACTTAACCCTTCTTGATCCAAGTGGTTATTGATGGCCACTTGCCTATTCCACCTAAACCTCCAGTCGGTTTCATCCGTTTCATTGTTTATAGCAACATTTACCATTTCAAGCAGTTTTTTGGGTCCTGATCTAGGTGGATATTGGTGGCCACCTGCCTATTACACCTATACCTCTAGTCAGTTTCATTAGTTTCTTTTATTATAGTATAATTTACTATTTTTAGCAGTTTTTCGGGTCCTGAATTTCCAGAGCAGTTTTGACCCCCTAAACGGCGTTTTTTTGAGGTCCACAACAATTCCATTTCCATGGGAAAGGGCATATAAAAAATCTTGTATTACCTGGGTAGGTATTTCCAACAAGGTATTGTATGCGCCAAATGGAGATAATATGACCAAGTTACGACCTCAGGAAGTTGGATGCTCCACTAACCCCAACGGGGCCCACAAACTCTTGGTGTTCCATATCCTAGGGTTAGGGTTTTGGTTGTTTAGGGTTTTTTATTGTTGTTAAATAATAAAAATGAGCTTGAGCCTCATTATAACATAGTTCAGAGGGATTTAACTACCACATATCTTCTCAGAGATAAGCTATGATTGCCCAAGCTAGTTTGTTTCCATTCTGTTTATAACCATATTTCAGTTCTTTGATATTAATGAAATGAGTGATATTTTTGATGCATCTATATATTTATGGTTATATTTGTATTATTTTTCATTCATGTTTAAGTTCTGATCAATGGTATTAGAGCGGTCTGTTCTTTCTTCATTTTTCTTTTAATGTTCCCAACGAGGTCAGGGTATAAGGAGTTAGGGCTCGAAGTGGTTGAACCTTTGCAAGAACAATCTCACAAAACCCAATGACCTCCCATGGTGGAGAGAAGAAAGACGAAGGAGAAAGAGATCCTTTAAAAATATTGTTCGAAGAAGCCCTCGAGTGACAGAGGAACGCGATGATGGAGAAATTTTCCCAGATACTTCGGTGGATGCCCATAGGCGATGCATATTCATCCTGTAGTTACTCTGGAAGCGCCACTCCCTTTAAGGTACAAGTCAACTTTGACATTCCCATATTTAAAGACTAGATATATTCATACACCATACATAGATGGTTAAATCTATTGGAAGGATATTTTTTAGTTCATGATTTTTCCAATAGGGAAAATATTACTTTTGTGCCCCTCAGATCGGCCCCCCATGTCAAGGACTAGTTGGAAACCTATTACAAACGGAGGGATGAGAGAGAACCCTCACTATTTTTAGCTGCATCCACTTGGAATTATTTCTGAGATTCCATCAACGAAAAATATTACCACGTGGGGAGTTGTGAGGACAAGTACATACAATAGACTACGCTGCAACAACAAAGGGATCAAGATGTGCATGAGTTGACGAATCTATTCGATATCGTGCGCAAAAATTTGGGTATCAAAGATTCAAAGAAACAATTGCTACTTAAGTATCACAGTTATTTGCAAAAATACATTCAAGAGGAAATGGATTTCCTTGACATCTCCTTTCTTGGTGCAACATACTGATATGCTGCCAAGATCAAGAAAAAATTTAAATAGAAGAAGCGAAACCTTGGATCTATGAATACGAAGCAAGGGAAAGGCACCCCAAAATCGCAGAATAAAGGACAAAGCCAAGGCAGGGCAACCAAAGACAACCCACTGAAGTCAAAAACAAAGAAAAAAAACCATGAAGACAAATAAGGACACGAGAAAGTTATGTGAGTTCCATAAGAGGCCCACTCACAACACAGTTGAGTGTTAGGCCAAGTAGTTATTGGTGGCTGAGTTGAAGGCTTCCGAATCATATGCATGTTCTAACTCTAAGCTAAAACCCGAAAAGGGGAATCTAAAAGGGAAGCATATTATTGACGCAGAGCCTAGTGCCACCGTTGCCACCACCAAGATCCATAAGGATGAGCCCGAAGATCCAAAGGAGGAGGATTTCCTTTTCCATTCCCATATGTGGGTGAAGGGTTCTCCTCTTCAGTTCATTTTCGACAACAACAGGAGCCAAAAGAACCTCATTTCAGTAGAGGTCTTGAAGGAGCTAGGCCTATCGACCACAACACACCCACAACTGTACACCATATGGTAGCTTCACCAAGGACGAGATCTTTGCGTCAACCAATAGTGCCACTTTCCCTACAAAAAGCCCTTCACAGATGAGGTTATTTCTGATGTTTCTCCTATTGAAGTTTGTGATGTATTATTATGCCAACCATACTTGTGGAAGTGACATGTTTTATATTATTCTAGGCCTCACATGATTATTTTTACTTTGGGAAATAAGTTGTACAGGATACTGGAGGTAGAACCCCCTGACACCATCTCTTTTATCATTGTGAAGCAATGCAGTAAGATCATTTCCCAGACCATGAAATTTGTTTTCCTTATGAGGTCCTGAAGTTCTGAGGATCGTCTCCATGGTATCTGATCAGAACTTTCACAAAAATAAATTATAGCGAGGTTGTGAATTATTTGACCTCCGAAGGTCTTGAGGATTTGACCTTCGAAATTCTGAAGTTCCAAAATTCGAGGTTCCGATATTTCGGCCTTCTGAGGTCCCGAGACTCTAACCCTTGGACTTATCCCTTGGTTTTGAGGTTATGAAATTTCGCCTGCTCGCCTAGTTTCGAGGTTCCGATATTCCAGCCTTCTAACGTCCTGATATTCTGAGCTTCCAGAATTTCTACCTTCCCTGGTTTTGAAATTCGACCTGCTGAGGACTTCAAGATCCTAACTTTGAAAATCAATAAATTTTGATCGTGAGATCAATTTATGGACTTCCACATACTGTTGGAAAGATATTTCCAAGAAATAACCAACTGTGCTAACTCCAAGAGTATATGAGTTGATATCTTGAGGCAGAATATATTTTAAATCATGGGAGTCCCAACCACCATAGTCATCATTTTATGGCTTCTCTAAGAGGTCTGCTACTATGGTTATTATGTACTAGATATTGCAACAACCTGATGTAGCTGCTACAACACCCTCCAAAATTTTTCCCCTCTTGGATTTTTGAGCCCCTAACCTTTTTAAAAATTGGAGTCAAGCCTAAATTCACCTTTTCAAAATCTCAAGTCGCTAAGTCGCAAATTTGGTTAACTCTTTTAATTTGCGACCCCTCAAGTTGCAAAGTCACGAGGTCGCGCATCATCCCGAAACCAAACATTTGCGACCTTGCGACCCTGCGACCCTGCGACCTCCAAGTCGCAAGGTCGCAGAGTCACTAAATCGCACATTGCATCAACACATCTCATTTTCGACCTTGCGACCCTAATTTATTGCCCACACGTGCAACCCCTTTATACATAGAAGGGTCACATAGGTCACATTTAATTTGCGTGATGGAGAAAGAAAACGCCTCTCACAAGCCAGTTGGAGAACGTTTTTCCCAGGGAAGTTGCCTAATCCTCCTGCTGTTTCCTTCCTAGATTAATTATTTCTATTTCTTCCCCTTGCCCCTAGCCTATTTTAGCCCTGTTATGCCTTTGATTAAGCTCCTTGGAAATCATTCCACAAGCTTTCCTACCTCATTCAAGATTTTAGCCATTCAGATCCTTGTATTTCTTTCTGCAAGCCTATCTGCCTCCATACCTTCCTCAGAGACATCACCTCACTCACCAAAGAAGACTTCTATGACCCGGTCAAGGATCTTATGGTTACCGTGTGTGTTTTCTTAAGGCCTTATTTTCGCCGCATGTCCGCCAAGCCCTAGAGCGACCTCGCGACCCCGTGACCTAGCGACCTTGGTCGCCAAGTCGCATTTCACGAAACAATTCAGAGTAACACGACTTTGCGACTTAGTGAACTTGCGACCCGGTCGCAAGTCGCTAAGTTTGCAGGTCGCACTTCTGTGAAGATCTCAACCTTCGCGAGTCAGCAGCCTTGCGACCCGGTCGTGAGTCACTAAGTCGCCAGGTCGCACTTCCATGAAGATCTCAACCGTCATGACCCAACGACCTTGTGACGTCATGACCTAGTCACAAGTCGCCAGGTCACTAAGTCGATTTTTTGTGAAAATTTAAACCAATGCGACCTGGCGACCCAGCGACCCAGTCACAAGGTCTCCAGGTTGCATGTTCACCCACTTCCTTGAAAATAATTGAGCAGAGGTAGGAGCAGCCCACATATTTATAAATTATGGCATTTGTCTTATCGTGGGATCGTTTTATGAACATGCTAGGGGACCTTGAAGCCGAGCTAGAGTGCGTATCCATCTCGTCGGCCTCAAGTGATATGGGGCCTCCAAAAGTTCACAAAAGAAAGAAAAGCCCTAAGATAGAAATCTCGGAGGAGGAAGTACCTCTTCCTCTTCCCCCTAATTATGGAGACACCGCCTGCACATTCGGAAAAGGGGACAGTATGAGCTGGTATCAGGTATACCAAGAATTTACAAAGCCTGAATTTTTGGAGGACCTCCCAGACCGACGGGTATACATTCAGGTGAATAGGTCCAAGCTGCACTACGCGGGGCCCATCCACTTATATTCCCATGTGAAGAGCTGATTGAATGGATCTTGCAAAGGGTCGACCCCAAGATTTGGGTCACTTGGGATCATGTCGGGAAGTCCTTCAGAAATCTGAAGGGGCAAGATGCAGAATTCTATTATGCACTTCCCACCTGAGATTAAACCTTCACTGAAGAGTGGGCCACTACTCATGCAATTCCTATACCAGAGACCTTGAAAGGATGGTGGGAGGACCTAGAAAAGTTCCGGCTCAAGAAGGACCAAGAATATCAGACAACAGGCCTCAGGAAGGCTTACAAATTTGTAGCCGCGATGCTATGTAGGATGTATGGCTGCCCATATGCAACCTTTTTCAATGACGCTTGGGTCTCTCTAATGTATGCTATCACTGTGTACGACACACGCTTCAATTGGGCCAACATGATAGTAGCGGCCCTCAGGTCGAACATATCTGCGACACTAGCACCTGATGAAGGGTATGCGCCAGAATTTTATATGGCATCTTATCTCCTGGATGCAGTGTGTGCAAGGTGCCATTTTGAGGGGTGGTCACACAACTGGGACCCAGAGCATGGCGGTTCAATTCACAAAGATCTAATGGTGTTCTAGGATTCCAGTTATAAGAAAGACATGGAGTCAATAGCAGGTAGCTTCATCCCTGTCCTCTATGTGAAACTATTTAGAAAAGAGACCCCGTGCATGTCTAAGCGAGCCATGGAGACAATAACCCAAGTGGCCCACTGGTTTCCTGATGCGGATAGTACTTACATCCGAGTTTTTGGGTCACTCGAGGACCCTCACACATTGCCCCGGTTCGTAACAGACAAAATTATCCTCCAAGAAACCTGTTATAAAATGTCAGGAAATTTCTCTAAAGTCCTCACTAAGGGTAAGAAGAAGCCATGGCCTACTTTGTCGCTCACCATCAACGCCTACACAGTGAAGGATTTTAGGGAAGTAGAAGCAGAAGCCGAACAGATCAGGAGATTTTGTCTGCCTCCCTTGGCACACCGGACATATTATCTTGAGAGAATCATCCCCGCACACTGCAAGCGGGCCAAATTTAAATGGAGTTACTAACATACTGACTGCCCAACTGAAGATAGAATCAAATACTGGTACAACAAAGATAGAGAGGCCACTCCAGAGGAATCAACTGATATAGAAGATCAACATAATCAGACTTTAGAAGAAAGAATCCATACGCTGGGAGGAGCATCATCATCCAAAGCCAAGAAGCCAAGGACCGGTATAGGTCATAATTATTTCGCCCAGAAAAAGGAAAAAGAGGCTAAAGCTCGACAAGAATCCGAGGAAAAGGCAAAGGAAGAGGAGGACAAACAAAAGAAGCAACTGAAAGAAGAGCAAAGGAAGAAGCGGGTAGAGGAAAACCATAAGAAGAAAGAAGAGGAAGAAAAGGTAGAAGCTGAGCGCCAGCTAAAAATAAAAAAGGATAAGACGGAAGATGAGCGCCAGGTAAAAGAAAATCAATCTAGGGCAGAAGATGAGCGTCGAAGAAAGCAAGAATAGGACAAAGTAGAAGCTGAGCTCCGACTAAAGGAAGAACAAGACAAAGCATAAGCAGAGCAGCAACTGAAATAAGAACAAGATAGAGTAGAAATAGAACAAAAGAGGAGAGAGGAAGAAATTAGGAAGTCAAAGGAAGATTCCTCCAAAGGAACTGAAGGAAGTAAGACACCGCCTCCCGAGACAGAGAAGCAGACTGGATTGCCACACATCGAGGTACCCCAAACAACTCCTGCAACCAATGTGCGCTTTTCCCTCTCGAAATTGGGTACCTCCGAGGATCTAGATGAGGGAGTGCTTGATCTCACAAGACTCACCTACGATCAATTCACACACAAGATCAGGCAGGAAAAGAGAAGATGTTTGGCACGGGACCTTGCTGCACCCCCTACAGTCACTACAAAGAAGGATATAGTCTTGGACACCAGGACCAATCCGGTTATGATCGCATCAGTCGGTACCCCTTTTTTAGCAGCTACCAAGGAGACGTAAGTAGGATGAGCAGAGAAATTCTATCCCTGCAGAACATACTACAAGCCTTCGAAATCAAGACAGCTAAATCAGAACAAGAAAAGAAGGTGCTATAAGAAGAGGTCTGACAACTTCAGGCTATGAATACCCCTACTAATGAAATGTCACTCACTATTCAAGGAGAGCTGGTCACTTTGGAGGCCACCATGAAACAAATATATGAAGAACTATTCACAATAAAACAAATCGTTGTGCCACTATTGAAAGCGCAGGCGGAAAATAAGAGGAGGAACACATAGCTAAGGGAAGCCTCTATTGCCTTGGACATGATACTGGAGTGGTCTAATAGGTATCCACAAGCTCCATCCACTTTGCCTAGAAAATATTGGATTTCCACCCAAAATGACAAGGTTCAAATCCAGATAAAGGTACAATCCAAGGAGAAACTCATCAAGGATTTGGAGAAAGTAATATCCGCATATGAAAATATGATTAGTGGCATCGACTCAATGGCTGAAGTACACCACATCCCATCTCTGGGTGCACTAGGTGAAGAGAAAACGTGAGAAGAAGTCTTCAAAGATATCCAAGCATTTATACAGCCCATAAGGCAAGCAACCGCCTCTCAAGATCTGCTGGCATCACAAGAAAACATGATTCAATTCATCGTGACACCGGTCCGGATCTACACCAAACTGGCCTCCTTGGCAAATCAGATCACAATCAAGAGGGAAAATTTTATTCCAAATGCTCTTAAGTGTCTTCACATGTTGAGAGAGGATACACCTCAGGTCTCCCTAGTAGCTTCAGATTATTGGGCCTGATAGAGTTATCTCAAAGAACAGCAGCAGGCAGATGTCCCTGACCTCGTAATCACCCAACTACTCTGATGACCAAGTTACATATTGCAGCAAATATAAGAGGTGATAGGTAGCAACAACCAAGGGGTCGCAGGTCGCAGTTATAGCCCAGGTCACAAGTCGCGAATTCCATTAAGTCACAGAGCATCCCAACGGTCAGGAAGACGAAAAGTCAGGGATACCCAAGGGTCAATTTTGTCCTATAAATATCCCCTTCGGGGAATTGTAAAGGATATTTTTTTTGGGACTCCAAAGGAGCATGAGAATTTTATAGCATTGAATGCACTTTTTTATGAATGAATACAAACACTTGTTTTGATTCCAATCTTGGATCTGCTGAGAATTAATGTGTTAACACTGTGATAATTTTGTCTTATGTATCCGATATCTTTCTGATTAAGTTATCTACGTTTTCTGCTTATATCATTTATACATTTCAGCTCACTAAATGTGTTAATGATGTTAGGTTGTTTGTTTAGAAAATGTTAGCAACTCTGTTACTAAAATTTATCTCATCCCTTGAGACCGCTTACGAAAGTGAAGGGTTCTCTAACCATAAAGAACTGTTTCTTTTGTGGTTTGAACAACTTTTACAAGTGTGACCCTAATGATGTGCTACTAACATCATTTCCTTTGGCTGCATGATTTAACTCATTTTTTTCTATTCATAGTGTTTTATGTTCATTGAGACTCATCAATCATTTTTCCTTGTACCATCTGGATAATCTTGTGTTCACAGTGTAGAAATTTGGTGAATAATGATTAATTATCCACCGAGACTATCCTGATCACATACAATTCGAATTTATATGCAACACATAATCTCTTCCACTAAACTCAGATCATCAAACATGCGGAAATAAAATTAAGCGATAACACATCAAATCATCATACACATTAACTCAGTATGTATGGGGAAAGCTTATAGCTGAAAACCCCACAGCTATTGTGTATATTATAATGGAGAAATCAAGTAACAAACTTAGTACAATACTCCTCACAAGTACTCGATACTTTCTCATACAGTTACTCACAATCTAGCTCAGTTTTGAACAGGTTACTGTTTCAAAACTCCCCGCCAATTGCCTTGCCTCTATTGCGCAATCCAGGCCTGTCTATATAGAGATCCAAGGTTTGAATCTCCTTGGCTTGACTGCGCAATTGTCATGGACAAATCCTCCAAGTGTGGTGCAAAACTCATGCACAACTGATGTCGCCACTGATAGCTAACTCCACCCTTTCATCTACCTCTTTCACTGGTCTCCACTGAACTGATCATGCACTGTAGTGAACTCATGTGTTCTTGAGTTGAATAATGAGTTACTAATTAATGAATTAAATAATATTTAATTCACTCCACTCATAACTAATTGATTAGCTAGTTAAACTAATCTCAACTAGTTCAACTAAAATAAACAGAACACAACTCCACTATCCGTCTCATTAACTCCTCCAAACTTCTGCCACTGAAGTCCAACTGAAGTCAACCATGCATGATGCCATCAAACCCTTGGGAACCACGTGATTCCTCTGTCAGATGCATGAGCCACTTCTGTAGCTCGAACCGAAGTGCTCCAAGAGAGTAAACTGCTGTTTATAGTCTAAATATTATTAAGGGTAAATAATATTTGACTTCCCTGTTTTAAGGAGAGGCAGTCTAAAAATAGACTTCGACCTCTTTGACCTCAAAAATAGAGTCTCATATATTTTTACCAACATGACACATACTTCAAGAATCTCAAACTGGAATCCCCGAACCATGCTCCATATGTCTAAAAATAGACATAGTCTAAAAATAGATTTTGCGCCGGAATTTGCCTGCGGGCCCACTTAGTGAAGGCGACTTCATTTCACTAAGCTCCATCATCTTGCTGCATTTTCAACACTCCCTCTCAGCAAGATATGGATTATCTGCAACCCCTATCCTGCCTCTGTGGAATTCGAACTTTCTCCTGGTGAGCGCCTTCGTCAGGATGTCGGCATCCTGATCCTCTGTGGGAACATATGAAAGCATCATGATTCTCCGCTGAACACAATCTCTGATATGATGGTACCTGATGTCGATGTGTTTGGACCTATCATGAAATACTGGATTAGCCGAGAGCTTGATGCAGCTCTGGTTATCACAGTAGATCACTGTAGGCTCCAAATGCAACCTGAACAAACCTGCGAGGATCTTCCTCATCCAAATAGCCTCGCATGTAGCCAAACTTGCTGCCATGTACTCGGCCTCTGCTGAACTGAGTGCCACGGATCTCTGCTTCCTGCTGTACCAGGAAACTGCTGTCGACCCAATGCTGAAAACTCCTCCAGAAGTGCTCTTCCGGTCCGTTGGACTCCATGCCCAATCTGCATCAGTGAAACCAGAAAGTTTCACTCCATCCTCCTGTCTGTACCATAGACCATATCCCGATGTGCCTCTGATATAGCGCAATACATGCTTGCCCGCCTTCCAACAGAGCTTGGTAGGCTTAACCATAGCTTGCGAAAGCTGGTTAACTGCATAGCATATATCGGGTCGAGTATTGACCAGATACATCAACGACCCCACCAACTGTCGATAGACAGTGGCATCCACTACCTCCTCCGAAGTAGCATCTCCCTTCCTCCAACCTCCAGGAAGAGGGGTATCAACAGGCTTGCAGCCTTGCATGTTGAACCTCTCCAGAATCTCCCGGGCATACTTGCCCTGAGAAACAAACAGTCCTCCACTGCGCTGCCAAATCTCCAATCCCGGGAAATAATGAAGGATGCCCAGGTCCTTCATCTCAAACTCTCGTGCAAGATCCTCCTTGCATGAAAGTATCAACTGCTCATCGCCAGTCAAAATCAGATCATCTACATACAGTACGATGATCAACAGCTTCCCCTCCACCACAATCTGGTACAGGTTTGGATCTGCCTCAATCTTGGAGAATACAAGCCCAGTGAAGTAGTTGTCTATCCGAGTGTACCAAGCACGAGGTGCTTGCTTCAGCCCGTACAGTGCTCTCTTGAGTCGGCACACATGCGACTCACTGCTGAAGATCTCAAAACCTTCAGGCTGCTCTATGTACACCTCTTCCTCAATAACTCCCTTGAGGAACGCAGTCTTCACATCCATCTGATGAATGTGCCACCCCATCTGCGCTGAGAGAGCAAGGATCGTCCGTATGGAAGAGTACCTTGCGACAGGTGAAAAAGTCTCCTCATAGTCAATCCCCTCGATCTGTGAAAAGCCACGGGCAAAAAATCTCGCCTTGTACTTCTCCACACTCCCGTCAGCCGCCTGCTTCACTTTGTAGATCCATCGCGAACCCACCACTGATTTCCCCACCGGTCTTGGGACAATCTCCCATGCACTGTTCCTGACGATCGAATCATATTCTTCGATCATGGCGTCAACCCATGCGGGTTCCTCCACAGCTTCCTCAAAAGAGGATGGCTCCGTCACAACACATTGACTCACGAGAGCCATGTATCCAGTGTACCGATCCGGTGACTGCCTCTATCTGCGCTGTGCTGTAGGTGGTCCTACAACCTTCTCTGCATCTCGAGCCAGTCGCTCAGCTTCTGTAGTGCGCATGCGCCCTCTGATGGTTGGCGCTGCATGGTTGGTTTCTTCCACCTCCTGAACCTCCTCTTGTGGCTGATCCACATCCGGAAGCTCCTCCTTGGGAACTAACAGCTCCTCATCTGCATGCAAGTGTAGCTCCCTCTCAAGCGAACACTGCATGGCTTTCTCCTCCTGGAATTTTATATCCCGTCGCACAACAGTCTTGCGACTGTCTGGCACATACACCCGATAGTTGTGAGGTGTATCAATGTACCCCACAAATATTCCAACTTCAGCAGTTGGATCCAGCTTCCTTCTCGCATCCTTCGTCACATGCATGTAGACAGGAGATCCGAAAATCCGCAAATGGGAAATATCAGGCCTCTTGCAAGAATAAGCCTCCTCTGGTGTACTCATGCCAAGAACCTTGTGAGGACAACGGTTCTGCACATACACTGCTGTATTGCATGCCTCAGCCCACAAGTGAAGGGGTAGGCCCTGATCATGCAACATCGCCCGTGCAGCACCCACGATCGTTCTGTTCTTCCGCTCGGCCACCCCGTTCTGCTGTGGGTTATGGGGTGCGATGAGCTCTCTCCGAATCCCTTCTGCGCTGCAGAACTCCTTGAATTCAGCCGAGATGAATTCACCAACGTTATCACTCCTTAGAGCAATCACCTTCTTCCCCGACTCCTTCTCGACCAGTGCTTTAAACTCACAGAACTTCGCGAATGTATCACTCTTCTTCTGCATGAAGAAGATCCAGCACTTTCGAGAGAAATCATCAACAAAGATCACATAATACTTGTGCTTTACTGTCGAAGCAACTGAGAAAGGACCACACACGTCTGTGTGAACTCTCTCAAGGATCGTCGTGGCGCGACTATCCTTCTCGTGAAAGGTGGCTTTCCCATACTTCCCTAAAGTACACCCCTTGCACTGATCTGACTGCGCAAGAGTGCCCTTAGGAAGTCCAGTAGAAATCTGCTGCAGAATCTTCAAAGCTCCATGGTGAAGGTGGCCCAATCTCCTGTGCCACAGTTCGCCCTCATCATCCCGGCTCACCACTTCTCCCACCTTGCATGCCATAGCTGCGCAGCCATCTACCTGCAACTGATAAAGGTTCTTGGTCCGAACCCCTATCTTCTGGGTCTCTCCAGTAGTCTTACTGCGCAGGAAGGCTTTTCCTTCGTTGAAGACCACATCATACCCCTTATCCTCCAACATCGCCATAGAGATCAAGTTCTTCTTCAATCCAGGTACATGCATGACATCCTTCAATACAAAGGGTTTACCAGACTCCCTCTGAAAGGATATGGTATCGATACCAGTCGCACTGTATCTACCATCATCGCCCATCTCGATGTGCACACCCAAATCCTTGTCCTCCAGATCTGAGAACAAATCCCGATCTCCCGTCATATGAAATGACGCACCGCTGTCCAAGAACCATATTGATCCCAACACACTTGAAACCAAGCATGCGATCAGTGAAAAGTCAAGCTCGAACTGTGAAGCCAAAGCTTCTCCATCTGCAGATCTTCCCGCTTGCTTGTTCTTCTTCTTCTTTGGACAATTGGTAGCATAATGTCCATGATCATGGCAGTGAAAACACTTCACTTTCGCCATATCCTGCTTCTTGCCCTTTGCACTAGAATGAGAGGTTTTCTTACCCTTCCCCTTCTTTGCTTTGGCCACCAAAGCGCAATTTTCTTCATCAGCTCCCTTTGATGAAGATCCATCTCGAGTAGTCCTCCTTATCTCCTCCTGCATGAGATCCGCCCAAAGGCGCTCCCATCCCGGCAGCTTCTCCCGACCGTTGACACTATCTTGATATGAGTGCCAAGCCTTCGGAAGACCAAGGAGAGCCAGGTCGACCATGTCCTCGTCTTCGACAGTCACCCCCACACTTCCCGGCTCATCTCTGCATTGAGTGAACTTCGTGAGGTATTTGGCGATACTGTCGCCCTTCTCCATCTTGATGTTCCTGAGCTTATCTTTGAGCGCTAGCTTCCTTTGGTCACTCTTACTCTGGAATAGATCTGTCAAAGCTTTCCACATTAAATATGGAGTAGCCTTTCCATGCAGGCTGGATACAATATGATCCTTGACGCCCTCCAACGGGATCCTTCGACACTTCGCCATCTTCTTTTTCCATGCATCGACTTCAGCAGGATCAGTGGGCTTTTGGACATCCGTATCTACGAACTCCTTGAGACCATTATCTTCTAATACTGCTTCCATGCGATCCTTCCATGCAACATAATTCGAACTGCCTTCAAGAGCATATTCGAGTCGCAAACCGTTGAAAGACATTTTCAACACTGGCACCAAGAAAGCAAAACTGCTGCAAAATTTCGAATTCCACCTCAAAGCTCAACCGCTCTAGATCGTGAGAACAAATTATTTCTAGCACAGAGATCAACTGCAAGGGGCGTTTACCAGACCTTTCACTTTCCGAAGAAAGATGAATCCGGAGGCTACCTGGCCCGCATGCAAACTCTATCTACCGAAATAAGTTTGTAATCACTGTGATGATCAATCTCTGCTTCAATAGCTCTGATACCATGTAGAAATTTGCTGAATAATGATTAATTATCCACCGAGACTATCCTGATCACATACAATTCGAATTTATATGCAACACATAATCTCTTCCACTCGATCATCAAACATGCGGAAATAAAACAAGCGATAACACATCAAATCATCATACACATTAACACAGTATGTATGGGGAAAGCTTATAGCTGAAAACCCCGCAGCTATTGTGTATATTATAATGGAGAAATCAAGTAACAAACTCAGTATAATACTCCTCACAAGTACTCAGTACTTTCTCATACAGTTACCCACAATCTAGCTCAGTTTTGAACAGGTTACTGGTTCAAAACTCACCGCCAATTGCCTTGCCTCTATTGCGCAATCCAGGCCTGTCTATATAGAGATCCAAGGTTCGAATCTCCTTGGCTTGACTGCGCAATTGTCATGTACAAATCCTCCAAGTGTGGTGCAAAACTCATGCACAATTGATGTCGCTACTGATAGCTAACTCCACCCTTTCATCTACCTCTTTCACTGGTCTCCACTGAACTGATCATGCACTGTAGTGAACTGATGTGTTCTTGAGTTGAATAATGAGTTACTAATTAATGAATTAAACAATATTTAATTCACTCCACTCATAAATAATTGATTAGCTAGTTAAACTAATCTCAATCAGTTCAACTAAAAATAAACAGAACACAACTCCACTATCTGTCTCATTAACTCCTCCAAACTTCTGCCACTGAAGTCCAACTGAAGTCAACCATGCATGATGCCATCAAACCCTTGGGAATAGCATAATTCCTCTGTTAGATGCATGAGCCACTTCTGTAGCTCGAACTGAAGTGCTCCAAGAGAATAAACTGTTGTTTATAGTCTAAATATTATTAAGGGTAAATAATATTTGACTTCCCTGTTTTAAGGAGAGGCAGTCTAAAAATAGACTTCGACCTCTTTGACCTCAAAAATATAGTCTCATCTATTTTTACCAACATGACACATACTTCAAGAATCTCAAACTGGAATCCCTGAACCATGCTCCATATGTCTAAAAATAGACATAGTCTAAAAATAGATTTTGCGCCAGAATTTGCCTGCGGGCCCACTTAGTGAAGGCGACTTCATTTCACTAAGCTCCATCACACTTTTCATTTGCAATATTATGCACTTTAATAGAGTCTAAACACCTTTTTCACTCCTCCGAGCCTTGTTTCGTGTGTCAAGCCTTCCATTAGCATATTTAGCCCTTTCCCTCTAGACTGCAATCAACACTTTTTCAATTAGAATTAAGTCATGGATGGCTTAGTTGCATGGATATAAGCATGGGGGTAAAACCAAAAATTTGGGTTACACTTTTGTGAGAATCGGGGGAGGAAAACTCTTTTTCTCAACAATTCGGTCGAACTTTCGAAATTAGTTCGGTCGAAATATTAAAATAATCCAACCGAAATTTAGTTTGTAAATGCACCAGCCTGGGCCTGTTAATGGGTTTCAGGCTTATTAGCATCTGCATCTATTGTGTTTTTTTTTCGGGCTTATCATGTCTGCTACATTTGTGTTTGTAGAGTATTGTAGGGTCTTGACAGAGTCTTGCTGGGTAATTTCTGTTGTTTTATTGTTGTTTTAATTTTTTCTTCTATTTTAATTTTATTGCTGTTTTTATGTTTGTAGGTAATTTTCCTCTGGCTTCCTCATTGATTGCGGCCTCATTGATCTCCGAATTGCGGCCTCGTCTTCGAATTGCGGCCTCGTCATCGACTTGCGGCCTCGACTTCGAATTTCCAGGTTGGCACTCTGCTATATATACGACCTGCTTTCAAGATATAAATTGTTGTCTTTTCTTCTCTGTTTTAAAATTCTATGAAATCAACCCTCCTGCAATTACCTACCCTTGTGACCATGGCATCATTTGGATTCTTCATTTTTTTCACTGGTGTATTATATATAAGATCAAATATTTCATACATATTAGTCGCTTCATCTAAAGAGAGGAAGGCTACTACTACTGAGAGGAAATATAAGACTCCTTGTTCTGCTATTAGAATAAATCATACTGGTATCATATAGGATAAAGCTAATACTTCTTTCTTGCTAAGAGAAGAAAAAAAATTCTTTATAAAAGACTCAATCTAACGGTCCAAGTGACCAGACTATATAATGGAGGTTTCCTCTTATCTAGTATAATAGACAAAGAAGCCGAAAAAATTATACTAAGAAATCCTCATACAATGCAAAAACCATACAAAGGTTGGATGATAACATATAACTGATTAAATAAAGGCCTATACGAAATCTAATACAGTATACGACAACTACTATCTTGAAGAAGCTTATACTTAAACCAATAACTGCTAAGATAGATAGCACAAACCTATAGAAAATAAGAAAGCTAATACATATTGATAGACTGGAACTGAGAAAAGATAGAATAACTCATACTGATATCAAAAAGGAAAGCTCATATTGAGATCGGGGTCAAATATTAGCTCATGGACATTTAAACCAGGACAACAAGCCTTTTGGAAAAGGACTTCCACTTAAGAAGGTCTTTCAAGATCTTGTTTTTCCTGATAATCCTGTTTCCAGCTAATAATAGTTTCCCAATGACTTGGGAAGCTAAGATATGAGAAGAAAGAGGAACTCGCACTATCTTCATCACATACTCCTCTTTTGAACTACATAATAGTGGAAAATCAACCTGGGAAAATAAGGCCAGTAATGGTAAAAGAAAGTGACTGGTGGATTTTGTTTTTTGCAAATAAGGTTACTAGAATGTTTTAATTTAACAAGACAATTGCTTCCAACGTTCCCATGATAACTTGTTCACTCCCTCGCTTTCGAGGTATGAAATTAAAAATAAATTTTCTAATTCATTTTCTAAAATAGCTCCTCTATCTAATATGCCTATATTATAGAGAAATATAAATAGGTCCCAAAACTAGTGTATGCACGACATTACAAAACAAAATTCATTTTATAAATCACTTTTGTTAATTTGCATATTTAATGGTTTACAAGGTTATATATTATCCCTATGCCAATAGATTTATTTGATTCGTAAAAATCATTATGTTGTATAGAACTATGTTTCCCTTATTTTGGAGGAGACAAAGTATATTTGTTAATCCAAGGTTCCCCAAATTTTACCCATTCACTACATCTATAGCCAAAATGCAAGTGGGATCACCTCCCTAATATTCCCCTTCAATTTTGGAATTTTTAAGTCTTTAATGATATCAAAGGTACCTTGGATAGTTACATAGAAGTAGATCTTGAGAGGAATATGAAGAGTTTTCACACATATGCTAGAATCTATGTAAATATCGACATCGTCCATGATCTACTAGAAACATTTCTCTTCAAGAAGAAACATTTAAGTTGGTCTGGGATCATCCAATTCCAATTCTCTGTTTTAAAATTTTATGAAATCAACCCTCCTGCAATTACACACCATTGTGACCATGGCATCATTTCCTATGCTTTACACTCTAATTTCATATATTTAGGACATTCTAGATTTACTCTCTACTCTTAACTTGTTAGTTATCAAACTGGAAAAGATACTAAACCGAGAGGGGAATGGAAGAAAAGTTGAAAACCCTATAAACAAAATTGAAAACAAAGAATTAATAAATATATGTCACACTTATGGGAATTAGACTCATATGGAACAACTCTAAGAAAAATGAAAAATAAAAAACTATTAGTTTCAATAGAGAGCCTTGTAAAAAAATTTGAAAACAAAGAATTAATAAATATATGTCAAACTTATGGGAATTAGACTCATATGCAACAGCTCTAAGAAAAATGAAAAATAAAAAACTGTTAGTTTCAATAGAAATGAAGAATAACAAACTGTTAGTTTCAATAGAGAACCCTATAATCAAAATTGAAAACAAAGAATTAATAAATATATGTCACACTTATGGGAATTACACTCATACAAAACAACTCTAAGAAAAATGAAAAATAACAAACTGTTAGTTTCAATAGAGAACCCTGTAAACAAAATTGAAAATAGAGAATTAATGAATGCCAATGGGGAAGCCACTACGAGATATGGATAAATCTGAGTTTATGATAGCTCTCAAAATGAAATAGATCCCAGGTGAGCTACTACTTACCTCGCTACTTGTTTTGATGTTCCTGGCTTTTTTTGTTGAGTTTATGAAAAAGATCCCAGGTGAGCTACTACTTACCCCGCTACTTGCTTTGATGTTCCTGGATTTTTTTCCTGAGTTTTATTTGGTGAGTGGTATCTATGAAGAGGCATCGCATCATTATAATATGTTCTTCATAAATTGCTTAAAACTAAATCTCTTAAAACAAGGCCCGATGAAGTTCATGTTGTACTTGATGAACCCACATAAGAGAATGACATCAATGAATTGGATAACATCATAAAAGTTGCAGGCATAGTGTTTATCCAAGATAACAAACATATACACTCTTCCATGTGATATCTTCCATGACCTAAAGGCACTCTTTGGTTTTGTTTCCTTCATGCCATGTTATTTTCTTTTCACTTGGTATGTGTGTCCAGCTATATGAAGGAGAGTATCAAATTACTCGAGAAGCCTTTGAAGGGTTCTTTAAAGGATTGGTTTTTTTCCAAGACATGTCTTGGTATATTCCTTCATAGGAAGATTGGAAAAAGGCCCTTTGGATCATAGCTCAAAATTCCCATTTATCTATGAAAAAAATACTTGTAGATCATTGGAACTCTATGTTGTTAATATTGGACAGATTTTGGAAAGTTTAAGGTGTTTTATCTAGCATGTAGATGACACCCCTTTAGAGACTACTTTCATGTTTCCAATATTTTGGACCCTTGGGTACCTATTTCTTGTGGTTTCCAATGATAGATTTCTAATAAATGGATAGATTGTAATGATCAAAACATTCATATACAGCTAATAAATACCTCATAATCTGCGATAAGAAGATGTTTAGATGCTTCTAGCTAAAAATTAAAAAAATTAGGATAATCTCAACTTAGAAGTTTGATCCACAATTTATAGGAAATATTTCGTATAAGCTTAAATTGACAGACAACTAATTCAAAGTTTCCACAGGGGAATCCATGTAATTGAATAAACAAACCTTCACTGCACAACCTCCAACCAAACCCAGCTTGTGTAATCAACAAAAAAATGATAAACAACTATACGTCAAATGAGTAGGACTCAATAGCTCTAAGTGAATCCATAACTCAATGACCTAATGCTGGATGTGTCCCATGGCCATACTAAGTCTCACTAATAGTTTGCCTTAAACTATTTTCATTTTCGGCCTTCCTCGCTTAAGTTTTTTCTATTTCAAAATGACATGATTGACTTCAAATAAAACAACCTTCATAAATTATTCGAAATGTCTAGCCCTTCGAGAATACCAAGTAAAACCAACAAAAAACTCCACATCTTGAAAATCATACCGTTCAGAAAATCTATTCTTTCAGTACCTTGAAATATACAGAGAAAGGAAGATAATAGCATTTTAGGTAGGGAAGATAAAGATGTCATAACAGAACTCTGATATATAAGCATAGTCTTCAATTCCATTGTTTTGTAGGTAAAGTACTATCTTCACATTAAATCATTTTATAAGGTTACTCTAAAACTAAAGACTTTATCCCATTAATTAAAGGAAAAATTTAAGGCCTAAAAACTGAACCTAAAGTGGCTGAACTTCCATAGGATTTTAGTCTGTCTGTTGAGTGTTAATTTCTACAAGGTTCTATAGGAATATTCTATGAAGGGCCAGGTAGTGTTAACTTCTACAAGTTCTATAGGCAGAGTCTGTAAAGGGCCAGGTAGCCTTTGGATCTCATCTTTTATGAAAGGTGACATATCTAGTAAATTCCACTACAGTCAATCTCCGCAACATATCTAAATAGAATTTCTTCATTTTAATATCCATAAACCACAACCACTTTAAGGAAAATCATGTACATGTGTCATTTCTACCATACATGTGTAGTTTCTCCGATAAACTCTGAAGGCAAACTTTAAAGCATGTGTCATTGGCTTTTTCCCATTAACTTTAAAGCATGTGTCATTTATCAAGGCTTTCTCCCATTAATTCAAGGCAAACTTTAAGGCCTAAAAACTGAAAGTATCTAAAATTCCATAGGATAGGATATCCCAAACTCAAGTGGAGTAAAATGTAAAATGTTAAAAGTGGAGTGTTTTATGATGTAATGGATCTTAATAATCTAGATTGACATGGCTGTATTGAACTTCCATAGGATAGGATCCCCCAAACTCAAGGTGAGTAAAATGTAAAATTTTAAAAGTGGAGTGTTTATGATGTAATGGATCTTAATAATCTAGATTGACATGGCTGTATTTTATTAATGTACCTAAATTTACACATTCCATGTTGCTTTATTCTTGTAAAATGTTAAAAGTGGAGTGTTTTAGGATGTAATGGATATAAATAATCTAGATTGTGTTAAATATGATGTAATGGATCTTAATAATCTAGATTGACATGGCTGTATTTTATTAATGTACCTAAATTTACACACTCCATGTTGTTTTATTCTTGTAAAATGTTAAAAATGGAGTGTATTAATGTACCTAAATTAACACCTTCCATATTTCTTTATTCTTTTAAAATGTTAAAATTGGAGTGTTTTATGATGCAATGGATATAAATAATCTAGATTGACATGGCTACAATGATATGATGATAGTGTAGGTTGATGTTGAAGTTGTAAAATTCTTGTACATATCAATTATTATAACTTATTTAACAATTTGATAAGTGCTAAATCATAATTCTTATTAAGGACATAACTAATTTATGATGATAGCGTAGGTTGATGTTGAAGTTGTAAAATTATTGTACATATCAAGGATGAATGATAGTACAAGCCAAAAATGACATTATTATAAATTATTAAACAATTTGATAAGTGCTGAATCATACTTCTTATTAAGGACAAAACTACTTTGTAAGTTGAATTTTTTTTCTTAATGTTATTAGCCTATTTATAGATGTCAAAACAAAGGTTTATGGATGTGATTTCTCCCATAAATTTCACGGAAAACTAAATTCTAAGGCGAACCCTGTACATGTCATTTCTCCCACAAAATCATAAAGTTGTGACTTTTGACATATGTCATTTCTATGTCATTTATCCCAAAAAATATAAGACAATGTCATTTCTCCCATATACTATACTGCAAACTTTAAGGAAAACTATGTACATGTCATTTCTATATTAAACTCTAGGCAAGGCAAAATTTAAGGCATGTCATTTATAGATCTGATTTCTCCCATAAACTTAAGGCAAACCATGCACATGCCATTTTTCCCACAAACTAAAGGCTTTTTCCCATAAATTCAAGGCAAACTTTAAGGCCTAAAAACTTAAAGTGGCTAAACTTCCATAGGATTTTAGTCTGTCTGTTGAGTGTTAATTTCTATAAGTTCTAAAGGTAGAGTCTGTAAAGGGCCAAGTAGCCTTTGGATCTCATATTTTATGGAAGTTGACAGATCTAGTAAATGCCCCTACAGTCAATCTCTGGAACAGATCTAGATAGAAGTTCTTCATTTTAATATTCATAAACCACAACCACTTTAATGCAAACTGTGTACATGTGTCATTTCTCCCATACATGTGTCGTTTCTCCCATAAATTCTTAGGCAAATTTTTTAAATCATGTGTCATGTTTCATTTCTCCCATTAAATTTAAAGCATGTGTCATTTCTCAAGGCTTTCTCCCATTAATTTAAGGAAAAATTTAAGGCCTAAAAAGTGAACCTAAAGTAGCTGAACTTCCATAGGATAGGATCCCCCAAACTCAAAGCTTCCTCCCTTTAATTGAAGGAAATTTTAAGGCCCAAACACTGAACCTAAAGTAAAAAAAATTCCATAGGATAGGATCCCCCAAACTCAAGGCTTTCCCCCATTAATTCAAGGCAAACTTTAAGGCCTAAAAACTGAACCTAAAGTGGCTGAAATTCCATAGGATTTTAGTTTGTTTGTTGAGTCTTAATTTCTACAAGTTTTAAAGGATTCTGTAAAGGGCCAGGTAGCCTCTGGATCTCATCCTTTCTTAAGGCATGTAAAGGGCCATGTAGCCTCTAGATATCATTCTTTCTTAAGGCATGCCATTTCATGTAAAGGGCCAGGTATCCTCTCATAGGATTTTGAACTTCCATAGGATTTTAGTCTGTTTGTTGAGTGTTAACTTCTACAAGTTCTAAAGGCAGAGTCTATAAAGGGCCAGGTAGCCTTTGGATCTCATATTTTCTCAAAGGTGACATATCCAATAAATGCCCCTACAATCAATCTCTGGAACATAAATAGAAGTTCTTCATTTTAATATCCATAAACCAGTACCACTTTAAGGCAAACCTTATACATGTGTCATTTCTCCCTTCTCTCATAAAATTTTAAGAAAAATTTAAGGCATCTGTCATTTCTATTTTATTTCTCCCATAAACTATAAGGAAATTTGTCATTTCTCCCACAAACTCATAAAGGTGCACGAATTTTGATATAACTTCATCAACCACTACCACTAGTTGTTTTAGTAAGTGCATAAAATAATTTTGCAAACCATGTAAATGTCATTTCTCCCACAAACTAAAGTCTTTCTCTCATTAATTCAAGGCAAACTTTAAGGCCTAAAAATTGAACCTAAAGTGGTTGAACTCTCATAGGATTTTGAACTTCCATAGGATATTAGTCTGTCTGTTGAGAGTTAACTTCTACAAGTTCTAAAGGCAGAGTCTATAAAGGGCCAGGTAGCCTCTGGATCTCATCTTTTCTCAAAGGTGACATATCCAGTAAATGCCACTACAGTCAATCTATGGAACATAAATAGAAATTATTCATTTTAATATCCATAAACCACTACCACTCTAAGGCAAACCTTGTACATGTGTCATTTCGTCCTTCTCCCATAAAATTTTAGGCAAACTTTAAGGCATGTGTCATTTCTATTTTATTTCTCCCATAAACTATAAGGAAATTTGTCATTTCTCCCACAAACTCATAAAGATGCACGACTTTTGACATAACTTCATCAACCACTACCACTAGTTGCTTTAGTAAGTGCATAATTTTTTTTTGCAAACCATGTAAATGTCATTTCTCCCACAAACTAAAGGCTTTCTCTCATTAATTCAAGGAAAACTTTAAGGCCTAAAAATTTAACCTAAAGTGGTTGAACTCTCATAGGATTTTAAAATTCCATAGGATTTTAGTCTGTCTGTTGAGCGTTAACTTCTACAAGTTTTAAAGGCAGAGTCTGTAAAGGGCTAGGTAGCCTCTGGATCTCATCTTTTCTCAAAGGTGACATATCCAGTAAATGCACCTACAGTCAATATCTGAAATAGAAATAGAAGTTCTTCATTTTAATATCCATAAACCACTACCACTCTAAGGCAAACCTTGTACATGTGTTATTTCTCCCTTCTCCCATAAAATTTTAGGAAAAATTTAAGGCATGTGTCATTTGTATTTCATTTATCCCACAAACTCATAAAGGTGTGACTTTTGACATAACTTCATCAACCACCACAACTATTTGTTTTAGTAAGTGCATATTAAAATAATTTTGCAAACCATGTAAATGTCATTTCTCCCACAAACTAAAGGCTTTCTCCCATTAATTCAAGGCAAACTTTAAGGCATAAAAATTGAACCTAAAGTGGATGAACTCTCATAGGATAGGATCCCCCAAACTCAAGGCTTTCCCCCATTAATTCAAGGAAAACTTTAAGGCCTAAAAACTGAACCTAAAGTGGCTAAACTTCCATAGGATTTTAGTTTGTTGGTTGAACTTTTCATCCTTTCTTAAGGCATGCAAAGGGCTAGGTAGCCTCTGGATCTCATCCTTTCTTAAGTCATGTCATTTCTAGATGTGATTTCTGCCATACATTTTAAGGAAAACTTTCATGCAAACCATGCATGAACCATGTATATGTGTCATAAATCTCCCTTAAACTCTAGGCAATGCAATATTTAACGCATCTAATTTCTAGATGTGAATTCTACCATAAATTTTAAGTCAAACTTTAAGATAAACCATGCACATGTCATTTATCTCATGCACATGTGTCATTTCTCCCATGCATTTGCAATAAATGTTAATTTAATATATTTTTGTTGAATTTGTTTTTTTTCAGGGATAAAAAAACCCACTAAATATGGTTGAAAAATAGACATTATGCATAGATGTTTCTTGCTATCCCAATCCAGGGAAAGCAATGATTACATATGTGCTTTCCAATATTGCGACTAGCAAGGTCGTCCAAAGGAAAATGAATATATCGGGAAGAACAACAAACAACGAAGCATTTTATATTGCATTGATAGAAGGCTTGAGAACAACTATGGAGTATGGATCAAATGGAATTGTATTTTTCACCAATTACGAACTTGTGTGCAACTAGATGAAAGGCGTAACTGGTGAAAATGTGAAGTTGGGTTACACTTTTTGCCCTTTTTGAGAAAAAAAATTCATTTTTTTATGTTCTTCAACTTTGTGCAACCAAAACTATTATTCGGTTTAGAATTTCATTTTGCAATAAAAATAAAAGTTGTCAGAAATTTTATTAGATTTCTATTACTTATTTTTTGGAATTTTTTTATACACATTTGATATGTCAACTTAGCATTTCTTTGAGTGTGTCTTTTTTAACAATCAAAGGATTCATAAAAAGTCATGTTAATACGTGCTGGTGTATTATTTGAAATTTTGTGTTTTTAAGAAACAAAATGTGTTACAACAATCTAGACAGAGTCTACTTCGGTTTCATTATATTTACAAAACCAACTGATGCATATCATAATTACTAGAATTTTTTGAACTGATCTAATATGAAAAAACTGCATATTTTGAATATTTTTCGTGACGCACGAAATTTCTCAACATATCAGTTATAAACTAAAAATATAAAAACTACCCATTACAGACAACGGACCAATGTAATGAACCATAATTTTTTCAAATTTTTTATAGTGTATTTTGGAAGATACATAATATTGATTTCACTGAATCATAATGACCTTCAGAAATTTTTTGCACCCGTTTTATTACAAAATTAATTAAAATTAGTAAATATTTATGAAATTCCGACAGTTAATTCAGAATATTATGGAGTTTAATCAGTACAAAGTTGAAGATATGTATTAAGAGCTTGGCTTTGCGTAATTGCAGATGTGTTAGTTCGGTCAAACTTTTAAAAAAAGTTTGGCCGGATTGTTTTTTGCGCCGACGGCCCGTCAAGTCTAACGACACAAAAGTTCAGTCGAGTTTATTATAAAAGTCCGGCCGAAATTTTACTTGACTTTCCATCGGCCGGAAAATACAATGGAGCCCCTAAAAAAAAAAACATTTCACGGCAATATAAATTGACATAAAAGCATTCATTATTTTCGCATAATTTCACACATTTCTTCATTTGGTCTGATTTTGCAAAGGTCTGCTTTGGGTTTAAAGACTTTTCTTGGAGGTACATTCAAATGAAATTTTTGCAAAGGATTGTTTTGGGTTTAAGAGATTTTCTTGGAGGTACATTCAAAGGACATTTTTGCAAAGGATTGTTTTGGGTTTAAGGACTTTTCTTGGAGGTACATTCAAAGGACATTTCTTGGAGGTATGTGATACATTTTTTGGATGTTTTTTGGGCTTCATTTTTATTGAAGGTATTTTTTTCTTAGAGGTTTTGGGCTTAATTTTCATTGTTTTTTTCAAGGTATTTTGTTTTTAGAAGTTTTGGGCTTAATTTTCATTGGTTTTTTTAAAAGTATTTTGTTTTTAGAAGTTTTGGGCTTAATTTTCAAAGGACATTTTTTTGGATGTATTTTGTTTTGAGAGGTTTTTGGGCTTAATTTCCAAAATATATTTTTTGGTTTTCAGGTATTTTGTTTTTAGAAGTTTTGGGCTTAATTTTCATTATTTTTAGAGGTTTTGGGCTTAATTTTCAAAGGACATTTTTTTGGATGTATTTTGTTTTTAAAGGTTTTTGGGCTTAATTTCCAAAAGACATTTTTTGGACTTAATTTCAAAAGAACTCTTTTTAGGCTTAATATTCAAAGGAAATTTTTTGGAGGTATTTTTTAAAGTGATATTTTTTTAGAGGTTTTTTTGAAGTATTTTTTAAAATGACATTTTTTAAGAAGTTGGAATTAATTTTCAATGGAAATTTTTTGGAGGTATTTTTTGAATTGACTCTTTTTTAGAGTAAGAATTTTGGGTTGAAGTAAATCTTTTATAATGATTTTTTAAAATGAGTATTTGTCTAACTTTTTAAATGAATTTTTTTTGCAGGACTTGGAAGGAAATATTTTGAGCTTCGTTTCATTTTTATAAGACATTTTTTCTCGGATTTTTTAAGTAAGTGTTTTGGATTAAAGTATGCATTTTTTGCAAAATTTTTAAAATGAATTTTTTTAAAATTAAATCTTTTGTGATGTTTTTTTTAATTGAGTTTTTGTCTAAATTTTTGAACTTCATACTCTATTATCATGGGAAATCAAAAGAATTGCGCAAGAAAATATGATCAAACAAGAGACCCTGAGGAACGTAGAGAAGAGGGGAGAGAATCTCACAAAAGAAAGAGAGAAGAACTCTCAAATATTGAAAGGGAAAATCAACCTCAACTAGAAGTTGAAGCAGGTATGTAAATGTAAATATTATGAATTTGATGTTTAAAATTTTCCTAGTGTAAAATGTGAAGCTTAATTTTTATTTGATGAACTAATTTGAAAATATTTTGCAATGTAAATAGAGAGAGATATTCCTCAAAACATTGATGATGAGATACACAATTTTGAAAGAGAAAGTGAAAGAGATATTGAACCAATGATTGAAGATGGTGAAAATTTTGAATTAAACTCAAGTGAAGAAATTGAATCACAAGGTATATATATATATATATATATATATGTTGAACACATGCATGTATTTTTTTTTTCTAAGTTAGACTATTTCTATTATATTATACAAAGAAAAAATTTACAGTTCTCTTTCTCCAGACTTGGCAAGCCAATTCTGGAGGGAAGTATCAAGTGTTTGAAATCAGAAATTGGACTGCCTGAGCTGGGGAAACCGGTCCACCAGTAGCACATAGAAAATGTTGTCCAGAAAGGGAAACCAAAATACATAGCAGCAAAAATTGAACTGAAGCCAGAGAGCAGAACCTTCCAAAACATGGTCAAACTAGAGAACGCTATGAAAAAAATATAAAGACAGAAGAGCACCTTGCAAATGAAACTACTGAGGACCTTCATTCTTCTTGCTAGAGTTGGGGTCTTCCTCCTTGATCCTACAAACATAGAACTCGTCATTTTCCTTCTTTCTTGATGCGTGGCTTATAGCCTGAGGCCGTGGCGACGCTGGAGTCTCTGGCCTCTTGGAGGAGGCAGCTGGCTGACTGGTGTCCTCAGTATTGTATTCTATGACACTATTAGAGCTTTGACCATCGCTGGAACCTGTGTGGCTGTTGGTGCAATGGCTACTGCTGGAGGCACTTTACACAGGGAGAGCCTTCATTTTGCGAGGGATAAAGGTAGGCTCTAGCGGAATGGTCGATTTGCGCAGTTGCTTCTTGATGCAGATGCTTGAGGATGCCAGAGGGGGAGCATGGAGCTGCAAGGATAATTGGGCTGAAATATTTATAAGGTCGAGCTTGCTCGGCTCCTCCCAGCCCATCGAAATATTCAATTCTTTGCCCATGGCATGCGTCAGAGGAGGTCTGGAGAGGAGGTTGTGGCTTCCAGCTCTTCTTCATCTCATATGGTGATGCCTTGGCATGACTGCCAAAGTAGCATAAGTGCAAGATTGGGAGGGCACACTCGACAGCACGGGAGAGGAGCCTCCACCAGAGAACACCGAGGGAAGGCTGAGACTGGGCGGGGGAGGGCCAAGAACTATAGGATGAAGGGCAGAATAGGAGGCATGCACAGATAACAGGAGGGAGAGCCGAAAGGAGGTCGAATGAGTAGAGGTAGCCGGCTTAATAGCCATGATGATGAAATCGAGGGCTCTTAATGCTCTGCAACTAGAGGATGTCTAAATGAAGGTGGAAGAGTGTGAATTTAAGACATTCTTGCTCAAGAATTTAACTCTGGGCTGGAAACCATGTGCGGGCATGTGGGATGGCCAAGTGTGCTGCCACATGGCGCCCATGTGGCCCCTCGGATTATTGGAAGGCACCTGCATCTAGGTGGAAAACATGCACACATTATTGAAATTATACATATTTATTAATTTAGTTATTTATTGAATATGTAAACTTATTATGTACTATTCATTCGAATATGTATAGATGAAATAACTGTTGATGATGAGATGTTAGAAAATGTTGACACTCACACATATGGAGATAAAAGAGATGACCATGTTATACGATATCGTGTTAAACACATTTTTGATACATACTTCATAAAGGAAAATGTGACAGTTCAAGCCTAAATGTTGAAAGGTCTCCTATCATTAAGGAAATTAAAAGAAGCTACGACTTTATTGGATATTCGAAAATCAACAAAAGATAAAAAAATGAAGGAAAATGTGATACAAAATACAAATAGTGCTATACATTCAATTATAAGATCTAGACAGAATTTTTTTTTAGTTATATGTAGAGAAATACATATGGTAGTGGTTTCATCAATTACTAAAGAGAATCGCTTGGTAAAATCTATGGCACGAACATTAGGAACTTCATGAAAAACTTTGCACAAACATCAAAAATTTCAGTTGCAAATAGATGTAAATGATGAACTCGCTTGTTGGAGAGTTATTTTTAGGCAACCATACAAAGATAGACTTGGGAGAAAATGTTAAGAAAACAATATATGAATATTGGAAGAAAAATTCACGTGTTTCGCCAAATGCAAGGGATGTGATGCGAAGAATAATAACACGAAATCAGTATGAATAACATGAAAAACATTTCTTGGACACCACTCAGATAGAGTTTTTCAACAAGTTCAAAGAAGAGAATCATGAAATTCATGTCTCAATCAGTGCTTTTTTTCAACAAAAACCATGGTATGTAAAACCTATCACCGTACGCGACACTTTTGTTGTCGTTATCATGTGGAATTTCAGTTATATTATGACACATTCCTTAATTTTGGTAGAACATTTTGGAAAGATTCACCTCCTCCTTCCACTATTCGTTATTTCATATCTCAAATTCTATGTGGAAGATAAAACGATGAATTATTTTATAAAAAGAAATGTGTTGGTGGTAAAAAATGCGATGATTGTGGAAATTTGACTAAATTTCAAAACAAATATCATACTGATATAAATGATCAATCATTTTCCAACATGAAAGTGAAATGGAAGAGATATGAATATATCCATACATCGATTCAAGGTTCAAATAGTGCTAAAAGAATTGAATTACAAGAAGAAGAATGTTTTGTGATAGAATTTTTGAGAAAGTTTGAGGCAGAAATTTATAAATACACCAAGCATTCCCATAGAGCTCGATGGCAAGACTTGAAATTTAGAAAATCCCGTGAATTTTTTCCACCAGGGAAAATTTTGTAAGTAATTGATTTTGCATAAAAATACACATTTGTTCCACAAAAAGAAATTCAAAGTGAATACTATTATTCTGACGAAGTCTCCATGCTCGTCCATATTCTATATAGACATGCTGAAAAAAACGTCGATCTTATAGAAAGCACAAGTGAAAATCGACATGTTATTAAAGAATATCACTTTTATATCAGTGACAATCGTACACATGATACATATTTTGTACAACACTGTTTTGGAAAGATTTATGACTCCTTGAAAAGTTGTGGAATAAAATTCAATGAACATTTGATAGGTTAGATGGATGCGCAGGTCAATTCAAATCTTCACGATCATTATTTTGGTTGTGTTGTATTCATAAGAAAACCTGCATTAAACATTGTTGGAATTTCTTTGAGACTGGCCATGGAAAAGGAGAAGATGATGGTGCAGGGGCATGCATAAAACGAGCACTTCGAATATATCAAATGAACCCCTCTGCAAACCAGCTTGTGGACACTAAATAATTTTTTCAATGGTGCATCGCTGCTCTAAGCCATGAGACTAACCGATCAAGAGAAGTGCGAAGGTACATTCAATTTATTTTTTTATTGGATATCCAATTTTAAACAATGTACATTTATCACAATTATTATCTTTGATGGTATTTTGATATCATATTTACATTCTTCTTTGAATTTTCCACATATAGGTTTTTTTGGCATATTGGGTTCGAAGATGTAGATAGATCAATTGGAAATGACATTGAAACAATAAAAGTGACTCGAAAATTGCATTCAATTAAAACAAAGTTGTCCACAAATGTGTTTGCATTAGATAAAATAAAATATTCTTGTTTTTGTCATGTTTGCATAGACAACACAGAATCCAATGATGTTTGTGAAAACAAAATGTATATAAAATATTAGAAACATACAGAGCTAAATACAAAGGGGAAAATGTCCATTGCAATGTTTGAAGAAATGCAATTAGAGGAGACTACAATATCATCTGATGGTGATCGAGTTTCTGATCTTGTTAGAGAAGGTAACATTTGAATTGCTTTCAAATGATAGAGATCTAGAAATAGATACTAAAATTATTTTAAAGTTAATTTTTCATGTTAATTATGATCTAAATTTAAATACATAAGTTTGTTTTATTGTGCAGGAGATGTTTTTGCTGTAATTGCACCTATTGACAACGATGAAAATGTGAAGTATTATTTGATACGTTGCATTGAACGAAAGATGAAATTATTAGAAAACTATAATGATCACGAGTTTCCATATGACAGAGGATCTATTATACTGAAAGGTTATTTTTTCAGACAAACTAATCAAAGTGGGAATTTTGTTTACTTTGAAGACTATGAACCTGATGTCATAAGTTGTCAATATAGTCACTTGGTGTGTGCAACATACATAAAGTTGATAGAGGTTCAATCAAAGAAAAAAACGAAAATTAAGAAATGGAAAATGTCAAAATCTGATCATGAACGGATCATTGAAGATGGCATTCCATTGGAATTTTTTTGATTGAACTGCCCAACAATTTCTTCTCTTTGGATTCATGTTTTAGAACTTCTAGAACTCAACTAAAAATTGAGTTTCCTTGTTATGTTATCTGTGCAAGTGTTTGCACATGTACATTGTTTTGGTACATGCACACTAGTATCAACTGAAAGTAGCTTTTCTATACATGCATTGATGAAAAATGTTGCATATATATATATATATATATATATATATATATATATATATTCTAGAAGTATTGGATATATATATGTTCTAGAATGCAATTAAAACTGAAAGTAGTTTTTCTATGTGCATTAATGAAAAATGTTGCAAGTACTGGATGTATATGTTCTAGAATGCAATTAACTAAAAGTAGGTTTTCTATGTGTATTGATGAAAAATGTTGCACGTACTGGATACATATACATTATAGAATGCATTTTTAAAATTTTATGATTGTTTGACACATCTAACAAGACCTATAATCTTATGATTGTTTATATATATATATATATATATATATATATATATATATATATATATATTGTAATTCAATCGTTTTAACATATATATTCAAACATGTGTAAAATCATTTCTACATGTACATATATTTATGTGAATTCCTTTTTGTTTGAAAACTGACAACTTGAATTTAAAAAAAAAAACATAATATCATAATCACATGCCAAATGTAGTTCAACTATCCAAAACTTGAGTTTTAAAAAAAAAATTATTATACCACAAAATTACTTCACATGCCATGTCAATTGTAGTTCAATTATCCAATAAAATCATTTAACATTATAGATCACAACATTACTTCACATGCCAAATGTAGATCAACCATCCAAAACTTAAGTTTTAAAAACAAAACAAATTATAACACAACATGCCAAATGTAGTTCAACCATCCAAAACTTGAGTTTTAAAAACAAAACATTACATATCACAAGTATCAAGTATCAAGTAACATTACTTCACATGCCAAATGTAGTTCAACCATCCAAAACTTAATTTTTAAAAACATTATATATCACATTCACATGTACCAAATGTAGTTCACATAAAATATGTCCAAAGTTTGTAGATCTCACAAGTATCAAATATCAAGTTATATATGACTCCATCTAGATAAGAATATATATATAAAAAGTAAATTTAAGACTAAATCTATTGAAAATATAATGTTGCATGAGTGCATGTGCATCATCCATAAAATATAGATGGATGTAGTGCCTTTCCTAGCAAAGTCACAATCCTCGAGCTATCCTGTGAAGCATGGGGAACCTGTACACAATGTGTACAAAAATTAAAATTTAATGTTTTAAAATTGAGTGAGAATATATAGAACTTCATGTAAAAAACAAAATGTAAAAAAAAAATCATGCAATACCTCATGAGGTTACCTCTCCATTTGTTGCTTGTCTACTAAAACTTCCCCCACAGGAACATCTTCAACAGTAAACTGTACAATATATATATATATATTTCAAATGAAAATGCATATATAAACTTATTTTCAATAATATTAAAAAAAAAGTTAGACAAATTTTTCAAATGGTTGAAATGGTGTGGATGTTCTTATCTCCATCGCTAGAGTCCGTGGAGAAAAGAAATCCTCTATAGGAACCTAAAATTCAAAAAATTTAAAAGTATAAAATAACTCAAGATCAAGATCTCAATTTATAATAAAACTTTTAAACTTCAATTTATAAATTATAACTTAAAAACATATATTTAAGTGAAAAAATGAATACTTCTGCTGGTGGATTTGGCACATCTCCTAAGAGAGGCTCCAAAAGAAAATCTCCAAAAACCTAAAATTCAAAAAATTTAAAATAACTCAAAATCTCTAGATCTCAATTTATAATAAAACTTTTAAACTTAAATTTATAACTTATAACTTAAACACACACACACACACACACACACACACACACACACACATAAGTGAAAAATTGGATACTTGTGCTGGCGGATTTGTCACGTCTCCTAAGAGTGGCTCGGAAAGAAAATCTCCAAAAACCTAAAATTCAAAAAACTTAAAATAACTCAAGATATAGATATTTCTCATTTTTTAATGGAACTTTTTGAGGTGGAATATATAATGGAAACAACATGAAAAAGGAAAGCAGAAAAGAATGCTAAAATAGAATCAAAGCATCTACTAGACACCTCCCCTGCAACGACGCCAAAAAGTGGTCCCCAAATGGCAATAAAGTATTAAAACATTGGAATACCCTTAGGAAAAGTGGTGAGCCTTGGTATTGCACCAAGAGTGCTGCAAATCCCAAGGGTTGCCCTACTTTACTTTATCAAGCTGGTGTTCATACAAACTTGGAGGTGACAATTCTATATACACAGCAGATGCATTCTACTCATGTCATCCTCTTCTGCTCTATGAAAGGGTGCTACTTCTAGGGTTTCTTAGTGAAGTATGTCACACTTCAATGAAACTAAAATAAATTGCAGAAAGGAAATGAAACTAAATTTATGGAATTGAAATGACACGAAAGGTAACTAATTTAACTTTCTGAAAAGAAATGGCAGAAAATAAACTAATTTAAATTACATAATGGAAATGACGGGAAGGAAACTAATTTAGCTTGCTGAAAAGAAATGGCAGAAAAGAAACTAATTTAAACGACACTTAACTTGGCCAATCAGCTAAACACACCCTACCTATTTTAATATTTAAAAATACAAAAAAAAATCTAATTTTCATGCCTCACAGGAGTAGGGATACTTAGAAATAAAAAAAATACTTCTCTAATACCAACCCCCCACTTGACCACATGGTGCAGTAAGAACCACATCACCATACAATTTTGAAGGTAGAAGAGATGGATGGATATGATGACAATGAAGAAGATATTATTGGGTTTCTCATTCAATATATGGACATCAATGTACATATGAAGAAAATCCATCCATCTTTCCTTCCCAACTTCCATGGTATGAGGATAGAGGATCTGGAAACATTTCTCTTTTAATTTGAGATGCTTTGTAGATCTTATGGATAATTATCACACACTCAAAAATTGAGATTGTTTCCTGCAACATTGAAGGATAAAGCTCTTTTTGATTCATTCTAAAAATTTCTTCTTTGCGATCATGGTTTTCAATATGTTCCTAGAAATATCTTTTGCATATCATTCTATGATCTTATTGAATTATTTCCTAGACTCATGAACCATTTAAGAATGAGTAGTCATATTTTATTTTACTAATATAGTTTCAGAGAGCGAGGCTTATGGGTTAGGGCCCAATCCATGTGCCTCTTCTTTTTTTCTATTATCATTCTTTCCTTTCTGTCATTTAGCTATTTTTGTTTCTGTCATTTAGTTAATTATGCTTCTTATAGTTTCATTGCTATTTAGTTTTTGCTTTCAGTGTGTTGCTGTAATTTTTCATTTGCTTATGAGAGTAATAGAATAGAGGAAAAATGCAAAAGCTGTGGATCGAGCCTTCCCCTCTCATCTCTTTCCATAGAGTTCGAGGAGGGTAGACCTTCCCATAGGCCAAAAATAACTTTCTATTCACTGTTTCTTAGTCTATGGAAGAAATTGCATTACCATTCTAAGTATTTATTTCACTGTATTATCGCACATTCATATATATTATTAAAAAATATTCAAAACATTGGAAACCCCCTTTACCCTTACCTTTTAACTTACCACATTTCCCTTTTAGTCCATCGAAAATCACAATCTCTATCCGCTCTCCGTTAATACTTATCACTCCTTCCCGCTGATTGCGATATTATTAAAGCACTCTGCCACCAACCCTACCACCCCGTTATCCCGTCGCATTTCACATTTCGCAATTTATATCCCATCACATTTCACATTTCGCAATTTCTATCCCCTCACATTTCACATTTCACAACTTCTATCCCATCGCATTTCGAATTTCGCTCCCACTCCCGAACATCACTTCCACTTCCCCACCAGCATTGCGATATTGCAATATCGCATATCACATTGCCACCCACCTCTTACAACTTCACCATCGCGCTTTTAAAGGCCTCCCTCTCCAAAGCATGTTTGTGACATAATAAGTTTTAATAAAGTCTAAAATCCTCTTTCCACCTCTAAGCCTTGTCCCATTTGGTAAAGCCCTCCATTAGCACCTTTACCCCCTTTCCCTCTAGAATGCAATCAATATTTTTTCAATTAGAATTAATTCATGGATATCTGCATGGATAGAAGCATGGTAGATAGAGAATAAGATAAGTAGGGTGCGTTTAGCCGATTGGCCAAGTTAAGTGTGATTTAACTTAGTTTCTTCTTTGCCATTTCTTTTCAAAAATTTAAATTAGTTTCCTTTCCATCATTTCTTTTCTGCAATTTAAATCAGTTTATTTTCTGCCATTTCTTTTCAGCAAGTTAAATTAGTTTCCTTTCCTGTCGTTTATTTTCTCCAAATTGAATTAGTTTCATTTCTGCCATTTCCTTTCTGCAAATTAAATTTGTTTCATTTCTGTCATGTCCTTTCTGCAATTTAAGTTAGTTTCTTTTTTGTCATTTCCTTCCAGAAATTTACTTTCCAGTTCTTATCATAGTTTAAGAAATATCACCCTTTCGTAAAGTAGAAGAAAAAAAAAAAACACATTTATCCATGTATCTCTCTCTAATGAATGCAGGTGCTCTCCAACCTTTGCAAGAAGAAAAACAAGAAGTTGGCACAAAAATAAAATTTGGTCAACACCCTGGTCAAAGGTAGTCAAACTTGGACTTCCTCCTCTTGTGCTCAGAAGCTCCAAAAGGGCCTCGAGAAGATTATCACATGCAACTTTAGAGCAGCTTTAGAACCGTCTAAGACAACTTCAACAACCATATTAGAAGCTTCAATATCACTTGCAAAAATAAATCAATGGTAAGGCTCAAGTATGCAATCATTTAACCCTTTCTTCGAATCTATTTTAGCTTAAGAAAATATTAAAAAGTGTGAGAAGGAAATTTTTTTTTATATAGGCAAAATCAATAATAGAGCAACCTCAGCCTGATCTAATGACTAGCCTCACTTTTTCCACCAAGAAGAGGAACAAGACAAAAGTAAAAAGGACTTGAGAAAGGGGGTAGTAAGCAATTCATGTAATGGAAGACAAGGAGTGCCAAAGGGGTAACTAAGGGTGAACTCGGTTCAAAGAAAAATAACTGTGAGTTTATTCTGCATGCAATTAAAAAAAAAAAAAAAAAAAAAAAAAAAAAAATAAAAAAATAAAAAAAAAAAATAAAAAATAAAAATAAAAATAAAAGGTGGATCCACCACCTCTTGGCATGCAAAATAGATTTTGTTAAGGCATCTGAGGACCTCCATGAAGCACCTACGAGAAGAAATGCAAGAATAATAGCAAGAATATTAGCAGGAGGAGCAGCGCATGGGCCAATAAACATAAAATAAAATAAGCCAGCATGTAGGAATAACCAAAAGGCATGGAGGATGGATAGATTTCTCAGAGGATGAGCAACAATTTCAATAGGGGGGTGATGATGGGCCTCTAAATTAGACATCAAATAAGGCCTATGTAACCTTTCTTAGGCCCATATAACCTTCCTTATGCACATAAAATATATATTAAATCTCCCCTTCTACACTTAATAATGTTTTCTTATGCTTTAATATGTTCTTAGGGAGGTTTAAAGGTAATTGCATATTTGCGCCTAATATTGGTTATTTTTGTAGAATATTGTGAGAATGTTGGACATATTATGCAGATTTGAAGAAGAAGATAATTTAGGGACTTTCTCCCTGCCACTAGAAGATAAATATTGAAGAATAAATGAGCACAATGTCAGGAAATTATGGAGAAATCTTGGAGAGATTTAAGGGGTTTTTCCACCCTCCTTAACTATCAAAGGAAACCAAGCAAACTAAGGACGAAGTGCACTCAATCTATGGTCTACTTGGAGTCAAAATGGACTCAATCACTATTTTATAGGGAGATTTTGGTAGCTGCCCTGTAGAATAAATAGAGAAGAGCTAGAGCTAGGAGCGGATTCGATTCCATTCAGAACTTTTATTGCAATTTATTAAGATTTTTATTATTGTACTTAGTGATAAAACTTTAAGAAATGTAATGAAGCTATTCTCTTCCTGAAATGAGCAAAAAAAATCCATTTTACTGATTTAGTTCCAGAGAGCTAGGCTCGTGGGTTAGGGCCCAACCCATGTGCCTCAGCTTCTCTGCTATTATCATTCTTTCCTTTTTTTCATTTAGCTAGTTTTGTTGCTATCATTTAGTTAGATATTCTTCTGATAGTTTCATTGTTTTTTAGTTTTTTCTTTCAGTTCTTCTATTGGAATTCCTCATTTGCTTATGAGAATAATAGAATAGAGGAAAAACTTCAAAATCTGTGGTCAAGCCTCCCTTCTCATCTATGTTAATAGAGTTCGAGCGGGGTAGACCTTCCCATAGGCCAAAAAATGCTTTCTATTTGAGTTTAGGGAAGAAATTTCATTACCAAGTCCAAGTCTCTCTTTCAGTGTTTTTGTCACGCATTTTTGTCTGCTTTTCGTGCATGAATCCACAGGTTTGATTGCAGGAATTATTGTTAAAACCCTATAGAATCTCAAGTGGCGCCTCCCTAATTCATTTTCCATATCTGTGTTACTCTCTCAAGACTACTATTTTTCTCCATTTCCCTCGTTTTTCTCTTCTTATCAGTTGCTGCACCCTTTTTATTCACAAAAACCATTAAAAGTTTGACCTCCGCCTTTCCTCCTCGAAATTCCCACTATCGTATTTCACATGTCACATGATCCTCCATCTCCTTCCTTTTCTGTTCATTAACATCTCTGTGATTTTGTTTTTCCCCTTACCTTTGTTGATTATTAATGAAAACAGTCGAAAATCCTTTAGAAATTGACCTTAACCTTTTCCCTTTAAGACTTACCGCAATTCCTTTTCACAATCACATTTCGCAATATCCATCCGCTCTTCATTAACATTTGCCCACTCCCAACACCAATTGTGATATCTTCCACCTCCTTTCTCTTTCCGCTCTTCATTTTTATGATTAAAAACCTTCGAAAGAATATTACTCCGCCTTTTTATTTTATTGAAAAGCCCATTTATTTATTACAATTTTCAATTCCTGTTGGCTTGCGTTAATACTTACCACTCCTTTTCGCCGATTGCGATATGATTAAAGCGATATGACACTTGTCCTACCGCCACATCATCTGACTTATCACATTTCACATTTCGCATCACTGTCCCATTGCATTTCACATTTCGCAGTTTCTTTCCCATTGCATTACGCATTTCGCTCCCACTACTGAACAACAGTTTTGCTACCTCTCCAACTTTGTGGTCTTGCGATTGCGATATCACATATTGCATCTCGCACTTCTGTCACCCATCACAATCAAAATTCCTTCCTGTATCACATTTCACACTTCGCACTTTCCTCCTGACTGCACCACCGCTTCTCCGCCAACCTTGCGATATTGCGATATCGTGTATTGCATATCACACTTCCGTCCCTCCATTGCAATTCTGCCATCACAATTTTCATTTGCGATATTATGCACTTTAATAATGTCCAAACACCTTTTTCACTCCTCTAAGCCCTGTTTCATGCATTAAGCCTTCCATTAGCATCTTTATCCCTTTCCCTCCGGACTGCAATCCCTTCCATTAAGCCCTAACCCACAAGCCTCACTCCCTGAAACTAGATTAGTAAAATAACATATGACTACTCCCTGCATTAAAAAAATACAATCTTATTACATCCTGAAGGTCTTAAACATTGAAAGCCTAATAGAATGGAAAATAATGGAATGGAATGGACTGGCCTCGAGTGGACCCTAATTAGCTCTTGATCAACTTTATTTATCCTCAAGGGAATCTACCAACATCTCCCTAGAAAATAGTTATTGAGTCACAATCCTTACTTTAAAACACTAATCTAGACTTGTCTCATATTATTCACGCACTTCTCTGTATTCCTCTATTGGGATAATCGAGCCTCTTATTTATACAATGAGCAGGGGGCATACTCCTTGAGGGGAGGATTGATTTCCCTCAAAAAGTCTCTAGAAAGGGATCTTTCTTACTAGGTCACCTTTCCATAGTAGTAAGGGGCATTAAATTCCCTCAACAAGATGAGTTGATACTCTCCTACAACAAGGAGTAAGTCCCAAGAATATTCCTAGATGGATCTCCTTGGAATCTATGCAAATTCTCTTTAAAATATTGCACAATAATCATGTTAGGCACATAAAGTATGAAAAAATCTTTGAATCTCCTAAGTTTTATCACTCCAATAATCTCCAAGGGTTGTTCTATGTGTTTAAAGAAATTTTAGAGGTAACTATCAACCTACTTTTGAGATCAGGATCTAGCATTCCTAATGCTCAGAGAGGGCTCTCTCTTAATGATTTAACTTTGTTGTTTTTAGTTTATTTTAGGCTAGTTATGTAAGATTGATTGGGTTTGATTTTGATTTGTTGGTGGAATTATTGATTTATATGGATAGATGTATGTCTATTTTCCATTGGGCTATGGAGTAAATGTATTAAGCAAACATGACATAATCAATTTCTAAAGGAAGTGTTCACAGGGAAAGTTAACTGAGAAAAATCAGATCTTTTAGGCTGGATGATGAAGTGGTTTTCAATAGAGATCAAGGAGAAGTTAAGGATTCCTTAAACCAGATAATGAAGGAAGGTGAAAGAGGTCAATCAGGATGGGAGAGAAATTAAGGATTCTCATATCCAGATATCAGAAGAAAACATTAAAATGAATAACAATTCAGAACATAGTGTCCTTAAAACAAATTCTGTAATAATATTCCTGTTCTAACATTTAAATTTGGAAAAAATGCAAGTTTATGGAATACTTAAGGAAAACATGAACAATTGAAATATACTTCACTAATGTGGCTCAACACATGAATCTTGTAATGCAATGCCTTTATTACTTTTCGTGTTTGTTGACTTGAAAATGGTACAATAAATCCTCAGGTATATAGATCAATTACAACTATAGAAATGTTCAGGAATCCACTCTCAATACTTCGAATTATGAAGTATTTATACAAAAATTAATACAAAATATCCTAAAACTGATTTAGGAATTATTCAAGGGAAACAAAATATCTTCATGCAAGAAGATAGAGACCTATATGTAACTAAATGCAAGTTGTCCCTGTTTATTGGTTTGCTATTTGCTTCTTTGATCTTTTGTTGCTTTATCTCTTTGATTGTTGCTTTCACGTTGGCTGCATCTTTACGTTGGTTGACCTTTTATTTTAACTCTGTTTTTTATCTTTAAACTCTATCTTTGCTCTTTAAACTGCATGCTTTGTTTTTACTTTTGACTTGATTTCTCTTTCACTCTTTAACCTGACTACTCTTTTAACTTCTTTTACTTTTCACTATCACAGTAAATCATACAGTTTTTCCCAAGCCTCTTCATATGGTTATTTGATTTTTACCATTCTCCTGTAAATCTCATCAGCCTCTTGTATTTTGAAAAAGTAGGCTTGTTTATAAAGAGATGATTTACCTCATGCTGGAGGTAAAAGAGATTTTAAAAAGTCTGCTAGAGTACTTTGCCTGTAGGAATTCCTTTCATAGATGAATTTTTGGATTTTTCTTTAGCCATTTCTTTGATTTATTGTCATAATATTCATGCTTCATTAATCTGTCATTGATCACCAAAGGATTGGAGAAACCTTTCTGCCTCAAAACATCAAATTTGACCATGAACCTGCTTACTGCTAACCCATGGTTTGACACTTATCTTCAAGTTGTGTCATCAAGTTTCTCTTGGAAATTACCTTTTTTACCTCTAAGTTTTTTTTTTCCTGTCAATTAACCCAATTTCTTCTAATTCTTTTTTGTTCTTAGAATAAAGAAAATTAATTATCTCAGTGACCTCCTCTGGCTTCTTTCCAAGCTCTTTTTTAAATTTCTGAATAACTTCACTTGCTTCTTTTATCAAATATTTCTGCTCAAATATGACTTGGATGGAAGACAAAATATCATTAACAAAGTTAATGATATTGGCCCACAATTGTTGTTTTTCTTGGGTAAGTGGTTCTTTCAATGTCAATTATTTTTCTAACTTCTGTATTCTTTCAGTCAATCTGTTTGAGTTCTGTGTTTCTGATTTATAGATTATTTGTACCGACTTCTTTTCATATTCTAGAATTTTTCCCTGATCCTTAAGTCTATTAATCTCATTTGTTTGGATTGACATGTCTTGCATAACTTTAGTCAATTTACTTGCCTCACCATTGGGATGAGACGCTGTTGTAGCTAGTGTAGTAGCTGGTGTTGTTGAAACTTATGTTGTCATCGGAATTGTTGTAACTGTAGTAGGGACTGCAATAGCCACTGAAGTTGAAGTTGAAGCTATGGGAATGGCAGTCACAGTAACTGCTTCCATGCTGGTCTTCTTTTCCTCCACCAATTTATCCATTTCATTCCCCATCTCTTTCAGTTGAGTTGTCAACTGAATGATGAGATTCATCATTTCATCTTTATAACCTTCATTCTCCAAAAATTATTTAGTTTGTGGATGTACTGTTGGAGGTAATTTCAGCTATTTTTTCAATGCAACAATGTATGAATTCTTCTTCTTGATAAGTTATTCAGCTGCTTTGAGGTTCTTTGGATCATATCCAACCTACATGACCAATTCTTCAAGTGATTTTATTCTGTTGTCCTTAGCTTGTGAAGATGACTTCTCTAGCTTTAATTGTGCTATGATATTTTCTAGAGAATTTTGTAGTTTTTGGATTCTCATAGCTTTATTGGTCATAGTGGAGTAGTTCATTTCTCCTGCTTTCTTATGGAACTCAATTTGATCTAGTGGATGTAGATCTTTAGCTTGAACTTCAAATGTTGTTTTCTTGTAGTTTTTTGATGATTTTGGAGCCTGAACTGTTGGCTGCAAAAAAGTCATTTGCATCTTCCTGGTTTTATAATCAAAGGCTGAAAGCAACCTATTCTGGTCAGTAGGAGTATGTTTCCAATATTGGGCATAGGTTACAGCTTTCAATGCCTCATTCCTTAATTTAATTTCTTTATACTTCTCCATTATATACCATCGTTTGTCTACTGGTTTGATTGATGAAGAAACTTCAACACTATGCTGCTTCTGAATGATCTGAGCACTAGAGGTTGAAGGCTAATGAGTTTCATCTTAAACAGTAGGAGGTGCATTGTCCCTGACAATTACATCTATATCAATAATATCAACTGTGTCAACTATCTCTTCTTGCTCAATTACTGGATTCAACTTGGGCTTCTTCCTGTACATTAACTTGAATTTGGTATCAGTAGTGGTTTCAGTAGAATATGAACCTTCTTCTCTTGGAATTTTTGAGTTCCTGTCTTGTGGGGCTGGAGTATGCAAAATGGAACTAGTATCACCTTGCTTCTCTACCCCTTCCAAAGTATTTTCCAACCACTCTGACTGGTTGGAATACTTTTCAATATCTGGTTTTGACTCATGGAAAAGAGGATTCAATTTGAATTTGACTCTTAGTTTACTGATGACTCCCAAAGGATCATATTTCCATTTGAAACTATTACTAAACTTGAACTCTTGCAAACACTTATATGCTTTTTTACTAGTATTCCTATTAATGCAAATGAAAGGTCCAAGCTGGTTCTTAATTTTAAATTGATTTTTCTTCTTTGTTGACAGAAAATTAATCTCATCTGAGTTTAGGATATGCCTGATGTATTCTAATGAAAATAAACTCATTGGGATGTATTTGGGTAGCTTATATGGAGTGAATTGACATCCATATACCCTAATTTCAGTGTGGTTTTGGTATAAATACTAGTCTCCTATTATACTTTGTTTAGACAATTGCAATGCCTTCTTTATTTCTTCACTAACTCTAGGTTGAATGCTACTGCTTAGCATGTTGACAACTGGATGAAAAAATGAATCAATAAAGTCCTTGTAGGTTAATTCTGTGGAATCCTTTCTGATTAAGGAATTCCAAAAGACTATAGATTTGGGGTTACCCTCTGTGTCCAGTTTTTGAAGGCTAATTGCAAACCTTTCTGATTGGAAATACATGAATAAACGAAACAAAACTGATGAATACGTAAACACTCCTTCCTCTGGTAATTTAACTAATTTCTCATTAATAGAATCTGATAGGTATTGAGCAAAGTTAAATGTAGAAGCTGGAGGCTATCCTAGGCAGAAAATGGAAAAAAAACCTAAGATAGAAGCATCTACTTATTCATCTATGAAGTACCCTATAATGCAAGGACAAAAGTGGAAAATATGATTTTAAGTAAGGAAGGGGGATTTGTGAATATTGGATGTGAATATTGGTGATATGAGATGAACCTATTGCTTCTTTCCATTATTTGTGAAAGTAATCTACCTGCCCTTTATTTACACTAACACTTTTTCTTCATTTATTGGGTGCATTTGAGCTTGCTGAATCTTTTATTTTTCTTTTGATAATCAAACTAATCTAATTCTAACCTTATAACTTCCAATGGCTCAGATTGAACTGATTAGCTCATTTTTATTCTCTACCTAACTACTGATCTGCCAAGCCTTTAAATGGTTTGGCTAGATCTTTATTCTCTAACTATCGTTACATGAAATTTAAAAGCATGAATGAGTCAAGATTAAACTGTTTGATTTTCATGAATTGTGTCATTTTGGAAAAAACTGCACACAATTATTATTTGAAAAAATTAAACTAAGAGTAGTGGCATTTGAATGTGCATCACTTTCAGGATCTAATTTTATCTCTTTTTGGTGGGGTTCATACTTTATATCTCTCTCTCTCTCTCTCTCTCTCTCTCTCTCTCTCTCTCTTTTAGTCCTTTGATTTTTCTTTTAGGAATTACCCTCTTTACATTTTTTAATATGGGAAAACATTTGTAGAAAGAAAATTATGTAAAATAGTACACGACTTTAACATAGTCAATTTAAAATTATGATCCCTATTATTATAGGACCCTAACAGTGGCTCCACTTGGGGATGCCATTTCCTGGTGAAATTTCAAGAAATTGCTTATCAATGGCCTTGGAACTTTGAATTTGCTTGCCTTGAAACTGCTTTCTGAGCTCTATTTTATTCAATCATATGATATTATACCTTTCAAAGCTTAGGGCCTTCTCTTTGGGCTTCAACTTCAAAAGATAGTCATCCAATCGAATCTAAACTTTGCAATGATATTTACAATGAGAAAAGTAAAACAAATGAACTGATGGTTAATCTGGAGAAAAGTAGTGCTTCAACATTCTACAATTGACTGGTCCACCTGGTATATTTGATCCATCTAACTCCTTCTAGAAAAATGCATTATTACCTCTGTAACCATAAATGATGTATGGGTCTTTCCAGAGAAAATAAAATTTACCATGTTTCCCTTTGTCTTCTCTTTTGGAATCCCATTTGAGTACTTTATCACCTATGTAAAAATCATGTTCTTTTGTTTTTTTATCGAATGTATTTTTAATTTTGTCTTGGATCACTTGTGATTTGACATAAACTTCTTCCCTGGTTTGCTTGTAGCTCTTGAATCATTTTCATCACTAGCACTCCGAATGAGGATGGAAATACAACATCCATCCCATATACTAATTGATAGGGAGATGTACTAATGGATTTTTTTTTAGTGAGTCTGTCTGCCCATAAGGCATTAACCAATCTTTTATTCCAGGTCTTCTTGTTATATTCTAACAGTTTCTTGATGATATTGACCAGGATTTTGTTTGAGGATTCTGCAAGTCCATTACCTTGAGGGTAATAGGTAGTGGAATGGCCAAGGTTGATGTGGTATTTGTTAAAAAAGTCAATAATTTTCTTGGATTTGAAGGAAATTTCATTATCAGTAATGAGCTTTTGTGGGCATCCAAATCTAGAAAGGATGTTATTTTCAAGGAATGAGATAATGAAAAAATCAATGGCTTCCCTAGAAGGGATGGCTTCTATCCACTTGGTAAAGTAATCAGTGGCTGCCAAAATCCATTTATGCTGGGCATAGGAGGGTGGGTGAATTTCACCAATGAATTCTAGACCCCATTGTTGAAATGGCATTTCTGTGGAGATAGGTTTGAGGGGTAATGGTAAGAGTTTCTTCTTCCGTTCAAATATCTGACATTTGTGACAGGAGGTCACATATTTTCTGACATCTGCAAAAAGAGTTGGCTAGTAAAAACCTGCCCTCAAAATTTTATCAGCAGTTGTCTTCCAGTAAAGATGTCCTCCACAGTATCCTGCATGAAATTCTTGCATAACTTTATCAGCTTCATCTTTCAATAAACAATTTAATAGAATGCCACCAACATCTTTCCAAAATAAAGCATTATCTATGATACAATATTTCATTGCTTTTAATTTTAAGAATCTACCTTTAGTTCTAGGTAAAATAGGAGGAGCTTGTAAGTTGAGTAAAACAAATATTATGTTTGCATACCAAGGTGAATCTAAAAAAGCTTCACTAATCTGTGGAGTCGCCATCTCTTCCTGATCATATATTGCTGCAATGAAATTTATATCTAAGGCTCGACAATTCGATTCAGCCATGAGTTTGGCTAAACCTTGGCCTTTAATTAATTTGTAGGCTTTATTTCAATATCATATTCCAATATAGTGGAAATCCATTTGCCTCTCTTTCCATCAGGCCCATTCTGATTCAGAATGTCCTTTACTACTGAATTTGGAACATATGCAATTATATGAGAGTATAAAATGCACACTATGAAAAATTTTATAGCTTTCACTAAAGCAAGTGCTTGTTTTTCCATTATATTGTACTTTAGTGTTGCATCTCATATGATTCACAGCAATGAGTTGTTCATAACTCCTCATCATTCTTGCAACAAAGACTACCACCAATGGAGTGTTTCCACAAAAAGAACTAGGTCCAGG